>JAZDUA010000448.1:27500-1290486 GCA_038098605.1 Gryllus longicercus | reverse complement strand
ATATATACACATATATATAACACATATATATATACACATATATATATACACATATATATACATATATATATATACATATATATATATATATACATATATATATACATATATATATATATATACATATATATATATACATATATATATATACATATATATATATATACATATATAATATATATATATACATATATATATATACATATATATATATATACATATATTATATATACATATATATATATATACATATATATATATACATATATATATACATATACATATATATATATACATATATATATATATACATATATATATATACATATATATATATACATATATATATATATACATATATATATACATATATATATATACATATATATATACATATATATATATATATATATACATATATATATATACATATATATATACATATATATATATACATATATATATATACATATATATATATACATATATATATATACATATATATACATATATATATACATATATATATACATATATATATACATATACATATATATATACATATATATATACACATATATATATACATATATATATACATATATATATACATATATATATACATATATATATACATATATATATATATATATATATATATATATACATATATATATATACATATATATATACATATATATATACATATATATATACATATACATATATATATACATATATATATACACATATATATATACATATATATATACATATATATATACATATATATATACATATATATATACATATATATATATATATATATATATATATATATATACATATACATATATATATATATATAGGTATATACGTGGCAAATGATTTTTAAGATCAGTATTATAGTTTCTATTCTTCCCATCACTCGTCTCATCCCACTCTGAAATTCCATCTACGCCGAACATCAAACATCCCAAGTCAAATCAAATCTAAATTTCCCAAAGACATGCTTAAACCTCCCTAAACTAATAATACCATCCCGTATCTCTGTAGAATATTTCTTGTTTCCTTCCTATTGCTCGACAGGGCGATCCTAACAGTTTATTCCCCCTAAAAAAATAAGATTAAATTTCAGTAGCTTCTCGAAGAAAACGAATGATTTAATGAGCCAGAGTATTTAAACTCAATTAGTCATGCAATGCCCAAATCCAAAAAAAGAAGTCAGCATGTAAAATTGAAACCCCCCTCCAAATACCTTAGGTCGAACGAGAAGAAATAAATTTAAAAAAAGATCAGTATTCGCATAAAATGCGTTGGTAATTATGCGTTGGACACACTCAAGGATATTTTATGTTAACGCGAGGGCTGAAGATTCGAGCCTCGTCCTCAACTTGCAACTGCATAGTGAAGCGTCGCAATTCGGCGCGCGTGAACCGTGACACCACAAACTCCCGTTTTACCTCTATAATTATTTTATAAAACGTGCGTTCAATTGCACCACATAAATGTTGAATTATTTCCATCTATCGTTCATGGCAGGAATCAGTAGTCAATGATACATACAGTAGCATTAAGGAGGCCGTGTCGACGAAGGCCGTCAAGAATGAGGGTCATCGTAAACCCGGGATTAATCCATATTTTTAATATTAAATGCGAATAGTTATTTCTGTCGTACGCGTGTACCTTATTGTCGCAGTGAGGAGGTTAAGTGCCGAGTTATTGTAATAAACTGCTTTCAACGCTTCTGCGTCTTAAAAGCAGGCTTCAGAAACAAAAATTAAGAGAATTTAAATAAAATGAAGATAATAACAAAAGACAAAATATGAGAAAGTTAAATAACTGACATTAACATTCTGACTAATACGCAACAGCTTGCTAAATAACTACATAACAATTTAGTAAATTATTTTATAACTTACGTATTTTATAATATGTAACCGACGAATCAACAAAACAAATACATGGTGTAAACCGGAGCACGATGTCCCTTGATGTGAACTGCTGACTTCCACTCAGCCAGCAGCCAAACATAATCGATAAGCAGAAATCCAAGCCAGAGGTTTACTGCACTACCTGGGTCGTTCGCGGTCAGGCTGGTAATCCGGCCGTTACAGCAGAGGATTGTCAAAGAAGATAGCGAAAGGGCCGAGTAAATGTTACGAAATACTTTATTTTTTCAACGACTTCCAATGGGCGATGATGGGCATTTTTACAGTGCGTACATTACAAATAGTGAATATCTTTCAAACAAAAGTCAAAAAAACAGGCCAAATTTCGATCACCATCTTTAAAATAACTTGTAAGAGGTATTTATTCCATGGAGCTTCCCAAGAGTAAGCGCCAAGAACCCTGGCATTTGTTTCATTTGATTGACGTACGCAGCGAGCTCTAGTGTACACTGGAGACAATACTCTGTGCTCAGAAATCGTGACGGTCCGCCATGATGGTGAATGTCTATTCTTTTCCAGTTACCTCAGAACCAAATATCAGTAAATAGCGCCTCATTCCAATTTTAAACATGTCTTTTCTTTTATGTTAACTAAAACTTAAAAGTTTAAAGTAATCAATATTTAATACTTTGAAATTGTAATTTACCTACAATATTTTAACAAAATCCAGTATTTTATTACTTGAAGACTTTTTAATATTCACGCAGGGGATTGTTCCTCAGGGCCTCGCAACTCTCCATCAAAACAGGGGACAAAACTCGAGGGTGCTACTCTAGGAGGCGCCAGTGTCGTCAGGTACAGCTACAGGTTAGGTTCCTCAACTCCCGCACATAAAAATTGGCTAATTTGTGAGAAATAGGAAAATTGTCTTTTAAATGTTGAATTATAACCGAATTATGCCTTATTATAAGAAACCGCTTAACAAAGCGTGTACATCGGTGCTATCATTTGTAACATTATGTGCATGTTTGCGACCTGCGAACTCTCGCACTAGCCAGGCACGTTTTACGTATTGTTGGCAGCAGTTCGTGTGTTAGTTCCTGTAAGAAGGTGCTGCAGCAGAGCGCGCCACCGTAATGGTTTCCACCACGTTATATGGGAAGTATAAGGCCCTGGTGTTCCTGGTTTGCGTAACTTTTATAGTTTCGTTAAATCAACATAGAGCAACTATCGTCGGAAACCTAAAAAATATTATTAAAGTAATGGCTATCAAATTATATCTCCATCTAGTAACATTCGCATTTAGTTTACAGTTTGTTGGCGTTCTTTACAATTCAATACTACGCAATATTTCGGCATTTTTTGTAGACATATATGATTGTAAGCATCACAAGACACATTAAACTCGTTAGAAAGTCTGTATAGTGCGGTTTTTGTAACACTGCACCTATATGCCCTACTTTATGGTGACTTATGTCCTTGTTTTTCGCGTCTTTCTCAGTCGTGCCGCTAGATGTCCTATGATCAAGATCGTAGAGCAATGCTGGATACGGTCGCGATCATGCGACGTCTAGTGGCAGAACCGAGAAAGAAGCAAAATTTAGAGATATAATGCCAGTAGGGCCAGAAGTGGGGCCTTGAGGGGCAGAGTTGCAAAAACCGCACTATAGATAACTTTCACCGCAGCCAACCTAAAGAAAAAAGATTGTTACAATTTTCAATATATCAAATACTAGAGTTGTGCAACTACCTATAATGTTGAGATCACTGGGCGTATGTTGTTTATAAATGTAAAATGACAATTTAATGAGGCGATGAATGTAATACAATATTTGAATATACAATTCGTAAGAACGGTACAACGATTTTTGTAACATGTTATTAATGATAAGGCCAGGTAGATGGCGAAAACCAATGTTCAATATAGTATATACGTATGCTTAGAGTCCAAATACATTGACATAGTGGTGTTTTGTACAGACATGTAAAGATATTTTAATAATTATAATAATATATTAATAATTAAATTTGCCCAAATAATTGTCACTACGACCGGACCTCGAAATTTAATTATTAAAATACATTTGTTACTCATTAACAAGATCACAATCTTGCTACATTTGTGAAACATATTCCCGAGCATAATTTCCTCCAAAAAAGGTAATAGAGGAATAGTATATGTATTATTTCCTGGAAGTAGGTTATTTCAAGTAAACTATCTAAAAGCCCCAAACATATTCTATTAATCGCCAATCCAAAGCCCCACACGCTGTCGCCGTCCGCATGTACGCCTGGCCTGGTGTTCGCGACCACTGGCCGCGGGGCGCGCTGCTGCAGACAGCCTGTCGATGGCGCTTGCGAGGACGGACGCGGACAAAACGCCGCCGCCGCCTCCCCCCCCCCCAGTCACCGCGGCTCCCGCTCCAGCCACAGTCCCAGTCCCAGTCCCCGCCGCCCCCCGCAGCTCCCCGCCGCCCCCGCCGCCCCCGCCGCCCCCGCCGCCGCCCCTGCTTTGACAGACACCGCCGCGCGCGCCGCCAACAGCGACGCGTCGTCTAAATTATTACCCGCGCCACGAGCGACGCGCGCCAGTGACAACCGTGGCACGCCCGCCGGCCTCCCGATGTGTTAATTCGCAACTTGGAGCAGGAAAAGACGGAGATGAATCAACTACACCAGCGTTTTTCTCACCATCTGTGATAACTCAGTGGCAGCATTGTTGCTTCTGCAGCATCATTGATCGAGGTTCTAAGGTTCCAGTACCGACTGTGGTGATTTTCTTTTTCTTTTTTACGTTCGGTACATCACTGGATTTAATACAACTGGCGGAAGGAGAATTCGAGCAGTCGGCTGCTCTGGTATTCGGTATTTTGCTGTGGTTTCTTCGATCAATATAAATCAAATGACGGAATAGTATTTTTAGAAACGGACTACGGACCGCACACGATCTTTCCTTTCTCATACCTGTCCCCTCCTGTTCCCTTACACACACACTTACATTAACCTCACTACATGTGAATCGGAAGAGATCAAAAGCATAGAGTTTATCACGCTGGAGAGATACCTCGCATGGGGAAAACCTGACAAGCATACGCATAGGCGTTTATATTCCAACTGGGAGATGCATTGCCATCTCTGGCGAAATTACATACACAACATTTGTGGGACTAATGATGAAAGGAATTTACGCGCCCAGAATCAAAACTCATTCATTCACTCATACCGTATCTCTTACACGGTCTTCCGCTCTTATGAATAAGCAAAGACTTGACATAAAATACGCCTTTTATTATTGAAAGCCGGGGAAGCGGCGCCAGCCTAATTCCAGCGTGACACAAAATGTGGTCAACGCGAAAAATTTGAAAACGAAAACTGAATGGCACTGGAATTTTATTGATTTTAAAAGAATATATATATCAAAGCATTACGGTACCGATTTACTTCGCGCTGAGGTTAATAATGAGTCAAAGTAAGTGCAAAGTTTAGACACGAAATGTAAAAAAATCAAACTCAGTATCTACGAGCTGGTTTTGTTGGGTCATTATGACATTTGAAGTATAATTTGTATGCATACTTAAAATGAGTGGTTTATAAATATTACCTTAATATTACATATTTAACAAGCTACTTGCATACTTGTAGTTCTGATGTTATTGACAATGGCCAACATCAACAGCGAATGCAATGTTTGTGACGCATCAACAAAGTGACACATAAGTGGGAATTTGGGACAACAGTAATAAACACTTTTATTCAGAATTTCAAAGGAATGGCTAGAGATCTTCAGTAATGTTTATGATTCACTTTGATGTCGGTAGGAGTTGAAGTGGTTACAGAATATTAACATGTTTTTAAAGCTTCATGTGTGAATGATTTCATTCCGTGAAGTAATTGCGCAAATCATTTATCAAGAAATAAAATAGTACTCAATTAAGAAATTCTAATGACATTTATTATTCACTTGAACAAAATTTGTTCCCGCCCTTTGTTGTAATTGAAGAAACAGTTGTATTATCCCGACTGCCATTAATGCAACAGCGACATTTGCTTTATGAAGGTCATGCGGTTGTGGATCAAGTTATAAATGTTCCCGTCGTTGCGCTGATCATGATATCATCGTTAGCGCGCAACATGATTGACGATCAAACATTCAGTGTAAACACGAAGGCAAATTTAATCTGTAGATCAATATTATTTCGTTTCTTGGTAAAGCAACATGTAGTTATAAATTGTCTTCGAGTACAAAAGAAATCATTGTATAAATTATAAATATAGATTGACTGGAACAAAGTTGACGGGCGTGATGTTTCAGGTAGTGTCATCTACTTTTCATTTAATGTAGTTCATTTATTTATTCCCTAGCACAGCTTCCAAGACACCGAGTATTGAGGGAACATGTCAATTATACGATCCTCATGTTGATGACGGTGACAGCGTATGGGGCAAAAGCGACCACTATTGCATTTAACGGTACGGTATGAAGATGACATGATATGATGATAGGGGGTGAAAGGACGGACACAAATACAATCATGCCCGAGGCGGGACTCGAACCCGCGATTCTTCGGTCCGAGATCGCTACGACACTGCTGCCTTAAAGATTCCCGCCAATCGGACCGACTCTGTTACTGCTTATTGTGGTTGCTAAAGACCTAGAGGTGTGAATTAAAAAAAATTTTAAAAAAGTAAATAAATAAAAAATAAAAAATAAAAAAATAAAAACTACTCGACTTATTGGTTGATTGGATGTCGACTTTCGTAGACATTGGTCCAGTAAGTGTAGTGACTGAACGATGACGGTGGCGGTGTCGCTCCGCCTACTGAACGGACAGATCCGGCGCCAACCTACACGTCGACTTGCGAAGAATTCCTCCTCCAGGAATCTCCCCTAGCGGGGATCTATACACGTACGGAAATGTAATCCACAAGTGTGTGTGTGTGTGTGTGAGAGAGAGAGAGAGAGAGAGAGAGAGAGAGAGTGTGTGTATAAGGGGAGAAAATATAACAAAGAAGAGGAATGAAAGATCACGCACGGTCCACGCATGTCCACGATGTTTGCGGCGGCGATGGTGTAACGGTTAGCGTACCGGACTGTTGTACCCAAATTCGCGGGTTCAAACCCGATCGAAGCCGTGGATTTAAGGGCGGAAAAATCCTTCGTACGCCTTCCTTCGGAGGGGAAGTAAAGTCGGCTGTCCCATGTTAGTAAATTTACTTGCATGTAAAAGATCCTCAAGCCTAAATGACGCCTCTGAGCTAAATTCAAATCGCATGTTTCTCGCCCAAGAAATACCTCCTTTCTCTGCTACTTGATGAGAGGAGGAGCGTAGCGAAATTTGCGTGGTCAGATGGAAGGGTCAGATGGAGCGGGCCTGATGGCCCGAGTCTCGCCACGTAAAATAAGGCAAATTCAACTCAATTCAATTCAATTGTTAGAGTACAGCTCCGGCATTCACTTATCACGCGATCAGAGAAAGCAAGGAAAACTAGTGACACGTGCAGCGGCTTAATCCGACTTAGCTATAAAGATAGTGTAATAAAAGTAAAAGTAAAAGTAAAAGTAAAATAATAGACTATAAATATAGTCTAATAAAAATATTAGAAGAGAAAAGGTAGAAATAGTCAGTATTAATTTCAAATTTTTACAAGAAAATTAGATCTTGGGCAGAATGCACGATTTAATCAGTTATCAAACCAACTAATAAAGCAAAAAACATTCAATTGAATCATTGTAACTACACTATCTAAACCACTGATATAAATAGAAGAGAAATTTTCCGAGCTGGTCGGCCGTGGTTTAGTTGGCATTGTTGGCCACGGCCTACCATCCCGGAAAATTTATCTTCTATTGACTCCGGCCTTGAAAGCCTACGATACACTGATGTCAAGGTCGATGCCACCTGCGGGAGTCCATGACACGGATAGCACGAAATCATCACTTCACAAAGTTTATCAACTCGCCACAACAGAGCAGTAGGTAGTGAAAGTTGTTCTTAACGCTTTTGCGATTTACAAATACTATTAGGCGGGATTTAGATAATAGTTGTTTATGCAATTAGTTTATAATGTTAAGCTTTATTGCATGAGCACATGTTTTGAAAACGAGCGACTGTAGAAGCGAGTTTTCAAATTTGTACGATTGTAATAAAGCAACATTAAAAAACTAGTTGCATACTATATTTGTTTGTTTAACAGCATTATACATTTATAAGAGAATCAAACTTAATTTTGGGAAACAACTTCCCTGTGACGACTCAGGTATTTGAGATCGTGCGAGTAAACGGTGGTCGGCTGTTCCGTTTAGCTCTATCTCCCCCGATTCTCTCGCTACGATTGGCTGAATGTGTGATGACGCAATCATTCGTGATATAAAATCTAATACGCCATCATTTGTGCCGTAAAATACCCGATTATGAACGATTTCATGCAACAGAAAAGGTTCTTTTATAATGCTGGAATACAAAAAAAAAAATTGTAACATTCCTCTCGAATATTTTGCAGATCTAACGCACAACACTGTTGAGTAAAAGACACGACGAACGCTAATATACGAGAATATTCCCTCTCAAAGCGACACACCACATCCCTACCTTCAAAACTTGGCAAGATGCAGTATCAAACAATATTTTCAAGAACATTTATTGCTTGAAAACTGAATGTCAAAGGCACCCGAAAACATAGAAATAAAACAGCATTCATATTTTCAAACATATTTTTATTTGTATATTTACTTTTATTTTCCTGTGCATATCCTCTCTTTTTTTTAACACGCGATTCCACAAAGTTGGACAAACGGCGAGGTTACTACTGAGGTCTCCTGAGGTCTCCGACGCTAGTGCAACCTGCGAATTTGTGTCCTGGGCACGAGAGGGGGCTCGGCAACGCCCCCGGCCGGGCGGAGAACGTACGGGCGGTCGAAGGCCCAGTTCTCTTCCGTGGGGACAGGTGGCGAAGTGCGACAACCCTCCTGAGACGCAGGGGCGGGGAGCGAGAGAGAAAAACGATGCGAGCTGCGTTCCCGCCTCTCCCACGCCAGCCAAAGAGAAACGGCACGGTTCCCGCGCTTAACGGCGACAGTTCAAGCCGAAAGTACGAGAAAAAAATATACCTTATAGTTTAGTAAACATTGGCATCTCGAATTTCACATTACCCTGAGGCCTCTAATCAAATCACGCTATTTATATTGACTTCCACAGACAATAGTCATTTATACACAAAGGGCGTTATAAGTCAACGCCCGTGGTACATACACGATTTTACTTTTTACCTAATTTTAATTATTCATATTTACGTATTTACTAATTAACTAGTTGTTAAATTGATTCGGCTTGTCATTTCATATTTTAATCCAATAATTTCCTTTCAAGTTTTCGCCGTAAGAGAACATGTAGCAACATTCAACTGCTTTCATATTTACTTTGCCACCACGTAATCCAGGTACGTTTTGCGGTGAATATCGTGATCAGTGTCGTAGGCAATAACGTATCAAGAAAAAAATTATATTAATGACTTTAAGAATATTCATACACTGGAAGAGCCTCTTCGCAGAATACAGCTTTGAGAAAATCAAAGAAAGCTAAACAACAAACACATGTTGCTTTTGTTCTATAACAAATACAGTAAATGGAAGAGGTCAATACAAATATCCTCTTTTGGTTGAAAATCTGTTATTGTGTAAAATGTCTAAACAACAAAAATCTGCACATGAGTTGAATTAACTTCACACGATCCCATAGAAAAAGCACCTCACACGGCAGTTAACTAACAAAACGTTAAACTGATATATCGATATTTACCGTCATATTTAGAATTTTATACAATGTTACATATAGTAACTAACAACTAATAGTTCTATACATTACTTTTTTACATTAAAAGCATTTTCCCTGGAAGAATTAAAATAGCTGCAAAAAGAAAGTACCCATGTAATTAAGAATAAATTAATACGATTCGTAACAATATTATGACGTACATTCTCCTATGTTTTCCCTGGTATATTTTCTCATTACGTCAAATTAAATATTCTCCTTTCACCCTGCATCTTTTAATGATGTTCCTTCGCCACATTTCTTGATTTTATTTTCTCTTTCGACGCTTTCTTGATTTAATTCCATTTTCATTTTATCTTCTACAATTATTATTGTTGTTATATTGTTTTTGTCATTTTTAACAGATTGTCCATAAAGCGACCAATGTGATTTTTAAACTGTAGGGGAAACTGTAGGGAGAACACATCCGGATAAGACAAACTCACATAAACATTCATTTCCTGAACTGGATTCAAACCCGCACCCTTTCGAGCTGAAGCAGCTATGCCTCTACAGCCTTAACGATCTCGACTATTCAGACTGGCTTTTTTTTTTTTTCGTTAATCGGCCGACTAGGACCACGCAAGCAAGCATCCTGCATTTACCGTGGCTCAGTTTTTATTTATTATCGCGGTGGCAGGTGCTTGCAACAATTCTTAGGGGGGACCAGCATTTAGCTGGATCCGATTTTTATCCCCCATGGTTGTTAGCCCGGGGGTATGGAAGATGAAAGATGATAGGAATGGATTAGGAGGCGATAGGTGATCGTGGACTTTTGGAATCATCCCAGCATTCGCCTTTATGACCGAGGGAAACCACGAAAACCCCGGTCAGGATGGCCGGCCCGGGAATCGAACCCGGACCTCCCGATTACGAAGTCAGTGCGCTACGCACTGAGCCACTTCGCTCGGTCCCAGACTGGCTTATTATATTGTTATTTTTAGAAAAGAGCCACAATAACAGCTGAGTAGCTTTACCGAATTAAGATCGCGAGGAATCAGCTATGACAAGACAAGACGCTAGGACTTCATCAATAGACTGAGTTCATCGTAGCATATATCATGTTTACTGCAGTGTGTTTTCTTCTACAAATAAGCATCTAACTGAAGTTCTAGTGTAAATTGCTAAAGAGTCCTATCACTATGATGTTAAGGTTCTTACCTCAATTTTGCAAATGTCTTTACTCAGGCCCCTTCTAGCAAGGCCGATTGTGTTAACATCGCCAAGCGTTTAATAATGACAATTGCCTGGTCTAAACTTAATTACGAAATTCAAACACCTTTCATGGCATTATATTAAAATATAGATATTCTATAAAAATTAATCTCGAAAATACATTCCTGGCATGTACATGACAACTACATACATACACCTCTCCATTCAACAATATATGTACACCTCTCCATTCAACAAGGTACGTACATCTCCCCATTCAACAACGCATGTACACCTCTCCATTCTCCGAAAGCAATTCCTATAGCAATTCTTCGAAATTTCAGTAGGGAGTAAGGTACACAAACCTCATAAGGTCCTCATCCCCCGCATTCCTTTCAGCTTCATTTTCACACGGAATAGCTCGATTACATCCTGCGGTCATTTTTCCATTATTCCAGCATCCCAGTTAATCCACTTTTACTTTTGGATACCTAACAAGGCATAGCCCGATTGCACCTTGGCCGGTGTTTTGCGTCGAGATCGTATGAATCAATGTAGTAAAGTTCCCATTAATGAGATACGCAAATAGATCTTCTCGTACCACTCAAGAGAAAACCTCCAAGATAATGGAAAGTGGAAGAATCACCGGAACTCTATGTTATTTAACTAATATTTAATTATTTTAGATTTGCATATTTTTGGGGGAATATCAATTCCCCCACGCCCTCTTACTTTGAGACTTTGATCTTTTTATTTGGAGAAGCCCACGGTACACTAGAGATCATTTTCAATAAATTAAAAACATTAAATATAGTTTAAGGGCAAGCTTTCTTTGGGCACTATATCTAATTATCACAACACAAAAGGTCGAGAAAATGAACAACGTTAAACGAATCATTTATTAATTTCTTCTGTTTCGTGTTCGTCAATATAAAAGGGAAAAGGCGATCTTCGACGCCCTGATACCAAGGCCAGCTCCTCCTTGTACTCACGAGGAAAACCGGTCGGAATGCAAACAGGTTACGCCTTTTAGGAGGTAGGGAAAAGGCTTAGTAAAGGTTGAGCGCGGGTTTTCACATGCGGGGATAATGTAAAGCCGCAAGGAACAAGGTCTGTACTGAACGGATGGGTTCAAAATGTCCTGTAATAATAAAATACTCGCTGCAGCCTTTGCATAGTGAGCTGAAGTGTTGTCACGATGGAGGAACCAGGTAACAATTCTTGACTTTAGCCGCAGGTTCTGCATAGATTTGAATTTAGACAGAAACTGTTCTGTGACTCACAAAGCCATGACTCTCTTGTGTCCAAAATTGCATGCTCCAAAATTGATTTGAAAAATACAATGATCATTTTATTCTTTACAGACATATACGAGTGTGTCCTCATCATCAAAGACCCAAACTTTGTTTGCAGCCTAGGTTAGTACATCATAGCTGAGTCTCCTCACCTGTCATGATGATGTTCCTTTAAGCGTGGTTGCCCCTTAAATTTGTTTAACATCTTCTTGTACAAAGTCTCACTTCGTGTCATCCCTCTTCTGTTTTTCTACGTAGCACCCCAAAGCCTCAAAGCTTCTTCATAAATGATGCTGATTTGAAGGAATTGCTGGTACATCTAGGCCCAAGGAATCCGCTCATGGCTTGCAGGTCGTTCACCTGCCTTTGCCAAGCATTTTCCTCACAGCAGCAAAGTTTTCCTCCATAACTGTCGTTCGTTCCCTCCCTCTCAGAATCCCCCCTAGTGAAATTCTCCATTTAGAACTCCCTGTACCACCTGAATATAGTAGTGCGATGGCGGCAAACATCACTGAGTGCAAGAGTAATTTCTTGTAAGCACTGGCCAATGTCCACGTGCAAATATAAACCGAATAGGCACAGTGCAAATACGTGTCTCAACTCCTAGCAATAAGCAGCCTCCTGCAAATATATGCTGCTCATATTGCAAAACTCTCCTAGTACCCTTTGCAGTCTGGGTATGAAAGGGAAATATATTATATTTTAACAGAAAGAAATAAGAGAGAGTCGAAAAACATTTGTGCGATTAAATATAAAATTTAATACCAGAAGAAAATCACGTACTTTAGAAAAAATGACTAAAAGGAATAATGTTTATTGGAATACACAAAACCTAAACTATTAATGAAGCAAAGTACCATGAATTAAAAATAATTAAACACATGAGAAATTGAAACTATACAAAATCGCACTCAGATGCAATCTTTAAAGACGCAAGAACACTTCACCATTCAGTCGCTTACAAGACATCTATCTGTAAACTGAACATGCTTCAAAATGTATTTAACTACTGTTAACACACACCACAAAGCATTTGACTTAATGGCTTGTGCAAGATATATTATCAATTTTTAAACTGAAGTTTCGCCCTTAAAAGTTTTTGATTACCTAACTTTCTAAACTATTTACTTAAGGTATATTTGTAATGTATTGTAGATTATACATTACAGATTATATAATGTATGAAGATGCATTTAGATGGTTAAGATGGTAATACTAATATACTCAACATTGTGAATGTAGTGCAACAGAATATACTCGTATATTTTCATAAATATTAATATACCTCTATAACTATTTTCTGGACTGCTCCCAAAATCTGGTTGAAGAACCTGAGCGCGTCTTGTTTATTTTATTAAAATTAGTAGACGGCCTTCAGTTACGGCTCTGACCTTGCACATGTCTTTGCTGTGTCATATCCGACATTTTCTGTTTTCAATGTTTATGATACAAAAATCCACTTTAAAAAATGTCTTCCTCCGTGTGGTAGATATTAATTTTTTCTTTTAATCAAGAAGAATTTTAAACAAGAGGAATTTTACAACAAACATTATAGCACACTTTCTCATATAATTTGTAGAGGTTACGTAAACCTATAAATATTTTATTCTAACTTATGCACTGTTAAAACTATTTCAGCACTCTTTTGCAAAACGCTCTTTACTAAACTACTTGTAACACTCCATACGACGTCTACTTCTACTCATTTCCATTCATTCTAGTATGTCTATTTCCAATTTTTGCACCATTTTCTAAGATCCGCCGTAGAAACTGTGTACGTGTGTGCTTAAGTGGGCAAAATTCGCATAACAATATCTTTGTTTTGAAAAACGACAAAATATTTACACATTTCATTAACAAATTCTCTTTGCTTTACATTAGAATAGTGAGGAAATAATTCACAGTATTCGGTAGAACAAATTAATACATTGTGTATAATTGTTAAACGTTTTCATCGTGGGCTCCTTCGTACTGAAGAGGGTTTTTTTTTCCATTTTTACTATAACCCCATTTTACTCTCTTATGCAATAAAATTAACATAGTGAAAAAATTGTATTTAACGTAGCACCTGTTACTTTAAACAAAATTTTTTTAAACTAAATTTCTTGAATACAACGAAATCAAATCCGAAACAGTGAGAGAAAAATGCCTTGAATCGAACGCGAAAAAGGGGAACCACGTGAAAGGAATCGATTCACTTTTGAACTCTTCGCGGGACTGTTTTCTACCACCGTGAATCGATGGGGCGTGCTGCTAGGCCACCGGGGCGTGCGTGGACGTACACAGGAAGAATAATCAATATCACGGCCGCGGTGCAGTATCTATCTCGCCGGTCGACAAACAGCAAGTGTCCTCGTGAGAATGAACTATAAACGAATGCGGGAAACGCTGCAGAATTGTGAAGGAAATCTAAAGAAAAACGTGCCACGGGTGATGTGTTTTTATTTTAGAATGTTCCTGCATTCCTGAAAAGGTTCATTATGGGGTAAGTACAACCTTGAAAATATTTTTAGGTACTCTGAACGTGGTAAGAGGAGGAATCGAGTACAGTTTAATGTCATGACAGGCAGCTTGACGTCATCGGTCGTCTGGCTTGCTTAACTGCAAATCTGTTGAGATTTGTTTTTATTTCTAGAAAATTACTATTATCTTGCCTTGAAAAGGCGTTATTATTTTGTCAAATATATTCTGTGAATATTTAAAATAAATTTCTTTAATTTCAACGTTTCTCTTTCTGTCAAAATATTTTAGTTTCCTTTACATTACGACAAAATCATGATTTCTTCTTAGAAAATTTACTTAATGAATTTAAATCATAAAGGAATATTATTAAAAGGTTAAAAAGTTCAAACACTAAAATTTCCTGATCTTCAATACGTTTCAATTAGAGTTAATATATGTTTTCAATAGTTAAAGTACCAGTTTGCAATTGAGGGTTGCAATTTGCTTTGAGGATGAAATTAGTGAGCACAATTTTATTGCGGGCTTGAAACAAATACGTTCTTAATTAATTATTTGCCTTTCAGACTCATATATATGAGTACATCTCTAGTTCTCAATCTCTAGTTCGTGAAATACATACTTTTGATGTGTTGTTGTTATCGTTGTATTTTGAAATGTTTCCTCATATTTCAAATTCACGTGAATTATATGAACAATCAGCACCCAGTAACAAGAACAACCTAAAAAATCGTAGGTAATTTAAAAAGTAACTAATTCTTATCTGCAGTTGTGGATACATTTTGTGACAATCAAATTCGGGATGTCCAAAGCCTTCAGGATCTTTCATCTGTTTGATTCGGTTTCATATTCTACAAGTTGTTTCTGCTACCATTTCCAAATTTGTACTCCTAATAATAATAATAATAATAATAATAATAATAATAATAATAATAATAATAATAATAATGTATATTAGAACAAATGAGTCTATGTTGGATAACAGACAAACATTTATTACCCAGAACAATGATTACAGATGGCCCGCCGGTAGCGAGGCTGTATCGGAACGTACAAAGGTCGGCCGGAGGCCAAAGACGCTTAGGACAGGGCCCTGGCTGGGAGAGGAGGGCGTTTGAGGTTAGCCAAAGTTCCGAAGAAAGTCCATAACGTTCGTTCTCTGGATCGATGTGCGTGGTCCGGGGAAGACGTTGAGAAGGAAGCCAGGTCGTGGTTAGGTGCACAAGCGTCGTTCTGTTCCTTGTCCGAGAGGGGAGAAACCAAAACAAAACCAAAGAGAAACCGCACACGAGAACTACTTTCTACATAAAATTCCTGACGCCGGCAATCTTGCACAATCACTCGTAGCTAACTGCCCTCTGACTGTACCTCCGCTTTGCCGGAGATTATATCGCTCGAAGGCTACAATGGCACAACGCAAAAATAAATGCACTCTTCAGAATTGCAGATTGGTCTACCTTCCAGCACCACAGCACCATATATTACAGTTCAGTATTCCACCAACAAACGTCAGAAGTGTAAATGCAAGAATGATGAATTTCAATACAACGTGAAAACTTCTCTTTGATCTAAAATCCTGAGTTTTTGAGTTGTGTCACTATTGCAGCCCACTAACTATATGAGCACGACCATAACGCGCTAGTATGCCTAATGCATACTAGTATGCTTAATATATACTAGCAGGTTATGGCATGACCAATGCGAGGCCAGCTGCGATTATTCGGTTCGTCCGACGCAGAGTACTTTGCTGCATCCTTTTGATGGCTGCTCGAAACGCGGGCACGTGATCTTTAACTGTCCGGAGCGTGCGCAGCAAAATAATAATTAAATCTCATTTGTTAAATTTTTTCTCCCTATAAAACGTATTGTCATTAGATTATATTACGCCAATATTGAATCCATTGAGTGACACCTGAAGTTAGTGATCATTAAAGAAAGAAGGCGAGATTCAACACGCCATTCCATCTCCATTTTCAACAAGTACTGGTGCTTGATGGAGAAATGTCACATGACAATGGTAAAGAGTTTATTCGAATGTAAAATCTGATCCTTCCTTGTTCACAATACAGATAATTGTACTAACTGACTGTAAAACATTAGTTGTTCAGGCAAAGACAATTATTATATCACAAATATCACAATCGTAATCAATGTCTTTTATCAACTATTATAAATAACTGAAAGGGCTAGGTGCGGAAGTGAAAAAAGTAAATATGGTGTGTGTATGTGTGAACGTGTTTGTGTGTGTGTGTGTGTGAGAGAGAGAGAGAGAGAGAGAGAGAGAGAGAGAGAGAGAGAGATGTATGCGTAGTGAGAGAGTGGTGAGTGTGTCTAGTGAGTGTGGTAAAAATGTCAGTGGTACGCGAAAG
Organism: Gryllus longicercus; assembly: GCA_038098605.1. NCBI lineage: Eukaryota > Metazoa > Arthropoda > Insecta > Orthoptera > Gryllidae > Gryllus > Gryllus longicercus. Next base: position 1,273,507 of record JAZDUA010000448.1, on the reverse strand, counting down.
TGTAGGTGTCATCTGTGGCGTGAATGTGTCCGAGTGTGTGGAAGGGTATGTGAGATGAGTGTGAGTGGGGGGAAGTGTGTATATGTGATGTATTGTAGTGTGTGTGTGGTGAGTGTGTGTGAGTCTGGCGACAGTGTATATCTGATGGATGTGAGTGGCAAGCGAGTGCGTGGGTGTATATGTGTGGCGTGTATGTGTGGTGTGTCAAAACTGTGCGTTTTATGTGATGAATGTGTGGTGAGTGTATGTGTGTAACGTATGGCGTGAATATGAGTGCGAAATGTGTGAGAGGTGTGTGTTGTGGGTGTACGTTGTGAGTGTGGTGTGTGTTTGTGTATGATGAATGTACGCGCAGTGACTGAGTGGCGAGCGTGAGCCTGGCGAGTATGGATGGTAAATATGTATTGGTACGTGAGTGTATGTCATGTGTGGCAAGGCGTGTATGTGTATGTGTTGCGTGTGTATAAAGAGTATATGAGGCGAGTGTATGTGTGCGGTGAGTGTGTGTGGTCAGTGAGATATGAGTATATGGTGAGGATGTGTGTGTTGGTGTGTGTGAGTCTGATGAATGTGTATAACTGGTGGCTATGTGTGGTACGCGACCATGTATGTGTAAGTATGTGTGTAATGTTTGGTGTGAATATGTGTATGCGAAGTGTGCGCGATGAGTATAATTAGCAAGTGCTTAAAAGTGTGAAGTGTGTACACCGCAATCGCGCTCGCAGCCGTCCAGCCCCATGAGAGCGCGCGCGCGCATGTGTGCGCAGGAGCGCGGCCAGCTCGGGGCGGCGGCGCCACCTGCACGGGGCGGCGTGGCACGGCGACGTGCAGGGCGTGTACCGTGCGCTGGCGCAGGGCGCGCACGTCAACCGCAAGAACCGGCGCGGGCGCACGCCGCTCATGCTGGCGGCGGCGGCGGGCCACCGCGACGCGGCGCTCGCGCTGCTGCAGGAGGGCGCGCGCGTCGACTTCGGCGACTGCGAGGGTGCGCGAGGGCGCGTCTGCACGATTTGACCCTGCGTCTGCATGATTGGACCCGGCGTCTGCACGATTGGACCCGGCGTCTGCACGATTGGACCCGGCGTCTGCACGATTGGACCCGGCGTCTGCACGATTGGACCCGGCGTCTGCACGATTGGACCCGGCGTCTGCACGATTGGACCCGGCGTCTGCACGATTGGACCCGGCGTCTGCACGATTGGACCCTGCGTCTGCACGATTGGACCCTGCGTCTGCACGATTGGACCCTGCGTCTGCACGATTGGACCCTGCGTCTGCATAATTGGACCCTGCGTCTGCATGATTGGACCCTGCGTCTGCATGATTGGACCCTGCGTCTGCATGATTGGACCCTGCGTCTGCATGATTGGACCCTGCGTCTGCATGATTGGACCCTGCGTCTGCATGATTGGACCCTGCGTCTGCATGATTGGACCCTGCGTCTGCATGATTGGACCCTGCGTCTGCATGATTGGACCCTGCGTCTGCATGATTGGACCCTGCGTCTGCATGATTGGACCCTGCGTCTGCATGATTGGACCCTGCGTCTGCATGATTTGACCCTGCATCTGCATGATTTGACCCTGCGTCTGCATGATTTGACCCTGCGTCTGCATGATTTGACCCTGCGTCTGCATGATTTGACCCTGCGTCTGCATGATTTGACCCTGCGTCTGCATGATTTGACCCTGCGTCTGCATGATTTGACCCTGCGTCTGCATGATTTGACCCTGCGTCTGCATGATTTGACCCTGCGTCAGCATGATTGGACCCTGCGTCTGCATGATTGGACCCTGCGTCTGCATGATTGGTCCCTGCGTCTGCATGATTGGTCCCTGCGTCTGCATGATTGGTCCCTGCGTCTGCATGATTGGACCCTGCGTCTACATGATTGGACCCTGCGTCTACATGATTGGACCCTGCGTCTACATGATTGGACCCTGCGTCTACATGATTGGACCCTGCGTCTACATGATTGGACCCTGCGTCTACATGATTGGACCCTGCGTCTACATGATTGGACCCTGCGTCTGCATGCGTTGACCTTGCGTCTGCATGATTTGACCCAGCGTCCGCATGATTTGCCCCTGCGTCGAGCGTCATTTGGTGGCCACGCATTTTAAGTCTGAAATTAAATAAACTATTTACCTTCACAGCTCTAAATGAGATTTATATTTTAGGCCTTTAAACCCCCCTAAAAATTGGAGTAATAATTTAGATTTATTCAGTCAAAAAAGCCAGTAAAAACTGCATGTGACGTAGGGGGGGGGGGAAGATGCGAAAATTCTTTGAAGACTAATTCACTCTAAAGAAAACAAGAAAAAGTTTTCTTTAATTTCGAATTGAACAACTTGAACTACTAAATATTACTTAAATTGATGAAACCGAACGAAAATTAAGGAAAAATATAAAAATTACTTTTCACGATCTCATGGCGAGATAAATTTACATTGCAAATAAAGACGAAAACATAAAATACTAAAATATACCATTTATATTTCCCACGGTTCTTCTCGTTGCACTAACCAATTACGATAGGAGAAGGAGATCGGCAACTCTGCTCGAAATTTCTAACGAAATGCTCTGACATTGAGTAAAATCATTAATTGAAATAATGACTCGAAATTTTCCCTGCCATTACCATTACCACAATTTACCTCTTTTTTGACAAGTAATAACATTAAAAATAGTGTGTGCATTTCCAAAATGCTGGATTAACATTATTATCGACCGTAAAAAATCATAATTTTTCTCACGCATAATTTTTTACATGCAAGAAAAGAGGAAAATATTTGCCGAATACTATAAAAATGAAATTAAAACGAAATGTATCATATGAAAATAAAGTATAAACTTTTTTCTCAAAGTTTGGGACGTCATGGTGTGTACATTTACAAGCCTGTCATAAAGGCTCAATAATAAAATCCTAATTTAAGATAATTGTAATTCACCTACACCCAAATCTATAATTCGATATTAAAAATATATTAGATATGCAAAATTACAGGAGAGAGGAGGACAATGTTCCACACATACAAACAAACACCCCTCCAATTTTTTTTTAAATTTTATTTTAATCTAAGAACTGTAGCCGTCGGTAGAAAATTCAACAAAACCTGGCAACCAGAAGTGCAAGTGCATACACTGGGAGCGCTGTATTTGAATACAATTGCTCTCTATATATATATAACGAACATTCAAAAATAAACGAGCTGGAGGTTAAGGAACAAAAACCAGATCCTGTATGTCATTTACCGCCATGTGGCGCAGTGGAGAAATTCTTCAACAGCGAGGGACATTACTTCTTACATGCAGGTACTGGTTATTGTCCATAGGCCTCCAGCTCGTTTCTTTTCTAATGTTCCCATAATTGAATGGATGAAAACCTGAACGGTATATGTGACATTTTATAAATTCTGAGAAATCAGTTTGTTTAAGGCAATATCCCTGAAAAGTCGTGGTGCTTTGTTTCATCATTAACACCACTGCATTTCAATCGTTCATTAAAATCATGAAAATACATTGCTATTGAAATACAGGCTGAAATAAACACGTTTTTCTCAGTATATATATATGTGTATATATATATATATATGTGTATATATATATATATATATATATATATATATATATATATATATTGTAACACTAACGATTACCTGTGGAATCGATTAGCGACCCTGCCACTAGCTCAGATCGGTGATGGAAGGGACTGTTACACAGTACAAGAGAAACACAACAAAAATAAACACTTGTTCACTGGTAAAATGATTCACTTTATTCCTGAGCAAAAAAAAATAAACAAAATTGCACCAGGGAGATTTCAATTCTTACACTAACAATGGAAAAGAAAAATTATAGAGAAAAGAAAATTAGGCATGTTAGTAATTATAGAAAAAGACTTATAACTAGGAAGAAGGTCAACTTATTACAAATAATGTTTACAAGCGTTACAGAATGATAGTTTGACGTGCCCAAGCACATTACTGCGTTACATAAGTTTTGTAGATGAATACCCGTCAGGTCATCAACCTCGTAGGGTCCTTTGTGTGCCCAGGCAGGCCCCCGGCCGGCGTCTGGAAGGGCGGCGGCCTTGGGCGAGGGGGGCGGCGGCGGTGTCCCTTACCCCTCTTGGCGCGTGGCGTCAGCTGAGCGGTCCTCCGGTCATTCAACCAGGGGAGGCGATGTCCCGGGCGAACTGCCCGCGATGTCTAGGCGACTAGAAGTTCTTGAAGATTCTTGCAGCGACGTCTAGAAGATTCTGGCAGAACTGGTTGATACTAGTTGATACTGGTTGATACTGGTTGATACTGGTAGAAGTCGGGCGATCTCTATCTCCGGAACGTAGTAATCAGCCTAATGTCTCTTTAACTTTTTTAACATAACTTCGGAAAGTCTAGCGACAAATAATTCCCGCCCCAGAGAAACAATTTTTCTCTACCCGCTTTTAAACGCCTCAGAGGTCTACTTGCCTCTCCCCGACGAATAAATCCCACCCCCGAGAAGTAATTTTCTCAATTGTTGTCAGCTAGTAGCTTTAGCTCCTTCCGAAACCTTTCTAAATCTTTCAGAGACAAACTGGCCTCTCCTCGACGAATAATTTCCTCCCAGAGAAGTAATTCTCTCACGACTCCCGTCAGCCCAAAACTCAAATCAAATTTGATAATTTCTAAGTTCGGCAGAGCTGAACTTGCATCTGACCGAAAAATATTCCCCCCCAAGAGAAACTTCTGCCCCGACTGTCCTGTCTAAACTCCAAATCCCTTCTGCCGTTCTCTCCGTTGAAATCGCACCAGGTTAGCTCTTCTCCCCACCCCAATTTCTTACGTGTCCTAGTTCCCTTTGATAGCAGTGTCGCTATTGGTCAGAAGTTGTGTCGCAGTGAAACATTCTAACCCAATCGCAGCGTGAGAAGCGAAGGAAACTTCCACCCTTTGTGCAGGCTGCGAGCATGCGGGCTGTTCTCGAACCTTCTAGAAATCTAGCCCTCGCTTGCGTAGGGGGCGCGTTCGATGACGGAAGTATTGCTCTGGGCTCCCCCGAAAGTGGGTGGTCTCGAAATCTGCAGCTGGCCGCGCGCACGTGTACAGTATCTGTCAACGGCGGTCCTCAAAACGGCCGGCTTGATGGGGAGGAGGCGGTAATGGCCCCCGCGATAAGTGAGACTACGCGTGCATTGCAATCTGTTTAAGCTCCCGGTAGAATTCTGGGTGGTCCGAGTTTGTTATATTTAATTTTTCCAGCATGAATTTAGTTTCGAAAAGTATGACGAAATCGGTTTCGCTACATTGGCCTTCCCCTCCGAATAAAAAAAATTTGAGTTAGAGGAATTAAATTTCGAAAAGCGAGAATTTTTTTGTTTGAGTCAAAATTCAAAAAAATAGCGAAACCCGAAATAAATGCTTTTACCCGTTGTTCTAATAAAATCTCATTTACCAGTGTAAGTTAAAGATAAAAATGTGATTTCTAATTAAATCTAATAAAGTACAAAAAAATTGAAAAACTTACTAAAATTAAAAAATTTAGGAAAAGAGAGAAACGTTTGGTGAAGCCAGGGTGGTTTTGGATTTTCTTCCTGCTTGCCCCAGAAACACAAGTTCTGCGGAGGAATCCACGAGAATCTCACATCTAATACGTTAAGTAAATGCACCGTCGGATTATTTTCAGTTTCCTTCTTTATTCCCTCTTTCAATAATCGATTTAATTTTTGCACAACTTCCATCTTTAAATTTTCTTCCTTTTTCCTAACATTTCCCCCATTAATAATGCCTGATTTCTCGAATTTGTCGCAGATTTGGCTGACTTCTTTGTCAAGTTCGGGTTCGATCCTAGTCAGTTCGTCGCTCATTTCCGACCTAATCTCTGTAATACCTCCGATAACTGGCTCGCGGTACGCTTCAATTTCGCTGTCACCTGCCTGGAGCTTTTGACTACTTTCTGCCTGAATATTCCCAGAATACGAATTTACATCAGTTCCCGAATTCTCTAATTCTTTGCTCAAATTTTCTACACTATTCTGAATTTTCACGAATCTATCATCGAGACTGTTCCGCACTGTTCCAAACCCACGATCAATTACTGATTCTAATTTCTCTAATTTTGTAGCATGGTCAGCCAAGCAGCCGTACAGCCGGTCGAATCTCTGCGAATGTTTCTCGTTACTCTCCGAAATTTGTTCTAATAGGGTTTGCTTAACCTCTGAAATTTGTTCCTTATTTTCTGACATTAATTTCGTGAAGGATTCCTTATTTTCTGAAAGTTGTTTCGAGAGAGATTCCGTGAGTTTTTTCTTGCTTTCAGAACGTTTTTTGTCAAACTCTGAGAATTGTTTTATGAGTTTCTCTATATCTTCAGAATGTTTTTCTGGTAGTTTCGCGACGATTCGCACGAGGTCATTGATGGTGATCTCAGGCGGTGATTGTTTCCCTGAACTACTGTTTTCTGCCACGTTGACAGCTGATTTGTCTAGCATTTTGGCGGTTTCGCGTGAAGCGCGCACACGGTCACAACACACGAGACACAATACAATAACACTCACAAACACAAATGCAACAATAAAACAAATCATTACCAGTCAACAAGTTGTTTCTCTCATAACAATATCCTTCCATCCATTTATAACAAAATTTTGGTTAACTTTAATTTTAAAATTGGGCGTGAAAAAACCTCAATTATTCGGCCGTCGGGCCCCACGGTGGGAAACGCCAATTGTAACCGACACCGCGATAATTAGGTCGTCGTTGCCCCACGTTGGATAAGCCAATTGTAACCCTAACGATTACCTGTGGAATCGGTTGGCCGCCCTGCCACTAGCTCAGATCGGTGATGGAAGGGACTGTTACACAGTACAAGAGAAACACAACAAAAATAAACACTTGTTCACTGGTAAAATGATTCACTTTATTCCTGAGCAAAAAAAAATAAACAAAATTGCACCAGGGAGATTTCAATTCTTACACTAACAATGGAAAAGAAAAATTATAGAGAAAAGAAAATTAGGCATGTTAGTAATTATAGAAAAAGACTTATAACTAGGAAGAAGGTCAACTTATTACAAATAATGTTTACAAGCGTTACAGAATGATAGTTTGACGTGCCCAAGCACATTACTGCGTTACATAAGTTTTGTAGATGAATACCCGTCAGGTCATCAACCTCGTAGGGTCCTTTGTGTGCCCAGGCAGGCCCCCGGCCGGCGTCTGGAAGGGCGGCGGCCTTGGGCGAGGGGGGCGGCGGCGGTGTCCCTTACCCCTCTTGGCGCGTGGCGTCAGCTGAGCGGTCCTCCGGTCATTCAACCAGGGGAGGCGATGTCCCGGGCGAACTGCCCGCGATGTCTAGGCGACTAGAAGTTCTTGAAGATTCTTGCAGCGACGTCTAGAAGATTCTGGCAGAACTGGTTGATACTAGTTGATACTGGTTGATACTGGTTGATACTGGTAGAAGTCGGGCGATCTCTATCTCCGGAACGTAGTAATCAGCCTAATGTCTCTTTAACTTTTTTAACATAACTTCGGAAAGTCTAGCGACAAATAATTCCCGCCCCAGAGAAACATTTTTTCTCTACCCGCTTTTAAACGCCTCAGAGGTCTACTTGCCTCTCCCCGACGAATAAATCCCACCCCCGAGAAGTAATTTTCTCAATTGTTGTCAGCTAGTAGCTTTAGCTCCTTCCGAAACCTTTCTAAATCTTTCAGAGACAAACTGGCCTCTCCTCGACGAATAATTTCCTCCCAGAGAAGTAATTCTCTCACGACTCCCGTCAGCCCAAAACTCAAATCAAATTTGATAATTTCTAAGTTCGGCAGAGCTGAACTTGCATCTGACCGAAAAATATTCCCCCCCAAGAGAAACTTCTGCCCCGACTGTCCTGTCTAAACTCCAAATCCCTTCTGCCGTTCTCTCCGTTGAAATCGCACCAGGTTAGCTCTTCTCCCCACCCCAATTTCTTACGTGTCCTAGTTCCCTTTGATAGCAGTGTCGCTATTGGTCAGAAGTTGTGTCGCAGTGAAACATTCTAACCCAATCGCAGCGTGAGAAGCGAAGGAAACTTCCACCCTTTGTGCAGGCTGCGAGCATGCGGGCTGTTCTCGAACCTTCTAGAAATCTAGCCCTCGCTTGCGTAGGGGGCGCGTTCGATGACGGAAGTATTGCTCTGGGCTCCCCCGAAAGTGGGTGGTCTCGAAATCTGCAGCTGGCCGCGCGCACGTGTACAGTATCTGTCAACGGCGGTCCTCAAAACGGCCGGCTTGATGGGGAGGAGGCGGTAATGGCCCCCGCGATAAGTGAGACTACGCGTGCATTGCAATCTGTTTAAGCTCCCGGTAGAATTCTGGGTGGTCCGAGTTTGTTATATTTAATTTTTCCAGCATGAATTTAGTTTCGAAAAGTATGACGAAATCGGTTTCGCTACAATATATACACATATATATATACACATATATATATACACATATATATATACATATATATATATATATATATATATATATATATATATATATACATATATACATATATATATACATACATATATACATACATATATACATACATATATACATACATATATACATATATATATATATGTATATATATATACATATATATACACATATATATATATATACATACATATATACATACATATATACATACATATATACATATATATATACATATATATACACATATATATACATATATATATAACGGGTGGCGTTAACCAGTGGCATATATATATATATATATATATATATATATATATATATATATATATATATATATTGCCCCTGGTCAACGCCACCCGTTCAGTTGAAGGTGGTTGTTGGCAGGCAACACCGCCATGCACGGCGCAGCGCAGTGGGGGCACGCCGACTGCATCCGGCTGCTGCAGGGCAACGGCGGCAGCCCCAACGTGGTGAACAAGAGCGGCGAGACACCCCTCCACCACGCCTCGCGCTGGGGCCACGTCGAGGTATAGAACGATTTGCCTAAGAATGGGATAAAGTGACAGTTCGCGAAACAAGTGAACATCACGTGTACTTCAGAGAAGTAAGCACGGGCACCGTCGCGAGTACGCATCTCACATTCAAGACTCGATATTAAAACAAACATAATACTTATCACATAAAAACTCAATTCAATGTAATTTTTATAAAAAAAAAGAATTGTTCCAGAGGAGCACAAAGCTCTGCACTTCCTAATTTCAATTATTTCTTGTGGCGCACTATATTTTCGTCGGACGAGGACATCACAGCCAGGGATCGTCGTAACTATTTACAAGTTAGCCAACTGCTATCGAACGAATGGAGGAAGGAGAGTCTAATAAGTTCAAGGACACAACGACCACAGAATCGGCAGTTGTGTTGCCAGCACTCGCTGTCAAATCATCCCATTCTAAAGAAAATCGGACAATACTTGCCAGGGCCCGTCAACTCTCCATCAACATTGGGGAGGAAGGTAGAGATTGCTACTATAGGATGCGCTAAAATCGCCGGATACAGCTGCTGGTAAGGTTCGCCAACTTTCACAAATAAAAATTGGTCAAGAAATACGAATACACTTTGATTATGAGAGATTTCTGAAATAAAATACAAAAGAAGTTAGATACTATGTGTTTATCTTCTAAAATTCATTTATTCATAATAATACACGCATGAAAGAAAAGGAAGCGCGAACAGCGGGCGCGATCTTTTGTATCAAGCGCGTGTTTTTGCGTCCCGAGAACCCACGTGCGTTTTAAATAACGTTGGTATCAGGTGATGTTCTAAAGCGCGCCTCGTTATATAGGAGTTATAGGGCCCTGGTACGTGCGCCGACACAGCAAACGGAAGAAGGCGTACAAAAATCAAGCCCCATTGGTATGATATATAAATCACACTGGGTTCCTATGACACTGGTCAAAAATATTCGTTTCTTATGATATCTAGTTTCTCAAGATGAAAATTTAATTATGATATTTATACACATACACACACACACACACACACATATATATATATATATATATATATATATATATATATATATATATATATATATATATTCGTTTCCACTAACGGAGAACTGTGGTCTTCTGTGGTTTTATCTGAAGGACTCGATCGATGCTTTGTTGACCGTCAAATTCAGCTGCGACGACTGGTATTGGAATGTTACTTTAATGAAGTCTAGTTAAACTAACGACAGATTAGCACTTTTATTTAAGGTATTGGTATATTTCCTCCTGGGTTATGGAAAGGGTTGGCAAAGGCTATTGATTTTGTTTTTGTTTGTAGAGTACTTGAAGGTATGAAACTGTCTTTTAGTTTCTTCAGAATTTGATGGCATTTCTGAAATCAGTTGTGGTGTTGAACATTCGTTTTTGGGGGTTAAAGTAGAGAACGCGATACGCCCTTAGAGAAGTGTGATGGCAGGGGAGGGGAAGGGGAGGTGGAGGGGTCTTTAACCCCTCCTTCAAATTACGCTTAATGCTCTGAAAGAAATTAATAAAATTCACCGATGTGCGACTTTTACGTGTCGTGACGTTCGGAGACACCCTTATGGAGTCACAAAAACTTCTTAGTTGACCCCTTCCGCACAGAACACGCGCTATTTATTACTGCACTTCCTCTTAAACGAACTCACAACTCCTTTTGCTTGGCCAACCTCATCGGATATTTACACACAGCTCATGTAAATCCTGCAGCAATCTAATTATGGTATTGCGCCCACTCAAGTACAGCCAAACACCCCTTTCGGCGCAACGCGTAAAAATATCCACATTTATTCACACTACTGAAGTACGAACACTCGACACTCAAAAACACAAATAACAAAGAATCAGAAGAGCACAAGCAATGTAACCGTACGACAGCAACGTATGGCTACTCACTTCGACAGCTAACCCGACACACAAAATCACAGAGCCGCACCACCATGATCGGGGAACTATTTGATATTGGAGCTCCGACAGGAAACTAGAGTGAAATTGCCTCTCCTAACTCATGACGTCACCATCGAGACCAATTACGATCCATTAAAATATTTTTCACACGTGTATTTTGCGTGCGCGGCAGCCTCGCCGGCGAAACCGCCCACACTTTCCTTATTATAAGTATGTTCTTAATTACGTACTTTACTCACTGCTCCTCCCCACCGAAAGATTCCTCTCATGAACCCCTAATTGCTCTTCCTCCCCTCCACCGTGAATTACCCCTTCACCTCAGCGGCGCGAAGTGTCGGTTTAAACGACTTCCTTAAGTTGTACCATGTTCTAGGCTTCATCTGTTTTCTATTTATTAATATTAAAGTTTGCAGAGAACTGGTTTGTTATTTTACTCTTGATTTATTTGTTGAATTCTGAGAGCTTTGTGAAACGGTTAATGTATAACAATAACCTGGAATTCTACGTAACATTTTCAGTTACTTAACAGAAGTGTCATTAACGTATCTCAATGTGCTGTGAGCTTATCAAGCGGGGCGTATCTGTTTTTCACTGGGATTGAGTAATTATTAGCAGCACTATTAGTTAATATTTAAGTGAGGCGGATGTAGGAAACTGGTGTCATTATGTCCTCTTATATCACATCTTTTCACGCTATCTGGCAAAAGTGATTGGGGAGTACGTTTGAAGGCTGAATAGGGGTTGCGCCATTGGCAGCTGCAAGGGTACTGACCTCGTTTCCATTGGCAATATGATCCTGATGCGGGATTCCTGTACTGCTGATGGTTTACGTTCTACGAGGGCGGGATGAACATACGAAGTTGATGCAACTGCTCAAAATGGTTGATCTCGTAGAGTTGATGTCCAACCGTTGATTCGGGGTTGCGTCGTTCGAAGTGTCCGTGGCGTCTGATATATTGTACACAAGCGCCATGGCGTCATCCATACTTTGGTCGAGACCAAAGCCGGGTGAATTGGATTTACAGTTAATTATTAACAATAATTGTAATCGTAGGTTTACAAATCACTTGATGGATTGCACTTCACAATAGTGGCAAACCGTCACTCAATCCGCTGCGCGCCGAGGTTGACTGCGAACTGCGATAAGAAGCCCGATGTGCACTCGGCAGCTGCTCTGAGCGAACTGTTTCTTTGAATGAACTACGTGTTCACTCTTGTCATTTGTGAAAGAAACTCTTTCCTTTAACAACATACGTATTTTTTAATAATATCCTATTTATTATGTACTAAAGTTTTGAAAATGATTAGGCGGCAATGGTTTTAGTCTCCTCTCTAATAACTTTCTTTCTTTCTTTCCTTCTTTCTTCCTTTTTTCTCTCTTTCTCTGTCTTTCTTTCCTTCTTTCCTACTTTCCTTCTTTCCTTCATTCCTTTTTCTGTTCATTCCTCCTTCTTTCCTCCTTTCTTTCTGTCCGTATTTTTATTCACTTACTTACTTATTTATTTATTTACTTATTTATTTATTTACCTACTTACTTATTTACTTACTTATTTACTTACTTACCTACTTACTTATTTACTTACTTATTTATTTACTACTTACTTACTTATTTATTTATGTACTTACTTACTTATTTACTTACTTACTTATTTATTTACTTACTTACTTATTTATTTACTTACTTACTTATTTATTTACTTACTTACTTACTTATTTATTTACTTACTTATTTATTTACTTACTCACTTATTTATTTACTTAGTTATTTATTTTTTTACTCATTTATTTATTTAATTACTTATTTATTTATTTATTTAATTACTTATTTACTTATTTATTGATTTATTTATTGATTTAACTATTTATTTACTTATTTGTTTGTTTGTTTGTTTGTTTATTGGCGTAGGCGATGGAGGCGCTGCTGCGCGCGGGCGCGCGCGTGGAGGAGGCGGACGACGACGGGCGGTCGCCGCTGCACCTGGCCGCCAGCTGGGGCCACGCCCCCGCCGTCGCGCTGCTGCTGCGCCACCGCGCGGACACGGCGGCGCGGGACGACGACGGCCGCACGCCGCTGCACCTCGCGGCCAAGTTCAACCACGTGGACGCCGCCGCGCACCTGCTCAACGCCGGCGCCGACCCCTACACGCTGGACCGCGACGGCCAGACGCCCGTCTCCATCTGCGCCGACCACGTGCTCGCCGCGCACATGCAGGCCAAGTGCCGGCGGCAGGCGTGGTGGGTCTGCGTTGCGGGCGCGGGGGGCGGCTGAGATTTTATGTTCACGCTTCTCGCGGTGGTTCTCATCGGCGGCGAGAGCTCAGCGGTATAATCGAACCAGGGAGTAGGCACAGCACAACAACTGTTGTCACAGTAGCGCCTCGGTCCGGGAGGTACTTTAATTCGAGCCCGCACGGTGGAGGATTTTCGACAATAGCTAAGTTCAATTCAGCTATTGTCTGGAGGAGAATTTTAACTGGCGGCTGCTCTGTTCAGTAATTTTCCGTAGTTTCTCTGATGCATACTTGGCGAATGCCGGGGCAGTACCGTAACAATTATCCCATGGATCGAGCGCGATCTTTCCTTACCTTTTTACCCCACGTCGCCCTTCTACAAATATACTACTTACAAGCCGGTAACGTAGAGCTTGTGTAGGCTGAGGCGGTGCCTGGTGTTGGGGAGACCGTTTGATGAAGGGTAACCACGTTCAAGTGGTAGAGGAATTCTGTCATCCACCAGCTGTACTTAGCATACACTACACTCACGGGACCATTTATTGAAGTTGTTGGCGCGCCCGGAAACATTAAATACTCACTCATTCGCGGTGATTCAGCTTCACCTTTCAGAAGATCCACTGACCAGAATTCATTTCACAGAATACAACAAATTTCGACCCCTCGGGATAGCATTAGATTCTCAACAAATAATCGATTAAAGATTTTAGATGGAATTACGCTTAACTGACCTTTCGTAGGCTTCATTTTCCATTTCAATACATCAAACCATGAGAACCGGTGCTTAGGAAAACAACTAGACAAATGAATCCCAACAAATATTCCTCTTTGCTCTCGTTGTACCGCAAGTTTAACTAAAAGACTAATAGGCAGGTAAAATATAAGTCATTAATGTGGTCATTTCTGACTTACATTTGCATGCACATATTTGGTTAACTAGATACTTCCACAAAAAGCTCTTAAATGTAAAACGCAAAGCTCATAAATTGTTGCGATAATTGAAATTTTAACAGGAATTAAGATTCTAGTTATCAGCATACAACTGAAAAATTAACGAAAATTCCGTGTTTACTCGCCAAATATCATTCCCATAATGTTTTAGGTGAATGTAAGAACATCTGATATAAGAAAATCACGTTAATCTCGTTATCATTGTTATTCTCAGTATCTCATATCTGAAGGACGAAATAAACAGTTTTAGTCATCGAATACTTCAGCAAATCGAAGTTCTAGATTCGAGAAGACTTGTTTGCATGTAAGGTGCATATTCTCACCTGCACGAAATCTAAGGAACTTATTTCGATCACGCTTGTATCACGAAAATGCTCAACGCGCACTCATAATCACAAGAAAATTGTGATCGAAGAATTACAAACGACCAACAAATTTTGAATTGTTTGATTGAAGATGAAAAAGAAGAATTAATTACTTTCTTTTAGAATGCAAATGTACAAAGATTCTTTGATGCTTGTTGAACAGATAATATCAAAGCATAGAAAATTTAAACTGTATTTTTAAACAATAATTAGTAATATGTTCACTAATTAACACCTATGGAACAAATACTATGAGGAAAATTTTGTGTTTTACAATGTTTTTTCTTTCAGGACTGCAGATGCAACGAGGAGAGGAGTCAAGCAAACTACAGTTATTGTGCAAGCGGGGGAAAATCCACTACAACAACAACAACAAAAGCCCCAACACCACCACCCACAACAACAAAAACCGCAACAAGAACCACATAAACAACCACAACAACAAAAACCACAACAGAAGCTTCAAGAACATCAACAAAAACCACAACAGCATCAACAACAACAACAACAACAAAGTCAACCTAAATGTCATAAAGTAAATGGGAATAATCCCCAAATGCACAGAAAGAGAATACAAGTTAATGGACAAATTATTGACGTCAACGTCAATGTTGATGTTGGTGTTGAAGTCATTCCACTATTTCAAAGAAGATAAATTTTGAATGATTTCAAATTGTAATAAACACACAAGTTGAGTTCGAGTGTGTTGAAGATTGGTAAAGTGAAATAATTAAAAAAGCCATATTTTATTTAAAACAACTGCATTTTATTTCAATGTAAATTTGACAAAAAATATATTCATTCCTTAATTTTCCCTGCAACAGTTCCCTTAATATTTTCAAATATTTGTATTAGTTTTTTTGTTTTATTTTTAGAAACGATCACTCTTACCTTGTACGGAAAAAAATGTTCTGCAATCTCATGTATTATTTCGCAAATACTACATTGTTTAAAAACTCTACATATGGGTAAAAAATCTTCATTTTTGTAGAAGATCCACAATTAAAAACTCTCTAGACATTTAGAAGATTTATTCATAAGATCGTCGTGTCGTGCCCGCTTTTTGCAACCTTCTGACAGCACTTCACTTCTAATGTGTGTAGAAATACAATGTATCCAAAGAAATAGTATTGTATGAAGATTATGGAGCTATGAAATTTTAGAAATTTCTTGTAAACATAATATGTTTGTTCACGTTTGGGAGGCTAATTTACCTCCATCTTCAGGTACTTTAACACGAAGTATAGTAATATAAATAGCCATTACATGTAGTTACGATCCAGGTTGAGATAAAAATTTGGTGTTCGTTGGGTTGAGACAAGAATTGTGGAAGGCTGGTACATACGTTATTAAACATATTATGATATGTTCACAATAAACTCCAAATAGAGGTGCAGTATATAATTGAATTCATTTATTAAAATTGGCTTTGAACTTTGCTGAATAAAATAATAAAGGACCACGACAATGAGTATTTGAAAAATTATTTTCAGAATGAGAGGTAGCGAAATACCAAAACAAATCGTCATCATCGTGATTCACAGCTCAAGGTTCCGGACTGAGTCTTTTCAGAATGAAACATCCAACTAGTGGTGTTGCAATAGCAAATACATTCCCTCATTATTTCTAACATTTGCAATTTTCGAAAATTCAGAAAGTTCAACAAAATTAGATCTGCGCCACTTTTAGCGTCCTTTGCTCTACTCGTGGAAACAGTTTACACAAAAAAATTGAAGCCATTTTTCAGAATTGTTTTATAAATCACAATATTTCAAGCAGAAATTACGAGAAAATTATTGCCTTTTTTCTACAAATTGTATATATGTGTGTGTATATATAAAACATATATGGCCAAATTTTTAGTTCAGATTTTATTTAATAAAACATTTTCAATATTGTCAATTTTCAATATTAATTTTTAACAATTTTTCGAAACACAGAAAGTTTGCTGAAATTGGGATCAGACCAGTCATTTTACGGCCCTTTGTAACAAAACACAATTATTTTAATTTTTTTAAAATTGTGTTGGAAATTGAAATTTTTTAAAAAATACCTGACTAAAAATTTTCTATATTTTACGAAAAATTACGCGAAAACCTCTCTCATATTAGAAAATTGTTATTGTTGGCAACTGTCTCGAGTTTTACGAGAACAATTATTCGGCACCAAGGACCACAAAACGTTGGACTCTGACTACACAACGTATTAGAGGAAGTAACTTAGAACATATAGGATCAAGATTCATCCACTTTTCGTTACCAGTCCGTCAAAAACAGTTTTTATTTATGAAAAATTGCCGATTTACGCACGTATAACGTACGCAAGTATTAGGTTTATAGTAAAGCGAGAAAGTAAAATCGTAGTAACAGAATTTCAGTGTCTTTGCCCGAGACGCAATGTAAGGTCTTTCCCTTTGATCGAAAATGCACTAAGGGGTTCTCCATTGCCTACGAGATGGCGGCGGGCCCTTGAACGTTCTTCTTCGGAAACTTGCGCTGATAATGGTTTCCATCTTCGGTTGTTGTTAGAGGCCTGTTGGGCGCTGGGGAGCCATAACGACCTTAGCGGGCTTGTTTCCTATGCATAGGAAACGGACGTTAAGGTTGCCTCGGGGGCCGGCACGGGACGCGCCGGACGACGCCCCCGGAGACCGCCGGGCCGTCAGGTCGCGACACACACCTGCGCCTCGCCCCGCCCTCTCGCGCGGCCACGCCTCCGCCCACGCCCCGACGCCGGCCGCCGCCCGCCACCGCTCACATCCACCACCACCGTCCCACCCTTGCTTGGGAATGCCCCGGCGATCGCCAGCGCCCCCGCCCATGCTCTTGCTAAAGCCACACACCCGCCCACGCCTGGCAAGGCGTCCGCGCCCGCTCACGCCCACATCCGCCCTTGCTCGCGACCACTCCAGCGACTACCCCCGCGACCGCCCACGCAACCGCCCCGTCCTCGCGCTTGTCACCGTCTTCGCCACCCTATCATCTACAGCACCCGGCACTACCTCTTCTCAGCATCTCCTAAGACAACCCTTACTCGCGAATGCCTCAGCCATCGTCACCGCGACTGCCCGCGCTCCCGCCCCCGCACCAGACACCCTGCCCTCCACAGCACCTACCATCGCCTGCCATCGCGCCTATCACCGCTCACGCCCAAGACCGCCCTTGCTCGCGACCGCCCTCGCGTCCGCCGACGCCCTCGCCCCCACTTGTGTTTCGGCCACAGCCCCGCGCCCGCCAACGCCTGCCCACCCGCCAACTCACCCCAGCTCTACGCCTTCTCCCAGACCTCCCCCCCCCCATGTCGCACCAACGTCGCCCCTTAAACAGTGCAGGCTTTCATAGCCTTTCTCTCAACATCTGTCGCCACGTGTGTCTTAACATGAACGCGAGCTCCCCTCTCGACCGTTCATGTAACAGGTCTACCGCTACCGCTTACAACACAAACCGGGTCACCCTCCTAACGTCTCCTACTGTCCCAATTCACTAGCCGCTCACACGTGCGTCGGCTCAGTCGCGTGGCACACACACACACACGCGCGCGCGCGCGCGCGCATCATACACGTGTAGAAACAAGAGCTCCACGCGTTCCCCGTTTTGTCATCAGCCAACCGGACAAGCAAGGCGGTCAAGGTGGGTCAGGGCATCGACTGATGTCACTGCATTCCCCCTGACCGTCGAGACCCGACAATGGCTGGACTTTCGACACTATCTTCATAGCTAGGCCGTGTTCATCCACTCTCTGAAGGATAATTTAAAAGGCCCACTGCTCTGATCGGTAGTTTTCCCTGGTTTCTCCGTTCAAAACCAGGCGAAACCTGGAGCAATACCCTAACAAACACACCACGGTCCGCGCGCGATCTTCCCCAACTCTTCCTTACCTTATTCTCCCCCTACTTCAACAAACACTTGCATTACACTACCACACTTGTCGGGAGATCAGTCGAGAACATAAAGCTTGTTCCGACTGGGGCAATACCCCGCTGATAGGAGAAACCTGGTCGGGGAAAATCCCCACAAGCCGACGTAGGAGTTCGGGGCCGAAACTCGCCAGTCAGCGGGGCCACCTCCTTCGTCGAAAACATGCACTACACTTATGGGTACAATAACCTTAGAAGTTGACGCGTTCGGAATCACTAATTTACCAATCAGTCCTCAGGCAGTCCAGTCAACACGTACGCTCTTTGTCATGCGCTTTCCCGTCCCTTGTTTTTAGGCACACGCGTGTTTCTTTTCTCTTCCATCTATCCCCCTCTCCGACGTGTCACAACTGCACTAATTAGCTTCTCCCTCGCCTTGGGTTTCTCCCTCAAGCTCGTTGACAGATGTTTCAGCTTATGCATCGCTTAAAAAAAACTGGTATACTCTGGTTCTCATCAGAACGGTCAGACCTACAAACTATAAAAGATAGAAAGCTAAGTGCCTCATTGATTATGAAAATTGTATGGGGTTGCATTAAATCTTCTTATTGAAGCCAAATTGGCAAATGGATTGATCTTAGGACTTCAAATGTTTGAAGTAGATATCAATACATCTGTTCAAATGAAAAAGAATGATTTTTAATAGTGATATTTCATCGAAGTGTAGTCAAATTTAAATGTGTCAACATTGTGTATTGAAAACATAACTTTCAACATTACGCCGCTAAAAGCTTCTTCTTTTTTTATATTATATCTTTGTTTCAATCATTGATATCTTCAAAATTCTCTGAATAATTTATTGTTAATTTAAATATTCTGAGGTATTGTTATTGATGATTCACTGAAAATCCTGACCAGAGAGATAAGAAAAAATATTTTAGATAAAACATAGTGAACAATAATGAGTACATAAATTAAAATGTATTCATGCAGAATCAACTCTTTCTTTAATATTTAAACTATAAACCAACACTTGACCAACTAAATTGAGTAGTTTTGTGTGAATTGCTACCGACAAAAATGTAAAAAAAATATTTCAATATTGAGGTGAATAAATCATTCACCTGGATGTAGAATTTTTTTGACAAGTTTAACATTTCAATTACAATTTATGTTAGAAACGATATTATTTTTTTAATATTATCGAAGACAGATAGTCAAAGATGATAAATACTACAAAGTTTTGTGGTTTTTGTTTTCTAATGAGTCTGGAACATGTAAAATTAAATCTAATAAAAACTGTTTTAATCTTCCGCAATTTATTGCACATTTTACATTAAATTTATTTATAGTTGTATCAACAACTTTGTTATTAGCGACTATTACAAGTATTGTAATGCACTAGGTGTGATTACAGGAAACATAATTTCTGTAATCACACCTAATCTAATACAATACATGACAACTATAATGTACATGAAAAAGAAAATGTGTGGTGCGCTTCTTGAGTAAATTATTCATAGCGTTTTATTAATAATGTTTTATACAAATAATAATTTCACATGTTTCACTGAGTTCGAGAAATAATATTCGTAAGGCATAATTTACAAACGGTTTAAGCATCTATTCAATCAATTTTTACAGTTCTTCGCCTACACGTAGTGTAAAGAAAAAGTATTGGAATCAGTCCAAAAATTCGAAGCCGATATTTCCGTAGTGAAACCTGTCTGAGAGTCCCTGAGAGGAATAAACTGATGTTTACCATTTTGGCAGTGTAAATGGATGTTGGTGAGTTCCGCGTACATAAAGCAGTTTTAGAATTTTTGAGTTCTGTCAAAAGTTAATACCTTACCAAATATCTATAAGGTTGGTGCAGGTGGCAAAGAGACGCATTTTTAAACAAATCTAAAATCGCAAAAGAAATTGCCAATTTAGCCCAAAAACGGGAGCTACAACAATGAAATAACACGTTATGAAAGTTCTTCTGTCAGCAGTCGTCACTATACACATTCCTTCATCAGCAAGTCTTTCATCGGTAGCGTTAGTAGTAAATAAATAATGCATTTGAAATAAAAAGTGACCAAATCGTAAGATTCTTCAGTTTCACCTAACCTACGTTTGCGGAGACAATGAGTTGGCATTTTCAGACAAGTTTGCAATGATCTATTAGAATTTTTTTCAATTTTCTACAAATCATTTTAATAAAATCCAAATTCTGCATTTATTATGACAAAGACGGAACAGTTTCTGTCTGCCATGTATTCTCTCCCTTGTAGAGATTTTATCTGAGTCTTAGCGATGTAGTAAGCGGAGAAACAGATAAGCGCGAATTTTCCGCTATTAGATGTAAGGCAAGTGAAACCAATTTGCCATTCATTATCCGGATCAAACTTCGCAGTCAGCCTCACGAGAGTCACCTTCATCTGAGCTGAGCCGAAGTGGGCGTCGCGCTGTCCAGGTCCGGGTGGCCTTGGCGAGGCACGCTCGCCTGTGGAACGAGACCCGCTCCCACGTCGCATTGCACGAGCTCTCGCACACGGACACATCTCGATTTTTGGAACAGGAACTCCGATATGCCCAGATATTAGGGCGTAGGTGCAATTCTAAGCGTGTTCTGCGCGGACCTCGAAGGAAGGCTTACACATAAAAACGTGTGTTTAAGGAGTAAAAAAAAAAGCATTTACAGTTCAATATAAATATATATGCGTCGAGTCTTCAATAAATCTTGATTGCTTAGTGATTCCGGGTGGTCAACTACTAAGGTCATTAGTTCCGTAAGTGTAGTACAAGTTTTATGACAAGATGTAGCAGCGATCTTCCCGAATTGGATGGCGAGATCTGACGCCGACTTACACCGTCGGCTTGCGAGATTTTCCCCAACCAGGTATCTCCCACCAGCGCGGCACCCGGAACAAGCTCTAAACTACCAACTCGTCTTCCAAAATGAGTGGTAGTGTAATGCATGTGAGTGTAAATGTATGTACGTCATGAGGTTAGGGCGAGAACGGGGAAGGAAAGATCGCGCACGATCCGTGGTCCGTTTGTCAAAGTACTGCCCACACATACGCCTCGCATTAATCGGAGAACCCACTAAACTACTGATCAGAGTAACCGGTCTCTAGAATTCTCCTCTAGTAACTGCTGAACTCTACCTAGCTATGTAGCTAGTACCAAAAAACCTGCCACTGTCAAGACTCCAACCCTGGGTCCTCCCGTTCAGGGGCACTGCAGTGACATTAATCGACGCCACCTCTCCCGGAAAGAAAGTAGACGAAAGGACGCAGGTGTGAGCGGAGGAGGTACAGAATGAAGTGTCGGGGGTATGGGTGGGCGGTGAGGGGGAGTGGGCGGATGGGGTGGAGGGTGAAAGGGTGGAGGGTAGAGGGTGGAGGGTGGAGGGTGAAAGGGTGGAGGGTGGAGGGTGAAGGGCGTGGGCGGGAGCGCCGTTGATTAGCAGCCACCCTATCCGCCGTAAACGGATTACCCGTGGATTACAGGCGGCCGCGGGCTGGCGCGCACCGCCCGGGGCCCAGGAGGGACCATGGCGGGACCCAGGCGGGCCCAGGCGGGGCCTAGGCGTTCCAACCTCAGGCGCCGCGCCACCGGACGAGCCGGGCGGCCGGCCAGCCGGCTGGCGCGCGTAAACGACGTGTTGACACAACGCGCCACCGCTCTCTCGCCTGCGCCGCCGCCTGCGCCCGCGTCGCTTTCCCTTTCCGCTCGGACATCGCTCGGCTCGCCAGCGATTCACGAGAGGATCCCAAAGCGCCGACTCTCCCCGAAACACTCGTCGGCGGAGGGGGCCGGCGAAGCGTAAACATGTCTGGTGGGTTGGGGGGTCCTGTAATTGTGTATTGCATTTCAGTTTTCTTAAAGAAACACATGATAAAGGTGTAAAATATATTTTAATACAATATTTTTAATTAATACTTTATATAAACACGTTAATAATTTTTTTTTACTTGCCAGCAACAGAAAGAATCACTTTTACATCCGTTTTTAAACGTTTTGGGTTTTAATTAGCATTTTGTGAGATTAAGTCCGATGTACTCGCAGGCGGCGGCGTGCTCCTATTTCGTGCTTGACTAAACAATTCATAGGTTTTGACATTCCCTCATTTACCTCGGAACCCACGAACAATAAGCCGCTCCATTAGCGGTCCTATTGGATACAATGGTACACAACCAGCTCGCCATAGACATTGCGCGACGTCACTACTGCGCATCGCTAGCGAAGTTTGAAAATTGAATAATGTTTTTGGTAGTTTTCGAATTTTTTTCCACCAGGTCGATGGTGGTAATAAATGTGTTAAATTGGACTTTTTAAATAATTTTTGTCAAAATTTCAGATGGTTAATTACCCACCTGGAATATTTTCGCGTGCGTGGTGCTACAGACCGTATCCTCTCTTCCACCGACCCTGTCGAGTCCCGACAGTATGAGTTTTCAACATAACTTAGATACTAGCTAACACCTAGACGTCAACCAACAGACTCGAGTTCTATTCCGGGACGCGGATAATTTAATTATTACAATACAGGACATACTTCGAATGCATTTTTTCTAAGCTGTCCGGGTGACGCCGCGTCGTTGGCAGATAGGGCGACGTTTCGCCTGGCATGTCGCAGGCTTCTTCAGGGTAGTGACACAGTAAAGCTCCGCCTCCGGTATTGTATCTTTAAAAGATATAACAGGGTGCAAGGAACAGTTCGCCATGAAAGTAGCGCGTAAAATATTCCCCTGAAACAGAAAAAAATAAACACTCCTCTTCAGGTAGTTTAATTTGTCTTACTTTTTATTGTACTTGTCAGATAGAAATAGAAAAGAAAGCTTGTCATATTTTTAATTAAACTTTACTCAACATTCTTAATTTACTGTAAATGATTTCTACATATCGTGGGTGGCTACAAAGGCAAGGATCTACTCATGATCTTCTATAAAATATGCAGAATTAAAATAATTATATATTTTATTTAGATTGCATACACAGTTCTGATCATTCTCCCGCATTCACATGTGTACAAGATTTTCTCTAGATTGGTGCGAGAACATATATTTTCGAACGCAAACTTTACTACATTGTTTTCTGTTTCCTGCTCTTGAAACTCCGGCCGGGATGCAATCGCGCTATACCTTCTGAAGTAACCAAAAGTGAAGACGCATTAAAGAGATGCGGGAGTGATTGAAAACTAACCGAGGGATGCAATCGGGTGATTCCGAAAATACATGGTTTCACAGTAACACGCTCACATCAATTGAACATAGTCGCTGTGGAACATTATTTCCGACGTAATTGCCTTTCCATAAAAGTCATAGGATGCTGACGATTATTGCCTCGCTAGATAGCTAGATCAAATTCAGACTCTGTCTCTGGAGAATTCTAACGGCTGGTTGCTCTCATAGGTAGCTTTCCGGAGTTTCTCCGATCAGAACCAAACGAATGCCGGAGGAGTACGGGTCACCGACCGAGCGCGATCGTTCCTTCATCTTTCCCCTGTCTTCTTCTCCCATTACACACGCATACATTCACACATTCGTGCACTACACTGCCATACATATCGGGAGCTTAACACTTTATTTATTTATTTATTTATTTATTTATTTATTTATTTATTTATTTATTTATTTATTTATTTATTTATTTATTTATTTATTTATTTATTTATTTATTTATTTATTTATTTATTTATTTATTTATTTATTTATTTATTTATTTATTTATTTAACAGGTAATTATTACAAACAAATTAGCTTACTTGATCCTATGTGGCTAGGCAGAAGGCCTTTAAGCCATTACAATACCTACATCCTTTCGCGTTCTAATCTTTCGAATTCTGGTATTCACCCCAAATGGTCTCTCCATCGCATCAAAGCCGCGGAAAAGAGACCATAAGGTACGGCTCAGGAAAAAACACTCTTAACACTTTATGCAGCTGGGGCGCTGTTCCGCTGGAAGGAGATACCTGAAGAGAGAAAACCATCGTTGGTTATCACCGGATCTCTTCGTTCTAGCAAGGGAGAAATCCACCCCTTAAGCTGTATAACCTACACTACACTAACGGCACTAATGACCTAAGTAGTTAGAGAAATCAATCGACCCAAAGAAAAGCAAAACAAACCCTCAAAAACAGAAAACAGTTTTAAATTCAAGGATCCGTGACGAAAGCCAAATCAATCAGCAAATGTCAGAATGTTGCTTATGTTTTAACTGCAAGCGTTGGTCACAAACGGACAGACATATTTGCATTTATTCATACACTCATACTGACAGGCGGAGGGACGGGCAGACAGCCGAGATGTTTTGCCGTAAATCAATTTTTAGCTATCAAGGACTCAATAAACGTATACTCTGACTACACTTCGTGTTATAGGAAGCAATTTATTACAAATAGAACTAAAATTATTAGCACTTCGAGTCGGGTGATTATCTGGCTCATCATCCGTTCTTGTCTACGCCAAGCGGTTCCGAGGGGACCGAACCTTTCGACGTTCATGGGAACTATGGGCAGACGTGCACCAGCTCATGGGGCCGAATTTTGAGGGTCTAAAACAAATGATCGATCAAATTCTCTTAAAATGTTTTTCAAATGCCTTAAAAGCAAAGAAAAATGACGTAAAAATGTTATCAAAACAAGTTAGGACGAACAACTTAAGCTTGTTACATTAATGATGAAATCTAGGCTTCTTCTATTCGTTCAAGTGCACTCTGCCTGTAAACGTTTGGTGTGGACTGTTCTATACCAGGAAATCTCTGTCTTTAGTTATCCAGAAATCGGCCGAACAGACAAAGGCGCTGATAGGCGTCACAGGAAACTTACATTACACAGAACGGTTGAAATTAGATTCCTGAACGAAACAATCGAATAGGTTTGTCTGGAATTCTGAGCAGAAATTTTTTTGTATCTCGTTAACGATATTTGAAGCAAGTACGATGAAAATGATAATAAAATTCGATGAAATCAGCAAAAAAAGCTTTAAAATAACAGAAAATTTTTTAAAAGACTTATTAGTTGAAATCGTCGAAAATGCAACAAAAAATTACGTATTCAAATAGGTCATTTCCTTTTGTCATCACATAAAATTAATGTCTATACTAAACAGCATTGTTCTGAAGTGAAAAGAAAAAAATACATCCAAAAGGAAATAATGTAAGAACATGTAACAAGTATTGTACTTCAGCTTCTAGGTCAATGACCCCCATCTCGATCAGGTTTTCGTCCAGTTTCCCTGATCCTCGAGCAAATGCTGAGATGGCCCCTTGTTTTGCTTCTGGACATAAATGTAACTTCAAATTAACTTCTCCCCATAGCACGTTACACAGTTTTTATCTGTTTTTGACGTAAATAAATAAGTAAATACATTTCATTCAAATCCGCCCCTTCTTATAGGGTTAGTTTTCCTTCGTCTAGGATCGGTGGAAGCCTTCGCCAGACGGACTCTTTCAGCTGCTAACGAGAGGCGAATCAGAGCGAACTCATGTGAGGAACTTTGTGAATCCACGGAGAGTGCAAAACACGTTCGCATCACTGCGGTGCCGCCATTCCTACGCTAACAGGTATCTATGACCAATCCTGCGTCATAAAAGGAAAAACAGAGGGTCAGCACAACTTTAGCCAGCAGGTGTGCGCAATGCCTGAGCAGAAATGCAAAGTTTATGTTTCACGGCTGCTGCTTCAGTCTCCTTACTCCAGCAGGTGCTTACATCGCTTATACTTCGTCCATTGATCGGGTTGGTATGAAGCGATCTCGGAAATGAGAGCTTTTTTTCGATTCAGCTGCTTTTTCGAGAAATGTAGTTTCAATTTTTAATGTGATAAACGAGCAGTGGCATTGATAATTCGCGAAGCAGTTCCGCCACTGGAATGCACCTAGGGGCGCAGAGAACAGCCCTGTGACATTCGTTTTGAACTATTTGCGGTTTTTTTCAAACGCAAGCAGTTCAAAAGCAGATTTGTAAATGCAAGTAGTTCTAAGTAAGTTTTTGCAAATGCAAGTAGTTCAGCAAATTTGTGCGACGGCTCAGGGGTCGTGACTCTTGCTTATAAAGCGGCATTCGTTTCGAACTACTGGCAGTTTTTTCAAATGCGAATTTGTGCGACGAATCAGGGGGTCGCGATTCTTGCTTATAGAGCGGCAGGCCAGTTTATGTTGGCTGAGAGGAGATGTCCGCTGTGTTCCCATTTTCTTGCACATGAGTGATGTGAAAGGGATGTAGGGGAAGTCTGGGCGGCGCTGGCGGCTGCCAGATGTCTGGGGAAGCGGGAGTGAGTCCGCTGGGCGCCCGGGGCGGAGTGCCTTATGGCTTTATTAATAATAATAATTTAATTACTAATAATAATTTACTTATCCACTAAGTAAATACATCAAATATTTAGACTACACATGGACACCAAAACGAACCATGAATATCATATGATATCACAGTCATACAAAATAAAAACCAATTGCAGCAATTAAAAACACTAATTAGCAGGAACCAATACCTCCTCCATAACACTTCATTACTATTATACAAAACCAATAATACTCATACTCCTGTCCAATAAATATTGCCTGCCAAATAAATAAATAAATAAATAGAGACAAAAAGAATGTTGATATAATAAGGTTTTTTGCATAAGTTTGTAGTAATGTAAAATACATTTACATCGACAAACTTCTTGTACATATTAGGAGTATCTAAGAAAAATATGTAACTGTCTTAAATGATAAAAAATATTATATATTAATTCGTAAAACTAGAAGACAAGGGAACATGTAGTATGTAGAATGTATAAAAGGAGTACATTTTTCTTGGATAACAATTTGTTTTTGATATGAAACAGAAAACAATAATGCTTTTTAAGCAATTTAATGTGTTCTTTAATAAAAGTTAAGAAAGAATGTATTTCCTAAATAACAGTTTTAGAATCCCCAAAAATAACCTTAATAAATCTATATAATATTCGTATACTGATATGAGATGTATGACAAACACAATTTGATTGGTGCTGACTCAATTGCATACATTATTTGGCCTACAGTAAAACATTTTCTCCTGGAATCTGAAGTACTTTTGGTGGTATAAATGATAACGCGAGCAGAACTAATATTTACTAAACAAAGCCTCCACACACGCAAAACCTAACAAAACAAAAATTCAACCATAACAGTCGCCTACGAGTGTATATTGACCTATTTTCACTCGAAGCAAGTATTATTATTATTATTATTATTTTATTTAAACCTTATTTACATTCAAATAAAGGTTCAAAAAAAACATTTGCGAGTTAGTAGCATCGATTACGCATATTAAAAATAAATAAGAACTCCGGTAATATTTGCTTTCACTAATTGCAATTAGTCACTGAATGGTGTACTCAATTCAATTATACATATTGTAACCGAACCGATTACCTGTGGAATCGGTTGGCCGCCCTGCCACTAGCTCAGATCGGTGATGGAAGGAACTGTTATGCAGTACAATAGGAACACAAATTAAATAAACACTTGTTCACTGGTAAAATGATTCAATTTATTTCTGGGCATGAATGATAATAAAAAAAATGCACCAGAGAAATTTAAATTATAAACTAACAATGGAAAAGAAAAATTATAGAGAAAAGAAAATTAGGCATGTTAGTAATTATAGAAAAAGACTTATAACTAGGAAGAAGGTCAACTTATTACAAATAATATTTACAAGCGTTACAG
Organism: Gryllus longicercus; assembly: GCA_038098605.1. Classification (NCBI taxonomy): domain Eukaryota; kingdom Metazoa; phylum Arthropoda; class Insecta; order Orthoptera; family Gryllidae; genus Gryllus; species Gryllus longicercus. The sequence goes on along the minus strand of JAZDUA010000448.1, from coordinate 1,245,530 downwards.
AATGATAATTTGACGTGCCCAAGCACATTACTGCGTTACATAAGTTTTGTAGATGAATACCCGTCAGGTCATCAACCTCGTAGGGTCCTTTGTGTGCCCAGGCAGGCCCCCGGCCGGCGTCTGGAAGGGCGGCGGCCTTGGGCGAGGGGGCGACCGCGGCCTTCCCTCACCCCTCTTGGCGCGTGGCGTCAGCTGAGCGGTCCTCCGGTCATTCAACCAGGGGAGGCGATGTCCCGGGCGAACTGCCCGCGATGTCTAGGCGACTAGAAGTTCTTGAAGATCGTCGGGATTTTTTTCCCGACCTCAGGCGCGGAGTCGACAACAATGCGTCTCTCTAATTCTCATGACAGTCATTCGCATAGTCCGGTTTCAGAAAATCAAGAAATCCGTCACGAATAATTCAAATTCCAAAAAAGTTCCTCTATTCACTACAGTCTGCTCAAAACTCGAGCTGATACTGTAAAAATTCTAAGTTCGATAGAGGTGAACTTGCCTCTAAACGAAGAATATTCCCCCCAAGAGAAACTTCTGCCCCGACTGTCCTGTCTAAACTCCAAATCCCTTCTGCCGTTCTCTCCGTTGAAATCGCACCAGGTTAGCTCTTCTCCCCACCCCAATTTCTTACGTGTCCTATTTCCCTTTGATAGCAGTGTCGCTATTGGTCGGAAGTTGTGTCGCAGTGAAACATTCTAACCCAATCGCAGCGTGAGAAGCAAAGGAAACTTCCACCCTTTGTGCAGGCTGCGATCATACGGGCTGTTCTCGAACCTTCTAGAACTTTGGCCCTCGGAGGCGTAGGGGGGCGCATTCGATGACGGAAGTATTGCTCTGGGCTCCCCCGAAAGTGGGTGGTCTCGAAATCTGCAGCTGGCTCTGAACACTTGCACAGCGTCTGTCAACGTTAGTCCTCCAAACGACCGGCTTAATGGGGGAGAGGCGGTAATGGCCCCCGCGATAAGTGAAACTACGCGTGCAATGCAATCTGTTTAAACTCCCGGTAGAATTCTGGGTGGTCCGAGTTTGTTATATTTAATTTTTCCAGCATGAATTTCGTTTCAAAAAGTATGACGAAATCGGTTTCGCTACAATATGCACTGAGAACTACAATTACAGCAATGGTATAAACACAAAATTAAATATTCTGTCGTTGATTGATTGCTTAATTATTTATTGTTTCCGAGCTCGTCAATTTCTGAGGTCACTATACCCTCAAGTGTAGTCCATGTTATATTCTGAGGAGTGATGGGTTCCTCCCGCGGTAGAACGCGAGATCTGGTGCCGACCTACAGCGGCTTAGAGGTTTTTTATTAGATTAGATTAGATTTATTACTAATTCTGCAGTTAAGTTTGATTACTCTGTGGCAGAATACACTAACTTAACATTACAGAACTGAACAACTTTACAAACTTCACAAATTAACGTGGAACATTTCACGTGCAATCTTAGATTGCAATTCACTTCACTGCACATAATTAATAATAATAATGACAATAATAATAATAATAATAATAATAATAATAATAATAATAATAATAGTATTGGTCCCGCCATATTCTAATATGGGTCGCACTAATGACATATGTGCTAGTTCTTTGGCTCTCACTGTACTCTTTTCTTAATCCGCATAACAAAATGTAAAGATTTCCAGGCTTTCCCTACAACGAATTTACTTGATTTTCTCAGCTCAATTTACTGTCTAGTTACATTCCTAAATATTTGCAAGACGTGACTCGAGGTATAGCATTATCCTTTCAAGTACCTCGCTGTGCGAGACACAACCCGAGACGGGATAAGCTCTAATCTCTGGTCTTCCGACATTGGTGTTAGGATAACGCATGTAAATCTGTGTGTGTGTGTGTGTGTGTGAAAGGGGAGGGGAAGAGACACGGATGAAGAAGAAAAATTTGCACGGGGTGAACGGTACATTTCTTAACGTACTGCTACGCATCATAAAGTTCGAAGTTCGGATAAACCACATAAAACTACGGGTCAGAGCTGGGCCGGCTGCTAGAAATCTCCTCCACACACGGGTTGAATTCGACCCAGCTGTTTGGACGAATATCTACCACCGTCTGGATCCAAACTCTACACGGTCAGAAATGTTATTAAATTACATGTATGTTAATGTATTTTTTATAAAACGCAATGTAACATTGTACATTAAAAAGAGCTTCATGTATTAGTATATTAAATTTAATACTGTAACACTACCGGTTACCTGAGGAACCGGATAGCGGCCCTGACGCTAGCTCAAGTCGGTGATGGAAGGAATTGTTACACAGTACGGTGGAAACACAAAATAAACACTTGTTCACTGGTAAAAATTCACATTTATTCCTGGGCAATATGATTAAAATGCCCCAGGGAAGTTACACTCGTAAATTGAATAAAAAGAATAGTGGGAAAATTAGATGAAGAGAAAAAAAATGAAAAGTTAGTTTTAGGAGTTAAGCTTAAAAAACTAAGAAGAATTATAACTAACAATTACAATGGGTGAAATTATTACTGGTCAATGTGTCAGAGCGTGACACCGCATTACGAAAACTTTACACAATAGAGCGGTAGCCCTGAACGATACTGCCTGGAAAAGGGTCTTTGTGCAGCCGGGGACGGCCGCGGCGCGGTCGAGAGGGTCGTCTGGCGGCCTCCAAAAAAAAAATGCCTTCGGGAAAAGGCAATGGCCTCTCTCGTCGCCAGCTGGGCAGCCGCCTCGTAACGTCACGAAAAGGCTGCGACGCGTGGCTGCGTAGGCGGTGTCTAGAAGTCTGGTTGAGCTGGCGGATCTGGAAGTTCTGGTCGAAACTGGTAGTACTAGCTGAACTGGCCGAACGATCTCAGGAACGGGGTGATCAACTATGCGTCTCTCTCTGACTTTTATGATAATCGTCGAACACAACTTCGGACAGTTTAGAACTTGATCGGAGAAACATTCGCCTCTCTTTACGACGAAAACCCACCCCAGAGAAATCTCTCTCTACACTGCAGTCGGCTCACAGCTCAAAACTCGCAGTAAAATAACATAAGTCCCCACATAGGCATATTCGCCCGAATAATTCCCACCCCCATATAAGTTCCTCTCTCAACTGCCCTCAGTCTAATATTCAAGCTCAAAAAATAATAAGTTTTCCAGAGACACACTGGTCCTTCCCCGACGCCTAATACTCTGGCCCCGTCTGATTAATGAAAAATTTATAAGTCCGGCGGAGGCGAACCTGCCTCTGACCGACGACTAGCTCCCCGAGAGAAGCTTCTGCCCCGACTGCTCTGCCTAGAATTCAAATCCCTTCTGAAGTTCTCTCAGTCGAAATTGTATAAGGTTAACTTTTCCCCCCACCCAATTTCTCTTATGTGCCCTAGCTCCTTATAAAAGTCAAGTCACTATTGGCCAAAGGTTGTTGCGCATCACGCTATTTCGACCAATCGTGATGGGAGTAGTGAAAGAAACTTCCACTCTTTGTGCTAGCTGCGAGCATGCAGTGTTGTTCTAATTCCTTCTAGAACGTCAGCCGATGCTTGCATAAGGGGGCGCGTTCGCGTGAAAGAAATTTATGAATTTGGGTTTCCCCGAAACGAGCGGGCGATCTCGAAACTTCGCAGCCGGCACAGTGAACACGTGTGCCCAGTGAATCTTTCTACGCCGACCCTCTTAACGACTACGTTAATGTGCCGGGGGCGGAAGGGACTGTCGCGATAAGCGAGGTTGCACGTGCAACGCTTGCGTAATCTTTCGGCAGAAATCCGGGTGGCCGAGTCTGTTTGTTTAATTTTTGATCCGGTGAATTTCGTTTACAAAATTATGATGAAATCGGTGTCGCTACAATACATAAATTAAAAACAGATTCAATGTAGAGGTTTTCCCGTTTCCCTTGCTTCCCATCGTGCACCTCATTTATTCATCAATCACCAGTCCATCAAGATCATTCATGCATTCATTCATTCATTCATTCGTTCGTTCGTTCGTTCCAAATATTACCATACAACTTTGATTGGCTGAATTTAATGAGCATTCATGACGATTACTTTCATGTACATTTCATTAAAGTAATGCGTAAAATTCCGGCAGGAACCATCTCCGGGTGAGCTGCAGAGGCAACATCAATATTGGCAGTGAGCCGTCACAGTCAGTCAATATTCTTTCGTACGTGCTGTCGTGGTTGACTTCGCGATTCTATAGAAAATGAAGATAATTCGCAAGTTTGTCTCTACAAACGGAACATGTTATCGACAGGTGATTACGTTTCCAAAAACATCGATTTTGATACCAAGGCAAAACGAGTAAACCAAGTAAATTCATTCGTGAGAAAAGTCTAAACACGTCTCAAAACATATCTGGTCCTGGAGCCTTCACAGTCAACATCGTGAAACTTGTCTCCAAGCAGTCAGCTTACTCACCCTAATGTGATTGTTGACCAAGCGACTCAAGGCCGCAGTTTCTATTCTTACGGAGGAGGCGCACAGTTTTTTTTCTGGTGGCAAAAATATACACCTAAATATTTCCTTTAAAAAAGGATCGTCGTTAAATTGCCTTACTGAAGGGAATGTTTCAACTATCAAATAGGTTAAATTTCGAAAGAAAAAACAAAAAAATTCTCCCATTGCAATGACTAGTAAACGCAGCATGACTCGTAATCGCTTGGGATATATTAAAAATTATCTGATCACACATTCATTAATTATGAACTCTTAGATTCTGATGATATTTTAGTATGTATAATTTCAATGTTTCTTCTTCATATCTACGGATAAGACATTGCGAGTTCTTCCTTGTAAGATCGTCATCCTGCAAACAAGCCCACCACCGTCTCGATAACAGCGGGGAAAGTGACACATTTGCCGGTTCCCGCGCTTCAATCTGTAGCACGAGGCCCGCCGCTGTTTGCGTCTCTTCTTCGGCGCTTCCACTGACTTGTTTTTCTTGCGGTCTTCATTATCTCGGAAAACATTTCATCGCACAGGGGACCTTTTCTTACAGCAAGGTCTCCTGTTGCCGTTAAAACCTAATTCCTCGAGATGTCTTTCAACAAAACTACCGAGAGTCTACCGTTTTTCGAGTTGTTCATTTCGAGCTTCCATTTTTGTTGTTATATTTATTTGAAATAGACATTTAAAGTTTCTTCTGCCTTGCTTCGATTTGTATCATTTCTCCTTTCTATTCCCCTCCTCTCTCTCTCTCTCTCTCTCTCTCTCTCTTTCTACCTTTCTCCATTTCTTTCTGTCATTCCCTTTTTATTTATTTATTTTTTACTCTCTTTCTCGTCCTTTCTTTCTCTCACTTTCTCTCTTTCTTTCTCTCTATTTTGCTTTCTCTCTCCAAGACTCCTTTATTTCTATTTTCTCTCTCTTTCAATTCTTCCTATCCTACACTTCTCTGTTAATCGTTAACTACCCTCTCCCTCTTACCCACCATTATCTGTAATTTCTGTCGATCTTCCTTTTTGCATCTTTTTCATTTCTCACATATCATTCGCTTAATTTCCTTTGAAAATTTCACCTACCAACCCACCCGTCAGTTGGCCTTCTCCTCGATGTATTCGCTTTCGTCCGTTTTCGTTCACACTGTGAAGCCGGCGGCGGCTTTGCAAAGCGCCGCGCCGCGCTGCTCAACTGTTCGACGGTGCGCGACGATTATTTTACTTACTAAATTGCTTGACGAGCATCTGAAGGGATCCCATTCGTCTTACTCCGTTGTCTTTTGCTTTGTTCATTTGGAACTACTACTTTTGTTGTTACATCTATTTGAATCAGACAATAAATCTTTTTTCTCTCTTCCTTCAATCTCTATCATTCATTATTTTCTCCTACTTTCATCTCTCTCTCTGTCTTTCTTTCTTTATTTCTCTCTCTCCCTCTCTCTATCTCCCTCTCTCTCTCCCTCTCTCTCTCCCTCTCTCTCTCTTTTCTCTTCTCTCCACCACTTCTTTTTTCTCTTTACCTCTATTTCAATTGTAGATCTTCCTATCCCACTCTTTTCTATCCATCGTTCACTCCTCTCCCCCTCTTACCCACCATTACCTGTAATTTCTGTCGATCTTCCTTTTTGCTCCTTTTTCATTCCTCACACATCATTCACAGAATCTCCTTTTAGAATTCCTCCTACCAAACCACCCGTCAGTTGGCCTTCCCTCCCGTGCATTCGCGATCGGCCGTCCTCGTTCACGCCGCGAAGCCGGCGGGCGGCGGCTTTGAGAAGCGCCGCGCCGCGCTGTTCAACTGTTCGACGGGGCGCGACGTCACCCGATGCCGAGCCCTTCCGCCGGCCGCCCCCTCGCCGCCAGCCGCTGTAATTGGGTTTCCGTCTGTATTGAAATGGCGACGCTGGTAATCCCAGCGAAATTTCTCGCAGGCAAATTTGACACGTAATAGATGATCTTGCGCGGGATGGCGGCAGTTTTTCTCTTTTCTTTCTTTCTTTCCTGTTCCCCGGGGATTTCCGCTCTGTAAGCGGTCTCTTCCTGGCTGCCAGCGCTTCTCTTTCGTTTCGCTGCCTCGCACGACACTGATGCCTTATGGCGTTGGGCTCTGTGCGTGATTTTTTGTACCGGCTGAAATGGCTCAGTGGCAACAACCGTTGACGTTCTAGGTTCGAGTTGTTGCCGTTAGATCCTAGATTCGAGTTCCGACTGTGGAGGATGTTCTATATTAGCTATAGCTAGGTCATATTTAGCGGTTTGTCAGAAGGAGAATTTTAGCGGCCATCTGCTCTTCTCCGGAGTTTTCCACACTTTCGCCATTCAATACCAGGCGATTGCTGGAGAAGTACCTTAACAAATAGGTCACGGATCATTCACGATCTTTCCCTCCTCATCTTTGTCCCCTTCTCTCCCCTCATCCGCAGACACACATATGCACACACACCGGTACCGGTACATTACTCAATATATTGAGAAAGCTTAGAGAGCGTGTTGAGAAAATCGAGAGATTAGAGCTTCTCCCAACTGGGGAGGATCTCTGCTAGGGAGAAACCGAGAGAAAGGAAAGCACGCAAGCGTGTAAGTTGGCGCCAAATCTCACTTTCAAGCAGAGGAGAAACACCGACACTTCGCGGCTATAACATGCACTACTATCATGGGACTAATGCTGAAATGAGCTGAGGCTTCTCGAAATAAGATGAACTCACCCATGTACGTATTCTAAACATATATTTTTTATTGCATACATTACACCATCCCCCGTTCCCTCTCCCATCTCCCGTTCCCTCTCCCCCTCTCTCTCCCGCTCCCTCTCCCGCTCCCTTCCCCGCTCCCTCTCCCGCTCCCTCTCCCGCTCCCTCTCCCGCTCCCTCTCCCGCTCCCTCTCCCGCTCCCTCTCCCGCTCCCTCTCCCGCTCCCTCTCCCGCTCCCTCTCCCTCTCCCGCTCCCCTTTAAGTATTCTTTACCTACATGCATATCTTATCTTTCGTGTTCATTATTGCGTTTTGCCTTCGTGCTCTCTCCGTTTCCTCAATCTCACACGAATGTTCCTTCGCAACATTTCTTGCGCCCTTTCCACTCACTCTCTCTCTAATTCCGCCCCTCTTTCCTTTCCAATTGATATCCCTTCCCCTCGGGCCCTTCTCCTTCCCGTCGAGCGTCCCGCTCACTCCCTGCGCCATGTATTTCGAAACTCCGGCCTGGGGACTGTGGGAGGGGGGGGGGGGGAGGAGCGAGGGAGAGACAACTCGCAGGTCCGACCGATTCAATGGCCACCCTCGTTACCTCCACCAGGCGAAGCAGTTTTCGAGGCTCGAGATGCCATTAGCCAACCGCTCGCTTGTGAAATGGAACCGTAAATCACATTCCTTTTCGTCGGAGATGAGCTCAAGTCAAATTGCGCTCGCAAGGACCCGGCGCGGCGCTGGAACTCGCTAAACAGACTTCCGTTCACGACTTCGTAATGGCTCCTAATTAAACTGAATTTTTAATGTTTCACAAATAACTTCTTGGTTAATTTTGTTTAAGTCCAATTTGTCATTAGAGACCGTCCCGGAGGGATGTTTTCTACCATCAGAAGATAGAGGTTCTCGTATTTAAAAATAATTTAACGTATTGCATCACAGCACGGAATTTTGTTCCCTCAGCCAACAAAGTTTCGTTTTATTCGAAACTACTAAATGGACACTGTGAGTTGAAGAGAATTTGTACCGTGAAATGTAAAAGGAAAAAGAAGGTACCGGCAGTCTCAGCCAAACAATTGAGAAAGTATCAGGGACTAGGAAGAAGCAAATAACCTTTAAATGATCATAGCAATTTTCTTCTCTTGAAGTTACTGTTGGAGTTTATAAAACAAAATACTCTTCTAAAAGTTAAACTCAATTAAATTTGATTAAAATCATTTATGCTGGATTTTCCCTTTAACAAGCATATTTTATATATTACATATTCAGCAAATGTAATATATTTTGCAAAGAAATGAGTTATAAAAATACATTTAAGGGAATTTTTAGTTTTATGTTTCTTTGGAATGTTTAGTTTCGCATGTTCTTTTTAAAAAACTCTGTTCACAGTTATATGATCTAACTTGTTTTTCTCAATTGTTTTATTGCTGATGCCGATTAGTAGATCATGTACCCCATATATTGTAATAGAACAAGCCACAGGCAATTAAAGAAAGCTGTAATAATATCTTGCCAAGGTCAGAGAATATTTTCTTTCTCACGTGCTCTAAAGTCAACTAGACAGTGATATACTATTAGATAGATTACATAATCAAATGAAAGTCTCGGATAAGATTTGGAGGCAGGAAAACCATCAATAAATAAAAACAAAAAAATAAAACAAAGAAAACCATTTTCATTCTGACTCCTTATTTCTGAGTAGGCATTGAGGAATATTATACCTCTTAATATGTGAAATACACCATCGAGATTCTGGATTCACCAACAATCTGAGTGTTTCCACAGCTTGTAAAGGTACCTAGCTTCCATCTCAAGTAGCTTTTGTAAATATTAATCACGAAAAATTGTTGTTCCATAACACTTCACCATTTGCGGTGTAAAAAGCATTACTTTGAAGCAGTGAATATGTATCGTTCACATATTGAATATTATAACTTTCCATTTTTCTGAAAAATATTTAGTTTTACTTTAACTCTCCAATCCCCAACAGTTTTGACCTCGAAATTCTCCAAGGGATAACATCAAATTTGATCACAACATACTATAATCCGACTGTCAGTAGGCGTGTGACTGACAGACGGACTGACAGACGGACTGACAGACGGACTGACAGACGGACTGACAGACGGACTGACAGACGGACTGACAGACGGACTGACAGACGGACTGACAGACGGACTGACAGACGGACTGACAGACGGAACTGACAGACGGAACTGACAGACGGAACTGACAGACGGAACTGACAGACGGAACTGACAGACGGAACTGACAGACGGAACTGACTGACAGACGGACTGACATGTTTTGCTGTCAATCGTTTTTGTTTGTTTGTTTTGTTGTCTGAAGGACCCACAAAACATAGATTCCGGCTACCCCACATGTATTTTTTCTATGCAAGAAAGTATAAAAAAAATACCCGAAAGACTAAAACGAAATACTGTTTCGTGGCGACTCGGGCAATTCTAACGCGCGCATCAGCTTAACTCCTCTCGAACACCGCATCTGAAATTAACGAAGCTACGAGTCCAGAAACATTTTCACGGTTGAGTAGAGTTCGAGATCCCCACTCCGTTCCGTAGCATCCGCTGAGGCCCTTCGCCTGTTTCAGGGGAAGAATCCGCCCCATCGCGCAGAAGCCGAGTCCGGCGCACGCGCCTCCCCATTAATTAAGCGTTCCCCTCCCCCGCCCTGCCCTCTCGCTCGGGCGCGAACGCGCAAAAACACAGGAAATACGCTGCGCGCGCTCTTCCACCCGGATGCGCACGGAAGAGCCACCGGCTACGCTGCACGGATGAGGAACCTTCAGGCCGCGTGCGAGCCAGTCCAGTATCCACAGTTTTTGCAGTTTATTGCAGTCCATTTCGGCGTTTCTGCCTCTCATGGTTTTGAACGGTATATTAATAAAAAGTATTACGTAATATAATGATTATCTTCAGTTACCCCAGGAATGGGCCTCTTAATATTGTTCCCAACGTTTTTGAAATGCGTGAATAGTGTTCACTATTCTCATTAAAAAAGGCACAAACTAATATATTAATAATTAATTTTCACTTAATTGACTACTTAATTATCCCTCCTGTATTACAACTACACTTAAACCTTCCACGATCTCTAGGCCTCAGCGGCAACGACGTGTGTAATTAACAAACTGGATCCCTACACACAGAACAGTGACCGACGACACCACAACAAGCACCCTGATAGGTGGACAAAGAATCGAGATAGGCTTATGCGATGTTCAACTCTTCTAGGCACCGATAGATAGCTGTGGGGAAAGGAAGTAGCAAATCGGAATAGCTACCTCAGACTCAATAGAATAGAAATATAGTTTGGGAAAGTCTGTGTAATTCTGAACCCCCTCTAATTTCAGCTTGTTGGAAGTTTGAGTCCCACCTTGACCAAAAATATTTGTTATCGCTCCATCACATTTCCTTCATTCTTGAATGCAGATCTAGAACTCTTACTTATTTTTAGATTTAAAGAGTGTGTAGAAGTTTGCAAAATTTGTCTGAACCTCTAAGTCAAGAATACCTTGTAATTTGTCATAAAGTAATAAATAAAAGAAGTAAAACATAGTAATTATAGAAGAATAAAAGAATTAAAAATATTTTATGATTGTAATTATAATAAGAATGCATGTAAATGTTGTTATGCAATAGAGAAAGATTGCCTTAACCAATGAAATGCCAACGGTCGCCTAAGTAAATCCCCCAGACAGTGAGGGTCCTTGAACATTTTACACTGCAAACTGAAGGGCCATAAAGTCAGCTGGAGAATATAACTACTTGAAGAAGTGGTAATTTGTTTCACACTTGCGTCAAGTGTGTAGTCTTGACAGGCAAATTCACATATTCCTCGCACGTATTTCATAAACTAACCTTGTACACCCACGATCCAGGCCCAAAAGTGAATAATGCAATGCTTTCTTTTACCTTCTTTCCTTTATCGCTTTATTCCATAAATATTTGAAATGCAAAAATAATTAGCTCTTAATTAATTTATTAATTACAGAAAAAATCCAGGAAATTATTATTCAATGGCAGATCTATGATACTAATTCCGAATATACGCATGATTTGATGGAAAACTAAGCTTCCTCTGGCCATGAGAGGCCAATAATTTTCTGAAATATACAGATACTCAGGAAAAATACAAAAGCAATTAAACAACTGGATTTGGGCAGAAAAATCCGAATATTTGATCATGTTATCCGCAATTTCACATACCAAATGTTTACGTTTACATTCTCACCGCTTCTCTGTTTACGGCGCAGATGACGTCATCCGACCAGGAAGAAAAACTTCAGCTTTCGCGAGCGCCGTTTCGGAACGACCAGTGGCTGAGGTGGCTCAGGGCATCAACTGATGCCATTGCGGTTACCTCTGACCGAGAAGCCCTGAAGTTGGAGTTCCGGCGGTGGCGAAATTTTGCACACTAACTAGATTGCTAAATGGTGTTCAGCCGCACGAGAATTTTAAGGGTCAACTGCTCGATGCGGTAATTTTTCATGGTTTCTCCGATCAACAGCAGGCGAATGCCCGAGCAGTACCCTAACAAACGGGCCATGGACCGCGCGCGATCCTTCCTTCCTCTTTCTTGTCCTATCTCTTCCCCTCCACTTACAGTGGTAATTACAGTGGTAAACCTTAGTACATGCACTACACTACCACATCGGAAGGCCAGTCGGACGTTTAGAACTTGTCCCAGCCGTGGCGGTGTCCCGCTGGTGAGAGATACTTGGATGGTGAAAAATGACATCGTCGTTTAGTCGACGCCGGATCTCGCCATAGAGAGGAAAAAGAACACCGTCACCTCCTGTGATAAAATAATGTACTACACTTAGTGAGCTTAGCAGTTGACGTGCCCAGAAATGCTAAATAATCAATCATTTCAGAACAGACAAATTTTGCATGTCCAGGATCCTATTTTCCACATACTTAACAGCAACAATTTGTGCTGCTGCAGGCCACTAGTTTCGTCTTTTTACTCAAAGGGCTTCTGGAATTTTGTTTCGCAGAAAGCGGCCGCCGCAGATGAGATGTGGAGCCCTGTAGTGATGACACGTGCTGACGACACGTGCTGGCGACACGTGCTGGCGACACGTGCTGACGACACGTGCTGACGATACGTGCTGACGATACGTGCTGACGACTCGTGCTGACGACACGTGCTAACGACACGTGCTGATGCCTTGGGAGCGGCGCGCGAACGGACGTGCAAAGTGAAGTGACGTCGCGAACTCCGGGCGCAACGTGTTCAACTCCATGGGACAAGGCAGAATTCAGAAGAGTACAATTGATCGAAAGCAATGAAATATCAACATCCCTTGCTGCAAATTAGGTAACACGCACACACACAAAATCGAATTAAAACACAGAAGACCTTTTGTATTGATAAATTCGAGACATTGCGTAGTTCAATATGAGTGGTAATGTAATAATTTCAGTTGACGTTCGAATATTATAGAATGTTGTTTTCCATCTCAAACTAATTGAGAATACATATTCAAATAGGACTGCAATTTCAACCCAGAACTTCAAATACTAAGGTCATTTAGTATCATGAGTGATGATCTAATGAGTTCATAATAACCGTTACTTTGATGGAGAAATGATAGGAGAAGTTAAAGAAAACCGAAAAAAACTTCCGAAGGTTTGCTTAGTCACCACAAATTCTACAAGGGTCGGCAGGGCATCTAATAGTCTGCAGGTGGCAGCGAGAGCAATATGCCACGAAACTCTATGAGATGAAGACAAAACTAAATCCTTTAACAGATAAATAGTTTGAACACTGTGTGTCACGTGTAGTATACAGAAGTTAGTCTACGAAGGGACCTCATTGACAGGTCGGACTACAAAAGAAAGTCTTACTCGAAGATGAAATTGCAAGAGATTGTGTCAAGGCAACTACAAATGAGCCAACTGTAAACGAACGCCTTAAGAAATTTAGCACATGGACATAACTTGCAGTTATGCTGCCACTGGTAGCCAAACAGTTGCTGTCAAAGCGGTCCCTTCTTAGAGAAATCTTTCTATAACCACAGTATTTTCCGTTTTTTGACCTATCACTTAACGCTACGGTTTGTTTGTATTTTGTACATTTCTTTCCAAACCTAAATTGAAAAGAAAACAATTGTTGGAATAGGATGATATTAAAATATCGTTGGTTTCTGTATGCTTCTCGATGCTATCCGCATAATAACTGAAAGTAAATCGATTATCGATTGAGATTCTCTGTTCTTGAAAGCACGCTGTAATTGGAAAACCTTCCCGAAGTACGTGGGTTATTTTCTGCGTCCATTATATCTAAATTCCTTTCTGCGGAAGTGTCATTGAAACATAACGTCAAATCCACTGGAAAGAAGATAACAAATGGCAGGCAGGATGATTACCACATAGTGACAGAGGAAACGACAGACACGAAAACAGGGGCAATGCAACGGCATCTACTCTGAACGACGATGCTAGAATATCTTCCCGAAGTGTCACATGAATTTATATAACAAGATTTCAAATAACAAGGAGTCGAATCTTAGAAATTATATAAAACGCCAATTGTAGTTCCGCGATCGTCAAAATACTGACTGATTCTCAGAAAAAACACACGATGTGACTTTGAACAAATGCACAACTAAGTAAATTGTTTTCGTTGCCTCATGAGCTGCACAATGTCTTTTTCCAGGCAATTTCTATTTCACAGACTTATGAGTTCATATTTTATGAAATGCAAACCTAACGACAGTTGCAAAAACTATTTCGTCTAATAATCAACATTATTCTCAATCCATTTGAGAATTTCAGTAGAGGAGTTGTATTTTCCGCTTCTATGGCAAATCTGCAACGAGGAAAGCAATATATTGAAATTTTGGAAGGAGCACCCTTTATTCAAAATAATATACAATAGCGAGCGCTATCTACTGTAGATGTGTAAGTTCTCTATTGTAAGTGAATAACGATGTTGATTTTTACATAAATTGCTTTGCAAAAATCAAATTAATAAATCACTTTTTAATATTAATAGCATGTCATTAAGTGCACGTTATTCAAAGAGAACTTTTAAACTTAAAAAAAAGGTAACGGTTCGGATAGAAATTTAAAACCGTTTACAAAGTGACTCAATTCTTAAATAAAAAAAGTGTACGTTCTGTGTAGCTTTTCCTCTTTTAGAACACGTGAAAAACGCATGTCTTATGCATCGAGGTGACCAATGTGCTGAACAACCCTGACACGCTCGCATCATCCGCATCAAACTGAGCTGTGATGTAAACGAATAGGAGTCTCGAAGCATTTGGAGAAACACAAAGCCAAAGCTCTTGGGCACCTCACGGCCTGTGTGCTCAAGCAGCGCAAATATTTGAAGACGAGAATCTTCACGAGTACATTAGCACAATGTCTCACTTGTCTCTCACGTGTAAATACACAATTCCATTCAACCTCATTCGTGCAGTCTCAAGGGTTGATGTCACTCAGCGAAATCGCTTTTTTATTACACCATTTATGTATCCGACAGTACGTCAGTCTCTAATTACGATGTATTTTTAATTATACAGTGTTTCATTGTTATTTCAATGAACATCATTTCTGACTGATTCCTGTTTAGTCAACGTTTACCAGAAAAAGAACTCCCCCTACAGTTAATGTAATATTGTATGCCCGTGTTATAAATACTCTGGAAATCGATTAGTTAGCAAAACATCTTCAATAGCTCAAAAAAGTAATATTGAAAATGTATTAAATATACAGAAATATCAAAAATAATGTTTACAAAGAAGCTATCCGTTCATTAATGTAGTTTACATTATTGTGCAGTCAAAATTTTTACTCATTTAAGAAACAGCATTTTAATGAAATTCAGTGTGAATGCAGTTTTTGTTTCAAAAGAGGAGCTATTTACAGAGATAATTGTTTGCATCAACATACCTCAAGGTTACAATTTTATTTTTGCAGATTTAGACATGTTTTTAATGAGTAGAATCTGGAGATTTTTTTCTTAGAAGAGTTATGGTTCATTTCTTTGGGTTTGGGGCGTTTATTCATTAACAAAGAAACAGAAAAGTGTGGCATGGAGAATAAGCATGACTAAATATTTCTATATTAAAATAACATTTCTATACTAATGAACGACTGGCATTCATGCTGATGAGGTGTTGTTAACGTAATAAAATGATGAAATAACTGAAAGCATCTTTGCCAACTTAATGAATTACGTTACTCTATATTTCTAAATTAAAGCAACGTTTCTATGCCGAATGAACGACTTGCATTTATGCTGATGTTTTTGTAAGCGTAATTCAGAGATAAAATAATTGAAGTCATTTTCGTCAACTTCATGGATTACACGACTAAGTATTTCTAAAATGAAACGGTTTTCTACCGGATAAACGACTTGCATTTCTTCTGATGAGGTGTTGTAGTAGTAATTAAATTATAAAATAATGAAAGTTATTATCGACAAATGAATGGATTAAGTTGACGACGACTGCAATTATTTCATCGTCGACTTGCATTCGCTAGTTGCCATTGCGTCTGTCGTATCAGAAAAAGAGCTGCTTGAGAAGAATACACGTACGTAACTCCCCTCTTCGGTTCGCATGCAATTTTCCAGTTCCTATTGCACAGCAGTTTCTCCGAACTCCCTTCCAACTCGCCAACTAGAGCAGCGGATTAAACTCTCATTAGTGAAGTTGGCGCGGGGACTGTTTGCTTTTTGTTCTATTCCGTGCACCCTCCCGCTCTGCCGCTACTCGCTCGGGGGATTGCAACGTTCCCACTCACCTGCAACTCGACAACGCACGACGGATAAACATCGCGAATCGACTGCGCAGTGTATCCGCCTCCATCAATCCCATTTACTTTTTTTTGGTTGGAATTTAAGGTCGCATCAACTTCTAGGTCGTTAGCGTCCACTATTGCTTGTAACGGTATGGTAACTGTGAGGATGACACAATATGATGATGATAGGGGGGGTGAAAGGACGAACACAATACAACCATGCCCGAGGCGGGACTCGAACCCGCGATCATTCGGTCCGAGATCGCTACGGTTACTGCCTTAGTGATCTCGGCCACCGGATTGGCTCCATTTACTTTATCTCCGGCCATTTGCATAAAATAGAACTCTTCTCGTTCCAATCGTCGCGTTGCTTGTTTTTGTTTCGATTCTCTCCTAAACCAATTACAGATCGCTTGAATGATGATTATCTGGTGTACATTTTGTCGATAAAAGATTCCAAATTTCAATTTTAAACAATCAGATTTGTTAGAAAAGTCAAATAAAAGAAAGATTTATAAACAAAACTTGGTTTATTTTTTCACATTTTGTTCACCGCTTCAAACTATCCTGTTGTCTTCAGCTTGTACATTTGTATTCCTTCATTTTAAATTATTGTATAATGTACTGTAGAAACATTTATTTATTTTAATCTTATATTTTTATCTCTTAAAGGTACCTAAGGGTGAAGTAGGTTTCTATTTGAAAAAACAGAGTTGATCTCATATTCTTGTAATTAAAAATAGTACAGAACCGAAATATGCTGTAATCAAGTAGCCCCTATCTATGTTACGGACTGTCCAAACGGTATCTTCGTATCTTTCACGGATGCGGAGATAAAAGGGATGTTATGACTTAATTGGTTCACCCTGTATGTGTATGTATATATACATATATATATACATATATATACATATATATATACATATATATACATATATATATACATATATATACATATATATATACATATATATATACATATATATACATATATACATATATATACCCACGCACACACACAGAGGGAGAGAGAGAGGGAGAGAGTGAGTGAGTGAGTGAGTGAGTGAGTGAGAGAGAGAGAGAGAGAGAGAGAGAGAGAATGTGGCGTTCGCGAACTACATTAATTGAATAGATCGGTTTATAAAATATTATTATCAAACATTTCGTACTTTCGGGAAACATATCAAAAATTATCGCGCTGCCAGAATTTACGATGATAGCAGCAGCATCGCCACGACATCCTATCGACAGCATCCAGACGAAACATCTTGAAGACCGGTGTAGAAGCTTACGAACATTTATAAAAGAAATACCGTACGGAATTTGTGAATAAACAAATTAAAGATAATCAAATCATTAATAAGCTCAAAGTCTGAAAAATGTAAATCTGCAGAATAAGTGTTAGTTCTTTATTATCAAAGTAAAATGGCTGATAATTTCTAGAAGTTGCGGTCAGTTTTTTAATAACAAGATAATACAGCAGAACTTCCAGGAAATGCAACTCTGCACAAAGTCGCACGTCCACATGTAATAGTAAAACAAGAAGGTAAAATATTAGATAGAACGCGGGTTTGTAAAGTCAATGTAATGCTTGAAATAGCAAAATTAATTAATATTGTAATAAATGTAATATTAACCGGGCAAAATAGATTAAATTTAAAAACTCGTAAACCATCTCAAATGGCTGCCCAACCTGTGAAAGAGCAAAATAAATATTTAATTTCAGGAAGTTCGTTAGATAAATAAACTACCACAATAATAATATGCACATCTAATTACATCTTAATGAATAAAATTGCAATGAATCTCGATACTTTTAAGGAAGTTTTTTTATAGCACTGACTATATATGTTTTGCTCTCACTGCCGAATAATTAATCCCCCTTTTATCTATTTTGCTTGCTCGTCCTGCCAATCACAGTGCAAGATGCCAGTTCCTTTTCGTACTCCTCGTCTCATATTTCCCATTCCAAATTCTCAGCCTAGTTTCTACAGAAGAATTGTGTTATTTTCCTGGTGTTCATTACGATAGAGATCTGACAACCAGAGGATGACATTACAATCTACGTTTCTGTTGTTCGTTGTCAACTGCTGTCAAAATACAATAAGAAACGTTGTAGCATATGAGAAATTTGTTATTACGAGACTAATTTCATTCTATCAATTTTCAAAGGATTCAGTTGTGATTAAAGTGCTTACATTTCTTGAAAATTTATTCAAAACTTGCATCATTGGAGCATTTTGTAATTGAAGACCGAATGTTAATATTCAATGTAACATTAAATTTAATAATTTACATAGTTCCAGGTAGAAAGGCTACGGACCGCCACATGGGTGTTATTTTAGAAATAGATGTTCTGGTTAATGTAATTACAATATCTAGAAAATAAAAATTAATAACACGGTAGTATATTTTTAAATAGTCTGAATTAATAATTAATAGCAACAGACAACTCAAAAACATTAACCACAGAGGCAACAAATTAAGCAGTAATAAAATATTTTAAAACTTCAGAACTTCTAGCAACGTCATTCTTCTTTCTGACTAAAAAAATTCTATCAAAAACGTATAATCAATGTTTTCTTTCTCGCGCTTGAGAAAGAACGTAAGAAGTAGGGTTGCCACTTTCGAGATGGAAGCCCCCCGGAGATGATTGATTACCGGGGGGGGTGAAGGTGCAGTAAAGTAAATATTCAATATTCATCATTTATTATAAAAGAATGCAGGACTTCTTTACGATTAATTAATAATAATACATTTATAATGTTAATAACACATTAATTACTACAACAATAATTATATTTCTGTTCGACTAGACATTCATCACAAAATCAGTATTCTTCACTAATCACAAATTACCGTTTTGCTATCTATTTCCATCTATATTTTTCATTTGACAGCGCTTTCTTTAGCAATTCGATTTGGGTTGGTTGACTAATGAATCTGAAAAATTCGAAAAAATTGATGATTTAAGAACAAATACTGAAAATTACAGATGTTTTCTTATGCATATGTTACTGACATCTGACAACCCTTGGAGAAAAAACAATAATTGTCTGCATTTTTTGTAATTTATTGAAATTTGTATGAAATCATTCGATAAAATAAAATTATTCAACACAGATTAAACACTTTTTTAAAAATCGAAAAAAGGTATTACATGTTGTATATAACCCGGAGATTTTCAACTGTAACCCGGAGCCCGGAGGTTGTCTATGAAACCCGGAGTCTCCGGGTCAAACCCGGAGAGGTGGCAACCCTGGTAAGAAGAGAAACGTTTGTAATGCTGCGAGAAAATGCGGCTAATTTTCGGCAGAAAAACGCATATTGCAGGTCCCTAGAAACGAAAAAGTGAATAAATATAGATCCTAAATTTAGGGGGGGGATCCTCTAACAGTTGCTGTTGTCACAATCCCTGTTCTGTGGGTCCCTGATACCGAAAAATTGCAAATCGACAAATCGTCTGTCCGTCCGTCTGCAAACAACGCTAGCGGCTAAATCATTCAGACGATTTTCTCCATAATATGTATTCTCCAATAGATCTTGCTGATGTATCAGCTCCTTCAATTTGAAACCGCTTTACTTCTTGATCGTAATTATAGGCGTTTTGAGGCATTCGAATGCTAAGTTAGAATGTGTACAATATTTCATATTTCTTTGTTCGTTTTTTTTCATTGGAGCTCTTGGTATACGTTTACAAATTAATCTTTTAGAAATTATTTAAAACCTTTTTGAAATAAATAGTAAATGCAGGTTAATATCTTAATCAATTAAGACCTTAATTTGCCCGCTCCCAATTTACACGTATGCAGTTAGATGCTAATTAAATAGTATATTATTTCGTATTTATTTTTATTATTTACTGTATTTATATCATACTTATGTTATTTCATTTTAACTTGCACCCTTTAAGTGTGTTAAATATGAAAAGGAATAGATAAGCGGTCATTGTTGGTCGTTGTTAGCCATTGTTGTAACGCCACAGAGATAACACGATGAAAGCTGCTTTTCATTAGCGGAAATAAAACCTGATACTTCAAATGGCTCCCACAGACCAGCGCGAAAGACCCGCAGCCTACGCGGAATGGCCTCAGTGGAAATTTCGCGTCACGCGTTGCCTTATGAAGACGTTCAGACCTGCGCGGCAGGCGAGCATCGCGGCAGCGGATTGGCAGCGTTTTCCTACCTGCGAATTTCGGAACGCAGTCGGCGTTTCGACCGCTGCCGCTCGAGTTTCGTGGAAGTCTGCCGTGACTTTCGGAGTCTTCACTCCCCTCTGGGTCATTCTTCCCTTTCCTGGGGTTTTCGGATGAGGAAAACTGTCGCCAAACGTTGAGTCATAATTGACGCTCCGGTGAAAACGGTCCCGCGGATCCCGCCGCCGCGTCTAGCGCGGAACTATCCGCGCCGCACCCACTGCGGATCTCCCGCGCCGGTCTGTGAGAGCCCTTATATATTTTTCGATCTATTTGTTTTCCAACGCTATCAGTATCGTATTATATATTAACTTTAAACTTTTATTTCCTTGTATTCTGCTTATTTTTTGCACCAAATGTTCTACGATTTCAAATGAGTTTTTCAAAAAATAATTCGGAGAGATATTGTGGTATAAATAGAATTACATAACCATTACTAATGGCGAGAAAGTATATGCTGTTTTAGCTTCACTAGTTATATATTATTTAGTATAGCAACGTAAATGTTCACTTGACACAGTTGACGAATTTCGATCGGTATCCTGTTCTGTACCTTGAAAAACTTTTTCCCAGACCGAACTTTGCTAGTGACGGGGATGGAAATAGAGCCGCCATTTTCACCCGTTAAACTCGTGCTACTCTGAGAAATCAGACAAAACCTGGCCTCTGCGGTTGTCACATCATTACTCTCTCATGCACGCTTACTAGTCTTTCCAAATGCACGACGTGCTGTCAATTAACCCTAAGGGAAACTGCTTTCTGAATACGGTACGAGTACTTATATCAATATCTAAAAGGCAAATAGAAACGTAATTATATAGGAAGAAACAGGTCACTAATAAAATATCATAAAACAATAAAAGAATATGACTTCATTTTTTAATTTTAGATATGCATTTATTTAAAAAAATAAAACATTTAGCCCAGTCTTAATTCTTTTCCACTTAATAATCATTGAGATTGCGAAATATTGCTTAGATAATTGCGAGAGCAATTTCCAGAAACTGCGAAGAGAGCAGTTTCGGGAATCGCCTTCTGTGTTCTCATCATACGAGAAAATTCAGAAAAAACGGAACATTTTGACAACATCAACCTGTGCCGTTTGAATCATTAAGTATTGTAGAGATTGTCATTGTTACCTTTGTCTAGACGAAAACAAATCATCTCCTTACGAATTTTACTCTCGGTGCTTGTGCACGCTGCTTTCTTTCCGCGTATCAGTGTGTCTGAGAGTCACGGAGATTGCATTAATGGGCTGAAAACTGCATGCCAAGGTACCGAAACAAACATTCCAGGCACCCAATACACGATTACTTAGCTTCTTTACACAATTGCTACGGAACTGCTCCCGACTCCAGATTCTCGAACAATGCGATCTCGTCGCGTCTTACGTGGAAAAAATGGAGTCCGGAAAGACTGATAAGTCTCTGGCCTTGTTGCCGGCAGGCCAGGAGGTGGTGCAATCTATCTGTTACTTTTCGGCTTAGTTGAAGAAGTTGAAACTGTCGAAGGTCGGTTTCAAAGATCTTCGTGTCAAATGAATTTTATACTATTTGTGAGAAAATTCGCGTTTTTGTGGCAAATTTAGAAAGGCGCCAAGTTTGAAATGTATTGTGTTTTCTTAAGTACCTGAATGTTCAAAGCGTGGCGCCAAATTTGAATTAATTTGGTCGCATACGTCCCAACTATAATATATAGAATTGGTTCTTATTTCTTACCACCATCCCTTCCTTACTTCTTTTTCCTTCCTTTGTTTCTATAAAATCTACATTAACTAGGGAAGAACAGTGCTTTCGAACAGTAACTTTTTAGATAACAGTAACTTAGGTAACAGATTAACAGTAACTTAACAGATACTATCACCTTTCATTGATGATAAATTGAGTGATTATAGATTATGTGTAAAATAAATAAAATATTTTGATATTCTGGAACGGTTGTTTAAATGACCTCTTTCACATAATCAGTGTACGTTAGTAGGTTGATATAAACGGTGGGGACATAAAGTTTCTGTCTATTCTCATAAAGAAATTAACAGGCTCATTGTGTAAAACAAGTTAGATGGGTCGGAATATCTTTAATTCATTGAATGGTCACACCGCGTCGTAAATGTGGTTTAGCAATCATTACTTGACACAAAATTATTACACTCATTACATTAAATAAAAATATATTAATGAGCGTGAAATGCAAATCTCATGTTCGGTTTCCTAATTGGCAGTAGATGTTTTCAAACATTATCGTTGACAACAAGTAGTTTAGCTCGGTTTAATGGGCAAATTCCATTTTACGAGTCACATGAGCTGTACACGAATATTATTGCTAAAGTGATCGAAACAAAAAAAGAGGACGTGGTTTGATTAATTATCTGTCTGCTGCGAAATGCGCTCTGATATTATTATACGTCTGCTGCGAAATATTTAGGATCAAGGATCATAAACACCACAATTCAGGACGTCCTCGTCGCCTCAATTTGTTCATTTGCTTTCATGATGGTATGTACTAAATTCAAATGATAATGTCGTGTAAAATACAATAAAAGTTCAGTAATTATGTTTCATTTCACAAAGGCGCTCAGAAAGAGAGGCATAAATAGAGACACAGAGAGTCAGAAAGGGACAGAGAGAAATAGAGAGACGGAGAGAGAGAGAGAGTCAGAGAGACAGACAGAGAGGGGGGAGAGAGGGAGAGAGAAAGAGTTGGAACCATTAAAAGACTTAACATTTCGCATGCTGCTTAAATTCCGTTTCATCTTCTTGTACGAATAACTTCGTTTCCCTTCTGGTTCTAGCATGATGCTGTTTTATCTATTAGATTTACAAAGAGCGGAATGTTTTCAACACATACAATACATATACCTATATACATACTTGAATTGTAACACCACGGGCCGACTGTCGGATAGATCCGACCGCAACTGACACTGCGTCAATTCTCCAAGAGGGGGGGGGGGGGGGTGATTCCCGGGTGACCCGACTTGCCAGTTCTCCTGATTTCCCTTCAGTAGCGTTGCCCCGATTGCTGAGACTGAAATTTTTGGTGGATATGCTACATGATCAGCTTTTCCAAGCACTAATATATTGAAATTCATCGTAAGTTTAACAAATGGATTTTATTTCCCATTGTATGATATAGATAATATTTTACGAAAGGAAATAGGTTTAAGTAGGGAAATAAATATTACGTTAGAACGAACAAAAACTCATATACTTTAAGAAGTTTTGAACGCTGATAATGGAATTAAAAAAAATGAAAGTTCACTTGAATTATAATCAAGGTAGGCTTTTGTGAAATTATTCTTTCTTTTATGTTCTCTAAATACTGTAACATTTCGATTTATTCTAGTTCGTTTCATTTCTAAATGTAAAAAATGACTACTATTCCTGTCAGAAGAAATAAATACAGATAAGCACGATAGATGATTCATTTGAATTACACTTTTTCATGTTATAAGTGAGTGTATAGTGTAGCAGATATGACAATATTTTAATGTTACGTAACTACTTTCAGTAATGCGAGAAAGTATGTGCTGATGTAGCTCTACTTTTCGCATACGTGGGTATATACGGAATATATACGTAGTATCGAGAGTTATTTAATGATGGGGAAAATCGTCTTTGCGATTTTGAAAAACTTTCTTTAAAATTTGGGTATGCGTTTCATGAAGTACTAGGAACATTATCAAAAAATTCTCAAAAATAGCTCCAATTTTTTCTTTAAATTTCTTCTAAATATAGAGTAAATAAATACTTATAAAGGTGTCATAGGTTCGATTTGAAGGATTAACTCTGATCTTTCAAAAAATGCAAAAGTTTGAATTTTCAGGCGTCTTCCTACAACTACAAAATTGAAGATGGAGATTTTTCCATCAAATTATATTTGTTGCTAAAAATTAGTTCTTTCAATAATTTCATGTACATTTTTTGAAAATTTTAATAGTTTTGGTGCAATATTGAGTGCAATATTAAAAAATAATAAAAACAAGATTTTCTCGAAAACGAATCCATTTTTTCTTTAAACTTCTTGTAGGAATAGTGCTCAATGTACGTTTTTATCAAAACTTACAAAAATGTATTTTTTTACTTATTTTTCACATTGTGTTTCATATTTGCATTGACGGCAATTTGTTCACATTACTGAATTTATTATTCCATATGCTTAAAATAATGTCATATAAAGTTTCTCGAAAATCAGCAGTTTTCTGTAAAAATGAACTCAATTTTCAGAAACGGTCAATCGCCATTTACTCAAAATTGGCTTCAGATAGTTTCTTCAAACTTTTGCTAACTGTACTAAATAAGGTTTGTGTAAATTGTGTAAATAACTCAAATAAAAGATATTGCTAATTGTACTTTTTAATACGACATTAAGTTAAATGCGGGTTATTTTTTTTTTTTCAAAAATTACACAAAGGTTTTTTTTTGTAGTATCGTTCACGCCGTTAATATGCACATTTTCAGCAATGTGTAAATACTATTGCATTTGTGAGTTAAGGTGCTTCAAATAACTGGGTGAGTTAAAGTGCTTTAAATGAAGTTCTTCGACAACTCAAAATATTCTGGGAAAAAGAGCTTCACGCCAATGCTGGAACACCAGTTTTGTAAAAGCGGCTCCAAATATCTCAAAGAAAATTGCTATTTAGGATGAGATTTTACTCTTCTTAAATATTCGTAAAGTAACTACGACAGTAAAACTTGCTCAATGCGGTACAGGTATAACGCGGAAGTATGCGAACAGAATCCAAGTCCTGGCAAACTTATAAGTAAATTCTACAGTATTTCATTGTATGATGAGGAATCTGCCCAATGTGGAGACGGACACAAATATCTTAAGTATTTCGTCAAAAAGTAAGTCCGTAAAGCGGAAAACATGCGTCGATATTTCTGGCATTTTCCTCGTTTATTGTTGCAGGCGCCGGGCGCGAGAGCTCAGGTATAGTGAAGGGATTTCGCACCGGCGTCTTAGAGATTTCGGTAATTCTCTACTTTTGGTCTGTCCCGTGGAAAAAATAATGACGTGCTAGGTTTTGTGGAGTAGGGCAGAGGAAGCTCATCCTTGTAGTAGAAAGGGAAAAATTTTGTCGGTAGAAATTGAGGAGGCAAAGATGGCTCAATCGTATGTGTCTTTCTCGCTAAACAATAAAGTTAAAATAATTGAAGCTAAAAAACGTCAGTGTGGTAAAGTGAAGCTAAAAAAAGACAAACTGTCAGTGTGGGAAATAATGAAGTTCAAATGTTGAAAAACGCAAATTTATGAGACATTGAAGCACAACGAGAGAATAATGAAACAGTGGATGCAAAGAAATGGTGAAATAAAAAGAGCAGTGAAGAAAACCGGCAATGGAGAAGTAAACGACAGAGAGTGGGAATGGTTTACGAGTGTAAGATAAAAAAATATGCAAATATCAGGACCAATGCCTTAAAGCCAATCTCTAGTTGTGGCGAAAACTCTGGAAAACGAACAGTTTAAGGCATTTTCAGCTTGGTTGGGTAACTTTAGGAAAAGATATTGTATTGCGTGGAACAAAATATGTGGGGAATCTAGTCAAGTGAATGAATGGAAACCAAAATTGCTTAACACGTTTTCGGGTTTTAAACATAAAAATGTTTCAATGCAGACATTAAACGAGACTTTTCTTTAAAGCGTTAGCATCAAAATCACTCCAAGGTGAAAATTGTGCCGGTCATCTCTAAAGAGAAATTGACAGTTCTGCTGTGCGGCAATATAGTGGCTTGAGATACGGAAAAATCTTTAGTAATTGGAAAATCGGCCAAGCCAAGAGTTTTGAAAACATCAATAAACTGACGGTGATATGGAGAAACAATAATAAAGGTGGATGACAACTGCAATGGCTAAAATGTTTAATAACAAAATGAAGAAAGAAAATACACACTTGATATTATTACTGAACAATGCCACATGTCATCCAAAGACGTCTCTTTTGAATGTACATCTCCCCTGGTTACCACCCAATTCGACGAGTTTAATGCAACCCATGGACATGAGCATTATTTACACTTAAAGTCGCACTACAGACGGATCTTCATGCAATCTTTGATTACAAATATGAAAGTCGCTGAGAGTACGTACGCTTTGACGAGATTTTTATAGAGGCGAGTAAATTTAGAATTTCTTTTAAACTATACATAATTTTGTTGTATTCTTGGAGATGTTTTGCGTCATTTGTACAAAGCTGAATCTCGGCTAATGCGGAAAAAAGTCTGGTCCCTTGGGGTTCCGCATTCAGCAAGTTTTACTGTATTAGAAAACCGAAAAATTGACAAAATTTCAGAAAAAATTTGGGTGGCGATAGATGGCAGCTGGAAAGGGGATGGGGCAATACCGTATAGCCAGTCCACATCAAGGAAATTAGAAAACTTCACTACGAGAAAGTCTGTGGCATTCTGTAGCACTACTAGTTTTGTCTGTTGTAGAAGTAAGAAATGACCACGGTTCCTTACTATCGAAATAATTTCAGATATGCTTTATTGTTTATCCAGGTGCTTTATTATTTGATTTGCTTTGGACTTTTCGTAATGAGGGCTGAAGATTTAGTAGGGCAAAAATTGAAACATAATCCATATGTATGTATGTATGCATATATATATATATATATATATATATATATATATATATATATATATATATATATATATATATATGAGTGTGTGTGTGTGTGTGTACTTTCAATAATACGAGAAAGTATATGTTGTGGCAGAACCTGCAGTATTCGTTCGTTCTCATCTTTTCTTTTTCTTTTGCTCCTCATTTCATAATTCTTTCCGGTGGGGCAACGGGTAGAGATTCTGAATGAAAAATAGCAGCCAAACAGCGAAATGTGGCTGGGTTATCAATAAGATATGAGAGATACCTTTCATTATCAGAAAACCTAATCAGAATATTAATGAATTCTAGGAAACCTCCAATGTCGAATCTTCTTCGTAGAATAAAATTATCAATACCTTATTCTAGAAGCACCGTTTCGTCAACCTTCAAATTCTTATCTTACCAACTACGACGGCCGGAAACTGGCAATTCAGGTAATCAATTACCCCGTTCCGCTATCAAATATAAAAAATTTTCATATCCTTCATAATTTCATATTTCTATTTTCATCTAATTTCTTGATCACTCATTAATTAGAAATTAGAGCTTCTATATACTTAAAACTAGAAAACTAATGAAGAATTTTTCATAAATGTCAGTAACAAATTTTGTTTCACATGAAATACTAAGTTCTGTAACCATGGTACACAACACTTGCAATAAGAAAAGTAATATCAACGAAATTAATTAAAGTATACAAATTATGCTTTGGAAACATAGAGAGAGAGAAAGAGAGAGAGAGAAAGAGAGAGAGAGAAAGAGAGAGAGAAAGAGAGAGAAAGAGGGAGAGAAAGAGAGAGAAAGAGAGACAAAGAGAGAGAAAGAGAGAGAAAGAGAGAGGGAAAGAGAGAGAGAGAAAGAGAGAGAAAGAGAGAGGGAAAGAGAGAGAGAGAAAGAGAGAGAGTGTATACAGTTTCAACGGATATTTTTACATTTTGACTTGAAATTATGAAATGATAAAAGTAGTCAGAATACCCATAGCTTCAAATAGTAGTCAGTGTCCATCAATATCTTTTGTTTTGAAATACGTTCAAAAATTGACATAAACAAATAAAACCAAACATTTCGGTATACGTATAATTATCGAAAATGTATGGAACCGTTGCAAGAAGAGAGGTTGCTATGAAGTAGGTCCTTTTCTTATCATTAGGTGCTTTGTACCGTATAACTGCAACTACAATCCCTTGATTTATTGGAGAATCGTAACAATGCAACTACTCACAGAATGGGAAATCCCCAGCATGTCATATCTTAGCTCTACCCTGTGTGAAATTCTCGAAACAATTTTTAAATTCAAAGGAAGTAATGCAATGAGATGTCAACCTAAAAATTTAGAAAAGCTTGCTCTCAGGGAAAATCCCCAAGTTTTTGTCGCAAATTTCAAATAAGCAAGTAACTAGCCATGAAGGACAGGTTTTTACAAGGAACTCAGAAAATAGTTATCTATCTCTTACAACTACCTTGCCGACTTTATAAGAGTACAAGGCATCTAAACCCAATGTTATTTCCATCACTATGCCTCTCATTTTATAAATAATTATGTTTATTATTAAGAAAGCATGACAAGACATCGTTGAAACGAAACCGCAGTTTGGCTCCGATAGCTTTTTTCTGATTCAACACAATGCGAAATGTAGCCATCTCCTTGCAGTTATTTAGGAGCTTATTAAGAAATTAATGTACTTGGTAATGAATTAACTTCGCCTTATCCTATGATAATTATTTTGTTATTGATACGAATTAAGAAGAATGACGATGAACAAGTCATTTACAGTAAATATTACATATTTGATACTAACAAATTTACCTAAACGGATGTTTTCAAAACTCCCATTTCTTTCACGAATAAACGGAATGCTGGTCCACTAATTTGTTCGAAGGCCCCTGCTGGAAGCACTTAGAAGAGCGTGAAGGCAGCTGGGCTTACATAACATCAGAAAGTGGACGTTCACTATTTTAAAAGTGCTTTCAAAAATGCTCCGTCACCGACTTCGAGATGCATCTCCTTGTTTAGAATCGTATAGTAATGTCACTTCCACATCAAATAAACACACACACTGCCTTCAACACATTTCACGATTATTCAATCCCTAGGATTTACACGTGCTTGAGGTATTAGCAGCGGGAATACATAACGAATACGTCGAAACACGTTTAATCTCCAACGCGATTCGAATCACAACCGGCTTTTTCTCGGAACTGCGGCAATGAGTCACGCAAAAAGGGCGCCGTCGTATTACGCGGTCTTGCCAACTTACGAAACTCAACTGGAGACGAAGAGGCTAAGCACCCCGAAACAAAAGCACGCGGCTCGTGTAGTTCCCGGGCCCGGCGCCCGCGGCGGCAGTGTTGCGCAACGCCAGTGCGTCCGGGAGGCCTTGGAAGCGGCGGCAGTGCTACCGGCAGCTCCCGGGCTTTGTGGCGACGCGGCGCGGCGCGGCGCCCCGCCCCGCCCCGCCCCGCCCCGCCCTCCCGCTCACGCCCCGCCCTCCCGCTCACGCAGGTGCAACACCCCTCTTCCTCCCCCTACCCCTCGCCTACGACCGTGGCCGCCACTCTCTTCCGGCCGCGCGTAGCCCCGCCACGCCCCGTCTCGCATTCCGAGCACCGCATGAAAGCAGGCCTCCACGCAGGGACGGATTTAGGCAGAGGCGTATCTACGGTATGGCCACTCAAGGGACGCCATTTAGAATACACCCGTTGAAACAAGCAACAACTTCCACCCTGATTTTTTTGTTATGTTAAAAACAATCCTACATAAAAGAATGTTAAGTATGATTAAAACTTTTATTGATATGCCAAAATAAGTTTAATATTGATATGTCTAATTCAAATTTGTGTTATATTATAAATAATCCTTGTTTATATAAGATAAGATTAGATAAGATAAATTTATTTGAACTGCAAATGGGCATATCCCCGTGGCAGCTGTTACATAAATAAGATAATACAGGTAACCAGCAAATTATATAATAATAATAACAATAATAATAACATTAATAATAAAATGATATAAAACTGTCTAATTCATAAAACATTTAAATTACCCTAAAAGAATGTAACAATTTTTTGTTGATTTAACTGAGGTCGCTAAATGACCATGTAGTTGAAAAGAGAAAAAAATTTAAAAACCTGATTTGAAGAAAACAGAGTGGCGCAAATTCCATGCTTACCTTGTGCTCCTGAATACCGTACCTCGATTGAACAGTGGATTTAGATACTACGCCCTCCCCACAGCACACCGTGTTGCGGCCCTCCCTCCGAATCCTCTACATTTACTCAACGCACTAATTACAAGAAGTTTGTACAAATACAAACGAACATTTTTAATTTAATTGAGTTATTTCTTTAAATTTAAATAAATTATAAAAATTAATTAAATAAAATTAATTATAAAAAATTAACTCTCCCAGGTGCAGATCTCTTCCTACCCCCTCCACCCGACCACGGCCGCCACACTCCTGCCCCCCCCCCCGCCATTGTCCGCTGCGCTACGTATTCTGAAGACCGCATGAAAGATCTCACGCAGGGCTGGAGGGAGGTACTACGTCCTCCTAGAAGCGCATCTACGGTATGGTAGACATGGCACGCAGAGCCGTGGGCGCCATTCACAAGGGTGCTATTCAGAGAATACCCGCTGAAACCAAAAACAAGAACCCCAATTTTAAGTATCCTGGCAGTAGCGCAAATTCTACTCGTATTCTTGCCAAGGGCGTCTTGTATGTCTAGATATGCCTCTGCAGCCTCTCCACTGCACAATATCCTGTAGGTGTCCTCCCTTCCAAAAAAAACATTATCCAGTTTTCCTAAAATAAAGCGGTAGTTAAAATATTTTTTGTTCAAATAACATTTAAAATTATTAATTTACAGAATTAAATATATTTTTTATTTAAATACATTACAAAAATTATCATAAAATAAATTAATTTACGTATAAAATTACTTATATTGTTTTCGAATATTTTATACTTATTTTCCCGGAACTCCTCTGCCCATGGGAGCGGGACACAAACTTATTTTCTTTCAGGTAAATGCGGCTCTGCATCCACACATTTAATTAAACTGCAAGACAATTTACTTACAGCGGTCATCTTCAGCTACCAGCTTCAGCTTTCTACGTTGCTACGTCTTCGTAAAAACTGGACTTCACTATACATCAAACAAATGTACATCGCGTTCCTTTGTCGCCTAATTTTATATCTACGTCTGTTCACTCGAACCGAAAGAAAGTGAGCGAAAGAAATCACGGAACAATTTCTTTGGAAGGGCGTTTTCCATTTATTAATTTAAGTTTTCGGTTTTAATGTACCAGTCATAACCCCTATGATGTCATTTTTCTCACCATCATGGCCGTCTCTGGTAGGGGGACATCCCCCCCCCCAATATTTTCAAAGTATCTGCATCCCTCAGTTCTTTTCAATTTTATTCTATTTACTAAAGACACTTTAAACGGATCCTATTTTAAAGATTATGTTTATTCGTTATATAACACTCGCTGCCGAATGATAACACGGTGTACGGAAAAATATTTTGATGTCCATTAGTCAAAAAGTCGAAAATACATAGAAAAGGAATATTGTGAAGAAGTTAGTAGATGTAGGACAATCCCGCGAGTTTTTATTTTCATATCTGATGAGGTTCAATAAGCATATTGTTTCACATCATCAGTGGACTAGCCTCCGCCATTGTCTATGACAGCTGCCGATTTCTACGTTTATTGCTAGTGTAATATTCTTAGAAATAAGCTTTAGTATATTACATTCTTGAATTCATGAATAGCTGCGGCGTAACTTGGCAACTTCACTATTTCGTGGACATTGTACCCTGTGATTTGATTGCCCTCCAACCAAAAGTATTACTGTGGCTTAAGCTAAAAGTTAGGCCACTAGCATTTAAACCCCTTTTTTTAATCCCCTCGCCCAATCATTACAGGTCGAGGACGCTCATGCTTATCTTTGTGGTTTAATATCGTTGTTATAGATCATAAGCATTTGCGGCATTAGACCGAGCTGATTCTGTGAACTGTTGAATTTGCTTGAATGTACCTAATCGTCAGTACTAATAAAATCACAAAAATAAGCTCTTAAGAATGTTAATTCGAATGTCTGTTGAAATTACTTACACTTGAAAATTTAAGTGGTTTGTCATAATCCCATAGTTACTCATCACTGTAACAAAGTTGCAAATCAGTAGCAGTTCCTTATTGATTTACAGAATTAGGAATGAAAAAATACAACAAACAGTTTGAAAATTGACCATAAATTATTTTACTCAACTAAGTTTCATTTCATATTACATTATTTTACATCTCTACACATGATTCTGTGACATTTATTTCACTGGTAAATTGTAGAAATCATATTAAATTATCTGACCCGACTAAGATTTTGTTGGATCGTTTAGTTCTTCAATGTCATCTTCAGACATTTCCGTCAGACCCTGTCGGAGGCTACTTGAGTATGTAAGCCTCTTAGAACACAGTTCGCCGAAGAAGCCACGGTCAAGGGGATTTTCCCGGAACACGTGACAATCATACTGACAAACGGAAGCGTTGACTGCGAATGGTATATTAGACTTCGCATTTGGCATAGATTTACAAAATATGCTCACTATTATTAATATCTAAGAAATATGATGTATGACTGATGACTCGATGCGTTAATTTCACAACGACCTAATACTGCACATCTAATGCATAATTGTTTCATTAAAAATTAGTTTAATTATGAAATAAATAAATACATGGCAATATTTCTTACTGCAAATAAACCAAGTAAAACTACCGTGCTTCAGTTTCAAAACGTACACTCTTGATATTTTACCATCTAATGCACTTCAGCAGCATTACATTACAGCCGCACAATTCAATCTCACTGCAGCTACTCTATGCGGCGAAACTACCAGGTGCAAAAACTATCCAAAATCTCCTCGACCCTGGGTAGCACCTGGGTCTCTGCGTTGTCGGAGGCCGTGAGGGGGCGGCTGGGTGCTGGGAGGCAGGTACGTTTTCACTCCAATTCCCAATCCAACGGTTCCGCGGATTTAACCACCACTTTCGTCGCACACTCTCCTTTGTCGTTCTCCGCGCACTCGTCCGACTTGCCCACGCGCCCTATCGCGAACCGAAACAGCGCGTTCACGCAGATCGGCACTTTCACGTCGCTGAAGTCGGAGAACAGGGGCACCATCTGCAGGTCGCAAACGACGTTCAGCTGCGAAGGCGACATGCAAGACCTGTTGCCGTCCGAGTACTGCACCTCCAGGGCGTAGTCGTCCGTGACGTTGGCAGCGCCGGAGCTCCCCTGGGGATCGCGGGCCGCCGCCGCCGCCTCGTCTTCGAATCGATTCCCGCGCAGGGCGGCGTCGGGCTCGGCGTACGGCGGTCCGCGTGGGCCGTGCTTGAGGCCACCTGCGGCCGAGCCCACCCGCGAGTTGGGCTCCCCTCGGGCGTTGCGGGTGGTCCTAGTGTCGGACCACACTTGGCGGCGGGCGCGCCTGGCGCCGGCCTGGGGCAACGGCTTCAACGTGATGGTGAAATTGAACGCGTACTTGCGCTGCGTAGATTCCTGTCCGTGGAAGTGGCCTTGGTCGTGGTCGTGCTCACGAAAGTAGTGTTCGTGACTGGACGAATCACCGTGCTCGGGATCTGGCCAGCGTCTGTGATCGTGAGGCACTGCGGATTCTTTGTTGTTTTTGTTGTTGTTGTTGTTGGAGCCGATCACAGCACGCGTGGACGTTCTCACGCCCAGATTGGGTCTGGTGGGTCCCCCGATCACCTCCACGTCGAACTCTTCGTCGCCCTCGCCCGGAGGGTCGGGGAACTCGTTCCGGCCGGCGGGGACAGGGGAAGCAGCTCCGCCCTTGGCCAGCGAGCGCCACACCGGCCGCACATCCGGCTCGGGCGTGGTGGGCCACCCGAAGGGCGGGTGGCCGACGCGGTGATCCGGATGGTGGTCGTGTGGTGCCCTGTCACCATGCGTGGGCCGGCCCTTCACGAGCGGCGCCGCCGTGGTGGCAGCGGTGGTGGTGGTAGTGGCTGTGGTGGTGATGGGGGCGGAGGCGTTTTCGGCCGGCGGGGGCCTGTACCCGTCGCACGGGTCCCGGAAGCACATGGCGTCCATGCCTTCGATGAGGCGGTACCGCGGCGCCAGCATCTGCCCCTTGCGGCACGGCGCGTGGCGGTACAGCTCGTGGCAGGACGCCGGGTCGTCCGGCGGCGCGTTGATCAGCCCGCCCGTGGTGCCGTTGCAGCGGCACACGCCCTCCCCGAACAGCGTGTAGTGGAAGGCGAGCGGCGCCGCGCACTTGCTGTGCCGGAAGCACGTGCCGCTGGCGGCGTCGTACCCCCAGTCCGGCGCGCACCGCCGCGGCGCGCACACCACCGTCAGCACGCCGCGCGCCGCCTTCTGCTTGTCGAACACGAGCCACTCCTTGCGCGCGCACGGCCCGCGCCGGAACAGCACGAAGCACTGGCGCAGCGGCCGGTACAGCACCTCGTCCTTGGCCGCGCAGCGCCGCTCCTCCTCGTCGAAGTGCACGCCGAACAGCGCGCGCATCCAGCCGGGCGTGTCCAGCACGTCGGTCTCGGTGCTGAGGTAGGCGGCGGACGTGACGACGGCGGGCGTGTTGGGCGGGCCGTGCGGGGTGACCGGCGCCACGACGGCGGCGCGCCCGGCGGCCAGCGCGGTGCACAACAGGCACAGGAGGCGCTGCATGGCGGGCGAGGGCGGCGGCGGCGCGGGCTACGACTGCATGGCCGCGGGCGCGGCGGAGCCAAGGCGGACGGGCGGGTGCTCGAGGCGGGCTCGCGGAGCGGACTGCCTCGCTCGGTGAGCGCGCGGCGGCGGCGGCGAAGGCGGCGAAGGCGGCGGCGGCGGCGGCGGCGGCGGCGGTGAAGGCGGCGGCGGCGGGCAGCTAGTGCCTGTCACGTGGCCCACTGTCCTCGCTCGCCGACGTAGCCGCTGCGGTCACAGATTCCCGCCTGATTCAAGCGATCTGCGCCTCCCGGGAATCGGAAACTTGAATGCGTGACGCGGCAAGAAGCGCAAGTGGCCGGGCGTTGAGTAATAGAGATGCCAACGGAGTATTATTGCTCATGAAGAGAAGGGGCCCAACGGGACATTTTCGGACTACGAAACACATTCATTCAGTCTTTTCAGACTTTCCTTGTATGATTTCTGTGCATTTTTGTGCGTTCCGTGAATTTTTAGCAAACTTTAACGACGTAATGGTTTAGTCGAAAATTCACAGTTCATTTTATTGATTAATTTCTTTTTTCAGGAATAAAAACGTAAGAAAACTCGCTTCCCCCACTTTCGAAATTAATGACAATGTTTTATTTTAATGTTTTGTTTTAATGCAATAATTTTAACAACATAAAATTAAAAACAAATATCAGTGCATACAAAACGAAATTCTGCCCACAACTAAGCATTAGGTAGGCAGATTTTGTTGTTTTAATTGAATGTACAGAATAGTTCCATAATTTTGCTCACAAACTAATTATACAAAAGACAAGAGTATACCAAAATTGTTTAATTGTTCTTTTTATTACATTGTATTTGAAAAATTTGCATCATCGTCACAATTTCTCAATTATTTTGTTTTCACAACTAAGCATTAGGCAGGCAGATTTTTTTGTTTTAATTGAACGTACAGAATGGTATAATAATTTTGCTCACAAACTAATTATACAACAGACCAGAGTATATCAAAATTGCTTAATTGTTCTTTTTATTACATTGTATTTGAAAAATGTACATCATCATCACAATTTCTCAATTATTTTGTTTTCATGTAATTGATATTTTGTTTTAAAATATTTACAAAACTTGTAGCGATATTTCTTCATTTTTAACCAACATTAGGAGTTATAAATGTTATTTTATGAATAATTTCATTAATAAACATCTAATTTTTTGAATGAAAACCGGCTAATAGCAATTCGAAAAGGAGTGCTTTCAACGAGAGTGTTAATCCAGGAGCAACGAAATGTGCTTGGTAGATAGGCAACAATAATAAAGACTATCTGTTATTTCTGCGAGACTTTCGGTTTGCCACATACGTGAGAATTTTTACTTGTCTGTCCGGGTAACGCCGCGACCATGGCGAAGGTGCCAGTCGATGGAAGGTGTCAGAGTACATACATGGACGCGTCGTCACCCGGACAGCCAAGTAAATACTGACTCCGGCCGCGGAAGCCTACGCTCTCACGTGAAACTTTGCTCAGTCGTTGGGAAGAGGCACTCGTTCAAACCGTATTCAATTATCGTACCAAAGTTGTTTATTTTGTTGGCATCTGAAGGCATCCGCTTTGGTCGCTCGAAGTAGAAAAGTGTCGATGGAAGGCGACAGAGTACATGCGAAGGACGTTATGATTCGGCCAATCCCTAATATTCGTAGCTCTGGGCGTATTTGATATTATATATTAACTTAACCTTTTTAAGAAGTTCTTCAAATGTTGATTCACTTTTGAATCAATGATCTCTACACCTCGGATATGATCTACAAACTTGAGAAGTATGTATGCACTTACGATCTAAAAATGTCTGAAATATAACCCAAACATTCCTGAAACGACAAAAAAAATTAAAAATGACAAAAGGTATTACACACATGCCATTTATTAAATATATATTACAAAATTATTTTCTCACTCACACTATTCACATTACAAAATTATACATAATATTCTCAAACTGATGCCAATTTTCTCAAACAAAATACTGTTTAGTTTTCAAGACATAAAAATCTGACTCTGACTTATCTTCTTCCAATAAATTGCTCTGAGTGACAACATGCATTTTTTTTTTAAATTATGAGATGTAAAGGACCTACTATCAGCTGAGAGAAGAGCTTTTGAGAATGTTCTTTCTACGCCACACATAAAATTTAATAGTATTAATGAAGCTATGGCTTGAATAATAAAATATTTCATGGCTGTTTCTGTTCATATTATATTCTCTTTTGAGGATATTTATGTAACATGCTCATATTTAAATTATCAAACATCATCAGACGAAAGTTTGTATTACTGCAAATAATGAAGCTATATTGCAGAATCACATTAATTCTTCAAAGCTCAGAAAACTCGGGCTTACTTTCACTGTAATTACAATTTAACTGTGACACGTGTGTTCTGAATAATTAATTTTTCATTTCCTTCCCAATATTCAGTATGTCACGCATGGAAACTCCCAAAGACTGAAGACGAACAATCAACTTATATAGAAAACAAAAATTCTGTTCTATCTACCAAATGTGAAGATGAAAACAGTTATTAAGCAGCATTTATTGAAGATGCACCGCTTTTGTCAAAAGCCTTGAAAACTTTCTCAGCCTCAAAGTAATTATTGCAATAATAGCGTACAGCATCAATCCAAGTTCCTCAAAGACTGTGAACTGGCTGCGGAGGCAATGGAAGTGGTGATGGATGTTCTTAAAATTTTGAAACACGAAGTGGTGCCTTGACGAAAATCTTCTTTCCGTTATCAATCAGACGATCCACTTCTGGAAAGTTCTTTCGAAACTCTTCGACCACTCTATGCAGCACATGCGCAAAGTTGCATGCACTGTTTTTGGATAGTGCAATCGAGGGCATTTTGTTGCTTTAATCATCAATGGCGCAGATTCAGTTATAAAAAAAGAATATCTTCAGGCCTCACTTTCTCTGGGCACATTAAATTCATTGTGCTGTCGAATAAAACAGCAATTAAATAAATGTTTACTTTTTCTGAGTTTTCGCACGTTAGTAGAAAACTTTCTCCGTGTTCATTGTGTTTGAGAGTTCTATTATGTACATTGGAAACATACCTTTCAGCTACTCTGGTGGTTTCATCTATTGAGACCACTTGCTACCCGTAGTTTCATCTATTTCTTCCGACAGAATTGCTTATTTTTTCTATGGTTTTGTTGTAACTTAAACTTTAATTGTTCTTCCAAAATGTGGACTTGTTGGGAACGGATTGGTTTGTGTATTTCTCTAAGTATACTTTAAAACTACGGACATACACTTCATATAAAGGTACGTATATTTGTATTAACTGTAATTTGATATAATTCATTGAAAACCTATGAGAAGAGTCCTTTGGTGTAGAAATTGCACCAGTAGTTTCTAACAACAGTCGCGGTCTCTTTCGGCCATACATTTTCTTCGCAGAATTGCAGTGTTGTTGTACAATAAAACACACCTCGTCCGTACCTTTCCTTGCCCACAATATTCAAAATATTTTTTTTCCGTTTGTATTAAAATACTTCTCACCGAATTCTTTTATAAACTCTCTAAGTCGTATGTTATTCGATCACATGACTTTCGACATACTTAACTCAAACAATCAGGCTTCAGGATTTTTTAGATTCGTAATCGTTTAATTAACGATGGCAATTCACAATATATGACACATTTGGAGACTGTTGGTGAATTTTGTAGAAGGCAGGTGTTTCGTAATGGCCATGCGTAATTTGATCGAAAAACTAACAAATATTTATTTACAACTCATTGTCTTATCCCGATTTTGGGAGTGTATGTTCTGGGGGTGTTCTGGGGGCGTATATTCACCCCCCTCCGGGATCTATCATTGGCTACACAGTACGATTATTCCCATGAGCTCCGTCTCCTGGTAAACATGTTTATACTACGACCTTATTTCATATTTCGAATGTATGTGTGGTAAACCCTTGTGTACAATTACTTCTGCAGCGGTAGAACTTTCTTTCAGACACTTTGAGTCCTTTTTAGTGCGTGATCGGTGACGTTCTGTGTTCGAAAAACGCTGATATTGAGTAATTTTGAACACTATAATGAAATTTTATTTCACAATTTTCTATTTTTCTTACATATTTTGGAAAAAGTAAATACATATAAATGTACATTTTTTGCATTTTGTATTGAAATCAATTCCATTCTCTAGTCATTACTTTCCTAGTCGCAAGTCGCCTTCAAAATCACATACCCAAAGCACAACGTAAGTTTTTGCAAACGGGTGGCGCATGCGGAAAAATTAAACGAAAAGAGGGATGTCTCCTTTAAAGGTCATTCTTCGGCGTTGATAATATTTTTTTTCTATTCCCATTCTATAATACCTGTATTATATGGCTGCTGCTCGTTGAATAATAATAATAATAATAATAATAATAATAATAATAATAATAATAATAATAATAATAATTAGAGAACAGGTGTATGACCAATCACAGAATCACCAAATACAGTTAAAAAGTGTGCAGTTAAAATGTAATCAATCTATGGACACAGGCTTATTGAATGTTTCATTGGATTCTATAATTACTATACCGAGCCTAATTACAATCCGTGGGGTGGTGACGGCAAACTGCACATGCTCTCCCGTTTCCATAACCCAGTGTGAGGACTGTATGAGTTACTGCGCCGAGACTTGTGGATAAATGACGGTAAACTCGCTCGTTCCTTGTTCGTATTGCAGAATCACTTCACATTCATGTATTAATGTCTATCACTACGTCATCGTCTCATAATATACTGTTCCGATAGTATAGTTATATTTTTTAGTCTGGCTGCTCTAAATATCTGTCGATGATCAGAGGCGTTTTTCATGGAAGTTGGACATCGGTTATTTTCCTGGAAGCAAGAATAGCTGAAAACCAGTGTACTGGAAAGCAGACTGATTAACGGGAATCTATTGTAACCACCAGTTGCTTCGCTTCCTTGTTGTTTTGTGCACTACCTTACGAGCCGTTCTTAATACCAACAAATACAGCGGACGCGGGGGATACATGTTTTATACTATTTCATTTATTTATTGCGACTAGCTCACTGCCCAATTATCTTTAGACGAAATTTCCGTTTAAATAAATAAATAAATAAATAAATAAATAAATAAATAAATAAATAAATAAATAAATAAATAAATAAATAAATAAATAAATAAATAAATAAATAAATAAATAAATAAATAAATAAATAAATAAATAAATAAATAAATAAATAAATAAATAAATAAATAAATAAATAAATAAATAAATAAATAAATAAATAAATAAATAAATAAATAAATAAATAAATAAATAAATAAATAAATAAATAAATAAATAAATAAATAAATAAATAAATAAAATAAATAGTCTTTATTTATGGTCAGGCTCAGGCCATTTAGCCTGCTCTTCCGCCTGACTATTAAACCGTTTATGTTCTTTCCTTCGAGTACTATTCCTACTATACTACATTGCAATATTTCCTACATCTACAAACGGTTGTTCAATTCCTGTAATATTGAAATTATATTTTGTTACTATTTCTTCTTAGACATGTCCAGTAGCATCATTACTTGTTCTCTTATGCGTGAGCAACCTAAAACATGAGGAGGCAACTTCATTTTTTGGCCTTCTTTTCCTTTGAACACTTTTAATTATATATGATTCATTTTACTAGTAATAGCATATACCATTCTTTAAAAAATGAAATTATAAGTGATTTGGTACAATTAATTAATACAATCGTTTTTACGCTACATCATTTTGCACTGTTCTAGAAGGCTTGGAGAGCCACTCCCAAAGTCAGCATAACAATATCCTAAATGTCAGATTAAAAAAAAGTAAAAATAAGGAACTGAACAACTTTAAGGAGATAATTTTATCAATAGCTGCCCCCAAGGCAGAACAGTCATAGTCGATAAACACACATTAAATTCCCGCAGATTCACAGCTGGATTTCCGCAAAGCTCACCTCTACCCCAATATTTTTCAACATATACAGTCGACATTCCCATATCTGCATATACGCACATCGCTCAATTCACTGACCACACTGCTGTTGCCATGTCCAGCCACTCAAATTATTTAATCTGTAAATAAATTCAAAATCATCTAAAAAAAGTTGATGACTGGTCTATCAAATGGAAAATAAAAGTCAACCCTATAAAATCTTTTTTTTCCTTCCACAGTTTAGGCCAGAAGGCTTGTTCCAGCTTTACTCCATCGTCGCCTTGGTTTACTATTTGTTATACGATTAGAATGTTTGTAGATTTTCAAAGTTTATTTGTAGATTGAGTATGGTAAATTATTAGAAGGTATCTACCTCACCAGCGATCTCATTAATTTATTTGTAGGGTTAAAGAACCAAAAAAGAAGTCAACGCAGCCTTGACCCCCGCCTACTCTGCTGCTTCTGTGACGTTAAATAAACGAAATTCATCATGTTTTACCCCTCCTTGAACTTTCATATGATAATCGTTTACTCTCTCAAGTGTAGGTTCACATCATCACTTCACTTACGCTATAGAATTACAAAAAATGCAAAAAGAGCCGTGGAAAAAACATTTAAATGAAGGAGTTTTTGAAAGAGAAAAAAGTTCTTTGATCCTTGTGAATACCCTGAAGGTCAATTTTTTGCTTAAAATGATATGAATTTTACTAGATTATTTCAATCTGTACATGTGTATATAATTAATACGTCAAATTCCTCTTTGTTGCTAGATAATGGATGCTTGTGAATTTCCGGACATAACGAACATTTCTTAAACTTACAATATCAATAATAATGGCTGATTATTCACATTATAACAGTGATGTGAAATCATTGATTAACATCAAACAAATTATTGTTGCACCTGATGATTCGTGCTAGAAGAGTATTTCAAATAATCGAACGATTGCAAAATTAGTTGTTCTCCTGTAAAATTTAGTTTTCACTAGTCACATCATAGGGACGAAGAATTAACCTACTTTACGTATTAACATGAAAAACATTCCGTGCCTACTGTGCCAAAAATATCTTGAAATTAGATTTCTGCTTTGTTCGTACACATATTAATCACTCTCCTCCATCGTACAATTTTGCAATAATTGACACATCGCCTTCCCCGCCATTAGCGTCCACTTATTTCTTGAATGATTCACTTTTCACGTTTTCTTTCATCTTTGATGATACTCGATAATGTTCTATTTTTTTTCATAAACATCATGACTAACAGACCACAAATTACAGTGAAGATGAGATGGTTTCTTCCACAAAATGATGTAATGTTGGAAGTGTCACCACAACGGCAGGCACTTTCCACAAAGGAAAATCACGAGTGAAAATTCCCAAATTACTTATCTGCACACAAAGAAATGCCAAGAATCTAAAATAGTTTTTAATTTTAAGAAAGAGGATTATGGGTTTTTATTTTCATAATATTTGAGTAAAAAAATACTA
This sequence comes from Gryllus longicercus, assembly GCA_038098605.1. Lineage (NCBI taxonomy): Eukaryota > Metazoa > Arthropoda > Insecta > Orthoptera > Gryllidae > Gryllus > Gryllus longicercus. The sequence continues at coordinate 1,203,692 of JAZDUA010000448.1, read as the reverse complement.
GGTTCCTTAGTTTTTGTGAAATAACTTAACAATCCTCCTTTAAAGTCGAATGTTAATGCGATGTTTCTAGCAATATTTTTTCAATATCGATTGTTGTAGAAATAATGTGAGGATAATATAATAATATGGGTATATACGGCAGAATAAGCAATATTTATTGTTCTTAAAAAAATCAAGATGAAATATGAAATTCTCATTTGAACATTAATTGCACAATTTTACATTTGTTAACCATAAAATTAATATCATAGTGATACTTATTTATATCTCTCAACATTTGTTCTAATTTCTTACATGCTGCGTTTCTATTATCCTGTGCGACCTTCGTTGTTTCTTATAAGAAAATGGAAGTTTTTTTTCAAAAACTTACAAATTCCTTATATTTTTCGACAAACATGTTCTCGAAATACTAGAAGTTCTAGAAATACTTAGGAGAATAGAATTACATTTTCTTTAAGAGAGTTATTTATATTTTATCTTCAAATCTTAATATCCAATATTAAATAATTGAAAATGTTTGATCAGGTTATGTTTAATTTCTTGAGAGGTAGAGAAAAGTTGCAATTCTGTCCTGTGTAAATCGGGACTCTGTTGTAATTTTCTAGGGAGTGGAAGCAATCGATGCAGCATTTCCTCGTGCAGACAGACCGTTTTTCACACTCTACAACATTTTTTGTAGTACATCCTCACTTGTAGTGAAATAATTTGTCAAAATCTTTCTCCAGATTTCCTGATTTGATAGGAGCATTTGGTAAACTCTTCAGTCAGTGCAGTTGAGTATTGAAGTTTAGTTGGAGAATAGCTGGCGTCTGCAATTCTTATATATTTATCGTCGCATCACCACTCGCAGATAGCCTTGAGGTTATGAGCGTAAACTTACTCCTCATTAAAAAAGGTTTTTAAAGCTTGAGATTAAATTAATGAATTTTAATTATGAACGGTCTCTTGGAACCGCGAATTTGAGGCCCTGGGGATATTAATGTTCTGTTCACCGCTCGTATAAAATATCCGATAAAGGTGCTTCGCACTTAATGAATCCTTAAATGAGATATTATATTGCTTGATGATATTGGTAATAGACTCGGGAGGAAATGTTTATTTTAGACGTTTATTTTTCGCCTTAATTGAGTGACTGACAGTCGTAATTGCGAAATTTTATGTTTTTTTATTACTAGATTCATTGTGATTTTTCGACTCAACGGCAATACCTAAAATTAGTAGCATTACGTATCTCCCTTATTCATGCCGTTCGTGAATGAATGAAATGTATATTCTTTCCCACCCTACTTGAGGCACCCACATTCATACACAAATAGATTCGGGGAATAACTGACATACATCTTGTAAACAATAATCCAAATAAATTTGCATTTGATTTGATGTAACGTAGCACATATGTTCTCGAAGTATTAATTACGGTTATTTAGTATTAATTTTAATGCGTACAGTAGTGATGTTAAAGTCTCCTGTTGATGGCAGTGGCACCAATGAATAACACGAGCTTCTCAGCGCTACTATGGTCGGGAAAGCAAACTATTAATAGTAACCCCGGCATTTTCCGAGAGTGATGACGTAAAAGTAAAACTATAAACAAAAATAGAAATAAAAATTAAATTAAAAATAACAACAAACGTTCTAAAATGTATTTATCTAAATCTCTCCTAATCATATCTCGTGTGTAATAGCAATAGCACAATAGCGTTCAGGGCGACTTTGACAACCTGCTGCTGTCTCGTGGCGAGATGCTCTACTGCGTGGAGGGTGATTTCGTGAAGCTGCCCGTGCCTCAGACACACGCAGGTGGAGTCGACCTTGACATCACAGGCATACATTATAATATCCAAAGGGAAAATGACTTTTGGGGACTTTATATGAAACCCTCGTCGCAAAACCAGTGCGTTTGGTATTGATAAAGATATTACTCACCTCCTCCAGATTTAAGACGAACAAATGAAAAGCTCGCAGATGTTGGTGAAAAGAAAAGAGCTGGCAATTATGCGCTGCAACATACGATACTATCGTCTGTGTCTCGGAAACCATGCAACCATGGCCCCAAAACCAGATTTTCGTGTTTCTAAAGGAACACAAGTGATGCCAAAATGCAGTAGCAGTTTCTCAGAGGATAAATGTCCTCCTCACACATTTTCTTCTTTTGAATGTAATTACCAAATACAATATGTTCTGTGGTGTGACAGGTAAAATGTATATTTTTTAATTCATTTTATCGTAAATATATTTGATCGAGTTTTTTAACTGCGCACGCGTTTGAGGTAATGCGAAAACTCGAAATCGCTTTGAGAAAGAATTCTCAGCGTTTCCTCCTCTCATGTAGTAATGCTACATCCAGCACAGAGCTGCAGTGGCAAGAAGAGGAAACGTTTCTTTGTGCTGCTGTACGGTTGAAGAGGAGCAATTCCTCCTAAAGAATGCAATATATTGTGAGCTTTTGAAATTGAATTAAATGAACACTCGGCGCTTGCTGGATGCCAATACGTGCATGGGCATGGGAATCACAGGCCAGGATGTAGGAAGAGGCACGCTGTATCATCTCACATCCGTAGCAGCATCGTGGGCTGGCGAAAATCACAGTGATAGGGCAAATCGTACCAATAAGTTCCCCTCTCTCTCCCTCCCTCTCTCTCTTTCCCCCTCCCTCTCTCTTCCTCTCTCTCCCTCTCTCTTTCTCGCTCTTTTACTCTCTTCATCTCTCTTTCTCTCTTCCTCTCTCTCTTTCTCTCTTCCTCTCTCTCTTTCTCTCTTCCTCTCTCTCTTTCTCTCTTCCTCTCTCTCTTTCTCTCTTCCTCTCTCTCTTTTTCTCTCTCCTTTCTTCACTATTTCACTCACTGATTCTCACTCTCTTACTCTCACACACTCATGCACACACTCACTCTCTCACAGTCTCTCTTTCTCACTGACGCATGCGCTCAATCACTCATTCTCTCTCACTCTTACTCTCACTCTCTCTTTCTGTGTCTATTTATCCCTTTTCGTTTACATCTGCATGTAAACTAATTCGTTGTGGGTTTCATTTAATGAAACAGTCTTTTCATCACTTTTTCCCTCCTATTTAAGAGTTCTGCACAAGCCGCCAAAGCAAAAAGTAGATCTTTTTGAACGTTCTATTGCAATTTTCGAGGGTACCCTCCCTCTATAACGCGGGTTTTCAAAGTTAAAACTTGGGGTCTACAATGAAAATATTTTCACTTGTAAAATAATGGTTTACAAAGTGCACATGTCCAAATACTTCGATCATCTAGTTCAAGTCTCTCTCCTGTCTCACAAAATGATTCTGTAGTGCTTGAATTTACACCACCACTACTACTACTACTACTACGGTAACCAACAGTTCTCACGGAAAGCTTTCAGAAACAGAGCATACAACACAGCGCTCATGCAGTAATCAGACGTTCATTTGTTGCTCCACTTGCTGCCCCAGAGCAAATGAGCGTAATTAGGCAACGTTGCAATAACCAGCTCAAACGGCGGCGCGGCGCGGGGCGGCGCGCTGTGTTAACACAAGCTGTCGGGTTTCCTTTTTCGTCAATCAGATGCTACGCTCTGGTAGTCTGCGTTCATATCAATATAAGCGCTAATCGACTAGCTTTTAATGGCTATCAAAATACGCTTAGATCTCCCATTAACTCAATTAATGTTCGTTTACTGGGGCCCCGTTGATTCAATTTCCATCAACGGTGCTCCAAACTCGAAGCGGACATGAGTCTGGTTGTTGACTTCCAGTGGTATTTTCCCAATGCCTGCTGCCAGGGTTATTAAATATTGAACAATAATTATCCGTCATAGAGGGAGTTTTGAGAATGACAGCGTTGAGGAAACATAGCACGTTTAGATGAACATTGATTGCACTTTCCTTTTGCCCAAACCAAACTAGGGAACTGAAGTTGCCCAGGATCACCATATTTCGCCCATGAAGACCTCACCATCATTTCAAGAGAACACCAGGAAAATTATTGTGAACTTATTTTTTGCGTAGGTCTATGGCTTTTATTTTAAGATGATATATTGTACAATAATTTGAATTTAATATGACATTCATTTGGCAACCGATGCTGTTTGCTCATTTGACATTTGTGGTAGTCAAATATAAATATTCAGTAAAAAGTTGCAACTAGTTAAAAACAACAATTTCTAAAACTTAAAACAGATATATCGCAAAAAATTGTAAACAAAATAATTTGAGCCAGTTCGGATGGCCGAGATCGCTAAGGCAATAGTGCCGTAGCGATCTCCGACCGAAGGATCAAATCCCGCCTCGGGCATGGGTGTATGGTGTTCGTCCCTTCACCCCCTATCATCATCATCATCATCATCATCATATCGTATCATCCTCATAGTTACCATACTGTTACACGGAACAAAAAAATTATTTGTAGATCAAATACGTTTTATTTTATAAGAGAATGTGTTTAGTAAAATGTAATTAAGGTCAACGTGTATAGTATTTGATATAAAACAATAACAAAGACAAAAGTGACAATGTAATAATAATATCTGTTAAAATTACTCGCAGACAGAAGAGGATATTTTCTTATCTTATGTTTTTTAATTGTAGAAGAGCTCTATTATAAAATGTGATTTGATGACTTTGAAACTCACACTAACTTTTCATTTAGGCTAAAACATGATATTTACAATATCATTGGCCAGTTACAGTACAGTGCAGCACCTAAATATTAGTGTTGAGTTATACTTTTATCATATTGAAATAAATTGAAAGTCTGGCAGACTCACACAGAAATGCATATACTCACTCACGCAAGGTGTACACACACACATACACATATAATCCGGTCACGGATTTTAGACATTAGCTAGATATTAGCTAGATATTAGACAGATATTAGACAGATATTCGATAGATATTCGATAGATATTATATATGTATTAGATATTAGGTTGATATTAGATTTTAGCTAGATATTAGATAGATATTATTTTAGACATTAGCTATACACCACGATGTAAGAAACACACGAGGCTAGAACGAATTCAACCACTACCTGAGGAAGAATTCTAGGAGCTGTCAGATCTGATCTGTATTTTTTCGTGGTTCTTCGATCAATTCCTGGCGAATGCTAGAGCAGTACACTACCAAATAGTCCACGGACTGTGGGCGACCTTTTCTTTATCATCCTTGTCTCCTTCTTTCCCCTTACACATAAATTTGAACTTAGATGCACTATGCTACCACATATGGCCGAAGGCCAGTCGGAGGCTTAGAGATTATCCCCGCTGGGAAGGTACCCACTGGGGAGATACCTCGAGAGGAAAATATCAGCGTCAAATTGTACGTTCTAGTAGGTGAAAGACTCACAAACATTGTAGTGTTTGTCACGTGTTTTTGCCTGCTGCCATATGTGAATATGTGACAAGATCGAATAACTCACCAAGATCAAAGGAAATAGAAAACTAATACGAGAAAGTCTGTGCCATTCTGTAGCCGCACTATTTTTAATTTGGAAAATGTTCCACATGCTTGATGTAGCGTACCCCCCAAAATTAAAATATCGATTTGAAATTCAAGGGGCCGCGACATCAGTCTGATCGATTGGGGAATATCAATTTTGGAGAAAATTGGCTTAACCGCTATCGGAAACCGGTTTAGCCGCTGTCATTGTTCACAGACGGACGGGCAGAGACGAGCAGACGTTTTGCCTTTATTCGATTTTTCACGCACAAAACATGGATTCTTCTAACACCACGTGTTATAAGAATTTTTTTCTAAATTTAGCAACTGGATTTGTCAACTTTTTTGTTGCCAAGGCCCAGTAATAAGTGGTTTTTTGCCGAAAATTCGTCTTTTTTTCGCGCAGGATTACATAACTTTCTACTGCGTAGCGATGAAGTACATGTTCCTGGATTTTGGTACGTTTGGCAACACTGGTCTGCAGTGTAGCGTCTGCCGGGGAGCGGCAGGGAGGCCCTGCACGCCTGATGCGCAAATCCGATTCCTCTTTTCCATTTCCTCCCATTATTTCGCGCTCGGCGGAGCGAGCAGGCAACAGAGACTTCCATGTCTTCGACGGTGCGGAAAGGATGGGCTGGCGCTTTGGCACCAACGGACGTGAGCGGAGAAGTAAATCGCCTGAGAAGCTCCTGAGTACTATTTGGGACAATTACGTCAAGGCTGTCACCAGAGAAACCAAACACAAAAGGTAGAACCAATAGTCAATAAGTAAAGTGAAGGTCATTTGGACACGGGGCACAAGCGTCATTATAAATTTATAAGAGAATCAAACTTTATTTTGCCAAACAACGTTCTTGTGACGTCTCGGGTGTTGTGCGAGAAAACAGAGGTCGGCTGTTCCGTTCACATCTACCTCTCCACGATTCTCTCACTGCGATTGGCTGAACGTGTGATGACGCAATCATTCGTGCCGTAAAATCTAATACGTCATCATTTGTGGTGTAAAATGCCTAATTATGAACGGTTTCTTGCAACAGAAAGGTCATTATAATGCTGATATACAAAAAATATATTATGAAGGGCCAATCAGCTATAGTTTTGGGTACTTATCCCTCATCATGTCCTTCGTGAAGAAATAACTCATGACGCGATAACATGGAGAACGATAATTCGAATAACTATATTTTCCACTGAATTCTAGAATACGTGAACAGATATTGAAGTTTAATTTATGTCCAGAAGCAAAACAAAGGGCCATCTTAGCATTTGTTCAAAGCATCAGGAAAACTGGACAAAAATCTGATCGAGATGGGAGTTATTGACACAGAAGCTGAGGTACAGTACTTGTTAAAACGTTGTTTTGATTCACTTTATGTTGAGTCTAAATGGTAAATAATGCATTAAATATTTTTATAATATATATTACTTTTATTTTTGATTTTCAGTATAGTTTCTACTTGTACAGAAACAGTTATGCAACAGAAAATATTTGACTCGGGGACTTAAACTTTTTGTATAGTTTATAACCATCTTATTATAAAACGTTATTGGCCAGAATGAAACTAATAAAAGACAAAATTCAGTTCAAAATTTCGTACAGAAAGATCTCTTTAGGATTAAATCTGAATCTCTGGAATCGAGAAAGTAAAAACAATGCTCTTGCTGTTTCAAACGCTCAAATAGCGTGTAAATTTAATGTTGACTTCTTGAACTAATTATATTTTTGGATCGATAGCGATGCGTACTTTCTTGTTAACTTGAAATCCTGGGCAACTAAAACTCTTCACAATGGAAGAGAATATAGCAATCCCCGGAGTTTTGAATTAATGTGATCCAACTTTTGTTAAATATTAACTGAAGTAAATTTTTAAAAAATAACGTTTTATATAAATTATAGCTCTTAATAAGCCAATATTAATTGTATGAAATAATCTTTTCTATTTTGCTTTAATTTTTAAAGGTGTCCAGATTTATCACTGCCAGATCCAAATCACGAATAGAAAAGAACTAACGAAGACGTCACTATGTATTTTAAAATTTGATACGCTAGATTAGGAGTTGCATAATCTCTGTAATTTCTCATGTGTCTTCCACGCAAACGTGCATAACTACGTACATTTGTAAAGACGCCGACATCCGCTGCCCATTATGCTTTACTTCCCTTTAAAACTTTAAAGCGTTCAGAAAGTATATCCTTTGTCACCGGCAAGGCGGTGAGGAAATGTTTGTCTGTTGTGTTGACACCCCTCTGTTCGACCCTGACAGTTGTGACGGTAAGGATAAAGCCTTCTGCTAGGAACTGCAATAGTGCATTCTGCAAGGAACCGGCAAATGTGGCTCAGGGCATCAAGTGATGTCACTGCAGTGCTTCTGATCGGGAGGTCCTAGGTTCGAGTACCGACGGTGACACGATTTTCGACATGAGCTTGTCAGCTAGGTCGAATTCAGTCGCTCTCTGGAGGAAAATCTAGCAGGCAGCTGCACTGATCGGTACGTTTCTCCGATCAATATCAGGCGAATGTCGGAACAATACCCTAACAAATGGGCCAATAACCGCGCGCGATCTTTCCTTCCCTTTCCTTGTCCTTTCTTCGCCCCTTACACACACTTACTCTCATATGCACTGCACTACCGCTCTTTATCGAGAGACCAGTTGGGAGCTTAGAGCTTGTCCCGCCTGGGGAGGTGCACCACTAGTGGGAGATACCAGGTAGAGGAAAATCCCCGTTAACAGACGTAGCATACTTCTTGAAATAAAATTATTTTTCCACAAACATTTTATATTTTCTTGATCGACATCAGATGGTTCAAATGGTACTGTCGTTTCGTGTGGGTAAGGTCTGTGTCACACGAGCGTTATTTTGAAGTAACGCGTGTAGTAGATTAACACTGAATCTTACGCGGAACAAAGCGCATTTTTGACATCGTATAAAAGAGATCAAGCCCTTTGCATTCTATTTAAAAAGATCCATAATAATATCATGCTTGCCCTAATATATCGACGAAAACGTTTGCTTATTGGTATCTTGTCTTGCTTTTGCTATCATTTGGCGAGTATACCATTCCTGGTGTAAAATCAATTATTAAATTCATTACGAGTTCCTAGTATACCCGTATTCATAGCAAACAATGGCCTCTCGTTATGTAGAAAAAACGGGTAAAACACGTGATGGACACGAAAGTAATATTTTTCAGAAGGCCGTGGTAGGAGTGGAAGGCATGATGGAAGTTTGATGAAAGTTTTACTCAAGCCTTGAATGTTTCTTGTTCAAATCACTACTGCGGCAAGTTTGTTATTTTTCATCTTGTTATTAATCTAAAATTCATCTTTTTTGTGAAAATCTTGCCTACAGTTTAGCCGCTAGCTTTGTGAAAATATGGGAAAAAAAATTGTCGTAAACCAATTTTTCAGCATTAAGAACACACAAAAGATTAATTCTGATTACTCGTGCTATAGGAAATTATTTACTAAACATAGAAACAAAAACTGTCGACGTCTTCGTTATCAAGGCCTCACAAAACGTATTTTTCTAGCAATAAATCATATTTGGTGCAGAATTACTAGTTTCTCGTAGTATGAGAGAAAGTGTTAACTATGACAAAAAGGACGACGTGGGTTTGCGAATAGTGATATCGAACACAAATGTTCGGTTCGAAACGCATGAGGCAATAAATTATTTGAAAAAAATGCAATATGTGTTATGATTCATAAAGCCTGCCAAGCTGGATTTTTCCCTAATGGGAACTGTTTCAGTACTTCTAACCATACATTAAAAAGGAAAGAGCACAATCAACTTCTCATATTCGTAATCATGCGCAAGAGGCGGACAAAGATTGTTTTCCTTGTGACGCTGCACATGACGCAGCAGGAAGTAGAGTGCCTTCGGAATATTGTGGTTGATAACAGAATGTCAGCAGATACCCCATAGAGCACCTGCTAGCAGTGTACTTTGAGATATCCCCAACGATATGACAAACGTCACTGCGTCATGTTTCATTTCTAGCTCATTTCACGCCTTATGAATCCCGCCTAACTCCTCCACAATTGTCCTTCACGACTTCTACGGTTGTGATCCGTCAGTTTCTTCTGCGTCACAAACGGGAAGCAGCATGATAAATGAAGGCCGAGGATAAGCATTGGAAATTAACTGTAGTTTGAAGTCTCGATTCGTCGCTGCGATATTTACGGAAGCAATCAGTAGTTAATTACCGGAATCGTTTGTAACTGGTTGTCGGAACTAAAATATTGATGCCGCGTCAGGACCGAAGCTTTGTCTGCGAAATTACGCACCGAGAGATCTGTCGGAAATGAACGAGCGTGCCCTTGGAGTGGGCTGGACTGAAGACAGGTAATTACAGTCTCGTGTCCTTTGATGAACGGGGTCGGCGATTGTGACACTTGTTTTGCAAAAGCGGAAGAATTACTGTAGGAATAAATAGACATTGAATAATACGCGTACAATTGTGAAGTTAATGAATAAATAAAGTACTTTAGTAAACAAGTGTGTATCTTTCTTCATCTAATGTATGTGTTTTACATGAACATGAGAGAAGATATACATACTAGTTGTATTATAATATTTTCCACGGTAATTTCATAAATTTACACTACTTTAGTTTTGAAATGTTTCTTATATTTAAGACAATTTTATAAGTTCTGAATTAGAAATCAAGGACAAGACTCTTTGAATGCTGAATAATGAGACATTTATAGCAGTGGGAGTCGATGTAGAGGGGAGGGGAGAATTTTGAATAGAATCTGATTCATTAAAGTGGACAATGCTGCTGTGATAAACAGCAATATATTCCTTTACTCGGAATTCGTACAATAGCTACGTTATATCGAAAATTAAACTAAAACGGTATTTTTAAATATGTTGGTCAACTGTATATTCCGAGGAATTGTATGACTTGTTTTCTGCGAGTTACAGTTGCTCAACTGAAAGGAGTTGTTATTAGTTAGCATCGGAGTTAACAAAATTGGAACTTTAAAAAATAGTGGAAATAAAGACATCGCCTTCGACCTAAACGGATCGCTTTTCATGAGACTTTCAACACTAATGGTGAAAACAAAGATGAAAAAATCATTACAAAGTATAGAATGATTATGAGCCTTCAGCATTGTCTAATATTGTATTATTCACATTGTTCCCTTCGCCTGAACACAATAAAGATATTAACACGAATAAACGTCTGGCAGAGGGTACGTGTCTTAACGACTCCCACAAAACAAAATGCATGGAAACAAATTAGACTTTCACTTTTCAGAGATGAGCTTTTCACTTCTGAAAGACTTTTTGCCTGGATGGGAATCCCTCAGCCAGCCTTTGCAAGGGTGTGAAGAGTATATAACCAATGAGTAACGCAGCCAGGGGGGAAATTGTCGTTTTGACCTTTGACTCTTAATCATGGTAAAACGTTTCCTGGAACAAATATTCTGTCTACTACATGCGTAAAACGATTACATGCTACAATAAAATGCCCAATATTTACACATTTGATTTGGGACAGCCCGCATTGCGTCTTATAAGCTCATTCTCAGGTTGTATTTCAAGTGCGGACGTTTATTTGTTGTGAGTAAACTTCACGAGTTGTTGGTATCGCTTGGATAATGTTTTAACGGCTATCCTACACACCTTCTCCGCATCCTCCACAACACAATGGCTCAGGCTTTGAGACGCGGCTTCAGACTGCTTTCTCCCAACATTAATATTACCACTCTCACGAAGGACGTCAACCGCCTTTGAAATTGCTGCGTAGGAAATCACCCGAGTGCATCCCGCAGTCATTTTTCTCTCGCCTCGCTTCCCAGCTTCTTCCCTTTCATTATTCGTTATCTGAAAAGGCTTAGCCCGACTCCATCCCATTTCCTTCATCCAATGTTTCGGAAGGAGTAAACATTTGAATTACGTTCGCTTTAGAAAGTAATGTATATATGTAGATGTTCCCGCACCAGCCCAGAGAAAACTTCGAACACAAGCAAACATGGCAGAATCATTGGAATTGTGTTCGTTAAGTCAGCGAGGTATGAAGATATTTGTGATAGGTTATTTCAATTTTTGTTTCCACAAAGTTTTAAGATGTGGTTTTCAACGTTGGCAGTGCTCTGAAAGGATGTGCAAATGTTTCTTGAAAACAGAAGTGAATCAATTATAATTGTCCTTGATAAACCGATAATACTAATCAGACTAAGTTCAAAGTAGAAATCTATCCTTACAATAAGGTGGCAAACGGAATGGAATTCAGCTAGGCTGTGCCTTTTTGAGGGGATAAGTAAACGGCTTAGGAAAAGTTCGCGGCGGGATGCAGTCGGTATACGCCCATGCAGTCGAGCTATGCCTCTTTTGGGAAGGAGGTAAACGGCTTAGGAAAAGTTGGCGGCGGGATGCAGTCGGTATACGCCCATGCAGTCGAGCTATGCATCTTTTGGGAAGGAGGTAAACGGCTTAGGAAAAGTTGGCGGCGTAATGCAGTCGGTATACACCCATGCAGTCGAGCTATGCCTCTTTTGGGAAGGAGGTAAACGGCTTAGGAAAAATTAGTCGCGGGATGCAGTCGGTATACGTTCACTGCGCAGTTACCAAATGGAGAGAGTGACGCAAAGAGGGACACTTCGGCATACGTCTGAGTTGTCAAACATGACCAAGTTTCATTAACGAAACTCCACACTCAGAGAGTACGTCAAACCACAGCATATATTGCTATGACGTCATTTCTGTCACCGGAGCACCAGTTGTAGCTACGCTGCGTGAGTACGCAGACAAACCGGTTCAGTGTTCTACCGCGATGAGCTTTGCTTTAAGGTTAGGCGGCTCTACACATTGGGTTCGTAGACTTCCGCGGCCGGAGTCATTGCATTCTTGGCTATCCGGGATGAGCCGCGTCTCGGTCATTTGTACTGACGTTTCGGCCATCCTGCTGTGGCCTTTTTCAGAGCTATACTGCCAGCAGTATAGCGGCAGTATATCTCTGAAGAAGGCCACAGCAAGATGGCGGAAACGTCAGTACAAATGACCGAGACGCGGCTCATCCCGGATAGCCAAGAATACATCGGCTCCACACATTACGCATACGCTGAGTAACGAGCAACTTCTCGCCCAATTCCGAGCAAGTAATGTCAAAAGTCAACGTCAAAAATTCTTTATTTTGCCAAAAAACATATCACACACAACATTACAATTATTATTGTGTGCAAAATAATTAGGGATCCCCTAGAAAAAAAACTGTGTGATCTCCATCACTTTTGTACATAAAAACAAATTGTCAGCAGTGAGACGCATCTCGCTCACTCGAATTAACATACAAGAACACCAATACAAAGCTTTCAAATATAAAACTTCTATGCACTTACAATATATCAAAAACATTTTGATACAAACATGTACCATAATACTAACGAACTTCATTTTATTAAACAATTATAACATTTCTGATGTGTGGGTACGCACACGATGTGTGGGGACCAACTACCTCATCCCTTTGCAGGTAAAAGTGGAAGGTGACACTTTAGCTTCGAAGAACATTTTCATTGCCATTATTTTTTAAACGCAATTTCTCAGCGAATGTTCTTTTCCTTTGATGTGTCCAAAAGACCGACACGCGGCGGGTAGGACGAGCACCGAATGATTGTCGCTTGGCAAATGGCAAGCGACCCATCCACACTACTCAGGATTCGGCGAGCGGTCTCTCGCTGTCGCAGAATACCGAATGAGTGGAGTGACCTTCAGATTGCGGAAGAGTCAACGTTCCAATACCACCGCCACCGTCAGCATCTCGCTGTCAATGCGAAGGTAGCCCTCGCCATTCCCGTCGACATACCTCCGCCCACCTCCCGTCATTCAAGCTCGTTTCACTTTCACCCCCACCACCTGTCTCTGTGGCGGCGTATGTAAATTGGGGACCAGAAGGAAAGTAAAATAGTTTAACTCATATGTAAATTGGGGACCGCCCCAGAGAAGGGCATACGTAAAAACTGCGGCCAACTACCTCATCCCTTTGCAGGTAAAAGTGGAAGGAGACACTTTAGCTTCCAAGAACATTTTCATTCCCATTATTTTTAAAACACAACTCCCCAATTTTACGGACTTAGGACTGGCATTTTTCTTTCGAAATATGATTTGGATTAAATTGGTTTTCATTCAACTGGATCATTCGTTGATTGAATAATTCTGCTTCTCTTGCCATTTTTATATTATTCTTTTTTCTCAGCGTAATATTCTATAAACCTGAAAATGAAATTTAAACAACCTTCTAATGATTTCTTTGCTTTTCATTTTGATATTATTACGACTCAGGAAGATTTTCAATAAGCACAAGGAAATGTTAAACAGCAGCGTGGCGACGACGACTCCTTTAACTGCTCAATCAGCCCTTTCCTTCACCTGCGTGGGGTTGGTCCCCTATTTACACCTAGAATTAGAAAGTACGTTTCGCCTCGCGATAAAAGATGAAGAGATTGTTTGGTCCCCAATATACATACGTCCCTCTGTTGCTACAATCACATTCCCCACCAAGGTCACTAAAACTGACTCAAATATCCCGTGAACGTCACAAAAACCGTAACCAAAATAGACATCTTCGTCACAATGATTGAATTCGCAGTCGCCACATACGTCACGTCATCACCGTCACCGCTTACTTCATCAGTCGAATTCGTCATTGAGGCGTTTTAGCACCAGGGTAAGACTTAAACTCTAGTGATCACGTGTCTCACGACGTTCTACAGCCTTAAGGAAGCTCATCCAGATGAACTTTAGCAATTGCGTCATTGCGTTATGCAGTATTAGAAAAAAAAAAGGATTTCAAACATTGAACAAAAACGTTTCATATTATACCGAGTGAAAAATTGGTTTTGAATCGACTGTTCTTGAAAATACAGGGAATAACAGCGTAGTTTAGTTGCATGGGACATAACTTTACATGAAGTTATAATTTACTTATTTTTCTCGAATTTGTTACCTGTCGCCTTTCCAACACTTTCCGTTAATTCTTGACAGAGTTCAGTTTGATTGATTGATTGTTTTAGATATTCCGGGCACGTCAACTAAGTCATTAGTCCCATAAGTGTAGTGCATGTTTTGCTCGGGAGGTGGCGGTGATCATTCCCTTGCTGTATGGCAAGATCCGAGGCCGACCTATCGTCGGTTAGAGAGGTTTTTCTCAACCAGGTATCTCCCACCACCTGGGCACTACCCCTGCCCGGACAAACTCTAAGCTCCCGACTGGTCTCCCGGCATGTGTGCTTGTGTAATGTGCGTGTAAGGGGTGAGGATAGGACAAGTAAGAGGTAGGAAAGATCGCGCGTGGTCCGTGACCCGTTTGTTAGGGTACTGCTTCGACAATCGCGTGATGTTGATAAGAGAAAGCATGGAAAAATACCGATCAGAGCAGCCGTCCGCTAGAACTCTCCTCCAGACAGCGACTGAATTCGACCTAGCTGACAGATGGAGTTCAGAATGTTGGTAACAATTAATTGCATCTGCCTCACATGCGAGAAACAGTTTATCAGAGTTGAAAAAAAGCAACTGTTCCTGTGTGTAAGCGGCCATTTTTTCGTTAGTACATCGTTACGAGTACATCGTTAGTACGTTTCGACAGCTCACTGACAGATGTGCACTACTTATGAACGGATAGAGTCGTGCCGTTAGCCTAAGGTTAGACGATATAACTTCGAGGTGTGTCACGTGACTGTTCATGCATGTCGCCCTCCTTAGGCGTGCGCTAAAACTAAGCTTTCTGCCTCCGGCCACTGGGGCAGTGGAGGAGTGGTAGCGTGACGGAGGCCGAGCGGGAATAACGGACTCAGGCTTCAACGGCGTCACCGCTGAGAGGCAAGCGATCAACTATACCTGCGGCAACGGCTCATACCGTGACGTTGGGATGGGATTAACACGCAAAGGGTTGTCCTTCACCTTCTGTTGGGGACCAGCTGCAACAAGCAGCATCATGTTTCTGCTTTTTCGTATTTGCTAGTGTAGAAAACGCAGTTGTTGTTGTTGTTGTTGTTGTTGTTGTTTTGTTGTTTTTTTCCAAAAATATTCTCAATACAAGAAGTGCGTCTTGTACGGTAGTGTTCAATTTCTGAGATGTAAAATGACAAAATGACTAGTTGTGAAGGCGTTTCGGACGAATATAAGACTACTTGGTCTAGACGGAAACTTGAAATTAATAACAATGTCGACCAACTGTCATCACCTCTTTTCAAATTATTCAAAAATTTGAAACCTTCTCCGATTTACCAGAGTCTACTTTCTATCAAAACAATGCATCTACTCTAAGGTGTATAACTTGATAAATAATTTACAATTTACCAAAGTCAATACATGTTCAAAGGAATTTATTAACATTCAGAAAATAAGAAGGATGATTCTAAATAATGTTAACTAAAAATTAGCAGTTGTTACGCGAACAGTCTCGGAAGGGAATGATGAGTTTGCCAGCTGCGCATCTGGCAAAGCATTCAGCCAGGGAGCTCGGGTTGGACCGCTTGTTAACACTTTATTAAGCGAAGTGACTTCGATTGCGGTCTGAAACTCATGGCATGAAATCGTGCACACGAACGAGAAAGAGGTCAGAGAGAAATTAATGGATGTAAGTACTGGAAGAAGAGAAATATTGGAAGAGATAGGAAGACATATATAAAAGTAGCAGAAACAAAGTGTTTGTGTGTGTGCGTGTGTGTGTGTGTGTGTGTGTGTGTAGAGAGAGAGAGAGAGAGAGAGAGAGAGAGAGAGAGAGGGAGAGAGAGACACAGACACAAACAGACGGACAGACAGGAACGCAAAATTCGAAAATTATTGGAGGGGGAGAGAGAGAATCAATTAATGAAATATATATAAATCATTCAGAGAGAACGTTAGCTTGCATTCTGCATGGAAACCACCACATACAATTTTGCTACACACTGGTGTTAAATGAGAATTTATTAAGCAAACAAACAAAAAAATCCCTTTTCGAAAAATGGTCATGTTGAATCTAACGTCACCTCAACAATGCGTTCTAGAAATTTGACGCGTATAATCAATAATTAATATTCTTTCGTGCTGTAAATTCACACACACACACACACACACATACACACACACGTCACAACAAAGATCTATTAGGGCTATTATAAAACCGTTAAGATTGGTACACATGGCTAGGATATATACGGAATAATGTACCACAAAAACGATATATCTGAATGGATGGAATAGCTAGTACGTGTCAAGGAAAACTGTCAGATTAGAATAAGATCTAGCACTGGTTAGAAATATGCGATGACGACGGGCCTCTTCAGTGTCTGATCGCACTTCTACTGAACGTGACTTTAAACTTGTTCAGACGTAGGATACACGTAGAATGTAAAAAGTCATAAACAGAAGTCAACCGCGAAAATGAAGAACCACATAAAAACTATATAATCTCAGCGCCAAACGACGGGAAGAATGAAATAATCCAAGTATAACGGCTTCACCTTCTGTGACGGACACATAAGCGCTTTACGAGCTCCGTGTTGAGCAAACTTGAACCGAACCAATAGCAGGTCAAGAAATGAGTTGCTAAGGAAGGCGTGCCATATGTTGTCGAAAGTTTCTCGGGCAATTCGGTTAGAAAGTGTAATAAAAAAGATATAAAATTTGTAACTTCATTACATCAGTTATTTTTTATTAAAGTCTTCGTTAACTTCCAACATGCCAATGGCTGAGATGGCTCAATGACGTCATCCTCGGCCACTGGGATATCCTAGGATTCGAGACCAGATGATGCAAGATTTTCGACGTCTGGGACGACTGTATATGTAAGGAATCTATTTATAATAATGAAAAAAATCAAAGGATGATTGCCAGAAATATAACTAATTTAAGATCTAAATAACCGAGAAGTTTGTGTGGCACCCAATCTGGAACGATTTTGTAGTCCTGAGTGGTTTAATGTTATTTCAATAATTTTTTACTTGCTAGTACTTGACCTTCCCTTCCATAAACGTTTTTGGTACGTACTTTCAAGCAACAGATCTCCAAGGAACATTTATTTCATTTTAACAAATTTTAATATCATCTTTAAAAGACAAATTATTCTTTAAAGATATTTTAACCCATAATTTTTCACACAAAAAGTAGACAATGGATGGATCGTTAGTGACTCCGCGCCTATCAAGTAGTAAGGTCATTAGTCACAGAAGAGTTGTTCACGTTTTTCTAAGGAGGTGGCTGTAGTCTTCTCCCACTGTATGGCGAAATCCGGCGCCGATCTACTGCGGGCTAGCGGAGTTTTTTCCGAATCAGGTGTCTCCCAGTAGCGGGGCACCGACCCAACTGTAAAAGCTCTAAGCTTCTGATGGGTCTACCCGCATGCATGTAGTGTAGTTAATGTTAGTGTAAGGGGTGAGGATAGGTAAGGAAGAGGTAGGAACGTTCGCACCCGGTCCGTGGCTCATTTGTTAAGGTACTACTCTGGCATTCGCATGGATGGATCGGATAAACACGGAAAACTACTGACCAGAGCGGCCGGCCGTTTATTCAATGATGAAATGTTAACTTGGACCTTATACCGCAAATATGCAGAATCTGTACATCATATTTTGAAAGAAAAAATGCATTTCCAGAGTTATGTTCGGTGAACAGAATCATCCCAAATACAACTTGTATTGATGCCATGCAATAAATATTACATACGTATATATAATAATAGTAATAATAATTTTACTTTCCCGTAGATGTACGTATATACAGAGCAATATACTTAGAATAGTGAAAGTTATGTAATGCAGCTGAAAATCGATTTCGGGATTTCAACGGAAGTACACGTTTTGGTGTCCTCTGGTATCGAAGAAGTGATTTTTTTTTTCAAAATGTCCGTCATGTCTGTCCGTTCATCTATCCGTCTGTCCGTCTGTCCGTTTGTGAGTAGATAGATATTTTTCCTTCAAATAAAATTTGTTCTCCACAGTGAGTTCTTTCATTAAGGTCAGGTACATGTTTGTGGAAATTTTAGTAGTTTTCGCGCAATATTGCGCGCAATACATGCAATTTAAAAAAAATTATGAAAACAAGATTGTCTCAAAAACGGCTTCACATTTTTTTCTTATACTTTTGGTAGAGATTGTACTAAATATACTCTATAAAGTGACATACACACCATTTTGCTCTACTGTTTTGTTTTTTCAAAATTTACAAAAACATTTTTTACTATTCTCTCACGTCGTTATGTTAGTGGTAATTTGTTTACATTATATTTATGAGTACATGTGCTTTAAATAATGTTATATAAAGTTTCTCGAAAACTCGACCGTTTTCTACAAAAAATAACTCAACATTCCGTATTTTCAGAAACGCTCAAACGCATTTTTTTTCAAATACGGCTTGAATTTTTTCCTTCAAACTTCTCGAATGGATAGTGCTAATTTTAATCTTTAATATGATGTAAAGTTCATTTCGGGATTATTTTTGTTTTTTTCAAAAATTACACTAATATACCTTTTTTAAAAGATCTCTCACGCCTTTATTTGCATATTTCCAGCAATTTGTAAAAACTATTGTATTTTTGAGAGTTAATATGCTTCTAATGACTTCAAATGAGGTTTTTTGAAAACTTAATAATTTTCTGTGAAAAGGAGCTTTAAATTTCGATTTGACTGTAGCGCTAAAGGGCCATTGTCTTAAAAAACACTCATAATTTTTGAAAGAAAATTGTCATTTAGGTCGATGTTTTACTGTTCTATAACATTCTTATAATAATCTTTCCGTTCTACTACCAGAAAAACGAAAAAGTAAGCAAAAATCAAAAAAATACACTGAGCGGCGATAGATGGCAGCTGGCAAGAGTATGTGGCAAGTCTGAATAGCAAGCCAAGACCAAACGAAATAGAAAACTAATACGGCAAAGGTTTGTGCCATCTGTAGCACCACTAGTTACAGCATGAAATACCAACTAAAGGTATTCTGTTGAACGAAATAAGAGATCACCTCCAAGTTCTGCGGAATTGCTGGCAAGTTTTTTCAGAATGAAACCCTCATTTGTTTGTTGGTTGTGGGAAAACCACAACGTGTTTAGCCAGGGAAAGCGGAGCTCGCGTTCTGTCCGGCAGAGCAGCAATTAGCCAGAAGGACGATTCCTCTCCGCGGAAGTGGAGAGTTAAAATTCCAAGCTCGTAGTCGTTTAACAACCTTCCGAGGATCCTTGGGCAGGAAAGACAAAAGGTATATGAAGGTACACGAAATAGGTATACATTTTCGTTGAACTCTCTAAATTTTCGAAAATTGCATGTCTATATATATATATATATATATATATATATATATATATATATATATATATATATATATATATATAAATAAAAGTGAATGTGTCTACGTGTGTCGCACATACACGCAAAAGCTACGAGAGATTTCGCTTAATTGTTTACACTTTGTTCTTATTAGCAGTGAGAATAGCTTATACTTTCTCGCATTGGTTCTAAACTAAGGGACCAGCCAATGTTTCGCTATTGCATTGCATTACACATCACACACTACTGGTCACGTGATTTAGTTCAAAGAACCCTTTAAACACTCGCATTGCTAATAAGAACAAAGCGTGAACAATTAAGCGAAATCTCTCGTAGCTTTTGCGTCTATGTGCGACACACGTAGACATTCACTTTTATTTATACATAGACATGCAACTTTCGAAAATTCAGAGAGTTTAAAATAAATGATACCTGCACCATTCTTTTAAGCGTTCCTTGTTCTATCTCTAGAAAAAGGGTGAAGAAAAAATGTGGAGAGGTTTTTCAGATTAGAGATTGCGCAAAACGACTAGCTTTTTCAATAAATTGCACGTGAGTTTTTTAAAGATCTGAATGTTTAGAACACATTTAATTTCCAACTCTAGATTAGAGCGTTCTACGCCAGATGAGAAGTTCAGACCTGAGCTGTAGGTGTCCGAGAAGGAGAGGGGGAAAGAGGGGCGGCGGTGGGGGCTTCCAAGGCGGCTCACGAACTCTCGGCTGCGCCCATCGCTCACGGCCGCTTTCCCCTCAAAGGTGGGCGCGGAAGGGCCGGCGCCAAGCGGGGGGGGGGGGGGGGGGGGGCGTGGCCCTTTGGCGTTCGCTGGGCCGGAGGGGCTCCCTGCCGCCGCAATCGCCATCAATCCGCTCGCCCGCGTTTGCACAGCTGCGGCGCTCGGACCCGCCCTGCCTCAGCCACCTTCCACCTTCGTCCCGCTCCGCCGGCTCGCCAGGGCCCGCCACGACCCCCCACGACCGGCCACGCAAAGCCCGGCGACTCGTCAGATTTCATACGTCTCCCCACGACCTGCCACGACTCGCCACAACCCAACACGACCTGCCAGGGCTCCCCACGACTCCACCTGACCGGCCACGCCAAGTCCCGCGACTCGTCAGGATTTATACGTCCCCCCACGGCCTGCCACGACTCACCACGATCCAACACGACCCGCCACGGCTCGCCCCGACACCACCTGACCGGCCACGCAAAGCCCGGCGACTCGTCACATTTCATACGTCCCCCCACGACCTGCCACGACTCGACACAACCCAACACGACCCGCCAGGGCTCGCCACGACGCCACCTGACCGGTCACGCACAATTCGGCGACACGTCTGGATTCATAAGACCCGCCACGACCTGCCACGACTCACCACGATCCGCCACGACCCGCCACGATCCGCCACGATACGCCACGACCCGCCACGACCCGCCAAGACCCGCAGAGACCCACCACAATCCCCCACGACCCACCATGACCTGGCTCGATCCGCTACGACCCGCCACGATAAGCCATGACTCGCCCAGACCCGACACCAACCGACACGATCCGACACGTTCCGACACCATCTGACACAACCCGACACGACCTGCCAGGGTCCGCCACGACCCATCCCGTTAAGTTCCGCCATGCACTGCCACGCCACGTCGTGCCACACCAAGCCAACCTCGCCACGACACACCATGCCAAACACACCATACCCCGCCGCACAACACCAGACCACACCACTGCACGTCCCGCCCCTAAACGTTCCGCCACGACAATGCATGGGAGTCGAAAGACGCTGGATGAACCCAAGCGAAATCTCTAACTGAGAGGTTCAAAAGTGGAGAGTGAGAGAGAACGAAACAGAGAAGAGACGTGGAAATCATATTATGCAGATCCAGAGACAGACAGGGGCGAAAACCGCCCAAGGAGCAAACTTCGCAGGAACACAATTGTGATCATTCATCAAAGCGTTTTTAAGAGTAAATGGCAATTTCTTCCTCCGTCTCCGGTACTCCTCGGGTAGGATAATGTAGCAAGTAGTTTTTATTATTACATTGAGAATTCCTCTCACACCACCCGCAACAGTTGAAAGAATTGACTAGCTTACTTAACAAAACAAACAACTTATCGAACATGCTTTATCTAAGTGAATTAGGACAACAATTTACGTCAACAAGAATCGCAGAACACAAAAGTGTAATTTGGCAAAAGCGAAGAGTTTTTAATAATTTATTTCATTCACTTGTGAACGGTCTCATTAAATACATAACTTATAATAAATTGTGTTGTATATATTTCTTGAAAAATATTATCCTAAAATCTATATGGAGGGCCGGTTACCACGAGCGCAAAATAACATGCCACCGGTCGTATTATAGCTGCGACGTGCAGCTGTTGGCTAGTGTAATTTAAGTTGATATAAGTTTACTGTAGGATGAACCATCCTCAAGTCTGTCAATACACTTCCGGTATAGTTATGTTGCATTAATAAGAAAAATGACCTTGGTACGCAATAGTTGGTACTGTTGTATGTACGTGTGTGGGTGACAGAGAGTGACACACACACACACACACACACACACACACACACACACACACACATACAGAAGATTATATTGTCAGATAGATAGGGAGGCTTGAAAATGTCCTTAGGATAGCGTGAGTGAATTCACTGGTGTAGACTGTCTTACCTAGATGGTAAGTTGTAGATGGGGATTCTGGCAGTATATCGTAGAAGTTTTTGAAACTTTGATATTATAATCTTGAATGGATTATACTTTTAATTCTCTATGTAATTGTTCGTTACTAATAAACCACGGAGCACTAGTAATTTTTGGGAGATACTTATTTTGTATAACATGGAGTTTATTTCTGTAATCACATAAATAAACAGAATTATTGAACATTCTTTGAAAAATGTTTTCGCAATCGCGCTTATCAAATAATTAACAAATCTCACAGTTTTTACGAGAGTTGAGAGCGAACGAGCTATGCATGACAAACAGACGCCAATTACAAGCACTGAATTGGCGCCCGTTTCCAATGATTTTCCCCCCTAATTAAGGAAATAGAAAACTATACAATAATTGCGTTACCCTCATTATATAGCCAATACATAGCGTGCCCAAAGAATTTAAATGTAATAATTTAACATGTAGAAACTACATGCATTTACTCAAAATCCATGTTAATTTCCATACGAAGCGTTTAATTCAATTTGTATTCAATTCGTTATGTATTTTTAAAATAATGATTACACTTTCCGATAAGTTTGAAAACAGTAAAATAAATAAGGAAATTAGAACATAAATAAAATTCTTAGAAGACGATATCCACCAATAGTTTATCTCTTTGACAATAAAAGCCGATACAAATTACGATCAACTCGAAAATTAATTCGATCGAACTTGTTTTAATGTATAATGCTACGTTAAGTTATCAAATAGGAATTTTTTTTTATTCATTAAGTCTCCAGTTTCGTTTAAAACTCATCCTTCAACTTTGTTCACAAATGTAAACAGCTGATTAGCGCTCTTGCGAATAGCCACAGCCTTTTCTGCTACCCCTACATATGCGCCAGTTTCCGTAATTGTACCACTTTATTATTATAAACGTATTTACGTTGATATATGATGTGTTAAAAGCAACTAAAAACCTCAATCTAGTAAAGCTTTTGGCTTTCGTTTGACCTCCCACCGTCGTTAATCTCTCAGGTCTTGAAAAAACTACTTTAACTTTTCACAAATTTTCAAATGCAGTCTGATAACGACACTGAATTTGTGAATGGGCTCTTTATGGTAAATTAGAAACAAACGAGAAGCAGAATACGATTGGACACTGCAAGCATTAGCACGATAAGAGTGAAGTTTGAGTGAGTTCTCTAGTGGTATCTTTCAGGCGAGACTCAATACTCGGTGAGTAACTTTGTACTCATCCAGTTTATCACCCTATTGGGATTGACATTTGTTGTACTCAATCGCACGAAATTTGCATAGCATAGTAAACAAAGAGGATTGATTGATCGTCGGGCGCGGCAACTACTAAGGTCATTAATCCCGTAAATGATAATGATTTTGTAGACGGCGGTGGTCTTCCCCACTGTGTGGCGAGATTCGTCGCCGTCCTACAGTCGGCTAGTGGGATTTTCCCTAAACAGGTATCTCCCACCACCGCCCCAGCCGGGACAAGCTCTGAGCTCCCCACCGGTCTCCCAGCATGTGCGGTAGTGTAGTGCGTGTTAATGTCAGGGGTGAGGATAGAACAATTAATGGGAAGGAAAGATCGCGCGCGGTCTGTTTGATAGACTACCGCTCTGGCTTTCTCCCGGTATTGATCAAGGAAAACTACTGATCAGAGCAGCCGGCCGTTGGGGTTCTTCTCCGGACAACGACTGAATTCAACCTAACTGGCAAGCTAGGGTTGAAAATCCCTCGAATCTAGGACTTCCCGATCAGAGGAACTGCAGTGTCATCAGTTGTTGCCCTAAGCCATCTCTCTCGGCGCAAAGTGAGGAAAACGAGTTGTCTGTAGACATTCCACCAAAGGCCAGACCACGTTGCTTCTGCAAAGTCTAATTAGAACATAAAGTCTTTCCGCTAAAATTTCACTAAATAAAGCTTACCAGCTAGTTTCGTTCTGTGTAGTTTCCCATTGTTAGTTTTTTGCCAGCTAGAAAACTCGCTCAATGTATCCAATTGGTTTGTATAGTCTGTTTGCGTATCGAGTGCGAGTGAAATTGACCTCCAGTTTTCTCTCAATGTAACTCAGCCAGCGCAGTACCGCCCCAGCCAGGACAAGCTCTTAAACTCTCGATACGTGTGATAGGGCAGGACACTTAAGTATGTGTTGAGAGTGTGTGTATATGTATTTGTATGTAAGGATTAAGTATAGGACAATAACCTTTGCACGTGGCACTCACGTGGTATCGTTCGGAGAAATCACTACCGATGACAGGAAATGGCAGCCAGACAGCGGCTGCATTCGACGTAGCTTCGTAGCTAGCGTCGAAAATCCGCCTCTGTCAGGTCTAACTCTATGACCTCCCGGTCACAGACATTGCAGGAACAACAGTCTTTGCGTTGAGCTACCTCAGCCGATCCCCACACTCGGTATAGAGAGATTACTATAAGAATCCCTTCGACAGTTGTTGTATGGCCACTGCTGGCTACATAATTGCAGGTTACATGCTTGCACTCATTTTGTCAGTGCATTCGTTTAAAGTTATTTCATTTGCAAATGACTTCATTACTACCTCTTGGAGTGGCAACGTCCTGGATTACGTACATTTGTTTTTCGACCTATCAAATTGGTCCCTTCTCAGAGTAACTCCTCTACACTTCGATTTATTTAGAGCTTCATTTGACAGGTCAGTAGCTGTTACTGTTTCATCGAATCGGGAGCTTACACGTTCCTAGAGTGATTTCTCTACGGTGACGTTCAACCTCCCGATTGGATGACACTGTACCAGCTGATTTACGTCAACTGAATCCATGTATATATTGGGTCGCTGGATAGTCGCCGAACGCCGAGTGCACGGGAGCTGGCTTAATAGAGCGAAAGGCAGCGCCGAGCGGTCGCCTTTAAGCGTGCGGGGGCGGGGCGGGTGGCAGCGAGGGCGCGAGGGAGAGCGTTTTCACGGCCGAGGCCGCGCGCGGAGCGGGGGGAGGGGTGGGGAGGGGAGGGGAGCCTGGGGTGGAGGTAGAGGAGCGCGCCAAGTTCAAGGCTCCCGGGTCGATAGCTGAGCGGCGGCGCCGCGTCGCGCCGCGCCCGCGCTCTGGCGGCACACGCACCAACTCCACAGAGCGCTCGACGCGCGGCGGCGGCGGCTCCCGGAACCACGTGCAGCAGCCCTTGCGCGCCGAGGAGACATCAAGGTCAACGCTGGAAGAATGAATGAAAAGGCGCGAAAAGATGGGCCGGGACGTATTTTGGTTGAATCATAAGTCGGCTCCGCATTCGGCATTCGCCGAACTGCGAGCTACTGCTCGCCCAATCACTAACAGTTGAAGTGTTCTTTAAAATCTTTACAGATGGTCTGTCTAACCCACAAATATAAATTTATCATGTCGGATCTACCTCGCTACCTAAATTGGACTATTACCGAGTTAAATAGATAAAGAAATATCACATAAAAATTTGTGTATTTATGGCTGAGTATATGGCGAGTAGGACGAGGGGAAATCGCCGCCAGAATATAGATACGCATACAAAACGATTAAAAGAGCAATTGTATAAGTAGAAGTGATGTGAAGTTTTAATCTCTTCAAAAATTAGGGGACAAAAAATGGAACTGTTAGGCAAATCCGGGAAAGAATCAAATGAAGTTACAGAAGATTTTGCGACAGAATTTTCGGAACTAAATGAGAATGATCTTATTAGAGAATAACGCTGAAGAAAAGTTTTGAATTGAATTAATGCCTTATTTTACGTGGCGAGACTCAGGCCATGAGGCCTGCTCTTCCGTCTGACCACGCAAATTTCGCTGCGATCCTTTCACCAACTAGCAGAGAAAAGATGTATTTCTTGAGCGAGAAACAGGCGATTTGAATTTAGCTCAGAGGCGCTATTTAGGCATGAGGATCTTTTACATGCAAGCAAATCTACTAACATGGGACAGCCGGCTTTACTTCCCCTCCGAAGGAAGGCGTACGAAGGATTTTTTCGCCCTTAACACAGTTTTCAATTGTGCATTTTTGTGCATATTAGAAAAAAGGTCGTACGAAATGTATCTGTACTAAGTCCTAATTATTCGCATCATTCTTAGCAGCAATTATTTTTTATGGAGAATACAATTTGCAATATTACGTCCCGTATGGAGGTAAAATACAAACATAACATACAATTTTTAACTATAACAGTATATACAGTATCAGTTACTACGATTCATTATCAGCTACAGACTATAACAGTATCAGCTACTACGATTCATTGGTATTTCCAATGACAGATTCTACAAGAACTATTTCAATAGGGTTATTCATGACTTGAGACTATTATGACATTGAGACATTTTCGACACATGAAAATACTTTTAAAACAGTTAACAGCGTCGGCAACGCCACATTCAACTAGTATAAATTAACGCAATACGGATTCTCACAATATCTGTAATAAGTAATAAAAATCGTCCTGTTTAATGGCACTTTCAGAGTAAAATAGTTATTTATGCACCAAGAGCGGGTAAAAAAAACTAAAATATAACTATAAATCCATTTATTCTAAATAATATACTACTCAATGGTTTCCCCCAACCACTTCAGTAACATAAAGATTTACTACGACCTCCATAATATTGCAAAAAAAACTAGTAGTACTACAACTGCACATACTATCTCACGTTATTTCTAAATTTGCAATTTTCAAAAATTCAGAGCATTCAACAAATATTAGACTTGCGCAATTCTTTTAGGTGTATCTTCTATTCGCGGAAAAATTTAAAGAAAAAAATTTGGAGCAGTTTGAAAAAATGTAAATATATCATAAATTTCAAGCGCGAATTATTCGAAAAATCCTATTTTTCGAAAAGTTGTACATGACCATTTTTAAAGATTTTTTTTTAATTTTACGCCAGACTTTGCCTGGGGCAAATTTCTCTGTCTTCAACGTAGTTTTGAAATGTTTCACGTTTTATAATTTTCAAAAAAAATCGAGTTTGCCGAAAATGGGACTAGCACCATATTGTTAACCGTCTCATATTACATTTGAGAAGAAAATATAAAAAAGAATTGTAGTGGTTTTTGAGAAAAAAATGTTCAAAACAAAGTATTAACTTGCCTCTATTCCGCACAAAATTACACCAAAACTACTCATATTTTCGAAAAATTGAACATGACTTTACTGCAAGATCCGTCTTTAAGGAACAGATTTCATTCAGGAAAAAATATCGATCTTCAATATTGTAGTTGTGAGAAGACGCCCAGAAATATTTCACTATTGCGATTTTCAAAAAATGGTGTTTTTATACAAATATGACACCTGCACCACTCTAATCAATATCGACCAATCTAATGACTAAATTTAATCAAAAAAATTGGTAGCATATTTTTGAAAATTTTGAAAAATTAAAATTAAAATTAAAAGGTAGATTTCAAATTCAAGAACCATGACTTTCGTAATGTATACAATTACCTTTCTACACAAGTTCCTTCGTAAGGGCGAGCAAGTAAAACAGTAGTTAACAATAACAAGCATTTATGAATAATGTCTAGTAGTTAGGGGACCGCCCGTGAATCCTCCTCGGTAATTAGTTAATATTACAAAACTTTAAAAAGCATAACAGAATACTATCAATTGTGATGGGTTGTCACAAATATAATTAAATGGGAATAATAAAACTACGAAATGATAAATATGGACGACAGCAAAAATGAGGGGATTGAAAAGAAACCGAGGTGAGCTTTATTTTGGAAACAATACAAGGAAAGGCCAACAGAACTGATACTGGGGAAAATGCATAAGATGTTAATAAGTGTGAAAGGACACGTGAGCAAATTCTGTAGGCAGAAAATAAAATAAGTTATTACGAGCAGGAAACCAAAGAATAAACTGATACTATGTTAAATGTGCGTGACCAATCAGGAGTGAGATCGTGTGAGATGAAAGACAGATGAAGGAAGGGCTCGCGAGATGAAAAAACAGGGCAGTCGAGGTGCTGACACTGTGTGAGTCAAATGTAAAAGGGAAAGGTATTTGTTTGCGGGAAGAATTAGATTGCATTACGAGTTAGTAAAGGCGATGTTTTACGGTAGTAAATGTACAATTAGAGAGGAAATATAATTACGTGTCTGGAGGACGCGAACATCATTGGAGTGGATCGAATTCTTTGGAAATGAAGGCTGAATGGAAATTGAATGACGTTCAAGTTTGCAGTGGATCTCCGAAGAGAAAGTATCAAAACGAGGAATATTTATTTTTATTTGTATTTGCCAAGTTTTGTATTACAGTAAAATGTCTAAATTAATGATTATCATGACGAGGCGATCTTGGAATAACCTTCGGGCAACAGTCGTGTGAAATGTGAAATAAAAATGTAAAATGAAACAATAAATTCAGGAGAATAATTCAATAAAAAAGTACCAGGAACGGTCCCTAGTTAGACAATAAATGTAAAAAAAATAATATACCGTATCACAAACATCTTAGAAGTACCTCCTAAAAACATTTACAATGCTGTTTGTTGCTCTTGTTTTTTTTAAGTTCAAAGTTCACGTAAGAAACAACGTAGTGAATAAAAGTCTAAAGAAGCAGCAGACACTCGCGCCTCCCCCCCCCCCCAGTCACCTTTCCTCCCTTCGCTATTCGGGGTCTCCACGTCGCCTCGCGCCAATTGCCACTCCTCCAAAGGGAAGCGATAGATTATTACGTCCCGCTCTGCAAAGACGGCTATTGGCAGGGGACTTTTGTAAGCCGACGCCATTCTTTCCGAGCAACAAAGACGGCCCTTAATTAAGGGAAGCGGCGATGACCCTGTGCGGAGGTAGTACATCCGCGGCCCTTCTTTCAGACATCACCGAGGAGCATCGACCCTTCGACAAGGCCTTTGACCTGACGGCGGACGCATCCGTTACTTTCCTCTCAAGTCGTTATTTTTTATTCTTCTCTTTCCTCCCCCGCATTTCTTCTTCATTGTAAGTTTTTTACCCTACAGTGTAACCTGAAAAAGCGGCCACCTTGATTACTCTGTCACCTCAATTAACGGCATCTTTGTGAAACCGATTTATTTTCCCATAAAACACGTGAGAAACTACCGTCATTGAAACCTGCAGTTAGCGGACAGACACATTGCATACATTAAGCCCGTTTTACACGTCATTTATTCATAATTTTTCATGGGTACAGAAAAGCGACGGACCGGAAAGGATGCAATGGGCACCGAAATATAATGTATGTTTCTTTCTTCGGAACAGATTTCATCCAGTTTCGGTACCCCGCTCCTGGCGTCACCTCTAGGAACTTTTTCTTGTGCTTTCTGATGCTCATGGTGTGACTTGTTCCTTTTGTGCAGTTTCGAGATCGTTCTATTGTGTTAAATTCTCCTGAGAAGTGATGAGTGTCGTGAAAAATAAAACATGTACTGTTTTCTAAAGTCGTCTCATTCCGTATTGTCCTAAAATAATCGAACTTAATTTGTTACCATAGATAGGTCAATTGTTTGATCTTTAGTGCTTTTTGCGGAGTTCAGATAAAATGTTTTCATCACGCTTTCGTGCAGAAAACTAAATAGCCGAGTAAAACGCTGGATTTCGTACATATACTTTCGATCCCAAAAAATAACGAGTTATAACGAACGTCCATTTTCCATCCATTTTATGTTCAGAAAAATGATGATAAATTACCATTTAAACGGGCTTTACAGCTTCACAACATCGTGACGAAATCATTTTAATACGTAACACTATAAAAAGCGGATGGCAGTTGCATATTCACTGCATATACAGAATATAACCGATTCCAATTTTATCTATAAATGCTTTCCTCACTTTATAAGGCCAAAGACGTTAAAAAAATCATAGCTCTAGAGATCCAATTTTACAAAGTACATTAAATGCCGCCTACGCGTAAAAATGTCAGTTTTAGTTATATTATTTGTTTTATGAATTATTATGTAAAACATTTACAATTAGTACAGTCAACTGTTTCGACCTCGGGAGTAATAGAATTATAGGCAGTACGTTGACATTAAGACTGTAGGTTCAAGACCGATATAAGATCTGAATGTTTGCAGTTGTGTTTCACGCGTGTGGTGAACTCCGAGTCCCTCTTCCTTCCATAATATTTGTTTGCAATCTGTTTTGTTTTTTTTATTTGACGAACTGAATCTCTCACTCCGAACAGTGATACAATCGAGGTGGATCAAGAAATATGTACTATGTATTTTACATTTTGGATCGACTGCCGGCTAGTTAACGGTGTCCCCCATGCCTCAGCCTAGTTGATTTCCGTGTTTGGGGGGGGGGGGGGTAAGAGAGACATGCGGTGAACAAGACATAATCTCACCGTAACTACCAAACTCTGTCAGCCTTAGCTTTCCTTCGTCACACAGCTATAGAAACTGACACTATTTTAAAGAATGCTACATCTCTATTTTTGCCTCGAACAGGAATAGATCGCGGGATCATCTCACGGGAAGCTGGTACACCGCCATTGAGCCGTCCTAGAGGCGAGTCAAGAATTACAATTCGCAATTATGAAAAAGTACAGGACGGAGATAGTTCACCGCGATTCTCGGTATGCGCGAAGGTACTAAACACCCCAGAGTAAGTACCGGTGATAGTCTTTTGGAAGAATAACTTGTATGAGAAAGTATGTGCCATTCTGCAACACCATTAGTTACTTACGTACTATATTCAGAATAATATTCGTAGTATACAGAAAGGTATTTAATGCGGCAGGAAATCGATTTAAAAATTTTTAACGTTTTGGGATTCCCTAATCCCGAAAAAAACCTTTGTTTCTTCTTCAAAATATACTCCGTCTCCCCGTCTGACGTCTCTCACGGTCTGTATGTTGGGGAACAACATAAGCACCTAAAATATTCGCCAAAATATTTTATAATAATATATTTTAATATAATATTTAATTTTAAAATATAGCCAAAATACCCCAGTCGATCTTGCCTCATACAAAGCCCACCTATTTTGAATAGAATTATTGGAATTTTTGGAGTACCGACTTCACATGAAGCGCCAGGGAGATTTTCAATTTTTTTTTCGAAAATGACTTCATTTAATTTTATATTTCTTGAAAGAATAGAGTAAAATTCACTTATAAAGATGGATACGAGAAACAGGGACTAGGGGCAGCTGAGTGTAAGTACGTGAACACTAAGGTTGTGGATTCCAAAACCCGTGTTTGGCTGACGCAGGTCTATGCAATGTGCGGAGAGTGCGGCAACGTCCCCAGAGGAGTAGAAGTCACCGTGATAAGCTCTGGAAGATCATTTAAGTAGAAGGGAGAGCGTGTGGCAAAACCAAACAGGTATCCCAGATTGAAGAGAAGAATTCGTAAACTATGTAGTACGAGAGTTTCTGAGCCATTCTGTAGCACTAGTTCTGTTTTGGGTAAGTTTAGCATTTTTATCTCGGTAAATATTCTTTGAAGAATCAGTCCTACAATATAGAGCTTGCTTCTCCAAATTCGCTCTTTAGAGGCCTATAGATGTCCTACTGTGCATGTTTTTATAGTAAATATTTTCATTTCATTCAAAAGAATAAACTAGACATATCATCGTGTGATGTCGTTTGATATTCTCATCTTTATTGCAAGGGTTGAATATCGTTTTTTTCTTCTAAAGCAGCACGCAATACACGCTGAACAATTCTTTGAAAACATTGATATTTGATGCACTAGAAGGTAAACAAAGCTGATAGCGGGCGGTTCCACACCCTGGAAACATGGAAGACTAGTGGGTGAATCAGTTATAGGAAATCGCCGCCGTCTGCGTGACGTCACAAGTCAACGTCACGACTGTTCGTCCTTCATGCACCACCAAACCACGTGACGCAAGGAAGCGACCGGCTAGACGGCCGCATTTCTGTTCTGTGTAGCGCGTCGATGACGTTGCTAGCAAGTGTTACCCAAGGTGCTGCCAAGGGGGAAGTTTGCAACGGCCGTTAGCGTTCTTGCGATTCAGGTGATAGATGCCGTGCCTGATGAGTAATCTGGCGGCAGTCCTTTTGCCATGGCTGCTTCTCGTGCAGCAACTGCCGCCTCAAGTGGCCTCTCTGGGTTCGTCGCCCGGGGGCATCGAGGTCTCCAAGGACTGGCCGCACAACGCCGAGCAGGTGAGAGGACTACCGTTTCTATTGCACGCAACGGACGTGGCTCGGTTTGGCTGGTCGAGGCCGTTCTAAGAGTGTGTTCTGGACTATATTAGGGGCGGTGTCGTGAACAAATTCGGAATCGTTAATTTCGGTAATATTTTTTCTTACGCATTCTAATGCAATCGTAGCATTAAAATTATGACAACAAAATTAACTGATCCGTTCAAATCAAGAAAAACGATGTGAGGGATACGTACTTCAAGCTCGTGCTTAGGTTAATGAAGATAAGTAATGCCAAGAACGTAACCTTAACAATTAAACCAACACATACATCTAGAAAACAGGATTTTTTTACTGAAACTGCAAACAGAGTGCATAAGAGTGTAGAAACACTGGTAGAAGTGCCATAAACATTAGGAGAAATATAAAGATGTAATACTCCTGTGTAATAACTAGAAAAGTTTAAGTTGTTTAGAGCCGCCAAGGTGGAAAATAAAAGTAAACGTAGAAGTAATAATTGAGGAGAGGCTAATAACTTCCAGGAAAAGTGAGACATTGAATGCTGTTTAAAAACTTTGAACAAGGAAAACACGAAACGAAGACTGTTGCAGAATGAGACAACCAAAATACCTGAACGAGAAATTGTGAAATATGTTCTGAATATATAATAATGTAAGCAATAATAAAAGCTTCTATGCACAAAGGAAAGAAATACAAATATTTCGTAATTAGATAAAACATAATTAAAATTACCTCGACAAAAGTTTGGTCGATCTGCAAAATATATGACAGGAACTGGCTAGAGCATACATACTTCGCGAAAATATAATATAATAATGTTTCAATTAGTGAAATTATGAAAAAACTAAACTTGGTAACAAAAAATATATATCACTGTATCTGAAACTGTATTATGTAGATACACCACTACGTTTGTTTAGAAGTTATTTTTACTTTCTCACCTATTGCTTACGCAGTGTAAAGTTTTACACCCGCACGTTTTCTTGAATACCTCTCCTCACGTGTATACCAACATTTGGTGAATTAAGAATAAATGTAAGCGACAAGCGTCGTTCCCAAATCTCATTACCAGAAATGTTCGCTCCCGTATCAAAGAAATTATTTTTCATCGCAATACGAGCTACAAATTTGATACAATAGACCTGTCGTCGAAATAATCAAACCCCCACTCCTCTCGCATCTAGCGAAATGAGGGCTTAAGAAAATGTGCGCGTATAATATTGTAATGGGAAGAAACGGCGTCATTTCGACACAAAATCTCTCATTGCCAGGCCTTAGTAACAACAAAATGGATTAATCTAGTTTCTATATCTAGTTAATTACTTCCTCTATTACGTTGAGTAGTCGGAAAGCGCGTTTAGTAGGTCATTGATATCGAAAAGTCGATTCATGGCAAAATGTTTGTTCGTATGTTCGTATGTTCGTCTGTCTGTCTGACTGCATGTGAACAATACAAGGTTATATCAGAAAGCAAGATTTTCACCGATACAGATATTCCCGATATACCGATATCGATCTCACTGATGCAGCAGCCCCTTGAATTAAAAATCGATATTTCGATGTTCTTGTGTTCTTCGCGTTAAACCTCATTAAGAACATTTTCAATATTTTGTCAAAAACAGCTCCAAATATTTTCTTTAATTTTTTTTGTCTCCTAGAACCAAATATGCTTAAATAAATTGTTCGTTTCACTTCGTAAAATTCGCTTCACTTCCCGAATTTTCCAAGAATGCAAACGTTCAGTTTTGCTTCCTGTCTTCCTACAACTACAATAATGAAGATATTTTCTGAAAATAATTGGAATCAGTATTCTTGGCAAATTTATCTCACAAACTTTAAGTTTATTATTTAAAAAAACATATCCACAAAACAGTTAAGCTTGAGACGGGATTTCTCAATTAAGTCACTTTTTCGAATTCTGTTGTACAGTCTCATCGAATAAATAAGCATAGTCCTAATCCGTCAATACACAGAATACATAGATAAATGTCAAAAAAGAAAATGGAGTATTATATTCTGATTTTAAGATAGTGGCACTTCAACGTCACAAACTGGAAGGAGAGGGGAACATTGTCGTCCAATCGGGAACACAAATACAAAAAAATTAAGTCCTAATAAAGGTCCCGATTGGATGACAATGTCGTCCTCAGCGTCCAGCTCGTGGCCTTGAATTGTCACTGTGTAAATCGGAGTGTATACTCGCTTGAAGGTTTGTAAGGCTAGTAGCAAAATGTTTCTTTGTAAAACGATTCTCACAATTCTTACAGGACTCCTGGTTATTCGTAGACGATGACGAGGTCCAGAAGGCAGACTTGACTCTCGTCGACACCCTCATGACTACGGAAGACACCATCGACCACGCGTACTGGTACGCGCGCGTGCTGGGCGTGCAGCTGTCTGCGCGCGAGCTGGCGTGCGCGCGCAACGGCACGGTGCGGCTGGCGGGCGCGCAGGGCGGCGGCTGCGCGTGGCTGCTGGAGCAGGGCCCCTGCGCGCCCTCCGAGTGGCTGGTGCTGGAGGAGGGCGCGGCGCCCGTCTGCGCGCGCAGGCCCTGCGCGCCGGGCTACGGCCTGCTGGCGGGCGAGGCGCGCTGCGCGCCCACGCACCAGCTGTGCGCAGGCGACCGCCTCCTCGCCTTCCGCTACTCGCTGCGCGGGGAGGGCCGCTGCCACTGCAAGGGCTTCCGCGCCCTCGGGCCAGACGGACAGTGCCACGTGCTGTTCATGCAGGGCGCTTGCCCCGACGGAAAGGTAAACTGAAGTCTCTCAGCCCATTCCCAGGCCTACACTTTGATTTTTTGACGTGGGTCACGCTCGAAAAAGGGAGAGCGACGCTCGTCAACGTGTCATAGGGGGAAGGTCACCGCCCCCTTCCGTGATAAAAGCATGCTCTGCACTTACGGGACTAATGACATATCCTTTGACGCGCAAGGAATCCCCAGATAATGAATGGCATGCACTATACTTACCGAATTATTGACCTATCCTTTGTTGGGCAGTGAATTTCATAACAAAGAACGTTGTGTACTATACTAACGAGACTAATGTCATTATTTGATGCGCAAGAAATGCCAAAATAATGAATGGCATGCACTAAACTTACTGGAGAAATAACCTTATCCTTTGACGTGCAAGGAATCAAAAAATTAAGAATGGCATGTACTAAACTTACGGGACTAATGAACTTAACGTTTTACGCGTAAGGAATCTCAAAATAATGAATGAAATGCAGAATGCCCTTACGGGACTAATGACCTTATCAGTTGTCGCGCGAGGAATCCCACAATAGCCCGTGTGGGCGTGTCCGGTGTGGCGCAGGTGCTGGTGCCGGCGCTGCGGCGCTCGGCGGGCGCGTGCGTGGCGACGTGCGAGCGCGCCGCGTGCGCCGACGGCGAGGTGCGCACGCAGGCTGCCGCCCCGCCCCGCGCCTCCGCCCCCGCCCCCCGCTGCGAGGAGTTCGCCCTGCTCGACTGCGCCTCGCGCCTCGAGCCGCTCTTCACCCCGGACATCGACGTGCAGGTGAGGAATCAATTAAAACATTGATCCTTCGATGCATTCTTGGCTCTCCGGGATGAGCCGCGTCTCGGTCAATTGTGCTGACGTTTCGGCCATCTTGCTGTGGCCTTCTTCAGAGCTATACTGCTATACAGCCTACGAACCCATAGATATTTCGATACATAACCAACAGGTTTTCGATGTCAATGAAAATATCGATGTTTTTATATTTTATATTATAAAATATTATATATTTATATTTTATTATATATTTTATATTATAAAATATATCGATGTTCGATATATTTTAAATGTGATAGTGTGCAGATCGGCCAACCTCCGAGGTGAATAATAATGTCAAATTCTATTAAAACATCGATATTTCGATATATCACAAAAATGCTTTCGATGTCGATGAAAATATCGACAAAATACATCGATATTAAAATATCGATGTCTTAAGTAGGATACAACAATTGGTATTTTCCCAACTTGTTTCCATTTTTAATTACAGTACTTAAATATTCTTACAGTACAAGATATTCTCTGAATTCCGTGATTAAAAGGTTAGACACGTATGCATTTTGGTAATGTCTGCCTCTGAGGCATATGTTCCTACTGAAGAGGGAAAAATCATGATCCTGCCAGGGCCCGACGCTGCAGTGTCAGATGACCTATTTTTTTTCGTTATTGTTGCTGTGTTTTGTTGTAAATTTACTCAATTTATTCATATGTCCTGTAACATCATTGATTTTTATTCACATAGCAATACAAAGAAGTGTTCACAGTGTGTAGGTCATTTCAGTGTCATTTTTAATTAATTTATGGTAGGTTCGAAATAAAGTTGTGTCCTGTGAACGTTTTGCATCAACTCTTGCCAATGACTATGGGGATTTTCCGTTTAAATCTAGAATTTCAATTGAATTGCTCTGATTGGTTGTTTAGAGATTTCCTCCGATGAATTTCTGGTGGATGTAATAATTTTCTCCGATCCTTGTCAATCATTTTTTCATCATTTATCACTGTCTATCATACATCGCATAAGCTTAAGAGCATTTTAATGCGCAGTGTATTTACAATGAAGGGGAAATCCAGATAGGATTCCCAACAGGTTTGTCCTTAGGGCTGATGTGTCGATAAGGAGCTGGGATGCCATGAAACGTGAATGGAATTCAGTGGTAGTTCGGGGAGCTGTATTACCGGGAAGTTGCTGAGCATTTCCCATGAAGGAGTTGTTCCTGTCACGGGGAGGCCCCGTGTGGGGTCTTCCAGCAGGGCTTTTCAGCATCGGCGGTGGTTTCATCGGTCGAATAGGCTCGAGAAACTCTATAGTGGAGACTAGAGCCGGACAAATCGCATTCTATTATACAAGGCAACAAAATACTCTTTAGAGCAGTTTTAGAGATGATTATAGGTATTTATATAGAAGATACAGTGAAGAGAACGATTTTCGTCACTTTCGGAAGCTTCTTTTTGAAATATTATATATTTAATATGTATTAATGCGAAATTAATATGTATAGCCTATTCATTATTATTTCCTTACAAACCGACAAATTTGAATTCCTCATGCCTTTGTAGTAACGGTCACTGTTCCTTTCACGTATTTTGTTTAATACTCAAGTCATGTATTTAGAAATAAAACTTTAAATTCCTCTATCACAATAATTTATGTCTCCAAACCTGCCGTAAATTTTGTCATTTTGCAAAGGTTTTCCAGCATATCTTTCTTTCAACAAAAATGCAACAAGCTACACTAAGCTGCTTTTCGTTACGGAGTTAATTTATCCCTTATGGAGCGAATGCGGTTATATCGAATGCACCCTAATTCCCATCTAAAATGTTCTCGAAGATACGTACGAGGGAACCTACAATTCGCTTATTTATTAGATCGATGTATGTATAACTTCCTCAACAAAGCAGAGTTTGAATAGTCCAAATGTCTCTTGCGGCACGTGGCGAGTACTCATTCGAGGAAACAAGAAAACCTATTACTGAGTTCATAAACAGTGTATATTTGCATAATTTTGGTGTCAAATTTGGAGATCAAGATGTGAGCTCCTCATGTTGTAGAAAACATATATACAACATTTGGTTCAGACGACAAATGGTACAAGAGTCTAAAGTTCGGCGCATCGATGGTTTGGAGGGAGCCTAAAAAACATATTAATGATTGTTATTTTTGTCTTGCCAACATCAATTGTATTGTTCGAAACAATCGTAGCAAATGGACATATCCTGATCTATACTCAGCTAGAAGATCGGTTTCACACTCAGATGACATATCTGTTCCACCATTTCATCACTTAGAAGACATTACTGAAGACAAATCTTCAATTTCTGAAGGTTATGAAAATGGAAATAGCTATTACGATTTTTTTAAGTACTTCACATAGATCTGAATTTTAACCAAAAATAATTAATTGGCCTTGTCAGGGAACTTAAGGGGTTTACAGAATATACGTCAGATGAATGACGACTTTTCACTTACAGCTCAAGGAGAATTTTGAAATTTACACAACAGCAACAAATACGGCTCTGTTCCAATTAGTTTATCATTCTGCATGAAGAGTACGAGAAAATATATTTTGTTTAAGAAAAATATTAAGTATTATGTACATCAATGGGCAAATTGTGTTGATCTGAAGTTGGTGATTTTTGATCTCGGTCAACAAGCGGCTACACAAACTATGCCTGCTTTATATTTCTGTGAGAGCAGAACTAAAAGTGAGCATTCGCTGAGAAAAACTTGGCTTCTGAGGAAATATATAAATGCAAGGAAAAACAATGTGCTCAATTTACCTTTAGTTGCTCGAGAGAAATTTATTCTCCCTCCTTTGCATTACGAGCTAGGCTTGTTGAAGCAATTTGTATAGTCGTTGGGGGTAGAACGGTTTGTGCTTCTAGTGTATATTACGTACACTTACGGGATCACCAAAGAGAAACTAAAGCAGGGATTTTTGATGGTTCTCAAATAAGAAAGCTCGTAAATTATTCGAATTTCTTGGATTCCATGAACGAAATTGAATCGAGTGTCTGGTTATATTTTGTTCTAGTAGTAAAAACCTTTATAGGAAAGCATAGACTTTTTACAATTAGTAGAAACAATGCTTTTCCATTTCCATGTACTTGGATGCAATGTGTATTAAGGTCCATTACCTACAAAGCCATTTGGATTGCTTTCCTTCACTTGATCTAAGTGAAGAGTAAGGTGAAAGAATTTACCAAGATA
Source organism: Gryllus longicercus (assembly GCA_038098605.1). NCBI lineage: Eukaryota > Metazoa > Arthropoda > Insecta > Orthoptera > Gryllidae > Gryllus > Gryllus longicercus. Next base: position 1,164,518 of record JAZDUA010000448.1, on the reverse strand, counting down.
TTCACCAATGGAAGACACGAAAAATGGGATACAAACATTATGGCAGACTACTGTTGGAACATGCAGCACGACTGCTATAGCTTTTCTTACTTCAAAAAATCTATTTTAAAAATAATGTTTGGGTGTTGAATGAATGGTTGATTTTGTGAATTTTTAAAACACTTTGATGAAAAATTATAATTTGGTTATCTATTTAATATATTTCATTTATAAAAACAAATTTATTTTATTTTGTAACAATTTAACATCAGTAAAGTAATTATTTTATGTCCACATTCCATTTATGCCTCCAAATACTAGCACATAGAGTGTGGAAGTGGGATATATGATGATAATTCTATATTTACAAAACTTGAGCTGATAGGCAGAACTAATGCAATTTTTGGAATCAGTGACATCGAAATATCACTCTCAATGTGTCCACCTTGCTCAAACTAGATTGCCGCAGAAGAGTTGAAGGAACGAGTAGTAGTCTGGTGGTAGTTGGTGCTTTCTAAGGAATTAAAGAGCTTAAACACACGGGAAGTTAATTTCAAGAAATTGGAATAAGCAGGTTTGTCGTTAAAATAGTAGTACATTTTGTCATTATTGCACAGGCAGCTCTGACACAGCGGTATCGTCGCCAAGAACGTCCGGAACCTGGTCTCCTGAAAACGAAAACGAACTAAAACTGACCGACTAAAGAAGACGGGAAGGGGTCTACAATTTACGACACGCACCATATAATTAGTATAATAGCTTGCGTAACAACACGTTGTCGCTCCTCCGAAATAACTTAAAATGGCGAACGCGTTAGTGGACAAGGAAGAGAGAGCAAGTTATCTGGAACTTCGGAAGACTGCGAGCAAGGATGCAGGCAAGTTGGAAATACTGCAAGAAATAAAATACCTATAAGAGTAAAGAAATATTAAATAAAATTTGTGGAGAACAAAAACATTAATCAAGATAAAAACGATTCTGGATGCGGCAAAAAATGAGGGGAAGGAGGAAATTTTAAGGAATTTCCAAAAAGAAGGAAGAGAAAGAAAAGTAAAGGATAAAGAGGCGAGATTAAATTAAAAAATACGACAAAAATATTTGTGATAATCGAGGTGTTGAGTAAAATCCAGCAAGAGAGAAAATCTTATGGAGGGATTTATAATACATAATCTTTCTGAAAATTTGTGTGCAGGGTAGTCTAAAAAATGGATGTCCCGAAACATTGCTGCCCATGATTACGCTTATGGTTTAATGAATGCAACTCAAATTTTAGTATTTGGGGGATGATGTCTGCAAAGGAAAGATAAAAAGATTCCATCAATTATCATCAGTTTCAGCGTCCTGTGGTTACATATTCATAGCGCGATCAGCGTTACGCCATTTTCGCATTCATGACTATTCATCGGTTAATGATTATTGAACGGAATTGTCCAATGCCTGCAATGGAGCCAACTCCTTCATTCCGATTCTCCATCCCCCTACGATCCTCCGTCTCTACTGGTCACCTACCCACCCCTCACATATCCCATCGTCTACCTTCCTACCTGGAGGGAGACATTAATGTACCGTCAGATTGGCATGTATTCCGTAAATATGTTTGTAAAAGCATGAGTTGCATATATAACGAAGTTACTCTAAATAAGAACCACTTTGACAGGTAGTAAAACATTAGAAGAGGTAGTGATGAAGCCATTACCAAATGAGCTAACTGTAAACAAACGCACTGACAGAATGAGTGCATGGAAATAACCTGCAGTTATTTTGTCAGCAGTGGTCAAGCATTTGCTGTCAAAGCGGTCTCTTCTTGTAGTAATCTCTCTATATATTCACAACAGGGTACCTTGTTTTTCCAATTATCTTGCTACTCTTCTTTATATTAAAGCAACTCCGCACATTCAGAATTTTCCGAGTAGCGAGTGACTACTCGCCTAAACCCCAGCAGCTGATGTGCTAGACAAATCTTAGTTTATTTTGATGTGAGCAAAAGACCGACACGCGGTGAGTAGGGCGAATACCCATTGTTCGTCTCTAGGCAAATAGCACGAAGCCCGTCCTCAGACGTCGGGATTCGACGAACAGACGCTCGCTACTCTCAGATTACCGAAAATGTGGAGCCACCTGTACGGTAACTTCACACATTCGGCATTTGCCGAGAAGCGAGCTACCTCTCGCCTCACCCCAGTTTGGTTCTTCTAAGGAGTCCTTGAATTATTTCAATTTTTATTTCTGTTCGTAAATGCAGTTTTATAGTCTACTAGTAGACCCGGCAATGCTTCGCTATTGCAATATATTATACTTCACATACTACTGGTCACGTGTTATTAATCACGATTTACGCCACGCTCTGCAAAAATGTCATTAGACGAAAGACTTTCTCGCGAGTGTGGTTCTGTCTCTCTCCGTGCCTTTCCGTCTCTTTCCCTGACTCTCTGTTTCTGTTTGTTTCTTTCTCTCTCTCTCTCTCTCTCTCTCTCTCTCTCTCTCTCTCTCTCTCTCTCTCTCTCTCTCTCTCTCCCTCCCTCCCTCCCTTCTCTGCATCTCTCTCCGGGAAGAAATTTCACAAACGCAGGGGCAGAATACGCAATGAAGACGTCTCAACAATCGTACTTCAGCATGCAACGGGTTGCTTTAAGCTCCGTTACGTAGAGCGCCCTGTTCAGGGCGCTTGAGTCAGTATAAAATCGTCAACGCGCGTCTATGTGCACATTTCCATCGTACTATGCCTATATTCGTCCAGAAAGTGCAAGCACTAAGTTGACAATGTTTTATCGCAATCGGATGAATGGCACGGCAGCACATTAATTACGAGCGTGAACCAACAAACCATTAAACAATGTCTTTTATATATAAGACCCAATCACCAGGCGTAAACGTGGTCATCTGTGTCTGTTTCCGGCGGTGCGGCAGGTGCCCGTGTGCGAGATCTCACAGCGCACCCTGTTCGCCACCCCGCGCCTGGCGCCCCGCCGCCGCCCCGAGCGCTGCCTGCACGACGCCGCGGGCCGCTGCCTCGAGGTACGGAGGCGACATCGATGCCCGAGGTCTGATGGAGAAGGATGCTCTGATCGGAGGTTTTCCATGGTTCCTCCCATCAACACTAGCCCAATGCTGGAGCACTACCCCAATAAACGGGCCACGGGCCGCGCGCGATTCTTTCCTTCCTCTTCTCTGCCCTATTCTCACCCCTTATTACACACACACTTGCACTGCTTATCTACTTACTTACACATACATGTATGCACTACACTACTATACATGCCAGAAGCTTAGAGCTTGTGCCGGCTGGAGCTGTGCCGCGCTGCTGGGAGACACCTGGTTGGGGAAAATACCCGCAAGGTGACGTAGCTCGTTGCCGGATCTCTCCAGAGAGTGGGGAAAGATCACTGCCACATCCCGTGATAAAAACATGCACTACATTTGTAGGAATAATGACCTCTGCAGTTGACGCGCCCGGAATTACTAATCAATCAATCAATCAATCAATCAATCGATTTCGAAAACATCCATTATTTTCTAAAATCTCGGATATATGTAACACCAATTTTTTAGAGCCGATGTTAGGTTCGATACTTTTTCGTGGTCGAATTTTTTTAAATGAAAACAATGTCCATCATGACAAAATAGTATTAAAATTTTCAGACATCCATGAATTGAAAATTCTTCAGACTGTGATCATGGGTAAAATATTAATAAAATCAAGTTTTCATCAACGAAAAAGCCTATATTGTTTTTGAGTTATCGAATACAATAATACAAATTTCGTTAATTGTGCTGATGATTTTTTAACTTTTGTTTTGTCATTTGAATCTCAACTAAAATTAAAAAACTATATTAAATTCAAATTAAATCCCTCTTCGTGAACTTCAATGGTTACTAATCCAATTTTTAAAATATAGACGTTTAGAAGCTTAGAGGGTTTTGGGGCGACGTTTTATAAACATTGACGTTTTAATTTTGAGCATCGATGTTTAGAAACATCGAGGTTTTGTTGGCCATGGCGCACGGGCAAGAGTGGCTCAGGGCATCAATTGATGTCACTGCAGTTCCTCTGATAGGAAGGCTCTAGAATTTGAGTCCCGATGAAGGCAGAATTGTCGACATTAGGAAGACAGCTACGTCGAGTTCAGCCGCAGTATATAAAATTCTAGCTTTGATCAGTAGTTTTACGTGGTTTCTCGGATCGACACCAGTCGAATGCCGGAGTGGTACCCTAACAAACCGGCCATATACCAAGTGTGATCTTCCGTTCCTCTTCTTTGTCCTGTCCTCACCCCTTGCTTACACACACTTACACTCAAATGCAGAACACTACCACACTTGTGAGGAGACGAATTTGGAGCTTAGAACGTGTCCCGACTGCAGCGGTACGCCGCTAGTGAGGGACACCTGGTTAGGAAAAATCCTGCAAGCCGATGTGTAGGTCGGTGCCGGATCCCACCATCCAGCGGAGGACGATCACCGCCCACCTCCCGCAATAAAAACATGTACTACACGTATGGCTCTAATAACCTTAGCAGTTGACGCGCCCGGAATCCTTAATCAATAAACTGATCAATCAACCAATCAACAATCAACCAATCAACTATCATCCAATCAACTATCATCCAATCAACTATCAACCAATAAACTATCAACCAATCAACTATCAACCAATCAACTATCAACCAATCAACAATCAACCAATTAATCAATCAACGTGTCGCATCTGTTCTTGCAGGTGGTGGTGCTGGCGCCCGAGCCCTTCGCCTGGCGGGCGGTGGGCGACAAACGGATCGCCCCCACGACGACGGCGAAGGCTGTGGCCTCTGCGGCGACGGCGACGGCGACGGCGACGGCCAGCTCCTTTCTCTCCGCGCTGTTGCCGCTCATATTTCCCAAGTGACGGCGCACCGCAATGGACACGCGGAAGACTATGCGTGTGTCAATAACAAGTGGTACATTCGGCCAACATGCATATGTGTGGAAAAAACACTGAAATGCAATTTTTGTATTCTAGAGGGCGTATACCGACCGCATCCCTTGGTCAACTTTTCTTAAGCCGATTGCCTATTGCCCCGCATAGTCGGACTCCATCCCGTTCTGTTTTTCTCCTTGGTATGAGGATTGACTTCTACATTTCCCGTGGTCACCAGTGATCGATTGTAATTTATCTATCGGAACGTGAAGTTTCGTTTGTGTAACGTCAATGTAATGTCATGTGACGCAATGTCATGTTTTACATAGCCCAGGCGCTAGCCGAACTGTTTCTTTTTGAGTTACTCTCTCCATTTAGCAACTGCGCAGCGCGCGTATACCGACTGCATCCCGCGGCCAACTTTTCCTAAGCCGTTTACATACCTCTGCAAAAAGGCATAGCCCAACTGAATCACGTTCCGTTTAGTGTAAGGATTTATTTCTACGTTCAACTTGGTCTGCTTAGTGTTATATTGATCGATTATATTTAATTCTCTTCTCTCGTGTTTTCAATATACATATGAACATCCTTTAAGGGCATTGTCAACGTTGAAAAACGCTGTTTAAAAGTGTATGGAAACAAAACATGCAATAACCTACAACGTGCATCATCGTACCTCGCTGACTTTAACATACATGCGAAGATTCTGCCATATTCACCTGTGTTCCAAGTTTTCACTGGACTGATGCGAGATCATCTATATGCGCTACTTACGAATGCATACTTAACAGAAATGTTAAATCTTTCTGAAACACCAGACCAACGAAGCGGGATGGAGTCGGGCTATGCCTTCTCAGGTAACGAAAAGTGAAAGAGGATTAGCTTTCATGTGAAGGTGAAGGAAAACTGCCCGCGGGATGCAGTCGGGCGATTCCAATTCTAGATGTTTCCTCCTCGAGACTTCATTGTTCTTTCAAATTCGATGCCGAAAGGGAGAAAGTGTTCAGTAACCACCGTTCTACATTTAATAACAAAACTATTAATGTATAAATTGTATAGAATTAAATTAATTAAATTGATATTTATTTTTTTTTGTTTTATTTTCTTTTAATCGGGGAAATAAAGGTCAGTTTTGAAATATTTATTCCAATATAAAATTAGGTAGTGTGTTTGCAAGATATGAAATGCAGACAGGTCTCATTTTTGCAAAACACATTTGTTAACTGTGATGTCCCAATACACGTTGGTGTTGAGTGTTCTAAGAACTGACAATAAAAACTGGCCTGCAGCAGCAAAAATGCTTCTGGACAAAAGCAAAACACACAAACCGGTTTTTCAAAAAGGGGCACGCGAACCGCTCAATAACAACAAAGAACCCCCTTTTGTAACACTGCAGTAAATTGAATATTTCAACCAAAACAAACTTCACGAATTCTGTAATAGTCTAGTATCTGTACGCATTAGAACAGTTCATTACATAATAAGAATAATCAAATAGCTGATGTTCCTTATTGCAACACATAAATAGCAAATATTTAATGCTTGGAGCTTTGCTATCACATGACGTCATCTGTTTTTTGACCAGTGACGTATTAAGTAATATATTTCAGTCGGTACGCGCAATATGAGATTATTGGGAATAACATAATCAAATAGTTGTACTGTTTCATTAGTTTTGGATTTTCCCGTGTTCCTAGGTATCTAATGAAACCACAGACACCTCTCTCACGGCCGGATCCTGCATAGCTCTCTTTCCATTTCTGCGCTCATTGGCAATTAGTAACATAGACTAGTTCGTTGGCTGGATAGCCCACTATGGGCCGACCAGCGGTGACCCAGCCACTCGGCCATGGGATAAGAGGTTCGTGTGGATCGAACGAAGATATCCCTTCACCATATATAGTGGTCTTCGTAACCTTAGGGTGGTATTTCTCGTAGTCTCTCAGCAATAGATAGAGAGAAATTTGTAAGGAAAGCGCATAATTTTCCTAGGCCCAGAATCGAACCTTGGGTTGCGCCATCATAAACAAACACGGTAACCAACGAATCACCCGAAAGAATACAGACTAGTGGCCAGACCAAAACCTTACGAAACCTTTTTCCAAAAGGAAGGACACACACGCTCGAGAACAACAAATAAAAATCTTATAACACGAATTACATTTTACACGATCAAATATTTTGCAAAAACAGCGTTCAGGAATTTAACAGGCATATCATGTAGTCTTTTCGGAGAACCAGTGCAACAGTTTTTTTATACATTTTTACGTTGAAAGTTACGAGCACGCAGCATAAGAAATCATCAATCGTCCATTTTATATAACATGTTCAAAAAATATCAATGAGTATCTTCATCAGCTAAAAAGTTCTTACGTGCCGTCCTAAATAACACAAGCCAACAAATTTTCTTTGGGGTATATAAGTACAATCAAAGGGCAAGCATACCAATCTCAAAGAAATTTTACATAAATTTTTGTATGTTTGTGAATACTCCGGGTCAATGACCCCCATCTCGATCAGGTTTTTGTCCAGTTTCCTTTATCCATTGAGCAAATGCTGAGATGGCCCATTGTTTTGCTTGTGGACGTAAATGTAGCTTCACTATGCGTACGTTTTGTTGAACTCTCCTTTTGCTTGTACTGGTAGAAGTAGAGGTAAGGGCAAGTTGCTATTTTGTTAGCAATGCAGAAAAATCGTACTTGCAATTCGTGTACCGAGGCAAATAAATTTTCTATAACTCAGAAACCAAAATGACTATTTTTCAAATATTGCTAATCTTGCGATTTTTAAAATTTATTTTTATTTACTTAAGTTAAAATGTTACTCATCTTTCAACTATTTATAGTTAAAATGACGGTAAGGAATTCTGGAACTCAAGAAATCGTGCGCAGATAATCTCTTCCCCCCTACGTCACATACAGTTTCTTTTTGTTTGTTTTTTTGACTGAATAGATCTAAATCTACTGGCAACAGGGTGATGGTACCCAGAAAAGCAATACTTCTAAATATGTAATAGGTCCAAAATGTCTCATTTGTCTGTGACGCGCTAAGAAAAGCATCTCGTTACCATCTTCCTCAGGCCCAAAAAAGGAGTTTAAAGACCGCTTCGGAGTTAGCGCAATAGATGGGGCGCAATAGGGACTGAAAGTTTCAAACTTTCCCCCAAGTTTTACTAGAAACGGTGAGTCCACGGTGGCCTAACTTCCATTTAAACTTGTCGGGAGTATTGTTTAAATTTGAATGCAATTGTTTATCTGACGAGAATATTGTCATAAAATCAACCCGACTGCAAAATATTGTAAAACCTACCAAAACTGAGAAGTTCTGACACTTTTTCATATTTCTTTTGCATTATTTTTCAGGTAAAAGTTTATTCCCAGACAAATTCATTATTTTTCAGTGTATTTTTTTTTAAAAATTAGAAAAGTATCTGTAAATTTTGACTGAAACACGGTTCAATAGTTCTTCCAGGCGTATTACGTAATTTGATACTGTTTTGACCTTGTTAATGATACTACAGTGGTGTGAAGAGTCTACTTCCTGAGTGCTGCGGACAGTAACAGACTACCAATGCATTTTTTTCACGTGACTTTGAACAGTGTTCAATGACGAATGCTGTATGCATGACAACGCAAAGAACTCAGGTCTCAATTGGAAGATACTCTCGCATGCAGACGCGGTCCCGCAGTCATTTGGCAAGAGCTCCGGCACCTTGGCAGCAATTTTGAGTGGAAACTCCTAATTGCCCAGAGCGCCCAAGGCTGTGTGGAAACACCCTCCTTACAGAACTGATTGGCCAAAATATGTATGGACGTTTTTAATGTGGGATGTTTTGAAGCAGGTTTCTTCCAAACTTCAAGTTGTGATAATGTTTTATAAGATTATATTAAATACATTTTCGTCGGTATACCTTAATTTAATATACTTATAGATGTTTTTGAAAATTCTTTTAAGTTGCGACCATGTGCAATTTACTTATTGACTCGCCGTCATAATCCATTCAGATCAATGATGTGAAGTCGTAGGCTTCCGCGGCCAGAGTCATGTGCGTGATCTTGGCTGTCCGGGAGACGCCGCGTCGAAGGCGAAGACGACAAGATGGCCGAAACGTCGCATACTAGCCCTTAGGAAGACCACGACAAGATGGTCGAAACGTCGGTAACACAGCCTTCGACGCGGCGTCACCCGGACAGCGAAGATCACGCAGATCAATGATGTGTTATTTTATATAGCGAGGCTCAGGTCGTCAGGCCTGCTCTTCCACATGCATATCGCTGACTAGAGGAGATAGCAGGTATAACCTCATGAACGACCGGAACCTGATCTCCTAAAAACGAAAACGAACTAAAACTGACCGACTAAAGAAGACGGGAAGGGGTCTACAATTTACGACTCACGCACCATACAATTATCATAATAGCGCGCGTAACAATGCGTTGTCGCTCCTCCGAAATAACTTAAAATGGCGAACGCGTTAGTGAACGAGAAAGAGAGGGCAAGTTATCAGGAACTTCGGAAGATTGCGAGCACGGGCAAAATACCTATAAGAGTACAGAAATATTAAGTAAAATTTGTGGAGAACAAAAACATTAATCAAGATAAAAACGATTCTGGATGCGACAAAAAATTAGGGAGGGAGGAAATTTTAAGGAATTTCCAAAAAGAAGGAAGAGAAAGAAAAGTAAAAGGATAAAGGGACGAGATTAAATTAAAAAATACGACAAAAATATTTGTGAGAGTCCACGTGTTGAGTAAAATCAGCAAGAGAGAAAATCTCTTCTAGATGCATGGTGGAATTTATAATACTAACGATACACGCGATATGAATTTAACCGAAACGCTTTTTTAGGTTTGAGGATCTTTTACATAAAGTAAATCTACATGGGACAGACGGCTTTACTTCCTCTGCAAAGGAGGCGTATGAAGGATTTTTCCCCCTTACAAATCCACAGCTTCCATTGGGTTTCAATCCGCTTACATAGGTACAATAGCCCGAAACGCTAACCATTATACTACCGAAGCCGCCAACCTCATACGAGATTATTCCCATTTGTATACGTGCTAAGGAGGTTCTTGATTAAATGACCTAAATGTGAGGGGCGTCGGATTGGAGACTGACAAACAGACGTTCCTATAGAAAATTATAGAATTAATGTAAGAATTTTCTGAAAAGTCTGAAGTATGAATAACTTTGTATAACATGTTTCAATTTACCAAATATATTTACTTTTTGTTTCAATGAACTCATATTAGACAATAGAATTAATGTTCAAGTTCATGTTTATTTTCGACATTCTCCTCACGGAGATATAGTTGAAATTCGCTCATTTTATCTCTCAACATACAACTTTACTTTCATTATATACTTTACATATTTACATTCGTGCTGTTTACATCTTTAGAGCATTTTTCATTAATCTTACTTCCCTCATAATATCCATCACTACCCTTTTCTTCATTCAATTTCCTTCGTCTCTTTCGTCCTCCCCCTTCATCCCTTAGGATCTCTCTTTCTCTCTCTCTCTCTCTCTCTCTCTCGCCCTCTCTCTCGCCCTCTCTCTCGCCCTCTCTCTCGCCCTCTCTCTCGCCCTCTCTCTCGCCCTCTCTCTCGCCCTCTCTCTCGCCCTCTCTCTCTCCTTCTCTCTCGCCCTCTCACTCTCTCACATACACATTCTCTCAAACTCTCACTCAGTCTTTCACTCGCTCTCTCTATCTCAGTATCTGCCTCTCTCGGCCTGTCTCGCTCTGTCCCTCTCCCTCCCTCCCTCCCTCTCTCTCTCTCTCTCTCTCTCTCTCTCTCTCTCTCTCTGATTCCCACCGCAGGAACTTCCCACACTTCACTGCTTGTACATGAACACGGTCACATTCACTGGCACTCTACCTACCACTAGAGGACACAGCGGCACGCTTTGTGATCTGCGGCAGACTATTAGCTGACAGCCGGCTAATCGACTGTTCAAAGACTCTTCAGTGGGTCATCGACTGATCCAGTTTTAACCCTCAACAAGATATATGAAAAAGAAGTTTCCCCGGTGGGAGAGCGGGTCGACCCAGGCTGCAGCAAGCCAGCTTAAGATCCGGCTCAGGTGCATCACGTGACGAGAATCCCGCGCTTCGGAGGCCATCGCCTCGGCGCCAGGAGATGCATCGCAGCGCTCTCTGCACGAGGCAGCGCGTGCGCTGGGAGGGCCACACTCGCCCACTCCGTGCGCGCGGGAGCGGATGGGAACAGTCCAGCACACGAGCAGCGGCCGTCCGAGTGTGAATATCGGACGAAAGCACTAGGGTCACCGGTGGTCGTTAAATATTTTGGAAGATTTTTGCGAGACGGAAGGGGATGTGAGGGAGGATATATTGACCTAAATTATGGACTTTAAGACGTAAAAACTGGTAAAAAAAAAGGTCGGTCATTGAACTACACAACAGCACAAAATCAGCTCAAGGATTGACGGATAAAATAACTGAGCAAGTTCAACTAGAACTAATAACTAACGGTTCCCAACAAAAGAGCCGCAAGCTGCTACTAGTGAACAATGAGATCCGATATGATGTCGCTGCTTCTTTTGCTTCGTCTGCTGACGTCGGCCGCTGCAGATCCGCAGGAAAAAGGGCGCTCGGAAGGCGAAGAGACGTCTGTGGCTGCCGCCAACGTCATCGCTGCTGCGCTGCAGGTCGACGGCTCCGTGGACCACGCGTACTGGTACGCGCGCGTGCTGGGCGTGCAGCTGTCTGCGCGCGAGCTGGCGTGCGCGCGCAACGGCACGGTGCGGCTGGCGGGCGCGCAGGGCGGCGGCTGCGCGTGGCTGCTGGAGCAGGGCCCCTGCGCGCCCTCCGAGTGGCTGGTGCTGGAGGAGGGCGCGGCGCCCGCCTGCGCGCGCAGGCCCTGCGCGCCGGGCTACGGCCTGCTGGCGGGCGAGGCGCGCTGCGCGCCCACGCCCCAGCTGTGCGCAGGCGACCGCCTCCTGGCCTTCCGCTACTCGCTGCGCGGGGAGGGCCGCTGCCACTGCAAGGGCTTCCGCGCCCTCGGGCCAGATGGGCGGTGCCACGTGCTCTACGAGCAGGGGGCGTGCCCTCACGGACAGGTAAGGCAGGTTTTGCAGCACTATACACTAATTCCTCAGTAAATTCCCATTCATACCCAAACCTAGTTATAAACAAATTAAGACTGAAGAGCCGTAACTGACTCGTGTCTGACGGGCCGCGGGTTCGAATCCTGTCCGGGACATGGATGTATACCATTACATTTACCCGATATGTTACTTACAGTGGTCGCTATATGACCTTTGTAGTTGAATGCGACCTTAAATAAGTAAAAAAAATAAAGATTAAATTAAGCTCTAAAACTTCGTGCTACGCAATTGAATGGTACCGTTCAAGTCGGTAAACGTACACGTGAACAAAAGAAGTAACCATGAAAGCGTTTTGCAGGCTTCCACGTGCACATGAGTGTGATGTGAGAACAACACACTATCGCGTAGCGCAACAATAACCAAATAACTGCTGTTTTTTTTGTTGTTTTTTTTTTTTTGCTTACACGGAAACTGGCAATTTACTCACAAACTGCATTATTCATCATGAATTGTTGGTGAAACGTTCATGTCTTGCTCAACGTGTTGAATCAATTGTGGTGCTCATGCCACACGATCGTTTGGTTGTATATGGAATTTCTGTGTCGAGTATTGTATCGTTATCGATGAATGGACGTGTTCACGTTTAAAGCCACGATTATTGTGAATGGTACGTCCATGTTTACGTCAAAAGAGCGTGTTTATGTCCTCCCGTCGTTGTTGACGTTTTCATTGTGAATAGGCCTTAAGTTTATCAAAAGCGCTATCAGCAAAAATGTGATGAGCACTTCAGATATTTTAAGCTAATTGTATTTTGTTTTTTTTGGTTAATTTGACGTTTGAAGAAAATGGGCCATGTATGACGAAAATGCTGTACGAATTTATTTATGAATACCGTTCGGATGCAACTGTAACAGACAATGCCCATGTCACTTGAAATTAAGCAATGGCTTACATTGTGGATATTTACGACCATGAAAGTTATGTTTGCATGTGCAGTTGAAGAGATGTGATGAATCAATGTTGAAGTGAAACCGTGTAATATATCAATAAGACTGTTCAGATAACGAACTTCTAACTTTGATGCTCATGACTGCATTTAAAAAAAAATAATTTCAATATATAATAATAATTCAATCTCTTGGTTTTGTGTTAAATTTAAATGAGAACAAAGAATTACATGAGATATAAGTAACTAAAATTCATTGCCTTTTATGGCCAGCGTGGCGTGATGTTGTCGGTTGAAACAATAAAGTAATGGTGCTCCATACTTTCTCGCGTCTTTGGAAACAGCTGAGTAATATTGAAATATTACATTTTCTTCACTAATAACACCTCAGCTATTAATTGAAAGCGTCTAATTCAAACAAAGCGCCTGTGATGCATATCAGCATTCATTTAGTCAGGAACAAGAAATCGGCTGAACGGTATATGCGTTAACGTTGTGCATAGTCAGATGGTCAGATGTTTTGTCGTCAATAGATTTTTCTGATATGAAGGACGCACAAAACATAGATTGTGGTTGCATCACGTGTTAGACGAATTTTTTCTATATTTAGCAATGGAATTTATCCTCTTTTTCCTTATAAGGACCCGGCAATAAGAGTTTTTGTGTCGAAAAGTCGCCGTTTTCCGGCGCACGATTACAATACTTTCTCTTTTTACATTAGTAAGTGCGAGAAAACAAAAATTATAATTAATTCACACGTTGACTTCACGTTTTCACCACGTTTATGTATTTTTTATTTACGTCGGTAAACATGCGAATAGCTTCTTTGCAACCAATCATCTAAACAACGCTTGAAGTGCGCGTCCATAGCGACGGCCGTTAAAATGCTCCAGTTCATTAAAAATATTTTTGCGGACTCTGGTTTTAGATTTTACCGGAGCTCATAAATCGTTGGATAAATATGTCCCTTTTTCCTTCTTGTCCTTTTTTGTCTCATTTCGTTCATTTTCCCCCATGTCCCATTAGTCTCACTTGTCCCATTTGTCTCCCTTTTTCCGTTTGCCCCTTTGCTCATTTTGTCCCCATATCCTATTTTTCCTGACGACCATCTTGCCCCGTTTGCCCCTTTATTCCCATTTTCCCTCTTCCTCCATTTTGTCACTTTTCTCCCCTTTTCCAATTTTGTCAATTTTGTCCCCATTGTCTCATTTATCCTCTTGCCTTCTTCGTCTTCCTTTCCCCGCTTTGACCCACTTGTCCCGCTTTGACCTTCCGCGCACTGCGATTGTAATTTATAAACGGTACCAACACTATGCACCAACAACCCTTGCTAAAGAACATCGAGGGTAATGCCAATTCTCAATTCATGAAAGTATTAAAGGTTTATTTTGAATAACTAGATATAACAAAAAAGCATTGTATGTAATACGTCTTCTATTAGTGTTTAAAGACTCATTTAGAGGGCTTGTTACATAAATAACAATTATTATATACATTTTCGAGTTTATTAATAATATAGTTTTTAATAATATTTTTAACTCTATGTTTCAACCTGAGCATTCTGGTTTCACATTGGAATCGTGTAGCAGTGTCACGTAGTACCTTCTATCATCGCATCTGTTCCAACACTGTCCTCTACGATTAATGTACGTACGAGTGAGTAGGCACCGTGTGTGCTACCAGGCAAGAGGTCATTGATAGCGAATAGCAAAGATCGCGAATGTCCGAAAGTTTAGTCGAGAGCCCTATCCTCGCAATATCTGACTAAACACGAAAGTAACCATGCCACAAGATATGAAAATCATTACGAATGTTACATTATATGTCATTCTTACTTATTCCAGGTCATGATGCCCTTCGTCAGTTCCTCCTGGGACACTTCGATGGGTATTTGCATGCCCAACCCTTGTGCTGGAGATTTCATCCCTCTGAGGACGAAAGACACAAAGAAGACCAGGTGTGAATTGTGGCCGTCATTGAAGTGTACACCGATCTTTTTCCCTTTGTTCGACCCTGCGATAGGTCTGTATGTGCCCTTATGCGACTCTGGCGAAAGGGGTGTAATTCGTCCACCTTCACGGCCACAGAGTTGCATCCCGGACAACACAGGTCTTTGCACCACCGCCTTAAAGTTTCCTTAAAGGCTTTGCGGGACCGCCGCGACCAGGATGCTACACAAACGAGTAGCATCCCCTCATTCAGAGAATAGGTATTCGTAGCACTTAATTGATTCTGTTTCACACATTTCTTACCATCGTCTGTAAAGGAACACTAAAGAAATCATCATCAGGCTGACTACTGTAGGTATATAACTACAAATATATTAATTAATCTAATTTCAACCATTTTCACAGGGAAAACGATTCTCTTATACAAAATAACACAGTCATCCACAACTGCTAAATGCAAAACAACGATAAAATATTATTGAAAAGAATACGGTGAGTTTATATTATTTTCTAATTAAATATTATTTTACAAAATAATAGTTTCAAGACATTATTCAACACTTTTTAGAAACCAAACTTTAACAGTGGGGATGCAACTATGTAAAGTGTGTGATTCAGACTGGCAACAAAGTCTTGATATTAGTGAGTCACAGGTCCCGTAACTGAAAGGAGAATTGTCGAAAGTGGGAGATATCATTGACAATATTTAATTAGAAGTGCTTTATGGGAAAACTGTTGTGTCATGGAGCGTAAAAATTAGCTTTCTTCGGAGGAATTAAAATCCGAAGTACATAAAGCACACGAAGCACATAAAGGAATATAAGGTAATGAAAAGACATATAAAGCGGCTAAAGAAGCAACTTCATTACCAACAACGGACAAGAGTGTGAAGGAAGTTTTCTCCGATATCAAACTATATTATAAAAATATGGTTAAGAAACAGTGGAATGAAAAATGGCTGACAACCTTCTCCAATCTTCACCTCGTAAGAAAATCCGTTACTGAACCCGCCCTCCCGAAACTCCAACTCACTAAATTCCAACAAGTCCAAATTACCGATCTACGTATTGGCCACTTTAATCTCTCACACATTCACCTAATAACAAAAGCTGACCCATTACCCTGTCCTAAAAGTGTATCCCTAGTATCTGCATCCCATATTATTCTGGAGTGTCCTGAACTAGCCCCTATAAGACAGTCCTCAAATTTAAAGGTCTCTCTATATAATTCCTTCTCTTCCCCAGAAGAATGTATTAAAGTCTTACAACTTTTAAAAACATCAAAAAATACATACCTTAACATAAAGACCCACCTTTACCTATATCTCATACACAATAATTCTTGTTGTTGTTATATGTTGTTAATATCAAAAGCTTGTGTAATGTAAATAAACAAAAATGTGCATCCATCCCAATTATATAAGTACCCACAATATTAATGCATTTTGACCATTTATATGCATTTATGAATTGTATGTAATTGTATAACGGCGTAACTGTAAAAGATGTATATTCTTGTGTAAATTATAAATTGATTCTCGTGGTCGCTTATGACCCAGCTGTTGGCAAGAGACTTTAAATAAATATTTTTTTTCGAAAAATCCGAAGTGACTTGTAGAGTAATTGTAGAAACTGCAAACAAAGAAATTCCAAAACGAAGAATAATAATAGTGAGATAGAAGAATTGAAAGAATCATTCGTTAAACTATATTTTAATTTGTAAGAATGATGATCCAGGCAAAATCAGCTTGTGCCCAAGTTTCGAATGACAGTTAAAGAATAGCCTTCAATATGGGTGCTGAAAAATCTCATTTTTGAACTGTTGCTCATTGTAAGTCATTCTCGCTCTTCAGAAAGAGAGTATTCCTGACTCAAATGAGATTCGGCGCGACTTAGTCAAACAACGAAGACCGCGTAAGCAGGAATGAAAATAATCTTGCTTATATATTTCGTTAAAAATGTCAAAATACAGGAGAAGAAGTAAATTTGAGTTGGCCAGAAATGCGCATCCTCACATGAGGACGCTGGGCGTTAATGGGTTAGAGAATGAGCAATAATATTCGTCCTGTAAATTCGCACTCGTGGACTGTTTCTCATGGAAAGATCATTCTCGCTTTCCTCAAAGACAGGATTACCGACTCATACACGGGATTCAGCGCGGCAGAGACGAGAACAGCGAATCCGCCGACGCGAAGACCGCGCAAGCAGAAATGAAAAAAACGCTTGTACACATGTTTTGTTTAGGATGCCAAACTACAGCAATAGCAGCAAATTTGAGTTTGCCAAAAATGCGTATCCTCACATGACGATGGGTTAAAGAAATAGCGTTAATATTCGTCCTGAAAAATCGCATTCGTTGACTGTTCCTCGAGGTGAGATCATTTTCGCTTTTCTCGAAGACGGATTACTGACTCACACACGGGATTCAGCGCGGCAGAGACGAGAACAGCGAATCCGCCGACGCGAAGACCGCGCAAGCAGAAATGAAACAACGCTTGTACACATGTTTCGTTTAGGATGTCAAACTACAGCAAAAGCAGCGAATTTGAGTTTGCCAAAACACAACCTCACATGAGGATGGGTTAAAGAAAAAGCGTTAATATTCGTCCTGAAAAATCGCATTCGTGGACTGTTCCTCGTGTTAAGATCATTCTCGCTTTTCTCAGACAGGATTACTGACTCACACACGGGATTCGGCGCGGCCGAGACGAGAACAGCGAATCCGCAGACGCGAAGACCGCGCAAGCAGAAATGAAAAAACAAGCTTACATGTTTCGTTTAGGATGTCAACCTACAGCAAAAGAATCTAATTTGAGTTGACTACAAATGCGCATCCTCACATACCGCTGGATGTTAATATTTTAAAGAAAAACAATAATAATCGCCCTAAAAAATCGCATTCGTGGACTGTTCCTCGTGGTAAGATCATTTTCGCTTTCCTCAAAGACAGGATTACTGACTCATACACGGGATTCGGCGCGGCCGAGACGAGAACAGCGAATCCGCCGACGCGAAGAGCGCACGGCGTGGGGCAGGTCACACGCGATCGCCTCCGCCAACCGGGACTTACAGTCACGTGACTGCTCCGCGGCGGCGGCGGCGGCTGCTGCCCCGGGCCACGCGATGGAGGAGGCTGAGTCGGGCGCATTCCGCTAACGGACGCTCGCGAGAAGTCCTCAGTTCATCCCTGGAGCTAGCAACCTTACAGCCAAGACGTCTGCTACCTGGAGGACAACGCTGAGATCAGAGGACACTCCTGACTCAGAGATACCACACTAGTACTCAGCAGGTTCGCAGTTAACTGTATTTCAATCAAGGTATTTGAATTGTTGCATTCGAGATAAATGAGCTAGAACTAATCATCTAATTTCGCACTATAATGTTGAAATACGATCGTTCGTGTAGTGCTTAGGAATGCACAGTGATCTGAATATTCGGTGAATAGTGTGTTTTTTCGAAAAAACACAATTACTAGTGTCAACTCAATATATCAAAACTAAGCTATTAAAGTACTTAAGGGACAAATAAATGGCCACCGAGTAAACAGACGTTAGGCAACAGGTAGCGATGACTAAGTAAGAGGAATAAACAAGTCTAGCAAGCTGCCGGAATTAGCTTGCACGAGGAAATTAGAAGCTGTTGATTAGCATTTGCTGCCAACGTGCAACCGGCAACACCCAATTATCAAGGAAGAAGTAGAAACCATCACCCAACGACAACTGACAACTGGCACAAGTCGGACATTCAACAATCGACACCCTCCGATTGATATCTTCCACTGCGATGGCATCCTTCTACGCAGCTGGGTTCCTTCTCTTCCACTTCGCAGCATCAGCAACTTTAACACCTTCCCCTCGCCAAAACGCAGCCGACAACCACGTCGTCCCAGCAATCGTCCCGTCGAACGACACCGTGGACCACGCGTACTGGTACGCGCGCGTGCTGGGCGTGCAGCTGTCTGCGCGCGAGCTGGCGTGCGCGCGCAACGGCACGGTGCGGCTGGCGGGCGCGCAGGGCGGCGGCTGCGCGTGGCTGCTGGAGCAGGGCCCCTGCGCGCCCTCCGAGTGGCTGGTGCTGGAGGAGGGCGCGGCGCCCGTCTGCGCGCGCAGGCCCTGCGCGCCGGGCTACGGCCTGCTGGCGGGCGAGGCGCGCTGCGCGCCCACGCACCAGCTGTGCGCAGGCGACCGCCTCCTCGCCTTCCGCTACTCGCTGCGCGGGGAGGGCCGCTGCCACTGCAAGGGCTTCCGCGCCCTCGGGCCAGACGGACAGTGCCACGTGCTCTACGAGCAAGGGGCGTGCCCTGACGGACAGGTATGTAATGATCTGTGATCAAACACATGAATATAGAGTTAAACTAGTAGTGCTAAAACAGCCTCCACTTTCTCGCTTTCTTTGCATATGCCTGTAACAAATATTGCACTTTAGCTTCTGGGTCAGTGACCCCATCTCGATAAGGCTTTTCGTTCAGTTTCCCTCAATCCATTAAGCAAATGTTCAGACGGCCCTTATGTTTGTACACGTACGAACTTCACTACTTGCGTACGTTTTCTTAAGCTCTGCGTTCTAAATAGCACATACTTTCTCGCAAGTCTTTCACGCAAACATACACGAAAAGTACTCGAATGTTCGAAAAATTGTACATGACGATGTGTCAAAATCTATCTTTAAGGAGCAGATTTCATTAAGGGAAAATATCTCGTATCTTTAATATTTTAGTTGTAGGACGGCCCCGAAAAAAAATTGAACTTTTGAAATTTTCGAAAATACAGAGGTTTTAACGAACATGAGACCTGCGCCATTCTGTTAAACGACCTTCACAACAAAATGCATGTCCCTGGGTCTTCAAGTAAAGTATTCCCCCCAGAATTAAAATATCGGTTTCAAAGACAAGGGGCCGCGACATCAGTCGGATCGTTTGGGAAATATCAATTTTATCAAAAAATGGTTGAACAGTTTAGCCACTAGCGTTGATCACAGACGGACGGACGGACGAACGGACGGACGGACGGACAGACGGACAGACGGACAGACGGACAGACGGGCAGACGGACAGACGGACGGACGGACGGACAGACGGACAGACGGACAGACGGACAGACGGACGGACGGACGGACGGACAGACGGACAGACGGACAGACGGACAGACGGACGGACGGACGGACGGACGGACAGACGGACAGACGGACAGACGGACAGACGGACAGACGGACGGACGGACGGACAGACGGACAGACGGACAGACGGACAGACGGACAGACGGACAGACGGACGGACGGACAGACGGACAGACGGACAGACGGACAGACGGACAGACGGACAGACGGACGGACGGACGGACAGACGGACAGACGGACAGACGGACAGACGGACAGACGGACAGACGGACGGACGGACGGACGGACAGACGGACAGACGGACAGACGGACAGACGGACAGACGGACAGACGGACGGACGGACGGACAGACGGACAGACGGACAGACGGACAGACGGACGGACGGACGGACGGACAGACGGACAGACGGACAGACGGACAGACGGACAGACGGACAGACGGACAGACGGACGGACGGACGGACGGACGGACAGACGGACAGACGGACAGACGGACAGACGGACAGACGGACAGACGGACAGACGGACAGACGGACAGACGGACAGACGGACAGACGGACGGACGGACGGACGGACAGACGGACAGACGGACAGACGGACAGACGGACAGACGGACAGACGGACAGACGGACAGACGGACAGACGGACAGACGGACGGACGGACGGACAGACGGACAGACGGACAGACGGACGGACGGACGGACGGTCGGTCGAAAGAAAGATCGCCCGGTCAGACAGACGTTTTGGCATTTCGCTATCAAGGATCCACAACGCATGGATTCTGGATACATCACGTGATAGAGGATTTTTTTTCTAAATTTAGCAATAAGATTTATCCACCTTTTCGTTACCATGGCTTTGTAATAAGAGTTTTTGTGCTGAAAATTTACGCATTTTTTTTTTCGCGCAGCATTATGTAACTTTCTCTCAACTCCGTAATAATGCACATGTGTTTTTATTCCATTAATTTGGTCACTCCAATCGCGACAATATTATTGTTTTTGGTTCTATAATACCTCACAAAAGCTCTAATCCACGAGTTTGAACATGCCACAATAAGTATTTTTGTGACCTGACGTGTCATTATGTACTGGTATGTGTGTTGAATTTGGGTTCCTTAACTTGCATATAAAATGAAGGTTTTTTGAGAGTCTTCTACAACCATAAAATATGATTATTTTTGAAGAAACATACATTGAGTGCATTCTAAAGTACAAGAAATACAAGCTTATGAGAATATAAAAACTCTTGTAAAGCAGTTTCGCGCTACGAGACGAAACAGACATTACCAACGGTTTTAGAGAATACAGCTAATTGTCGGCTCTGTTCATTTAGCAGTGATTGTTTTATAGCTTCCCGGTTATTCGTTTAAGTCTGCCTTTTCATTCGTGTCTTTTGACGACCTCATTTGTATTCACTTTTTACGCGAATCTCAAGTTTCCACAGGATCTTAAGGCATTCTGCATTCATCATGATTTGTAGTGCGCCTTTAAACCTCCTTCCGAGGCCAATACGAAGATTAGAGCTTTCGTGTAGAATATTAATCTTATTGATGTTATTATTCCTTGTCTATTGCTAATAATTCCCCTGATAAATAAGGGAGAAAATAACCACTATTTAACTGCATAAGTGAATAAGCTTGCTAATAATTAATTCATTGAATTGATTTTTTTAATAGAAATTTAAATAAGCTAATATACATCTTTGAAGAAGCGAGTAATATTCATATAATTTCTTTTTGAAGTTAATGTAATTTATTTTAAAAATCTCCAAATTATTGCTTTAAATTTATTTCTCATATGGAACGCTTAAAAAATGGTGTAGGACTCGGTTTCGTTGAACTCTATATTTTCGAAAATTACATAAATTAGAAATATCGTGAGGAACCACTAATTTTTTAAGCATAAAAAACTGAGTGCAACCATGCAGTGATGACTCGAATAATCTGAGTTCGAATCTCAGCCCGGAGATAAACCTTTTTCTGGTTGGAAACACTTTTGCAGGGCAATGTACAAGTATTATATTGCACAAGTATCTTCTTGTTATGGGCAAGTAGTTTTCCATGAAAAATACTTTCAAAAATGTAGTGAAAAGGATGGATTAACTCTTTCAACTGTTTCAGGATTTTTTTCTGTTTTAATTTTCACTTCTTCTGAACACAGTCTTTGAAGATTCTCGTGCATTATCTTTTCTATACCTGCTTCGATTTTAGTAAAGCTTACTTTCCTTAATATTAGTGACTTATTAAGAGTTTTTTGAATGGTATGGTGAGGGTTGTGGTTTTTCAATCCGTACCCATCGTATCTTCCTTCCCTTCTTTATCGTCTGTAAAATGCACTTCATTGGTTTTGCATCCGACGACTTCACTAATAAAAATCATCTGTAGTGAATTGTTTCTAAAGTTTCTTAAACAGTGAGATTGTTTTATCACTTCCACCCAGAGAGAAAGAGAGAGAGAGAGAGAGAGAGAGAGAGAGAGAGAGAGAGAACGAGAGACGTTGTGGACCACTTTTTTATGCTTTTCACTCGTCTTTGCTCTCTACCACATAGCGAAACCTCATAGATTTAACCCGTACCATCCTTTTATTTTTAATAACAAGAAAGATTTTCATTGATAGTTTGAAATTAAAAAAATGTTATTTTAGAATGCGAATTATGCTTTGAAATGGGTTGGATTGAGAATGGGTTTCATGCCATAGATGTCAGCTCAAAACATCACGAAAAATAATGAGGATTTTTCTTCTGGAAGAGAATACATTCAGCTGTATGAAATAATAGTTTTGCCAGCTGATCACAAAATGTCACTTGGTTTTTGTTCTGAGCTCTTTATAATGTGCGCCAGGAAAGTCTCTCCGAATCACGGGCTCAAACCCCTTACACATTCTCTCTTCTCCTTGATACAAAGAATTGCACATAATGAAACAATTTCGTCCCTCATTATTCTCGTAAATATCTAGACTGTTTCAATAATCAAAAACGCCTTCGCTTTTTTTAAGTAGCTGAGTTTGTAATCTTCATTGAAATGAGTGTGTTTTAAGAACTGGCCATTTCTCTACTGCATATTGCGGGTAACACTCTTGCTATAGACTATCGTTGTGAATGCATAGTTATAATCTCTTGAGTTTTATAAGTAACCTAGTTCCTAAGGCGATCGAATTTGTAATTTACTATCATATTCTTTGTTGTTTCATATCAGAAAACAGTTAATTAAATTCATTAATATTTTTTGTAATCAATGGGATCCTGATTATACTGATCAGGACCTGGTTCATATTCGGCAATCATCATTGACCTCCTTGAAAATTTCTTGTATGCCCAGTAGGGTCTTCACCTATCCCTTTGGGAACCCCTTCTCTAGATAAATCACAGACCCATACTAAGATATAAACGTAGTGTCCCTTCAAGGTCACGAGCTGGAAGGCGAGAGGGACATAGTCATTCTATCGGGAGCTTCAATACCAATTATTTTAGTCGAAACGAATCGTCTGATTGGCCGTCAGCATCCCCCCTCCTTCCAGCTCGTGACCTTGAAGAAACACAACGTATACTTCGATTTTTTTTAACGTGGCATCTCAAGGCCACGCACGAAAAAGGGAGAGGGAAGGCAGACTCCAATAGAGAGCCGTAAAAGTAGGAGTTGTAGTGACTTTACAGCTCCCTTTTGGAGTCTGCCTTCCCTCTCCCTATTTCGTGTGTGACTTTGAGACGCCACAAAAAACAAAAACAAAAAAAAAAACACCCAACAAGACGTAGATATCGGAGTGTGACACTGGTGGCTGTGCCCAGATCCTGATGGCGACGTACAGCGCGTCCCGCGAGTCGTCGACCGGCACGTGCCTGGCGAGCCCGTGCGCCGCGGGGCAGACGCCGCTCATGTCGGAGGACGGGCGCGCCATCACGTGTCACGAGGCGTTGGACTGCGCCGCGTCGCTGCTGCCGCTGCTGGACACGGCGGTGGGCGTGGACGTGCCGGTGTGCGGCGACAGCAAGCGCGGCTCCATCCGCCCCGTGGCGCGGCCCTTCTCCTGCATCCGCGACAACCGGGGCAACTGCGCCAGCCCGCGCATGCGCAGCGACCGGCCCTTCGACTGGACCGTGGAGCACGAGGACCGCATCGTCTTCCCCGACCGCAGGGTCGCCGCCGCCGCCGCCTCCGTCTCCTACCTGCACGACTACCTCGCGCGCTACGCCCTTTTCCCGCTCATAGGCATTTAACTCTGGTTCACATGTGGACGGGAATCGCCCGACTGCATCCCGCGGTCAGTTTTCACCTCAGCCCCGCTAAGACCATTTCACTCTTCGTTATTTCTTCCTCTCGCGCTACTCCCTCGTCCCGCTCATAGGCATTTAACTCTGGTTCACATGTGGACGGGAATCGCCCGACTGCATCCCGCGGTCAGTTTTCCCTCAGTCCCGCTAAGCCCATTTCACTCTTTATTATTTCTTCGCGCTACTCCCTCGTCCCGTCGGTATTTAACGGTCCGTTCACATGGAACGGGAATCGCCCGACTGCATCCCGCGGTCAGTTTTCACCTCAGCCCCGCTAAGACCATTTCACTCTTCGTTATTTCTTCCTCTCGCACTACTCCCTCGTCCCGCTCATAGGCATTTAACTCTGGTTCACATGTGGACGGGAATCGCCCGACTTCATCCCGCGGTCAGTTTTCCCTCAGTCCCGCTAAGCCCATTTCACTCTTTATTATTTCTTCGCGCTACTCCCTCGTCCCGTCGGTATTTAACGGTCCGTTCACATGGAACGGGAATCGCCCGACTGCATCCCGCGGTCAGATTTCACCTCAGCCTCGCTAAGACCATTTCACTCTTCGTTATTTCTTCCTCTCGCGCTACTCCCTCGTCCCGCTCATAGGCATTTAACTCTGGTTCACATGTGGATGGGAATCGCCCGACTGCATCCCCCGGTCAGTTTTCACCTCAGCCCCGCTAAGACAATTTTACTCTTTGTTATTTCTTCCTCTCGCGCTACTCCCTCGTCCCGTTGGTATTTAACGGTCCGTTCACACGGGACGGGAATCGCCCGACCGCATCCCGCGGTCAGTTTTGCCTCACCCCCGCTAATCCCCTTTCATTTTTCGATACTCTTTCTGGCGCTACTTCCTCGTGCCGTCGATAGGCGTTTAACCGGCCTTTCAGTATGGATAGGCATCTCCCGACTGCATCCCACTGTCAGTTTTCTCTCACTCCGCTTCCCAGCCTTCACTTTTTGTTAATCCCTCCTCTCGCGCTACTCCCACGTCCATAGGCATTAATGGGCCGTTCACTATGGACACCTTGACGTAAACATGAGGACATGTTCACGGATATTATTCCTAATGGTATGAATTGACTCCTCGCATCACAACACCGGGAGTAGCGGGAACAACAACATTCTTTTCAGCAAAACGTATCTTGGTATATAACGGTTTGGAAATTATTCGCTGGACAGGTTCAATAATATTTTATATTAACCGCTCAGGCCGAAGACCGGAGTCTCGTCACACCATCGATTCAATACAGTCGGTATCGATGCAATAAATGATCAGCCCAGAAATTATGTATACAATCAAACGAATAGGGGGCGATTATGCTCGAATGTTAATTATTTCAGGTACAATGAGCGCAATGAATGATTCTATGCAATGTATAATGTGTCATTTTGGGGAAAAAAAGTATTTCTCACACTTCATAATTTGTTCACACTTTCATTTTTGTTTCAAACATTTTTCATTCCAATTTATTAAATAGTTAAAACTTTGCGTTTCATCATGTGAAAAAATCTCCGATCCTCCACCCCTGCCCTCTATATTTTAAGTTTTTTACCGCCCATAAAATGTCAATTTTGTTGACACAATTCTTGTCTTAAATATATTGCTGGAATTGGAACCAAAAGGTGTTTGATAATTTCGGAATTACGTGTAATTTATTATGCTTACTTCTCGTGTCGGAAATAGATATTCCTGTGTCAATAATAGATATTTGAATTTATTAGAGAGAATACATTCGTTTTTATTTTTAATTACAGGAATTATTTCTCAAGGCGAAAAAGGACTCGTCAAAAATGTTGATGTATCGAAGTTTTAGTGTATTATAGTTAATTGTCAAAATTTTTATTGAAAATTAACGAAAACCTTTTGGAACCGTTTCAAAAACTAAACAGAATCGGTTTGTTATCAAACACTGAAATTTGAACCGAAATGTTTTATTAACCAAAACTGGTAATGTTATTTAAAACGGTTGGTCGTGATACTTTACCTTTATGTGTGTTATCACTTTGCCCATTTGTAATGCATACTGTATGTGTATTCTGATTTCAAAAATATATTTTACTTTCGGAAGTACTAGCCAGTAAACTAATTAAATACAAATATTCGTCTACTTAATATAATCCATTCACATACACTAAAAATAGGTGCAAATATACTGGACCAGAGTTCACACTGGACTGAACTAGTGTACTCAGTAAAGCCTGAGACGAAACGCTCAGCTCGTGTAGTAAGTCGCTGCCAAGTAGGGGAAATGGTATCATGGAGATTAGAGCCAATCATTAAGAAATTTTATTTTGTACATACTATATTTATATTTATTATTGGTTTAATTTATATAATTCATTGACTTGTTTATACATTGTATTTATTCACGGTTGAAATAAAATACTTCAAGTTTTATCCAAACTTTCACTTACTTGATAGAACATACCTCAAAAACCAATTTGTACAAATTAAGCATCTTTGTAGAAATGAATATATCTTTTGAGTTGTTAAGTAAGAGCAAGAAGGGGGTAGGGAAAAAGATAAGGGAAGTAAAGATCAAAAGATAAGGTAAAGAAGCTGTGAAAGAGAATGAGACAGAGAAAGAGGGAGTGAGGATTAGATATCCTTCAATTTTTCAAAATTCTATTTAAATTACGATGAAATGTCATCTCGGAAAATTAGAATTAATCATCTATTTAAATAAATATTTCAAGTAATATTAACACTTTTTAATTATCCAAAGTTAAATTGGAGGCAGTAAATATCAAATCATTTACGATCAAAGCCTATTATCTCTTGATTCTGTTTCAACTTCTCCCGTCTCTACCTTATCGACTTCATTCTAGTGAATACTGTAAGTTTCCATGAGCGTCAACTATTGTGGTAATTTGGCCTGTGAATGTGGTGCGTTGCCTTATTGTGGTAATTTGGTCCGTGAATGGAGGAGCCTGGAGTTACATCTCGGGCTGTGTTTCTCCCCTGTTGGAATGTGAGATGCGGCCCTGACTTATCGTCGGCTTGCGGAGGTTTTCCCCTTCAGGTATCTCCGCTAGTGGAACAATGCTCCAGCTGGGACAAACTGTATGCTACCAACATGTATGGTCATGTACGAGAGCACGTCAGCGTAAGTAAGTGGCGTAATGTATGTAAGGAGAGAGGAGACGAGGATTAGGGAAGGAAAGATCGCACGCGATCATTGGGCCGTTTGTTAAGGTATTCCTCCGGCATTCTCTTGCTACTGATAGGAGAAACCATAAAAAACTATCGATCAAACTAGGCATTCCCTAGAATTCACATTCAGACAGTGGTAGAGTCCGTTTCAGCAACGTATGTAGCTAGTGTCGAAAATCTGCCACCGTTAGGATTCAAACCCAAGTACCCTCCAGAAACGATGCTGCAGAAGAAACGAGCCGCGAGCTGATATTTATGTTTGTAAAATGAATCAGGAGCGCTTTTTCATAGTAGACAAATGAGTCAGGCCTCTTTGACATGACCGGAACATACACAGCAAACTTCCTCACTGCTCTACATGTGGGTTTTCCCCCGAAAGGCTATTCTTATTTAAATAAATAATATCGTGTGAAAGCCACGAAAGACATCTGTATCACTTCTGCTTCCACAAAGATTATGAGAGATTATGAGGACCTCAACACTCTATGTGAAGAAGCGAGAAGTAATTTTTTGAGAATCGAGTTTTAATATATATTTAAAGTTGCGAGCTGCACAAATGCCCACCTCGATTAAATGGCCACCTCTATTAACGGTCATTTATTGTGGAACTCTTTGAATTCTCCATAAGACCCGTGTAAATATTCCCTTTTCAGTGACCATCTAGCTAAACGGTGAGACGACCAGACTCATTTCTTAGATTAATCATTCATCAAGTGGCCACCTCTATCTATTTGAACTTATTATTGAGAATGTGGTCTAAATTACTCATTGAATGTCTTCCTGCGACGGTATCCATTGATTACTTCGATCATTCAAATTAGTTTATCTATCAGAAAGATAATTTCTGTTACAAGTGACACAACATTATATTAATAAATGTTTCTTAATGAAACAAAAACGCATTCTCTTCGCCATGTCATAGCAATGCTATGGCTTCGAGCTTCCCTTGAGTGTGAATTTTTTTTTGAGAACTCGCCGAGCATGACGTGTGCGCAAATGCGATCTGAAGGTCATTAGCTCTTTCGACATACGGTCCTACAGTAACGTTTCTTCTGGATGTAAATTGCCAACTTAAAGTCTAGTTTGCTAGTTCCATTCGGTTAGGATGGAAAGTGAGTTTCTGAACTAAACGAATGGGAGACAACACAACGGTGTGTTTTGATATTAGCCGCGGAGGCAAATAGTTTTTAATACATTGTTTAATTTTTTTATCATTTTTGAATATTAAAAATGTAATAGAGAATATTATTTACTTAAAGGAAATAACACATCTACATTTTATTTACGCTTCCAGTAATTTCATTATCTTGATTAAGCAGCGTCCTCTAATTACGGCCATTTTTCCCGCAGCCCTGATGAAAGCTTATGATATTAGCATGCCAAGCAACATAAAAATGTACCAAAGAAATGTAAGTTGAATCCTCAGATTGCGCAAAGACCCAGAAGTTTGAAAAAACCTCCAAAATGTAACTTATGATAAAATTTTACACTATGTTTCTGGATGTTCAATACCGTCTATGCATATAATTTTGATGCATAATAACATAAACATATATTAAAGAAGCATCCGCTTCATTTTTGTTTGCACATTAGGGTGTACGTTTCCTAATTTTGATTTTTTAATGAAAATTTCTGTTTCACCGTTTTATACCACACGTTTGGACAGTACCGTCGTCACACAGAACGTGTACTTTGATGGCACAAAAGATAATACTATATTTCGAGAAAACAATTGGAACCCAAAAATTACGTTTGTAACGCAAATGGTCCAATATTCATAAATGGTTGTGTGGAAGTAATGTGATAGGGAAAATATTTTGTTGGCCTCTTCGTAACGGGAAAGCCTTCAGCTTTCATTGAAGTGAAGGGGAATAGAAGTGCATAATGCCTTCTAAAGAATAACTATATCAAACACCCATATTTTCATGTCGTCTTATTTGTAAATGTTCAAAGAATACGGATTTCTCAAAAAGAAAATGTAGGACTACGGTTGTTTTCACTTCACAGCGCAACTGAGTTATTCACGTGACCGCCTCCAACGAACAGTTCACAAATTTTTACTATATTAAAAACGATGTAAAACCATGCAACATATTTCTTGTCCACAAAGTTCACAAAAAGAATGTCTTTCTAAATAGACTCCTCCTACAGAAATATTCTTCATTCACTTAGGTTTTACTCCAACACAAAGTCAAGCATCTCAACAACAACAACGTAAGTACTCGTTGCACCGCTTGATGAGTCATCTGCTAAACTTCTTCCGTCACATGGTATTCGTAACGGAAATTCCAAATGACCGCAGATAAGATGTTTTCACAAGAAAATAACAAAAAGTCCACCAACATATTCCATGGAAATTTAGTAAGTGCATCATGTCCGTCTCAGGAAAATTAGTCGGCAATCTTCAAAGCTCATGTTCGGTCTCAAATTTGGGAAATCCTGAGACGAACTCTGAGTGAAGATTTCAAGAACAACTTTCGTATTTTTTTAATAAAACTGTGAAAAGCTTTGTGCCAGACCATATCCATTAAAGTTTATGTTACATTTAAATTAGTATTAGTTTTAACAAGTTTGTTTTTATCAATGTATTTATATATTTTTTTAACCAAGCCCGTTGTCTTGCTGTTGATTTGAAGCGATAAAATGAAGGTGAAGACACAATCTGTGAACTTATATTCAAATCAGAAAAAGATTTCAAATAGCTCGTCTTCAGAATTGGGTACATTTTCCATCAAATATAGTAACTATTTAAAAAAAATGCAAATAACTAGCATGGTAGTAACAATGGTTGAATGTACACGGAACGCAAAATGGTCCAGAAATCAGCATAGCCTTGGACTATTTTTAATTTCCTTCTGTAACTTGTGTACAAGGAATGTGGGCCGACATTTTAAGGTCAGAAACTCCAAAGACCATAAAACGGTTAATGGTGTCCTAAAGTACCAACCATGTTAGACTTGCATGCACTCGCCGAACGTCACATCTGTCGCTTGCGAGATTGCGACAGGTTTGCAGCGGTCGAAAAGCGTCGGTCGCCAAGGAGATGTTCTTTGAAAAAAGATCTTTATAGCGCATCATGCCCAATGACCGACATTTTTGTCCAAGCAATTACCAAGCGTTACTACCACCTCAATTCTCATTGGGTCATTCACCTCTTGAGCTCTAAGAAACTCGACATTGAAAAAGTGTGCGCCAAATGCTCTCGTAAAGCCAGTGAAGCGTGATCCACGTTTCTAGGAGGCGTTTCTGACGCGCGCTAATTTTTCTAGAAGTCGTCAGTCAATTGTTATTTTACAATCACGGACATCGCTGGTATTTATCTTTTTATTCGTAGTGTGTAGAACTGCATGAGCGTATATAACTGGCATCGATTCAAAACATAATATCTCATGTTCATGTCACAATGCTATATTTACATGCTATTATTTTTAATGATTTTCAATTTGTACATTATGTAACCCCTGGTGCAAGATCATGCGAAGTCATGAATTAGAAATGTATTGTGTGTTGTCCGGAAAGTCTGACCACTGACTAGATGAAAATCTCGAGGGGGCTTCTGAGCGAGTGAGTTCTTGCAATCTCTTCTATGCGGACGACAATTCTGTTCCGCTTCCATTCTTGTACGTCGAGTCGGACATTAGGTCGAACCCTCATTCCCATGATACCAAACCAGATGGTGGCAGTAGTGTGATCAATTGGGTCACGACAAAGTCACACCAAAACCTTAATAGAGGAGGATTACTGCGTCAAAGAACGGTGACATTACGTAATCATGCCATTAGCAAACTATGAAATCGTCATCAAACCATATGTGAACTTCTTAAAAGAAATGATGACTAGATTGTATTGAAATTGCTCACCGATGTACAAGTCACCTAGAAGCTGATGAAATAAAAAAGAAAAAAGTAAACAAGAAGATATTCCGAAAGGTCGAATGAACGACAGAAAGCAAAAACAAATCAAAGGAGAAAAGGCGGTTTACATATAGAGAAAATAAACATTAAATGGAATTGTGGCCTAGAGATCAAGGTTGTAAACTTAGATTGTATTACTTATTAGTCTATTAGTTATAACTCCGTAAGTATGCGTTTCATTTCTCTCGGCAATATACATTTATCTTACACAAGGTTAAAGAAATACATTACACTTTTTATACATTAGAAAATAGTTTAAAGTATAGCACTAGTTGGACATACATTGTCAATTTTAGAATGTCGTCCTGGATTGCTGAGGTGCTTTTTCAATATTGTGATTGTAGGAAGACGCCGAAAAAAGTTTTAACTTTTGCAATTTTCGAAGTATTAGAAAATTACACGAAAATTAGGCTTGCGTCATTCTTGTATGTTATTTTTTCGTACTACCATAGAAAAAATAAATAAAAGACGTGGAGAAGTTTTTTTTTTTTTAAATCAAAGATGTTGAGGGTTCTCATAAAGTACTCCGAAAAATCAAAATATCTCTCAAATTTAAGGGGCTGCGGCATTAGCGACATCGTTAGGGAGATATCAGTTTCAGTGAAAATCCTGTATACGGTTTAGCCGCTAACATCGTTCACAGACAAATGGACGTTTTGCCAAATATCCATTTAACGAATATCCAATATTATCAATGTGTCCATGTTAACGAATTTTTCGTTAACATGGACACATTGATTTTGATTTCCGAATGTGTTAGAGAAAGTAATTCACAATATATGTCAACAATATTTGCCTACTTTTTCGGTGTCAGGGTCCTACAACACGATTTTTTGCCTTAAACTCTCCATTTTTGCTGCCGCCTTACATAACTCTCTTTACACTTCCTTAACAGAATGCGAG
Source organism: Gryllus longicercus (assembly GCA_038098605.1). Lineage (NCBI taxonomy): Eukaryota > Metazoa > Arthropoda > Insecta > Orthoptera > Gryllidae > Gryllus > Gryllus longicercus. The sequence goes on along the minus strand of JAZDUA010000448.1, from coordinate 1,132,331 downwards.
AATTTATTAATATTTCAAAAATCAAATTACTGTATTCTCTAATTACAATCGATGTTAATATAATTATTACAATTAATTATTAGGATTTTTCTTAGGTAAAGACCGTTTTCCACGGTACAGTTCGTGGAAATTGGACGTGCAGAAAGTCCAGACCCCACGATTTCCGCTTGAAAATGTTTGAGCATGTTCGATTTCTGTACGAAAGTTCAACTTGACTCTAGCGCTTCTTGCGGCAGACTCGCTCTTCTAAAGGCAGACTCGCTCACAAACGGCTTTCTTTACGGCAGAAATCGTCCATCATTACTATTTTTATTGTTGCCTTTTTATTTACATAACAAATAAAGATGTGGGTATATTTTATTCTTTGATATGTTCAATTATTCAACTGGAAACAGACGTTCTCAAGTGATATCATTAACTACTATCGTTCTCTGAAATAAGGAAGTTTTTCCCAAGCACTAACCAAAAACGTACGATGAGGTGCGCCTCAATGATTCCCCGCTAGGAACTAAAAATTAAACGAGCAAGGCTTGCAGACATTACAGAAGTTTTGCACATCGGCGTTTAAAGATAAGCGGACAGGTCTGTGATTCACATTTCATCAGGCGGACAGGCTGTGATTCACATTGTCACGAGATGTCTGGAACACCAATCATGGTATCTGTTGCAAACATACGCGTTAACCGGGCTCGATTCGTAAGAAGCGGGGCTTCATGACAAGTACCGAATAGGTTGCCGATTATCCTTGTGTTGGGTTCATAGTGTGCCTTAGAGAAGTGAAATTCACCATTGCGGATAAAAGTCGGCTGCTATTTTCAGAAAAGATGATGTATGACACTGAAGGAAGTGTTGACTTCCTCTCTACATGAGGATGGAAGTCAGTGAGGGGGAATCTTGAAATTCTAGTGAGTTCGCAAACAAGGAAGTTGGTTTTCTTCTTGGTCTTCTTAAAGCCATAATAAACTTAAAAAACAAACCTTACACTAAAGACGAAAACGGAAATGCAGTTGGTCTTTTTTTAGGTAAAAGGCTTATGAAAGTTTGACCCTGGGATGCAATCGGATGCAATCGGTATATGTCTAGTGCATTCCGGGACGGTTTTCCTCGTTAGTATAAGGAAGGGTCGCCCGGATAACATTGCACCGTAGATCGTCCTTTCGCTTTCATATTTGAAGAACAAGAACGGGGAAAAAGAACAAATTCTCCTTTTAACATTGCTCATTTAGTATACTCCTAGTATTGTAATAGATAGAGTAAGGAAAGCTTGTATTTTGGTCTTAAACTGTAACGAAAATTCTTACTTAATTCAAACTGATTTCTACGTTTACCGTGTGCTGCTCCAATGAGGACGTATAGGCGGTCATTGTCTTTCCTTAAAATATCCAGAATTAAATTAATTTTAGTTAGATTTCATAAATAGTTCAATTCTCCCACAATCTCCTGGATTCTCCCACAATTGTCTATATTCGAGATTTTATCTCGTTTGTTGCAAAACCAACTACATGCGTTCCTCAGAATGAAAACTATTTTTTTTTCTCCTGCCTCGACCCACAATTCTAGCCGGGATGCAATCGGGCTATCCGTCTCAGGAAGTCAAAAGTGAAAGGGAATTATCTGGGAAGCGGATGTGAGGGAACCTGACCACGGGATGCAATCGGGCAATTCCTTTTTTTTTTTCTCTCCGTACACGTACCCTCCCCGCCTCTGCCACGTCGTGCACGTAGACTATTTAATATTGGTGTGAAATATTACGTTGTTTACTTAGTCCACGTGTAATAAGAGTTATGTGGACTACATGTAGATTACTGGTTGAAAACATGTAAACCTGACGTAAAATTATAGTCTACGGCACAACATAGTCTGGCCCCACCCCGCTTTGTCCAAGCCCCACCCACTACATTGCTGCCTCGCAAGCCATACTGTTAAACGCATTGTGGATTGTATCGAGATATTCGCGAAAATCTGGAATAGTTTGCACTCAAAATCTGATTCAAGAGGCGGAAAGGAAGTTTGGGTGCAGATTTTCGAAATTTCATGCAGACAGTGACTTTCCTCTTGTTAAGTGATGTGTAACATTGCATCAAAACCGCATTTAATCTGTATATTATTATTGAAAACAAGCACTCTAAAATACAATTCTTTATTATGTACTAGGTCAAACGACGAGTAAAGAATCACACTAACCCAAAGAAAAACACTAGTTATCTTCCATATCAAATGCGAACTTGACATTACGAGTAATATACGGAGGCCAAAAGAACTCGTATAACACAAGTCTAGGACAATATTTCCTTTGGTTAGAAGATGAAATCGTAATCGTTGTCAGTTTCACCTGTCGGATGTTGTTTGCACATCCGGGGCAAAATATAGTCAAGCCTACTGCGATAAATTTCACAGCAACATGAATTGCAATTTCCGATTTCTGCAAAGATAATTATATACAACATTTCAAATAGACTAAGAGTTATTTTACCATTTTACATAGGTTTTCCGTGTATGTGAACCTATAGAGGTTGGGGACAATGGATTGTCTAATGTCTTCTCACTATGAAACGATTTCAAGTTCAAAGTGTATAACCAAATGTAATTCATCTTGTTACAATACAGCAGTAAGAATAAGTGTCACTGAATCACGTTCAGTCAATTACGGCACTCTGTAATTTTGGAATATACGCCAAACATAAATATTACGCAGCCCGCAATTGCATCAAAACTCAACGAAAGTTAGTTTGGCTTATCTTACTATTTCTCAGAGGTATTTTTCCCATTTCCGATATCTGAGGTTACATGCAAAACAAATATGTAATAAGAAGCAAAAGTTTAAAAGATCGTTTAGAAAAATTGTTTTAATTCCAGCTGAAAGAGGTTGATACTTATGGTCAAAGTACTTCATGAATATATAAATTCTGGTAAAAACTAGTGGGAAAGTGTGGCATACCAAACTTTCGATCTTCTTAGTATTACTCAAGTACTTCTCATAATAAAAAAATGTACGAAACTGTCATTTACAGATAAAAAAAAATGATAGATAAATTTCATTGCGAAAGAAATCTCAAGGTTTGGGTGAGGTTCGAAAATCAATTTGAACATTTGCAATTTGCAAGATTTTTAACGAAAATCGAAACTATAATTTATTTATCAATGCTATTATATATTAGGAGTAAAAACAAAATAAAAAATTGCAGCCATTTTTCAGAAAATTTCGAAAACGTTAGTTGCTTCACGTAGTACCCCCAAAATTAAAATATCTTCATTGTCCCCGTAACGGCATGATATACCTTACGCGACGCGTTTACCAAGTTTCGGCTCAAATCTTCTAATCTAACAGATTTAAGGATGACACATCCATCCACCACCCACCATCCATCCATCCTAATGCAGGGTTTGCCAGATTGGGCGGAATTCTGCTTTTGAGGCTGGCAAACGGACAAAAACTGAGTTCGCGGAATACTGCACTATGGGTGGCAATGCATCAAAACATGTGCGGGTTTGGGTTTTGAGTTTTCAGATTCTGACGAAAGTTTCAAAAAAACCCAACCAGAACGACGATGACAATAAGTTTCATTTTTTTATATAATGCTAATTTTTTACTAATCATGTATTAATTCATTCAAATCTACTTGAGTAATGTTTACGGTGTGCTCTAAAAGTCGTAGCGTCTTTGTTGTTCACAACATGAGTATATAATATCACATTGGCAGTACTTGCAGTTAATGTTAGAAGACATAATTTAAAATAAGTCATCTTTTGGAAGTACAATGTCACTGCCAGCGTATTGTTGCACTGGTTTCAAACCAACCTGTTTGTGCGTTTTACCAAGCAGGTATATTTGCGAATTCCAGAATCGAAACCTGAAACACAGGACTTGGAAGAGGCTAGCGATGACAATTTTGTGGAAGTTGTCAGGTTACTTGCGGTGTTGAACCCTACCAATGAATCTTGCATTTAACTTTAGCTAGAATCATCCAAAAACCATTTCAATGTGATATGAAAATGTGATAAATAAAATGATATAATTTGAAAATAATTATTTTATCCCCTTATGTACTCCTCCCATCTGCTATAGTCATGCGAATAGCCATAACTAATTTTTAAATATTAAGATATAACTTATAATTACGAAAAGTGTAAGTTTTTACGTAAATTATTAATTACAGTGATCAAAAACAAAAAATTAAACAAATCAAGCATTTTGTAGGGTCACCTGAAAAGAAACCTTCACATATATAGTTTTAATGCAAATTCAAATTTCCCGCTTTAAAAGTTTTTTTTTTCTTATTGGGCGAAATTGGGCGGATTTATAGCCATCTAACGGCAGATTTGTACGAATCACCTGGCAACCCTGTCCAAAATGGCTGAAATAAATTTAATCTTCATAGTTCGGTCCAAAGAACGTAGTTTTGAAAATCATCGTAAGAAATAGCTGTCGGCAGGCAGGACTGTCCATCGTCCTCAACATCTCGAGCTAAGGCATATTCGACGCGAAATTTAATGTTTGCACGGGTGTAAAAATCGATTTTCGAGTACAATCTTGCGTGTACCTCCTCGCCGACAGCATCGGTGTTAACCATTTTTGGAACAGTGCCAAGAAAACTTGACCCTGACGTGTGTGAAAAGTTGCAGCTCAGAGGAGCAATAAACACATTTTACGACCGAAAATTCGAGATAATATTGTTGAAGTGATTCCAATACTTTTCCTCCTTGAATGTGTTTATTTCGTTCAAAACATTTTGTTTCGTTGGTTAACTTGCTCGAATAAAAATCATCCACGAAATTGTGTAGGCCCTACATAGTGTCAATAAGAATCTGAATGTATTCTTGAAATGTATTTTGAAATGTTGATGTCTGTAGAACCAAGGTGTTTCAAGTCCATTTTTTTAACAAAATGAGATTTCTGCTTGTGTTCTATGCCAGTGTCTACATGTGTGCATCAAAACAAATTGTAAATATTCCACTCCATAAGATTCCAACTATTCCATACCATTCCTTACTTACCCACTTCAAAAAAACTTTAAATGGCTATCCTGAAAAATTTAGTAAAATGGACTTAGAACAGTTTGGTTCTCAGTTCTCGATGAATAAGTTTTCGAAAACCGTCCCCACAGTAAAGTAAACCTTACACATGGTCACAATTTTCATTGGTGAAATCTAATTTTCTAAATATTTCACAACATTACGCAGCTGACTTGGAGATGGAGATAAAGATTGTTCTTAAAACATTGTATTGTGTAAATTTACACAATCCTATGGAAATTATGACATCTAAAAACAGATTTTATTTCATTTTATAATTCTTCACTTTGCCTCACAATTTTGCAGCGTGCTCAAACAAAAATCGCAAATTCAAATTATATTCCTAATAAAATGTAACAATTCTAACTAAATAAAAGGGAAATAGCATGTTTATTCTTTATATATTTTCTGCCCTTTGCCTTTACCCAAAGGAAGCATGCAAAAGCATATGTTTTTCAGTGTTCAGGGGTAAGTACTGCGTTTTACTTGATCTCCATTTTCTCTCTAAGCCTACAAAAACCAGACATCAAAGCAAAAGGAAGTGTATAAAGCTTATGGCTCATGAAACGCTCGTAAGAACTTAGAAAAAAAGGTTGTGAATGCGGATACAGCGAGTTTGAAGGTCTTTGTTGATAAAATGAAATGATCAAGATCGCAATGTGACTTATGATGAAGGGACCACTTGTACATTAAGTAGCGCGTGCGTGGTCAGTGAATGAGTGGCCAACCTCAATGGACTCTTATGAGAAGATTGGTTGCCGCCGTAGGCATGTGTACCGTAAAACAGGAGGCGCCCCTTCTCCATTTAACTATTTTATTTGTATGTGACATATTTTACGAGAAAATAAATAAAACATACTGAAAGGAAAATAAGATTTTAACTCTTAGTACTTAATTGATTTTATTACAATTGTACTTAATTACTTACTTACTATACTTAAGTACTCAATTTTATTTTAAAACAGGAGCAGCTCCATCTCCATTTAACTATTTTATTTGTATGTGACATATTTGACAAGAAAATAAATAAAACATACTGAAAGAAAAATAAGATTTTAACTATTAGTACTTAATTGATTTTATTACAATTGTTCTTAATTACTTACTTACTATACTTAAGTACTTAATTAATTTTATTTTAAAACAGGAGGAGCTCCATCTCCATTTAACTATTTTATTTGTATGTGACATATTTGACAAGAAAATAAATAAAACATACTGAAACGAAAATAAGATTTTAACTCTTAGTACTTAATTGATTTTATTTTAAACAATTCACATGGTTGCCTGACTGCTAGGAGAGCTTCTTCCTTAAATGTCGAATAACAATTCCGCAAACTGTCAAGCAAAAAAGGGAAAATCTAGAATATAATTAATTAAATATTTAACGTAATAAAATGCCTATGGTTTCCTTTGCGTGCAAGCTATTTTGCTTCCGTGCGTCTGCATGTGTGCATTTGAAGCGAACTGGACGATGCAAACAGTTTTGGGAATGATGCCCTAAAAATATGCATATCGGACTCAACCCTTCCTCCGCGACATCAGGTTGAACAGATACCGCGACCATTTTTTTCCTTGCGACACTTCACAATTTGGCGGGGACGGCGCCCTAAAAATACGCATTACCGAACGACACCTTCCCTCCGAGCCAACGCATGAAGCAGGTACCGAGATCATCTTTTTCCTTGCAAAATTTCAATTTGGGGGGGGGGGGCGGCGCGCAGTGCCCTAAAAATAGAATTACCGGCCGTAACCCTTCCTCCACGCACCCGGGAGACCCAGGCACCGCAATCATTTTCCTCAACACCATACCTTCTAAGTCAACAGACGCGCACGGAAGAAGTCTCGATCCCTTAGTCATTCCACGGGCGGCGTCGAGCAGCACGGTGACATCCTTCCTTGTCGGGCATCCCCCGCCACACACACACACACACGCACACTAACTTCCTCGCGGGCCGCGGAAGGCGGCGGGGCCCGGTGGTGACGCAAGCGCCCAGCAGCGGCGGCGGCGGTGGCGGCGGCAGCGCTAGGCCAAGGCAAGGCCGCGAGGCGTAGGTGTCACGTGACCCGCGCTCGGGGCGCGCGGCGCGGCGGCGTTCGCGACCGTCCACTCGAGCACAACCCGGCGCGCCGCCAGCGCTCTCACACCTCGCGCCCGACGCCGCCGCCACTTCGCACCAGCCACGCGCACCCACGGCGCCTCGCCGCACCCACAGCGGCTCCGCGTCAGCGGACGTTCGCGCTCCTCGCCACGGGATCGGTGTCCAGAGTTCGTTCGCTGGAGCTGGCAACTCGCGCTCCCGCCAGCTGGCCTTGATGCTTTCGGAGTTAATTGTGGGAAACTCGAGTGTAATTGGGATTTCGGGTGGATGACGCTTGTTGTTTGGCGTCCAACTTCCTGCGAAGATCGTATCTGCAATCAGCCTCCGGTGGAGCGACTTGTGTCGTGCGTGTTAAACGATAGTTTGCTGCTGAGGGACGAATCTAAGACGTCCGACTGCGTGAATCGTAATAGAATATCGCTAGCTGAATTGTCAGCTCTTGAAGGATCGATCTCAGAGAGTCACCAATCGTTGTGGTGACTGAACTTTACGAGAAGACCGCATTCAAGCCTGTGCTTACGATGGCGCGCGTGTGGGTGGTAGCTTTAGTGGCGACTGTCTCCGCGCTGGTGCTGAGCAGCGCAGCCTCCGCCGCCGTCCGCGGCAGACGCGACATCGTGCAGACGATCGTGCTGTCGCCGCTCAACACGACTGGCAGCGACCGCGTGCAGCACGCCTACTGGTTCCAGCGCCTCTTCGGCACGCAACTGACGCCGCGCGAGCTGCACTGCATGCGGAACGGGACGGTCCCGCCCCCAGGCACCTCTCGCACCGACTGTCACTGGCTCTTCACGCAGGTTTGATTCTTTCATTATTCAGTGTTTCCGAGCAGGTAGACCGAATCTCTCGGAATGTGGCGGTGTTCCTCCCCCACTGGAACGTGAGGTACGGCACCGACCTACACGTCCCCCTCCAGTTATCTCCGCCGGCGGGGCACCACCCCAACCGGGACAAGCCATACTGGTCTCCCGATATGTCTAGTAGGGTAGTGCTTGTAAGTGCGTGAGGGGGTGTGTCTGTGCGAGTGTGTGTCTGTGCGAGTGTGTGTCTGTGCGAGTGTGTGTCTGTGCGAGTGTGTGTCTGTGCGAGTGTGTGTCTGTGCGAGTGTGTGTCTGTGCGAGTGTGTGTCTGTGCGAGTGTGTGTCTGTGCGAGTGTGTGTCTGTGCGAGTGTGTGTCTGTGCGAGTGTGTGTCTGTGCGAGTGTGTGTCTGTGCGAGTGTGTGTCTGTGCGAGTGTGTGTCTGTGCGAGTGTGTGTCTGTGCGAGTGTGTGTCTGTGCGAGTGTGTGTCTGTGCGAGTGTGTGTCTGTGCGAGTGTGTGTCTGTGCGAGTGTGTGTCTGTGCGAGTGTGTGTCTGTGCGAGTGTGTGTCTGTGCGAGTGTGTGTCTGTGCGAGTGTGTGTCTGTGCGAGTGTGTGTCTGTGCGAGTGTGTGTCTGTGCGAGTGTGTGTCTGTGCGAGTGTGTGTCTGTGCGAGTGTGTGTCTGTGCGAGTGTGAGACTGTGTGTGTATGTGCGTGTGTGTGTGTGTATTGTAGGAGAGGAGCGATCAAGAATGAGAAAGGCAAGGTCGCGCGTGGTACGTGGCCCATCACGGTACTTTATGGTATTGTTCTCAGTAACCACGGTTAACAAACCGATCAGAGTATCCTGCTGCTAGAATTCTCCTCCAGACAAAGACTGAATTCGGCCCACCTCTCTAGCAAGTGTGGAAAATCCCCAACGGTCGAGACTCGAACCCAATGACCTCCCGCTCAGAGCCACAGCCGTGGCGACACTCAGTGCCGGCGCCAGGCACGAGCAGACCGGGCGATCGCCAAGTCAAGGGGTCTGGTGAGGCGACTGATGAAAAAAATAGTAAAAAATTGAAAAAGAAATTACAACTCAAGAAAATCTTTAAGCAGTTGGACAGCGATCTAAAATAAATTAAATTTAAAAAATCGTTATAATTTTCTAAGTTGTGGTTCAGCAGTCTGATATTTCATAAAATTTTCAATTAGTTTTTTTTTACTTTAAATATTTAATTACAGTCCTTAGATATAAGGTAGGCCTCAATGAAATGAATAATTGACGCTAACATTAAAATAGGTTTCATTGAAACTCATATTATTATTTCATTTGTTTAATAAAAGTGTTTAGCAATGATTTACTTAAACACTTACTAACCACAATTTTTTTTAACGTTTTAATATCACCGAGGAAATTGTGTTATTTGACTAAATACTTTTACTTAAAACTATTATTTAAAATGCATTTCCCAAACCTTTTTCTAGCTTACTTATTAGTTGAAATAAAATAACTCGTATTGTTTCTTTCACATTTTATTTTTTTGGGGGGAGGGGGGGGGGGCTACGTTTCAACATTTCCCCCTTGCCCAAAAGTGTCTCGCTGCAGCAGTGGCGACAGTAGTTCCCTGAGCGATCGCAGCCCGCGTGTTCCCGCAGGGCCCGTGCGCGGCGCGGCAGTGGCTAGTGCTGGCGGAGCGCGCGGGCGGCGGCGCGGGGCTGGCTCCCGCGTGCCGCCCCCGCCCCTGCGCGCCGGGCTTCGAGCTGCTGGCGGACGAGGCGCGCTGCGCGCCCCAGGAGCGCCTGTGCCCGGGCGAGGCCGGCCGCGCCTTCCGCTACTCGCTGCGCGGGGAGGGCCGCTGCCACTGCAAGGGCTTCTACGCGCAGGCGCCCGACGGCCAGTGCCGGCTGCTGTTCGCAAGAGGCTCCTGCCCGCAGGGACAGGTGGGTCGGACGGCGGGGGCTCAACCCGCCGGAAGCGTTCGCCGCCAGAAAACCTCCGGAACCGGTCCCCGATAGAACCGTTCACCAGCAAAAACCCTCTGGAACCGATCCCCGCTGAAACCCTTCACCACCAAGAACACACCAGAACTGTTCCCCACCACAACCCTGCGGTACCGTTTCCTTCCAAACTCTCCGGCACTGCCCCCGCAAGAGCCCTACGGAACGGTTTCCGCCTAGAACCCACCGGAGCAGTTCCCTCAGAACTCTCCAGAACCGTCCTCCACCAGGACCCTCCAGAACCCAAAGCCCTCCGTCAGAGCCTTCTGGAACCGGTGCCCATCTGAACCCACCGGAACTGTTCATCATCCATCAGAAAACGTCTTTCCCCTCCGCTTAATGAATCCCACCCGATGTAGAAAACACTCATTGGATAACCGAGGTGTATGACTGGTACGTCTCAATGGTGTTGAGAATAGAAATTTTGTGTAGAAGCGCTCGGGACATTTTTTTGATGTTCCATCTCACTGCTTTATAAAAAGTTATGTTATTATCTGTATAGCAAATAGTGAAAAGTACATAAGTTAAGATTTAAAACATTACTTCGTAGCAAAGCAATTAATGAAAGTAAATACGCGAGTTCGGGTACTCCTAAATGTCGGGCCCACGGCCTTGACCTCTATGAAGCCGTTCTTAATCTGTGCCATTTGTATACACCTCCGTGGATGTTCTTTCCTCCAACACATATCATAATAGTGTTTAACAGCTACCACGAGAGTTCGTAATAATTTCGAGAGTCCAATACCAAAACAGCATCGGAGTATGTATAACAATCCATGTATTGGGTAATTCAAAACAATAAACGATTCTAGTGAACATTCCCGTGAAAATGTATGTTATGGTGCTTGACTACAGATTCACTACTGTATACTTCTTTTCACAATATGTTGCAAAATTGCATCATGCTCTTCGTATACGTCACATTCTAAAGAAAACTGATCTACTGTCCATACCCATACCTATTCAGAGAGGCAAAAAGGTTTTCATTAGTACATGTATTAACAATCTAATGATCATTTAAACTATTGTAAATTTATTTTAATTTTTAATTTTAGAATATTTTCTTGATATCTTTCGGTCCCACATTTGTGTGGAAAAGAACATAAATTACAAAATAAAATGATCGTAAATGTTTATACTTCATCTATAGAACAAGATACTGATTTATTTCATGTCATGTTCCTGTTGCTAGAAATGGCATGTAAACGTCGGTTAACATGTAACTGCGTGAGTAAACAGTAAGGACTGGTTTAATTGAACGTAATGCCCTCCGGAATTTATGCATTCGAACAATGAAAACAACTTTTACAGGAATTAAAGATCAAAACTAATGTTCAATTTTTTCACCACTGTTGTGTTATTAATTATACTAAACGTTCTACATATTTTGCATTAAAAAAGCCCAAATTGTTCCCCTCATTAAAGTAGATACACTATGAAAAGCATTTTTTTTTATTAAGTCCAATATACTGGCCAGCCCTTGGGGCCTTACAGCTTTTGGTTACGTATTGTTTGGGTAGTAAACCTCGGGAAGTTTCCCACATTGCGCTTCTGAGTAATTACGATAATTTCATTTATCGTTTAGAAACTGTTTTATTGCTAAGAATCTGAGATTTTTAAAAGATTGAGGGACATTCAGAGAAGACGTATGTGATGGAATGTCTCGTCCTAAGTTGAAAATTGGGATCAAATGGGAAGTAGGAAGATAGAAAAAGAAATTATACCCCAGGTAAACAACAAGCTCACTTAAAATATTTATGTGAAATTATTATGTATCCGTCGTTGAGATGTACGGAATCCCATTCTATGCAATGGTGCAAAAGTTTAAAATCATTACAGTTTCCATTACTCAGAACATGGTTTCTCTGAGTCCAGTAATAACAGCACCAGGGAATTTCGCGTCTAACATTTTTTGCTGAACACGTGCGTAATAAAAAGTCACTCGAAATCTTGAAAAGTCGAATGTACCTGTTGGTGCTATTAGACTCAATGGTATCTTGATACGCAATACGAGAAACGGTGAACAAGGCTCGTTTACTAAGTTGAAATCAGTGTGACGATAACGTAGGAAACGAGTGTGACCTCAGATTCTTCCTGGTACTGCGACACCTTCACCCCAACCGTGTTTGGACGTTTTTCTAGAGACCGTGATAAAGAAGCCTATAGCGCTAGACTATCAGACGCGTTGCGGTCGTTAAGCCTCGAATCTCAGATGTGAAGGGAGTAAATTTTGTTGTGAAGTGTCTAATGAGCTTTGAAGTTAATGATTGCTGATATGAGAGCGCAGGATTTTATCTCCTCAGCTACCTGTGAAAATTCCTTTAGAAAATTCGTATATTTTTAAATATAGTTTCCGCCGTATTTTGTTTTCTCTTTTGAAACTAAAGTTCAGAGAGATCAGAAACAAAAACTTCACATTCTCTTGGATATACAACGTGACTGCTTAAAATGTTTAATTGCGATTTAGTTCAGGGGCAAGTCGTTCTATCATAGGAAGGTAGAGCGACAACAAAGTAAAATAATACAAAAATGAAATTTAAAGTTTTTGAAGATTTGCAAGAACGTGGGATTTGCAAAACAATATCATATAAAAAAGAATCTGAGTGATTATTTTCATAAAAATTGTTGAGATTTATTCGTATAAACCTTTCATTGAGGTAAACTCACGCACTTATAAATATTGACTATTCTCTTTATTACGATGGACCTAATTGCTTCCTTACTTTTAAAACTAGACAACAGACTCAAATACTATACTTTTTATAATGGCTTTTTTGGACGGTCGTAAACGCTTTTGATCTGAACGGGACTTGTGTGGTTTAGAAAGAAATTGTCCCTTTTTGTAACGTATATTACTAATAATTTCTATCAATATTATTTTGATATTATAAATAAAATACCTGAGAAAATCTGTATGCCAGACATCATATCAACCGTTTTAAGGAAAGAAGTCACTGTATGACATACCAGAAGACGTCATCAACAGGACAACTAACCCTAAATACGTAATTCTCAGAGACGCGTTCACTTTCACTCGATTGCATCTTCCGTGTGTCAGAAACTTTGCCCACGCCTCGTTGTTTTTTGTTTTTTTTAATAACTCGCGCGTCAAAGAATAATGACGAGAAGTGTGAATATCAAGCAGTCTTCGGTGATAATTCTGAAAATTTATGCTAAAATTGAGATAATAAGTATTAAAATATTTAAATTAATAAATTGTATGATGAAGTCATTTCAGATCTAGAAAACAGCTACTAAATGTAAATAATAACGAAATATTTTGGTCTAACGTTGTTTTTTTGTTTTTCAAGATATACTGATTTTATGCTTATAAAAAAGGAAATATCTACAAACATATAATACATTGAAATATTGCAGAGCACTTTTTTTTAATGTTTCCTAATTAAATACATATGAAGCAATTTGATAGTTCAAAAAATATCCCAGATATGTAATTATGATGAGTGAAGATAGACAACGCAACTTTACAAAGCGAAGTAAAAAAATCCATTGTACAAACACGTTTTTTGTTTCCTTTTTACAAGATGATCTGTTTAATGCAAACGACAGAGAACCGGATTCGACCAGTTGGATGCGGTTGGTTACTCAGCAAAAAATAAGAACGTTTATAACACAATAGTATTCATTAAAAAAGAATGTGTATGTAATGGAAAATACTACTGAAGGCAGAGAACCATACGATTAAACCGCAACACAGATGATGGAGAAACCAGTTTTATTTGGAATACTGTAAACCATGAACACTTGTTGAGCGATGATTCCATCGTTGACTCACCGACGATTCAGACTTCTCGTTACGCTGGTCTTATTCTGAATTCTCCTCAAACTGCTCTTGTATGCAAGAACGAAACGTAGTTTTACATTGGAAAACCGCAGTGTACGAGAGAGGACGGATGCAGAATGCACTGACAAAATAAGGCGACAATTGAGTACAACATACATTCGTGGGGAGAATAAAGACCAAACTCGTGATGGGTTCGCAGGGTTCGATGGGTCCTCAACATATGGAGTACCTATTACGTCCACATTCGAGCCTATTAAGATCATTTGAAATGCCTCCAATACAAAATGTGCCGGATATAAAACTTCCAGGTTGAAAAATTACGTTACTGTATTATAATTCCCGCGATGGATCTTTAGAGAGCAGGGAATTTCAGATTTTGTAAATCGAAAAAAAATGATTTCTAATAAAATATTATTTTAGTAATAGTCTTGAAAGTACCGACTAGTAATAAACGCAAAAAAAAAACTTCAAAACTAAAAATCCTATGAAAAAAATGTTATGGGATTCAATGATCCTACATTTTGAAGGTGTACGTGTACTTTGTACGTGTGATATTACGACATGCGGATTATAGCGCGAACTTTGCCTCACTCTTTGTCTCCCTCTTCCCTTTCCTTCCCTGCATCGTTCCCTCTCGACGTCAGACGCTGGATAAGTCATACTCCCTTTTGTAAGTCGTGACTAAGCTATTCTCATGCACGTACAGGCGTCAGATGAGTACGGCATTAGAACGAATTGCAAAACAGAGTTTCGATTACAACTATTGGTGTTACAGAATAGTACAGACTTTCTTGTACACGTATTCTCTTGAGTCGGAGCTAACTTTACGGTTTTGGCCCACCCTCTTTCCAGCTGCTATCTATCGGCACTTAGAAGATCCACCAGGGCCTCCAATCGTACCTACCGCTCCCCTGAGGATATTCCCAGTGAAGAACATCTTCGCGAAACGGGAACATCGCGTAGGCCTATCTCGGTCCAGTGCTTTTTATTTTCTCGCCTTTACGAAAGTACTTTGTAAGAAGGGAAAGTTATTTAATCGTTCTCCGGCGAATTTTCGGCAGAAAATCTCTCATTGACGGGCCCTGGTAACGAAAAAGTGGATAACTCTAGTTGCTAAATAAATTTTTAAAATCCATCTAACATATCATGTAGTCAGAATCCATGTTTTGTGTGTCCTGATACCGAAAAATCGATTGACGGCAAAACTTTTGTCTGTCCGTCTGCGGTCAACGCTAGCGCCAAAATCGTTCAGCCGATTTTCTCCAAAATCGATATTCCCTTATCGATCTGAACAAACCCGAGGCTTTGTGAGTTTGATTTTTGAGGATACTTTACATGAAGCGAGCATTTATAGTTTTAAGCGTCGGCCCGAAATGGATCCATGCGGCGCTTCTGTAGTGTAGTAATGTGAGTGATAGCAAATTAACAATTTTGTTTGCTGCTTATTGAAAAAAAAAATTTGCATGTTTATGTAGTCAAGTAAACTTAAATACAGCTGATCAGTTACAAATAATGCGAGAAAGTATGCGCTTTTGTAGTACTACTAGTTCACATTTGCCCGTAGTATTTCTTGGACCCATCTTTGTGCTTGTCGCTCTTTCAGAGTGTGGAATGCAGTTCAATTAAACACACAGATTGCACACAGAATTGCCTGTCAGACCAAGAGATGGAACGATTATAATAGAGCATAATGCAGGAGGGATTCCGAATGCCCCCCACACCACGTGGGGGGCACAACATGCACGCTTATGCCGGTATTGAATCCACATCCATAGGGTCCATGTGCTTGGGTCCACCTGCGCAAAGCCTGTGCCTGATCTTAATATTTGTAAATGTATAACGGTTATGTACCAAAATAATAATTTGATAAAACTAATGATATAAGTAACACTAACTTTTATGCAAACGCGGTCTCAATGTGCTTTGCAGTACTGAACCCATGTACTTAATTACTTTGACACTTTTCGATTCAGCTATTCGATTCCAGCTATTTTTGAAAAAATTTCGAAAATGTTGCAGGGGCTTCAATGTGACGTGCCTCCAAAATTTAAAGAATTATTTTCAAAATCTGAGCTTTTTGTCTGGCCAGATCGATCATATTCATTTTGGAAGAAATCCTATGAATGATTAAGATGCGTGTTGTTCACAGATGGATGGACGGACGCGCAGAGGGACGGACGGACAGACGGACGTTTTGCAAAAAACACACACGCTTTTCCGTACCAAGGGACACCAAAATGTGTGTTTCCATTAAAATCTCTAAATCAGTTATCCACAGCAATACCTAGCATTTTATATATTACTCCGTATACGTACGTGTACTGGAAAATAAAAATTGGAATTTTGCACTGAAAAAAATTAAACATTTACAATAAAAATGTTATTAAGATGATAATATTCGTAATTTTGTAGAATTAACGATCTAGTCCAATAAAGAACTTGCATTTTTTTAGCAAGTCTCTGATACAAACTAGTTCATCAATACTGTGGATAAACAATACGATACTTCTATACATTTTGTATCTCGGTGCACTGACATACGTTGCAACCAGTTAAATATTCTACTCCGCGAAAGAAATCCTAAAAAAATCCTAGCAACCTGCTGAAATGTGCTGTTCGTTCAGGCTGTCTTGAGAAAGAGCAACATTTTGCTGTTTCGTCACTACCTAACCTCGACAAGAAACATTCCCTTTTACTTTCTTGTCCTCACGTACGTACGAAGAAAAAATATTGTAATCGGCTAACGGATTGGCAGATTTTCAACACAAAAACTCGTATTGGCGGACCCTGGTAACGAGAACGTGGAAATATCTTGTTCATGTTTATAGTAAATTACTTCCTCTAACACGTTGTATAGTCGGAATACATGTTTTTTGGGTCCTTGATATCTAAAAATCGATTAACAGCTAGCATGTTCAGCCGATATTCTTCAAAATTGATATTCCCCAATTGCTCTCGCTGTTGTTGCGACCTCTTGAATTTGAAACTGATATTTTAATAATGGCGGGTACCTTACACGAAAACCCTTTGGATATGTCCCGAATTTCTAAAAAAAATTTGACCAAACTTTGCGATTAAATTTTGTTGAGGGATAGCGTAAAGGGAATGGTGCAGGTCTCATTTTTGTTAAAATCCCTTAATTTTTCGAAAATTGCCAAAGTTCAATTTGTTTTTGGCGTCTACCTACAACTAAAATATTGATGGTACAGGTTTTTGTCCTTAATAAAATATTTTCTTTAAAGACAGATCTTTAAATAAGGTCCATAATTTTTTTAAAAAATAATTTGTGCTTAAAAAGCTGTAATATCGCGCAGATCTCATTTACGTTCAACTCAAATTTTATGCAGTTGTAGCACACCTTGTTCGTTAAAAGTTAAGCCAGGAAATATGAAACATCAATTCACGTAGTATTGATTGGTTGATTGAACATTTAGTTGTGCAATTACTATTATTACAGTTTCCAACATTTTGGCCTACTGCAGTCACATCCGTACCTTACGTAAACACACCTGTACCTTACGTGGAATTCAAACCTACGTTACACCCAGCGCGATTACCTGTCATTCACAGAACTTTACTTCAGGATATCCTTTGACCCCACACTTACAGCGGACGGACTAGCGGATATGGCGTAAGGAGAGGGGACGTTGACGTGAAGAAAAGTTAAAACGGAAAATAAAACACAATATCGTGGTCACAGATACGACGATGTAGAATGAGGAAGTAGATAATCACTTTTAACATCCGGTGAAAAAGTCCAACCCATCTATATTACACGCATTTTTCGCTAGAATTTTAAAGAAGTGGAGTATTAGCGAGAAATGATGGGCCTTTCAAACGAAAAGAATGAGCCAAAATAAAATTTTCATCCAGTAAATATTTACATTAAGCGAAATTTAACCTACCGAAATTACATAAAATCTAGACCTTGGAATTGTCTCATTTACATGTTTTCATTTATAACAAATTGGCTGTTCAAAATCAATCAGAAAGACAAAATGGATAAATGGAATACAACTTCGTGGAACTGCAAGTAAAACCTCGAAACTAAGATTTCAGTGTATTTCCATGCAGCTACATAAACAGCTACATAAACATTATGAGCGTCACCAACGAAACACTTTACAGTTTACACCTACCTGAACATTCCAATATATCGTTTTGAGAATCACCAAATCTCCACGCAATAAATATACTAGACAATAATCAAGTTACAAGAAGATTGAAAGATGTAAGTCTCTAGAACTAATAAATTAGTAAGTTTAGTTAAAATATGTTGTAACATTATGATTGTCCTTTTTCGGTTCAAAGTAATTCATTTAAATTACCAAGGAGAATTACAATACGGCGATTACACTCATATACTTTAAAATTCGTTAACTAATTTTCTATGTATTTGTTATGAAAATATATCATGTGAAGATATAAATGTACTGGAAATAAAAAAGAGCTAATGGCTATAAAGAACAACAAAGATCCCTGCCCTGGGGGGGTTCCGGTTGAATTGTTGAAACATGCCCCTGATGTTGCCTTGGAATATTTAGAAGAAATGTTTATAAATTTCTGAAAGGAGAAGCCGTACCAAAAACTGGAAAAGGGCATGTACTACATCACTTTATAACAAAGAAAACATCTTATTGTTCCAATATCTGGGACTTGAGTGTCATTCCATCAACAGGAAGGCTGTATGGACGTATTCTGATAGGATTGAAAGGGATAAGCTGGAACTAGAACAGTGGATCCTGTATAGTAATCTCTTTTGCGTTAAACAGCTGATGAAAAAGTCCATAGCCTGCGAATGCCCGTTACATCCAGTTTTAGGAGGCCTCAGAGAAGCGTACGATAGTGTACCAATGAAAAAGTTTTGGGAAGCAATGAAAGAAAACAACATCCACAGGCAGTGCATAAATGCTGTAAAGAGTTTCTATGAAGGAAATCGTATCCAGGTTAAAACTTAAGCAAGGTTCATCAGTCTTTCAAGATTAAGAAGGGGTTAAGATAAAGATATTGTTTATTCCCAACACTCTTCCAAATATATCACATCAGCTTTGCTAAAATGGACAAAAAGTGCACTAAAATAGGAATTCAGAAAGAGGAAGAAAATATTCATTCTATGTTTGCTGATGATCTACATCTTCTTGCATAAGATGTAAATGATGCTTCCTACACACAAAAAAAGTGTAGAGGAATATCAAAAATGGGGATTGGAATAAACATGGAAAAGACTCATTATTTGGTAGTTAATGATGTAAAGGAAGATATAATCAAAGAGGGTTCTAAGATTAAAAATGTAAAAGATTTAGACTCATTGTTTGGTAGTTAGTGATCAGGAATCTATAACCCTAGATGATTCTAAGATTAAACATGTAAAAGATTTAGAATATTCAGGAGTAATTTTGACTGAAGAGGGTACGGGTCATGCCGATATTTTATCAATAATCCGAAAGGGAATACAGATAATAAATATCTGAACTACTACTTTGGAATAAGGATGTTTGAACTAAAACACAAATCCAGCTGTTTAAGTCTTTGGTAGAGAGCACAATAGCATTTGGCTCTAAAACGTGGGTACTTCACCAAGCTCTGCAAAAGAGAATTAATCGTGCTGAAAAAAGGTTTTCTGAGAAGAGATGAAAGTGAAATTCCCATTCTCTTTCATGAAAGGCTGAAAAATGTGTACGGTGATGCAACAATAGATGTCTGTACTGTTAGATGATGGGTTCCTCGTTATAACGAAGCTGAAGGGCAAACATCGTTGGCTGACGAAAATTGGAGCGGTAGGTTGATGATTGCAGTCGCACCACGCAACATTCAGCAAGTCGATGACATCATTCGTGGTGAACATCGGGTGAATGCAGGTGATTTGTGTGGCATTATCTCCCTCAATTCATCTGCCGTCACCCTGTGGTCACCACGCATGATGGCCCCCAGCGTC
This sequence comes from Gryllus longicercus, assembly GCA_038098605.1. NCBI lineage: Eukaryota > Metazoa > Arthropoda > Insecta > Orthoptera > Gryllidae > Gryllus > Gryllus longicercus. Next base: position 1,112,695 of record JAZDUA010000448.1, on the reverse strand, counting down.
ACCCAGCGAACACCCGTTACAGCATCGAACCCATCGTCTAACAGTACAGACATCCACTGATGCATCACCGTACACATTTTCCAGTCTTTCGTGAATGAGAATGGGCATTTCACCTCTTGTATGCAAGAGTTCAATCACACAACGCTGTCTCACACGAACATCGATGCCTGACATTTTTAAGCGGCTGCTGTGCTGCCACAGGTTGACGACAAATTCAAATTTTTCACTTCACTAATTTTATTTACGTATAAAAAATATGAGGTATTACTTTCTGAGTGACCTATGTAGTTTCTTAGAAATGTTCTGGTGCTTGATAATCTTCTTGAAAACTGTTATCAGGATGCGTCTTTTCAACTCTGTCGGTACATTTGACATTACAAATATTTTCGTAAGTTCTGTAGGTGAGACTATTCCCCCATATTTGAATTAGTCAGTAATTTCGCTAAACTCGGGTGATTTCCGATTTTCCACTTTTTAATTACATTGAGGTTCCATTGTGGTTATTCAGAGTTTTTGTGCCTGTGTAGATGTACAGCAACTGACAAGGATATGGAGGAAAAATATTTCATGTGCCCTCATTAACTTTTGTAAAGTTAATATAAACTTGTGCTTCCTTCCGTAGATTATGAATCATTTTTCAAATCTTTTTCTATGGACCATGAAAGTTTCTTTGCATGTAGCGAGTACAAGCTTGCCAGAACTTTTGTTTTATTCTTCTTTTACTTGGGCAACATACATTCTTGGTATGTCTGTAACAAATGTTGTACTTCAGCTTCTGGATCACTGACCCCATCTCCCTGAAAAATTGTACGGGACCTTATTTCAAAATATATATTTAACGAACAGACTTAATTATGGGAAATAATATTTATCTTTAATATTTTATTCGTAGGAAGACTCCGAAACAATTTTGAACATTTGCAATTTTCGAAAATTCAGAGTTTTTAACGAAAATGAGATCTATAATATTCTCTTAAACGTCTTCCACAGGCCTACAAGAAAGTTTAATCAAAAACAATGGAGCGATTTTTTTGAAAATTTGGAAAATGTCCCAGGGGCTTCACGTAAAGTATCCATCCAAAAAAAATCGTTTTCAAATTGAGAGGGCCGCGACATCAGACAGATTGATTGAAGAATATCAATTTTGGATAAACTCGGCTGAACCGTTGAGCCAACAGCGTTGTTCACAGACGAATAGACAGTCGGATGGACAAACGTTTTGCCTCATGCGATTTTTCAAAATGAATTATGGCTACACCACGTGATACAGGATTTTCCCCCTAAATTTAGCGACTGGATTTGATCATTTTTTCGTTACCAGGGCACTATAATAAGAGTTGGTCTGCCGAAAATTAGCCGCTTTTTTCGCATTACATATAATTTTCTATCTTCTCCGTAGCGACAAAGATAAAGTAAAATTAACGAGTCATCCTCTACTTTGCCATGTGCACTTGTGTTATATTTTGTGATCGAAGAAACTTTATTCAACTTCATTATCAGTACCCAACTATTATAATCTCTCCCCGTAGTCATTGAAAGCATCGTCATTAATACGATGCTTGATATCGAGGATAGTATCTTTACCAATTCGGGTTTTCAAATGGCCTAGAAACAGTACTGGCTGTGATCTTGGATGATTCCTGGCATTCCTAATGTTCTTTGTGTAGGCTTCTGCAGCCGGAATTTGTATAATCTAGGCTATCCGGGATGAGCCGCGTCTCCGTCGTGGTGGCTGACGTTTCGGTCACCATGTTGCGGTCTTCCTCAGAGCGTACTGCGCTTCCTCAGAGCGTACCTCCGAGCTTCCGTTAGCAGTACGCTCTGAGAAGGGCCGAAACGTCAGCCACCCCCGACAGAGAAGCGGCTCATCCTGGATAGTCTAGAAAATTTAGATATAGATTTATTTAGTCAAAAAACAGTAAAAACTGTGTGACGTATGGGGGAGAAGATAATCTACGCACGTTTTCTTGAGTCTCAGAATCCTTTCCCATCATTAAAACCATAAATAGTTGAAAGATGAGTAAAAGTTAAAGGTAAATAACTAAATAAATAAAAATAAACTTTTAAAAAAGCGCGAGATCAGCGACATTCGAAAAACTAGACATTTTCGTTCCCGAGTTATAGAAAACTTATTTACAACGGTAAACGAACTGCGGATTGTATTTTCTGCATTGCTAACAAAATAGTAACTAGCCCTTACCTCTACTCCTACAATCAAAAGGAGAGTTCAACAAAACGTGCGCATAGTGAAGCTACATTTACGTCCAGAAGCAAAACTAGGGGTCATCTCACCATTAGCTCAATGGATCAGGGAAACTGAAAAAAAAAAAAAAAAAAAAAAAAACCTGATCGAGATGGGAAATGATCGGAAATGGTGGGACCTGGTCGAGATGGGAAAATACATTCCTACACCTTGTTTTGCCTCAAATCTTTAGTTATACTACAGTGCCATAGGATATAATCGTTATCTCGTGCAATTTCTTTCCCTTTCTTTTTCGTTTCAGGTAGAACGCAGATATACACATTGACTTCTCTTTGAGTTCCTCGTATTTTGAAGTCCATAATGACGTATTCTAAAACCCTACTCTGAGTATTATTGCTGCAGCGACGCTCGGCAACATTATGAACGAGTTACACACATTCCTTTTTGTACAATAGAATTAATATATTTATAAAAAGAATCAAAATTAATTTTGAAAATAAATTTCGTAAACACTTTTGTGATTTCAACAGACTTTGGTATTATGACGTTACGCAGGAAGGACGGGTAGGGAGAGCGAGAATGTTTATGCCATCTTATGAAAACTGTATTTCAGGGAAAAAAGTATTTTTTACGCTGTATATAAAAATAAGTTTTCTGGTTATATTTATTTTCATTCTTTCCTATTTATTCCCATAATAATAAATAAATTCAAACTGCACTCCCAAGATATTGTTTCAAAGTTGGTCTAAAAGATTACTTTACCGGAAGTTTTGACATAACAGGATTGTCACAATTAATTTGTTCATTAACCCAAACTAGGTACTTTATTAGTAGTTAAGTAACAGTTGGTAAAGTACTTTATTAGTAGTTAGTTTTTTCCACAATATTGGAGAATTTCATAGAACAAGGGCCTGAGCTTTTTCCTTGAATTTTCGTTTTGTTATTTGGAACGTGTGAAAACATCATCGCGAGTATATCGTAACATCGCAAAATAAAGTGCTGTTGATATAGTTTTAGTATATTTCCGTAGGAATCAGCAAATACCTGGTTTTATTTATGAAATTGTCCATCTCAAAACAATCCAAGGATATTTTGATGATAACATTCTTTTATTCTGTTTTTTCTCTTTAACACTTGGGCTTCTCGAAACACCAGCGGCGGGTTCTACACTATTGCATAAATAGGAGAAAGTGAGGACATTCTGAGGCCCAAGGAACGTTGAGAAGCAAAAGCTTGAGAGGATGAATGGAAATTCTTTGGAGAATGTCCTCACAGTATACGTTGCCTAACCAGGGCCGGATTTAACTTGGTGGGTGCCCATGTGCTGATTTTTGGTGGAGCCCCGCCCCCCCCCCCATATATATTATATGCAGTTGGCGGCTGACAAAATAAAATCTATGTGTCAAATGTGTTTAATTAAAAAAAAATTTTGCAAATAATTTTTGCGTACAATATTTTATTTATAAACCGAGTATTTACACACATTACAACTTAATTATAATAACTAAACTACAGGAACTTTTCTTCCTTTTCTGTAAGCAAACTCTTCAATTACATCGTCGAAAGATAATTCTTTTAGAATATCAAAATTGATGTTCAAAATAGAAAGATAATTAAGTCGTTCTTCTGTCATACTAGTACTCAATCTATTTTTTAGAAGTTTTAATTTTGAAAATGATCTTTCCGTTGTACAATTTGTTATCATTAACACAAGATAAATTCTTAAAATAATTTCTACATTCGGAAACGCGTCTTGTATTCCCTTCTCAATTATTAAGTTATACATAAAATGTTCCCGACTTAAGGCGCTTTTAGATTCCTCATCTTGTATGAATTCTTTGAATTGGATCAACTCAATTCCAAGATTTTCATCGACGTCGTCTACATAAATTTTACTAAGGTTTGTTGCGTGCTTGATTATTTCATCTTAACTAAGGTTGCCTAATTTTGATAAAAAACCAATCCGAGAAGAAATTATTTCATACGCAGAGACGTTGATCTAAAGAAACTAAAAACTGGTCAATTACTGGAAGGTAACTTTTCACTCGAAATTCTTCAGCAGCTGTTAACTGAACGTTTGCAGAATTTCCATAATCTAATGGAACCATACGAACATTCCGTTGTCCTTTTCTACTAAAAATACAAATTACTACATAACAATGAAATTAAAAAGTTTTTGCAGAAAAATATACCAAAATAATTTTTTTTTTTATTTGGTGGAGGCCCCTTTTTGGTGGAGTGCCCTGTGCTGCAGCACTGTCAGCACATGCATAAATCCGGCCCTGTGCCTAACCTTTCTAGTCTCAACAACTTTCTGCATTCCTGTTTCAGTGTCACTTTACACTGATTTGGAATAATAATGAAATTGGATTAAAAAAATACATTTAAGATTTTTCTAGTGGATCCAAATATTTCCACTTGTGAGGATTAACGTGGCATTCTTGAAACATTTTATTTTTAAAGCTCTCGTACTTGGGAGATTTATGACTACACGTTATTCTGGTGATTTTCTACGTATTATCTACTACGAAATTACAAGGAAATTTATTTGACGCAGTATCGAGCCCGAATTCTACCATTTGTTGAAGCCGCAGTTTCGGTGATATTGAGGTCACCACTTTCCCTTATGACAGACACCACATCGTGCATCTGGCAGCTTCGTGTGTCTTGCAGCAACCAGTGCTTTGCGTACAACTGTCGCGCGAAATGCATTAGCGCAAATCGTTGGCTGCATTTGCTCTTTCAGTGGGCGACGGACGCCGAGGGCGGTTAGGAGTTAATGATTTCATATTGACAGGTGGTCACACTTGTACGTCATCGGGGAGTTTTGTTTGTACTCGTAACATCAAAAGACGCAATACATTGCCACCCAGAAAACAAGTGCTCATGTTTCCTTTCCCAAAGATGTGATTTTGATTAACGGGGCTCATTTCGCGATCTCACAGTTTTTGTCGTTCACGTCACGGCTTAAAGGTTAGTGTTTTTCGTTGTAATCAGCTCAAATGAATTTGATGCTATTACATTCTTTGATGCTAGAATTATCATAGAAATAATGAAGAACGCAATATCTGCAGTAGAGAAGACCAGGGTAAATAGTCATCAGAATTACTAGCATTGTATGTTACCACATCGTATTTTATCCAGTTCTGTCTGCCATGTGAATTCGTTAGAGATGGCGTAAATGTCGAATTAATGTCCATTTCTGCAGTTACTGAGTTTGGTATGTTTATGTAAACGTCTTGAACTATTTACAACGGTAAACGTGTTTACAGGTGTGAAAAGTTCAATTTAAATACTTCCGGAATACTTCGTAAAAAAAGTTTTAACATTTATGTTCTATTACACCTTTCAGTTGAGAAAAAAAGGTTCAAAAGTTCAAAGTACAAGTTACAGCAAATGTGACACACTGTTTTTAAACTTTTAATTTTATGAACAATCAAATTTTAAGTATCATTACGTTTGGAGGAAAGTGATTACTAAGAAAACGGGACGAACTCGTCCTTATGACTTCTATCATTATCCTTACGCAAATTGTTTATTAATTACTGAGTATTAGTAAATCGTGTAGGATTGGCTGTTTTAGTACTCGTAAAATATCACCTACAATGATTATTCATTACCTTATCGCAGATATATGACGCGAATGACGTATACCCTATCAATTTCTCTGCCCCGGAAGAGATTTCTCTTGTTTATTTACGGTACCCCTATCACTGATCCGTACCGGGTAATTCCCCCTCCCCTCATTCATTCGAACAGGTAAGTAGATTATGTCCGGAATTTACAACCTAGAGTTAACTCTAGGCCTATCCCTTGTGTCATTTGTTTAGAGAGATTATAGTCTATGAGCGATGTATTTAAAAATCGCAGGCCTACCAGCAACAAAACCTGCGATTCACAATATAATACGCTACGCTACACAGAGAACAATGCGAGACAAACGAGCATCGATGTAGTTTCTCGAGCTTCGATGTCGTTGCGGTTTACCTATATTTTTCGCGCGTGCGAAAAAATTCGCGCAGAAAACATTCTTATCAAACGTGGTGTGAGCCAAGAATAACTGGGTGCAATTTTACAAATATGTTAAAATGCGGAAAGAAACAAGTATGAGGATACCAGCAATCGAAGACTGTGGTAACCAGCTAATCACAAACCCCACGGAAAAAACAAATGCTTTCAATCTTCACTACGCAGTTGTGTTTACAAACACCTGACAATGCATTCCAATAGAACATTCTATTGGCAAATCTTCATTTAAAATTAATGTAAAAACTATTAGAAAAAATATATCAACAATAGGACGCAATAAATCGAAAGGACCCGACGGTGTACCAGGGGAGATAGTGAAGCTTGGGGGAGAATTAATTGAACGTAACGGCATGGGACTTTTTGAAATATCCATTGGCAAATGAATTATTCTTGATGACTGGAAATACGCAGTAGGTGTTCCAATCCTCAAAGGTAGAAACTACTCTGACGTCGAAAACTGTCGTAAGATTAGTAACAGCAGTAGTAGGTAAACAAATAGAAAAAATCATTGCAGAATACACGAGCGCGGTTTGGGAAAACAACGAATTGCTGTACGCAGGGCAACACCGGTTGCTCATGCGAAAGTCAACTTCTAACAGTTTGCCAAGAAAGTTTGCCGATCCGTGACTTCTTGGCAGTCCAGATGACGCCGCGTTGTTGGCTGAGAGGCCGACGTTTCGCCTGACATGTCGCAGGCTTCCTCAGGGTAGTGGCTACCCTGAGGAAGTTATGAACTCAAGCCGCGGAAGCTTACGTGTAAAGTTCCAATCCTTTAAGACGCAGGAGAAACAACGGATGTGGAAGTCATAGATTTAACAAAAGCATTCCACTTAGTGCCTCGCGAGTAATTACGTAATAAACTTCGAAATACAGGAATTGACACAAGATTAAACACATGGATCGGATCTTTTCTTCGCGGTCCCTCTCAAAGAATTAAGATAGATGATTGTCTTTCTGTGATGTTAGGCGTTACGCAAGGAATTATGACTAGGCCCTCTCCTATTTCTAGCATACGTTAATGATATTCCAGATACTATTAATTCACCGGTCATGTTCTTCGCCGATGTCTGCAACGACGAATACAAGAAGCTCGAGATCAGCAAGCTTGAAAAAGGATCTCGATAAAATTATGAAATGGGCAGAAGAAAATGAAACGAAAATTAATCCTAAGAATTGCAAAGTTCAGTAGGAGACGTAAACAAATGCCACTAAAATATACCCTTTCAGATCACCCGGTGCCTGAGGCCAGTAGTGTCAAGTATTTGGAGGTTGCTATTCGAAGCGATCTGAACTGGTCCGACCCCATTAATCATGTTGTGCGAAAAGCTTCGCAATCGCTCCATTTTGTAATGCGAGAATTGCAGAAAGGAAACGCGAACACTCAGTTCTTAACGTACACTTCCCTTCTAGTCCAGTAATAGAATACAGCTCCGCGTGGTGAGACCCATATATGGTTGGATAGATAAGTTTATAGGATTGTATCCAAAACAACCGTTAAAACTTGTAGGAGCAAACAGTGATCACCCACAGAGGTGATAACTCCTAGGCAAACGTCGAAAGATTGCTGTGCTAGTAAATGTTTTCAAAGCATACACTGGACGTAAAGCGTTAAACGACATTCGAGCAATAAACCCTCAACATTTCGGAAGAAGGGATCATCCGTACAAAGAAAATACAGAAAACAAAAAGCCTTTCCTGCGAGGCGGCAGCAACAAAACTTTTGTCACAAGAACTTGTGACTTTTTGAAAGAAACACATTTTCGTTAACAACAAACATGCTACATTTATGAAAAAGTAAAGAATAGCGTTTTGTTTTGGGTATCTCTCTACTTCTTAAACTCACGACCACACTATTAATAATACAAAGTGTTCAAGGGTTTTGCGGAGAACATGGAGCCATAGTGGTATGGTTGTGAGTGTTCGTGTCCCTGTGGTGATTCAGTTGTTCATAACGTTCAACATTCAACCGTAGTAAAGCGTGGGGAGGGAACAATAAAGTTCCGAAACATTGGCAAACTAGGATTTTAATTAAGTGACCAACAGCCATGAACTATTCCCATAATATATCACTACAGTTGGACGTTTCGTAAGAAATGGTAAGATCGTTTGAAGCCTGTGTCACACGAGCGTCACGTTGACGCGCGTCGTAAATTAACTTTGTATCTTATGCGGTAGCGCTCATGTGCCGCTTCGCATAAGATAGTCATTTTACGACGCGCGTGTCAACGCACGTTACCGCGCGTCAACGCACCACCCGTGTGCAGAGCAATCTTGTGAGCGTGTGCCCTTTGCCCTTCGCAGATGCTGGCGCCGGTGTACGACGCGTCGCTGGAGTCGCTGCGCGGCGCGTGCGTGCGCAACCCGTGCGCGGAGGGCGCGCTGCGCGTGCAGGGCGCGGACGGGCGGCTGAGCGCGTGCGTGCCCATGGACGACCTCGACTGCTCGCTGGCCAGCCTGCCGCTGCTGGCGGCCGACGGCGGCGTGCACGTGCCGCTGTGCGCCGACGCCAAGCGCCACATCATCCGCGTCAACTCGCGCCCCCCGCGCGACTCGTGTCCCATCACCGACAACAAGGGCGCGTGCGTGGCGTCCGTGGTGCGCACGCCGCAGCCCTTCGACTGGGGGCTGGAGGACGAGGCCGAGGACAGCGTCGCCTTCCCGTCCGACGCCGCCGACCGGAGGTACGCGCCAAGCGCGCTGCTCGGCGCTGCCGCCGCCGCCGCCGCGTTGCTGGCTTCTTCAGCACGCCCCGCCCTCGCCCCCTGACCCTCCCCCCCCCCCCCATCCCTCACTTCGGCCTCGACGCGGGATGAGGACCGCTCCGCCTAGGTGGCACTGCTGAGGCACACGATCGTCGCCTAACGGACGTTACTACGTTCTCCAAGCACACAAGCAGAGTACAATGAACATCACGCAGCGCGCTCGTGTGTCATGCCACATTCATGTCTGCGAACTCGGCAACGGACGCATTGTTAACGCCCATAAAGTGCGCCCGGGTTTCCGGCTGAGGCTGCAGACACACAAGCGTTGCGAAACGGACGTTACTACGTGCGTATGTGCACAGACGTTGGTTCTCCGGGCACACAAACAGAGGAGAACGCGAGGAGATTCGATCGCGTCGGGCTACTTTCTTCAAAGTCAAATTTATGACACTATATTTAAGCTCGTTCACAATCCAACTCATGTTTCATTAGATAAGCACTCATAATTTCGAACTTTGCATAATACTGATATTAAACAATATTCTTCTTACAAGCAAACACTCACTACCATTAACAGTGCATTACACAACAGCAAATTAAGTTTACAATGGGAAATTACATTACTTGTTACAAGAACAATGGATACTACTAGATATTTAGACAAGATAAATGCTACATTTATTGCCTGGGAAGAAAACAAAAGACAGCCTCGGTATTTTCTCTGTAGTTTATACAAAACTTGGCAAAAAACGATGGAGTTAAAATATTTAACTGATCAAACCAAAGATGAGATGTAATGTTTTTAAAAAATAGCTGGTCATTAAAACGTGGACACCAAAGATCACAGTATTGGCAATGATTGTAATCATGTGAATGATTTGTTGTCTGCCTTGATTATGTCCTTGAGTTTCGGTCAGTAAAAAATATCATTAAAATGCCTACATCCCGGCATTTATTAAGCCTTCATCAGATCTACAAACAAATGGATTTTTATTCACTGTGAGCAATCGTGTGTACGTTAGTAATAGACAATTGAACAGTGTATAAAAAATGTTTGTAGCCCTGAAGAAGGCGTAATAAGAGCAGAAACATTGGCAATTTATTGATGATTTTTTACTAACCGAAACTCAAGAACATTCCATAATATAAAATAACTAAGCTTGCGCACACCAAAGAAATAAAATATCATTTAATTGGTTAAGTGACAGTAAGGTCATGTGAAGTTTTAGTAGACTTCTATTTAATGTATATACTGACGCCAAAATAGACGAAGAAATGTAGAAGGTAGATTGACATAAAAAATAATATAGGAAGTAAGTGATAGAGAAAATTATTCAAAACTCACTAAAAAATTATAACTGAAAAATTGTTCGATTATTCTGCGACATTTCAGATGTAGTAGCTGTCGTTAAGATGTATTACTTCATTTTCAAGAGCTAATCATTCTTTCCAAAATCCGAAAATTTTAAAACTATGACTCAAGTTCCATTTCGATGCAAATAAAATCCATTATTTGTCTTCAACACTTCCAAATTCGTAACGAACAATTCCATCTTCTTTCTTCGAAGTCTAGAAATACCAAATAATTTCTCTCTACGTTGAGACATCATCCGTTCAATCTTCACTATCCTATTGATGAAGCATAGAATCAATCACCAGCAGATAGTCACTATCAGCATTTTAGGTGTAAACGTTAACTCTAACAGTATTCGTATTGAGAAAGAAGGAAAAGTTCTCTCCAAACCCGGAAGTGATGGCAGATAAGAATTCTCGAAAACGACTTCCAGTATTGACTGAATGGTCAGTCCCGTATCCAGCATCGATAGTAAGATCATCAGAATAAAATATTTATATTAAAATACAGTCCCTGCTTTTATTTGATATGTATTATTCGACAGGTATTAATTAAGAATTAAATTTGACACGTTGGTTGTTCACCAATAAACAATAACAAATCTCAATTTTCTTATTCAAGGACTTCAATTCTTTAAACGCCAAGCCACAAGTTTCAGTGTGGACATTCGTATTAGGTCGGCGCCTTCCAGGTTCAATGCGAAAAATAAATAAATAAAACTATAAATGAATCTTCAAAATGTATAAGTTAACGGCCGCCGCAAAAATCTCTAGCTGCTGTACCTTCACTGCGATAGTCCCTACGTACACATTCACACGCACCACACTACCACACATGCCGAGAGACCAGTTGGGGGTTTAGAGCTTTTCCCCGCTGGGGGGGAGCTCCGCTGGTGGGAGATACTTGGCTGAGGAAAACCCCGCAAGCCTGCTTGTAGGTTGGCGCCGGATCTCACCATCTAGGAGGATCACCGCCACCTCCCGATGAAAACGCATGCACTACACTTACGGGACTAATGATTTTATGAGGTGATCGGAGGCGCCGGAATCAATAATCAATCTATCAACCTACGTACAGCGCAACCTGAACGATTTTTAATATCATCTTGCCTGATAGCCCCGCCAGGCAGAATCCGGTAGTTGGGAAGAACTACACCAATTCGAAGAATGATAAAGATTTTCCGGCACATTAATATTAATTTTGAATAAATTGGTAGCTCCAATCCACACCATCCATAATACATACATCCACTCAATATCGCATTGTCAGAACTCTTCTAACAGCTGAATATAAACAACGGTGGAATTGGCGGCGCGCAGGAATGCGCTATTCTCTGTAGAGACTCATTTAGCTGCGTATCAGCGGTGTTTCCGTGGCCTAGCGCAAAATACAGCATTGCTTGCTCGTTGCTTCTCACGTACACCCTTCAGAAGGCGCTGCAAAACACTTGGAATGGTGGCAATGTGGTTTATAAAGTTTTCACAGACGACAGTTCTGTGTGTGGGTTCCTTGCGTACACTTAATTCTCAGTGGCCGCTTATGTTTTTCTTAAGAGCAGAAAAGACAAAGAATTAAAATATTCAACACATTAAATTGCATGCGCCGACTTACGATGGGATAAGATAGAAAGATACATTGGCTCGGTTTGCTCCTGGGCACGGCACCCGCGAGCCCAACTGAAATTACACCGTGCGCCAACTCTCCACTTCTGGACGAGATCAGGATATTGGTCGCAAAACAAAAACAACGAATCTTGATGTTTTTAAAGCATCGACATTTTGGAGCAGAAACATCGATATTATAACATCAATAATTACTTCAGATCTATATATTTGGGCAGAAACATCGTTTTCAAAAATTCCTCATGATATAAATAAAATTTCTAGTTTCTATTTAATTTGTGGATTGCTCCCAATCCATTGCTATTGAAAACTGTCACTATAATCGATCCCCAAGTGGCAGGAAACCGTTCGCTATTCGCAACCTTTCTCTAGTGATGTTACCTTTTTTTATTATTTTGTACGTGGTAATATCGTTACACTGCAATTTGAACCTTGACTAGATCATTGATTAGAATAGTAAGACGTCAGAATATACTTTAATATTGACGTTTTATGAATCACATTAGAACCACATTTTACTTCGAAATGTTTCGTCATATTTAAAATGTCGGTAGTTTAAACACCTCAGTTTTCATCAACATCGAAAACTTTTTGAGGGTCCCGCAGAACCTCAATTGGTCCATATTCAAATGCATTCACAGAAAAATCACAATGGAAAAGGGAATTATTTCCCTGCGTTGAAGAATCAAGCTAGAATTTGTTTCGGAGATGTCTGGAATGCATCGAGTCAAAAAGCAACAGTTTCTGTGCGATACGTAAGCGAGGGGGAAGCTTGACGCAAAGCTGCTGTAACAATGCTCGGGACAGCGTAGGCTTGGACTCTGACCAAGACAGATTTCTGCGGCGGCCGGAGACATAAAAGTACCGTACCCGTAGGCGTGAGCAGCCTAAATAAGAGCAGGACAACTACATATCCGGGCCCCTTCACATTGAACTTTTTTTAGTAGAATATGACACACTTGCTAGAAAAAGAATAAAACTAATTTATGCAATGAAATTACAACTTTAATGATACAAATGAATTTATGATAAACTATTATCAAGGCTCTTCCTCAAATGTATAGCAATTCCCCATATTGTCAGGATAAAATGGGAAAATCAGGTTGAATATATCTAAAAGAGATAAAATGTTCTATTGCTTCAGGCTACAGATCCTCTTTCTAAATTTTTGGGGAGGCCTTACCCCCTGCCTCCACTATTAACTCGCTTTTGTCCGTCCCTACATGAAACTTTGGCTATAATTTTCTGTGCATTGGAAACATTATTTTTGTAATGATAGATGACCCTGCCTTCCAAACTGCCAGGTCATTTTCAAAACATTCCAGAAATTCCACGGTCTCGTTAGGTCAGCCCGCTCCTACAAAATTAAATTCATTTCAAAAGGTGACCAATAAAAGTACCAAAATCAAGATTTCAAACCGCTAAACAATTTTATTAGAATAGAAATACTTAAAAAATAAATTGAAAACCACTTTCAATTTCGCGAAAGTCTGGGTTCCGAACGTGCGGGTCGCTCTTCGAGCATGAGGACTAAAGGCTCCCACAGACCGGCGCGAAAGACCCGCCGTCTACGCGGAATGGCCGCAGTGAAATTTTCGCGACACGTTTTACCTCATGAGCACGATTAGAACTGCGCGGCAAGGCGAGCGTCGCGGCAGCGTTTTCTTACCTGCGGATTTGGGAACGCAGTCGGACGCGTTTCGACCGCTGCCGCTCGAGTTTCGTGGAAGTCCGCCCCCCTTCGGGAGTCTTCGCGCCCCTTGCTTTTGTTTATCGGATGAGGAAAACTGTCACCAAACGCTGAGTCATAATTGACGCTCCGGTGAGAACAGCCCCGCGGATTCCGCCGCCGCGTCTAGCACGGAGCGTTCCGCGCCGCACACTCCGCGGATCTCCCGCGCCCGTCTGTGAGCGCCTTTCTATTCGCGAACCAAGACTTAAAACTTTCGCCGATTTGGAAAATAGGTTCCAGATAGGTACTGACGACGTGTACCACCACTCCACTCTCTCGGTCTCGGAGATACACAAATAACTAGTACTACTGAGAAATTTCGATTCGCAGTCGTCTATCACTTCAATTTTAGGAAAGGCATTCTATTATCAATGAAATATATAAGTTGTTCAGGAGGAGTAGATATTGTTCCTACGATAATTCCTCTTATTTCTTTTTCCTATAATCTTAACCTGGGTTACCCATCCTTTTATCCTAATGGGCCATATTAGAAATGTTTAGTGTATGCTTTCAATGTTTTTTGAACGCTGTGAATATACAATTTTACTAAACATATGTGCAACACTTACATATTAATAATAACAAAAATTATGTATTGTTGACAGCAAAAAAGAACAAAATAATAATAAAAATTAATTCAATGTAGTTTTCAATATTGTTTTTCTTTTATAATGTAGTCAATTTTTGTTTTGATACTAGTCTTAATTTTAATCATATTTTAAATGGGCAACATTAAATCTACTTTATCGTCAGATTTCATATTTGCCATACCCAAAAACAATTGTTCACAACAATATGTACCACAAGTTAGGACATTTCAGTGATATCTTCTAAAAAGGCAAGTTTGTTCAACTGGTCTTCACTTTCTATTACATTTTACATCATGCTTTGCATAACCGCTCTTATTTTATGACAAAATAAATGCAATTTTTCAAAAGTTGCTGCATTGCTGAATCATAAGGCTTTTGCACAATAAATATCACCTTAATATTTATTACCAACTTCTTCCAAGTATGTTTTGAACATGATACATGATCCAAGTGAACAACAGTTTTCTAGATAAATTGACGATTTCATCATATTCCTTAAAATAATTTCTTCTCAAAATTCGAGAAGGCAATGTCCCCTACAATAAGTTTTCAAAGATTCCCTACTTTGAAGTTCAAGGACTTGTAAATGATATTTGACAGGAGTTTCCGCAAAATTCAATGAAAATTAATCATCAAACAATTTTCATTCATTTTCTTGTTTTCGGAAGTCAAAAAATCTGGAAAACATAAGGCAACATAATTGATCATTTTCTTGTAAATTTATCTTAAGTTTAGATTTCCATTGTATCTAAGAAGGCAAGATCATTCAACCATTCTTCAGTTTCTAAACATTACATTTTGTTACTTGTGTTGCATGAACTCTTGTATTTCACATAAACTAATCTTTCAAAATTGTCTGCTTTACTGAATTGCCTGACTTCTGAGTAATTAATAACACATTACTTAGTAATAAATAACAATGCCAACTTCTTCTGAATATGTTTTGAAGTTACAAACTAGATTCTACCCACGATCGAAATGTTCGCAAACAAATTCAATATGTGTTTTTAAAGTCAAATAAATTTCTTGCAAGTTCCTAGTCATGCTCTTTTTCTTAACCCTATGGATCTAAGCTCAGCAAGGCACATTTACATAAAGTGGTATAGTAACCTGTAGATCACTAAAGCCGCCATGTTGAGCTGACCCAAGCCATAATACACAACTAGTAACACATCAATTTATAGTTTGAACGTGACATAAACATACAATACTGTGGGTTAAGTTGATTAAGAACTGAATTTACTGCTCATTAAATGTGAAAGTTGAACTGACACAATTGAAAATTTATTGATAAATATCCACAGAAGTTGTCTAATGAAATATGACATGTTATCCTTCAACTGACAGAAACTGAAAATGAATGTACATATTAATCACACCTATTATCACTATAGTAATAATCATTTCACAAAAGTATTAACACTTTGGCACACAATTTTAACAAATTCAACTTGCATACAAAGCATAGCACATAATCAACCATAATTAAAAACTTACTATTGTGTTTAGTAGGTTTCATACATTAACAAAATACTTAACTATTCAAATGACAACAGTAAGTTTTAATGAAAATCATTTATGTTGTTTTGACTAAATAAAATTGCGATTACAGATGTTATTTAGGCTCTTTAATCGTTTCTGCTAATCCTACATTCAAACAAGGAACTATGTACTCTTGAAAATTAAGAAGTCCACAATAAATGACTATGCAGAAATAAAGTAATTTGGAAAAAAAGAAAATAATTGCCGAGTCAATGTTATAAAAAATTGCTAAGTCAAACAACAAAGTCTCAAAATTGATTTCTTTATCTTTTTTTCTTCTCCTCACATGTTGTCTTTCATTTCAGATGAACAAGCAGAAATGGATAAAACAAATCACCTCTTCATCAACTTAGAATATGCATCAAATTTAATCATGAAGCTTAAAGACAAACATACAATTTTATTATTTCAAAAAGAATGAACTGATGTTCATCTCAAAAAAAATGTGTATGAGCATGACCTAGTGCTCTTTTTTAACATGGTGCTAATTTTCAACTGAGAAGCGAAATGTGTATGAAACTAATAGTTTCATTGCAATTATTGTTAGAATGAACATGCTCTAAGTAAAGAGGTAGCTCTATAATAGGTTTACCCACGTATGATGGTGAAAACATCATACATAATACTTAGAAAGTCCTTGACAAGTCAGTGTATGGTCTATTTCATGCATTGCACTGAATTTTGTGTAAGACACTTCTGGTCAAATGAATCCAAGATCCACAAGGTCCAGATAATAAAATATAGTTTTGGTTCATGACCAAAACTAACGTGCCCCTTTGTTCAGAGAATACTTGGAAGCTTGGAGTTTATGTTTACTTTGTGAATGAAATTGAAAATAAGTGGAATGCAATTTGGCATTCTGGTCAATTAATTATGACAAACTTCCTTTGAAGGTTGAAAGAACTGCTTGATAACATGTTCAACAATTCCTGAAGATTTTAAATAGTTCAAGTAGCTTTATCTTGTGTAGTAAATTTTCCACCGTCACACAACTGCTTTCCAAAATAATGATATATAACATTTGAAGGTATTAAAAAAAATGATGCTTTATTAAAATCATTTTGATTTTCTTGAAACTAAGCTTTTAATAATAGTGAAAAATAAACTTTGGCAATCCACAGGACATACTCGTTTCTTCCTTGTACCAAAGGACAGTTAAAAATCTACTCACTCAAACTTAAATAGTTTGCAAGAAATTTTTAGCCACTTACTCTACATATAAGGCCAATCAAGTTTTGTAAAATAAAGTGTTGTGAAGTTTTATTAATTCTCATTGATTCCCTGTTCACCGTTATTAAACCTGTTACGTTGAACTAAATCAAGGGTGGCTTCAGAAAATATTTAAGGGATCTACATTTAATTGTATTTATTTATGATAAATCTATTTTATTTATACATTAGTTTGTTTGTTTTAGTTTGTTTTTTGAACATTTGTATTTTTAAATTAATAAGCAGTTTGAAAGTAAAACATTTAAATTATATTTTTTATAAGACTTTCTACTAGGATTAGATTTTCTACTAGAAAGAAATTGGATTTAAACTCTGAGGCAACCTTTAAAATATTATACTATTTTACAAATACATTTTTTTATATTATTAAATAAAATACAAATACATAATTTTGAAGCATGTTTACAATTGTTTAAAAATAGTTTTTATACCTATACATTTTCAAACAGTGGAGGATAGATGGCAAGGCCTCTGTCTGGAACTACTTATCATGTATGTACTCATCCTAGTACTTTTATCATCAGAATTTTTTGCACACATGCATGTGGGAAGGAGTCCTAAAAATTACAGAAAACTGAATACCATCTCAATCCTGGACTATATTTGCAGATCTTAGCCATTGTTTTGCAAAATACAATTCTTCGACAATTTCAGTTTCTTACTGAGTAAATACATAATTTTTAAAGGATGAATGTAAATTCATGGTTTCAAATGCATTAATGTAAATATGATTTTATAAATATACATTTTTTTAAATTGAAATAACTTAACATGAGTTGACTTCTACTAGCAAAGCCAATTATCAAAAGTTCTGTACGATGAGAAATAAAAATCCATGAAGTCTCTTAGATAAATTCAACTAGAAAATTGCCAACAAAAAAAAGTTTCTGCAATAAACGAATGCCCTATTTCTTTGGTACTTGAAATTTTATATCATGAAATGAATCTTTCAAAGGAACACATTGAGAGAAAAATGTGAGTAGATACAAAAGTGAGTGGAATTTATAACTAATTGTAAGAAAACACATTTCTGAATCCATATTTACAAGACATGTTTTTCATAACTATACGAAGTACTAATGTGACTTCTGGTCACTGTAATGCTTTTGACTATGTCTTACAATGTCTCTTTGCTTTAGATTATAAATAAAAACATTTCTCCAAAGGAAGTGAATATTCAATTAATGTTGCCAACCCCTGAGCAGTAATATTTATTGTTATGAAACATGCAATCATGGAATAGTAAAAGCTGGAAGGCACCTCAATTGTTACAGAAAGATGATAATCAATGCTTTAACAATTAAATTAATTTATTAACTTCAGAAGCTTCCCTCATTTATCTTAACACACAAGAATGCTGATGTGCGACAGTAATTAACAACTGGAAGTCATATGGAGCACTCTATACAGGGTATAATTATTCATTTAAAACAAGAATCGTAGTATTTCAGCAGCACGTTTCTTCAATGTTTGTCTCTTACTATGAATACTTCATCTTAATGGGTCCCTCTTTAACCTCCCAATTCCCACATTAATTTATTTTTTTTATTATATTACAATAAACATTAAAAATGTCACCTACAATAGCAAGACAAGTTTATTCATTAAAACATTTATAATACGTACACTTAAAGGAAAATATTAAGGGGAAAAGATACAGCTACACTGCACTACTAAAAACTGCCATATAAAAAGTGAATGTAATTTTACAGGAGAGATTCAGGCCCCGCAAAAGGAAGAAATTAAATTGCAGCACATGGCTGAATTTTGTCTGCTCCAACAAGACCATGCAAGAATCGCATATAGTTTTAAGGAACAATTTAAGTACCTAGTTTCTTGCTTCTGAAAGGGGTAAATAATTCTTTGTCAAAAAAAGTTTACAATTTTCATTGAATGAGAATTCAAAATAATGAGTAGACAGATTGTGAGTTGGCAATTTGCTCAACAGGTGACATTCAAAACTCTAGGGGGAAAGGCAAATTAACCAACTGGTGAAACAATGCCCATCTTTGCTTTTGCAGCAGTCAGAAAAATTCCGTCAAGGGCAAATTTGTTATTTTCCAGCAAAAGACATTAAATTCTTGATGGATGATCCTTGGCATCTTTTCTGTAAAATCTGAAAATCAGGAAGACTGAGGCTTTTTTTTCCCATTCTAATACTATTTTTCACAAAGAAATTAAATAATTTGCATTTAACAAGTAGTAAATTATCACTTGCACTATGTTATCATTATCATCCTGTATATTACCTTTTACTTTATTGAAAGACAGAAAATTACGCAAAAAAATAAAGTCATAAAACCTCTGGAATAAAGTTGTCACCCTTAAGAGGCATAAACAATTTCATTAATATTCAATATTTTGCTCAATAAATGTACATACATTTAATTTGATTTATAATTTCTGCACATCTTCGTAAGTATTCGGTAGTTAAAATTGAGATACTACTGGAATTCATAAGATACAACACACCGCATAGAATATTGAGAACAGAAATTTGATAAAATATTAAAAGAATGAGATTTATTATATAAACAGTGACACTCCATTTATGCGTTTCGCACTTACACGTTTTTCACGTTAATAAGTCGGTTTTTTGGCAAGTCACGGATAAATTCCTATAATTCCCATGCTATATTATTTCAGATATGTGTTTTACGTTATACATTTTTCACACTTATAAATTAATAATAAAAGTCCTTTTGAGACCATATAACTTTCAAATGTTCCTGCAGAAGAGACGGGTAAGGCGCAGGGCGACCTTCGCCCAGAATTTCACCCTAGTCGGCACGCTCCAGAGCTCTCCCGCGGAGCGATCTCTCGACCTGAGGTGACTTCGCGTCAGGGACATTCCGTAAATTACGGAACGCAAATTTCGAGTATTTTGAATACCCCCTCGGTAACGGATCCGTAACGCGTGATTGAATTACGTAACACCTAATTACGTAACGCTTTTCACCCACACACACATGTGTATTCAAATTTATGATAATTAAAGTCGGAATTAGTTGCCGCCGTTTTGGATGGCGCTTGGGCGAGAATCTATTGGGCGAATTTAACTGAATTTTACAAAAGATTACACATCAGTTTCGAAAATTTTCTTCATAATTGAATACAAAATTGATAACAAAATATTTCAATTGATTGTAACAACTAATAACTTTAAATTATTTATGTTTTAAAATAAGTTAATTAGATAATATTTTAATGATTTAGTATAAGACTGAAAAAAAATAAAGTATTTCAACAAATGTTAAAAAAATATCTGTTATGTAACACTAATCTAATACCCTCTCTACCCCTACGTAACGCAGCGTAACGCTGCCTCAAACTCTCTCCCCCCTCTTTAGCATAACGTAATTTATGGACGATCCCTTAATGAAACTTGTAATAAAGAAGCTTGACTCCTCCTAGCTGAGTTACCAAGACCGCGCGAGTCCGCGGGGTGGTAGCGTTAAGTCGGTTCCCAGGACACCTCCGGAATTCGAAAAATTTCAGAGTTGCTGTAGAACTGGAGTGGATAAATTTAATTCCCGAGAACCCTATATTTTTTTACTTTTTTTGAATTTCAATGACAAATGCAATTAAAATATGCCATTTTAAATAAAAACATATATAAATTTATAGTTAATTATAAGACATCAGACATAAATGTATAGAAATTTTAAAACTAACACCCAATTATGGAATATGTTTTGTGCACTTCTCCACCCTCTAGGCAAATCATATTGTTAAATACACCAAGATAACAGACTTTTTTCATTGGTAATTTTTAAAACCGCATAATGAATTTCTTGTATCAACATTGAATTCTTCTTTTCTGGTAATATCTTTTCAACTACAACGGTAGTGTAAAAGTATTGAGTTTTTATTTTGCTCATAATATTCAGTTTCAGTTATGCATTTTTCTCACTTATACATTAATTTCCTTTAGTCCAGTAGCGTAACAAAATAAGTGCAGGCCCACCCGGAAAACTTTTATCCTAGCCCCCTTCATAAAATTAATATTGTGAATATTTTCTAAAGAAAATATCTGCCTTTTCTCTGGGCCCCTTCTTTAAAAAATATCCACAATATTGCAGCGACATGCCACGCTCAAATCAGACAACCACGTGGAAATAGGCGAGCATCGCCGGATGTTAAAGGGCGGAATGATGACGCACTGGGACTTTCCGTGGACGTAGCGGGCCCAGAGCGGCTTTGGGGAGGAGGCAATGGGGGAGGCGGGTAGAGCCAAAAGGGCCTATATAAGGCCATGAGAACAATGCCCCGGTCTTCTTGTTCTAGCGGCGTCGGCGACAGGTGAAGCGCGTGTCTGTGGGTGTAGGTGCACTAGGTCGAGAGGCCGGCAATTCATTGTCGTGACGCGTAGATGGTCTCAAAGTAGAGCGGCTCCATATAGGGAACATCGGTGGTATGTTGCGGTGTGGTAGCCGTACTTAAATCATCTCTCCTTGTAGTGGGTCTATTTATTTAGTTTATTGTGAGCAGGGTAGTTGTTAAATTGAGACTACATCTAGATTGTTAATAAATCTACTGTTTTACAAACCACTCTCGTCTGTGTTCGATTACACCCGTATGACGCCACAATATTAACCCCCTAATTCTAACTGCTATTTATTGAAAACCGTTGTCAATAACGCTCTCATCTCAGCATTATCACATAAAATGGCAAGCTAAAGAACACATAAAATGGAAAATCTAAACAACAAAACAATCAAAAGACAGTTTATGAGTCGTGATTATTTTTAACAATTGTACAGGCTTATAAGCAATAGTGGAAAAATATGGCCTTGTTATTTAATTTTATGAAATTAATACTGTTATACAACCTAAACAGATTGCTTACCTTTACTAATTTAGGAAAAATGTTTCATTAGCTACCGAACCGGAAAAAATCGATCTTCTGAAGGATGCTGTTTTTAATATTTTATTGTATCAATATCACAAATTATCAATTTAATATTTCTTACAATCACAAAACATTGAGCCTGAAAATAGGCCTCTGTTACCGACGTCCGCTCATGTTAAGGCCTTGTGGGCCCGAACGTTAAACCACAGGTCCCCTAAGAAATGTATAAGTCAAGTTTTACTGTAATGTACATTTCTCTTTTTTTAATCCAATGCTTTGAAGAACCCTGTTGCACAAAGTATCATGCAAATTATTGTGTATAGTTTTACTAAATCACTACTAGAATATAAATTATATTTTTATTTTGGCCTCTTATTTAATGTGAATGTGGGCAAGGAATACATTTAGCTTTCTTCTTAAACTCTAAGGAAAATTTTTTTGTTTTGTTTTTCTGTAGTACTACTTATGTGAGTGTACCTACCATATCATTCTATGATTTTATCAAGACTTTTTTTCACCCAACTATCATTCACCATACTCCATAACCTCATCTGTTCATGGCACAGTAGAATGTTTTGGAGCCAATGCTTTCTGCCTGCCAGCTGTAGAAACCATACAATCAAATTTCCCCTATTCACTTGGCGAAATCAATTACGATTACCAATATACAATATTTGTGGTTATAAATTTCACACAAGCACTGTACATTTAATAGACTTTGTTGGTGATGAAGCTGTAGATTACTACAGCTTCAAACACAATATCAATGAGATGTTCACTTGATGGATACAAAAAGAAGTAAGCTGGAATTATGAATTAACCCTCTTAATCTCAGACTCCTCTTCTATTAATTAGATGGAATAAGAATGCAGCAGTTCATTTCTGAATTGTTTAGTGGCAACTCCAAAGTGATCAATTTTAAGGAAAGAGAGCAACAACAAAAGTAGGAAAATACGAGTCAAACAAATGCTCAAAAAATCTTACAAAAAGTTCCACTCTACAGACTGACACACAACAGGATGTATGGTACAAATCAATCTCTTCATGCAAGACCAATTAAGAAGTCATTTTTTGTATGTAAAATATATCTATTCACTTATAAAACTCTGACACAATTCAGTCACATATTTAACATTTGCAATAATTCAAATTGGTATAAAACTTTATAAATATACAGTAAATACATAACTACAAAACTTCATTACATTATGCAAACTTACATGGGCAAAATATAACCCAAATTTGCATTTGAGGTTACCAAAAAAGTAAATTACGTATTGCTTGAGCTATGGTTAAACTAAATTCTATTACTCTATTTTCCATTATTTCTTGTGTTTCACGTTTAGTGATGTGAAACTTCACACATGAGTGTGTCATGGATTAAGCTACCAAAAGAAATTGCATTGATAGTGCAAAGAACAGACTTAGAATCAAGTCGTGGAATTTGTAAAAACACGCATAGCACCAAAATTTATCTATCATTCTAAAGATATTATGTACCTACAACGTACTTCCAAAATTTGGATGAACCTAAACCACACGCATTTCTAGCTTAGAAATGAATACTAACTGACATTGTACATTTTGAATCTTTTCTAGAGAACTTCCAAATGTTTCTACAACCAAAATAGCAAAACAAGTAAAAGAATACATCATGCATGAATATATTGTACAATTTACATTTATTAGAAAACTGTAAATATAATAATAAATGAGAGATTACAACAAAATAAAATTAACAAATCAATAACAAAAAAACTTTTAAATTAATCCAAAACCATAGTTACAAGTTCTTCTGAAAAAACAATGACAGGATAATTTTTAGTTCTCATTATTTACAAATCATGATATTACACTGAAATATATTACATCCTTATTTCCCAAAGACCAATTCAATTGAAAATAATAAAACTGAATTTTTGAACTTCACTCTAAAATTGGCAATTAAATAAGAATTAGATTAGAAGATGATATTTGAACAATAATTAGATAAGAACACATGATATTTGAACTGTAATCCAATTTCTTTTATATTGGAAGCATAAAAATAGGCAAAGTTTCTGAGAAGATATTTTGTATAAAAAAAATTATACACAAGCTCACAACATGATGATTCCAATATACCACACACCACATAAATCTTCACATAACAACAACATTCTACATTCATTTCAGACTTAGCTATTCACGTAATAACTTTAATAAGTCACCTCGAGGGACAGAAGTCTTTTCCAGCTCTTTCCTGATGTATGTACTTTACATGCCATTGTAAGCAGGGCCGCCACCACCCTCAGGGACAACCCAATTGATGTTCTGACTGGGATCCTTTATGTCACAAGTCTTGCAATGGATGCAGTTCTGGGCATTGATTTGCAGCCGTTGCCCACTGCCATCTTCCAAAGGCACAAACTCATAAACTCCTAAAAAAAAATTTTAAAAATAAAAATTAATGAGAAATACTACTAAATGTACTAATAAATACCAAGTAAAAATAAGCTCATGAAAACCTATTTAGCTGTAAAATCATTCCTTCTATACATAATAAAATCATTCCTTCTATACCTAATACACTAAGGAAAGTTAACGTTGTTGTTGTTGTTGTTTTGTTTTTTTTATTTCAAATACTTCTTCGAAGAAAAAAAAATCCTATAAATGTGAAACTGCTAGATAGGAAATAATTCACAAAAAGGAGAATCAAATGGATTTAAGACAAAAATGTAGAATTTTGAAGATTGTTCTATGAATTCTACAACATACATCATCATGCATTGCTCAAAAACAATGCGTTCCAGGTCCTTAAGCTTCGCTGTTGTTTTTTTTGTCACCAATGGACCCAAGTTACGTTTCTTAGAGTGCAATCAAAAAAATGTGATCCTCTTGGTCCTTAAAGTATGTTATTGTCTTTTCTGAGTCATTGGTGGATCCAGGTGGGGGGCCATGCCCGCCCCCCAAGGCCTTGAGTTTTCGTTTACCTTTCTTTATTTGGCAAAATTGATTTAAATATTTATTTATGTTCGAATTACGTTATTATTCAAACAATTATATCATATATAGTATCATATCTACGTTACATAAATAATATACAGTATAATAACAAATATGCTTATAATTTAACAAATGTTTACGATGCCCCCTTTAAAAAAATGAGCGGCTGGATCCTCCTGTTCTAAATACCTGTATTCCTTAGCAAGGGTGATCAGAAAAGTGTAGAATCTATTTGAATTAACTATTTGAAATTCTGTGCATTTTAATTTAACCCTCAATTAACAATACTATAACGAGTGTTCAACTTACACACAGTGCCACGTCTATGTGATGAAATACATAGTTTAGGACTTGGACCTTCAAAATTGGGATCCAGTATGAATTGATTCCACTTTTAAAACTATTTATAAATGTGGAAACTTTACATCGATCCAAGAAGTATTGTGTTATTAGTATAAAATCTTTTTACAGTCTAATTTTACATGTGACTAAAACATTACTTTTACTTACTCATTAGTGTTTCGTGTATCAGTTTTCTAACAGATGTAAATAATTTTCAAAGAAACAGACAATTATTAATTTAAATGGTTTCTTTAATAAGTGTCAAATTAGGCAAAATAAAGGTGGTGTAGAAAAAGAGCAAATATGAAAGAGAAACAGCCAATTCTTGACTCATCAAATCCTTCTCCTGATCCTTTCTATTGAACAAAAATCTCAGAAAGTGTGAAAGAAGAAAAATAATATTTTCAGCACCCATGCGTGGAAACTAGAGCGTACCTTAACTGTTTACTGATTGAAAAATGTTACTTTGTAGTATGAATATAGCAAAGTCAACTTTGTCGTATGCATACCACAAAGGAGACATCACTGTATAAAATAAATTAGTACTGTAAAATAAACAAAAGACGGAAGCAACTGATGCAGTATGACTGCCATCTCGTGTATCAAGAATGATCCCAAGAGTACATAGTTAGAACTTTCCATGAATTTGAGCTAAAAAAACATATATACTACTCATAAGAAAACATCTTTGACTCTGACATACTTCTTTCCAAATGCCAAGCTCACCATTGTCACCTCATCTAGCAACATTTCATCATCAGCCACACTTACATTTGGCATTAGTTACGTAAATAACTACTCTACAATGTACTTCAGATCTTACCAGCAGGACAGAACCTGCCTTCTGGGCCATCAAACACAGCCAAATTTCTCTTCACAGGAACAGTGTCATCTCTCAATGTGAGGTGTGGGGGTTGGTCACCTTCATGGTTTGTTCCCGTCAAAGCAACAGAAGAAAGCAGATCAAAACTTATTACATTGTCTGGCTTTGGATATTCTATAGGTGTGCTTTCTGCAGCAGGCTTCAGTCTTTTATAGTCAGGGTCTGAAAAAAAAATTACAATGTGACAATAGTGTTCAAAATACAACCTTACTTTAAAACAAGATAGAAAATTGAAACACGAGTCTATTTAACTTGGTTGAAATGCTTCATCACCATTCCCAATAATGAATAAACTTAGTAACTTTCCGACATAGTTATTAACTAAACTCCATGGAAATCCAAAAGAAAGGGGAAATAAAAAAATCTTTAAGTTGAAGGTCATTACAGCAAATTTCAATTTAATTGATCAGTACTTATCACTATGATTCTTTAATTTTATAAGCCTTTAATATCTATTATCTAATCAAGAATACTTATTTATTTATATCATACATGGTAAATTTCATGAATCATTTTCGTACAATAAAATAACATTTGGGATAAAAAGTATATCTACACATCAATCATGTGTCTAAATAACAAAGAAAAAAATTAAAGAAATTTAAGAAAAACTAATAAAGTATTAAAAAATAAACTAATATAAAGTAGTACTATTCATGAGGTATCATGTAGGTCATGTAGTACTAAGGTCATCAGTACGGTGCCTATTTCCGGTCCCCGAGCTTCACCCCAGGGCACCCAACTTCTATTAAGACCTTCAGCCGACAGTTTTTCAAGCTGCCTAGTGTTGGAATTTGTGGCACTGAGGCAACATATTCTTTTCCATGAAGGAATTTTTTCCATTTCCTATGTTTACTATTGCAGAGGTTCAGGTTCACTATAACAGAGTCTTCTTTTGCTTATTTGTAATGTAAGTGAAAAAGGACAGTTCACCATAACCAAGGGTTCACTATAACTGGAGTCGACTGTATGAATCAAACAATTGAAAATAATTGACATTTAAGGGCAAATAAAGATATTGAAATTTTCAGTTCATGCTATTAATGTATTTTGTTGTATCTCTATATTAATAAAAATCAATTGTTATGGAGAAATTCTACTTAATTTTGACATCATTGGATATAGTGAACCTAAAATGTCAGTCCCCAGAAGTTCTCTATAACCGGAGCTGACCGTACTTTCATTATTTTAGGAAGTTTTTCTTCCTACAAGAAATTGATGAGAGCCATATAAAACACACAATGTCAAAAGAATATTGTTTCTATTAACATAAAGTACTTAAAAGAAATTTTATTTTATTATCAGCACAAATCTCCAATCCTCGAACTTACCTCCATGACTAAGAGTCCACGGCTCAGCACCACGAATCATGAGGGTAAAACCAGAATAGGCCATTCCACCATACATTCCAAAAGGATTGTGGAAGGAAGGACGAACATTTCTCACTGCTTTCAGCTCTTTCCATATCCAACTACTCTTTATTTTCTCTTCATAATCTTTGGGCTCAATTCCTATCAACATAAAATGACACTCATTTTTTTTCCAACCATTTCTTTTTTCTGTAAATGGTGAAACCTCACAGTATAATTAATTTAATTTCTTCTGAAAATTTCCTACCTGCAGTAGGTGACTGATTATCTTCATTAGTCACAGCCGCAAAAGCGCTCTCTGCTGCCAACATGCCACTCTTCATGGCATTGTGAGTGCCCTTGATTTTAGGGACATTTAAGAATCCAGCACTGCATCCCACCAAGCACCCCCCAGGGAAAGTGAGTTTTGGAATGGATTGGAAGCCTCCTTCATTCAGCGCACGAGCACCGTAGGCTATCCTGCAGAAGAAAGGACACAATATATGTGGTTCATGCAACTGACATTGGATTAAAAATACAAGTTGTCTGTTTTATTAAAAATATTTGAAACATAGAGTGTCTTGAGTGTTTTTAGGCCATTTTTAAAACATTTTTGGCAATGTTTTAAAAATGGCCTAAAAACAAAGAAATAACGGATCAAAACCACTTCAGATAAATAACTCAAGCCGTTGGATATGTTACTGATGTAATTAAAGGTTCTTCCTTTTGTTCAAGTGAACTTAGCTTGCAAACTTGGAGTTTGGACAAAAATCTCTTCCTTTATAGCGAAATCAGCCGAACTGACTATGGCGCTGATGGACATCACAGGAAAATCAAATAGGCTACTCAGGAATTCCATGGTGAACATTTGTTGCTTCTCATGAATATTGTTTCAAACAAGTACCACTAAAAGAATATTAAAATCAATGAAATCAGCACACAAAATGCATTAAAAATGACCTAAAACTGTAAAATATGACTTATTAGTCGAAATTGACAAAAAATGCAAAAAAATTATTTATAAAAATGAGTCATTTACTTTTGTCATAACGTAATATTAATTTTAATATTGAGACAACCAATTTAAAAACTTAATCTTCATAAAATTAATTTCTATACTGAACGGCATTGTTATAAAGCGAAAAGAAAAAAATTACTTTTCATTCAAATCCGCCCCCTAGTTATGAGGTAATAATAACATTTTTTTTTGTTATGTTTGGTACTCCTTTTGCAACTTTTAATTTAAAACACACATTTTTCAAACAACACCCCTATAGACATGCAGCAAGATTTCTATACTTTACAGGAATACTTATATTATAACCATTACTTCTTAGTGAAAATCATTTTTATTTTTAGAATAATTGCATTTAAATAATTTGTTTATTGTAATCTTTGACGTTAAGATTGTCGGGCTACTGATCCCAAGTTCGCGAGATCAAACCCGGACAAAGGGGGATTTTTGATGTGCCAAAAATCGACGGCAGGCATGCAGGCATGTAAAACAGATGTGCCTAGGAAAGCACTTGGCCGATCCTGGCAAAATTAAGCAATCTAAATCTAGCAATTTAGCACCAATCAGAGTTTGGATTTGAATCACTAGATAATTGCAGATATTGTATTAATCGCGCAACTTCTCCCCCATACGTCATATACAGTTTTTACTGTATTTTGACTAAATAAATCTAAATCTAAACTTTTCTTGTCCGATACCTTATTTCGCCCGCTCTGGCACAAACAGTTGAAGGCAAAAGCTCGCAGCGAGCATTGATGAGAACATTGCAAACACATCTTCACTGGCGTGAAATAGAAACTATTTCTGTTCAATACGAGAAAAATGTAAAGAAATGCCCGAAGCAGAGAAGGATCCATCACACGAGGTACCTCGGAACACAAATTATTGACGTCGTGAATGCATGATTGATTCTCCAGATAGGCACTGCCTTCTAAAATATAGTTTAGTTACTAATTCCCCACTCTACCCGCATTTCTTCAATCTATTGGTCAAGAAAAAGTTGCGCGAGTAATATCTAGGCGTGCGCTATCTGGAATTCAAATCAAACGTCAAATAATAAATATTGGCGCACAAGCGCCCCTACGGAAAGCAATGGCAAACTACGCTAGGGTTTACTTGCCCGGAACAAGTCGCACAAGACTTTAGACACTAACCTATTTAGCAATTTTTATTTCGTATATTGCTAGTAGGTTTTAAAGAATTTCTCAAACATTAATTTGCAAACGTATAACAAAAGCTCGAATGTAAGAAACGAACAAAGAAATATGAAATAATATACGCATTCACTCGCAATAATATACGCATATGCCTCAAAACATCTCTAAAATTACGATTACAAAGCGCAAGATTTTCAGCGCGAGCGACTCCGTCCGACGACAAATTACTCAAATACTCGTATTTTCTGAAAGACAATTTTCTTTAAATTTTGAAAATGTCCCAATTCATGTAAAGTTTCCTCCAAAATTAAAATATCGGCTTCAAATCTACGGAGATCAGCCAGATAGGCAGGTGAATAATATTATAGAGAAATTCGGCTAAACGGTTTAACCGCTACCGTTTTCACAGAACGACGGACGTTTTGCCGTCAAACAACTTTTCGGTAGCAAGAATCCACAATACATGGATTCTGGCTACATCGCGTGTTGGAGGAATTTTTTTCTAAATTTAGCAACTGGATTTATCCATTTTTTCGTTATCAGGGCCATGTAATAAGAGTTTTTCTGCGGGAAATCCCCCGTTTTTTCGCTCAGCATTACATAACTGTCTCTCTAGCGCGGTAGTAGTTGCGAGAAAGTAAAAGAAAAAAGTACAATAAAGAACATCTGCGTCAATAAATGCAGAATCATTACATGAGAGCAAATCTAAAATCTTATGTTACTGACTTCTTTATCAAACTGAGACTTTTCTAATCGATACAAACAAAAAATCATAGAATTGCAATCCAAAAATAATCAGTACGATTCTGATCTCTTTATCAACAATTAGCAAATATACAAGCATATTTCCTACAGCAGCCTGAATTTACTCTATCAACTTCAGTTCATGCACTCAATTTACAACCAAAGAACTTTTCAATCATACCCAAAAATGTTCGCTAATATCAGGGTTAATAATAATAATAATAATAATAATAAAATAATAATAATTAAAAAAATTAAACCTGACTAAACAACACTGAAGGATAAGGAACTACAGTAAAAACTAACCCTTACACTTTTTGTTAGTATTTTTTTAAATTTTAATTGATTTTCTACATATAAAAAATCAAGTTTAATACAAACATGATATTTAAAAAATAATATATATTTTTAGTTAGGAATATTAAGTTATTTAGAAATGAAATTTACTTTCTGTACTACAAAAACTGTTAGGTAGATCGTATGACAAACTGTTAAGACTAATGGAAAGAATAATAGAAAATGTCTTGGTAAGAGCATATACAGCATGACAATACAAAATACCAAAAATTACAATATCCAGTTTGAATTCAAGGGTCTGCAACATCAGTGAAAATAATCGGGAATATCAATTTTGATGAAAATCCTACTTACGGTTTAGCTGCTAACATCTAGCACAATCAGATGGATAAAATGAGACTGACGGACACAAAGTCAGGATGTCAAGTGAATTTTCATTATCGAGGACTCACCAAATGTGGTGTGTGTTTAGATGACATAATTTACTACATATAGAAACAAGAGTTATCCACCTTTTCAATACCAGGGGATGACAATAGGAGTTTTTCAGTTGAAAAATCAGTTTTTCCCCCCCTCAATGTTACAATACTTTCTCTTTACTGTGTAAAGTAGGTTACTGAGTAAAGTAGAGGTGTAAATAAAAAGGTCATATAGAATACTTTATAAATATGACAAAATATATGTATATGAGCATAATTTAAAAATTTTCAAAATTACAAGTTAGAATTTCCCCCACTTCTTTTGGTAGAATTTTTCAAAAGTTAGCAGGTTGCATTGCAATAATTGGAACGGAATGGCAACAGTTTGAAATTCTTTGGATAACCTCTCATTGTTGAGAGGTGTTTCTGGGTGAATGTAATTGTGTTTTGAATTGTCGAATTTGTGTCGATGGGGTGTGTCGATTGTGTCGGGGACGGGGGATTTGTTTTGAACAGCCTTCGGGGCCTTCTAGGGCCTTCCAGACCAAATGTTGAAAAGAGTTGTAAATAATATGTTTTGGATGTGTTCATGTTCTTCAGCTCTTATCAGATAAATGTAGAAAAATGACTTCTTTCTCACCTTTTTCCACCTTCCAGTGTGGACTTGATGGAAGGATGATGTTTGAACCTTTGGAACTCTCTGAACGGACTAAGATATGGATTAGTATAATCCAAGGCAACAACGAAACCAATAGCTATCAATGGAGTCGACTCATTCAAATGGTACAAGAATGAACCACCATATGTTTTAAAATCCTGTAAAGAAATACGTGATGTCTTAACAGCCAGTTTTTTACATGCCATACATTTTTAAATTAAATATGCAACTCATGTTAAGCTTGCACCACTCTTCCACAAGATCTGTGTTGGAAACAAACTATACTTATTGCAGCGATACTCAAAATTGTAAAGATTTGTGAGAAGTAATACTATTACTAAAAATGTTGAATTGAGGACTGAACTACTCAATTATTTCTTAAAAAAGAAAAATCATTTTATCTTGTTATACTCAGATGTATGTATATAATTCTCCTATAAATTTTAAAAATAAAGAAACAGCAATTTGATTGGTGGTAAAACATGTTTTTTGGAATTAAAAAAAATATACATATATATACATTCATTAGATTCAAGTCGCCGTATGAAAATTACCTGAACACATTTGCAGGCAAAAAAGACAGCCGAGTAAAATAATATCAAACTCATACCGATCACTTAAAGAATTGCATTTAGATATCAATTTACCAATCAATACCAGAATTAATTTCTCACACATCGTGCTTGACCATTATTGTCACATCCATGCCCACAAAGCCAATGGTGAGGCTATCTAGCATCTGTTTACAACTTTTATCGCTAAATTATTCTACTAGAGCAGTCCAAAGCAACAATTGCTGTACTAAAAACATTATTGCTCTAAGAAGTAGCAAAACCATTGGACCTTAGAGCTGCATATGAACATCGAAGTGCACAAACAATCATTTGCTTTACACTGACCTCTCTCACAACCATAGGCATATACTTTGGCCAGGAGCCAGTTTTAGGATACATGGACAAATTAACTTCTAGCATTCAGGAATTCCAAAACATACAATACATGTTTTGTTTATGATGACTATGTCTATTGATGAAATAAAATTAGCAAATTCGTGCAAAAGAAGGAAATTGGAGAGGACCAGAAATACATGTTGCCAATAGGCAACACATGGCATTAATGGACTAATAATATAATGATATGCTAAAAACACAGTGACAGATTACATTATAAATAAATGTCAATGTTATTCATTTAAAAGAAAATAAATATATAAATGGAATTGAATATAATAATAAATATATAAATGAAATCATTTTGATAAGAACATAACAATTTAAAAGAAAATAAATATATAAATGGAATTGAATATAATAATAAATATATAAATGAAATCATTTTGATAAGAACATAACAAAAAGATTACTTCCAATAAAATTTCAACTAATATGTTTCAATTGCATACAGTAATTACCCTCAAACTAAAATAAAATTTAAAAAAAATAAAATAAAAATTGATCATTAAAAACTCATATTGTTTGTTTGTTTTTATAAAAAAAAAAAGAAAGAAAAATAAATCTCTGTAAATAAAATTTAAAAATACCGTCTCTCCCCCAAATATTGTTTACTTGTTTAAAAAATTAAAAGGATTAAATGTGAAACAAAAACTTCAAGACCTCTTGATCATTTTACACTGATACTTATTTATTTTCATTGCTATTTTTTATATGCCAACTATTTAGGATTATAACATTAATAACATACCAATGGCCATCCTACTGTGTGCTCCACCGTACCCGGTTTGTGCTTGTTAGGATCTATTTCCCAGATTTCCTTGAGACCAATTCCATATGACTGGGGTTCACAGTTCTCTCTCAGATTAAAACGTTTCATGAGTTGCTTTCCTAAATGCCCGTGGCATCCTTCGGCAAAAATTGTGCATTTTGCATGCAGCTCCATTCCTCGCTCAAATGTGTCCTAAAATGTTAATAATGCAAATAAATTCATTAAGCATTAATTATGGATTATTTGGTTAAGTAAGGTACATGGTACACCCTCAGAGAATTTTTAAAATAATTCATGTTTTCAATATTTTCATTTCTTTTTGCGCACATGTGATCTTTTTTATTTTCAAAATGGGAAAAGTTTCACCTTGGGAGAACCATCCTTTGCAATGCCCACATCATTGGTAGCTACTCCCTTTACACTTCCATCTTCATGGTACAGAACTTCTGACGCAGCATATCCAGGGTAAATTTCAACACCCAAGGCTTCTGCCTGTTCTCCAAGCCATCGCACAAGGTGCCCCAAACGAACAACATAGTTACCATGGTTGTTCATAGGCAACCCTACAAGAGAAACATTAATTGCAGGGCTATCAAGAAGTGTCTACTCAAGTTCTCAACAAATGTCATTCCGTGACGCTTACCTGGGAGGATAGGAATAGCTATCCTGGAGGTTTCTGTCAAGATGCCAAATTTATCTTCAGTGACAGGGGTGTTTAAAGGAGCTCCCTTCTCTTTCCAGTCTGGGATCAACTCATTCAAGGCATTGGGCTCAATACATGCTCCAGACAGTATATGACCACCTGCATTTATGACCAATTGAATAATGCATAAAGTAAATTATTCCCTGATGTACAATGCAATATTAAAAACTTTACGCACCCATCTCAGATGCCTTTTCCACCAGACATACTCTCAATTCTTTTCCATTCTGCTCAGCCAATTGCTTCAGTCTTATTGCAGCTGACATTCCAGCTGGCCCACCACCCACAACTAAAATATCTGCCTCGTCGACATACCTTTCCATGTTCACATCTACAGAAGGAAAATCATGGAATCATAAAAAATTCTATAGTGATAAATTAATGAAAGAATTTTACATAACATTTTTACTTATGATATAATAATTATTCTTGCAGACAAATTAAGAAATACATGACATAACTCATACCCACCCTTCCATCTTGGATCGTTCTCTCTGGGTACAATTGTGTAATGGGTTGTTATTTTTGGAAAGGCCTGCTCAGAGTAGCATCTCTTGGCAATAGGAGATAATCTCTGCACTGGAAATCAAACAGTCATTAAAAGATTACAGTTCTTTCAGAAATGCTCTATTAGAGACAATTTTCTTCTTGATATTCTATTCAGAACAGTGGAATGCAAAACAACTGCCAATTCATCGTCATAAAGTTCGTACTTGAACTGTCACAGATGCCGGCGTTAACAGAGTGCAAAGTGCAAGACTGTTAACTCACGAATAGAAAAGGTTAAAGGTTAATTTGGCAGTGTAATTACTTTAAATAATAGAAATTCAATACTTTTCGTTCAAAAGATCGTACGTTAAACTTACTGAAATGAGACACAGCAAAAACATTTAAAACGTTTTCAATTTTTTACATATTAAATATGTTTTCACTGCAGCATAAGCTTTCAAATAAAAAAAATCAAAATGTACAACAAATAAAACACACAGATGACAAGAGACATGCAAATATTCTATGAACTAAAATGTTGACAAATCGTGCATACGTTCACAAAGAACATATTTTCATACCGAATCTAGAAACCTGGCTTAACCCCGTCGCCATCTCTGCGCCCCAGAGTCCCTGAACTCACGGATACTTCACCGCATTTGTTGACTGCCCTGAAGTTTGCCAACATGAAATTTATCTTCAGAAAGGTCTACCAATGCAAACGCCGAATGTGCTGCTATCTCTTAGCAAACAAAATTCAAGATCGTACACAGTATATAACGCGGATAGGTAGCGCGGCACGAACTATTACAGAAGTGCTGCTGTATAGTAGACAAGAAACAAATCAAGAGCACGCCAATCTTATAGTTTCATTATTACAAATTCAGGAGCCAAGAAATGCAATCAATATTTAAATTATTTCGTCTGTTCTTTAGATTTACATGTCCTTTTGGCTTTCCATCCTCGCAATACATCAGGCGTTAACCAATGTTTGTCACATTTACTCACGGCCTGCCACGGAACTACTTCTGGCCGGCCAACGTTTGGAGTGTGCTGCTCTCTAGAGTTATCTACTAAACTAAATGCATTCCAGAGTGCTTTAAAACTAAAGCGTGTGATGTGTCTACAACCTTTGCTGTAAGAGGACCACTTCATTTCCGTAGCTGGCGAATAGAGGTCGTTTGCTCACGAATAAGTTACCATAGCGGAGCGTCAAAAGGCGGGCGGCACAAACGGTAATCAGCTTTTAAAAAATCTATTTGAATTACTTCGTTGCTGGAGGGTTAATAAGAAAGGACTCATATAAGACATATTTTGTTCAAAAAAGAATAGAAATTGTAAATCTTAAAAAGCATACTTACGAAAGTCAAGTATCGCTTTTTTTTCTCCAAAAAAAGAAAGAAAAAATACCACTCAAAATGGCGATTGAGACAAAAATTAACTTTTATTCATACAATTTACACGCTCTTAAATAATAATTTGTGGTGTGGGTACTTTTAAAAATATCTGATTTTTTTATGTTCAATTACATCTATTTCATTTCAAAATTTGAATGAGAAGACAGGGTGGGTTTGGGTTCAGTTGCAATTAACTTTATATATAGTCAGTAAGGAGTGTTGTATTTTTTCAGTTATAAAAATATGTACGAGTATTATTTCTTAAAAATCCAGTCAGAAATTAATTATTCTTGAAAACTCATAGTCCCATAAATTTCAGGAGGTCAACTTTTGCACTTCTCTAATCTTTCGTATATTGGTATATTCACCTGAAATGTCTAATGCACACGAAGTCGTGAACGTAGTTAAGTAGGGTAACTAGAGCTTCATTCTGCAAATGGACAGAACTTATTTCATAAAAAATATTTATTTTCATTTCGAAAAACGAAATTGACAGAAAAACATGATGGCTTAGCCTCAGTCTACCCTACATTTCATTTTATTTAGTATTTCAATTCAATGGATGAAAACCAGAACAATATAAGAGACTTTTTTTTTTTCTTCTGAGAAATCTGTTTATTTAAGTCAACACCACTGTAAGATGTGGTGCTTTCTTTCATCATTAAAATCACGGCATTTAAATTGTTCATTAAAACCACGAAAATACATATAGCCTTAAATAAACACTTTTTTCTCAGATTTAATAAAATGTCACTTATGCAGTTCTGTTTTTCATTCATTTAATTTTATTAATTTCACATTATTGTATGCATCAAGCACATTTCACTTGTCATCGTCAAGCAATGAATCTTAAGAAAAATAGACAGCTCTTCTCATGGAACATCTAATTCTGCCCATTTCTTCACTTAGAGATGATATCCGTCGAAACAATTACGCCCGAAGCGCGAACAAAGCGTAGACGTCATAGGATTTCTCTCACACCAACGCCAACCAAAGTGTTTTCAAAACGCGATTTCTCCCAGGCGTGAATATTATCAATACGTGTAAAAAAATATGCATTTACAAAGATTGTAATCAGATATGCAAATAACAGGGAACATGGAACGGCCACAGAAGCTCAATTTTATTAGTGTCAACATCAGAAAATAAAAAGCATAATAACATTAAAAAAGGAATTTAATAAATCAAACCTCCTATAATGCTGTATTTAAATTATCCAAAAATTCATTTCCAATTCATAGTACGTTCCCGTTTTGTATTAATAGTTCCGAAGTACTTTCTTCAGTGATACTCATATAAAAATCTTCGAAAACCTAAAATAAAATTAGAAATACTCATTAATTCTAGTAAATAAAAGTGATT
The DNA here is from genome assembly GCA_038098605.1 of Gryllus longicercus. NCBI lineage: Eukaryota > Metazoa > Arthropoda > Insecta > Orthoptera > Gryllidae > Gryllus > Gryllus longicercus. The sequence goes on along the minus strand of JAZDUA010000448.1, from coordinate 1,075,317 downwards.
TTTTTTTATGTAACGTAAATGAATAATACATATGAAAACCTGTAGTAAATAACAGTGAAAGACCAATTTTTCAAATTGTTAAATTATTTGAACATTTAAATAGTTGAACATTTAACAGTTAATCCTGGTGGACTGTTTCTCTGTTGTCACTATTTCCTGGATCACTCCTTACGCGGTCCTGAGCCGTTTCATATTTTTCTTAGCATGCTGGTTATCATCTTCCTCTTGGTCTCTATTCCATGATCTGTTTAGGAAATCTGTCCTTTAGGGTTTCGTTCTATTGACATGTCCTTAACATTTTTTTCGGCGTTTTTGTATTTCGCCCACCACGTTTTTGGATTAAAACTTTTTTTGGTGTCTTCATTATTCTTTCCAGTCTTAATATTCCTAAAAGTGATCTCATTGCTGCTTCTTGTCTACCAGTGTCGCTTTCTTGTCCAATTCACATTTATCTGGTACATAAAAATTATAAAATTTGAAAATATTAAAAATGAATTTATTTTTTTACTGAATTGTTACTACTTGCTAGTGCCTTCGATACGGAACTCGATATACACTGCACTACTCACTGGATCGAGAGGATTATGGTTACGAGAGAAATATGAAAACAGTTGACGTTCTCTTAGGGAAGGACTTACGGCAGGAAACTATGAAAAGACAAACCGAGTCAAGATAACATTTAATTAATTAGTAAATAACACAATCTGAATCAATAGAATTGAGTAAAAATTAAATCATGCGTCTACCACGGGCTCTAACGATCTCGGGCGACAAAAAGCCATTCGATCATTAGAACCCGCATAACACCCTTGGTACATAAATAACTCTTATTCCACTGTCATGTGCGCTGCCCTGATTTCCCGCAAGTCATCGCGTGGGCCGCGAGCTTTCATCTGGCACGCGCTCGGGTGACGAAGGGAGGGGCGAGGCGGGACGCCCCACCCGGAAGGGAGGTGGGCGGCTGGCGGAGCGCGGGTGAGTGAGTGAGTAATCGCCGGGTAGCGGCCGGGTGACTGGCAGCGGAGAGCGACCGGCGGGTGGGGGGGGGGGGGGGTCCGCCAGGGAAGCACAGGAAGGGCCGAACGGGGCAGTCGTTTGGCCCCGTGCGCAGCAGATGGCACACCCGATGCACCGGGTGACGAGCGTCAACGGAGAGGAAGCGGAAGTGCAACGCGGCGAGAGCTCAGCCGGGTCGAGTTCCGGCCAAGTCAGGTAGCGCTGCCCAGAGCAGAGGACACGCAGCGGGAAACGCAACGCGAGCTATACTCCGATTTAAACGGTTGGCACTTCAAGATCACGAGTTGGACGGAGTGGGGGACACTGTCATCCCATCTGGACCTTCGTTACGACTTAAAATTTGTCTGAGAATCACAATATCTGTATCTCATGAAACCAAAGTACAAATGAAACGTTTCAAATCAACGGAGATCATGTTCTAATCCCTCATCTCCTCAGACGTCGTCCCTAATCCTCGAGATTTATCCTAGCCTCACTCATAAGTCTCCTGCCTCCAGAAAATCAAATCATCTTTCATGTTTTATTAATTAATTTATTTAGTTAGTTAGTTAAGGGAGGAAAACTTGAAGGGTGGATAATTTAGATTTCGCCGTAGTGTACAAAGAGAGCGAATTTACATTTTGTCACTTTTCTATTCCTGCCTTTAGAAGATGCAGGAAGAATAATGACTGGTTATTTCGATTTTTTTAAATATATAATCAATGAGTTGATTTTTTTATTATGCTACCCGGTATTGTTGTTAGTTTGTTTTTTTCTTCAAAAAAAATTTTTGGAATTCTGAAGTTTTATGTGAAAATAAAAAACGAGTAACTATATATATATATATATATATATATATATATATATATATATATATATATATATATATAGAGAGAGAGAGAGAGAGAGAGAGAGAGAGAGAGAGTTTATTGAACTATCAGAAGCAAATTTAAAATACCAGAAAAATTACACAGTGTTTCCATATTATCAACCCTTATTCATGGAGATGTTTCGCAGTTGGTCCAAAGTTTCAGAAAGATAATGGCTCTATTTTTAGAACTCTTAGTAGGTACATTTGTGGTAAACACATGCATAATACTGTCAAACACCGTCGGTGTACTTTTAGATGCTATCACATCGTGATGATGTCATCCATATCTTTTAGCACTATGTCCGACTTTCACAATTGTGAAATAAACATAATTTGGACACCTCATGTTTCATTAAGCAAAAGGGGAGATAAAATAGACCATTTTGGATCTTATCGAAGCAAATCGACAACAAAGAAAGGAAAAGCAACTGAATACAATAACATGAATATAACACGAGTATACGATATTTTTGGTCATGTAGATTTACGTAAAAAATTGTTAAAAAGATTATTATTTTTAAAACATTTTTACATAACAAGAATAATACACGATAACCACGAACTCAATGATTTGGAAATAAATACGTCATTTTCTATGTTTAAATAACGTAAAATTAAATTGAAAATATTTCCATCGTCTCTGTTTTTCACGTCGGCTTAGAAAAACGATAATTTGCAATGGAGAGTTAATTTTAACTAACCAGATGTTTTGCGTCCGTAGTAGTTGTGAACTAAGGCCTCAAGTTCTTTCATTTGAAGAGGCTCAATGAAAGATAAAGACCCTCTTTGTCGAACCTTCCTTACAAACACGAGGCCTTGTTTTCGTGAAATGCCGCCGCGCATTAAGCGCGTTAGAAAATCTTAAAATATCGGAATTTTTTAAATACAGTTTATGAAAAAATCAATGAAAGTTAATAAAGAGTCTGCCAATTTTAATACAAATAAAAACTGTGATTTCAGAGATACGAGCATTCATTAATTAATATTATTATGTTTTCGCTTATTGCGATTAGATTTTAGAAGATTTTTAGAGTTCCAAAGTACATACAAGAGCAGACTTTTATTCAGTGATTTCCGTGTCTCTCTTCACAAAAAGAATCTCCAAAAGTTTCAGACTTTCCGTTTAACGTAAGCGTGTTTATACTATTAAGATCCCAAAATATCAAGTGGAAAAGTATTAAAGTTGAAGAGAGATTGATTTTTATTCCTTTGCAATCAATCCTTTTCCTGATTCCTTTTCAATCAAAATCCTCCAAAGATCAGAGATTTGATAAATTTGTTTGACACATGAAGAAAGCACAGGCGTAACTGATACACGAAAAGACTAAAGTTATCAAGCTAAAAGTTTTTACCTTCATGACACAGACTTCGAAAACAGCATAGGATCGTAAACATAAACTTACAAAAGTATTATTATTATTATTATTATTATTATTATTATTTATGGTTTACATCCTTTATTCGAAGTGTATTGAATTTGTCGGTTTTACATTCTCGCTTAAAAGTTACTTAAAAGTTATGCAATGTTGCGCAAAAAAAACGGCCAATTTTCAACAGAAAAACTCTCCTGGTAACGAAAAAGTGGATAAATACAGTTGATATATTTAGAAAAACAATCCTCCAACACGTGGTGTAGCCGGAATCCATGTTTTCTGGGTTCTTGATACCGAAAAATCGAATGACGGCAAAACGTCTGTCCCTTACGAAATCTGTTCCTACGATATTTTCCCTTAATGAAAACTGTTCCTTAAAGGAAGATTTTGAAATAAGATCATGTACTATTTTTCGAAACTTAGAGTACTTTTCGCGTAAGTTTGCGAGGCGAGAAAGTACGTGCTGTTTTAGCACCACTAGTTGTAAATACTCTCGATATGTTATTAAATCGACGCGTGTCTTTTTCGCATTTGCGTTTAAGTTTTAATGCAGGCCCCAGTCGCTAGGGGGCCGGCTGCGTCCTCGTTCGCCAGGCGTGACCCCGCCGGCCGACGCGCTGAGCAAACGGCGCGCCACCTACATCTGCATTTCAAATGGCGCGCCCCGTCTCGCCCCGACGCCAGACGCCAGACGCCGCCCCGACGCGGTTTTGTTCCAAACTGAAGGGCGTCGTTAGAAGATTTTTTTTTCTTTTTAATTTCTGGTGCGTTTAATATCAGTTTCCGGCTACGGCGGGTACCTGACAGATTATTATTTTTCTTACTTTATTTACTTCCACCATCGCCGCCATGGGAAGGGGACGCGACCCCCGAAATAGTTTTAGTGTATGGGTACATTAAAGGGGGCTTCCCTGTAGTCTGTACCTTGTGAATCGAATTGTCTTCTCCCGTAAATAATTCGGTGCTAGTGAAGCCCATTTTTACTCCCGTTGAAGTGGGAGAAAAAATTATTTTGTTGATTTCGGAGAAATCATTTATTTTAATAATAAAGTTGAAATGTTTAAGGTACACCCAAATTGTATACCGTGTTACTTCCGCTGCATGATATTTGAGAACATCATAACGTTTCTGCAAAATATATTTATTTATTGTTTTTAAATTTCTATTACCTTTTCTTTGGGGGAGGCCACTCAATTAAAAATTTATTAAATAATAAAAACTGCATCTCGTGACGGTGGAGGTGTAATGTTATGGGCTTCCCCGAAAACATTTCAGGAACTTCCCCGACTATAATTGACACACCTCTGCAACGGCCAGGCCTCCTCCAAAAGGGTCACATATTTCAGTCATTCGGCGACATTTATGGTCTACCTCTGACGTCAGAGCGCATCTTTCCTTTCCGCTTTTCCCAAATCCGTTTCTGGGACAAGGAAGAGAACAATTTTCTAACTTCCTGACGCAGGTTAGGAGGAAAGGCAGAGAAGCAGCAGTAGAAGGAAGAGTAATAAAAAGTGCCGTGCGTGACACAGAGGGTCCACACGAGTGATTAACACACTGAATGCTCTAATTTTCTGAAATGCAACGGTATACAAATATAATATAAAATCGTTTATAAGTTCGTATCTGATTTCCATGCGCTATATATCTTTCAAATATTAAACACAATAAGACACTTCAATTCATTCAAACAACTTTTGGGAAATGTAACTTATTCATTCATTTCCTTTCATTCACATCCCTGCAGCAACTAAGTAAAACTAAAATCTGCCCAGCAAGTTGATTGAGAGCACATTTTCTTTTATTAACTTCCGTGGGGATATAGTTTAAAACCGAATTTGAGTGAATACTGAAAATATAAATATTCATATAAATATTTTTTGAAACAGAAATGTACTATTCGAAAACGATATTTTTATTCATTTGTATTTATTATTATTATTATTATTATTATTATTATTATTATTATTATTATTATTATTATTATTATTAGTCTGTTAAAACATGATAACGGAATACATATTTTTGAATATCCTGAAAATAAGTGGTTTATTAATAGAATAAAAATGACGTCAGGATTTCTTTATGAACATAACAGTTTTATAATTTAAGATTCATTCAAAACATTTTCATTGTAAATTTAGGTTATTTTAAAAAGCAGGCTTGTTATATTACTGTTTACATTATATATAGGTAAAGTTATGGTCAAGCAATAGAACGTAGCTAAAAAAATGCGGTTGTAGAATTCACCCTTTCGGTGGTAACACTATCTCTTCTGCCAATTGCCGTTTAGTCATTCAGAGAGGCATCAGAAAGGCAAGCGAAATAATCTCCAATTACGGAGCAGTATGTGTTGCATCGCCGACACGTTTCGGAAAAGTTCCTTTCCCATTACGAGCCCCCATAAATAGTGATAAAAATCTCATCAAAGCATCATCAAAAAGTACTTGTTAGTTGAAGCTGGTACATGAATCTGGAAGGGATCATTATTTTACTAATGCGTGCCCACTTTGGGGAGAGGCAACAAGAATTAACATTGATAAAATAAAAATTTTGCAAAACCCTTTGGAGTTTATGACACGTACCTACACGTTTCAAACAAGCAAAATAGAAATGAGCTGCAAGTACAAATTTTAAGTAATTTTATTAGAAGATCACGAGAAAAAATAGGAATACTTAAAAATAGCGGATTGTTCCAAAACTTTCACTCTAGGTTGATCTGAAAAAATAGGTAAAGAAACCGAAAAGACAAATTATGCCCCCTTTACATATATGGAATATAAATTAAAATGCAAGCGCTGAATACAAATATTTCTACTCTTCTAAACCACTCTTTTATACAAATGCAAATCATAACTTTAAAAAAATAATCAAGACAAACTCACTGAAAGTTAGAGGGAGTTTCGCATGAAAAATGAACACCCATTTGCCCATGCTGCTGAATACGTGATTATTTCACTCAAGCTGTTTCACAGTAGAGCAGAATCTGACAGAAAGACAAAGAAAATCTCCACACTTAAGTTTTCTTCCTCTATGGCTCTCAGTAGGGAATAAAATCTTAGAAAGTATAATATTTTTTGGCACACATAAGAAGGGAGCTAGAAATTCATGCGTTCACCTATAAAATAGAGCAGTTTAGTTTGAACCCAACAGAACTGTTCTAACGTAACTGAATCAGCGCGAAAACCCACAACACCGTCGGAGTCATTTCGCGGGAAACACGTGTCGCCGGGGTGACGCAGGGAGCAACAACCTAGCGGAGACACAGAGCAGAGGCGTTTTTCGCCATCGCAGCGGCCCAGTGGGCACCTCGCCACGCCGAGCGTCCCTTCTGGGGACTCCTCGACCCACGCGTGCCCACGCGAGGGGAAGCACAGGCCCGCGCCAAGGATTCACAGAACGACATCTTTCCGCCACGCGTTTCCTCCCACCGCGACGGCCCTTCGCTCACAACTCAGCCCTTCCCCCACCCGGCCTGGCCGATCGGGGCACTTGAATCGCGCGGAAATAGCCTCCCCGCGTGACGTCACGGCGGCCGCGCGTCGCCATTGGCCGAGCCCCCACGCGCCGCGCGCGGCGAGTTCCGCGCCGCGCCGTGCGCAGCGCTGCTCCGAGCGCGTAAAAGCGGGCGCCGCGAGCGGCGAGGCACAGTCAGCTGACGACAGAGCTTCCGAGTCACAGAGGTGGCGAGTGAGTGCTGTCTCCGCCGTTGACTAGAGCGCCTTCGGGGACTTTGGTCTCTCGAGTGAGCTGTGAGCGAGTGTCGTGAGGAGTTCGCGGAAGCTACGGGACTTGGTCTCCGGCGCATCCCGCCGTTTTTTCGTGGTCTTTGATCGCCTGCGAGTGAATCCGAGAAGATGCCCGCCGACGTGGCCGTGCGCCCGCCCACGCACCTGCTGTCGGGGTCGGCCGCCGCGGGCCCCGCGCCGCTGGCCGAGCCGCCCGCGCCGCTGCCGTGGAGCGCGGAGGAGCTGAGCGGCCGCCTCGCCCTGCTGGGCCCGGGCAGCCACCGCCAGGACGTGCTGGTGCGCGTGTACCGCACCTCGCTCGAGCACTTCGCCGTGCTGTACCCGGCGCACAAGAGCGTGAGCCGGCCGCTGGGCGTGCTGAACCTGCGCAACACGCGCGTGGAGGCGCTGGCGGCGCCGCAGAGCGGCTTCACGGTGCGGCAGCGCGCGCCCGACGCGCCCAACGCGCTCACCTTCGTGCCGCTGGAGGAGGCGCGCGCGCTGGAGGAGTGGCTGCTGGCCTTCACGTGGCGCGGCTCGCCCTCGCTGCACGCCTCGCCGCTGCCCGCCGTGCAGGAGGACGAGGAGTTCTGAGCGCGCTCGCCCAGCCCTGCCCCGGGACGGACAGTGATCTCGGAGCCCGCGGGCGACCGCTCCGCGGAGGTCGCCGCCCTCGCCCCTGCCCCTGCCCCCGCCCCCGCCCACCGAGCCACGAGGATGGCACCCGGCGCGTTCGCCTGGTCGACGTCGCGCCGGAGGACTGCATGCGTCCGAGGATGGAAATTTTATCTCACGGACTCCAAATTATTTTACCCTCGAAATTGTGACGGAAACATTGTGACAGGAGCAACATCTGTTGGCTTCACTTTGTGTTACTACTGTACTTGCCGTTTTCATGTTTCGTTCCAGAAAAAAAAAGTTCATTTTATGTGGTAATGAATGTTAGATAAGATTTTTATATCTCTCGAGATGTAGTTGAATGTCAGACCAGTCTGTGATATTATCTTGTAAATAATAGTTTTCTAGATGTTTTCACTTTTGTTAGATTTTTTTGTATGATCTGAGTTGTGACAAGATTTTTTTTGCACTGTTTTTTTTTATTAAAAGTTTATAGAAAGAGGCACAATTTCGTTACACTTGCTTTAACGTTCGATTTGTTTTGGGTCCTGTAATTCATGGCAGCTACTGTTCAATATTGTCATTTTGTCTCAAAAACTGCATTTAAAACTCAATTACTCAAAAATGTGGAAGAATACTGATGTTAGTAAACAATCTCAGGACCAACACCTTTCTGTATGGCAAAACAAGTGTATATATAAGTGTAATAACCTTCATAAAGTGCTTGTTTCTTATATAAATGTGCTCTCATATCAATAAAAAAATAGTACAGAGCATCTCAGTGTTACGATATCTACCTTAGTTCCTTCCATTCATCCTGGATAGGGATCCACCTCCTCCTGTGTCATTCAGACCGCCTGGTTCATCCAATACGCAACGTGAGGTAGAGCGCTGGACGGAAACGAGGAAAAGGGAAAGTGCTGCCACGAAAAGTAGTGTGCGCGTGAGGCAGACTGGGTCGAGGAAAGCAAACGCGCTTGGGACAGCGTGGCACGGCCGGGGCCTGTTTCCTGCGAGTGGCGGCTGCCGCCGCCGCCCGCGCCTATGCAATGGGCGCTGGAGGAAACGGAGCTAGGGACGCGACAACGTAACGTGGATGTTTGTAAACATCGAAGTTAATAATACATCGCCCCAAAATAAATGAAGTTTTAAAACTGGTTTAGTAACCTTTGAAATAAAATATTCCCACGGGGCAGTTTTTTTTTTTATTTCACGGTGACCGCGTTGATTTATAAATTATAACTTTACTAGCAAAACAAAATTTTAAAATATCAACGAGATAAACGTGAAAGCCTTAACGCTCAATGCCATTCCACGGGGTCGATATTCCTGAATTCGTCGCAGAATAAAACGGGATCAAGACTGTTTGCAAGCATATGTCGCATGAACTAGGTAGTATCAGTTAATCGTCAGTCATCGTTTCATATTTAACTTCTACAGAATTGTGATAACGGGGATTTTTTCACTCTCAGTCAAAATGTAAAAACATCGAATTTAATAAATCGGTATTTAAAACACCGCGGAAAGCTCAAAGCCGCGTTTACATCTGCAACTGCTGGGCAAGGCAATGCGGACAGCCAGGCAGGCGTTCTTCCTACAGTTCACACACTCTGGCGTGTTGTACATTGTCGTATAACGTCCTTGTGTATATTGATGTGATCTCAGAGCGATTTTATGAAAGATAGATTTATTTACCAAATAAGTGGAAACAATATATTTAATGTCCTCCTTTGGTCTTTATTAGTAACTCAAGCCTATTAGATGTTGATTAAACCAACTTCTTTTATATAAACATCACTGGACAAACAGAAGATATTCTTTCCTTCTTCACATACTTGGCGTACATTGTTACTGCTGCTTTTAGGTTTCTGGATACTTAGTTAAAACTTCTATGTTAATATTTACTTGACAATGAGTAGTTGAAAGGGGTCGTTAAGATACAAGATAATGATATGTTGCCAATGTCGGATTGTGATAGGTCCACTTTAAAAGATGTGAAAGTGTCGTCACTGAAGATTGCTAATGATTGACGGTAAGTTGGGTATTCAGTATATATTATAATTAACTATATAGTAATTTATAAACTTTTATATTCTGCAATAACTTAATTGTAACAATCATTGCTGAATGGAATATCGAGAAAACAGTATTGAGGGAAAATAATTGCAGATGAGATGCAAAATTATTGCAACATCATTTTTCACATTTTGTCAGTACTACAGAATTCAAGCGTGATTGATATTCTGATATTGGTGTTGCAGAAACAAACTATTATTGATGTATCTATTGGTTATTGTGCATTTAATTACTCGCCTTTAATTACTCATTACTCATGCTCTCTCGCTTCTTCCCCAGACAGGTAGGTACATTAGACAAGATGAAGATAATAGGATGCAAAGGAGCACATGAAGTTCACATAGAAATCACAAAATAATTTAATCGGAAAATAATTTTGAGATTTAAAAGCTAAAGATAAATATGAAGCTACTGAAACAGTTGTTCAATACGTTATTCGTGGGAGTAACAATAGTAATATATCTAATAGGTAACTGAATATTACAATTTTTCAATAATTAATTAAATCAATTTATTTCCTACACCGTATTAGCTAGTAAACATGAGAATTATAGGTTATGAAAAATCGTAGATTGTTTCAGTTACATAGCAATACTACCAATTTTTAACCTTTCAGAAAATATTGAAGCCATGACTATTTAACCTAAATTTTCGGCTCTGTGCGTGTAAGTTACGTTTTTCTACGTGTAGCCCTACAAAAATGAAGAGAATTTCAATATTCAACAAAACTGTCAAATGTTGTACTCGTACATAATATTTTGGTACGAGGAAAATTGCATGTTGAAAGTAGCATATTTGCTTTCAGTGTCGAAATTACAACATGACTTGCCGTTTATGTTGTCGAAAGATAGGGCAGTAAACACCATGTTTGAGCTTGAGTACGTAACGTCGGAGATTATCAACAAATTGAGAAACTTCGCTTCCGTTGAGGCAAATCAAATTATGTATTGGCTGTAATTCAGAAGTAAAGAAAATAACCTTTATCCTTCCAGAATACATTTTTATTTCAAATGTAAAGAGTTAGCTTTTTGTAAATTGTGACTCTGCAAATTTGTTATCATGACTTCTAAAAAAGCCTTTCTGAATTTTAGTGGAAAGTATGATAACATAACAGAATGAGGATTTGAGATTTAATTTTTTAATCGTATCATTTATTTAAGTAAAGTATATTCACTAAACACATAATGAATTAATTGATGAATAAAACATCAGCGGACTCTTAATTGAAATCGCAGCAAATTTTCGTCGTGGCATTTCAGATGACACCGAGAGTTTATTTCCAGCCTTATTTTTTCTGTTAATTAAAACCAACAACCCCTCTCTCGCCGCAGCAATAGAACCTGGAATGTGTCAGCTGAGTGATTACCTCTACAAGAAGAAGAATAAAAAGTCCAGGAGAGAGGCACGGAACATCATATTTCTTCATGACGCTTCTAAAGTCGCTTGATCTTTCGAACGCATCACCTACGAGCGGGAAGGTGTCCATTTGCATTGAGCGAGAGGCTTGCACAGCAGAGTGGACGGGGGCGGGAGGTGGTGGTGGGGGCGGGATAGAGGGAGGGGGAAGAGAGCGAACAAGCGAAAGCTGCAGCGTTGAGCGACCAGCGCCTACCTTTGCGCCTGCACCAGGGGGGCGGAACCAACCGATCAGTAAACTTTATGCAAAATTTCATTACATGCACTTTAATGTCAAGTTCAATAATCAAATACAGTGAGGATAATAATAAATATAACAAATATATTTTAGTTTATTTTTAATTATTTTGTTCACACAAAAACCAAGATAATACTATTAGTCCTACGCCAACATAAATATCACGAACCAATCTGAAAATAAAAAAATGCACAAATAACAGATTCATACCTACTGCTCCTACTATCTTTCTGTGCCTAGCAATATTTTTTTAATCTCTTGCAGGCCGCCAGTCGGCCATCTCCGATGTAAGCGAAGCAGCAGTATGATGGGTTGGTTGCATTTAGAGACGGAACCATGGCTCCCGTGCCCCCTCCCAAAAGCCAACATTCTTTTGTGATTTTACTCAATCTATTCAAAGCCATGACCATGCATGGTTTTGAATAAATTGCATTGACCGCTTCACATTGAAATGAGTATTCCAACTATGATTACAGGCGTTGATTTATACTTTTCAAGTTAATAGCTTTTTTAATTCGTTTTTTCAAAAACATTAGTGAGGAAGAATTTCACCCCACCCCACCTCCGGAGATACTTTCAGGATTCTCACATAGCTGCATTCAGTGTTTGTTACACTCACGTAGTTGTGAACTTCATTTCAGTTGACAGTAGGCTTCTTCGAGGGATGAGATTCTTCTTCGTGGCTTGGTGATAAGGGAAAAAATGATAACGCTAATGTACGACAAAAAGTTCACAGGTACAGTACATCTACTTTATAGTCAAAGCTTGTGAAATTCATTGAACATAATATCTGTCTTCATGTGAAAAGAAGGCAAATTGAAACTTTTTAAAATGAAATCTCTCAAATTCACCTATAAATACGACTGAGTTGCATGCAAATATTTTATATATCTGTATCTCATGCAGATATTTCCTGCGATATATGATGCCTCAATAGTGTCACATATAATACTTTAAATAAACATGTACAGACTCAAAATATTTATTGTATATTTTTTCTATCTATTAAACTTTTAACTCAGGATTACAAACGCAACAAGGGTGTTATGATATTTAATAGGAAAATCGGAGAAAAGCTTATTGTTCATTGAGTTCTTGTAACAATTTGCTGTTTTATTTTATGCTGGGCTTGAGAGGATAAAAAAGAAGCTAGCCTCAGAGTTTGGAATTAGGAATATTTGCGTACTAATGGTATTTCAGAGTCAGGGATGCAGTAAAATTATAACCATCGCTCTCACTGCTGTCCATTTGATAATTTTTCCGTGGGATAGTTTTTTCGAGACGCAGAACAGTTCCTCCGATTTCTCCTGCCAAGTATTCCACGTGTGTACACGAGGGTTGTTGTTGTTATCGAGGACTCAAACCTCTTTGAAAACAAGCACTTTTATTCGACTGGAAGCTACTCGTGAGACTTCCCAATGCTGTTTTTTTTTACACTTTCTAACTCTTGCATTTCACTTGAGATATTCTGAGGATTTGCACGAATTACGCGTGCGACCCGCAGCAGATTGGCAGCATATTAATTTCTCTTTTCCAACAGTGGGCATATGTGTTACCCGATTTCATAAATAATAACTAATATTAAATAACGAACGAAGTATGTAGTTGTACATTTAAAGCAATTCTAATAGTCGAAATCCCTGCAAAATTGTGGCGAATATCTACACATTTCTATTAAACGTTTTATAATGCGAGAAATAGTACTATCTAAGAAACTACTTTCGAGCCAGACACATATTCTACATCTTAAATATTTGTGACTCACTAGAATGTGCGTCACATCGCACATAAGCGGCTTAACATATTTTTCAGTTTTTATCGTCTTAGGAAGGGGTAGATGCTTATAATCTTATATGATGTTGACATAGGAAATGAAGTGTTGTTCACGCGTTACGTCAACGGAAATAAACGCCTTTTCATAATTTACAACACATTTTATTTTAATTTTTCAACAAAACCTTATGTTTATTGCATAGCGTCATTAAAAGTTTATTTTAATTGCTAAGCAAGTTATGTTTAAATTTTTCAATTTTTAAAATACATTTAATTGAGAAATTTCGAAAATTAAAAGAAAGATGAGATTTTAAATTCCCTTAATTTAGTAGTTCATAGAACCTCTCTATTGGGGTCACATTGTTTTCAAATTGTCATATAGAAAACGAGGAAAATAAATTGTTCATTGTATTATGAGGACCCTATCAACATAGCCAAACAATAGAAAGGCCAGTGAAAAGACTAGGAAAAAATATCTCGTGATTTGCAGGATCCAATTCGGCCATTCCCATTGATAAGTTTGGAGAAACCGCACTCATACCAGAAGATTAGATCTGATTCTAAGAAATACCCCTCCCAGTTGATAGCAACACTTTGAAGTCGGTGATAACTTTCAGGCCTCGTTCCCGCGCAACGGACATTTATTCACAATACTACAACGAATCTTATCTTTGTCAATATTTTATATAGTGTGCACTCGTTTCCACTCAGTCAGTTTCTTTAATGTGTCCCAGTTAACGACTAGTTCCAATGAAGCATACGTACGAATATTATTTTATTAAATAATCAAGCTTCGGAGACGAATAAGTAATATGGAACATTTTGTAGGGTTTTATAAATTCAAATCAAATTCATTTTCGTTCCATTTGGTTTATTGTAGTCATGTTTTCACATTATCAAGAGAACAAACAGTCCCACAATGTATACAAACACCTCTTACTTTGTGCATTTACAACCTTAACTCTTTTTCAAATAGATACTTCTTTGGGTACAAAAGAGCGTTTTTCGACACTTTGAATTATTATAACATATTGTTTTTTATTTATTAATCTTCTGTTGTTAATTTATATTTTATTATCTGACCATATTTGTCCTCAGATGTCAACTTTTCTTTTGATGTTCAGAAATGCATACCAATCAATAGCTTTTGACGTTTTTTGCCATTATTGAATGGTAATCTCACAATTTCATGATTCTCATTTTAAGAGGTCATGTCAAATTTACCTTGAAGCCACTCGCATTGCGTCCTAAAATGCGAGCGAAATAATATCTGGTCAGAATACAACACTTACTCCAGAATTTCAACCCCACAATCTGGAGGCGTATCTACGGTATCTGCAGACATACGAGTAGCAATTGTGATGGGCGTCACACACGGGGGGTAATATTTAGAGTACACCCGCTAAAACAAATAACAACAACAACCCTAATATGAAGTATCCTGGCAAGGGTGAAAATTCAATGCTTTCCACGAGCGCCTGGGAACCTAGATACGCCTCTGTCGCCATCCGCGACGTCTGACTACCGCCTCAGCCAAACTGCAGCCGAACGGCGCGGCGCTCGGACTCGCGTGCCCGAGTGATAACGCAGCGGAGGTGCGTGTCTCAAGGCGAGTGCGTGCGCGTGCGCGCCGCGTGAAACGCACGCGTGCGTCGGCCGTGACTGGGCGGCGCTAACACTCGAGGCACGGGGCGTCGCGGGCGAAAACAACAAACGCCTTGGCAGGTGCCAATAGGAGGATGCTCGTTGCCCAACGGACCGAGCACTCGCCGGCGGCGTGATCGGGAGGCTCCGCACGCGTCATGAAGCTCGGACCGGCGCCGAACAGAAGCGAGGCCGGACGGGGGGGGGAGGGCATGGGGGCCATTGCGTTCCCAAAAGGTCTAGAGTTTTCGTTTGTTACCTCCCCTAACATGGCAAAATTGATTTAAATATTTATGTGTATGTATTATATATTATGATATATAAATTGATTCAAATATATATATATATATATATATATATATATATATATATATATATATTATGTGTAGAATTATGTAATTATTTTAAAAAATAATATTGTATAGTATCATATATACACTACAAAAATAAATACATTGTAATAACCAACTTTTTTTTTAATTTATGATCCCCCCCCCCTCCGCCCCCAATTATAGGTTGGATCCGCCCCTGGAGCCGAAGACTTGCGAACATCAGGCAACTCTTGCTCAAAACTCAACTATTCGTTGCACTCCCACGACTCAAAACTTTTTGCATTGTGTGGTAATTTGGGGGGTGATGAAATGGTAGAATTTCAAAAAAATCTTGTGATACCTACCAACACCCTGAAAATTAGATTTCGAATTGGATTTGATAAAGCTAAGTAGCACCACCAGATACTCAAACTCAAAATTTATTTTTATTTATATATGTTAAACTTTTACTCACCTTTCAACTATTTAAAGATAAAATGACGGGAAGGGATTCTGGAACTCAAGAAAGCGTGCGCAGATAATCTTTCCCCCCCTACATCACACAGTTTTTACTGTTTTTTTTCTTTTTTCTGTTTCTGTTTCTGTCACACAGTTTTTTTGTTTGTTTGTTTTTTTTTTAATAAATCTAAAATTTGTCATATTATCGATACAAGCGAGTTTTGGGCCGCTTTCAAACACTCAAAATTTCAAAACCCCTCCCCAACTACAAAAAAAGCAAACAGTCAATCTCTCAACTCAAAAATTCATAAACCATAATCTTGAGTAAATTTTGAGAATAATTTTGGGACAACGTCACAAAAAATATGAGCTGCCAAACTCGAATTTAAGATTTCAAACTTGGGCTGGCAAAACGGTAAAGCTCTCCTTTCTCAAAACACAAAAATATTGATTCTTTCGAGAAAAGTCAACGTTGGGTCACTTTAAGTAATTTTTCAAAATTTCAAAATTCATACCCAACTTCAAGAAAAAATGCTCCTTCCTCCCATTTCCGAACCGAAAAGGGCTTGCGATAAAATTGTGGACTAACTGAAAGCACTAAAAACAAGTTTTGAACTGTTCCACAACACTCCGAAAATAAGATACCAAAAATGACGCTGGTGAAATTATCACCCCCACTTTCTCAAAACTCAAACTTTTATACCGTCAAAGTTTGAGGCACCAAGGACGCCTCAATTCCATTTTTTCCCAAAAAAATGTTTAAATAGATCAATGAACTGAAAAGAATTGACACTTCCATAAGCATACTCTAATTCACTCTGAGCATTATACTACGAAAATTCTAATGATTTCACTAATCTAGAAATACTATCATGTGCTCAAGTGATCAAGCGAAATGTGCTGCCCGCTTGAACTATATCCCTTTATTCCATTGACGCTAAAATAATTATAGCTTATTTTTATTTCATAACATTTCGTTTCAGCAAAGTACATTTTTACAGATATTGCCAGACATTTTAGATTACCAATTCATCGAATAAAAAAGTGCTTCACCGGTTGATTGGTCGTATTAAAATTAATGAAAAATACATTATTTTTTTACCTAAATTATAATTTATAAAAGATTCATTGTAACATGATTTAACTATCTTCAACCTGTATGTAAGATCATCGTTATCGCATATGATAATAGGAGTACTTTTAATTTAATGGAACATATCAAAGAAAATTGATCTCTCCACTGCGATGAAAACCTGTCTTCGGGCAAAAAACCGTCGGCCCCAACAAACTACTTACTTGAAACATTGTTTTCCTTTAACGTTTTGAATATTCAAGTAAACATTTACAATTTTTCAGAAATGCTCAGATCTTTTCTCAACGTTGAATCACAATTAACCTATTTCTTACTATATACCAAATTCAAGGTGTAATTTCCTATACTTTATTCTGTGACTCGAATTTTCACATTCCTTTCAATTTTAGGTCTAATTGCGTTAGTTTGTTAATTTTTAGAGTATGAAACATCTAAAATTCATGAATAAAGCTTTTCATATTTCTATCCTTCCGTCATGCATCAAGAACCATACTTTTCCGGCACCATTTAATAGTAATGTTCATCACTCTCTCTAGAATGAAGATTATCGTGACAATTCTGGGAATGAGGAAGTCATGCAATTGGAACAAAAGAAAGCAGAATGGTCTGATTTTCTTTGATCTTTCCAAACAAATATAATGACCCCTTGAAGATTGTGTCACGCTCTCTGAATTTCTTGGAGTTTAAAATTATACCCAGAATAATAGAACCTTTGAAGGTCACGGGCAATCAGATATAATCAAGAAAGACACAAATATCATTGCGACCCAATATTTCGTTGCAGAGTAACCCACTAATCGTCTTCAGTAAGACGATAAATAAATATTACCGTGATACCTGTTGGGTCGTCCCTTTCTCCCGTTCCCTACGCAAGAACATAATTGCCACGACACTCATAGCTCTAACCTTTCCAACGCCCACGATTAGTACACGTTTCATTGTACTATTTTCATTAAATATATTATTTATCAATGACTTTCATGTATCAAAAGTGTAATGTTTTATGTGTATCTGAGTATCCAACGTTCTGGAATTGTTGTTTACTGTGGTAGTGTTATAGTGACAAGAATATAGAAAATATTATAAAAAGAATATGACAAAGAAATGAAGCCTTTTTGAAGATACCGTACGCAGTATACCTCAAATTGAATGGAACTATTGACAGAACATATAAACAACTGCAGGAATGAATAATCCGAATTATCTACATGAATTAATGGTGAGACCACTTGAAAAAAATAACACACACACAATTCATGTGGGCGGTAGAAAGTAAGTCATTTTGTTCTGGTCGCTATTTTATGTGTGTTAAGGAGTCCATTAATTGAGTTTTTCTTAAAAGTATTGTCAATTTGAAAAGTAAAACAAAACATAATATATAAGTTGTTAAATTAAATTTATTTTTTACGAAGATTTATTACCTATGAATGTTGTTATTCTATTATAATGTAAATATGTTAAATTTTCTTGTTAATATTAAGTTTTTTTGTAATTAAGGTTTTGTGGTTTTGAGTAACTGAATTGTTATTGCTTTGATGTATTGTTCCGAATTTCCATAATTGTATCCCAGCGTATATCTGAATTTAAAGCCAATAAATTAAATAAATAAATAAATAAATAAATAAATAATATTATTATTATATTGATAAATGATCAATCGATCTCACAAGCAGTGTAAAGTAAAGTAAAAAAAGTACTAACAAATTAAGGGCATCCCTGAGCTGTGTAGTCATCCTCGAACCATCTCCGAGGAATAAGTCAAACGAGCAGCCACGTGCCGCGCGCGAATTTTACTTCCTCTTCCTTTCCTCCCTCTTTACTTACACACACGCACACTCGCTTGCACTACATTCCCACAGTTGTCAGGAGACTCGTCAGGAGCTTAGAGTTTATACCGGCTGGGGCGGTGGTCCGCTGAGGGGGAGATACCTTTTTGAAAAAAAACTTGACGATACCCTTTTGACTTTATGTCAGCACAGGATCTCGCCATCCAGCGGGAAAAGATCACCGCCACCCCCCGCGATAAAAACATGTACTGTTCTTACGGGGCTAATGACCTTGGCCGTTGACGCGCCCGAAATCAAATCAGCCAATCAATCAATCAATCCATCCGAGAGGTTAGCGGGGTAACCGGCGGCGGCTTGCGATCCCCGAGCCGTCCGCGGCCTTTCACAACGTCACGTGCCACCGGCAAACACTGGAGCGCGGACGCAACGTGCTGCAAGTGCCGGGCGCTTTGTCATGCAGTTCGACCCAGCTGACGCTCTTTCTTCCCCGATCAATTAGCCCTTCGTTAGCCGCCGCTAAATATAACAGCAAGAGGGCACGCGAGGGCCACGTGTTGTTGCGGCGAAGCCTTCGAGTCAGCGCCACTCACCCGCCCCCCTCCCAAGCCCTACACCCCCTCTCGCCCGCCACCACCCACGCCTCCTTCCCCAGGACGGCAACGCCTTCTGCTCCCACCACCGCCGCTGCTTATTCGTCTCCTCTACCCACATAGTCGCCATCCTCTCCCCTCCCCTACCCCCTCCCTCACCGCCGTCTACACTTCCTCGCCCCCCTGCCTCCACTACCCCCAGGACACCCAACCACCTCTGCTCTGATCGCCATCGCTGCTCCACCTTCTCCGCCTTCATCACCCCGACCTCACCCTCACTCACCCCCCTCTCCACTCCCATTTCCAACCCTAGTCCTTCCCTCACACCCAGCTCAATTCCTCTCCCACCACGATCTACTCTACCTCGCCCCCTACCTCCACTACCCCCAGGACACCCAACGCCGCCTCTGCCCCCGCTGCCGTCGCTGCTTCTTCATCCCCTCTGCCCACATACCCGTCATCCTCTTCCCTCGCCTTTTTCCCCTATCCCTTCCCTCACCCCCATCGCACCCCTTCCCCCGCCCCCACCTACGCTTCCTCGTCCCCCAGCCTCCACTTCCCCCAGGACACCCAACCACCTCTGCTCTCGTCGCCGTCGCTGCTCCACCATCATCCCTCACTCACTCCCCTCTCCACTCCCATTTCCAACCCTATCCCTTCCCTCACAAACAGCGCGCCCGCTCTCCCTCCCCAATCTACTCTACCTCGCCCCCTGCTTCCATTACCCCCAGGTCACCCACACCCTGCCCTCACCCTCACTCACCCCCTCTCCACTCCCGTTTCCAACCCTATCCCTTCCCTCACAAACAACGCACCCGCTCTCCCTCCCCAATCTACTCTACCTCGCCCCCTGCTTCCATTACCCCCAGGTCACCCACACCCTGCCCTCACCCTCACTCACCCCCTCTCCACTCCCGTTTCCAACCCTATCCCTTCCCTCACAAACAGCGCACCCGATCTCCCTCCCTAATCTACTCTACCTTGCCCCCTGCTTCCACTACCCCCAGGTCACCCACACCCTGCCCTCACCCTCACTCACCCTCTCCACTCCCATTTCCAACCCTATCCCTTCCCTCACAAACAGCGCACCCGCTCTCCCTCCCCAATCTACTCTACCTCACCCCCTGCTTCCACTACCCCCAGGTCTCCCACACCCTGCCCTCACCCTCACTCACCCCCTCTCCACTCCCGTTTCCAACCCTAGCCCTTCCCTCACACCCAGCGCACTCGCTCACCCTCCCGACCTACTCTACCTCGCCCCCTACCTCCACTACACCCAGGACACCCAACGCCTCCTCTGCCCCCGCCGCCGACGCTGTTTCTTCATCTTCTCTGCCCACATAGCCGCCATCCTCCCTCATCCCCATCGAACCCCTTCACCCGCCCCCACCTACGCTGCCTCGTCCCCCTGTCTCCACTTCCCCCAGGACACCCAACGCATCCTCTGCCCTCACCGCCGTCGCTGCTCCTTCACCTCCTTCGTGACTCTGCCTCCCCCCCCCCCCCGCCCTCGTTCGCTCGCGGAGATAGAGCACGCCCAGGGCTTCTGTCCCCGCCCGCGCATCTGCCAGTGGATGGCCCCTGCGCGAGGAATTCTCTTCTCTAAAGGTGTTTTCCATGCAGAAACATTCGCTAGCAGAATGGAACATAAAAATAACCGCATACAAAGCAGTTGTTTGGAAAAGTAGCGTTAAAATTGCAGTTCGGTGTGTTTGATGTCATCTCATCTCTACATGTTTTTCACTAAAATTAGAGTCTCATTATCCATTGCGTTTTCCTTTCTTTTATTCTGGAATGCTTTTGAAATTAATTTGGAATGTATTCAAGATTAGGAACATGACTTTTGGAGGGAAAGGGTTTTAAATAATGTGAAACTGTAACATACGCGTTTTTTATCTGTCTACCATGCTACGGCCTTATCCATTCCTTAAGCGCAATTTGAATCAGTATATCTTTGATTTCTGAGTGATGTTGTCTTTCCAGGCATGACTATAATATTTTCATAAGATTTCGAATACTGTACGTTTCGGGTTTTGTATTACAAAGAGAACATTTATGATTTATAACATTTTTTATCACACGGCCGCCTGAAAAATATTTTGTTGATGGAATGGAATTAATCATAATTTCTCCACAATTATTATCTTCTTGGAATAAATATTCTTTCTGAAGATATCCAAACTATCTTCCGAAAGCAAAAATGATTTTTCGAAAATATTTTCTTGAAATCTCAAATTTATTTTCATTTGTCGGTGCATGCCAAGTCGTTATCTGAATTTGAAAAGAAAGAGGTCTTTTTAATTTGCAAACTGTTTTGTTATATATGAAAATTAGCGTTGCAAATATAATATTTTACAAATGTTTCCATTATATTGACTCCCTAAGAGAAAAACTTATTCTTTCATACGAGTAGTATCGTAATAGTTAAATCTCTTACAAAATAGAAAGCCTCTTTGTTTTATCAAAGGATGGGTAAACATACTTGAAAAACTCGATATATTTTACGCTTATATTTTCCATACATTAACGGCAAACAAAAAAAAATGCTCTGACCGTAATTGAGATAAATTATTGTGCAAGATTATATCGCTTGTAAAAGGATCATTTACAAAATCGATGATTATTTTTGATGAATCATATAATTACCACAATGCAGTTGCGCCGAAACGAAATTTTTAATGGGACAGGCGTACAGGCTCAATACAGGTCCCAATTTTTCATGTTTTTTAATTTAATTGTTGCATTCTGAACTGTCCCGTGTTGAAGAGTTCTTAGTGGTTTTGTTTTGTCACTACCACTTTCTAAGCCACAGTCTGCTTCGTAACATGACTCACTGCCTCACTAACTGTCGGTCACTCGCGTTTAATTAAAAGTGACTATTTGTATTGGAGCGCATCCAAATTGAGAACAACTTGGAATCATGTAGTGTTCTTGTTATAAAAAATAATTATGGCCATGAAATGGTCATTTATTGAATTTGAAATACTATCAAATAGTACGATAGAGCTTCAACATAAATTGTCAGCAAACTATTTGTACAAATCAAATGAGCAATCACATTAGAATTAAAAGGAATTTTTTGGAAGATTTTGCTTTCAAGATGTTAAATTCATTGTTTCTTGAATAAGTACAATTTTGTAAATATTATGATAGGTCTGAACTAAATGTGTTATTTCACGTAATTATGACCCTGAAAATTAGGTCCATCGGCAGAAAATGAGAGAGGGTATTGACCCCTCTCTTACACCCCCACTTCCGGCGCCGTGTGTCAATGGTGAATTCGAAACATAATTCTTATGAATTGAAAAAATAAAATGAATGAACAAGAGTCTGTTCAAGGTTCCTTTCTCGTCTTCATTCAGTCTGCTCGGAATGATTACCGGGTCTAAAAGAAAATGAAAAACCTGACTGAAAACAATTAAAAGAGATAAACCCAGATAAACCTGTTGTAACATACGAAACAGGTCCCTCGTTATAAATGTATTTTACATAATACCACTCGTCGATTCCCAGTCTCTTTAGAATTCAAAGTATGTGTTAATGTGGGTTTCCAAGTTTTGAATTTTTAAGCTTCCCCCCCCCCCCCCCCGCTGAGTGTGATCGAAACGTTCCCCGAAAACAATATTAGCCCCAATTAGTAGACGTTAATTGCCTGCGCTGATTCGGTTTCGAGACCATCGATTGATTTTCCGAAAATAGACGTCGGGTGCGGCTCAAAGCCGCCAGCGGGGTTGCAGCTGGTGGGATTCGTGGGTGTGACTAAGCCTTGAACTCGGGTGACTCTTTCCGACGAAACTAGGCCTGGGCGTAACGTAACGGCTAAAAACAACCAGCCGGAGATCACACGCAGACTGCCGACGTGGAACCAGATATAACTTTAATTTATTCGACGTATTCCTGGAGCCCGTAAATATATTCTTGAGGCGAAAAGAACTTCGTTAATAACATCTGGTTACAGATAATTTGAGCAGTATGAACTGCTGTAATTAACTGTTCGCCAAGAAATGTGTGAAGGTTTGTGGAAGTGCATTTGTTTCTTTTTTGCTGTAGGAAGTATTGAAATAGTAATGTCTCTAAGTTTAGCCTGTCGTAATGTCCCAAGAGTAATACTGTGTGACGAAGAGTTGAGCCAATGAGTTTGTGTCTTTCTAAATAGCAGTACCTATCACCACAATTGCTAAATGATCAATGAT
The DNA here is from genome assembly GCA_038098605.1 of Gryllus longicercus. Lineage (NCBI taxonomy): Eukaryota > Metazoa > Arthropoda > Insecta > Orthoptera > Gryllidae > Gryllus > Gryllus longicercus. Next base: position 1,052,154 of record JAZDUA010000448.1, on the reverse strand, counting down.
CTATAACTAATCTGCATGTTTAGAATGATCAGCGATTGAAAAACAAATGTCATATTCATTTTCAAACAAAGTGTTCTCAATTTCAAAATATTGGTGGTAATTTCAATATGTTAATGTTTGATGAGTTTTTGACAGTTCTTATCACCTTGTCTTTTCGGATCAGTATTCTATTTTGGCGAGCCAATATACATAATATTTGAGATAAAATTATTTGTTCTTTTCGAGCTAATGTCCAATGCAATGTAACTTTTACTTGTTAAATTGTAAAGAAAGTTCACAAGTAGTGAATAAATGTGATAATGAAATTAACGAGTATTTTTCTATTGTATTTGGTGCTCGCATTATGAGCAAATAGAAAAAATGTGTTTCTGTCATTTTGATATAAATAAATCATTCTCATAATCAAAGATATTTGAAGGAATTAAATGTAGATTGTCACGTGTGTTCTTCACGTGTCACGATTTCAAATCGCTTTAAAAGAAGCGAAACGAAACTTTCGTTACTTCATCACACTTCAATACAAATGGCGATGAATATGTTTCTTTTAGAATGAGCTTTCTGTGCGACTATATAACTCGTGTAGGTCGGAAGAGAAAGTGATAATCCCACGAGGAACAAATGTTCATCTAGTGGCACACCAGTAGCTCACTAACGTAAACTTGTCAGGACAGCTCTTTCCAACCTTACTAGTCTACAATGTTTGGCTTCACGTTATGTGATCGCATCCTCATGCCACGTTACGGAAGACGAGAATCCGTTTACAGAAACAGCTAGAAGAGATTGAAAATACGTAGCTTCCTAAACAGAGAGGCAGAGGATGTTTGATAACTAACAAAATAAAGCAACTACTGTCGCCACATAGTCGTTGATATTGGTATGTAGCTGCAAGAGCAATTCATGTTCTCATATTTCCCTCTAAGGGAGATAACAAGAAATGGAGCAAACAGTACCATCTCCTTCCAGTAATGAATGACACGGAAATAAATAAAGCCACAGGGAAGAAGACTTCTTCCCAGTTACTTCACTTCACAAAAACCGAAAGTTTGAAAAACCGAAAGTGCACCATGCTTTGGAAAAAAGGTTCCTAAAGTATCCTCTTCGATATGCCCTTACTTCATACAATGAAATACATATAACTCACAAATTCAATTAAATATATGCACGATCTCACCTAAATTACTTCTCCGGCAAATCGCTGACCATACACCTAATTGTTAGAATGGGAGAATTTGTTTAAAGATATTATTTTCTAAAAAATTGCATTCATTTTCAATTTGGTTATAATTTGCTATTAATTCATTATCATCAAATACAAACCTACACTGATGTAGTAACAAACTATTTTATAGTCTTCAAAATTTTAAATAAAAAATGTTGTATATCAACAAAATTCTCCAAACTTGTTCAAATGGAGAAGAGGATTGTGATATTAACACATACGAAAAGATTATAACTTGATATGTTACTCAGGGTTTGTTTATTTTTGATGTTGTGTATATTCCGGAGAGTCGGAATGGGCCAATATTTAAAACTCTTCAAATAAAGAATATCACAATGTTTTTTTAATAAATACGATTTCTGTTTCCAATAACTATGGATTGTAAGCAATATATACGATTTTTTTAAATATATTTTTATTTGCAATATGCTTCATCAGAACAATTTGCAAATATGTTGACACATTAGTAATGAAATGCTAAGAATCTGTGCACATACAGTCCTTTATGGATTTTGGGGGGACAAATAATTATAAATAGCGTAAATAATACATAAATAAAATATCTTCCGCAGAATAGCAAAAGAAAACAAATTAAATGCAATAAAGTTAAGACGCACACACAACATAACTTCAAAACATAAAAGCAAGATGTAACAACTACACAAGACGTAAACTGTCGTGATTTAGAACGTAAGATAAATGAGTATTTGTTTACATTTTTGTGAAGGAGGTGCTACGGAAGCTGAGAAGGTTCTGTGGTATGCTCTTGAGATAAATAGAACGCATTTGTTTCCTTGAAAGATTTTGCAGTATTGTGCAGAGAAGAGGAACTACCGTTAGACTGTTGGAGATTTATGCAATAAAAATTATTAAATAGGGGGCGATGCTTACGTCATAGTCCATCTGATCGCCAACCCCCTTCAAGATAACTTCATTACAAGAGTAACTGTAAATACCGAAGGTAGTCGGCAACAACGGATCATTTCGGCAACAAACTACCAGAAAGAAGTATTTAGTGCAACTTAGTGCAAATACGTATGATCGCACAAATTAATCCTTGCAACTTGACTGCGATTAGAAAAAAGACGGATGTGAAATGAAAAATTTAATGTGAGACGTATTGATAGCAATGTTTGCAAGAAGAAGGAACAAGAATATATAATTTTAAATTAGTTAATTTATCATCTAATTTGTGAGAGAAAAGTTTTTCATTATGTTAATAACGGGATAACTCAATATTTTAAACGAAAATAACTTTATTTAATTGATATAGTTTCGCTGAATGAAACAAAAAACACTTAGAATTTTTTTAAATGTATTTTTCTTATTAAACGATCGCTTTTTTTGTGAGAATTGTGTTCTATTCATAATTTTTGGAAAGACATCTTGAAATATGAATCAAACCTTCCTAATGTCGAAATTAGTCTACCACCGTCGGTCTCGAACTGTCGGAACTCCTAGTCAGCACTCCCGAGACAGCACGACACGTGGGCAGAACGAGGACGGCGCGGGGGCGGCGCAGGGGCGGTGTGAAGGCGGCGCGGGGACGGCGCGAAGGCGGCGCTGGAGGCGGCGGTGGCGGCACGGGGGCGGCGCGGGGCGGTCCGGGGGCGGCGGGGGCTACGCGGGGGCGGCGGGAGCGGCGCGGGGCGGGGACGGGGCGGCGCGGGGGCTGCGCGGGGGCGGCGGGGGCGGCGCGGGGCGGCGCGGGGGCGGCGCGGAGGCGGTGCGGGGGCGGCGGGGCGGCGCGGGGGGCGCCGGGAGCGCGGGGGCGTGGCGGTAGGGAGGATGTGGGCGAAGAGGCAGGCGCGGGGGCGGCGCGGGTGAGGCGCGGGGGCGGTGCGGGGCGGCGCGGGGCGGCGCGGGGGCGGCAGGGGCGGCGCTGGGGCGGCGCGGGGGCGGCGAGGGCGGCGGGGGCGGCGGGAGCGGCGCGGGGCGGGGACGGGGCGGCGCGGGGGCTGCGCGGGGGCGGCGGGGGCGGCGCGGGGCGGCGCGGGGGCGGCGCGGAGGCGGTGCGGGGGCGGCGGGGCGGCGCGGGGGGCGCCGGGAGCGCGGGGGCGTGGCGGTAGGGAGGATGAGGGCGAAGAGGCAGGCGCGTGTGCGGCGCGGGTGAGGCGCGGGGGCGGTGCGGGGCGGCGCGGGGCGGCGCGGGGGCGGCAGGGGCGGCGCTGGGGCGGCGCGGGGGCGGCGAGGGCGGCGGGGGCGGCGAGGGCGGCGCGTGGAGGGGACGGGGCGGCGCGGGGGCTTCGCGGGGGCGGCGGGGGCGGCGCGGGGCGGCGAGGGGGGGCGCGGGGCGGCGCGGGGCGGCGCGGGGCGGCGCGGGGCGGCGCGGGGGCGGCGCGGGGGTTGTCGGTAGGGAGGATGTGGGCGAAGGGGCAGACTCGGGGGCGGCGCGCGGGCGTGTCGGTAGGGAGGATGTGGGCGAAGGGGCAGGCGCGGGGGCGGAGACGTCCAAGCGGCTGCGAAGGAAGACCGCGGCGACGGAAACCGGCGAACACGAGCTCGTGCGATTGAGGTCGATCGATTTCGTGACGAGGCGATCGGCGCGCGGCGAGAGAAACCTCGCGTCGCGGGGGGGGGGGGGGGCTCTTCCGCCCCCAGCACCCTCCCGGGCGGGCAACGAACACGCGGTCGCGCCTTGTGAAGGCAAATTTTATCGAAATATCGGTACACCGCCAAATGTTTTTCGATGTTGATGAAATCAACGTTTAAAATTATCGATGTTTTAAATTTGATCAAACATATGGTATTTACCCAAAAAGTTTCCATTTTTAGTCCTTAAATAAAATACCGGTATGTTTTATTCTTTGCTCACGTATAAGTAATATGTTAATAATTATGTTTTTCGAATGTAAAGAAAGAAATAAAGGACAATATTATTTATTTTTATGTATTATTTATTACGCTATTATTAAATTTATTCGTTTTCAATCATAAATCATTGAAGCATTCTATATCTAAAATACATAATACGTAAATATCTGTTTAAAGGATTTTCTGCCTTAAAGCACTCTGTCACCTTAATAGTCTAATTAATATCCTTTACAGACAAGATTCAAAACGCAGTTTAACGGTATCGTCACGTACGAAGTTAGCAAGAACAAAAATAACGAATTATTTGTAAATACATTGATGTTTCTTGAAAAATTTATCGATCTGAAAAAACTCGAAAATAAAACCTAAAGATTAATATACCGAAGTTTGTAGTGGAAAATATCTATGTCTTAAAAACACCGATATTGTTTGTCATCCCTAGTCACGGCGCACATCTCCGCGGTCACTCACTCTCTTGAAGTCTTAAAAGCTCTCTTAAAGGCTCTTGAAGGTTAAAAATCTGATCTCGCTGGGAGCGGCACTGTTTTAATATTGTTATTTTACTTACTGCATTTCAACGAATCCGGATAAACTTCCAATTGCGAGTAACGGAATACGGAAATTTGGGATTAAACAATGGTAAGCCATTCAAGAAAAAGAATTGAGATATTTACTTTCGTTTCTGCTGGATGATGACAAGCCACTGACCCCTGTATGCAATAGACCAAGTAGACCAAGTAGACCCCTGTATGCAATAGACACCTGTATGCAATATCTTTTAATGCATTTTTTTTGTACTGATCACCTGATTAACAGAATTCTTTGAACTTTCAATTGCCTTATTTTTAAAAGTCGTTTGAGGTGGCTTATCATTATCCAATCCCGTGCACCTCAAATAATGAATGAGAAATACGAAGAAATAGTAGAAACCTCTGTAAGAATGAGAAATGCGAGACGCAAGCAAGCCTGGACAGTAGGTTTTTTTTTTTTGTTTTTGTTTTTTTTTTGACGTCCAAATTATTGATGCTTAACGTAAGTAGCATTAAAGACCAAAACTGGGAGGTTGGAAGGCAATAAACCGTAGAAATAACGACGTGAGGCGGCGGGAAGCAAGCGAGGAGAGTGAGCGGGCCCGCCAACGACACGGAGAGACAAGAAGATTGAAATGAATTGAATTAATGCCTTATTTTACTCGAGACTCGGGCCATCAGGCCCGCTCTTCCGTCTAACCACGCAAATTTCGCTACGCTCCTTTAACCAACTAGCAGAGAAAGGAGGTATTTCTTGGGTGAGAAACTGGCGATTTGAATTTAGCTCAGAGGCGTCATTTAGGCTTGAGGATCTTTTACATGCAAGTAAATCCACTAACATGGGACAGCCGGCTTTACTTCTTTCGACCTCAAAAATCCACGGTTTGAACCCACCAACTTGGGTACAACAGTCCGGTACGCTAACCGTTTCACCATCACCGCCACCATTCGCCATCACCGCCGCCGAAGATTCCTCCGCAGGCGCCGTGTCTGTGGGCCGACGCTTCTTCCAAGGGCGCAGCTGCGGCCGGCGAAGAGAGGCGGTGGCTGAATAATGGATGGACGGAGCGCTCTGGATGGAGACGGAAAGATACGGGATAAGTGAGGCGGAGAATTCCCGAAGGACGGAGAGCCGGCGTGTTGCGGCTTTGTGCTCGTGCCACTCCCCCTCCCCCTCCCCGTCCCCCACCCGCTGCACGCGGTGACAGGTGAGCGGCGGCGCTGAGAGGCTGAGATGAACGCCTCGGAGAGTCACGGAAGACATGCCTCCACGCGATAAGCCCCTTGGGCTTAACTCGCAAAATATAACATCGTGATTATGATACCACAATTTGTCAAGATAATTTCAAACTAGTGTATGTAACTTGTAACTATGATCTAACTATGATTGTATATAAACTTTGATTCCGTTATTAGCTGTTTTTTTTTATTTACTCGTAGGTCAGTGGTTTCCAACTTGCGAGGTCTCAAGGGCCACTGCCATTTTCGAACCAAAATCTTTAATATGGTTGAGAGCCATATTTATATTTCTCGAGTGATACACAACTGAGTTCCCCGTGTTGTTGATATTGTCAGTTTTCATGGCTGCTCTGAAATGGGGGGGGGGGAGGAACCATTCGTGATATCAGGCCGTATATCAGGTGTGATACCATGCATAACACAGTGAAACACATTAGGATGATTTTTAATTTCTGAATTTAGAAGAAAAAAGTCCTAAATCTAAACTTAACCTTATTTTAAATGAATGGGGTGTTGATCCCGATAGAGCGACTAAGCTACGTGCGCCATGTTCTCACGAGACATGGATGCAAGGAACTTTCACTTTTGACTAATAACCAATCGCGGGCCACAATAAAAGGCACCGCGGGCCGCCAGTTGGACAACCCTGATCTAGATCATCATTACAATCCGAATTTCTGCAATACCAATATAGTACAGAAGAAGTGTGAACTTCCGACTATACTATAATAAATAGTATAGTTAAATTGATAATGTTCGGCCCTAAGCCGCCATCCTGATTGAGGTTTTCTGGGTTTACTCAATTGCTTAAGGCGTATGTCGGGATGGTCCCTAGATTTGTTCTCCCTGACGTAAATGTACAGCTTGTCCTCCCCTCTCAAAATGTTACTACTCTATACGTATGTAAATTCAGTGGTTAGGCGGAAGAGCGGGCCCTATGGCCTGAGCCTTGCCATTTATAAAGACATTATTATTATTATTATTATTATTATTATTATTATTATTATTATTATTATTATTATTATTATTATTATTATTATTATTATTATTTTTCGTTAATCGGCCGACTAGGGCCACGCAAGCAAGCATCCTGCATTTACCGTGGCTCAGTTTTTATTTATTATCGCGGTAGCAGGTGCTTGCAACAATTCTTAGGGGGGGGGGACCAGCATTTTAGCTGGATCCGATTTTTATCCCCCATGGTTGTTAGCCCAGGGTTATGGAAGATGAGAGATGATAGGAATGGATTAGGAGGCGATAGGTGATCGTGGACTTTCGGAACCATCCTTTCGCCTTTATGACCGAGGGAAACCACGAAAACCCCGGTCAGGATGGCCGGCCCGGGAATCGAACCCGGACCTCCCGATTACGAAGTCAGTGCGCTACGCACTGGGCCACTTCGCTCGGTTAATAAAGACATTATTATTATTATTATTATTATTATTATTATTATTATTATTATTATTATTATTATTATTATTATTATTATTATTATTATTATTATTATTATTCATAGAACATTTAATTAGTCGTAAAGCTTCTGTTCCAGAAATCATACAGAGTGCCAAAGTTTCCCTCCGATAGCACGTGGATGGAGGGAAATAGCACGCGTCAAGGTGACCGAGAGCCTCCAAGCAAAAACAACGCAGCGACGCGAGAGAAAAGGGTCGGGGAAGCTCCAGGCGGGACAACAACGCAGAAAACAACAAAGTGAAACAACGACGTTCCTAATATTGCAGAAGGATTCCGAAAGGGATTTACCATAGTTCACATATAAATTAAATTCGTATCAAAATGCAAGTTATTTTTTTAATAATATAACAAAAGGATAAGATAAACATTTCTTAATACTAAAACTAATCCTTTAAAGTATATGTCTACGAATACTTTTGTTATACCTCACCACTACAATGTGACATGTGTCGAGTAAGACTACCAGTTGAACATATTAGTCTGACTTGTGGCAAATATGAACACATTAGAATTATGAATTTTAATCCAAATGAAATAGATAAAATTCTGTACTCTATCCCCTTTCAGAACCAGATTGTCAAATTTTGTAAAAAAATTAATAAATATCATGCTTGAAATATAATATAATCGTAAGACCACTGATTATGTTATGTAAGATAAATAATATGTGATTGATGTTTTTTGTTAAGATATATATGTTATGATGCTTATGTTAATGTAATGATAGATGGTATCATAATTGTCTGTAAACACCTGCTATAAATTATTTTAGTCACTAATAATCTTAGTCGTTGATGCGACTAAAAGTAAAGAAAAAATTGGTTCTTTTAATTGTAGGCTTATCTTCATTTTCTTTGGCGGAGTTACGGCCATCTAGATTGTTAATGTGTGATAACACAGCAAGTTAACTATTAAGATATACAACAAAATTTAGAAAAGGAAGATTACGACTGAAACCACTGTGGTAATTAGTAGGAAATTATTTTTCTAAGTTCTGTACACAGGTAGTTTTATCGGGAAGGTGGAATGAATACGACGAAACGACGTGATCGGTGAAGAACGCAAGGATATTCGCCGGTTGAAAAGTAAATGAAAGGAAAAATACTACAGTTATAAAGCGTGGGAAACTTCCAGGGCAGTGGAGGGAATCTAGCTAATGGGTAATGCAAAAGAGGCAGTGTTTGGCGCCCAAGACGAGGTGTTTTGTCAAGGATATATCGATGGGTTAGTGCACAAACATTGTATGTCCACTCACGGTCATTTTTAAGTTAATATTATTTCTGTAGGTCTCTCGTTCACGTGAGAGTACAAACATTGTATGTCCAGAGGAGAAGAGGTGTAACACGTGTGATTTGTAAGAGTGAGCATGTTTTTTTTTCACAAAGCAAACATTGTCGCTCCATAAGTTACTGCACCTTTACAAACTATCAAACTTGGTTTTCTCGAAACTTGGAATTCTTGACATATAAGGTATGTGCACTAACCCATTGATATTACATTAATAACGTTTTTAAATAACAAATTTTACTTGAAAAAAATACCAGTCATTCTGGACTTGATAATGATTATTTCGTTTGATGAAGTCAAAATCGTAAGTTACGTCTGTTGTGAAATTTCATATATCGGATATTGTGTTTTATGTTCCGGATTTTGAATGTTAATAGAAACTAGAGGTACTGCAACATCTCATACTTATACGGATTATTAGCAACGGCTTTAAAATATTGTATTATTAAAACGTACGCACTTCATCCTACTAATATTTCACTCATCTATTGTAAAACTCTCTTCGCAATGCAAATATCGAAGAATCCAAAAAATATTATATTTTTGAAAATTCAAAAGTTTTAATGATACTGGCCTTTATATCATTCAATTCAGAGTATTGTTCTCAATTCTTACAAAAAATTTAAGAAAAAATGTTTCCTAGACTAAAATTTTAAAACGAGTTCTTAAATCCACCTAATCCAGCTCACTAAGCACTACACACCTTTTCTTCCAAATTATTTTAAGGTACTATTGAGCAGCAAAAGCAACAAATTCCCAAATAATTAATTTTTAAATACCTATGTAATTTATTGGTTTGCTTTGTGATTGCGGAGCTAACTTGACATCAATTTAGCACCGTGTTTGCGGAAAGTTTCAAAAATTATATGAAGAGTAACACAATTTCTGTTTGGGAACTATTGAGCAACAAAAAAGCGACAAATTTCCATGTAATTTTTTTTATTTATGTTAATGATTTCTTGGTTTTCTCGTGCTTGTGGTGCTAACTTGATGTCAATTTAACCGAAAGTTTAATAACAGGGTCAAATGAAGAGTGACAAATTGTATTTTTGCGTAACAAATTAACAACAAAAAAGCGAGAAATTTCGCATCTAATTTCATTTTTTTAAACTTTGCTATGCTAACATTACGGTCCTCACTTCAGCCTCTGGAACGTGTGAACCGTCAACGGTGACGGTTGTGCCCGGGTGCAAACCAGAGCCCAGCTGGAGGAAATTTGCTTAGAAGCGCCACCCCGCCCCTATCAACTCCACACCACGGTCACCTTCGGAATATTTCTGAGAATTCCCCTTATTTTTTAATAATAATAATAATAATAATAATAATAATAATAATAATAATAACCCCCGGGCTAACAACCATGGGGGATAAAAATCGGATCCAGATACATGCTGGTCCCCCCTAAGAATTGTTGCAAGCACCTGCCACCGCTATAATAAATAAAAAGTGAGCCACGGTAAATGCAGGATGCTTGCTTGCGTGGTCCTAGTCGGCCGATTAACGAAAAATAATAATAATAATAATAATAATAATAATAATAATAATAATAATAATAATAATAATAATATTTATTGAGTCACATATACAATTACAATCGTGTATGACGAGTCAATATGATGCCTTGGGTGGAGTGAGCGAAGTTATATTACTGTTCAGGAGCAAACAAGGGGCCATCTCAGCATTTGTTCAAAGGACCAGGGAAACTGAACAAAACCTGATCGAGATGGGGTCATTGGCCTAGAAATACAATACTTGTTACAGTTAGATTAAGATATTATACAGTAGATAAATTATCTGCTAATAATTAACATTTCAATATGATATTTTAATGCTACTACTTATAATAATTATTTTAATAATAATTACATTAATAATACATATCAATTATGTTTGCAACTACATCAAATTTAACAATAGTAGTAAATTCTATATTTATAACTTGAAATGGTGAGGAGGCAAGTTTTGACCAGTTTTTTTCTTCTTCTATTCTCCTTCTATTTCACAGGATGTGATATGCAGTTCTTTTTTCTTTGCTTCAGTTTGAAACAGTTCACATGAAACAGAAAGTCTAATGGAATAAGAAATTCTTATTTATTTATATTTTTTTAAGGGAAATGTTGTAATTTGAAAATTCCTTTACACTGTAGAACATGTTGTTAAGCAGGAAAGCTTTCAATTTACTTTTAAATGTATGAATTGTGTTTATGTCTTCGTTTAGAGGAAAAGCATGCTATTCTTGGAACGTTCCTTCTAGAACCTCTTTGAATGCTATGTAGTCCTTTCACGCCACGTAAGCGTTTTTACCTGTGGGTAACCGGCCCTCCCTGGCCGGTCAACATCCCGACAACAGAAATGCACTAATCCCTCCCTTTCTCTGCCTATTCATAGTCTATTCAAATGCCCAGACTCTGCTCTGTCTCCACGATGACGTGTTGGGGTGATGATGACGTGGAAATACTTTGGACGGAGATAACACTGTTTCCGTTCTGTTTTCACAAACGAAACTTGGCTGATACATTCCTTGAATTTACCGTTGAAGTTTAACCAGTTGAACTTTTTTTAACACGTTTCAATTTTGGGTTTTGGTACTATACAATGATAAATATGAAATAAAAGTAACGATTTTAAAGTTAAGAAAATTGTAAAATTTTTAATAACAAACTACTTTTAAAAATTTCTAAAAAATATAAAACTGGAATAACAACGTAACAATGCTGACGGTTGTATACTCGTAATTTTCTTTAAAGGTGTACGCGCATTGGAAATGAGTAAAATAGAATCTCGCCATGGCCATAAAACCTACATGGGTGCTTCAAGTGTCGCTTTTGTAAAACAGCAAAAAATATTCCTGAAACACCTTTTTTGCGATTAGAGAATTTTACTTTGAAAAAAGTGCAAACATTCATCAAGATGCTAATTTGGTCAAAAGTTGAATTATATAAAAAGCAAAATTTAATATTATTATTACATACGTTAACAAATTTTAAGATTAAAAATTTTTACGAATATAACAATTCAGTTGGTTGAACAATACACCCCTTTGAAAATATAACACATAAAACACCTCTTCTCCTACACCCTGGCCAACTAACAAACTGGCAAACTGAGAATATTCGAAAATTGATGGAAGATAGAGGTGTAATCCACGCTATTTTCCGGAAAACTAAATGCGAATAATTCAAGAATCTCTACAAAGTGCTCAGAAATGCCGAAAATTTCAAATATGTGAAACCTTGGAATATAAATTTTTATTAATTGGAAAGCTATAAGCAAAATAAATTCAAATGGTTTCTTAGACTCACTAATCATTGGTTTCGTTAATAAAAAATAAAATACAAAAGTGTCTTTTAATCTCTTGGGCCGATAACATAATTAAATTCATCCAATGGCTCAAATTAAGCGATTCCAGCAAAGACTCCTCGTGAGACTCCAATAGCAGAAAACAATTCTATTAAAAACAACATATTCAATAATTAACTACATAATAAGTTTCGATTGAGTGAGTAAAATTCATTCCCCAGAAAGACTGTGCTTATTCGTATGACTGCACCCGCCAGAAAAAAAAAAAAAAAAAAAAAAAAAAAAAAAAAAAAAAAAAAAAAAAAAAAAACGTTGAAAACCTTCCAATCAATATCCTCCTGATTATATCTAAAATTCTTGGAAAAGTTAACCGAAAGCAAACTCAACATTATCTCCAACATAGATCACTTTTAAAAGATAATCAGTTTTCTGACTCTGCAGAAATACAGCTACCGCACTATAAAATGGCATTATAGAAGCAAGGACAGCAATAGATCTCTGCAATATAATCGTGATTGTTCTCTATTGTAGCAAAACGTTTCATTCAATAGATTAAACAATACTGGAAAAGAAAAAAAAACAATTTTGATCAGCTCACGAGTACACGTATTCACGTTTTAAAGGAAATTTGTTACGTATATAAAACGTCAAAAATGTTATTCTAACATCAGGAATGGAATCGTAACCTGTATAGAAATCACTTTGTGGATAATTTATTATTAACATAACGTTTCAAAAATCGCAAAATCTCGTACATTTAATACATCTCATCTAATGAACTCTATTATATAATTTAAAAAATGATAATTCAGTCTAAAATGCATTTGAGATACTCATAATCTATCAGGATTTAAACGCACGTCCTCACAACCTTGTTCCACCGTCACGAACCCAGCTATAACGAAGTCAACAACGTATTTACGTCGAAGAATATAAACAGTCGATGTATACACAAGTGAACGCGAGAGGATGCGAGACGCCACAAGGTGACGAGGAATTTTACAGTAAAAAAAAGGAAGGAAAAAAAAAGAAACTCGCCACACCGGAGACGTCACGTGAGTGTCAAGCAGCGGAAGGAAGAGAGCAGGTGAAGTGAGGTGGGTTTCCCGGCGCGGGGGAGTTTCCAGTTTTGGAGGAAGAGAAAGGGCCGAGGACAGGCGCGTCCGCGACGCAGCCGAGTGGAATGATTAGCCCTCCCCCCCCACACACACACACAAATTGTTTGTGACTGGGGATCAGAGTATGTTTTTTTTTTTATATGTTTTGGGGGTTGCTAAATCCGAATCCGGTGTCCATTTTACGCCATCACATCAGGTTTTGACATATCTTTAAAAAATATAAAAGACTGAAAGATAACTCTAACCGAGGGACCAGACCATGTTATCTATATGTTTTGGAGGTCGCTGAAACCGAATCTGAAGTCCATTTAACTTCTTCACATCAGATTTTTCACAAAACCTCAAAAAACAACAACAACAACATAACTGTGTTTGCTGCGAGACAAGGCTCCAACGATATACGCAATCTGTCATACAACAACGTGATGAGTGTTTTCCCCTCAGGGACCAGTGCCATCTTCTCTATCAATTATAAATGATTTAAATTACAAAATATGATGTGATGAAGTTAAATGGACTTCAGATTCGGTTATGGATGGACTTTCCACTCTTCGCCCCGCCCCCGTCTTAATAAATTACAATTATTTATACGTGTTCTCTTATTTTGATCTAACATGTTCATATATTTTTAACACTGGTGACCCTTATCAGCAATGTAATAATGTTTTAATCTTTTTATTCCAGATTTCAGAAGTATCCCAAGACTTGGGGGTGACTTCCTTCATTTCGTTTCATTTAAATTGTCATTAACCATTGATATTATTTACTTATTATTTCACGTTTGAAATATATTGTAAAAGTATTCGTTTAAAAAAAATGTCGGTCTAGTCGTGATCAGTAAAGCATGGTACATTCCTGGCCAGGCTTTGTTCATGACTTGCGTCTCTTCGAATCTTCATCTAAAACCGGGCTAAGTTGCAATACGCCTGTGGTTAAGTCGGAGGGAGAGACCGGTGAAATGCAAACGGTAGTTGTCATACGCGTAAGTCACGTGAGCGCCTAGGAAGAGACGGAAGGAAGCGAGCAGGTGGAGCGGGGTGGGCGTTCCGTCGCGGGAGGAAGAGCAAGGGCCGAGGAGCGGCGCGCGCGCGTCGCAGCCGAGCGGAATGATTAATGCAGATGTGGCCGCACGGCGTAGTTCCCCCACGCGACGCAAAAGGAGAAGAGGATGTGCACTTGTGGTCGGCGCGGAAAGCTACTCCGAGCGCGTCTGGGGGTTTATCTTCGATTCACGTGAGATGCCAGCGGGAACAGTGAATCACGTCGAAGGGGAATTAAGCTGGGCCTGGAAAGCTCTTGGTGGTTAACGCCCGGATTTCGATGTCCTATAAAATGACGGCTGACCTGAACGCTCCGAAAGAAGAAGAAGAAGGATTTTTTTAATTCCTACAAAATCCAATTAGTTTTTATATTCAATATTATCTTTGAAATAATATAACTCACTTCGTTTGATTTATTTGTTTATCACATGGAATGAATTTTTGATGGAATGGCGGTTATTTCGAAGCCAGAAATCTCAATATGGCGGACGCCAAGTTCCCCTGATAAGTTCTTGAGGTATATTAATAATAATGGTAATGTGAACGAGTCAATATTAATGAATATGAAAGATATTGTGGTAACAAGGGGATGAGAAAGCAAAGGAAACCGGCCGCAAACCCACTTTGTCCTTATTCCACTTGCATCGAACGGGTTCGAACCCCAAACCAGTCGGGAAAGATGAACGGGCTACCAATATACTACCAAAGTCGCATTATGTTTGTACACTCAAATCTTAATATAGAGTAATGAAAAATTAATTTCTAATTGACAGTTTCAACTTAAAGTGAAAATGACATCAGAATAAACACCTTCCTATTAAAGATGTATTATTTTTATTACAATAATAATAATAATAATAATAATAATAATAATAATAATAATAATAATAATAATAATAGAATAGAATAGAATAGTTCATTTTCAATCAAATTTGTTGTGGGTCCTGATAAGTCAAACAAATAATAATAATAATAATAATAATAATAATAATAATAATAATAATAATAATGAATTATTCTTTTAATCCCTTGTTATATAGTACAACCACAACAAGTATCTGATGTCATAACGAGGATATATTGCAATTTCCAAGCCGATGATACATAAAAATTTTCAAATGCAGGAAACCGAGTAATTACTCACAATAAAGGGAAATGTGGTTTAAGGAATAGAGTATGAAACCAAACGAAAAAATTAATCATTATCGACATCCAGGATGAAACTTCTTGTTCTGTTCAGACTTGTTGACGCCAACTTTCCAATGGATATCCTACATTTTTTTCCCTCTTGAATTGGATTGTACTATAATTTTTCTTATACTATTTTGTAGCATTCTCTCGACATAATCTTTCCAATTTTCTATTTATTTTTTAATTGTAACTGACTTAAAATTCAGTTCTTCTCTGTTGGTCACACTTTTTGGGGTCAAATAGTGAATGTGATCGTGTTTCGGCTCTTCTTGAATCAATGGCTGCATTCAACTAATCCACAGAAATAAAATGTATTTTGATTTCTGTGTCTTCATCTTCTTTTCTTCGTCCTCATCTTCTTCTTCTTCTTCTTCTTCTTCTTCTTCTTCTTCTTCTTCTTCTTCTTCTTCTTCTTCTTCTTCTTCTTCTTCTTCTTCTTCTTCAATTGTTCACAGCGTTTTAATGTATTTTAGCCATTTACTTTCGGAGATTGTATTTAACTGGACTGTTCCCCTTTCTTCATTATGTTTAGAGCTGGGGAAGTTTATGGAAGCTTTTGGCTCTGAAATATGCATGCGTATACCACAAAAATGTTGAAATATGTACAGAAATTGTTAAGATATGCAGCGTTTGGACCCCCAAAACGTATTTTGCAATGACATTACATATTTTTGACACCTAGAGACACATAGTATGCAAATTAAAAACAGATTAGTATCTACTTCTGCACATTATATTTGGCATTAAGAGCGCAGAAAGACACAAGAATTTTATTAAGGTCATCTGTTGTTAGAGATTGCCTCCTATCAGGCAATATAATTTGTACGTAGAAAATTACATTTCGACACCACATGATGTTATGGGAGACAATATTTGTGTTTAATATATTGTCTGAAAGACGAATACCAGAGTTTACTCACTTTCTGAAGTAAGAAGCCCTAGATTCTTTCAACATCTTCAATTGTTTTCTCCTTTTTGCTTTTCCCATGTCACCTGGAGCTGTCGCGAATGTATCTCTTCCCTCCTGAATAAATGCAAGTGTATCTACTAATGTTTTCCTTGAATTCTCTATCTTCTTTCTTTCGAGCCAGGTTTTTACTAATTTCCCCTATACTTGGATAATGCTACTTAACGATAGTTATTCCTCTATATTTTGTACTCTGCTTCCTATTATCTTTCCTGCAGATGTTAGAATTTTTTCCTTTCCTTAATTCGTAAGTAATTTTCCCCCCTTAAACATCTTTCGTATATTGGATATATCAATTTCGTCAGAAGATCCAATAAAGAACAGAACAGAGGCCGTGCTTCAGTAATTCTACGCACGCCAATCCCGGACCGACTGCTTTTAAATTTTTAAATATTTTGTATTGTTTTTATAGTCTCTCTTACAGCTATATATTATCTATTACTCTGATCTTTGAACTCTGTGTTGTACATGTAACTAAACGCGAGCCTATTTTATTTAAAAAATTCTTCCTAATATATTTTAAATTGATCTAAACTTCTAGGTTGTAGTGCTGAATTTTGTTTTTCATTTTGTCTCAAGTTCTTTATTATTTTCTATGCGTTCTTGGATCTGGTATTGCCTTCCCTCTGATCAACATTTTCATATACTCTTACCCTTGCTTGGTTTTTTGATATTCTTACTTCCTCTTTAACTTCTCTACTATTATTTTTATATTTATTAAAGGTCACTTTTCAACTACTACGATCATGTAGTGATCATTGTAAGTAATACTGGGGGCAATGGTAACGGTATACGGTATACGGACACACAAATATCCATGCCTCTGGGCGGGATTTAAACCCGCGACCCTTCAGACACGAGGCAGCTGTGGCTCTTCAGCCTTAGCGACTTCGGCTGTCCACGCCAGCTCTCTACTAATTTGACAATACTGTTTTCTGCCTTAAATATCTTGGGGGCTTAACCAGGTGTCACAAGCAATTGTCTCTTCTCTCACTTTTTTTCTGCCAAAGACTAATTCCACAACGAGGCACCTATTCCTTTTTCCCAGGATATTCTATTTCTCAGGGACTCTCATAAGCTGCTTGGTGGATGGCATCTATAATATCATCGTAGAGTGTTTGACTATTTGCATGATTCATATCTTACAGTTTATTGCTTAACCTGAGTCTATGGATCTTCAAGTAAACACATTTTGTATTTCTTTTTTTTCTGTGGTACTGAATGCGACATGAATTTCCGACTGTTATGTCCTGTTTGGACAAAGAAAATACAATCTTCATTTCATCTTCCTTTTCATTAAGTGAATAAAATTGGTTATGTCACCAACAATATTAAAAATCCATTGTCAAATCCAATGAAAATGAGACACAGCTGAAAATTGGGTATCGGGATATAGAATTCAATACACACTACATGGAAACGTTTCAAAGCCATACATGTATTGAACTGTTTATGTAAGCTTGTTGTCATCTCAACTGCTGGTTGAAAGAACATCGGGCGGAGACCTTACTTTTGTGTAGATGAAACATCGCAATGTCATCAGATGATAATGAACGCGTAGTAGAAGGTTCCTTCACGTGAAATACACATGTTCATAACCAGTAACAGGTGTTCAATTTACAACTTGTTATATAAGTATACGATACGCATTGCAGGGGCAGATGTCAGATCGGTACTACAGTTACTATGCAGTGGTAACTCGCAAGCATCCATCCAGTGAATGAGTTGAAGTAATGAACAATAAAACAATAATAACTTGAACAGTTGCACCTGCATATGTAGATCGGGCTTCACTTGTCTTGATTACTCTGACTTTCTATTCTCATTGACCTATGTTTAGCTGGTTTTTCGTAGACTCAAAGAAAGATGGGCCTTGACATTCAGTTAAGTACGCTATAATAAAAGGGAACGAAACTTAAATAGTAATTATCTTGCAAACGGAAAATCATTTTAAAATATATGATAATTCATCGTTAACAGAACAGTGGTACTTGAATAACAAAGCAGTAAGAATTCGTATTGCGTAGCCTCGAAAACATGCATTATAGAAATCGTGGGGGACCATTATCCAAGTAACTCAACCTTGGGAAGTTTGAAGGACAATATCACTTCCTACGTGTGGGTTGATGAGAAGATCCCTTACAAAACACTGCTTCTGAGGCATGCGCCTGGTGATTAAGCATTGTTTACTTTGGGTAGTTTTACAACACAAACTACTACTATAGATCAATCTACGGAATTTAATAGCGGCACATCACGACCTTACTACGTTTTCCACACGAGTTGGCATTTTTTGAAAATTATAACAGAGAACACAAGCAACGACATAAAATACTTTAAAAATATATTATTTACATTTTTATTATCTTTTTGTTCCTTGTTTTCACTGCCTCATCGTTTAGCCGATTGATCTTCCGAACTTGAAATAAGGTTGTTAAACATAAAGGCAACTACAAAACTATTGTGTTGTGAAATATTTAGATAATGAAGAAATTCAATGATTGGAAAAATGTTTTAAAGGAATAACTTTGACAGAACTCGAGATCTCGCAAGAAATTTTATCCTATTATTCCAATACGCGATGATCTATTCTTAATGAGATTAAAATATAGAATTGGGATAAAAGGTGAAATGCAAGCACAAACGTCGAGTTTTCTAAAAATCATTGAGTTTCGTTCAAACTGGGAAATATTTACATGAAGTATTAGAAAGAACTTGTTCCCAAGTATCTGAAAAGATGGAAAATAACATGTTTACAAAAAAGGGAGACATAATCAGATGTAGATAGGCCAGAAATTCACGAAATGGAGAGTCGGTGACAACAAAGATTGTTTAATTAGATGAAAGCCAAAATTTATGATTGTTTTATTGGCATATTCTTATCTGTTGATGTTAGCAATAATTACAATGACCAGGTAACGATTATGATAAAAGTGAGGAAAGAGAAAGAGGAGAACTCCAAGAAAACCTGCCTTTGTCTACTATAAAATCCACTTCGTTTGGACGGGAATCGAACCCGGCTCTAGCGATGAAAGGCCTCTAATTCAAGGACACGCCCCTCCAATCTGTTGCCGTTATGTGTAACCACTAAGTGTTTTAATCGAGCAAGAGTTTTCACAAAGGCGAGAGTGAATAACTTTAATATTGAGTTTTAGAGCCAGTCGTAAGATGGCATCCATAAACTCTACTCATTACTTTACTCCCGATCTTAAGGAACACGTTGAGAAGGAGCTTTAGCAATTACGAGAGAGTAAACAAGAATAAACAACTTTTTCGGGATGGGGCCACCACAATTAAAGTTTATCATTAAGGCGAAAGTGACGAAATCTGCGACAGGAGTAGCGATGCTGAAAAACAGTTGGTAACATAGGCAGTATTGTGCTTCTTACCCAAGACTCGTTTTCCAAGAAGACTTCTTATATAGTGGTCTGTTCCTTCATAAGTGTGCATAAGCAAGATTTAATGTAACACTCCACTCACAAAAAGCGAGTAAATGAAATTAAAGTATAATTGGTCGTTCGGTTTTTCGTCTGTTTCTTCGTCATTACGTTATTACAGCGCAGATGTGGTAATCAATAATCATTCAGAATAATCTCAGTTACAGTAATATGTATAATACACTATGGAGGCGTAAGTCCAATTTCCTGTTTTCAGAAAAATTACAAATGCCAATTAAGTGCAAGTAAAACATGTAATTGCAGCTAATAATCTAAGCTTCATACAATAATACTTTCGTTTCATGAAATTTTATGGATGATATATCTACTTAGCTCGTAATGAAGAGGTTTTCACCGAAAGAGATGGTTAGACACCCTCCACAAATTGTCAAACGGTCAACACATTTGTCTACTGTGTTATGAAATGACATCATGTTATGAAATAGTCTGTTGTGCTATATTATTACAGACTTTCTCCTACATGAAGTAAATTATTCCTAGAAATATAATACCAGTATTTCAAAATTTCATTTGTCCTAAACTCCTCTATTTTTTCTATGAACTTATAGGATGTTCAACGAGGAGACGGTTGTGTCAAGGATTCATAGATGAAAAATAACTAGCACTTATTCTACTCATTTCGATTCATTATCTTAGAAATGAACTATGACGATGTCAGAGATGGCGCACGTCATCAGTTGATGAACATGTTGGCGCGAACTGAGTTAGGACATATCTCTCGTGGTGATCTAAGTTTCGTTGGAGCTTTAGTTTTATCCCTTCACTTCCACTTGTAAAACGCGCTAATAAGTAGACAACGTCAATGTTGGGCATGTCTCCTGAGGTAAATACACTTCACAACTGCATACAAGCTATGTTTTTCATTTAAGTTTATATATATAATTATATATATTATAGAGAGAGGGGAAGAGAGAGAGGGAGAGAGAGAGGAGAGAGAGAGAGAGAGAGAGAGAGAGAGAGAGAGAGAGAGAGAGAGAGAAGGGCATTATTTCTGGCGGAACGCTACGGAACGGACGCGTTCCGGGGGACCTACAATTTTATAAATGAAGCACACAGACTCTCTCTCTCTCTCTCTCTCTCTCTCTCTCTCTCTCTCTCTATATATATATATATATATATATATATATATATATATATATATATATCTTTGATGGTCGCATCATATATTTCTGGCTTTCAATCTGCGATTAAATGCGAAATCGATCGCAAGACGCGAAATGCGAACAAAGTGGAAAGTGGGTCCTGATTCTGAGAAATAATTGCTAAATTGTGTTTTATGGTTTTCTTCGTGAACTAGGGAGGTGACATGGACAAAAACACATCTATGTTTTGAGACATTTAACTGTGGTCGTGTTTATTAATTTATAATTAAGATTTCACTGACTAAACAATGCAAAAAGGAATAATGTGAATGATTAAAAAACTGTTCCTGAAAGCCTGAGCGCTCAGGGTCATCTAAAGGGGTCACAGTTCGCTCTACGGAGAAGGTCACGGGAAGAAGAGAAAGGCCTTAAGCCTAAGGCGTACGCATTATTTCTTTCCCCATTATAGTTGTTAAAGTTCCCAAATGGCGAAATATTAAATTATTTTCCCTTATTTCCTTATTTTAATGCGAAAACCTACAAAGCATATTTTTTTTATCTCAAAGATTCCTCCCTTAATAATAATTTTCTCAATAAATGCTACAAAATGCTAAATCTTAATTTTTGCAATGCTATAAAAAGCCATTGCTTTGTTTTCAAAATACGATTTTAAAAAAAATTAAAATTCTAATTTCTGCCATACTAACGATTACTGTATAAAAGGATCTAATGTCCGATTAAAATGTCTGGGCCTCTGATGTGTTAGGAGATGGGGCACTGCTACCCATTCAGGAGCCTCAATTCTTCAAATTGAAACTCCCGGTTGGATAACAGTGCCCTTTTACCTACGTCACCGGGGCCATGAAATAAAACTCATAGAATACGCTTGGGTATGGGCTCTTGGAAGGAGCGTTTGATCTCTCCGGCCGACCGCCTGGAACCTGTTGCGGGTGTTGGTGCGACCTGGCTGGGGAGAAAGCTGGCGATGCAAGTTGCAATACACGAACGTTCAAAGAGATGGTAAAAAATCGAGGTTGTTATGGAGATTGCATTTCTAGAAGCTCCCTCCCCCTTGCCCTCAGTGGCCACGGCCAGGAAACTACTCTGTTCTGGTCATAAGTCAAAAGTTGTTTTCATTCAAATAACAACCGAAGAATTGAGATTAGTTGAAGTGTTTATTTTCGAAGTAACGTGTATTAATCTTCGTTTGATTTATAGTTTTACTTATCGATGTATTCTTAATACGCTTCCTCGCCATATGGCCTAATATTGCCATCTAAAATTGTGTTTCTCCGATTTTAAACGGTTGGGGAGAGCGAGGATGTTTGGCACAAGGGGTTGCTTGAAATTCGTGTTGCTACAGGGGCCACAAAGTGCCCATGTGCCCTGTTTGTGTGGTACGTGTCCCTCACGAACTACAGAACTTCCCACAGAAGTCTCAGAATGCCTGTGCAATGATGGATCCGTAAACTCAACGTGTTTTAGAGCTTGGGGTGTTCGCGATTCATAGATTTCCTGCTATAATACCGAGAAGAGAAAAATTGCCCCAAGATCAGACCCAAACAATTTCACAAGTGCGGTTGGTTGACACATCTTGTCTGGATAACTATTAACGACTCTAAAAATTCGACAGTCATACATTCAGGAATAAAGAAAATACCATAAAGTAAACAATAAGGTATAGTTGATATTGACATCCTTCAATTTGTCAAAATTAAACCGGAACTGCGTAATAATTTAAAACTTTCAACTGTGTCAACCAGCCCTGGTCTCCCCTATTCAAAAGCCCTTGAATCCTATCTTGAACTTTTCGCTTCCTGAAAAATTCTGTTTCATAGAGATAGTGCCTTACTTAGGAAATAACCTCTTTAATTACGATCCTCCTTACCAGATACTCTATAAAAACTTCGAAGTATGGAGAATATATTTTTTCTGGGGAAACAAATCGAAGCCGAAAAATAATTAATAACATGATCTACGTAATCAATGTTATCCAGTTTCCCAACTATATATTCCACAGTCATCATTCGATTAAATTTGCAACGGCATCAGAAAAGATACCCGAGTTGAGAACTCAGGTAGCAAAATAACGGCATGTCCATCTCCAGGAAAATCACACCCACACGCAAATAAACGAACTGTATTTATTGCTTTCTCCTTTAGCACGTCCGTACGCCCCCGTCCCGTAGACCACGCGCGAGCAGCGAAATGAGATCGAGCTCACCTAAAATTAGACGCGCGTCATCTGAAAGGTCGGCAACTTCCAATCGGGATCGGGTTGCAATGCCACGTCGCGCCCGGGCGAAGCGCCGACCTACTCGGCGCGCGCGGGTTCGAACCCTTGACACCCCCGAACGCAACGCCGGCGGCGCGTCGAGCAGTGGGCTTCCCCATTGCGCGCTGAGCGGTGCGTGGCCACAGGCGACGCGTGGGCTCCGCGGTGAGGGGAGCCCGCCCGCCTACCCGTTCGCCTGCCCGCCGCTGGCGCCAAGCCCGGCGCCGCGTCGCGCCGCGACACGTCACGGATGCTGCACAGTGGGCGGGCGTACGGCGTTCTTCGGTCGAAATGGACCGCACTCGCGGATCCCGGGGGGGGGGCATGGGGCCATTCCCCCCCCCCCCAAACACCAATATTTTTCGATTTCCTTCCATTATTTTGCAAAATTGATTTAAATATTTATTTAATTTGAATTGTGGGCATCATATCTGCAGAATATAAATAAATATTTATGAAATTTATGAAGCATCATATCTGCAGTATATAAATAATATGCAATAAAATAAAAAATATGTTTATTATTTAACAAAAATATATGATGGCCCCTTCCAAAATGACAGGTTGGATCCGCCCCTGATGGACCGGTTTAGCTGGCTCAGGGCTTTAAGTGCTGTCCTGCACTGCAAGTGCCTGTGTAAGGGTTCTAGGGTTCCACTCACGTCGGTGGCAGGATTTTCGACACTAGCTAGGTAGCTGGATCGAGTTCAGTCTGGAAGAGGGTTCTAGCGGCCGGCAATTCTGGTCGATAGTTTTCCGTGGTTTCTCCGATCAACACCACGCGAATGCGGATATAGTACCCTATCAAACGGGCCACGGACCGCGCACGATCTTTCCTTTATCTTCCTGGTCCAATACTCTCTCCATCTCGCCCCTTACACACACTTACACTACCCTACATTTCGGGAGTCCAGCCAGGAGTTTAGAGCTTATTCCGGCTAAGGTGAAACCCCGCTGACCGGAGGTAACTGGTTGGGAAAACCTCCACTAGCAGACGCGTAAGTCAGCACCGGATTCCGCATGTTTTCATCGCGAGAGGTGGCGGTGATCTTCCCTCGCTGGCTGGCGAGAACCGGCGCCGGCCTACGTTGACGTGCGAGGATTTTCCCCACACAGGATTTGTCAGGGTACTCCTCCGGCATTTGCCTGGTGTTGATCGGAGAAACCACGGAAAATTACCAATCAGACCAACCGGCCTCTAGACTTCTCTTCCAGACAGCGTCTGAATTCGACCTAGCTATCTAGTTAGTATCGTAAACCTTGCCACTGCCATGACTCGTGTCCAAGACCTCCCGATCAGACCAAATAAAAATGTGGCAACAGTTCATGTTATGCATGTGGCACTACAGAGACATTAGTTGATACCTGAGCGACCTCTGCCGCTGGGAAATGTTCTGAAAAGAGAGGGTCAGTAGTTGTATTAGTGGTAGGAGGCTCCTAAGACGGGGGCCTAAGGGCAAGGACCCAAAGACATGAAGAACCATCTGAAGACTCTAAAAATGCGATGTCGTGATGTGCATAGTAGCTGCAATAGAACGTTGCTGTGCACCACTCCCATTAAGTCGCAGTGTGAGATTCCTTTTTCCCATGCGATCCGTAAGCAAGAAGTAGAAGTGTGAGTTATAAGCACTAAGGAAAAAGGAGTAATCACGTGTTATGCCAAAAAGTACTGAGTATGACGCTTTTGGAGGAGTGAAACTGCAAAGAGATGGGCCTCGAAAGAGCCCGCCTTCATCTCAAAGTACAGCTCCGGTGAAACTTTTGCGTCACCGATGACCTTGCAGCTGCGAACCACATGTGTTAACAAGCAAAGAGGGACTTTCGCGAAATACAATTTTTCAACGAAATCTCTTTCTTCCCGGCCTGTACTCGAAAATTCCATGCCACTGAATGTTCTGACCAATAGATACAATGTTTCTATTCCGTTCTATCTCACATTTCTATCGTCATCTAGTAGCTATGTTTTTCCTGAAGACATTTGTAGGGGTAAATGCCTCTCTTTCCTGGTTGTATTAAGGCCAGTGGTACATTTTTCTTCGGAATTCACTCCTAATATATTTTAAGAATATATTATTCTCATCATTCAATAACTTACACAAATGTCTGTATTTTCACATATTTTCATGGCGGAAATAGTGTCTTATTAACTCACTACTTCCCTATTTTACTCGTAAAAGTACAAGCGATGGTAAGGTAGCATGGACCTTTCGGATAACAGACAATTTTTACCGATCTCTGAAAAATACATACACTCGATAATACAGATGATAAATTATATTTATTGTTCAAATACAAAATCATGAATCTTAGCATTTTCTACATGGATCGAAGAACAAATCCGCTCGAGAAAAGAATCGTTGAGCTGTCAGATGGTGCTTATAGTATTTATATTACGTATTAATGGCATCTAATATTACAGCGTTGTTGCTTAAAAACATAGAAAAAAGATATCAAATGACACCACATTTGCTTAACTATATTGTCTGAGTAGTTTATCCGAAAAAGGGATGTTTGCTTAACACGATGTAGAATTTTTTATTAATTGATGAGTGATTCCATGCGATTTCAACTGATAAGATCATTAGTTCCGTAAGTGTAGTTAATGATTTTTTTATCGCGGAAGGTGCCGATGATCTACCCCCGCTGGATGGTGAGATCTGGCGCCGACATACGTCATATGACACACATACGAGATTTTCCCCAAACAGACAGCGACCGAGCTCGACCTAGTTATCTAGCTAGTGTTAAAAATCCTGCCACCTTTATAATATAAGTTAAAATATGAAACAACAACTGAAATATGATAGTTATCATAGGTGATAGTTATGATAATTGATTATGGTATATGATAGTTAAATAATAACTGATATATGATAGTTAATGTATGAAAGTATCCCTGTTATTCACGCTTTCGAACCAATGAAACACTGTTTGCACTGCCTTCATCGACCAAACTCTCCCTCTTGCGATGACCTCCATGCCTTTCTTCATATTCATTTCGCACATTGAGATATGGTCAACAAATACGCTATGGACGTATGGTGTACCCCTTATTCGGCGAATTGATAAACATGAACATTGTCAAATTAAAATTTGTTGGAGTTCACTAAACCAGCTTCAAATATCAATGTTGAAAAACATCGATGGTTTTCAGTCGAAGTATTTTTAACAACGATGTTTTAAGTTTGAACATCGATGTTTGCTAACATCGATGTTTGCTAACATCGATGTTTCCTAACATGTTTGCTAACATCGATGTTTGCTAACATCGATGTTTCCTAACATGTTTGCTAACATCGATGTTTGCTAACATCGATGTTTCCTAACATGTTTGCTAACATCGATGTTTGCTAACATGTTTGCTAACATCGATGTTTGCTAACATCGATGTTTCCTAACATGTTTGCCAACATCGATGTTTCCTAACATGTTTGCTAACATCGATGTTCTGTTATCGATGTCGCATCACTACCCCGCACTGGGCCCACTGCACAGGCCGGCGCGGCCAGACGGGCTTCGCGGAGCCCCGCGGTAAACGAGGCGGCGCCCGGGCGCTCTGGGAGGGGTGGGTGGCGGGGGCGTTGGCTGGCGCTTGCTTCTGTCGCTTCATGCGAAGCGGCCTTCTGGCTCGCAAGCGTAATCAGCGACCCATCGCTCGCCCCGCTGATTCACGAGCCTGACAGTATTTCGGGAGCGGAGCTCAGTGGGCGCCGCCTCACCCCTCGCTGATACCGCGATTCGTGTCTCCGATGACAGAGACGATATTTTGGGACGCCACGGAACGGTCGTTGAGGGAAGTTGTAGAAAATTGTATGAAATTCTAAGGGTCCTTTGGCTCGCTGCTGCGCGGCAACGTCGATCAACTCTGCGTTGAGAGGGCAGATATTTTGAGAGGACACGGAAGAGAAATTTACACGGAATGAAACTTGAGATTTTGAGAGCGATAGCGAAATGAGTTTTTTCCTTCATTTTCATCAGTAGCGTCATAACCGTGGTTCGTCGTGTTTTCCTTATATCTAATTACATGGGAGTAATTTTAAAAGATCTGCACAATACGCAAAACTCATCTAGAAGAACACAAGAAGCGTTCGATATCAGTCAATTGAACTTAATGCCAATTGCCTCTTAACTTATTTCTCCTGAACACTAGGAAAAGTAAACTGTTTATAATGAAAAATAATCGAACATTGTATAAACTTATTTCTATTTCTGACGGTATCGTAACTACGTATTGTATTTGTGTAGATCTTAACTCATTTCAAAAGAAATTCATTTTTCATTTGTCTCCAAAGCACACAAAATGATGTCATTTATCGTACACGTCATTTTATTCATGCAAGCGTTTGTGCACCTTCAATCATTTTCCCTTATCCTACTCCTAACAAAAAACGTAAAATACAGTGGTTACATTTCTTAGATTAGATTCTACTAATTCTATTTTCAAAAAAGATACACTATACTAAATTCAAATCGCGGCAACCACAAATTTTTCTTAACAACATAACACTAAGTTAATTAACTTTCCCTCAGAATACTGCAGGAACCCACAGAAACGCCCTCTGACGCGATCGTCGGAGACATTGGCGAGTGCATTGAGGGAGAGTGCCCGTTGAACAACGGGGCCTCCGAAGTCTTACGTAATAAAATATTTTATTTTCTCAACTAAATCAATCCCTGATTTCCCCCCTATTTAATCTTGACAATTTGGGAAATTGTTTCATATTTCGGAAAGAGACTCCATGTCATCTGGCAACCGTGTAAATAAAAATTAAATGTTTTCATTAATTGTATCATTAAAGTTATAGCTTCATGGGCCGTATGGTAGGATTAGTAAAATATCTCATAAGTAAAGATGTTCAAAAGGAAAGAGGATCCTGTAATGAAGTTGCTTCTTGTTTCAAGCTGCCCACGCCTATGGTCAGAAGACATGGTTCTAGCCTCCTCTTGGAATATAATCGAATACGCAGAAATATTACAAAGAATTATCCAGCAGAAATAAACAAAAGTAATACATTTTTATAATTCGAATTTATTTGTATTTGTGTTGTCAATACACGTCCCGTAAAGAGCGATTGGCTTAGGCTCCATGAGATCCCGGTCGGTCACCCAACCAGAAACCCAGGATGTCTCGAATTCGCTTAACCCTCGTGACTTCACGTACGTAACGAATTCGGATAGCGCCGTCGGTTTCGCGGATGTGGCCTTTCGGTTGAACCAGCATTCGCCTGGATGACCGAGGGAAACCACGAAACCCCGGTCAGGATGGCCGGCACGGGGATTGAACACAGGTCTCCTGAACATAAAGCCAATGCGCTACGCCCTGGGTCACTTCGCTCGGTAATTTTTTTATAACAAATAAGTTTTTAAATATAATTTCTCACTAGTTGAGCAATTAAGTTGTGTCATTTTTAATCAAACAATTCTTAAGTAAAATGTTACGTAGGTTTAGGTTCACATTTCCTTTCACCATTCACTTTAAAGGATAATTCAATACTGTTCTTAAGTTTTAAAATACAAAGTTGCAAAACGTATGTGAGCTTGGTTTAATTTTTCTCTCACACGGGAGAAATAACTGCTCACCTCTTCGGAAACAAAACTACTTCAGTTCCATTTACTTTCCTAATATCCTGCCAGAAGAGTCGTGACTTTAGAAGTAGACTTTAGAAGTACTATTTTGCAGATGTTATTTAGAAGCAACTTCGCAATACTGGTTCGCGTGTTGGTATTATAGAACTTAGTTTGGAATACGTTTATCATTCATTCGTGTTATACAGACAATCCATTTCTTCCTATATTCTTTGATTTTGTTTTTTAAGTTGTAGATTCCACCTGCTCTCGTAATCCTCTCGTCTTCTCTTGTTCCATCTTCTGGCAATGATCTTA
This sequence comes from Gryllus longicercus, assembly GCA_038098605.1. NCBI lineage: Eukaryota > Metazoa > Arthropoda > Insecta > Orthoptera > Gryllidae > Gryllus > Gryllus longicercus. The sequence continues at coordinate 1,023,278 of JAZDUA010000448.1, read as the reverse complement.
AAATCTTATATCCGCTGCTTGGATTATGCTATAAGTTCTGGAATTCACTGTTCAGTTTTCACTTTTATGAAATCCACAGGGCACGGTCATGACTTTTTAAAACGTGAGCAGCGTATCTTTCCTAACTCTACCTCTGACACAGATCATTTAATAGTGCCGCACATCCTATTCAATCTTTCTGTCGACATCCACATCGCTGAGATAAGAATGTCACTTCCTAGGAATCTGAAGATATTGACTTGTTCTATTATTTTGTCTTCCATAACGAATTTATGTTTTAGAGACTGGAGATCTTCCAATCCCATGGATTTGGTTTTGCTTACTGATAGCCGTAAATTTTACAACTTTGTTAATTTATGTAATTCGTATAGGACTCTCTGTAAGTCGTATTCGTTGAAGGCAACTAAAACTAGGTCATCATCAAAAATAAGAGTTGGATATTTTTCCCTTTAAAGTTGCCTACAATATTAAGATCTAAAAGCCGTTTCTTCCACTCTCGTACAGCGTTTATTGAGATGTAAAATAACAAGGATGTGAGACATATGAGGTTAACACACTTCTCTAACACGTTTTACATATGGTTTCCTGTAGAACAGCTCCGGATTATAATCTTAAATTAATCTGCGAAACTACATACAGGCCTGATGTTAACGGATATGTTATGACTCATGTTGGGAAAACTATCAGCTGGCTAATGACGCAACTTCTGAATGATTTGGCGTACGTCTTTTTTGCCAACTAGTCCTTGAACGGTGCCCCATGGTCGAAACTCTTGTCAGGTGAGGTTCGCTGCTAAGTGCATTGTCACTGCGGTAGCGGTAGGCAACCGAGACTGAGAACAGGGATCCATGTAAATTGAAAGGGCAAAGAAACTGTAAAGTCAAACCGAGATTTACTGCATTTTACCGGAGTTGAATGCTTGGTTTTCACGTCTCCATTATAACTCCAGTTGTGAATATACTCCAAGCTATCATACTGAAAGGCGGCATAGTAGTATTTCTCTAAAATGAAAAATCTTCTCAAGCACCATGTTCTATCGGTGAAGTCAATAAAAAATTTGCTTTTGATTTTGTAATACCAAAATTTTGCTAATAGACCCTTTTTCGACTTGTATTCAGAACCAAAGATCAGGGCTACTTCTTAAATTTTATCATCAGGGTTTTGCTCCTTGAGACAGTACTTTATCATTAATAATAATTGTCTTAATGCTAATATCATGACTGGATTGTCATTTCTTGTTTATGAAATTTTATGGATCCGGAAATTCATTTTTGTAAATTAAAAATATATATCCCTGATAGAAATTGTATGTTACATCGAAGAAATATGTTATCTTCGGATAAGTTTTATAGATCTGTATATGTTCTCAAATGAGAGATTATTTTTTCGGCAACGAGAGTCAATTAAAAATATTAATTGTTCGGCCATATATTACAAAATACGAATCGTCTCACACACGTCACATTCAATGCTTCATTTTGACTTATATGTTAAAACTTTCGAACATTTTTAAGCATTTGACAACAATGTGAGAATACATTTCAATAAAATCCTACTAGCAAAACTCAAATTGAACGAAATAATACAAACATTTCCTTTACAAAATGTATGAACAAATTCCAACTTGGATGTTCGTTTCACGCACTTGAAACCAAGCTTGTAAGAGTTAGCAACTTGTCATATTACTGAAGAAAGCTTTGAATGCAAATTGAACTTCCTTCTATAATCGGATAATTAATAAACATAATTGGAGGTAAAATGTGAAACAATTTTTGAGCCAACAAGGTCATCAGAACGAATTTCTATTAACAGAGATTAGCTCTATCAGTCGTAAAATTAATATTCAATTTATTTAAAAATTATTAATTTTATAGATGACTTGATAATATGTGGTACCGAACAGATAGATTCAATCCATCGATTATGGCAGCAAGCAAGGGTTTATTTCTTTAATTTTCTAACTAAGGGCGAGGAATTAAAATATCTGAGGAAAAAATGGTTAGGTTTTCTACAGGTAAATAAAATGTTTTTTGCGGGCTTTCGTAAGTTTCCGAACAAAGTGCAAGTATATTAACAAACATGTAATTGAATGCTTTTAGTAATGAACATTTTTTGTTCATAGTGTTCCATTTAAAATTGGTTTTGGGAATATATCTCGAAAAGTTCGCATCGGTTCAAACAAATTGGGCAATAAAATGTGTTCGTATTGCCGAAAGGCATCCAATGTTACCAAACTCGATCTCCCACTCCTAACCTGGGGGTTGGGGGTGGGGAAAATACAAAAAGTTAAATGGGAACCTCAATTTTTTATTGTAGATTCGAAGTCTACGAAAAAAATACGTAACTTTTGTATTTTACTTTTTTCGTTTCGTGATAGACAGAACTTTAATCGACAACAATCAAAATAAGCGAAAAAAAGTTTAAAATATACTTTTTTTCTGCAATTACTCATCAAAACGAAAAAAATACATGTTCAATAATTTGCAAAAAGCTACTCAATGATCAGTGAATAACAAGCGCCGCAGTGTGGTTGTAACGCCGCTGAATATTTATAATAGAATAACAAATACTATGAAAGGGTGAAAACCAGAGCAGTATAAGTGGCATTTTATAAATTCCGAGATATCTGTTTACTTAAGTCAATATCACTGTAAAGTCGTGGTTCCTTGTTTCATCATTAAAAACGCGACATTTCAATTGTTCATTAAACCACGAAAATACTTTAAAACCACTGAAATATAACCTGAAATAAACACGTTTTTCTCAGAATGTATAAAATGTCACTTATACCGTTCTAGTTTTCATCCGTTCATATTTAAAAGCGTACAATAGAGAAAACAATAGCGATACAAAGATCTCCAGACGTTGGGAGTCAAAGCCTGGGCAATGAATGCAAAGCCCCCCGCGGCAGGCCGCCCAGCCGGCAGCGCTGAATGCCTGAACGGGCGTGCCGTGTGACCGTTACCGGTCGGCCAGCGAACAGGACTGCAGGCGCCGCGGCGAACCGGCAGAGCAACTGATTTATGCGGCATCCTCGTGCCGATCCCATTATTCTAGAGAGACGCGCAGGGGCTGGAACGGTCGCTATGTACTGGAAATGGTGACGGTTGTCACGCGTGCAATCCTCAGGCACGTTTACAACAGTGGATATCAAACCAAATTTTAGCGTAATTTAGTTTACCGTAGTTTAACCTTTTTCACCGCAATCATAACAAAATAAATATTACTAAATTTAAAATAATAAAAAAATCCTTTAATTTATCTAATATCCTGTATGATTCAACTAAAACATACTTACTTGTATGATATTCATAATAGGACATACGTAAGTGAAGAAAATTCACTGTAATTGTTGACGAATTTTCGGCAGTAGACGAATACGAAACCCTTAAGTAATTCAATTAATAGACAGAGATGTTTGTAATGTTCTGATGGTCAACATTTTACGTCAACATCAATAACAAGCAAATCCACAACGGAAGCCAGAGTTAGAAATTACAGAATTCCTATCACAAAAGTAATTGATTTTTTGCATCTCATCTCAATTTCCTCAATGTTGAACGAAGCTATTACAATACACTTAACTCCGTCGTAATTTTCGTAATCTATATCAATGAAAAAGCCTTATCACGAAGAGAAAAATCAAAATTGCACGTGCAAGAATATTAACACATTGTCTTGAAAAATTAATTTCAACACTAAGAAAAAAAATGAGAATTGTCATTACAATTCCAGAACTTTCAGAGATGGATAAAGGAGTTTTCTGACAAATTTGATATATTCATGGATACGTGCATATCTCATTCCTACTCACATTCTCTAAGACATTTTGAGAACGTGGCAATACTGTTGAAATCGAAAATGTCTTCATCAAGCAATAAATGATCAAAGTATTACATCTATAGAAAACTGAGTAAAAATATTAAACACTCTCTTGAAGATTTGAAATAGGAAAAACATGTGATTGTGAATTCTCAGCAACAGGATTTTTAAAAATCGGGGTGAATTCATGGGAGTCTAAATCTCATTCGTGGGAAACACGAAAACATATTAGGTTTACTACCGGGATTTACTCCGTAAAACACTATCCTCTCAAGATTTACTACGCCCGTCATAAGATGAGGAAAACCCACTTGCACCTCAACGTACTATTAACGTAATTCCACGGAAAAGAAGCAACTTTGTTTCGCTGATGACAAGAAACAAAATCAGATCTCGGATGTTCACCGAACCATCTGAGGAAAGACGCTCGACCTCGCCGCCCACCGGTCTTACGCGAACGCCAAAAAGAAAACGTGCGAGCAGGCGGCGGCTGCGTCGCAGACACTTGGCACGACCCGAACAGTCGTCACCGCTGTACCCGTGAGGCGCGGGGCGTCCGCCCAGCACTGTGCAGCCGGAGCTTCCCCGAAACGCACCGCCCCCACCACGTTCCGCAGAACCGTCTCAAGGAAACACACCGCGCGCAGCCGCCGCCCCCACCGCCGGCGCGCGTCGTTCCCCGCCGCGGTGCGTCGGCCCGCCTCGGGCCCGGAGCTTCCCCGCTTCGCCGCCGCGCGCGCTGCCTGTCGCGCGCATAAAGCGGCGCGCCCGTCACGGCCACGAGCATTGAGCCCAGACGAGCCGTCGCGAGCGTACGAGCTACAGACGCCGACCCGTTGTCTTATCTCTTGCGCTCTCCACGGGACTTGGTCTCCGGCGCATCCCGCCGTTTTTTTCGTGGTCTTTGATCGCCTGCGAGTGAATCCGAGAAGATGCCCGCCGACGTGGCCGTGCGCCCGCCCACGCACCTGCTGTCGGGGTCGGCCGCCGCGGGCCCCGCGCCGCTGGCCGAGCCGCCCGCGCCGCTGCCGTGGAGCGCGGAGGAGCTGAGCGGCCGCCTCGCCCTGCTGGGCCCGGGCAGCCACCGCCAGGACGTGCTGGTGCGCGTGTACCGCACCTCGCTCGAGCACTTCGCCGTGCTGTACCCGGCGCACAAGAGCGTGAGCCGGCCGCTGGGCGTGCTGAACCTGCGCAACACGCGCGTGGAGGCGCTGGCGGCGCCGCAGAGCGGCTTCACGGTGCGGCAGCGCGCGCCCGACGCGCCCAACGCGCTCACCTTCGTGCCGCTGGAGGAGGCGCGCGCGCTGGAGGAGTGGCTGCTGGCCTTCACGTGGCGCGGCTCGCCCTCGCTGCACGCCTCCCCGCTGCCCGCCGTGCAGGAGGACGAGGAGGTGTAGACGGTGCCGCCGCCCCCGCCGCCGCATGTGCGACGCGGCCTCTTCGACTGATATGAAGTCAGTGTGTCTAGGCATTCCGCGCCCTGTAACAAAGTGTCGCAAGTGTTCGTGTATTCCCGGGGCTGCCACGCTGCGTTGTGATCCGCCAGTGGACGCCCCCCGGGGGTCGAACCCCGTGACTGGACAGTGCCCTGGAGGGCGGTGGGTAGTGCAGCGCGCCCGGCCGCCCGCCCAGAGACTGCCGTCGACAAGTGTAACGCCGTTCGAAAGACTTTGGTGTCACGAAGTTACCAGTGAACACTCCTTGTCGTTCTGTCCTCCTGTGTCCGCGCTGTTGTACCAAAGATTTTTTTCCACTTATGTATGAGAGAGTATTCTTCTTGTAGTTTCTTTCTACTGCGAAAAAATGTTTTTCACAGGGTAATTAGATCTTCTAAAACCATATCAAATCTCGACCAAATACTAGAAAATTATTCTTGCAGTATAATCTATGTTGTGGTTTCCCTTGAATGTTGTACGCTGTAACTTTGTACTTCTGTAGAAGTCCTAGAACGACTTGCAGATTAAAAATATCTGTGATATATTTACTGTGTGTTTGAGTAGATGTAAATGTTGCTTACTGTTCACAACATAAATGGCAACTATGCGTGCATGATTTGTGCACATTGTGGTTTGATGTTCATTTTTGAGCTGAAATGTTTGCCACGGAGTCATGATGTTTATGTACATATTTATTACTTTGTTTTATTGTGAAATATAACTTGAATTGAATTTACTTTTTTTGTGCTTCTTGACCTGATGCAACCAACTCCATATATCCTACATTCATTATCATATTTATGCACCTTAAGGCGCATGCATTATCTAGCTGTGGGTGGAGATGGCACTTGGCAACAAGCGAGTTTCAGTTGTATGTGCAAAACATCGCTGAACCTTGATAGCTCGCATTGTCTTGGATTTCCGAGATATTGCTCGGGGCAAAAAACGATGCAATTTTTATTTTCGTGCCAGAGCCTCCTTTCACCCACAGGTGCGGTAATGCTTACGCCATCATTAGTGGTAGGTCACGTGAACAAGAGGTCGTTGAATGTGTTACTGCTCAGTGAGAAACCTACTCGGCGGACTACTGACGTTATACAGCCATGGGATGAATTCCTTTCAGACAGGACGCTAGCGTGCATGCAGAAAATAGAAAAGCATCCTCAATAGTTGTACAAAAGTCAAAATGGCATTCGATGCTCCTATTAAACTAACATATTTTCTCTACTTTATAATATTAATTCAGGTTTCAAACGAAACGTAATTGTTCGTTTTAGATCAGCAGGGGCACATTAATGAATAACATAGACATGATATAATGCTTATTGGTTATATTTCTTGCGTTTCCTTAAATTATTTACTGTATATTATTTGCATGATTTTTAATTGGAGTTTAGAGTAAAAGTGAGTTGTTTTTTCTTACATTTATTCACAACGTGATTGAACACAAAAAGATAAGTGTTACTATCAATTCTGTTTCCAATAAAGATATTAAAAAGTTTTCACAATTTTTTTATTAACTGAATATAGTTAAGTTTTCGTTATGGTCATATGACCGTATATTCTTTTCTCAGGCTATGATAAATTGAAGACATTACAACTACACGAGCCAATGACGGAAAGAGCATCCACCAAAACGTACATACGCTACCTAACAATTTGTTGTTCGCATATGAGCACATGAACAGTAGATAATGATATCAGTAAATTGTGTATGCTCAGGTGATACGTCTGAAGGCGACATTTGCCTATCTCAAAGTTCACCGACCTTCCGAGAGGGTGGGTGTACACTGAAACTGAACTTCGCTCGTCTTTGAGGGCGAGTGATTTAAAAGCTCGCTCGCTCGAATTCTGCAGAAGTGTCGCGCTGAAGGTTCTCATTACAGGCGCGGGCGGGGGATAAACACCGTTCCACCTTGGGGGGGGGGGACAGCGTGAGATTCGCTCAACGGTCGCGGTGGATCAGGGCCTCCTGCGTTCGCCCCGCGGGGCCGCAAAGCGAGGGGAGGGGGCGCTGGCAATTGTCCACGGCCCCCCTCGCCAGCGCGCACCGGCCTCGACAGGTTGCGCACGCAATAGGGCGCACAGTGAAACGGTGCCGACAACCACGTGGTCCAACACTGCGACGCCCATTTCCAATTGCAGGGCCACGTCGACACTGTCCAGCACCATTTGAAGCTACCTGCACATCGTTAGTATTTTGGCAATAGAAATCGCCACGACCGATTTTGCCAATCTGTAAGATTTAAAAAGCGAGCTTGTTTTCAATGTAACAGTTATCTGAAGTTGTTCGTTAAAATTCTTTCAATAATTTCAATTCATGCTTATGTTGAATGTCCAATATACAAACAGACAATGCAAAATCATTGATTCAGCAAGTTAGAAACATTAAAAATAAAAATAAATGTCATACCATAATGTGTTTAAACATGGATGCTACGTATCCTAAGCTTCTACTAATTTTTGTTTGGTTTCTTTCGTTCTCTAAAAAAGCGAGACATAAACGAAAATGAAACAGCTACATATTTCAATTAAGTTTTATTTTCAAAGTTGTAACTCAGTAGGAAGTTGAATGAAAAATAATGAATGATTAATATGGCTGCAACAACAATATATTTTCCCGAACGCCAAAACATCGACGTTCTGGGCACATTGCACCCCTAAAAAACACAAATTGTGCTCTGTTTCCTCATGATGCTCTCAAACAACGGATCCCTACATTTTCTTTCTGTTACGGAAATGTTAAATACTTCGAAATACTTAAATTCATATTGTAAATTACTCACAGTAAGTATTATAGTGTGTTGAATGTGGTAAATGTTCCTGTTCGTATGATTTACGTGTGTGCACTTTAACTTCACTGTTCTTTAACGTAACGTAACATTTACCATCACATAAAAACATCCTTTTTTTCTGCGGCCCACAGGGGCCCGCGAATCAACGATAGGCGACCGTTGCTCTAGATGCAGGGGAGTGGCTTTTCTTCTAGGCGACCACGTGGCTGTGCCAGTGCGCGCAGGTTGCGGCCTCAGGCAAACGGCTGAGGCATTTCAACGGCGAGCCGGCCGCCCCGCCCGGCATTTTTAGGAGGGGGCCGGGGGCGCCCTTGTGTCCCCCACCCCCCGACCCCCCTCGGATAGGAATGCCCCTGCGGGAGGGGAGGCGTTCGGTCGAGAACCGCCGTCCGTTGTACCTGCGGGATGAATGGCTGGGATGGTCTCCATGCCTGCCTGCCTTCAGAGATGCTGTGTCCGAGGTGGTTTTTTTTGTGGGTTGTTTTTCGTCTTCGTATCTTCTTTAGGGTTTTCCCACGTCTTCTTTTATCTTTTGGGTTTCTCTTTCAGCCGCCGCTGCTCTCTCGTTGGATCACGTTTCACTTTCGTTCTTTTCATGTCACCCGTTGTCATTTGCGAACTGTTTTGTTTCAGAATTTCGTGATAGTTTGGCGAGTAATTCGCCCCGAATATTTATTATCTTATTAATTTGCATCTTCCAGAATGAATATAAGCTCTGGACTAACGTTTCTTTAAGTGCATTTTTTGCACATAAAGTGCATTTTTTGTAATGACGTTTTCTTCCAAGGTCGTTATAAGAAATAGTCATTTTAGAGATGAATTTTGTAATTATTCAACGAGAAAAGAACTTTCCACATATCGCTACTTTTATTAACGTACTAACCATATTGCCAAGGCAGTGTAGACTACATGTCTTTTCTTCTAAGATGATGTTTAAAAAATGAGACTATGCTAATATGATTTTATTTCTCGCCATTTCTCCAAAAATTAAATATCGTAAAGGAATGATAGAGGCAAAAAAATCAATTTACAATGTCGTGGGTCGCATTTTTTCCTTCGTTATTGCCTGATATGTACAAGGGTCCTCTCCATTTTCCCCTGTTTTTTAACCCACAATTCAAATTCATCCTCTGAGATTCATTCCGTATGTCCCTGCAGGGCTATCAAATGAGAGGGATCGACAGATGGGTCCCCAGACAATGCTACGTTTATTACTTTCAGCGTGTCGGTATCGACTTTGAGGATAATTTGGAATACTCGTTAAGTCGTGAAATTTAATTTTGGGCTGTTCTTATTGCGTTTCATTCAATATTGACATTTATTGCAACTCACCATATATCGTCTAATACAAAGAGTGTAATGTAATTAAATAAATTGCAGAATCAATCAAGTAAAAGCTATACACCCTTAGTTTATGCAAATATTGTAAGTTTGTAAAACGTTTATTAGAAACAATTAGGTCGACAATCCATATATCGCAATAAAAATTTGAATCTTAAAGTAATTACTTTTAAGAGATCGTATTTTGTCAAAGAAAGTAATATATACAGTTGAAAATTAGTAATAATACACCTCACAAATAATTAATATACAATAGAAGAATATTAAAAAATATCTGCTTAAATAACAGTTCAAAATACATTATTTTGTTCTTGAAATGGATATGTTACCAAACTGTCACAGTCATTGATTTTCATACAAACTTCATCGGAAATGACGTGTCTGAAATGCACGCCCTCTACCTATATCACTTTATCGGTCAATTGCGGTTTGAAAACCACGGACCCGGAGTGAAAGAAGAAAGAAAGAAAAAAAGGGGAAAAAAGAAGGAAAAAAGGGGAAAAAGAAAGAAAAGAGGGAAAAAAAGAAAGAAAAAAGGGAAAAAAAGAAAGAAAAAAGGGAAAAAAAGAAAGAAAAAAGGAAAAAAAGTAAACAAGAAGAAAAAAAACCTCCTAGATAAAAAGTCTTTGACATGGCGCATATGTGTTTCGGAATATGGATTTTTTCGAGCCGCGAGCTCCGTCCCCACGTGACGGAATCGGCAGCGTGCGTAGTGATTCATTCGTTCGCAGCGCGCGTTAAATGCATACTTTATGTCCGCCACGCGTGCTCCGCCGGCGGGGCCCCTCACCGCGTGGCGGGGCGTGGCGGGACGTGGCGGGGCGTGGCGGGGCGTGGCGGAGCGCGGGCCCGGAGGCTGGGGTTTGTCTCCCCCCGGCGGAAGCGGGGCAGGACGCCAGCCGCGTGATCAATACCGCCCTCTTGGCTGCATGGGAGAGGAGAGCCGCTCACTCCCCTTTCGCTTTTTGCTACTCGAAGCCCCTCCCTGTGACCTCTCACTCCCGTCCTACCCCCTCCACCCCTCTCTCTCCCGCTCTCTCATCCTTTTCGATTCGTGCAATCTCCCTCACTCCATCTCTTCCCCTCACGTTTTTTGCCCAGTTTTACTTTTCTTGATTCTCTTTACCGATTTAAATTCATTTTTTTTTCATTTATCAGTTCTCATTATCATTCGTACAAAAGGATGAGGAGAAAGCCACGCAGTCTGATCTCATTCTGAATCAATTCCTTTCACGAAGGCATGCTAATGATGACTTCTTCATTTAAATATTTATCGCATAATCATTGTATTTTCAAATCTTCATTTATCGTCTATGAGTCGACATTCGGAAAAGAAACTCTCTATAAAGATTCAATGCCCATTACGTGATCGTTCGTATACTATTAACCACATTCATTTACTCAAATTACTATCTAGTAATTCAAAATGCATTGTCCTTCAGTACGCCTTGAAGCAGATGTGCGTGGATGTAGCTGAAACAATGAAACCATAAACTATCATACGTATGTCCGGACGCCATGAAATCTTTTTATGAGAAGGAAATGTGAACGCGTTTTTGTACTCTTTTACGCCCCTCCCCCTAAAAAAAAAATTACCGCCCATGCTCAGAACAGGACGATGTATGTACGACACACTCATCTGAACTATTCATGTCGTAACTCATCACAAGATGGCTATCTCGCCTTTAAAACTTCTCTTACCGCGCATCCCACCGTAAATAGACGCGAAAGAACCATAATAAATCGTGGAGGTGAAATCAATTACATGGAAAAAATTATTACAGCGCTGAAGGCAAAAAAGCATTGCCCGACATAAAAAAAATCGCGCGATGTTGCCGTCACCGATAGAACCCTTACGGCGCAAAGCAAGATACACAAGAGAACCTGTGGGATTTATTCGCTGGCGATCGGCGTTAGTCTTCGGAGGACAACAGGTGCTGCGCCGCCAAGAGCCCTGGAGCTTCCAGCAAGATGGACGGTATCGGAAGTCGATATCGCCCTGGAACGCGGTTAGCTGGTATCGAGAAATCTCAAAAAAATAGAAAACATTTATACACAATTCAGGAAGCAAGAAACTAGCTTCTGGACTGTTATATTTAGATGAAAACTGATGTAGGGTACGTCGAATGTCGGGTACGTTTTAGTTTCTTTCATTAAAAGTTATTTGTTCACATTTTTTATCTTAATACCTATATTAGAATGTTTTGTAAAGGAGTCCAGAGCTTGGAATGGATCATTCCATATATATATATATATATATATATATATATATATATATATATAATATTATATGTATTTAGTGAAAACAATAAAATTGTACTTAGTAGATCAATAAAAAATTTTATTTTACTAAATGTGTAGATCAGACCAGAAGAGCAGCGTAACTTAACATAAGCTTTACCCATAAATTCGTCAATTTGATAACAGATTGTTAGAAACCAAGTTTCTAATTCTTGAGAATAATAAAATTTGAACGGGCTCATAATTGATTCATCGTTCTGGCTTCATACACACGCTGATTTTAGTTTCAAACTAATACTTTTCCCTAATTGTATTTCGTATAATATTGGTAACAATGCTCGGCAAAAACTTGATTTTAAGAAGCGAATAGAAGAGAATGCAGAATATTTTACGATCACAAAAATAATTTTAACTGACACGCTTCCGACGCGAAGAGTATCACAACTCCACTGTGTAATGGGTGTTGGCAGAAGTAGTAGTTGCCATTTATTAGTTGCAGCTCACCATTGAGCTGAAACCTTGATATCCAATATTAGGCTCCAATCCGATATTCCGCTACCTTCCCCTACTGACGATCAATTTTCCATTAACATTCCAAAAGTCTTAACACAAGACGATTTTCTGCCAACTCCCAACATCCATCCAAGGAACACTCATTTTTCCGACCATTCGATTCTGAGGCAGTGAGGTAATGATATTCACAAGTAAAATAAATTGGTTTAAATGAAAACTACGTGTCTTCAAGACTCGTAGCTATGTAATTGAATCCAATCATTAAAAATTGCCCGTTATAAACTTTTTAGCCAACAACCAACATAGAATATAAGGTATAGTTTTGGATAAATATTGTAATGCTGAAAGTCAATACACACAGAAAAATAACAAAAAAAGGGGGGGTGCCTCTGCTGAAAGATAAAAGGGACTTGAAACCTCAATTTAGTTACCTTTCTACAAACGTCCGCAGTATTATTTTGCTAAGAATGTATTTATATGAGCAAAGTTGTGTCATTTGCCAAGCTCTTTTGATAAGAACTTTTATTCTTTTTTTCAATATACTACATAAAAAAGCAAGGAGTTTTGTCCAGAAAACCTCAAATTAGCATGAAACAAGCCCCAACTTTCAAGATTCTGTGCGAAACCCTGGTCCGATTCAGTAGTCTAGAGGGAACCTGCTCCACCGCGAAACAAAGGCGCCTTCCACTTTCCTTTGGCGCTGCGCTAATTCTGCGGGCGGCGGCGAAGGCAGACGGAGCGGCGCCGGAGCGGCGGCTGCAGCCAAGCGATATCGTCCGCTGCGCCACGGCTGCGCTGCGCGAGTGCAGATAAGGCTCTGCGCGCCGCCTCGCCTCGCCTCGCAACTCCCGCCTGCCCCATCGCCTCCCACGCCAGCGGGAATCTTTGTGGAAATCATATTTAAATAAATAAATAAATAAATAAATAAATAAATAAATAAATAATTGGAGTAGACGAAAACCCAGTCTGGGTCAATCTGATAGTTATATTTTTCTTTTCTATTTTATTCGATTTTTTATTGTATTTTCTGTATAGATATTTGTTTATCGGTGAAGTAGGGTTGAAATTTTTCTCAATTACAACAATTTTCGACCGATTTAGCATGCACTGTGTTTCGACGTTATGAATAGAAATTAAGAGTCAACAAACTATGACGTAAAGAAAATTTAGCAATTTCTGTGATATATATATATATATATATATATATATATATATATATATATATATATATATATATATATATATATATCATATATATATATTATATATGATATCATGATCATATATATATATTATATATATATATATATATATATATATATATATATATAATAAATATTAAAATCAAATTTTAATTTTCTTGTGCCCGACGTTGATGCAAAAAATGTCGTGGGTAAAATCGCTTTGGCTTAGCTTTTACAATATGAATGTAAGTATACGATGCAATATTAAATATTTTCCTGACAATTAATAACGTAGATACATTTGATGGTTTGAAATTGTTTGAAACATTCCCACCCATTGTAAATTCACCACACACTCATTCAGATGAATATTTAAAATATTAAATAAAATTTCAGAAACGAATACTTCGTAACAAAAAATGTCTTATTACCAACGCATAGGACGGACGTTGTAGCTTTGCACTTCCTGTCTGAGAGAGGATGTGGCTTTCGTAGCTCGCACAATTCTCCGCTGCGGGCGATAAGAAATGAAAATGACGACTCCTATGCACAACTACCAACCCCGTAATTAAAGTAAGAAAACCACGTAACGATACGCTGCTATTGAAATTCTCCGTCTATTTGTTAAGCTTTCAAGTTTTTATGTTCTAAGTAATTATTCAGTACGTAATTATTTTTCATGCTATGTTTCCGTAATCTTGTGATTTGTCCCATCTCAGGTTTTATTCCATATTAATTCTTTAGAATCCGTGGAACTATTGACAAGGATAATAAAAAAGAACGATGATAAAAAAGCTATTTATCGAGAATTCGTTAATTTTATTACCGTTATTATAGACGTAAAAAACACGCGAACCCAACTTAAGAATAACATTTTGTGGGGAAACGTCATGTACAATTCGACGAAAATAAATGCCATCCATGGTGGCAGTAGCGTTGGAAACATCAGAGAAACGGAGGACCAACGCTTCGTGAAGAAAGTAACTCATTGTTTAGAGCTTAAAACCGACACACTCAATCTGAAGACATCGTTGTCTCTTACTGTTTAAAAAACTAATCACTTTGAAAACTATTCTTACCAAGAGACTTCTCTTGTTTGAACGCCGATAGGAAGAAATCACCGCGATGTTGTAAGCAATGAGATATGCAACATTTTTATTTTGCAAAATACGAAGTGTGCAGAAACGCTTCTACATATATCATTCATTTTCTTATGTCTAATATCTGTGTCAGAGTAAACGAAAGTCGCAAAAATATTGTTGGATTACGAAAAGTGACATAAAATTCGTTCTGTGTCGCTATAATTTGCACTCGTCTACAATAACATGGACTGCAATACTTATAGAATTTCGTGAACACTAATATAACTATCACTTCTCTTTAAGGAGAGAGAAAACGGACTAGTAGGTGTACGTAGATAGTCTTGCCATTGAAGACTTTCAATGTCATCCTGGGGATGTAGCTCAGTGGTAGAGCGCTCGCTTCGCATGTGAGAAGTCCCGGGTTCAAACCCCGGCATCTCCAACTTTTTTGTTCTATTTTAACTTTTTAGATGGACACTAGGTCTTGTATTTCTTCATATTTAATGGTTATAATACTTTTTCTCCTGCGTTAACCTTGCACAATATGAAATAATGCACATTAAAGTGAGGGTAGGTTTACCTCTTGTGAGTAATTTGTTTTGCAGCAATAGGCATTACGGATGTTCCACGAAATATTTCATGTTAGAAAACATTTAAGCGAAACGTGATAATTCAGGAAATGTTCACAATTTAAAATGTTAATAATAAAGTACTGTTAAATCAAGTGACTTGTAGAAATAAAAATTATATCAAGTTCAGGAAGCCATATTTGGTTGCCAAAAAGTAATAAATATATGAGACGAGTAAGAAGTAAAGAGTTTAATCGTTATGATTTTTTCCTGAGATTTCCCCACCAAAGGGCCCCTCCATGTTCGTTTTTTACCCAGGGGATCCCGCCACAGTAAATCCGGCTCTGCACATATTATTGTCCAAAGCTGAAAATCGTACATCAGAAAATAATTGAGAATATTGTTAACTTAACACATCTTATTTTAGGAGTATTACAAACAATAAAAAAATCGAGGCTGCGGTTACGACTCAAACGAGTTCCTACAATATTTAGGAATTCGAAGAATTTCAGATATATACTTTTACATGAAAACGGCTCTGCCTGCAGAATAATTAAATTGAAATTATCTTTATCTATATTTATTGAAAATATTTGCGTATTATTATTATTATTATTATTATTATTATTATTATTATTATTATTATTATTATTATTATTATTATTATTATATTGGAATACGACCCTCAATACTACTCGTTTTAACACGAAATTCATGTCATTCTCCTTTAAATATACAATGCAATACTCCGTTTTAAGAAATTTCAAAAGCAAATGTCAAGTCAGCATGCTAGCAATATAATTAAAATAGCTTTCTGACGAATTTTCAAAGATTTCACAGGTTTAAATTGATAATCGGATTTATATCGCATTTTTGTAAGCGTGCTTTATTTCAGAAAAAAATTCCAACTACTTTAAGTTGTTTTCGCAAAATTTTTGCGTTTTAAATTGATTATATATCACGCAAAATTATCGAAAACCACTCATATTTTTGAAATAAATGTACATGACATTAAAATCTAAATTTGAAGAACAGATTTCATTAAGAAGAATATGTATATTTGCGAAAATTCAGACAGTTCAACAAAATGAGACCTGCACAATTTTAAATTCGCTCTATCCGAGAAAAATATTCAAACCGTGAAGCCACTTTTTTAAGGAAATTGAAAATGTTATTGGAACTTCATGTAAAATACTCCCTCAAAAAGGAATATCCGTTTCAAATTCATAGGATCTCAAGTTCGGCCAGATCGATCACGGAATATTTCTTTTGGAGAAAATCGTCTAAAAAATATAGGGGGCTACTATTGACCACAGACAAAAGGATGGACGGACAAACAGACTTTTTGCCATTAACCAATTTTTCAGTATCAACCCACAAAACGTGAATTTTGACTACACAATTTTCTATATGCTACATTAAATAGCATGTACTTCCCATTTAAAGTCGTGGTAACTGGGTAATTCCTAGGCATTTTAGGACCCAATGGGTTCACTAGACTTTCCCACAGGACATTGAAGTTTCTTTCCTGCATTTACTACCAGCAATGCTAAATTGTTAGAGGAATTAATTTACTACATATAGGAATAAGAATTATACAGGTTTTCGGAATCAAACTTTTTCTGTCGTAAAATCGTCGTTTTGGATACCGCATGTCAATTCGTTTTCTACACTTCGTACGCAGTATATGAGAGAGTGAGACTCATCATCTAATACTGTATTTTTAATTCCATAATGACATAAAAGTGATCGCATTAGGTTCTGCTATTTGACCCAAAAGCGATGTAAACGATTTAAATCAAACAAAACGAATTTAATGTATATTAAAATAACTCATAGGAAATTATTTTAAAAAAAATAACAAATAAATACGCATTGAATAATAATTTAGAAGAAAGAAATAAATAGGGTTGTAAATTGATAAAAATGTCCTTTTTAAACAATAGGTCATCAGGCTTGATATATGATATGTTGATCGGATAAACCACGCAAAACTACGTATCAGAGCAGCTGGCCACAACAATACTCCTCCAGATTGCGGTTGAACTCGAGCTAGCTGTGCAGTTAATGTCAAAAATCCTGTCACCGTCGGGACTCAAAGCCTGGACTTCCCAGTCAGGGGCACTGCAGTGACATCAACTGATGCCCTGGGCCGATATACTCATCAAATGCCTCCCGGCGATAATGTTTGTATTTTATTGTTGTAGTTTTTTTATTACTTTTTTTAATTTCGTTGTTCATGTATTCATCAAATGCCTCCCGGCGATAAAGTTTGTATTTTATTGTTGTAGTTTTTTATTATTATTTTTTTAATTTCGTTTTTCATGTATTCATCAAATGCCTCCCGGCGATAATGTTTGTATTTTATTGTTGTAGTTTTTTTATTACTTTTTTTAATTTCGTTGTTCATGTATTCATCAAATGCCTCCCGGCGATAATGTTTGTATTTTATTGTTGTAGTTTTTTATTATTATTTTTTTAATTTCGTTGTTCATGTATTCATCAAATGCCTCCCGGCGATAATGTTTGTATTTTATTGTTGTAGTTTTTTTATTATTTTTTTTAAATTTCGTTGTTCATGTATTCATCAAATGCCTCCCGGCGATAATGTTTGTATTTTATTGTTGTAGTTTTTTATTATTATTTTTTTAATTTCGTTGTTCATGTATTCATCAAATGCCTCCCGGCGATAATGTTTGTATTTTATTGTTGTAGTTTTTTTATTATTTTTTTTTAATTTCGTTGTTCATGTATTCATCAAATGCCTCCCGGCGATAATATTTGTATTTTATTGTTGTAGTTCTTTATTATTATTTTTTTAATTTCGTTGTTCATGTATTCATCAAATGCCACCCGGCGATAATGTTTGTATTTTATTGTTGTAGTTTTTTATTATTATTTTTTTTAATTTCGTTGTTCATGTATTCATCAAATGCCTCCCGGCGATAATGTTTGTATTTTATTGTTGTAGTTTTTTATTACTTTTTTAAATTTCGTTGTTCATGTATTCATCAAATGCCTCCCGGCGATCATGTTTGTATTTTATTGTTGTAGTTTTTTTATTATTATTTTTTTAATTTCGTTGTTCATGTATTCATCAAATGCCTCCCGGCGATAATGTTTGTATTTTATTGTTGTAGTTTTTTTATTATTTTTTTTTAATTTCGTTGTTCATGTATTCATCAAATGCCTCCCGGCGATAATGTTTGTATTTTATTGTTGTAGTTTTTTATTATTATTTTTTTAATTTCGTTGTTCATGTATTCATCAAATGCCTCCCGGCGATAATGTTTGTATTTTATTGTTGTAGTTTTTTATTATTATTTTTTTAATTTCGTTGTTCATGTATTCATCAAATGCCACCCGGCGATAATGTTTGTATTTTATTGTTGTAGTTTTTTATTATTATTTTTTTAATTTCGTTGTTCATGTATTCATCAAATGCCTCCCGGCGATAATGTTTGTATTTTATTGTTGTAGTTTTTTATTATTATTTTTTTAATTTCGTTGTTCATGTATTCATCAAATGCCTCCCGGCGATAATGTTTGTATTTTATTGTTGTAGTTTTTTATTATTATTTTTTTAATTTCGTTGTTCATGTATTCATCAAATGTCTCCCGGCGATAATGTTTGTATTTTATTGTTGCAGTTTTTTATTATTATTTTTTTAATTTCGTTGTTCATGTATTCATCAAATGCCTCCCGGCGATAATGTTTGTATTTTATTGTTGTAGTTTTTTATTATTATTTTTTTAATTTCGTTGTTCATGTATTCATCAAATGCCTCCCGGCGATAATGTTTGTATTTTATTGTTGTAGTTTTTTTATTATTTTTTTAAATTTCGTTGTTCATGTATTCATCAAATGCCTCCCGGCGATAATGTTTGTATTTTATTGTTGTAGTTTTTTATTATTATTTTTTAATTTCGTTGTTCATGTATTCATCAAATGCCTCCCGGCGATAATGTTTGTATTTTATTGTTGTAGTTTTTTATTATTATTTTTTTAATTTCGTTGTTCATGTATTCATCAAATGTCTCCCGGCGATAATGTTTGTATTTTATTGTTGTAGTTTTTTTATTATTTTTTTTAATTTCGTTGTTCATGTATTCATCAAATGCCTCCCGGCAACAATGTTTGTATTTTATTGTTGCAGTTTATTATTATTATTTTTTTTAAATTTCGTTGTTCATGTATTAATAATTCTTCATATGTGCAATGGCGAGCGATGCTCATCGCTTCCTGATTTAATTCCACCGCCCTTGCACAAGTGGAGTAGGGTTCAGAGCCTGTTCGCCCATGCGTAGATGTAGGTCACTGCTTTCCAGGGGGAGCACCGCCCCGAAACGTATTTGCAGCAATACAGGATAACTGAAAGGATCAAAAGGTAGTTTTAGACAGAAACAAAATATTATCGTCAAACATTGTACGTGTGTAAGAGAAGGGCTTCGCTTCAAGAGTAATTTACATCTTCGCACAGTAATCTGCATATAATTAATAAAAAAAAACATCGGAATCCATTTATGGTAGGAGTAGTAAAAGTGTCGTTTTATTTTGCGAGTGAGAAATGTAATCCAATGTTATCAATCCTACGAGCAAAATAAAATTACTTCTACCACGTGTGTCATGCAGTATATTTAGATAGTCTTTGTGGCTTTCATTTTATATTCAAGTACATAAATCACTTTCGTCCAACATTTTCCCTACATAATATTTTGATAAAAATAATTCGGGAAAGTAATTGTTGTTTTTTTTTCTTAAAGAAAACTTTCGTTTAAAATTTGAAAAAAAAAGATAATGAATAGAAAAATCAAAAAATCGAGGGAAAAAATATGAAAAAATGCCTGACGACTTATTCTAGATTTAACTCTATTTTCTATTTGCCTTCAAAGTTAGTTTTAGTTTTCTCCTATTTTATTTGAGCAGTGTCGCCGATCCACCACTGTATGATGGAGCCAAAGTGCATTTTCCTCCCAAAAAAGTTTTTGGTGAAATCTTTTTGAAACGTTACGAGATCGCAAATAAAAAATGTAAGGAAGACGGAAAAGAAATACGATGCAAAAAGCGAAAGCAGAATCCATTTTTTGCGGGAAGGGGTGTTCACCAAGGCAAATTTTCGATCTCTCAATTTTCCCACGTTATGGGCGTTTTAACAGATAAATGAAAGGAATACCGTATAAACGTAAAGAAACCATAAAAACTATTCTCTATAAATTTAAGGGATATCATAAAGAAAAAATAATAAAGGCGAAAGCAACGTTTATTAATGGTTTTAGAAGACATATAGATAGAGCTAGTTTTCAATTCCTCAATTTTCACTTTTATATTCGTATTAACGAAAAAACGTAAAAAAATGATACAATCGCGGGAAACGTATGAACGAACAACAGAGGGATAAAATAAAAAAAAAAAAACAAAGCAAAACCTAATATATTTTTTGGGAAGATGTACATAGAAAATGACGGTTTTCTCTTCCCCGGTTTCCACGTTTCATTTCCAGTTTTCGGAGCGTTTTTGCGCAGTTCCGCTCCGATGCGCGATTGTTGGCGCGGCGCGGGGCCGGCGGCTCTGCGCGTGCGCAAAAGTGGGCCAGGCCCCGAGGTTTCTCTCAGATGCGCTGCGCCCCACCGCCTCTCACAGCGCCGCTTCTTGCAGCGCCGCTCCGCTGGCGCCGCCGCTGCCGCCGCCGCGCCCGCTAATGAGCCTCGGGGACCCCCGAAAAACGAGAGATTAGATCTCCTGGCTGTGTGGGAGGAGGCGGGAGGGGGGATATGTTTTGGTGACATCAGAAGAGGAGGAGGCTAAGGCGTACGTAGTACGTGAAACAAGGCTTAGATCCTTGATTTCCTCTCAAAGAATATTGGTTGTTTTATTACTAGTGGTTCCAGGCACGTTAACTGCTAAAGTCATTAGTCCCGTAAGTGGAGTGCATGTTTCTTTTGGAAAATGTAGTAGTAAGTTAGTGTACCTGTGTGATGGGTAGGATATGACAAGGAATGGTAGGGAAATATCGCGCGCGCGCGCGCGGTCCGTGGCCCGTTTAATAGGGTACTGCTCCGGCTAGTATTGATCGGAGAAACCACAGAAAGCTACCGGCCGCTGGAATTCTCCTCGAACTGGACTTAGCTATCTGGCTAGTGTCAAAAATCTTGCCACCGTCGGGGGTCGAACACTAGGACCTCCCGGTTAGAGGTACTGTTTGAGCCAACTCTCCCGGTCCGAGAATAGAAAGCATGAGACCTCGTCAATTCATATCATTGGGTGACGCTGGTACGTGACTAGTTTTTTTCCTGTTAGGTGCCTGAAAACAGTTGTGTTTGAGCATTGCCATTATTCAGGGCGCAACTCCCATACAACTCCCATACATTTGCGCAACTCCCATACAGTTGCGCAATTTATTTTGGTTCAAATGAACTTTGCTGCAAAACACCAATCGGTTTGTGATATTGCACGGCCCTTCAAGAAAAAGTTGCATCAG
Source organism: Gryllus longicercus (assembly GCA_038098605.1). NCBI lineage: Eukaryota > Metazoa > Arthropoda > Insecta > Orthoptera > Gryllidae > Gryllus > Gryllus longicercus. Next base: position 1,001,816 of record JAZDUA010000448.1, on the reverse strand, counting down.
TGACTGCTTCACAATAATATATTTCCGTTGTAGGTGCGTAGACGAAAAATATAAGTCCATTTAGTTTACAACAGTTTTACCTGTAACTTTTATTAAATTATGGAGATGTATTTTTATTCAGAAATGTTCAGATTAAATTACTTTGCTGTTAAATTTGTTTCTATGTATTATCATTATTTTGTTGTTATAACATTATTTTTATTTGCCAATCTAACATTACTGATTTTCAATATGCGGAGAAATTGACAGAAAACTAAGCAACTTCCGGCCATGTGACAAGTGTCCAAGGTTTTGTTAGATATCCAGGAACTCGAGGAAATAAAAATAAATGTTTACGTGTGTTATTCAACCTTTTTCAGACAGCCGACCGAACTGAATTATTATACTCAGTGTGTCCCCACTTGCGTCACAGCTGAAATCATACGATAGCAAAGTTCTGAGGAAGTGGCTCTCCGCTTTTAAAAAAATTGCTATTTATCTGTGTTATGAAACAATTTTTTTTTATATTGTATTTCTCAAGAAATGTTTTACTGTGTTTTCTTAAATGCTACGCTACGCGATTGTAGTATTCGAGAATACAATTTTTATTGAATTATTTAATTTATTGCAGCGTCAAGCGCGTATTTTATTTGTTGTTCTTCAATAGGGTGCGTTCTATTTTTTGAAAAATTATTTTGTGTGGTTTTGCTCAACATTTTTCTGCCGCAAGGCAGTTTTTAATTAACGTTCGGAATTAATGTTTTCATGTATGTTCTATTCAAGAATTATAAAACATCAAACATTAAATTGACTACGAAATCCTCATTTACAACAAACACAAAATATTGAATATAAGATTGAACTGTTTTTTTCCTTTGTATTGTTTTTGCATATGCCAGAAGGTGACTTGCTTTTTTTTGTGTTTACTAAATGTTACAATTTGGGTCAAAAATATAAATTCGAATTTTTCATAACAAAATAGGTGATATTCGTTAAATATTTCATTTGATGGGAGTTTGGCCATTTTTTCGCTGATTAAGAAAGAACGTTTTGGATCAAGGAAATATGAAAATCGTCGCATCATCGTCATAAAAAAGCACATCCATCTTTCCGCGTCGTGTGGAGTCTGACGTCGCCGAGCCGACAATCGCCAGCGCTGACGGACAGCCTACTTTCACCCTTGCTGCGCGGCCAGTCGGCGCGGGGCGGCGATAAGGCACGCTGGCCTTAATTGCGTTGCTTTTACCGGCTGCCGCAAGCGGCGTGCAGCGCCGGCGTCAGCACCACACCACGTCCGCCCCTCACCGCCCGCGGTAGCTCAGCGGCAGCGCGACTAGTGCATCTGTAGCATCGTTGACCTGGCGGTCCAGGGCTCCAGTTTCGATTGTGGAGCATTTTCGTCCCTACATAACAGCTAGGTGCAAGTCAGCCGCTGTCTGGAGGAGAATTCTAGCGACCGGCTGCTCTGATCGGTAGCTTTTCCTCCGATCAGAACCACTCTATTACCGGAGCAGTTCCCTAACAAACGGACCACGCGCGGTTTTTCCTTCCCCTTCCTTGTTCTACCCTCACCGCCTACTTACATACACTTACACTTCTATGCACTACATTACCATGCTAGAGACCGGTTTGGATTTCACAGCTTGTCTCCGCTGAGACGGTGCCCCGGTTTCGGAGACTTCAGGATTAGAAAAAAAAAAAAAAGGAATCCGATGTTTAGGTCAGAGCAACTTATTACGTTCCAGCAGAGATCGAACATTACCTCCTTTCGAGATATAATTCGCATTACATTTAAAGGGATAATTATTTAAACAGTTGAAGCATCTGGGATCAATATTTACTCACTCATCTTTTGTTTCAAAGGGCAAACGATCGCCACCAGGACACAGATGCTCGGGCAGATTTATAGTAAGTAATAAGGCGGTGAAGGAAATAAGATTATTAAACAATGAAAATATTTAATCAGGACAAGTGCTTTCCCCTAACAACAGTCTAATATCTGAGACTTCCGAGCATATGCTTCTGAATCTTACAACATAATTTCATTTTGAATGTCTCCGTTTATTGAAGAGATAAAATTCGCAAAAGAATCTTTGAAATAAGGACAAAAATCCCTTGAAATTGACTGTTGCATTTGTGGAACCATGGGCTGTAACGCGTTAAGGAGACTTTAATAAACTGTTTCCCCATGTGCCACAGAAAGGCAACATATTAGCGAGGGGAAAGTTTACTCGGGAGAGGTTGAGTAGGACCTCGTTGCGGGGATTACACGGAGACCTTTCGGTTTAAAATAACATTTACGGGACTTCGAGGCCCCGTAGGCGCTGGAGCCAGGCCAAATGGTTTGGGCGGAGGGCGTGCGTAAACTTGCATGCACTGATGCAACTGACGGAGAAGTAATGCCATGTGCTTAGATGACGATGCGTTATTGGAAATTGCGAGTTCGACGATCAAACAATTATGAACACGCACTTTAAAGGATCGAATTGTGCAAGCAGAGCATGAAACTGAACATCTCTGATGGGCAAAGCTTCATCACTCGCTCGACGATAATTGACGTCTTTCTGCTTTGGGATTGCTAGTGACTCTACCAATTAACGAAATACATGGTATACAAATTAATACTATAGTGTACTATTAATATTATTACTTAATGACTAGTTTCTTAGTATTTCGTCCTCAGACGTAAAATTGCTCGTAGAAAGTGACTTCGATCGTTTTCGAATTTCGCCATAAACCATAAACCTCATCAGCACATCACTTGCAAAAAAACTGCATTTTCATAAGTCACAAAGTTCTATTGATACATTCAGATCCAGAAAGATTCTCCACAGATTCTGAACACAGGTCACAGGAGACATTGGCAGAACTTTGTAGCGCTTACATTCAGAAACAACCCTGATTTTGTCAGAAATAGATCTTGCATACAAATGTCATGAAATCACATGTTTGAGTTTCGTTCATTGTATTCGAAGAAAGTAGATTTCCTTCCCGATGTTACTATCCGTAATCGACACATAATAAGCACTAGCTTTGGCCGACAAGCTGCTGTGGAGTAACGAAGAGTTTCCCAACAAATAAAATGAGCGCTTGCTCTTCTCATTATGCAAACGACGCTGCGCTGTCTGTACACCAGAAACGACTCACTCTGTATGTTATTCAATTCGTAAAAGGATAGATAATCTTCGTAGTGCAGAAGAGAAGATATACCAACATGTTCTCTTTACAAATAACTAATTATATTTTCAGAAATTGTTTTATAACTTTCAGGTTGTTTTAAGGAATAACTCCCGGTATAATCTGAATGTTCTGCTGTATCAATCATAAATCGTTTCTTGCGTTGGTGCTTTCCGTTTCTGTTAATCAATATAAGCTGTTCATTGCTTGTGATGAACAAAGAGTATGCATTGACCTTATATGAGTAAGAACATTTCAATATTTAAAAAGACAATGCACGGGAGATTTATAAACTAACTTACCAATTTAATGATTTGAAAATATCTGCATGTAGAAATGGTAAGGCATAATATGCTATGTGTAAATACGGTAAACTTAGTACTTCCACATGACAATATTATAGTGAGTTTATTTGATTAAGTATAAGAAGAAACCACAGCAGTATTTTATCAGAGGTGCAGATAGCAAAATAGTTAATGGTCTTTAGCAAGAAGATTTAGCAAAATAGAGGATACAGAAGTATCGATTACATAATTAGATTTTCCTATTCACAATTGACCACGCAATTAACTCAACACCAAAGTATATCTGACAATGATACGTCCCATTCTCACCTATGCCTGTCCAATCTGGGGTTCCGCTTCAAAAACATCGATTAACGAAATTCAAATATTTCAAAATTCTAGCCTCAGCACTTGTTTAAAATCATGTTTGAAGAACAAATTCAAAACAAATTAGGCAATCTACCTATCAAAAATGATTTTCTGCAACTCTCCACTAAATTATATTCCAATATAAACCATATACCATATACACTCAATTTCCAGCTAGTAAAACAACTCTCACCAACACAGAATCAAACGAAAACAACCAAAACATTTCTTTCGTCCTCCGTAGTCTCTCTCATTAATAAATAAGCTCACCTACAACAAATCAATTTAACTTATTTTTCATATGATGGATTGGCTCCATACATCTGCTTCTCTTTCAACTCACAAATAAATTTTGTATTTCTTAACCTTCTGCCAAAAACCTCGCAGGGTAACGCATGTGAATATTCAATAAAAAACTCGACAGTCATGGCATGTTCAGCCATAACCTTTGCCATCACCAATCATCGGCCAAGTTTCATCAGCCATGGAATCCCAGATGAGCAAGCCCGTTCCAAATTCTCCAGGTGGGTTCGCCCCCACGGCCCCTGGCCAAGTGGCGTTCCGAGAAGCGTGGAGGTGGGAGGATTCCAGTGGACTCGAACAGAGCCGGGAGAAGCGAAAGGGTCTCGTGACGCAGACGGACTTCGGCCGGGAAGGCCCGCCGCCTCGCCGCTCCGCGAGGCCCCGGGTCCGAAGAGCTCCGCCTGAATGGGAGGCTGAGCACACACCGCCCCGCCCTGCCCCGCCCCGCTTCGTTCCGCTCCGCCTCGCCCCGCACCTCCCGCCCTCGCCTCGCTTCGCTCCGCTCCGTCCCGCCTCTCCTGTCCCGCCCCACCCCACCACGCTCCCTTCCGCCCCGCCCCGCCCCCTCCCAACCCCTTCCCCTCCTGCCCCGCCCGCTCCCGCACCGCCCTGCCCCGCCCCGCCCAGCCCCCTGCCGTCTTGCCCCGCTCCTTCCTCTCCCGCCACGCCCCCCTCCACTCCCTCCCTCCGCCCCACCCCGTCCCATCCCGCTCCCTCCCGCCCCACCCCCTCCCGCTGCACTCCGCTCCGCCCCGCCCCCTCCCACCCTGACCCCTCCCCGCCCCGCCCCTACTCAGCCCAGCCCCGCCGCCACCCGCCTCGCCCCGCCTCCTCCACCCACAGCCCACACGATGAGAAAGCACTTCGCGCTGCGGTCCTTTCCCTGCTGCAACGTTTGTTTTTCGCGCGTATTGTAGGCCGACCCTTGTGTGGCACTGACCCACATTATGGAACGGAGTAAAGGTGCTGAAGATGGTTCGGGAAAAGTTGCACCATGTCAATTCTGTTCACCGTCAATCCGCGTTACTTTGTAAAAACTTTGGCAGCACCTTTCTTGATGCACTGTAGCGAGAAATGATCTCTGAACAGAGCAGAGAAACGGAGAATTGAATGATCAGAAATGCGCCTCTTGAGAAGTGTGGCAGAACAAACTCTGGCAGATCATGTTCCTAGTGTGGAGATTAGATCCACCCTAAAAATGTTTAACCTTAATGACAAAATTAAAGAGTAGAAATGCCAATGGGCGAATCGTATTAACAGAATGGAAACTTCAAGTTTAACAAAAATAGTATACAATTGCAAAATCCTTTGGATATCGGGTTATACGACGCCCGAGAAGAGGATGGCAGGATGACCTCTAAGTTGGAACATGCCTTCAGGTTGCTTACCATGAAGCAGAAGAAGATAATAAGATTAAACTGTCTGTTAGGGTTGATGGTCTTACACAACTGCACCTTTGTATCACACTGTTGCGATGAATCGGTGGCACGCGTTTGCCTGTGCAGCATCGTTGCCTGGGAGGTATTACGGTTAGAGCCCCAAGGTAGTTGGTTTTCTTCACCAGCTAGATAAAAGGGTAGAATTCAATCTCTCTGAAGGAGAAGTCTAGCGGCCGGCGGCTCTGGTCAGTAGTTTTCCGTGTTTTCTCTGATCAGTACCAGGCGAATCCCTGATTTGTATCCTAACAAACGGGCCACGCATCGCTCGCGATCTTCCTTTCGCATCGTTATCCTCTCCTCTTCTCTTACACACATTTAACACTGATCTGTAGTACACTGCTAAAGATTTCGGGAGCTTAGAGCTTGTTTCAGCAGGGGCAGTGCCTCACCGAGGAAGATAACCAGGAAGAAGATATATCTGCAAGTCGACGTGTAGGTCGGTGTCAAATGTCAGAGGGGGAGGAAACCCGACATGTCCCGGAACACTGTATGCACTACACTTACGAAATGAATGACCATAGCCGTTGACACGCCCGGAAACGCTAAATAATTTATCTTTGGTACAAATCAATTTCCAAATTCTCCAATTATGATTGGTATAACTATTTAAATAATCATAACAAATGCATGTGCGGTTACAATAACATTATAAGTTTGGTCATCTCCAATTAGGTAACCTGGTTGTCCTTGTTGTGTTCGAATTAAAATACTTAAGAATGTACAATTGTATGGCACTGCTCTAAAAATTGGAGAAGAATTAAAAAAAAAGCTACAGATTTTTTTGAAAAGTTCCACGATGATGAATTTCGTTCACTGTCAATCTGTGTATATGTGTTGAATGTTCTTATGCATCTTCATGACTGCATCACGTAGATTTATTTATTTCCAAAATACGGCTTGTAACTTTCAACCATTAATGTAAGAAAGATATAAATTGACTAGAGGTTGCGTTTAAAAGGATGGGTTGTCTTCAGGCCATGTCTCTTCTATCTCGGAAATAAAATAATGCTGCGAATACAGAGCGAGTTCTAGACCAGACTGTTCATCTGCAAGAATTTCGAGGCCCGCTGCAGCTGCCTGCGTGTCACTCGCCTTTCACTGCACTAGAGCCGATCGCGTGGTCGCCACTTCGCACGTCTCCACTGCCATCAGGCTGACTCAACAAGGTGCGCACTCACCTTTGCCGAAACGCGCTACAGCGGGGCACGCCAAGAGGGCCGCTCACTTGAACTCTGTTCTAGACGTCACTGGCGTTTTGTGGGAGGCGCTTAGTTAACTCGGAGGTATAACGGTTAGCGTGTCGGGCTGTTTTACCCATGTTTGTGGGCTCAAATCCGCTAGAAGCCGTGGTTTTTTAAGGCTGAAAAAAGACTTCGTAAGCCTTCCTTCGGAGGGAAAGTAAAGCCGGTTGTCCCATGATGTAGATTTACATCATGTAAAAGATCCTCAAGCCTAAATGAAACCTCTGAGCTAAATTCAAATCGCCTGTTTCGTCGCCCGAGTGATACCTCCTTTCTCCGCTAGTGGGTGAAAGAAGCGTAGCGAAATTTGAGTGTTCAGACGTAAGAGCGAGCCTGCTGGCCTGAGTTCCGCCACCTAATTGAATTGAATTGTCATTGAATCACGTCGTTGAATTGAATTGAACTCCGTACGAAACTTCTTAAACAAACATGAATATTTTTAAAAACGTACAATTTATTTCACTTAAAATAAATAGTTAAACAAGGCTGAGCGGTTTATAGAAACGCTTTGTTTAAACTACTTATAGCAAAAGTAATGTGTTTTCATGTCTTGTAAGAAAACAAATTTTGAACGATCAAACCTAAAACTTTTCATTTAATATTGCTGAAACTTCTGTGCAGTGTAATACAATTTCGCTTACTGTACGAAATGGATTGATTCTAAATTTTGACCACCTTCGTGCAAACGTCATTCCAACGAACTACAACTCCACAAAGAATGTCAGGAACGGAAGTCAGGAATATCCCTCGTGCCAGAAACCGAAGAGTCATCACCAGAAGTCAACGCTTCCCTCGTCACGAAAAAATGTGCCTGGCATGCACTCCACTTCCATAATTTCAAGGCTGCATTCATAAGCCAATCTCAAGTAGAGGATTACGTGGCAGAGAGAAAAGCCTTCAGGAAAGCGGGAACAAAAGGTCTTCGAGAGAACAAGCGCTTCTGGTAGGCAGCCTTCGCCAAAGTTCGCGTGTGACGTGTCTGCCCCCCTCCCCACGCGGCGACTGGTGATTAATCGCCTAGCCATAGAGGCGTATTCTATACGAAAAGCTCTTAATTAGATGACATGGAAGAGAAGTAGCCTTCGTTTCTGGACCGATTTTTAATTTATTTACTGTGGAAATTTTAAAAATTAAAGGCTGGTATCTGTAGATAGTATTAATTCACCTTCTGAGGAACACCATTTGAGCAAGAATAGGAAGTACGAAAACAGTTGTTTTTAACATAAGCATTATAAACGAGCTTTTCAATTGCAAATCGTTCATAAAATGGCATTTTATGGCGCACTAATCGTTTATGGCACGAATAATTGCGCCATCTCCCTCGTCATGGTTGCTGCCCGCCTTCGCTGCTCGTCCATACTGCCCGTTTTCACCACTCGACCTCACCTCCCATCGTCACTGCACTTTTTCCCCGCCTGTCTTCACCTCCCGTTTTCCTCACTCTTCCTCCCTGCCCATCCTTCATAGTCAACCTCTCTGCATGACGTCATAACACCAGTCTCCAGGTTGCTAACTGCAAGTGCACAAATTAGGTTATCAGCAAAATTTGAAAATTCACCCCTAACAACGCTCGCGCTCAAAACATACTTATATTATAAATCATAACATTATAAAGTGTTAGCATTTATTAACAGTAGCTTTATAAAGCAGTAGCATTACGTGCTACCATTGTTTTTTTAACGAAGATTTATTAATGTTTGTTATAAAAATGAACAAGGATATTAATAAAAATATGAACTTGAGTCATTACCTAAGGACCATGAAATAGATTTGAGTAATGCTAATTAGTTGATGGCAAAGTAAAACGAGTGATTGTACACAACTGAATCAGCTCTGCAGTTTACCAACCTCAAAAGCAAAGACAGCTACAAAGCATAGAAAAGTAGGTTCAAAGCTGACATTTATATTTTGATAAGAAGACAACTATGATAAAGGATGGAATGATAAAGTATGAAGATAATTATTATGTAACAAGTTTGTAACAGATCAGAGCAAATAAGTTATTTTCAGAAAATGTTATGCATCATTTCTTAAGTGCAACTTTAGTATGGCGTGCACTTCATTATATTGTAAGCAAGTCGCAGAACCTCGCAATTGCGGGCATGCGCGCATCTGAGTCTACGTTGGACATCAGATATTACATACTCTAGACATCACGTCTAGAGTTGGAAGCAACTATATGTCGGAGTATGTATAATAGCTATCATCCACTTCGAGTATAATAGCAATAATGCAAATTAATACCAACCATGTGTTTTAACCTAGCAGACGATCTTAGCCCTCGATGAGATCTGCCCAGGCTACAATAATTATGTTCCGGAGGAACGAAATGAATTTTCGTTTGAAAATTAATTCTTTGTGTATAGAAAGTTCACAGACTCATGAAAAACAAGTAGTATGAATACTTCTTCGTAATTTTATATATCGAAATAATAAATTTGATACTTTGAAAGTTGTAATTTTTCCATTGTGTTTCAGAAGCACCGACATTCGTAGTACTGTCGACATCTCTTTATGGACTCGTATCAGTGTACATTTATTGTCTGTATGCCTATTTTATTTTGTCTCAGAAAATTATATAGGTAATTAATGGATGAATGACTTCATGATTTATGGATGAAAACGCTGTCAAAAATAAAGCGGTAATTCGTCCTTTGGCAAGATAAATGATTCTAAAATTATCAATTTGCAGATGTTTTATAATAATTGGGACTGTTCATTTCGGTATAAAATACTAAGTAGTTTACTCTTTACTAGAGCTATCTCGTGAACTATATTAAATTTAAGCGGTAAAAAATATTTTTTCTAAACATATTCCCTACTTTAACTAAAAAAATAACTTTGAGGTGTGTGATTTTTCTTGTGCATCTACGAATATATTCAATCTTATAACTGATTATCTTAACCCCATAAATCGCTAGGCAATGGTCATAGCATTTTTACTGAATGTTGCTCCTTATTATTATACTTGTTTCCTGCCTCATAGAGCAAGTAGCCTTATAGTTATTCGGTGTTTGACGGAAACAAACCTAGACGTCAATTTTCCATCTCAGAGTTTAACGAAAAGAATTTTAAGGAAAAAAAGAGAAGGGAAACAGAAGGGAAGTGTGAATAAGAGATTGAGAATGGTGATTAACAGGGAGAAAGATGAGATAATATTGATTCAGCTGATCATGCGCCACCGAGATATGAGAGCTAAATGGGGGTAAAGTTAGTTCTGAAAATAAGGCAAGGGTCGCCCTACAGGCAAACGGGCAACAGGGCTTGGAGGCAAGAGCACAGCGGAAATCATTTGTGGACTTCGTACGTTACTCCATGGAACTTGTGACAATGAGTTTATACATTTCTGTGAAGAAAGACAAAAATAAATGTTGGATCAAGTAAGTATAATTTTTAAGTAGAAGTAGAAACTAACAAGTAAATAACTTCTTATCGTTTTATGCATTTCTTTCAGTTCTAAAATTGAAAATGTGATTGCATATTGAATATGCATTGGGTTTTCCTGCACAGTTAGACGTTGTGTCACGAGGTAGTAAAAACGGTCACGAAATAGTGAGTAATTACTTTTTGTTTTTAACTTATACTTCGTCCGTTAGTCATGCCTATTGTTAACCGGGTAACACAAAAGTGTTATTCTAAGTTCCGTGAATGAAACGTGTTTTTCCCAATTTCAAGAGAATGACCAAACTAATTGGATGATTGATGATTATCAGATCATATTGATGATGATCTGATTATTATACGTATTTTTAATTGATTTTTTTATTATTTTTAGCAGTTGAGAAAATTTTGAGCACATCTTTCTATTCTAAAATTGAAAATTTGATTCCGTATTGAATATTCTGTCCTGGGTTTTCCTGCACAATCAGGCGTCATGAAATCAAGGAAACAGTAAAGAAGGTCACGATTCACATATGTTGCTTAATAATGCAGTGTCATTTCACCATCAGCGTCTCCAAAAATAAAACAACTCATTTTATTAATATCTAGTCACGCCCACCTCGACGTACAAACCTAAAAATACTCCACATGTGACGGCGAAGGTTGGTTGGACTGCACAAATCGCGAATGAGATCCAAAGCGACGTAAACGTCTTGAGTTCGAGGCCTGGATTGCTGCCACATGCGAAGCAGAAAGAGGCCACCGCATGACCCACATCGTAGGGCGGAAGGCAAGGCATTTGGACGAGGGCGATTTAATATGTGCGACAAAGAGAATAAATATCATTCGCAAACGAACTGTGTGGAAAGACATTACAAAGCCGAGCTAACGGGAATATTAATGCGTGGTGTAACCGCCCATGTCCAACAAGATTGCTTCTACCCCTGCTTCAATCCCTTGTTCACGACCCCGATTTAATCTAAGTAGCTCTACTATTTAGATTCTCGATTTCATGAGAAATATTAGTATCCTTTTCAAGGTCACTATATATTCGTTAACAGATTTATACTGATAGATCCATCAGGGGGAACTGTGACAAAGGGCCAAAGTGATTTATTTCTTGAAGTACGTTTTTTGAAAACTTTTCTCCCGGTTTCTCTTCAAAGTTTGCTTCAAAGTTTATGTTAAGAGGAAAGTAAAAAAGAAATATTTCGAGTACAGCTTTTCAAATATCTGATATCCTTGCTGAATTTCTATATAGTATTGACTGTGTAGGCATTGCGCAATGACGAGTACTGTTCGTCACGAGGATTTCGATTTTTTGGAGATTTTGAGGGTACTCCTATTAAGAAGTCAAGAACAGCAAATACCATCCTTTGTTACCTGGATTGTAAGTCAGTCTTGTAGATTTTTCTTCAGCTCAGTGCGAAATAAAGCGAAAAAAAATATGACAGGAAATAACATTGAACAAGAAATTCATTGCTTTATCTTACTATGTATGCAAAGTACACTCAACAGAAAGCTTTGAGAAAGACTCTTCCTTCAGAAAGTGTTTTGCAGTAGTGTATCAAGGATTTAGTGAACAAGATCTTTGATTCGAAGATCTCTGTTTTCACAAGGCTAGTCAAATTATGTTCTCTCTTGAAAAGGTTTCCATTAATAAAACAACATAACAGAACTAACCTCATGAGATTGTATAGCCATTTTGATAACCTCTCACCAATTGACCGAAAAAACATTACCAAACATAACCAAATTATTCTTGTTATGGCATCTACTGATCGTAATACTATTTACTTGTTTCTCATTGAACTGTGTGCTGTAAAACACGTGGTACAATTTGCTTTTTTATTCTATATCAGCAAATAAATCCACCGATAATGAGAAAGACAATAACGGGTTATAGAATTCTTACAAGTTGAAGTGAACATCATTATAGTCTCCTTTTTTCATGTTCCTGTCAGCGAAGTGCTATCAACATTTCTGTATCATCAATCTCTACTGATGAGAAAGGAATAGAGTTGAGGGCTGAGAACAAATAGAGTTGAAAGGAACATTATATCCAGCCCCTGGAACTATTCAGAAACGAACAACTGAATTTGAATTTAATGATTAAATAAACGAAACATATAAGTTCAGGTTAAGATGTAATTGTTATGATCGAATTAATAAGAAAATTAGAATTCAAAAATATTTTAATATAACTTCATTCAATTTCGTCTACTTAAATTAATAAATTCATTGCAGCAAAAGTTAGATATTGTAGGCAATTAAATAATTCGATTATAACACAAAAGAAATGTTTTATTATTTACAATGTAATATAATAAAACATAATACACAAATTTTATTGAATATAAATGGATATTTTTTATAGTTCTCCATGCATCACGGGCCCATTAGTTTCACGGTTTCAAGATTCCTGTCAAGTGCTCATTAAGGAAAACGAGTTGGCTACCGCAAAACTACTTGTAAACGCTAAGAACATTCTCGCAGCCAAAGTTGTAGGAAGAATTCTACAAATAGATAAAACGACGACGAAATATGCACAGAACGACACAGCTGCAACTCCAGCAAGGCCGTAATCGCAGGTGCCAGGCACGAAGATTTTCGGACGCTACGTACTTTGGAATGCGCGAGCCATCGGCCCACCTCCGCCATTGGCGATGCAACGGGCGGCCGAAGCCAATCGCATTTCGTGAGGGGGGCGGCGGAGGCGGCGGGGAGTTAGGTGGGTGCGTGGGGGACGGGTAGGCGGACGGGCAGGTAGGAACGAAGGCAGGCAGGCAGGCAAGTGGTCGGGCGGCCGTACAGGTGGGTGGGCGTCCTGGCAACCAAGAAGGCAGGCGAGCAGGTGGGTATGTGGGCGTGCAGTCTAGCGGGCACGCAACCTGGTGGACGGATGGGAGGTTAGATAGGGCGTGTATGGATGGGTGTGTGGGTGGACGGTCGGGCGGGAGGGTGGGTCGTTGGGTCAAGCATAAGCAGATGAGTGTATGCGTGTGTGAGGGAGGGGGGGCAGGTGGACAGTCGAGTAGGTGGGGACGTGGACATGCGGGCGAGTGGTGTATGGGTGGGTGGGTAGCTGGGCATGTGGGAGGGCGGCCGGCATACGTGTGGGGTGTATGGGTGAGAGGGTGGGCGGTCGAGCACGAGGCGAACGGGCTCGAGGGTGGGTCGGTAGCTGGAGGCAGGGGCGAGCGAGTGATCTGTATGTGTGTGTGTGTGTGCGCGCGCGCGTGTGGGGGGGGGGCGGCAACGGGGCGCGGCCGAAGCCCATCGCCTTCCTCTGCCAGCTCCCGTCTCTCTCGGGCGCCGCCCCACGCGGAGGCGGGAAGGAGGGGCCGGCGGCGGCGGCGTTGGCAGCGGCGGCGAATATGGAGAAACTGCGTAAAGAGGGCCACGGCCTCGCCCGACGGACGCGCCGCTCATCCCGCTTAAGCAAGGCCTGCCCCGGGGGACATGTGGGCGAGATCCTGCGGAGGAACATCCACGAGTGTTTGCGCACGTAGAAGTGTGTGCGTGCGAGGGTTTGTAATTATGGGTAGAAATGAACGTGCGTTAGCGTTTGGGTGTGAGTGTGTGTGTGTGTGTGTTTGTGTTATTTGTGTGTGAGTTATGTGATATAAATTATATAGATAGATAAAGATATAGAAATAGATAAGATATAAAGATTACCGAAAACAGGTATTGAGAGAGAGAGACAGAGACAGAGACAGAGGGGGAGGGAGAGAGAGAGGGAGGGAGAGAGAGAGAGGGAGGGAGGGAGACAGAGGGGGAGTCAGAGAGATAGATGCTTAGATAGATAGATAGATAGATAGATAGATAGACAGATAGATAGATAGATGAATAAAGAGAGAGAGAGGCAGAGAAAAGAACTTAGTAGGTGTACATATGTATAGTAAGGGCCAATTCTCTTATTTATATTTGAACAGCATTAAAATACGCCTCCATCTCCGACAGAAACGATAAAAATGAGAAACAAAATTTTCTCCTTTTAACTAATTAGTCTGAAAAATTATAAAACGACCTAAATTAAAATATATTAAAGCCGAACAAAGATCAGAAGCAACTAATTATCGCCAGTGTAAGTATTATTTTAGTAACAATATGTTAGTTTCTAGACATTAGTTACTTCGTGATCAATTGTTAGAGCCTCTAACTTAGAGGTTTATTAAAGTTTCTGAGCTAATGCAACATTTGTTTATTGCAAAACAAATTCTTGTAAATTGCTCTGTAATATTGTTCGTTACTAAATAGCATTACAATCTGAACCGTTGTAGAACTGTTGTAGTACATGAGGTACTTTCTACTTAATTTTCAAAGTAAACAGAGATCTTACCCATCCTCTTAGGAGGGTTTGGAACCGTCCTCACGATGTCCGTTCGAAGACTATAAAATATCATCTCAGTCGCTGGTCAATCATAAGGTCCGGAAGGGTTCACAGTGCGAGGGGGAGGGGGGTTGAGTCGCGCCGTTAGGCTTTTTAAGGCAGGTAATGTGAAGTGATGCAAAAAGGTGCGCGACCTCTGTGTCTGTGGTGGGCGCGGATGACGGGAGGCAGCGGAGACGGTGGTTGCGTAGGCTGCGGTGGCGGGGACGGTGGTAGAGGCAGTGGCGATGACGGAGGCAATGGTGGCGGAGGCGGTAGTGGCGGTGGTGGCGGTGGCGGCGGTGGGGGCTGCGGCGGCGACGGTGGCGGCGGTGGGAGCGGGAGCGGCGGCGGCGGCAGTGGCGGGGGCGGGGGCGCGGGCGCGGGCGCGGGCGGTGGCGGTAGCGGTGGCGGCGGCGGCGGCGGCGGCGGCGACGGCGGCGGCGGTGGGGGTGGCGGCGGCGGCGGCGGCTGCGGCGGCTGCGTAGGCGGCGGCGGCGTGTGACGATGGCGGCGGCAGTGACGATGGCGGCGGCTGTGGCGGCGATGGCGGAGGTGGCGGCGGTGGCGGCGTTGGCGGTGGTGGGGGCGGTGGCGGCGGTGGCGGCGGCAAGGCAAGGCGATGCAGGAGCGCCTCCGCACAGTCGCACATCCTGGCTCACCCGTCTGCGTGCCTAACACATTCGCTCATCCATCCATTCTTTCTTTATGTATGTAACGACCTTCCCCATACGAATCATCTCCCGTCTCGGATCACACCCACAATATGTTAAGGAAGACGTGAGGAAACGCGCATGACAATTGCAATGCAAAACAGTAAAACATTCCTTGTCGAATGTGAAGGCAGTCCTGGATATTTCGAGCACATTCATTTCAATAAAAAGTATTTCAGTTGTCTAACGCAATATACTGTATTTGAATCAAATAATATTTACCGAATATTTGAAGATTTCGAGGAACTTGTTAAAATGTACCACGAGATGTATTCTGCCAAGGTAGAAAAAAAATGAAATAAAATATTTCTTAAAATCTTGAATGGGATCGTTGCGTAAAGGGCTGAAATCGCGTAGCATTAGTTTCTCGAAATCGACTGATTGTTAGTGATTCCGGGCGCGGCAATTGCTAAGGTCATTAGTCCCGTAGGTTTAGAGAATTTTTTTCCTGTGGAGGTGGCGGGAGACTTCCCCCGCTGGATGGCGAGATTTGGACCGATCTATCGTCGGCTAGCAGGGTTCTCCCCAACCAGGTATCTCCCACCAGAGGTGCACCGCCCCAACCAGGTCAAGCTCTAAGCTCCCGACCGGTCTGCCGGCATGTGTGTTAGAGTAGGACGTGCCAGTGAAATAAGGGGTAAGAATAGGACAAGAAAGAGGAAGGAAAGATCGCGCGCGGTCCCTGGCCCGTTTGTTAAGGTACTGCTCCAGCGTTCGCTTGGTGTTGTCCACGGAAAACCACGGAAAACTACCGATCAGAGCAGCCGGCCGCTAGAATTCTTCTCCAGATAGCGACGGAACTTTACTTAGCTCTCTGGCTACTGTCGAAAATCCTACCACCGTCGAAGCTCGAACCCAGGACCACCCGGTCAGAGGCATTCAATGACATCAGTTCCGCCTCACCCGGTACTTGCCCGAAATAGTTCCCGCACCCAACCTCGCCAGTGCGTAGCCGGGCCGAGAAAAGTCGGAGAATTGGATGTCTTTCCCCTACGCTTCGCGAGAGGCGCTTGGCCCTCAACACATCTTAACACGCAGTTCGTCTGCAGCCAGGTCGCACAGCCTCGGCAATCCCAACACGCCCCTACGTCGCATCCGGCACTCGCTTCACAAAGCCAGCGTCAGGCCGCCGTTGCTAAGGTGTCACAGACGCGGCCGTTAGCGCGGCGACTTCCCGCCTGCGCGCGGGCGGGCGATGTGAGTAAACAAACGAACGCCAAAACAAAAGAGGAGCGTCCGTCGTTAAATATGCGAGGCGCGTGCGGCGGGCGCGCCAAGGCTGCGACGCGCAGGCGCGCCGCCGCCGCCACGACGTGTGAGACGCCTCGACGCACTGGGCCCGAGGGTCGCTCGTGGAAAATAAAATTAAAAGTGAATAAAGAGAAAAAGTAAGAAAAAATGTGAAAATAGGAAAAGAAAAAAATCAGAAAAATAAAATTATAACCCAAAAGTAAAAAGAAAAAGAAAAAATAACATAGGACGAAGAAAAAGAAAACAAAAGAAAAAAGAGAAAAATAGAAAGAACAAAACAAAGAAAAAAAATAAGACAGAACGAGGTAGAGGTCATCAGTCATCATAACTTACACAGTTGCGCACATTCCGGTGTCAAAAGGTCAAATGGTTGCTAACTCCTCAAAGTATAAGTTTATTAAATATTAAATAACCTTCGTGAAAAAAGCTGTATGTTAAATTAAATAAAATGATTGCTAATAAAATTATTGAGCAAACGTTTCAGAATAACACTGTGATCCACATGCCCCACGCCAACTTCTCTTTAATGTTTTTGCCTCTCGCGGAAACGAAATAGTAGAATATGATATTAAAAATAAATACATAAATTAACAGAGATTTATTTTAAAAATGAAAATTCCTCTAGTTATGGTGTTATTTTGACAACACAATTGTAACTTCAGAAAACTGAGCTAATATATGACTAAACAGAATTTGCAATTGCAGTCATTTTAAACTCGTGGAATGATAATAGGATCACGATAAATATTTTCCATATTGTGATGTGCATTCTCAATTAAACTATATAAAAAGCAATGAATTATATTTCAATGTATGTATTCAGAGTATAAAAAAGGAAATACTTTTGCAACACGTGAAACCTTTTAAAAGAAGAGACATTTTGAAATAAGAATATGAAAATTGAGACGTGTTAATTTTATATTACAGTTAAACCTGTATTAAGCAACTAATCTTGGTTCCGTGAAAAAGTGTTTTTAAAGGGTGATCTAAAAATTGGTCTCTTACTACTAGATATTCGGTGTACACGAAAGTGCCTGTTTTATCGTGTATTAGAGAAACGTTTTTAGAACACGAAGTATGAAAACTGAAACATTTTGACTATGTTTCATTTGGTCTTTTTGGCGTAAATAGCTTTTTAGATTAATTTGCTATATTTTTAAATGCATTTTAAAATATTTATATCTCATCGTAGGTAAAATTAAACATTTAGAACATTTTCAGTTTTAGTACTACTAATAGTTTTCTATTGGTAATGAATCTCCATTTTCGTATGTAAACTAAATATATCATTTGGGTATGCATGACACTTTCAATGACTTAGAGACTCAATTCCTCGCTTTTCTCGCACAAATTTCAAGCGATGGGCAAACATTCGCATGTTACAGGACAAGCCGATATCCTTCACATCTGATACTGATACTCAACCGCATCAGATGTTCCTCCATAACGATACAGTAAGGAAGTTCTGTTAATTAAAAGAATTTAACTTACTTAGGTCACTTTCATATTGGCCACCTCATTAAATTTTTTTGATAAAGTCAGTTTATTTGCGATTTATATCTACAAAACTATTAGCAAAATGGTTTAATAATATTTACATGAGTAAAAATGTTATTCAACAGTAGCATTCCTGTTTAAACAAATCGATACGTTTTATCTAGCAGTTTATGGCGCTTTAGTATTGTTGTTTCTTTACTAAATTTCTATCTTGTCTAATAGATTAATGGCGAAATGATTTGAATTATTTTTCAGTCTTGTGTGCTACTTCTGATTCGCAGATGATTTTTTGATGGTCTTAATTTGAAGGTCGTTGTGGAGTACTTCATTTCTGCCATACCAGGGTGCGTTTTACTGTACGAAGATATTTGGACTGGAATATCTGAAGAATTTCGATGTGGGAGTTGCTTGCTGAGCCCCAAAGTTGAATGCCGTAGGTCCATATGAGTTGTAGGATGCTTTTATATGTTTTTGTTTATATGCTTTTACATAGTATTTTGTTTGACAATGATAGTTGGGAGTAAAACTGAAATGGAGCGAGCAGCCGAGATAGCATATCAATGGCTACGATTTATTCTTACTTAATTTCCCTCTCCATCCTTCCCATTCCTCCGATTTCCTCGAGGCTGAAGCTGAGACACAGCACACAGTGTCGTGAATGCTTTTCATAACGTCGCCAATTTTCACTTTTACTGTTGCAAATTCGGTGTACTGCATTATTACAATTAGCCTGAAAGTGCTCTCTTAGGAGGGGTAAATTAAAAAGCCTACTATTACTGACAAATTTGCTTACGAAATATGAGTGTCAGTATTAGTTTCACGAAAAATCTGTCGTTGAACGGGGTGGTCGTTTAATAGGGGTGTAGTTTCCGAGAGTTTTCACTGTAGTTTATTTTTAATTTTTAGATGATCATCTTTTGAAAATATTCCATTGGATTATTTCTTCGACATCCAAAGATTTTGTTTTACGAGAATCCTGTAACAGACCCACAGCGCAGCATGGAGGTGGAGAGACAGCCTCGAAACACCTCTTCACGTGGTATCTCCTGGCTCACCTCCAAGTGGGTTAGTGATAAATAAATATTTTCGTTATTTAGTGTCTGAACACACAGACGCATACAAATAAATAGTAATTATGAACGGCGTGCATTTAAATTTCAGTTTGTTTCGATCATTTCTGCATTATTGTTTAAATCGTTGTAGGTTGTACAACATAGTATTTCCCATGAAAAATTATATTTTAATGAATGCCTGTTTACATACTTTTACAAAACATGACATGTGATAAACGCACGCCCCGAAAACGAGTGGCTACAACTGAATCGACAGGCTTTGTTTTATTTTATTAGTTTGCAACCCATGGTTCTGGATATTTGTAAAATAGTTTTGTGGCAGTTTCATTTAGGTAACTAAGTAGATTCTTTTATTAATGAGACAGTACAGAGTATTTATTAAATTACTAAGTTGAAACTCTTTAGCAAATTTTAGGAGAGTTTTGTTGTTTGAGGATTAACACGGGAGGAGATTAACTGGTATTCCATCCATCCAGATATTGAAAACGACAACTCACGCGTATCTTGTTGTTATGGAAAGGAAAGCAAGTTACCGGAGACACTTGGGATAAACAACAAGGATCGTCATAAAGAATTAATGCATGGGTGAAGGCCGAGGCGAAGGCAATTTTCCACAGCGGGGTATCGAGATCCGAAGGTGTGACGAGGTAAACAACTTGCAAATTTAGGGTTCGCAGACAATTTTTTTGGTATTGTATTTTGATCGAATTTGCGTACCTCACTCGAAGAGACTGGAAATAATTTTAATAACCTCCCTTTCACCATTACATGATTACGCCGGATTACTCGTATGTGGAACTGTAAGGGGTATGTCGCTGATATTTCTGGATAAGTATTCTTCTAGATTACACGCATTGAAGATAAAGGCTCGGAATAGAAACGGATATTATACTAGTTTACACCAGAAGAAGCATGCTCGATATGTGAAAAATGAAGTATCTTATCATCATTTGCAACATCATTTTTCGCTTCATCCGGGTATCATCAACGTTGCACTTTGTATCTACAAATCCGGCAAAGAGGCGTTTGACCTCAGGACCTCTCTTCGCCTTTACCAGGGCAGTGATCTTTTATGTAATTAAGTGATACTCTGGAGGAACGGTTTCTACGACAAGATTTCATGCGAGTTGTATTTATAAAATCGTTTAAGAGTAATCTCTAGTTTTCCTTCAAACCAAATAAAAATGAGTTGGTTGCTACTTGTCTTGAAAGAAGTTGGCCTGAGCATTCTGTTTAATTAGTTTATAATTCAAAGGTTATTTCCATGGTTGCGTTAAAGTTCACAGAAAACTATAGAGAAAGTACCTGCCAGTGCTATCTAGAAGTTTTTACAGTTGCCATTCATCTATGTATTTAATTATTCTAGTATCGTTGATTAACATAGTTGAGTAAATTGCTCTATGCAATTCTCGTTATTTTTGTTACTTATTAATACAACAATTTGAACTAGACTATTATTCAACAACGAAAAATAACCTTGCAAATACGATCACATTATGTGAAACAAAATCGAGCATTGTCTAAAACGACCGCTAGATTGTGAATTCCTAACTAAGGTCATGTAGTGGTTGAATTTTGCGTGTTTGACTTAGGCAGAGTTAATCGGTCACCTATCTATAATGTATTTCTTTCTTTCTTTTTCGACTTCGAAAACGACGCAATAATGTAGACAAGCCAATGAAATGTTTTCATGGATATTAATGTATTTCTAAGACACTTCTGATTCACACCTGGTAGAATATTCAAGTCTGCTTTATGAAGAATGAACATACTTATGAATAAATCCGTTACGAAAGTAACAATGCAATACCGAGAATGCTGTTCACCTGAAAACAAATAATTTAAGTTTATTATGTGAATACATTATAAAGAGCTGCTTGCGTTTTTAATGACAAAGAAACTGTTTTCAGGAGGACACTGTTGCTTCAACGCAAGTGTGAGAGACGGGTACATATAATACCCAGTGGCATCGTTATTTTATCAATAGGTATTTTTTTTTTCAATGAAAAAGAACACTGACTGCATATCCTAAAAAAAATAAAAAATAAATAAAAATAAAAAAAGTTTTTTTAATACAAATATTAAGTGCGTGTTGTCTTGTATATTGGTTTAATATGGTTTGAATCTTGATTGGAGAGATCGAAGAGTATTTGCTTAAGCAGTATTTAAATCTCCTATACGTCCGACAACACACAAGTTAAAGAGTTCCTGACGATCGATTTGTTTGTAAAGAAAATAGTGAAAACACACAAATTAAGCGCAGGCGCGTGGCTTGAAGGCGTCCAAAATTCCACGAGGGCAAGGTCTCGGGGTGACTGAGTCTTGGTTGTTTATCATGACGTCTGTGACATAATCGCCAGCTAACCTTCAACTCTTGGCGCAACGCCAGGTTAACACGCGTAGCCGAGGTGTCATACGGGCAGCACACTGTATAGTCTCCCTTAATGTTTACATCTGCAGGAGCTGTGATGGGGAAGCAGCTGAGATATTGAGTCAACGCAATATTGCAGATGATCACGCGACGATGCAAATTTAATCTGTTGGTTTCTCTTCGTTCTCGTGCATCATAGGACTTCAATATGAGGCAACTCCTTCCATGAGAGTAAACATTTTTATTGTGAAACTTTCACACATTTAAACAATTTACACACATCGACAAAGATCAATTTTGAAAACAACCTACCTTGCAAAATAGACGTGCGTCATTACAATTTGGATTTAATTTTCTTCGTAAAAAAGGCATTTTGTTTTCATTCTCACAATCTCAATTACCACATGAATTCCAAAGCAAATTTAGCAAATTCAATTAATGTTGATTAGAAAGTTCTTCTGTTCTTTATGGATATGAGTAATGTGCACACAAGTAATGTGCTAACGGTACGTGAGAAAAACACGCACTAAAGATATGAGACTGCCATGACCCTGTTGAGGTGAAGGAAAAAGAAGTACGATTCTCTCTCAGCACATGTTGCATTAACAGATTTTAATTCCGTAAATATGTAAATCCATTCCAGTCTTTCGATTTCTTACCGAATGCAGTCTGTTTACGAGTTAGCGGCTGACACGAGAATTAAATATCACAAGTCACTCCACTGTCTTGATGTATACATGTTAATAATTGATTTGTATATACAGAACTGACATAACTAAATATCTTCCTGAGAATTGTTTACCAAATATTATTTAGTACCAATTGAATACACAGTATAATAAAATCATAAAATATAATATTAATTTAATATTTATAATGATTTATCACTCTTCTTTTTCTTCTTCAGCCTTTCCTGTTCAGGACCTTCCTCTTTCGCCAACCACTGGAGATCACGGTTTTTCAATTTCCAGGTCTTAAACCTCTGTCCCTCCCGGCTTCTTTGATGAATTTTTCTCCACTCCAGAGTTGGTCTTCCTCTCGTGCTTCTTAATAATTGTCATTCCAATTATTTAAGCATTAAATTTAATGTACCAATTCATTAAGCTCTTATTTATGTACAAATACATTACGTTTCATGTAGTACATTAATACGGCTCATGGCTAGCTCTTGGCCAGCTCATGGTCAGCGAGCTCGCTTTCCACTACGCGGCCCCGGTTTCGATTCCCGGTCGACTCAAGACTTTAGTGTGGGTTTCCCTTGCAATGTCCCAGTATATGTTGATGTGTGACGATGATAAAATTCACTTCTCAGATTGAGAAGACCGGAATACGTGCTAACCACACGTACTCCCTTAACCCATGGCAGGGACGTCGTCGCTAGGTCTGAGCTCGTTTACAGTCTGTGGCGTCAAATACATTATATATTTGTATATACATACATATATATATATACAAGTACATTATATATACTTGTATATATATGTGTGTATACATATACAAGTACATTATATATACTTGTATATATATGTGTGTATATATATACAAGTACATTATATATATATATATATATATATATATATATATATATATATACATTAGCTTTAATGACGCTTCTAACAGTGTAGTGGCGCGGGCTACGCCTCAGCGTTTGCCGCAATCGGCGAGCCTGCTTTCCACAGCCTTCTTCCACGCGGGGCGTTCCACAGGGCTCGGCGGTCGGCCGCTTCCACAGAGCGGCTCCTCCCCACCCCCCCGGCCCCCCCTCCAGTGCGCGAGGGGCTCTTTACGGCACCGGAAATGGGGAACAACAACCGCATCACGCCCCGGGCGCTGCGCTTTCGTGAAAGTCACCCCCCCCCCCTCCCCGGCGCGGCCGCCCAGGCGATGTTTACGACGGGTGAAACCGTCGTCGATTTGATTCGATTCCTCCGAGGAAGGAAGCGATGTCCCGTTCTTTTGTAAAATTAAACGTGTTGTGAGAATAAGAAATTCGCATGCGCCAGAAATTTAAAAAAGATCACATGAGGGATGCATTGAATGAAGTATTGAAAATTTGAATTAAATAATGTGTAAATTAAATGGTAAAATTTTACTAAATATTGATAAAATATTGTAAAAAGTGTGTAAATACTGTCAAAACGCTGTTAAATATTAAATAAAGATATTTATAACTTATTTTAAAATATGCATTTCACACATTCTACTGATATTTCATTACAAGATCACGAGGAAGTTCGTTAACTTGATTTAATTTTTACTTTCTCGCACTTTTTAAAAGTGAATCATAAGTTGAATAAAAAAATATGTACTTCCGATGTCGTTCTAGCTGACAATTGATATCTATTTTACTGAAAGATGACCCCGATCGGGTGATAGACGTTATACAAAAGCATCACATTTCTGGCCTCATATTCCAGAAAGTAACTTAATAATATTGCACAGTTTTTCCTTTGACTTTCGCGAAAGTGTTCAGAGATCTCGATGCATGCTCACCTAAGGTATTATATTTCTTGAAGAAAGTCTAGACATCATTACTCTAATTGAAGCTGCATGTGACTGAAAGTGTAAAAAAAGGTGAGATAAAGCCTAAATGTGTGATGGGGTCTATAGATAATCAGTATTCGAAATTAAAACATGAAAAGAATACTACACACATAGTTTGTTACGATTATAATTTTCGATTATAAATTTCATCAATCATGAAATTAGAATTAGTATATAACTTTTAACATTTAACTCGTTATTTTAAACTAACAATGAATGAAAAAAGTAATGAACTTAACTTTGCATGAGTGACAAAAGTTTACGACACTGATGATGATTTGTCATGCCGAGATCCCGTATATGATGTTGTATGTATATTGTAAATTTCAAAAAATTCCATCTCCATGTACAGTGAAACAGTTTCCTTTGATTAATGTGATTACCTTTTAATTTGAGTTCACCCTGAGATTTTGAGGAGCGCAGGCCAAGCAGTAAAAAATGTTATTAATGGCTCCATTTTTTGTTTAATTCACTGGAAATAAAAAATTGAAATTATACATTATAATTTTACTCTAATCAACGATATATATTTACCACTTTAAATCGTTTAAATGTGTGACTCTATAAAAGTGTTGAAAATACGTTTTGGTGCTCGGCTGTTGTAACTAATAACCTAGAGCCTGGAAAATCAGTTTAACAATCTGCGAACTCCGAGTGAAACCCGAACACGTGGTCACCGAAACTTTGATTAGCACCGTTAATGAAGAACTAACTCCAACGGTTCTCTCTGAAAACAATTTTATATTTCGATAAAGCGGTGGAACCAGGTTGTTTCCAAGATGTTCAAGTATAGACCAATGTACTCCTCGGGGTCATTCATTGCATGTGAAAAAAACTTTACATTGGTGTGTAGTAAACTGCAAATATCGCAGTTGGATTATTACCGGACCCTTTCAGTTGCAATGTTAGTACAACATGGATTGCTGTAACTGTACTGGAACTGGTTCGACGGGGCGGCGAAATGAACCGCAATATGACCATGGAGCGACCTCCTGCACACTCTTAAATGACGATTTTTATTGCCTACATCCGTATTGTGTTCCTAACAAGAGTTTCAAACTTCTTGTGAACCGAAGGCCCACAGAATGTATATTAAAAACAGCTAAACGTTTAGTGATGAAATATTCAGAATAATAATATTAAAGAGCAAAACAAGTAGAGAAGAAACTATCAAACAGTAGAACTCGTACGCAATATTTCTTCTATGTCTCTATTACTCTTGATTTTACTACGAAGGCACGTAACATTTTATATTTTAACCCAGTTTACACTTGTGGGTATGGTGTAGAAAGAGATTCATTATAAATGAACGGGAATACTATTTAAATTTTGAGAAAAATAATAAATTCAATGATTTATCTCACTCTAGTGTAACTGGTATGAAATAATTATGTGTAGAGTTATCTGTGAAATATAACAAGGTAATAATGGTATGTACACTACACTTAATGTAAATTCTAGGCGAATACGGCCTAATACGGAAGGAAACTAAGGCTTGCACGCGATCCTTCCTTCCCAAATAGATTTCCTCTCCCATCCTCAGGAGTGGCGTGGCTCTCAACCTATGTTACCATACGGCCCATTCCATCCGCAGGCTCCGGCAGTATTACCAGAATGCGAATATTGGCCCAGGTCCAAATTGGGCTGAACCGCTATCGTAAATAATGTAAACATTTGTTTTATCTCTATTTCATTATTTGTTGTATGTATTGTTAGTGTACTGCCCAACTGATGACCAGCGTTTACTGTTACGTGCCGCTAGTTTCTATGTAATTGTAAAACAGATTTTTTTATAAGAACGAACAAAAGGCCAGTCATTAATTTCAATAATACATTTATTCAGTGACCCATTACGTGAGATTTATAAATGTCAAACAATATACTAAACAATTTCCGTACCTCCCTTAGATGTATTTTGATTAACGGCTGAACGTTATTTAGGATTGCAAAATATTTTAATATTATTAGAAGTAAGTTTTCTGCCTGAATTCCTGGCAGACTTTGGGGGCCCAATTCCCAATTTCGAGAACTTTCATCGAAAACATAGAAACGACGGGGAAAGTTCTCGGAAAATTGGAATATTCTGAGTGACGAAGGAAAAAAACAGACACATGAATTTTAAGTTGTTTGCTGTTTTCGAGGAGAAGGAGTAACATCGTCACAAGACAGTTGGGAGATCGTAGCGGCCAGTTCGGCTTGTAACTCGCCTAGTCTTTTAAACAGACGGCTGCGCAGCAACTAACTGAAATGGGAAAATAATGGAAAATATGTTAAGGAAATTGTAATGATCGGAACGGTTAGAAAACAAATAACATGTTGAAACATTTAATCTAGTGGTTCTACAGCAGCATAAAATTTCTCGTATTATTGTTATCACTTAATATAATATACAAATCTACGATATTTTCAGCAATTAAAATTACTCAAACGATGTATCTCAAAATTCTGAGAAAAAAGTATATGAATCGATCGTGTATTTTTCTTTATTCAAACAGAGAAAGATAAAAGAAAATGGAACCATTTTTAATAAATTAAGAAACAATACTTTTTCGGTATCAAAAATCTCATACCGTGAGATTTTTACACAAATATACAATGTTCATTGAAGATAATTAAATTAGGAGCATATTGAAACATAATGGCAATGAATCAATCGCAGCCATGACGAATCCACGATTATTTCAAAGAGGTTACGCAATCGTATAATACACAGTCATAGGATACGGATACATTGAAAACCACAAAGTTGATTAATGACAACGGAAGAAGTGATAGTCAATATTTTCTGTAAACAATTAGATAATCCAACAACTTGGTAATATCCTGCAGCACTTATATGCAAAGCTGCTACTTCGTATTCAGCAGAAACTACATTCAGTTTAGACGAAATAGATCAATGATACACGATTTTACGAGATAGCTAATGAATAATCACCAAAACTCTAAGGATAAATAAAAACTGCTGTAAGATACATTTCTTTTAAATAGGCATTTATGTTAGGGATGCATATATTCCGTATTCATCAATAACCGTCAGCTTAGAGAGCAAATTGAGTTATTTCATAATAAAGATGATCATATGATTATTCTTGGAATGTGTGTCTTTATCGAATGTGTGTCTATTCCATGACATAAAGGGACAGGACAAATAGGAGATGAGAAGACATTACTCCTTCCTAACAAATAAAATATTAGAAGACTCAACGTGTATTATATTTTATTTTTTCTAAAAAAGAAAGCTTTTCTCAGGATATGGAACACTGAGTACTTGTTGTGTAGGGAATGCAAATATAGACTCAAAACCGATGGGGACTGGGAGACAAGTGCCAACTCTATTGAGCGTGAAAGCTTCAGTTCCATCAGTTCATGTTATCGACTACTAATTTATAGTAATAAATTAAAGCCGAAATCAAAGATTTCAGACATTCGATCTGCAGAGGGAAAGAAAATATTTTGGACAGAATATATCAGTGAGAAATTTCTCTGACTCGGCGTAGCTTTTGCTACGAGGAGTGATGCACAACAATTTCTGAGTAGCTATTCATTTCAATTTCATGTTATCAATTGACAGAACAACGATTAATGTGCCAGAACTAGGCATTTAGCGGGGGTGAGGGAAAACTGACCGCGGGATGCAGTCGGGCGATTCCCGTCGCTTGTGAACGAACAGTTAAATACGAATCAACGGGATGAGGAAGTAGCGCGAGAGGAAGAAATAATGAAAAGTGAAAGGGGATTAGCCGGGGGTGAGGGATAACTGACCGCCGGATGCAGTCTGGCGATTCCCATCCACATATGAACAGGAGTTTAAATGCCTATCAGCGAGACTAGGGAATAGCGCGAGAGGAAGAAATAACGAAGAGTGAAAGTGAATTAGCAGGGGTGAGGGAAAACTGACCGCGGGATGCAATCGGTCCCGTCGCTTGTGAACGGCCAGTTAAATACAAATGAACGGGACGAGGGAGTAGCGCGAGAGGAAGAAATAACGAAGAGTGAAAGGGGTTAGCGGGGGTGAGGGAAAACTGACCGCGGGATGCAGTCGGGCGACCGCCTTCTCTTCGCATCCGCGTGGACGCGGCACGGCGCACGCGATGCTGCGAGGCGAGGCGAAGGGCGCCCTTACGCAAGGCGAGCACTGACCGGTTCCCCCGTGCCTCAGCAGCGGGGAGCCAAGGGATGGGAAGGAGAGGGAATGACGTTTTTATTGCCGAAGAGGAGCACACTCGACCCGTGAAGGTAAGCGGGAATCTATTTGATGCTCGAACACAAGGAATGGGCTATCGTACTGCCTGAAGGCACTTGGGGGATGTCTCGTGTAATGGTGTTCATCCAAATGCGAGTTTATTGTGAATCTCATTATGTATTGAATTTCGTTAACCAGTTACACGATGATACCAGTTACACGATATTATTATTCATATTGAGTGTTCTCTAGCAGGCCATAACACGAAAATGCTGGCCTTACAGTGCGAAATATTAGTCTATCATAATAGAATAATTTAAGAGGATAATTTGAAAATATGCAGACTTAATCACGTCTTCTGATTAAGAATTTTGTTCTGATTACGACTAGAATTAATAAAGCGTATCAATTCTGGAATAATCACACATTACAAAAGTGTCATAGAAATATATGTCAAGTAACATATATTGACAACACACACTATTTGAAATATAATTTTCCTTTTGAACCTTCATCTAACAACTTACCCAAAAGTTCATTGATATAATAGTTACAGAGTTCTGCGTCCCTCTTACTACGTGATATTAAGTTCGATATTATTATTCATATTGAGTGTTCTCTAGGAGGCCATAACACAAAAATGCTGGCCTTAGAGTGCCAAAAAACATATATAACCAATTTCACCTTCCAAAGTATGGCATCAGAATCTCAATTAGTGACAAAACCTCAGTATCACTTGCCATCGAATATTGCTAGCGAGAGAAAGAACTACATCAGATCAACTCAGCGAACCGCCTCCATTAGTTATAATTATCAGTTCAATACCCCCACTATGTCCATCATGGCTATCACAACCATGTCCAAGTAACTATGTCCATCGTAACCTCCACTCTTCCACAATCACCCAAACCACCCAACGCCGCACTCCCGTTGGGTCACCGCCATCGAAACCCCCCTCTCCGCCGCCGGGCGCCGTCGCATCCCGCCAGCGTCGCCCCAGAGGCGGCGCTCCCCCGTTACTTGCGGTGTCCAGCAGAGCACCGCGCGGCGCGGCCGGCGGCGACCGCGGTTCCGGGATGAGGCGAACGCGTCCACTCGAACGCTCGCCTCCACCGCGCCTGCTGAGCCGAACTCACTCCACTACTTGCCCTTACCCACCCGGCCCCACCGCGAGAGGTGGCTCAGGGCATCAACTGATTCACTCCGACGGCCCTTACCCACCCGGCCCCGCCGCGAGAGGTGGCTCAGGGCATCAACTGATTCACTCCGACAGCCCTTACCCACCCGCCCCCACCGCAAGAGGTGGCTCAGGGCATCAACTGATTCACTCCGCCACTCCGACAGCCCTTACCCATCCGCCCCACCGCGAGAGGTGGCTCAAGGCGTCAACTGATGACACTGCAGTCCTCGGGCGTTTACCGACTGCACCCCGCGGTTAATTTTTCCTAAGCCGTTTGCCTCCCGCCGCAAAAAACGCAGAGACCGACTACATACCGATCCTTAGTGTAAGGATTGATACCTACGTTTATCGTGGCATGCTTATCAATTTGAACGATTCTATTTATTTTCAAACAATATTTACTCCTCCCTTTACAGAACCGCACGTTGTAAAAACCTCACTTAAAAGTTTGTTAAAACAAATACCTCGTGTCACGAGCATCTTCTTAGCAGGGAATCGACTCATGACCCTACAGTCCCTCTGACCCGGAGGTCCTAGAGCTACGCTCCCCACCGTGGCAGGATTTTCGACATCGGCTTGATATCTAGGACGACTTCAGACGCTGTTGGAGGAGAATTCTAGCGGCCGGCTGATCTGATCGGTACTTTCCGGCGGTTTCTTCTATCAATACCGGGCAAATGATGGAGCAGTAACCTAACAAACGGGCCACGGACCGCCTTCCCCCTTCCTTGTCCTATCCTCTCCCCTACACACATGCATCACACTACCACACATGTCGGGAGCTTAGAACTTGTCCTGACGGGAGCGTTGCCCTGCTGGTGGGAGATACCTGGTGGGGGAAACTCCGTTAGTCGACAGGTAGGTCGGCGCCGGATCTCACCATCCAGCGGGGGAAGATAACCGCCACTGCCCAACTGAAGAACATACGCTACACTTATGGGAATAGTGACCTTAGCTGTTGTTGCGCCCAGAATAACTAATCCATCATTCAATAAAAAATGCTATCACTGCCCTTCGTTCCGCCCCACACACCACACGCCCCTGTGCATTCTCGCCAGACGCTGCCCCTTCACGTCCGATCCCGCTCGCCCCCTTCGCCCGCCCCGCCCCGCCCCGCCCCGCCCCTCACCACCCCCATCCGCCCCAACCCGTCAAGACCCGGCAGTCACGCAGCGGTTCCTTCGGTCATCGGCGGCGAAGTCAGCAAACGGTGATGGAATACCGCCCTGTCACACTTCCGCGAGCCCGGTGGAGAGTTAAAAAACTGGCTAAACCTCCTCAACGACTGTTGGACACCAGACGTTTTTCGCAAACATTAATCTTTGCCCGCTTACATACATACGAATATAGTGGTGGCCTTGGGATAGGTACATTGATTTATCATACATGTATCGTCTTCAGTAGAATATTAATGTTTATATCGTTAGCAGGTATTGACAATGTTATTTGTCCGAGATAAATTTAACACATTTGCTTATTATCATACTCTACTCGCTTACATAAACTCAGTGAAGTCCAACGGCATTCTATTTGCAGGCTTACGACAATAAGATCGTAAAAATGTAGTAAAGATACCTAAATTACTGCGTTTGAAGAAAATGAATTATCTGTAGATAAACATCGTAAAAGCCGTTTTCAACATAAGAAGCTTGTCGAGCACAATTTTAATACAAAAACCATATTGGAGAATACTGCGCTTCAGTGGAAGTCCACGACGTTTTTGTATGAATGTAATTCGGGTTTCGTCCACAGACGATATATAACTTTAAAACATCATTCTGTCAAGTTCATCTTTTTTGGACTTCTTGAGTTTGACGTCGATGATTTGCAAAAACAATATCATTATATTAACGAAGCAGAAAATAACTTCAGAAATTCACTATCATGAAACGTTATTTAATCACACAAAGTTTATAAGAACCTTCGTCGCGTTCGTAACATAAAGACTATTTATATCATTTTTTCAGGGTTTTAAACTTTATCGATTCTGGAAGAAATAAAATCAGCATTAAAAAACGAATATCTGTGAAATATAGAAAATAAAATAATGCAACAATAAAACAGTGTAATGTAAAAGTTTAGAGAAAGGTAAAAAAGGAGAAGGACACATTTTTTCAAACGTTGATTTGCGCTACACATATTCTCTCGACCAACGGTGAACAAGGAATGGCTGTTCCAGTGGGTGAATGCTGTCACAAATAAAGCGCTTAAGAACTAAAACCTCTGGCCAAGGTAGACCAGTTCATATAAGGAACACGTTTAGAAGAGACACCTCAATTAGATTACAGACCCATAGAAAATAAAAATAAAAAATGAAACTTGTGCATTCCAAGAATTTATTTTCTATTCAGAGACTTACTGTCTGGTGATCGAGTCACGTGACCCGACACGAAATGTGCCAAACCTGTTTCACTGCAAGTTTTTAGATTAGAAACTTTTTCGTTTTAAGCTTCACTGCATTTTCATATAACCATCAACTTGATAGTAACACATTCATTGCTTTATATATTAACCGCCCATTAGTTGGCACATAGATTCATTCATAAAAATATGTTTCATACATTTCTTTCTACCTCTTAAACGTTGAGCAATTTTTCACCTTAGCTTTCATGACGTTTAGGGACCCTAATTCAACATTTTCTTGATATGGATTTCCAAATAATTTCTAGGGAACGTAATATATTGATAACCTATAAAATATGTATGCATTTGTGCAGTAAAATCTTCCAAAATATTCTCTATAAATATTTATTAACCGGTCATAACACCATCTTTCATAATTTTTACACACAGTACATTCATCCGATGTGCTCTACCATTCTACTCCATTCAATTTTGAACTTTAAGGTAGAAATATCGGTGTATTAGTTTCCAGAATAGAATGTCTACCACTGATACATTAACCAATTTGCATTAGAAATACATTTCAATACAATTCCAAAAACCCTTTTCCAGCCTCCTTCATGCCAAGGAAAGTTCCTTTTTTTAATCACTTTCGTTCATACTTGTATTGAATTTCTCTTACTTGTGGGAGTTAAAATCACATGAGTTAACATAGTTCTTTAGAGTATTTGACAGTTAAGATGGACTGGATGACTTGCACTTCTCAAAACGGTCCTATTAAATGTCACGCATATTTTGTTAACAGGAAATTGATTTTAGCTACAACAAACCACGTTTATGTAAATCAATACTAAAATAAAAATTAAATATATTAAAAAATACTGTAAATAAATACGAGAAACGATAAACGTTTTCATGTAAAATATGCAGAATTATTAGTGATGTGATGAAATCTTATGTTATGAAGACGAAAGACAAAATATATAAATCACGCACTATAAAATCATGTTCCAATAATTAATGTAAAAAAAGGTGTTCATGTACACATTGGCGAGCATAGTTCTGACGATACAGGAAATATATGCATTTGCTTTGAAATCCGACCGCTACAAATTAGAGACATGATACTCACTCCTCGTTGCGCTACAAACCTCACTTAAAAATATTTATTCATTATCTTCTATTTTCTGACATTTCATACACTTGCCATGCGTTCTCAGTCGTTACTGATTAAAGTCGACTTTCAGGTGAATTAAACCTCTACATTATTCATATCTGAACAATAAGTAATGATAATCATGGCGTGTGGTGAGGGCAGCCTACAAAAGCGTGGGTTTCCGCGGACAGAGTCAGTAAGTATAGTAAAAGTCGTAGCGATTATTGAAAATATTTTATTTACAACAAACCGCCTACTTTCTTTTGTTCATAACCCATTTCCGTATTGACGGGACGAGAAAGCCCTGCTTGCCCACGCACCACGGTACCCTGCATGGTGCTACTGAAGAGGATTTAGGAAATGAAACTGCAAAGATGACCTTCCTCAGGACGAAATACTCTAAGATTCGCCCTGAGGAAGGTCACAGCATGAAATGTTGGCGTCAGTGCGTCGTCTCCCGGACAGCTAAGAAGATAGGCTGCCTGTGACCTGCAGACGGAGCATCCTGGTGTGGCTCGCAAGGCAGGATAAAGCGGCCAGGGCTGAAATCGTTTATCTCGGCTTTCGTCTGCAAAGACACGCGACGGGACAATCCCTCATCCTCGCACCTCCATTTCCTAAAAGCCCCTTCGGCAGCATCGTGCAGGGCAGCGTGGGGTTTGGGAAGGCAGGGCTTTCTCGTTCCGCCAATACGGAAATGGGTTGTGAACGATATCAAGAAAGTGGTTTGTTGTAAAACATAATATGTTTTCAACAATCATCAGTTTGCTATTGTGAAGGTGTTGAACAGTTCAGAGATTCATCTAGAGAATGGATAATATTCTAATGTATATTGTAGGTTTCATGAAGCAAATAATAGGATCCTGATTATATGGGCTTTAATTGCAAATATTATAATCATTTTAAATAATTTTTGAAAACAAAATCCTAAATTTAAAGTAAAAAAGATATATAAGTAGATTTGTTATAAATTGGACCTGAGAAAATATTTTTTAATTTTTTTTTACTACGTAATATTCACATTTAACTGTTTTGAGGGTAAAGCGAATTAAAAAGCATGAAAACTGAATGGTTGGATGCAATTTGTTCTGGCCTGCGCATCACAGTTGGAATACAATTATTCTGTTGTATTCTATATTTTTAAAGAGAAAAATATAGGTTTTGTGGAATGAAAAGAATAGAATGTAGGAAATATTAATTAATTTATCTGCCATCCACTTTATGAATCAACCAAGAAACATTTTCTCATACGACAAAAATTTGATAATAACTATTTTTCTACATAACAATTTTGTATGTTATTACAGGAGGGGCCCTAAGGTGGCTCATGGACAGCGTTGGACATGGTTACCGTGACGGGAATACACTATGAGATCAAAAGTATCTGGACACATGGCTGATAATGACTTACCAGTCCCTGGCGCCCTCCATCGGTAATGGTGGAATTCAGTAGGGTGTGGGCCTATCCTTAGCCTTGATGACACCTTCCACTCTCGCAGGCATACTTTCAATCAGCTAATGGAAGGTTTCTTGGGGAATGGCAGCCCGTTCTTCACGGAGTGCTGCACTGAGGAGAGGCATCGATGTAGGTCGGTGAGGCCAGGCACGAAGTAGGCGTTCGAAAACAACCCAAAAGTGTGCGATAAGATTCAAGTCAGGACTGTGCAGGCCAGTCCATTACAGGGATGTTATTGCCGTGTAACCACTCCGCCACAGGCCGTGTAGTATGAACAGATCGTGTAGAAAGATGCAATTGCCATTCCCGAATTGCTCATCAACAGTGGGAAGCAAGAAGGTGTTTAAAACACCAACGTCGACCTGTGCTGCGATAGTGCCACACAAAACAACAACGGGTGCAAGCCTCCTCCATGAAAAACACGAGCACCCATAACACCATTTTGGACGTGTCCAGATACTTTTGATTACATAGTGTTCGTCGTGTTTTCCACAAGTCTCTCTTACTCGAAGCGTACCCCAAGCATACCTCATTAAACTAGGCCCAGGCGTGGGGGGACACCGTTAGCTAGCCGGCAAAGACGGACAGTGAATTGAATTGAATTGGCCTTATTTTACGTGGCGAGACTCGGGCCATCAGGCCCGCTCTTCCGTCTGACCACGCAAATTTCGCTACGCTCCTTTCATTAACTACCAGAGAAAGAAGGTATTTCTTGGGCGAGAAACAGGCGATTTGAATTTAGCTCAGAGGCGTTATTTAGGCTCGAGGATCTTTTACACGCAAGTAAGGCCGCTTGCCCACGCCGCCACAGAAGCGCGCGAACGTCAATCATCAGGGCTCTTCGCAGACCCTCCGGCGACGACGGACAAAGGTACCGCAGCAGGTACCTGCTTCAGTCCCTTTGTCCGTCGTCGGCGAAGAGCCCTAATGATTGACTTTCGCGCGCTTCTGTGGCGGCGTGGGCAAGCGGCCTAAATCTACTAACATGGGACAGCCGACTTTACTTCCCCTCCGAAGGAAGGCGTATGAAGGATTTTGTCGCCCTAAAAATCCACGGCTTCGATTGGGTTTGAACCCGCGAGCTTGTGTATAACAGTCCGGTACGCTAACCGTCACACCATCGCCGCCGCATTCACTCACCGCATTCCGCCGCATTCAATATATACACACATAGGCGTTATTAGAGGAACATTGAAAATTTTTCCTTTTCCACAGCCGTTTCGGTCGTCTTCGCCCCCTGTGTTTCCGAGAGAAGCATTCGCAGCGTTTGCGCAAAAAGACGTATTCTCCCGCGTGCGCTCGAGCAGTTTGCTGACCGCCGCGGCGCGGGGCGGGGCGGCTAGGCGGGGCGGCTAGGCGGGGCGGCTAGGCGGGGCGGCTAGGCGGGGCGGCTAGGCGGGGCGGCTAGG
Source organism: Gryllus longicercus (assembly GCA_038098605.1). NCBI lineage: Eukaryota > Metazoa > Arthropoda > Insecta > Orthoptera > Gryllidae > Gryllus > Gryllus longicercus. The sequence goes on along the minus strand of JAZDUA010000448.1, from coordinate 966,095 downwards.
CGGGCGGCTAGGCGGGCGGCTAGGCGGGGCGGCTAGGCGGGGCGGCGCGTCCTCCGACGGGATGTGAGGGCCGCGCAGTCCGCTCTCCTGGGAAATCCGGCCAGCGCCGCCATGCAAACAGCCCCGGAGGCGGAGCAGCCAGGCTGAGGACAGCGCCCTCGCCGCCATCGTGGCCACGCCTACGCCGACGCCACTCCCGAAGCCGGACAGCTCGTCTTTACGTCAACATCGCTCCGGCAGGGGCGGGTCCAGGAAGTGTTTTGGGAGGGAGGAGGCAATTTCAGTTCTGACCTCCCGTTTGTGTTTTTGAATTAATAATGTTTTAAATTATTTAAAATAATGTTTTAAATTGTTTAAAGTAATGTTTTAAATTAGTTAAAATAATGTTTTCAATTAGTTAAAATATTTTTTTCAATTATTAATTTAAAAAAATTATTAGCCACTGCACATCTCATTAAGGGCAAGGTCCTCCTGCTAGAGCAGGGAATAATCAATACTTATTTAGTAAAGTGATAGGATGCTGATGAGAGGTGAAATGATGATCACAAATATAGTTGAGGCAGGATTCGAACGCGCGATCCTTCGACCTGAGACCGCCACGAATCTCAGCCTTAGCAATCTCGGCTACACTGATTGGCTATTGAAAATATACGGATATATAAGAAATAATATTGCTTTTAATGTGATGAAATCTGCGTATGGAATTTATTTTTATTAATAGAGTACAATTAAAATGTTGAATTTGGGTCGGAGGGGGGGGGGCGATCGCTCCCGTGGCCCCTCTTTGGATCCGCCATTGCGCCTCACTGCACGAACGTCGTTCTTATCATAGGATAACGCGCGTCGCTGAACTAATTTAGCGCAGATAATGCCTCTCCCCCCAAAAATTGACGCCAACGTCAAACGGCCAAAATCGCGCTACAAACACTCCTTGCCAATATCATTACGCCAAGATCGCGCACCGTCTCTGTGAACGTTGCGGCACAATAACGTTTTTGTACCAATCGCTACGGTACCATACTCACACATATTTAATTTCAACTTTGTTTTCTTCTTAATGATCAAACCTTTAGATTTATCTCTTTAATGTTCTCTGATTGTTCTGTGAACGGATAGAGAATGCTCGGTTATCTTATCCATCTGAAGCAAATTTCCTCTTTTTAGGATAACATGATAATTTATAAATTTAATCGAAGCGAAACAGCAGTACGAAAATAAAAAAAATGTAGTACGAAACAACCTATAGATCAGCTAATGCCCAAATCTTCTTGAGGGACACAATAACATACTGTAACAGTTTAAATTGTCAAACATGAATTACGACATGATTACAACATTGAAATGACATACGTGTTTCATATGACAAAAATAAAATGTATGCTGGTATTTTCATTAAAGCAGTATTGCAAATTTAAAAATTAACCTCCCTCACTTTTGAAATATAAACTACCTCAATATTATGTCATCCAATAACTTCTCAATACCTCAATCACATGTCAGCAAAACGAGAACTTATTTTTTTCGAAAGAAAAACATTATAAGACAATAAATGTAATGTTATGAATTATTTGGTTGTTATTCTTCTTCAATTGGCCTGAAAGGAAGAAAAAATATATTTGTAAAGGAACTGTTTGGAAGAAAGTAAACAAAGCATTCTAAAGAAAAAATTCCTTGAGAGTGAAACCCCTGGAATTCATCGACGAATTTTTGGCTTCTCTGCTTCTATGAACTACTGAAGCCATATCGAAGCATTACCAGCCGCAGCCGTTTCTGATTCCAGCAGCAATACGCGACGAACCTTCGAAATCTCTCTACCACTCGAAACTTTAAAAACTGTCAAACAGCTATATAGTCATATGATGCGATAATTTAGGAGTGCGTTGTCGAGTCTTATATTAATTGAATTCGAACAATACAATACAGCCACAGAATTAGTAATATTCGTAAATAGTACTACAAAATCTGGTGTGGTAATATTACTTCAATTAAGTTAAGAATCTATAAAACATTTTAAAACTAGTTGTGCTAAAACGCTTTCTCGCACATAGTAACAGTTACATAATATTATGGAATTGCTGTCTGGAATTTCTGTATGTAAAGAATAGAATGGAATATCTAGCCATATTGACACATCCTAGTCATCATTTGAAAACTCGTTACAAATCGTAAAATATTCATTGCAAAAACAACTTTTAAACAACTTTTGTAACTTTTAAAGTTTGCCTTATAGCAACGTTTGCAGCATTTAAAGCTAATGTATCAACTTAAATTCCACAATTAAAACAGCGTTTCGTAGAACTGTAACATCTACCAAAAATGAGAAGGAATACTCAGAATTTCAAATTGCCCTGCCAACGTGAGGCGATGTCGTAATCCAATCTGATATCTCTTGGGAATAGGAAATAAAAGACGCGAAATTCAAAATCGCAAATTCTACTACCATATAAATTTTTACTTCTAAACAACGCATATTTCTAAATGTAAAGGACCATTTAAAGAACTGATTTTTTGAAAATAATTTATTCAACAATATTGTTTGTACTTTTTCAATGTTAATACTTGTTGTTGCTTTCAAAAACTTTCAAAAATTCAGGGAGTTCGCCGAAAATAGAACCAGCCCCACGTTTTTATCGTTTCTTGTACATGTAAAAAAATTTTAACACAAAAAAATTGGAGTTGCTTTTGAGAAATTAATTGCTTAAAATTGTTTACGCAAAATTGCGCACAAATTCGTATTTTTGAAAAATTGAACATGGCCTTATTTAAAGATCTGTCATTTTACGAAGAGATTTATGAAGGAAAACCATCTCTCTTCAATATCGAAATTGGAGGAAGAGATACAATCGTAGAATTAAGAAGTGGCACAAAAATGTGATTTATTACATTTGTTAGTGAGTGTTTTGCTCTATCAGAGAAAAACATTTAAAAAAATAATTTAGAGTGGTTTTTGACAACATTTTGAAAATGTTGTGGCTTCAATTAAGTACCCCCAAACTAAAAATATCCACTTCAAACTATCAGGGCCTTTAGTTAGTTCAGATCGATTGGGGAATATCAATTTTGGTAACAATTAGGGGCTAGAGTTGACCGCAGTCGAAAGGACGGGCAGGCGAACAGACAGACGTTTTGCTGTGAATCGATTTTTCGATATGAAGGACCCACAAAACATGGATTCCCACATAAGATTATTCTTTCTTTGCTGTCTATGGTCTTTTCAAATTAGACTGTATTTGGCCCTTAATTTAAAAACAGAAAATTATTATTAAATAGCTGCTTTATATCAATATGTATTTATATAAAGCAGTTATTTTATAATAATTTTCTGTCTTCAAATTAAGGGTCAAATACATTCTAACAAAACCATTCTGACTACACAACGTGCTGAAGAAAGTTATTTACTAAATATACGAACAAGATTCATCCATACAGTTATCAGGGCTTGACAATAAGAGTATTTCTATCGAAAAATCGCAGCTTTTTCCTGCAGTATTACAATTCCTTACAGCAAAAGTTAGTACTGCAGTAGGCGAAAAACTAAAAGCAATTCATTACAAATGAAAATATTGTCTTACAAAACTGTAGTCATTGTATGACGGCAAAGAAATTTATGTCGACACGCTATAAGACCGATTTTACTGCAAGTAATATTTAAGTTAATAATAATAATTTTAAAGTATCTTTATGCGTACAATTAACCAGTATCCTCAAACAAATAAATTGAAGTATTCCGTTTATTAGAGAGAAATGCTTATTGATTAGAGTTCAAAAATTAATATTAAATCCAACAGAATATAATATATATGTATAAAATATAATATACATACATATGCATAATTCAACATACATTCGTTAATAAAATAGGCAACAACGCGTTTATAGTTATGGGTTCCCGCAAGAAACAGTGGACTGCAAGTGTTGCACCAAGTGAACCGAATATCGAGTTAGAGTTAGATTCGGAAGAAATCTCTTTGAGAAGCCAGCGACCCTCATTTCCAAGTTTCGTGGCACAGCAATGGCCACGTGTCTGTGGCAGCAATCCATCTCCGCTTCAACGTGGTCGCCGTTTATCGTCATTTTCCAGAGCGCTGGCACTTCCCGCAGCCTTTGCTCTCCAGCTCAGCCCGAGCACGCACATCACAGGAGTCGGCGCGCGTCCGCACACCCCTTCGTTACAGAGCTCAGCGCCCCCGCGGCTTCCGTCCTCGCCGATCTGCCTCCCCCGCCCTCCTCATTAGCCCCCGCCCTCGCGCTTCCTTATAGCCCTTCGAGCTGCAAACCCTTTGCCGCGTGCTGCCGCCGCACCCTCCGCTGACCTCGCCCCCCCCCCCCCACCAACGCCGCGTGCGGAAGGGAATCCTAGCGGCCGGCTGCACTGATCGGACGTTTTCCGTGGTTTCTCCGATCAATACCTTGCAAATGCTGGAACAGTACACTAATAAACGGGCGAAGAACCGCGCGCGATCTTTTCTTCCTCTTTCTTGTCCAATTCCCTCCCCTTCCTTAGACACACTTAACGCATACAAGCATTACACTACTAAGAGAGAGAGAGAGAGAGAGAGAGAGAGAGAGAGAGAGAGAGAGAGAGAGAGAGAGTAGGCTTCCGCGGCCGGAGTCAGTATTCACTAGGCTGTCCGGGTGACACCGCGTCCATGGCGAAGGTGCCGACGTTTCGGTCGACATTCTGCGACCTTCCTCAGGGCGTAATGCCCTGAGGCATGCCTCAGGGCATGCCATGGACGCGGTGTCACCCGGACAGCCTAGTGAATATTACACTACTACGTATGCCGGGAGACCAGTCAGGAGATTAGAGTTTCTCCCGGATGGGATGGTGCCCTGCTGGTGGGAGACACCTGGTTGGGGATAAAACCAGCTAGCCGACAGGTACGTCAGCTCTGGATCTCACCATCCAGCTCTGGAAGATCACCACTACATCTCCAGAAAAAAAAACATAAATTACATTTACGGGTCTAATGACCTTAGCCGTTGACGCGCCTGAAATCACTAAGCAATTTATTTATAAAATAAAAAAGAAAAAGTAATCGCTTTCACTGTCGCCATCTGACGCCTCGTGCTTCGGTTTCCCGTCGTAACTAGAGTGTAGCCTTGTTTCCTATCGTGTAGGGGCTCAGGAAGTGATTTAGTTTTGCAACGCTTAAGTGACTCATGGCAAGCATATTAAGCATATTTCCGACAATGCACAGTACATCTGATGAGTCATTTCGCAAAACATATGGCTGTACTATCGGCTTACTATATGGTTACAATCGAATAGAGAGGAAATGACTTTGCAATTATCTGCTGGAACATGCATGAAGTGAATGATCCATTCATGCACACTGTAAGTATAGAGAAGTAGTTACTATACAGTTTTATCTGAATTCCAAATTTTTCTTCCAAATCTTTAGATTCATATTTTACATGTATTAATTGCAGCATACTTTTACTCCTGAAACTTCAGTGTCAAGAAATTATGCCCTATTAGTATTAGATATTTTGCCATATTAATATTAATTTAAAGATAATTAACGGACCACATCAACCAATATCACCAATATCAACAAACTTTTAAAAAATCACTAACACTATTTTTACTTGAAGTGAAGCTCATTTCAATTCCATGAAAATCAAAATGTGTCATGCACATAAGAAGCAGAGAAAACGAAAAAACAGTTTCAGACGAGAAAGTTCAAGCTGAATATCGGCGGTTAGCGATTGGATGTCGAAAAACACGATTGAGATGTTAAATAATTAAAGCTGCTTTCGATATACCTCTGGGAAATTATTGCATGTAAATTTTCCCGCAAAAAGGCAAAAGAGTTTGATGACTTGGGAAGTCAATATATCAACACAAAACAGAAGGAACTGAACAACTGAATGTAACGAAAAAGAGATAACTATTCCAACCACAATAAAATTGTTATTTCTGTACAAAAGAACAATTGGCCCCGAACACACCACAATGAAACGAATTGAAACCACATGTGACAGACCTGCAGAATCAATAGCAGCAATTTAAAATGCGGAAGGAAACGCTGATGCAAGTGACCTATTATTTGGGAAGTACGTAGTAAAAATAAAGTCCAGGGTTTGTGTTTTTAAAAACGAGAAAAATAATCAACAGTATAAGGATCCTTGTGGAACACTAAAAGTCTGTTTCCTGTATTTGAAACTTAATGAACGTTACTGAAAATGAATTTTAAATTTTATTTGCCCAAACAATTCTCTAGAATTTGTAGTATGACGTTTGCTTAAATGGTTCACATGATGTGATGTGACAAACGAAGTACATTTACTCTAAGGGGAAACAGCGTTTCAAGTATTAATGAAATACCTTCGTTGAAGAATAATTTTCTTGATACATAGGAGACAGTGATTTTGGAGTTTAATACGAGCATATATTTATTGATGCAAAGAAATTACAGGAATGGAACTTGTCATGAAAGGAAATTCCTTTAGCATCCTCGAAATAGTCGTTTCTGCTTAAAAATAACGAGATCTTATCTGCGATTAATGGCATTCTTGACTTTAGATGAAATGGGAAGCGAATGTGCCGTTATTCATCGACATTCTAAAAGCAGAAGAAATTTGAATGCGATTGACGCAAACGATAGAGCGTCCGAAGAGAGTACACAGCAGAACAACAGCGACAGCCTGCACAATGCAACCGAATGAGACAATGTCCAGCCGCGCTTCAGCGGGCACTCACATGCGCGCGGGCAGCCTCCCATGAACGCAGGAGGCACGCGCGAACGGCGCGGCGTCCGGGAGATAAGCGCGCCCCGCCCCACTCCACCCCGCCCCTCCCCGGACCACCCGCCCAGCCCAACCCCGCGCCTTCCCGCTCACCCCGATCCGCCCCGCTCCGCCCCTCCCCTCCCCGAACCACCCGCCCAGCTCAACCCGCGCCGCCCCGCTACGTCCCGCTCTGCCCCGCCCTCCCTTAATCACCCGCCTAGCCCAACTCACGCCGTTCCGCTCCGCCCCGCTCAGCCCCTCCCCTGACCACCCACCCACGCCACCCCGCCCCTACCCGGTCCACTCACCCAGTCTAACCCGCCCCGCCCCGCCCCTCCCCCGACAACACACCCAGTCCCACCCTTGCCACCACCCACCTCCCCACCCGCCCTGCCGCGCCCCTCCTTGCTCCACACCGAACCCTCCGCCCTGCCCCGCCACGCCCCACCCTTCCCTGCCTCGGCGCGCACGGCCCCATCCCGTTCTTTTCCAGACTCCCCGTCAGCCCCTCCCGCCTCGCGCCCCACCGTCCCGCCGCGCCCCACCGTTCCCTGCCCCCCGGGCCGCTGCTCCCCGCACCGCCCCACCCTTCCGTCCCCGCCCCACCCCGATGCTCCTCTCCCCGTCCTGCCCCGCCGATCCCCACCCCAGCCTTCCGTCCACCCCCCTCCCGCCGCACCCCATCCCACTCTTCCGACCCTGCCCCGCTCCACCCCACACTTCGGCCCCCACCCTGCCCCGCCCCGTCCCACCTTACCATCATTCCCGCCCCACCGCGCTCCACCCCACCCTTCCGACCCCACCCTGCCCCACCCGTCCCTCCTTACCATTCACTCCCGCCCCGCCGCGCTCCTCCCCACCCTTCCGACCCCACCCTGCCCCACCCGTCCCACCTTACCATTCATTCCCGCCCCGCCGCGCTCCACCCCACCCTTCCGACCCCACCCTGCCCCACCCACCCACCTTACCATTCATTCCCGCCCCGCCGCGCTCCACCCCACCCTTCCGACCCCACCCTGCCCCACCCGTCCCACCTTACCATTCATTCCCGCCCCGCCGCGCTCCTCCCCACCCTTCCGACCCCACCCTGCCCCACCTTACCATTCATTCCCGCCCCGCCGCGCTCCTCCCCACCCTTCCGACCCCACCCTGCCACGCCCCGTCCCTTCCTACCCTTCCTTCCCACCCTCCGCCCTCTACCCACCCGGCTGTCCTCGGCCCCTCCCCCCGCCGCGCCGCATGACCGATACACGCGAGCTGCGGGCGTGCGGGGGCGCGCGCACGAGTGGGACTGACCGCCGGGGGGGGGGGGTAGCGGGCGTGACTGCGAAACGATGGCTCAACGGACGGGGACAGGGACTGCGACGTGCGCACAGAGGTCGGGCACGCGGTAGTGATAAGGACCAGATGCTGGAACTAGATGCTGTGCGAGTGTGCATGCAGCGGAGTGTTGAGGAAGAGTGGTGGGAGGGCCGACGGGTAAAGTGCTGCGTGTGGATGCATGTGGGAGCCTAGAAGGAGAGGTGCACGTAGGTGGGTAAGGGAGAGATCAAACGCAAGGGCGGGAAGGTTGGCAGTGGTGTATTCCGCTGGGGAAGCGGGCGGATGGGAGGCGTGTGGGGAGGCAGGCGGGTGGGGAGGCGACAAGGGGCGGTGGAGAGGGGGGATGTGGGCGGGTGGATTGCGAACGTTCAGAGGCTGGCAGGGGTGGTGGGTGGGGAGACGGGCTGTGGGCCGAGGGGAAGGACGACGAGACGGGTGTGGGGGTTAACAGGCATCCAAAGAGGAAAAGGATGAGGCGGGGAAGCAGAGAGATCGGCCAGGAGGTGGGCGTGGAAGTGCGCGGGGCGACGGGTAGAGAACAGCACGAGGAGTCGAGCAGGGAGACAAGTAAAGTACAGGTAGTTGGAGGGCGGGAATCCGGGAGGGTAGGGGGCGGGCGGCAAAGCGAGCGCGTGTGGTAATGGGCAGGGATGCGAGCGGGTGGGTGGTGGGGAGGGACGCGGGCGGATGTGTGGCGGGCGGGTGTGTGGTGAATGCGTTTATGGCGGGCGGGAGGGAGGGTTTACGGGCAGAGGAGTGTGAAGGCTATGTGGAAATGGCGCGTGTGATAATGGGTGGGTGGCGGACGGGTGGGTGGCAGACGGGTGGGTGGCGGACGGGTGGGTGGCGGACGGGTGGGTGGCGGACGGGTGGGTGGCGGCCGGGGGGGGCGGACTGGTGAATAACGGGAAGGGATGCACGTGGGTGGGTTGGTGACGGGTGGGTGGGTGGGTATGTTGTGGGCGGGAGGGTGGTGTGTGTGTGGCGGGCGGGTGTTTTGATGTGTGTGTGTGTGCGGAGGGTGCTGACAGGTGGGTGGGCGGGTGGGTGGGTGAGAGGCGGCCATGGATTCGGGAAGGTGGATATGTGACGGACAGGTAGGTGGGTGACGGACAGGGATGTGGGACGGACAGGGATGCGAGTGAGTGGGTGGCGGGCAGGGAAGCGAGTGCGAAGGCACGCGCGTGTGGTGGTGGTTGTGAAGGGAGTGCTGCGGGGAGGCGGCCGTCGCAGGCAGATTGCAGGCACAGCTTCCGGCGCGCGCGAGACGGATGGAGTCATTATCGGAAAAGGCTGGCGGGCACCCCGCGCCGCGCCACAGTAGCCTCCGCCGCCGCCTCCGCCTCCATCCCGGGGACGGGGCGCGTCCCCACCGGCGCTCGAAACAACGCGCGCGCCTCCCCGTCTGTGGAAATTAAAATCTTAACACGTTGCCTGGTTCGTGATTCGAGCAGCAATTTATTGAGCATTGTTTTTGGTTTCTTGTACTCCTTCCCAAAAAATCGTTATTAAACCTTACGTCTCTCTTGACGTTAAATATCCTTACTTTTACACACTTATTTCTACTGCGTATCCATTTCATCCACCCTTCTTTAAATAATATAATTTCCATATTCCATTCGTTGTTGCACATCCATATACCCATCCCTCTCTTACCAATTTCTTCCTAGCTACTGGTCAATTCGTTGATTCTAAGCTAAAATTTAGTCTTGTGTTTTCTTCCCCTCCTATATCTCTCCCCCGTTCATCCTATTACATCCTTTCCCTCAACCTCGTATCCTCCATTGTCTTTCCTATACTGTGAATATTCATGAGATTCGTCTTACTAGTGAAATAATGCTTATTATTCTAAGCGATCATTTCGCATATAACAAAATAAATTAAATGTACGCATGCTTTCAGGAAGGTCAGATTTCCATTTACTCTAAAGCAGGTTTTTTTCTGCATAAGAGATCCGAGAAAGCTTTCAAAATTGTTAAAGTTAAAAAAATGTAATTGACTTGTGAAAGATGTCAGGGTATCTTGGAAGACACTGCAAATCGGAATAAGTAATATTATTTAGAGGAAATTATTTTTGTTGATTAACAAATCACTCTGTGTAATCACTAAAGAACTTACAATTACTTTTTTGGAAAAAGAAGGTTTTTACCATGAAACGTAACTCCAGCTAAATTTACAGTTGACAATTGACCTTTAAAGTTATTTAGACGCACTGGAATACTGCAAATCGTGGCAAGACAACCAAATACCTATTACGGCCTGTCACCTTGACGGCCTGCATGTTATGGCGGGAGTTGCTGCTATGGAATCCCATGGGGGCGACGTGCGAGGCAGCGCTACGCCACACAGGCGCCGTGTGAGTGATAGGGCGCGCGAGCGGAGACAAACGACGGCGGTGAACGATGACAGTGGAACAGCGGCCCCGGCCACCGCCCTCTGCGTGTGTCACACGGACGCGCTCTCGCGTCCGTCGGCGTTTACCCGGCAACATCTGCTGCCGCAGGGTACTCTCTGCGGGTGCACTTGCTCACTCGACCACTCCACTCTCGCGCACGCTCCGCGCAGTGGCTACGTGCGCGTGTTCATCACTCGACAAAGGTAATGGGACGCTCGAAATTGTCACGAGAGTAATTCAGTACCGAGTTTTTTTATGGCTATGTTCCCTTGTCTGTGGGTACTATGCACCCCATTTGCTGATTCGCGGTAGCATTTGTGTTCCTGAGGACCTAATGTGAGAAAGTATCTTAGAAGAATAGCATTTTGGCTTGTAGCACTTATGAAATGCCACACTCCATACATTTTACAGTCTAATAATTAGTATATTATTGAGTCTTCCGAGATGCACTTCGACGAGAAGAAACTAACGTTTAATATATATTTTTTTCTTTAGATAGGAACCCATCGATTTCTCATACAGTTCTCTCTACACTCAATCTTGCATTATAGTTTATTATCTTCAATGTGTGAAGTATAAGGAAATTCAATATATAGATGTATTAAAATCAGAAGAAACTTAACAGAATCTAATTCAGTACAAAATGAAATATGAATAATAATACATTTTCTTAATTTATTACTTAATAATATCTACATTACATTTTTTGTTGAATTTGAAGGAATGTTATATCAAAATACTAAGAACTCGACATATTTATGTAATGCTTAAAAAGAAGTCATATTACATAATGTGACCGTATAGATTGGTATATCCAAGGCTTCTGAATGTTACACTTTACTCGAATTGCAAGACGAATGTATAATGCGAGTATTCAATTTTATTCTTTGTGCATGCTTTTATTTTCTTCTCATGATCTAGAAACATTTTACTTGTCCGCGCGCTGTAAACCCCTTGAGAACGCAAAAAGAAAACTCTGGACATACGTCACTATCTAATGACAGTATTCGTAACAGAGAAAGCCCTCGCTCTCTACACGATGGGGAAGTTCGTCGAGTCCGCGCAAAAAACTACAGACGCCCATCTGCTCTCTCTGCTTCTCTCTCTCTCCTCCAGTAATGAAAGCGTACACACTAGCCCTACAACGGCATCTCCAATTCGGCAATATCCTCGTTCTGTTCCACGACACGAATGCTCCCTTTTCAATGCTAATAGCCATCCTTCACGGCACATGGCAGCGATAAGAAAATTGGAGTCCGATGCATAAATCTGGCTGCACGGTCCAACCCCTGCCCCCCGCCCTCTCCAATGAACTAATACATTTCACACAATGGGCGTGGCGTCCGAAATAACTTCGATAAATCTGCTCCCCCTTTTTGGAGCCCGCGGAACAAAGCCTTTGATTAATACGGGCAGTTTGGCCCCGATTGTGCCGCTGTACCACGAAACGAGCGAGCGGGGCGTCAGGTTGCGACGCGCAACTGCTGTGCGTGACTGAAGCGTGCTTCTCGCAGGCGTTGCGGTCGCATGCGACTTTGAGAGATTGGAGGTGTGTTATGGAGGGAGAGAGAGTTCAATAGGATGATGTTCAGGCACGTCAGGAGCACGTTCTCCGCTGGAATGTTGTAGAAATGGAGATGGAAGCGTAACGGCGAAGTGTATTTCAAAATCAATGCGGTGAATGTGTTTTCATTTGACGCATAAGCGGCTTTTTGTTGTAAATTAATCATGATTCTGGTAAACTTATTTTGAACAACGACAGCATACGAATACAATATACCAAAAAATGAGTAACAATGTATTTTGTGAAAAAACTACAATAAAACCTTCTTAGTCGCATCTAGAAGATGAAATTACATTTCAATTTTGTGAACATATAATTATTGAATAATGACTGTATTGAATAAAATGTACTCTATTCAAGATTTTGAACATATTTACTACTACATAAATGGTCTTCCCTCTTTAAGCTATCAATCTTCACTGCTTTCGATAGTTTTTTGGCCGTCTACAAAATATTTTTGGATCAAAACAAATATTTGGGATCTGAGTTATATTAACATACTGAACATTGATCTTAACTGATTTTCAGAGCTCATAAAACAGGTTTTAATTAATACCACATTCTAATTCAGATTTGGGCAATTTTTTTAGGTTTAGGAAAATATTTATCTGTACATCTATTAATCTCAGTGTTGTTAGAAGAGTTTATTTTCTCGCCCAACGACAATGAATCTAAACTAATCATTTGGGAATTTTGAAAACTTCGAACACCTGCCACTGACGTCATACTACTCCATCAGATGAGATAATAACTCGCTTTAAAACTCAGTATTTGAAAATACTGATACTGATTACGAAGACTGAATGGCAACTTCTCCAGGCGTCTTGCCTTGAAAAGCCACCGAAAAAAACTGTAGACCTTCCCTAAACGTTTTCCCCTTTCAATTGAAGGCTCTGGATCATCGTTTTGCAGAAGCATAGTTCTTTTTCGATGATTTTGTGAAAATTTCACATAAGGGTTTTGATTAAATCTGTTTCTTTAACAACACGTGTTGTAAGGGGATGGGCATTCTAAGAGCTTTTTTAAATTTATTATTTTTTTCTGAAGGTAAATACATGGGTTGTTATTTAGACTTTACATATGTAATTTTTATTACTTTCTCCCTAACGTTCTAAATTTACATACGTGTTGTAAGGGGGTGGGCATTTTAAGAGTTTTTTTTAATTTATTATTTTTTTCTGAAGGTAAATACATGGGTTGTTATTTAAACTTTACATATGTAATTTCTATTACTTTCTCACTTTCTAAATTTACATACTATATATTGGGGAGGTTTCCCACTATGGGTTCTCTACTCAGGTTCTATGTTTGTGAATTTGATTTGAAAGACATGGAATGGGTATTTATTTTGAATTCTGGTCGTATGGATTGGATTTTTTGTGAGTCTGAATTCGATGAGTGCAGAGATTTGATGCATGTTGTGATGGGAATTTGCAGCAAGGTATGTGATGTATAAGGGAGTGTGCGCTGTAAGGGAGTGCGCTTTGGGAGCGTCTACGCATAAACGGTCCGAGTAAGACCCGCATACCCTTTACTGTCTCTAAACGACGCCATGAGCAGCCTCTGAGCCTCCCTGCATCTATCAGCCCCATCAACAAGATTCCCCAAGCGCCGCAAGCACCCTTTATCCTTCCCTCTCCTCCCCTCCCCGCCCTTCCTATCCCTTCCCCTCCTCTGAATGACGCCGCCTGCGCCGCACAACCCGCTGCTCTTAGCCATTAATCATTTACACGCACGCGCCCTCCTCGGCCCCTCCGCGCCCAGATGACTCACTTGGCACGCGGGGTGTGGGTGCCACCCGCGCGCCCTCCCTCTCCCCACTCTGCTCGGCCATCGCCATCCCCTCCCCGCCAACCTCTTCCCCTCTCCATTCCCTTTCCGCCATCCTCACCACGTCATCCTCTCCCTGACAATCTCAAACCACCATCCCCGCCCCGCCATCTCCCCCTCCCGCATCTCTTCCCGTCCATCCCCTTATCATCCTCTCCCCATCACCCCGTCATCCCCAGTTCATCATCCTCTCCTCACTTTCCCCTCCCCTAACCTCTCCTCGCCATCCCTACCTCATCATACTTTCCCCACCTTACCCATTCCTTGACAGCCATCACTACCTAATTCTCTCCCAACCTTCCCCTTCCCGGCATCCACCCCTCACCGTCCTCTCCCCACCCCTTTCTCGCCTTGTCCGTCTCGTCATCCTCGTGTCGCCATTCTCATCCCACCAATCCCTTCCCGCCAGCCTAGCCACACCAACCCTCCAACCACCATCCCTTCCTTCTTACTATTTCCCTGCCATACCTACCTCACCATCCCCGCCGCGCCGTTACTGTGCCGCCATCCTCACCCCATCTCCGTTTTCACCTCCAGCACCGCGCCGCTTTTGTTCTGCCACAGCTACCGCCTCCCCATCTCCTCCCCGTTTCCACTTCATCCCAACCTCTTTCCTCAAATCTACCTTTGGCAATTGTTGCTCAAACTCTGTGCCTAATAGCGTCTCCTAAACTTCCAACAACACTCCGCCGCCACGTCTGGCGCCTCGGCTGTCATCTTCAACTGCCGCCGATCGCACCACAATTCCCATCAAGACCGTCAGGGCCTCCTCGCCTTCGACGCTTCCGCCATTACGGCTTCCTCCGCAGCTTCATTAGAATCGACAGACTTCCCAGATTTTTCTTGTTTTGTTTTTTATTTTTTTTTCAATTTGCGAACAACTGAGTTTTAACAGCTGCGAAAGGAAGGTAGGTCGTTAAATATGTCTTCGTCAATTAAGCTACCGTCAGAAAAGAATAACGCTTTAAGAAACATTTAATTTTTTAAAAAAATCACAAAAGTTTTAAGCCAAGAAGTTTTACGTTTATTTTGTGAATATTCGAGCCGTTTCCGCGGAAGCAAAAGCGCCGACAAAGGACAAATGTGTCGAATCTGCTTCCGACAGTCCGCCGCTCATCATCACTGCGATGAGCCCCGCCCCCGGCGCTGATGTCGTCTGCGTATTGATCGCCCACGGACCGGAGGCTGGAGGCGGCGGCGGCGGCGCGGCGCGGCGCGGCGCGGCGGCGCTGGAGACACGCGCGGCACAGTGCGCGCAGAGCACTTTCACTTCCGTTCAGCACAAAAAGGGCAAGCATAACCATAGCGCATACGTAAGCATAACCATAGCGCATACACAAACATTAACATAGGCGGTAGACTGAAGTATTCACAATGCCTAGCATAAACGGAGGCAAAATACGTTTCTATTGGCTGTGAGACTTTCTGGTTGGATGTGAGAATCGATTTCAAGATATCGAATGTCTCTATTCCCATATGGCGTTAGTTCTTCTATCGACTTCGCTCCAATTTCGGTTCTCGAGTTTGAGTTACCGTTCTGTGATTGGTTCATTTCTTATGTCTTACGTAAGCATACGCACAGAAGCTTGAAGCTTTTAAGTTAACGCCTTACGTGTTATGCTTATGCGAACGCATTGTGAATGAGTCCGCTTACGATCGTAGTCCTAACTTTTATGTTAACGCCATGCTTATGTTTATATTTGCATTGTGAATGGGCCTTTATAGTTAAAACAAGTGATGCGACGAAAGCACATATTTTCTCGCATTATTTCTAACTGCTCCGCTGAATAATACTACTACACAAACCTGCCAAAGAGTTTTGCCTCCCTGCTCCGAGAACAGAACGTTTCTACTAAGCATTTCGAAATTATTTACTACTTAACAACTCTTTTTTTTTAATTTCATGACAACATTAAAAGATCTAATATTGAGAAATTAATTATATATGAAAGAGAAATATGGCTTTAGCATTAGAGCTCTAAAGCAGGATCAAAAATAAATTTTAACTAAAAATTGCCAACATTTTCCAGAAAAGTTTGAAAATATCACTGGAGCTTCTAGCAAATCATTCCCGAAAATTATTGTAATGATCTCCGGAATGACACAACCGGATGTTACTTCTGACACACCAAGTTTCACCTCAAAAGATTCTAATATGCGATAATGCGTGGCTCTTATATAAATACACCAGGATTTGCAGGCACACTGTTCTATTGAATAGGGAGAAAGGTAGAAAAAGTAAAAAACAAAAAAATAAAAAAATAAAAAAGATCGCATATAACGACATAAGCGGAAAAGAGAGAGTCTCATATACAATTCGCAACACTCGTCACGCTGCAATACAAGTAACCGTTAAGCAAACCTAAACAACTGTGCATCTTAGGCCCCTTAAGCCAGCTGATCGTCACCCTAAGGATAATTACGTTTCTTAAACCATTACCTATAAAATGAGGCCTTTAGCAATTGTGGTCTTTCTATTAGTAAATTTTTGATGTAACGCCCGCACCGCCCCGACCGCCCCGCCCTGCCCCGCCCCGCCCCGTCACGTCCCGTCCAGTCCCGTCCCGTCATGTTCCATCCCGATCCGACACGACCCTCCCCGTCCCATCCCGCCCCGTCCCGTCCCGTCCCGTCCCGCCTCCCCGCTCCCCCCATCCCGTTCCGTCCCGCCCCGCCCTGTCCTGTCCCGCCCCAAGCGCCGCCCCGCCCTCCCCCGCCCGCCGTTCGGAGGTGTCTTCAGCCGGTGCGAGTCGCACTTCAAAGACCAATCCCTCCCCCACTTAACTGGCGGCGGCGATGGTGTGACGGTTAGCCTACCGGACTGTTATATGTTATACCCAAGCTCGCGGGTTCAAACCCGGTCGAAGCCGTGGATTTTTAGGGCGACAAAATCCTTCATACGCCTTCCTTCGGAGGGGAAGTAAAGCCGGCTGTCCCATGTTAGTAGATTTACTTGCATGTAAAAGATCCTCAAGCCTAATTGACGCCTCTGAGCTAAATTCAAAAATCGCCTGTTTCTCGCCCAAGAAATACCTCCTTTCTCTGCTAGTTGGTGAAAGGAGCGTAGCGAAATTTGCGTGGTCAGACGGAAGAGCGGGCCTGATGGCCCGAGTCTCGCCACGTAAAATAAGGCAAATTCAATTCAACTTCACCTCCACGCCTTTTCTGCGCCGCTGCGCCTTCATTATCGCAGTTGCGGCGAGGGCTCCGGCGCGCGTGGAAGGGCCGGAGGCCGTGTTACTAAAAGCTTTGTGGAGCAGGAAGAGTGTTTGACGCTTTTCGCTGCTTCTTAAGGTGGTCGACATTCCTGCCTCGATTCTTTGCCTTCCTGAAGAACACGCATATAAAGCCTTTGTGAATAGAATTACTTTCTAATTATGCAAATATGATCCTCTGTATATTTATTGACAGTCAAATTATTTTATGTAAGAAATTGGAAAAATCTCGTAAAATATTTTCTTTATCATTACTTCGTTTCCGGAATCTGTCTTTTTTCATCATTAGGTACTACAAAAACAATACAAGGTCATATATTGTTATATATTTGTAATTATAGTTTCATTTATGTGAACATCGTGGTAAACAATGACGGTGCTCACCTATATATAAGTTTTTTTCTTTTTCTTCTAATTAGTGTTATTGTTTATTAAAATTTAAAATAAATTGATAATCTCAGTATTATGGCATAGTTAACTCATAAAGCTTACCAGGCACGACTGAATTTGTTGTTCATTATTTTATTACAGGTCAAACTAATCTGATGGTAGTTGCTAGGAGTTGGGGAAAAAAGAAAAATGATAAGGGTGGGGTAGAGGGATGAGAGATTTTACTTAGAGTACTTTCACAATTTTTTTCTTCAACTGCTGATGGTATCTCAATGAAATTAGCACTGTCACATACATATTCTAAGCATTCTCGCGGAAATTCTATTGCTGTTAATTATGAGTATTGTGATATAAATGAACTTTGGTGACATACATTTACTTGAGAGAGCGATTTTTTTCTTTCCAAAACAATTGATTTTCTGAACATTCTATGTCTTGTCTGATCGATGCTCATTTGGCAACATCAGTGCCCGTATTGGAAATATATTGTGCGCGGCTGATACCTGTGGCGTCATTGTTGATTTAGCATTCTAGCACGCTTGCAGATGTGATGTCGGGAATGAAGATGATACATGCTTTGTGATTGGTAATTAGTTAGGCTCCTTTTGATAGAGTGTAGAATGAAATCTGTTAGCGAACTGGGCGCGATTCTCTTATTTCTGTTTTCAAAGAAGAATGTCAGGTCTCTTCGAAAACAATATCGTGAATACTCTGTTTAGATGTTCTTGTACACCGCATCACCAAGGAATAAACACCAAAAGACATTTATGTAATACTATTACTCTTACGTCAAAAAAATGACTTAGGCAAATGAACATCTGTTATAGCCTTTTCAGATTTTGAATTAATTCTTCAGAGCTTTCCATATTTTTGCGTTGAACGCAAAGCTCATGGGGAGAACTTCTACTATTGATTCGTACTTCCTCGCAACATTCTTGACAAAGATTTTCTAACTTGAATAAATCACTAATTTGCATTTTCTATTAAAAGCAATATATCATAAGCATATCATATTTTAAGGAGCTTTTAATATTGAATGTTTAATTAACGCTGATGTTTTGCGCATTTTAAGTAGGTTTTTACGAGATAGTTAATAAACAAAATATGATACAGAATATATTGTTTTAAGAAGCAAAGAATTCATGCAAAGGCAAACAGTATTTATTTCTGAGCAAGTGACTGCGTTCTCTGTTTCATTCTGTAAATGAGTAACAGAACATGCATAATATTCAAGTTAATGAATTGCCCCAACTTTTTACACAATATTAAGTCTTGGGCATGTACTTTAATAATTTTTTGGGATGAATGCAAATTCCAAATTCCTTTAAGAAACGGAATATTCTAGTACATAGTCCACGAAAGTATCTACCGATATCAATATTATCTCATGAAGTAATTTCAAAAGCAGCAAAACTTGTAGCGCTAAGAAAGACTTAGTCATTTAACCAATATTCCTCTATTTGCATTAATGATTCGTGAATTCCTGAAGAAAGATACAATGCACGAAGGTCGAAGAACAGTAACTATATATTCAAGAGTATTTATTTATTACTTCATTGAGATAGATACATATTAGATATCTGTACAAATTACAACGTCAAAGCCGTAAACAAACATTCAAAAACAAATAAACCTTCGTACGCTTATCGCTGTGGACGAGAGCTGCGCGGATCACTTGAGTGAATGCGGGCCGGACAGAAGTTCGTCCATGAATCTTGTATGCTGCACGATAATCTGTCCTTATCTACTTGATGTGACTCGCTACGTTTGTGGAAATAAAGAATACAGTTCCCATTTCGAATACATCGCGTCATTCAGTTAAGAGGAGAAAATTCACATCATGAAATAACATACAAATTCCCCTTCGTAAGAAAGATTACACGAGAGAAGTTCCCTGGACTTGTTTTAACATTCTCTGAAAGTAGTACAATAAAGATGATCTATGACATTAGAATAACTTCGAGGCATCCGAACAGACAAAGATGTGGAATAAATGTTGAAGACAATAAGAAGAGTAGAATTTGACTTCGTGCGTCACAGTTTACAACTGACAAACACTTGGCGTGACCAAATAAGGTCCGAAACAGCATAAAATGGAATATAGCAGGAGTTTTGAAACTGATAACCAAGAGATTAGAGTACAGAATGACCACGTGAAACTCGTGGAAGTCGTATGATGGGCAAAACAAATTTTGGAGGAATATCGAAACGAAGACGGGCGCAGGGCAGTCCAGCTTCGACCTCTTGATGATCGCCAGGGTTGTGTTCTGACGCAAGAACAGGCTTTGTGGTCTGAGCATTGCCATTAATAACAACATCTACAATTATTATTATTATTATTATTATTATTATTATTATTATTATTATTATTATTATTATTATTATTAATATTATTAGTTAAAGCTCAGCAATCACAACGCACGAAAGCAAGAGCTATAGAAAGTTATAACAGTATAATATACGAAAAAAATACAAAAACATATTTCATCTCGTTTCAACCCCCAAAACCCCAAAGTATGTTTATTTTCGGTAAATATTTATTTTCCAAATCTAATGAAAGGAATACGGTTTACAAATTATGGAACAATACTATTACTATTTACTGAAAGACAGAGTTCTACGTTTCTGAAAACGTAATTGAAATGTTTTATATTTACCAATATATGTATGTGTATGTTACAGTGCACTAGAGCAGGGAATTCCGATTTCCACTTTAACATAAAAACGTAATGTATCACTTATAATTATAAAACCTTAACATTTTTGGATAAGGGGGACATGTGTTAAACGATTGCTATGCGGCCATTACTATTCACTCAATAATCTTTGTATTTGAAGACACTGAATCTTCCAACTCAAAAAGCGCTCTATCTTTGGTTGATCTCTGGGCATGTGGACTGTTTTTGATAGATCAGTTCCAACACGAACAACTAAACAGCGAAGGAATTCCAACAACGTAATATAATAACAGCATATGGCGGCACAATGTACATCTTGAAAATGACATAACGGCAAATGACGGCAGATTAGCTTTCATTCCAAGATGCTATTAAAATACATAAACTATATTCTAAAATTGGCTAATAAAAGCAATCGATAACACATCTAAAGCTCACTATATTTCATTGAAAGCAAAAGTCATAATTTGGTCGAGTAGAAAGTTCAAATTTCTTTCTAAACGAAAATTCTTAGTGTTTTAAATATGTAAGTTATTAACGTTATGTTACGTACTTCATCTAATTAACTGTAAAAAATTTGTTCTCGTTTTAAATGTATCCAAGGAGAGATAAAGACGGAAATTTCCTCGCAAGTTCACGTTGCAGTCAAATTAAAAATTTTTCAAAATCTTCGTCAAATTGTACATCTTTCGTAGCTGATCTTTGAATACGAGTATATAGTAAAAATTGTTGAATACTGAGTTGGATTTTTACGTAACTAAAAAAAACTATGTACTCAACCTCGATTTCTAATTTTTGGACGCTAGCCCCAACACGGAAATCTCACAAACAATTTGCGACAAAGCCTGTCGCTCCTCTACGCTCACGCCTCGCGTCCGCAGGCCTGAGGAAGGCGCGTGATTGATAAGTGTTGCCGGGCGCGTCAATTGATAAGTCATTGGTCCCGTAAGTGTAGTGCATGTTGTTTTTCCTCGAGGTGGCAGTGATCTTCCCCCTCTGGATGGCGAGATCCGACGCCGATCTCCCGACGGCTAAGGAGGGTTTTCCTCAACCAGGTATCTCCCACCAGCGGGGCACCGCCCCAGCCGGGACAAGCTCTAAGCTCCGGAGAGCGTCTCCCGGCGTGTGTGGTAGTGTAGTGCATGTAAGGGTGTATGTAAGTGAGGGGTGAGAATACCACAAGGAAGAGGAAGGAAAGATCGCACGCGATCTTTGGCCACCTTTTTTAGGGTACTGCTCCGGCGTTCGCCTAATGTTGTTCTGAGAAACCACGGAAAACTACCAACCAGAGCAGCCGGCCGCTAGAATTCTCCTCCAGACAGCGGCTAAATCCGACATAGCTACGTAGCTAGTGTCGAAAATGCTGCTAGCGACGGGACTCGAACGTAGAACCTTCCGGTCACAAGCACTGCAGAGACATCAGTTGATGTCCCGAACCACCTCTCTGGGAACTAGTGCCAAAAATCCTTCCGCCATCGGGAATCGAACCTAGAACCTCCCGGTCAGAGGAACTGCAGTGACATGAGTTGATGTCCCGAACCACCTCTCTGGGAACTAGTGCCAAAAATCCTTCCGCCATCGGGAATCGAACCTAGAACCTCCCGGTCAGAGGAACTGCAGTGACATGAGTTGATGTCCCGAACCACCTCTCTGGGAACTAGTGCCAAAAATCCTTCCGCCATCGGGAATCGAACCTAGAACCTCCCGGTCAGAGGAACTGCAGTGACATGAGTTGATGTCCCGAACCACCTCTCTGGGAACTAGTGCCAAAAATCCTTCCGCCATCGGGAATCGAACCTAGAACCTCCCGGTCAGAGGAACTGCAGTGACATGAGTTGATGTCCCGAACCACCTCTCTGGGAACTAGTGCCAAAAATCCTCCCACCATTGGGAATAGAACCTAGAACCTCCCGGTCAGAGGAACTGCAGTGACATCAGTAGATGTCCTGAGCCACCTCTCCGGGTGCTAGTGTCGAAATTCTTCCCACCGTCGGGACTCGAAGCTAGGACTTCACTGCAGTGACATCACTTGAAGCCCTGAGCCACCTCTCCCGGTCACGTTCGGGTGAAAGTGCGCGCTTTTATTCCCCCGCCCACAAATCACGCGCGGCGGACAGCGTCCGCTGAAGGCCGGTCGATACGCGCGCCACGCGCTGCGTGCCAGCTCCCGAGACAACTTGCTGAGGAATGCGAAGGCAACAGCTCCCATAAAGACGGCAACGGCCGCCCCGAAGCCCGGAGCGCGGCGCGGAGTTGCGTGGGCGTCCTGAGTCATAACGCGAACAGGCGATAAACCCCCGAAGGAGCCGTCGGCGCCGGGCGATGTTCTTTTGTCGGCTGAGATACGATGTGGCGGCGATCAAGGGGGGATCGATGGAGGCGGTGGTGATGTGGCTAGGGCCGCAGGACATCTAGGGGCTCCTACGTAGTCACAAACGTCAGGCTTGGTAATTTAGCTCTACTGTCGTGTGTTGTCTGCCTCGGAAGTGTAGGGAGCATGGAACTCCACAAGTGAGAAATTGGTTCTCGACGCGTCACAGAGAGCGTAAGGGGAAAGCTGGAACGTGAGATACGGCGTCGACCTACACGTCTGCTCGAATGTTTCTCGTTACCAGATATCCCTCCTATCGAGGCATCGCCCCTAGCCGAAACAAGATGTATGCTCCCGGCCGTATAGCACGACACTAATTTCCGGACATCTATACTACTAAACACAATCGTGATTGTGCTGTCAACACAACACGCTGTTACTGTCGCGTGGAGAGTCTTTCCGTGCGAGTGCGCGCCCGTGTGTGGCGCCCCGGCCGCGCCTCTTCCTCCCCACATGCGGCCACCGCCACCGCCACCACCGCCACCCTCAGCGCGCCCCGCGGAACCCGCAGCCACCGCAAGCCACCGCCACGCACGCCCGCCAGGCTACGCGCACACCGCCAGGGCAGCGGCGTCCGTAACCCAGTTTTTTCTCCAGTGCCTACTAATGCCCATAACGCACAGAACTCGAAATAAAGCTATGCTCAGGCCAAGTAAGAGGTGTCTACGGTTTCGTTACACTCCCAGGAACTCGGGAAATATACAGAAAACAATGAAACAGTTTTGAATTTGAATAATTTTTGTATATATTAATATTTGAATAATTCAAATATTTGATTGAGATATTCCATATATTCTAACACTGCACATACCTACTGAGTTCTCATACTCAGTGCGTCACTGCTTATGCGTACTAAGTGCGAGACATCATACTAAGTGGGAGACATTATACTAAGTGGGAGTATGATCATACTAAGTGGGAGACAGCGACGTGCGATCGCAGGGCCTCAAGGAGGAGGCCGATCGCCATTAAATATTTGTTATTCACAGTTTACGCTTGGTTCAGCAACTTTTTTTTTTAAATTCTTGGATACTGTAGTATGTTATTGCAGTATCCGTGAAGACTTGTTAAAATAATTTATTGCAGTTTAATACGATAATGTACAAGTATAATGGGTTATTTGTTTTTCGTTAGCAGTGAGTACACTACGTTTTGGAAAACTTTTTTTTTTTTTTTTTTGTGATTTTGTTGAGCAATATTGCTGCTACAGACCACTGCTTTTATATAAACGATTCTTTTTGTAATATTGTACTGTTTTAACGACATAAGAACACAACATATGGATGAAAAGACTATCTTAATTTTAACTGAAGATCCTTTGCTTCCACTGTTAGTAAGGGAAATAGCAAGAAAGTTGTGAACAAGAATATTCGTACAATAAAACAAGAGTACATGTCATAATTTAATAGAGGATTCACGTTGGACACACGTTTTCCGAGGAGAAACGTCAAATTTCGCTGCAATTTGAAACATGATTCACTAAAAGTTGATTAATATAACCATGTAGATAACACATCGCGAGTATTTTCTTCAAGTAGAGAGCTGATATTTAAGAAAGAAATTAGAGTCTGGGATTAGATTACATGCTGGGAAGGCGTTAAGTACGGAGAAAGTACACATCTGACATAGGTGTGAGTAAGGATATAGAAAGCGAATGTATAGGATTCTCTATAAATGTAATGCAAATCCATTTTACTTGTTTCGATTCCAGAAAGAGGCGAATGACTCTGTAACGTTACTTACTTTTTCAATTAATAAAAATTAAAGACCACCTAGAGAAAAGTAAATCTCAAGAACAAATCTTTAGAGCCTCTTAAGACAAGCCTCTTACAATGAGAGGATGATTGTGTAAAATATCCAACAAACTCATTTAGCACAATATTCTCCAAACACCATTTAGCACTTTTCCAGTCACTTTCGCCTTTCTCTTATTCGACATTCTGCAACGCGAACATCATCTATGTTGTTAGCTGCACCACAGTGAGAGGGGTCTGGAGAACCGTTAGAATGGATCCCAAACGCGTGAAGACCGTTGCACCAGACGCCAGCCGCGCTGTTTTGATTCCGGAGGCTGCGCGAAGGTCGGTCTCTTGCGTGGGTCTCGAGGGGAGGGGAGAGGGAATCTTGTTTGCGAGTAATGGATTCAAAAGGCTGACGTGGCCGACCAAACTCGCGGCAACAAACAAATAGACCAATGAAAGACGACCGCTGGACGGGCGAACGTCTCGTATCTTGCGCGATGAGTGATTCGCTGGAGAGTCGGTAACATTTGTGAGATGAGCTAGCAACTGTTTGACGGCGCTTTCAACAGCGAAACGTGGCGGCCGGTCGCTTGGTGTAAACAGGAAGACAACATTATCATTTCCGAGAACACCGTTGTTGGTTAAACTCGGCATCAAATGATGGACAAATAAATTCGCGTAAATATATTCACCGTTGTTCACTTCTGTACCGTGCTCTTATTAACCTTCCAATGACCCACTGACGTTACAATCCTAACTCTCCATGTCCGTGCCGGTCTTCATCCGTCGTAAACATGTTTAAGACCTGACTGTTTATTGCACATGTAAAACTCAGAGAGGGAATCGCGTCTAATTACTTTCAATGAAGACTGACTGGAGAAACTTACAGGAATTTTTCAGGGTATCTATCACAAGCGCAAAACAAAAGAATAGAAAAGAGAAACATGACATCACGGCCTCTTTGTGCAATGTACTATAAATATATCTAAAAGAATTAATGGGGGATTGTGCTTATGTGTTTTAATATTATTTTTCTAATACAGAAATTACTTTTTGTGAAATGTTATAAAACGATGATGATGATGTTGAATATTCATAATAAAAATGAATAACGTTGACATCTTTTAGAGAGCTAAACATCTCAAAGAATAACTATTCACAATTTTAGATTTTATAATGATTATTGTTATTATTGTAGTTCAAATTGTTTTAAATCGACCCTCATTTAATGAATATTATCTATTAATTACTGATTCCAATGACATTAATTTGAAATAATAACCTTTAAATTAACTATAAAGTACGAACAAATCAATAACTTATTAGTATTTATCGCTTCATAATAACAATAGCATTTCATTATTATACATAATTTGTGTGCCTAAATGATAAACATATAAACAAATAAATAAGTAAACAATTAATAAAAAAAATATTCACTTGTAAAGGGGAGAGGCGTTGCAGCTCTAGCGCCTGAAAAATCAGTAGTTCTGGAGCTTCGGCAGGGTTGGCAAACATGCGTGGGGGCCGGACGTCGGCGCTGAACCCTGGCGGTTGGAAGTGGGACTGCAGCCGGCGGCGGAGGCGCTTCCTTCCGCCGGCGACTTCCCCTTCCCCTTCCGCACCCGTCACCTGTGACGCACCGCGGCGGCTGCGCGATTCTGCAGGGGCGGAGAGCGGGGAAGAGGCCCACGAGGGCTGCACTTCCCGACCTCCCACGAACGGGAGCGAGAGGAATAGCGATTGCTGACTAATGTCAGTGGCGAATTTGTTCTTAAAATGAAGGAACTCAGAAGGAAATTGAGCACCGTCAGTAAGATTTATTTTATTTATTTATTTATTTATTTATTTATTTATTTATTTATTTATTTATTTATTTATTTATTTATTTATTTATTTATTTATTTATTTATTTTTTATTTATTTATTTTTTATTTATTTATTTATTTATTTATTTATTTATTTATTTATTTAATGTTTAAGTTATCTTCAACTGGCGAGATCATTGAGGTTTACAAAGTGATAGCGATTATGATGCAAGAAAGATGAAGGAATCCTTGACGGGGGATCGCAGTGTCCACCACGAAATCCACATGCATGCCTTCCAATACAGACCTCAGTAATTCGTATACTTTATGCCACGAGACCACTAAGCGTCACCTCTGCTAGGCAGTAGAGAGGTAGGTAATGGTGCGAGTAAACATTAGCCTTATGAGAGATAACCATGGACACAACAGACAGAAAGGTGTGAGGAAGTCAGTTTTCTTGGGAGTAAAGTAAACTCTCCACGTCATCGTCCAAAGCAAACGGTAGAGCCAGAGCGCTCCTTATCTGCCTGTCAAATCTATACGTAGGTCCCACGGCCACTCTCTGCCGTATCGACGGGCGCTCACTGTGCACAGTTTTCTGGCAGTCTCTGTGAGTTTTGTAAATGATAAAATATTTTAATTCAGAGTTACAATTACTTTCAATAATAAAAATAATTTTAAACTAATGGAATTAAAACCGCACAGCGTTGCGAGAAAAATAAACTAGAAACCATCGCACCGCTTAGTCATGCGGAATCAACATTAAAAGAAAAGTCGTTTTCTACCACGTTAAGTGATAGTGTAAATTCTAGAGTTTGAATAATTTTAATTATTAATTTTTTACAATTCCTTTTACATGTTAGTTTTCATTGTTTACATGCCTTTTTGAACCCCTACATTAGCCAGAATAAATGTATTTTTGCCTGGCTGTTGTTGATAAAATAAAGGCCTGAACTTCCGGGCTCTACTCATTAGTCTCGTAAGCGCAGTGCATGATTTTATGGCAGGAGGACATCTTCCCCCGCTGGATGGCAAGATTCGGCTCCGACTTACACACACGCTATTGGTTTTCCCTAACAAGGTATCTCCTACAACCGGGACACTTGCCAGTCGGGACACGCTCTAAGTTTCCAACTGAACTGCAGACATGTGTGATAGCGCAGTGCACGAAGTACACGTGTGTGCAAGTAAGGGTGAGGATAGAACTTCGAAGGGGAAAGAAAGATCGCGCGTGGTCCATGGCCCGTTTGTTAGGGTACTGCTCCAGCATTCGCCTGGTGTTCATAGGATAATCCATGGAAAACCACCGATCAGAAGTTGGCCACTGGAATTTTTCAGTCAGCAGCTGTATTCGACCTAGCTATCTAGGTACCGTCGGGACACGAACCCGAGGATCTCCCGATCAGAGGCACTGCAGTGACAACAATATTGAGCCACCCAAGCTGGTTATAGCTACTAAGACGCGCTACAGTAACCTAATTGTAGGTTTCAGAACAAAAATTGGAGGATGAAAGTCTTGCGGTCGGAAGGCGAAAACATGCATTATAAATTATTTTATAAATGTAGACACAGGCATCACGAAGACCCATGATAAACGTAGTGTCGTCGCCCTTTGTATCTACAAAAAACGAATAGCATTCGAAATGATATAGTGCCTGAGGAGTTGCAAATCTGGACACGCTTCATCCAAACATGACTGCCACACAGATAATTTCCTTAGAGATTTTTCTAGTTCTTCGCTACAGTGGGCACTGTTAACTCTAATATACATTACACAATCGTGAAGGTTGGTAGAGTTTCCCACCAGTTTCATTTTCAAAATTTATTGACCCCGACGTGATTTGAACACGCAACCTTCTGATCTGGAGTCAGACGCGCTACCGTTGCGCCACGGAGTCCTGTGTAGAAAGAGGATAAACAGATGTAAACTTCTAAAACAATATTCCGAATGTGAGAATTCTGAATTTTCGTGATATTTTTAGAGTTAAATGATTCCCTTTACGAAATCCTATTTTCTTATTTTCAAATTACAGATATGTCAGCGGATTTTAAGTATGTTGTTGATCATTCTGCAACCTCTTCTTTAGACGTACGAAGATAACAATCCTTCTTGAAGGAGTAGTACAGAGAAAGATAATTGTAATTAATGTTGCAAAAAAAATTGATCTCGAGATTTCGACGGAGATTCAGTTGTTGGGAGATCCCTCATTTTCCAAACGTTTTTATTCCGTGACATCTGACTATCCGTCAATAGGATTTTCGCCAAAATTGATAGTCCACGAACGATCTTGCTGATGTTGCAGCAACTGGAATTTGAAACGGCTATTTTACTTCTGGGGTTACTTTTCATGAAGTCTCTAGAACCTTTCCGATTTTTTCTTCAATGGTACTATAATATACATTTAGCGGATTCATTTCATTTTCATTAAAACCTCTGAATTTTGAAAAATTGCAAAATCCAAAATGTGCCTGACTCCCTTTTACAACTATCAAATTGAAGATAAATATTTTTTTTCCATTAATAAAATCAGTATTCAAAATTAGATCTTTAAATAATGTCATAACATATAATTCATGAAGTAGTGACATTTAAAAAATACGTAAACAAGATTTTCCCCCCAAAACGTTTCTACTTCTTTTTTTGAAATAAGCAAAGTTTTCCTAATACTAGAATACTCTTTCGATTTCCATTAAAACCCTTGAAATACCAAAATTTGTAAAAGTTTTCGACATGCTCCTTCAGTTATGTACCTAAAGAAAAATATTTTGTCCTTAATGCAATATATTCTTCTATATTAGATATTTAAATAGAATATAAATATAGAAGATAATAAGATATAAATTGAACCAGGGTACCCGTGTGAGAACTCTCGCATGTTAAATTCCACCCGCTGCCCTATCTTTCCATTTCCATATTAAGAGGGAAAGTTGTTAATGAAACGTGTTTATTTGTTTAACAAATTTAATAAGGTAGGTTCCAATGAACCTATAGAATTTAAAATAAAATTAAAGAACATTGCAATTAACTTTTGAAACAAACTTTGAATAAATGTTTATTTAGTATTATAGACATGTTCTGGAAACAATTCACAACACTTCCTTTAAAACAGCATTTTAATTAATTATATAATGATCCTTGACATTTAGCTTTTCGCTTTTCTTGATAGTCACAAAAATATTACAAAAGCTTTTTACTCTCGAGAAAGCTTTTTAAAGTTTTCCATGCTAAAAATACAGAATTATTTAAGTTTATTATCGAACTGAGAGGTACATTTCTGCAATTTAACCGCCCACAATTCCAAATAATTATTTTCATTACTAGGGTCCGGATAATTATGTAATAACATATTATCCTAAAGTAACTCTGTCAAGTGGAATAAACGATGTCTTCACATTTCATACAGGATAGTACCAAAAATCGTTGACGTTTTAGTACATATTTTTACATATTTTGCCCGAAAGTACATATTTTACTCAAAAGAACATATCTTCATATAATACTATTTTTTTTCATTTTTTCTGCAATTTTTTTAAATTTAATTTTTCATTTTTCGTGTATTTTTTGTTAAGGAAACTCCCAGACAAACAGTTCAGCTTTGTCAAACTTTTTTCTTCTTTAACAACCTCTCAAATGCCGCTTTTGCATCGCGTTGGAATTAGTCTGTCAGTAAATTCCGACGTTATTGCAAATAAAAGGGCAAATCATTGACGCAATCCTTGTTTCTGGTGTTGATTTTCGCGTGAGTATCGCAGAGAAACAAAGGAAGATAGGTTTGTGGAAATGATACGTTTAGTAGGCGATATCGCGTACGCACTTGGCATCTCTCAGGGGTCTCCCTTGAATTTTTTTAATTCCCTTCACCAGAAATTAATCGACCAGCTCAGGAAGCGCCGTTGACATTTTTCTTTCCCCGATTGTCACACGCGAACCTCCGCCGTTGTTTGTAAATTCTCTTTTTGAACCGAAATTATGAAGTAAATTCACGATGTGACTCTGAAGCTTTGGATTAAACCTTATGGCGTAACGCCGTGTGAGAATATAGCACAGGCAAGTATAGCTGTTTCCGTAGATTGTTAATTTCGAAATCCATGTTGGCAATTTCAAAACGCGTCGTGTATACTGAGAAAGGCTTCCGATTGTACTTAAAAAAAAAAAGACTAATTTTTTGAAAAAACTGAAAGGGAAATTGGTTGATAAGTTTGAATTTAATTTTTGTTGCCTTTTTTAAAGTGCCGCTTAGTCTTAGCTGTTTTGAAAATATATGGAAAAGTTCCGGTCATAAGGATGCATTAAATATGTAAGTTTACGGGTGTATAGTGGCCCACAAGTCTTTAACAATCCGGAAACTCATTTAAACTGGCCGAATAATTGTTTTTTACCTTACCGATTTAGAGAATTTCATAGGAAGAAGTTTCGGGGTTATCGTGCCTAAATTTTTTGGGCTTAAAAGGGTAAGTCCATTTTGTTAACTGTGACGTGTTACCAAATTGCAACCATCAAACTATTGCAAAAGAGTAACCAATACAATGCCGTTTGTGTGGCCTCATGGAGTTAAACAGTAATGTCTTCCTTCTGGTATTAATCGAGCATCATACATTTGCAAGGCGGCAGAAGCCCTGCAGGAATTGTATCCAAAATTACCACTTCTAACCTGTCCTGTGCATGCGGTGGGTTGCGAGTTGGACTGATTAGATCTCAGATCGATAAAACTGACGAATGGATTTCTAATACAAAAAAGATTAACAAGATGGAGCACCAGGGTTGATACAATGATTAACAATGCAGAAAATGTCGATTTTATTCATACTAATTATATTTTGATTCTAAGCGTGCATAAGCAAGCGTCCATAGCCATATCAAAGCATTTGCTTGATGCTGAAAAGTTGAAAAGCTACATTGCTCCATTTTCAGCAAGCTCTACAATTAAATCTTTGGAGACGTGTTCCTTGAAACTTTCCGACCACCTCGAAATTGCCCAATCAGCAGTCGCTTTTAGAAGAACTTCATTTACCATTGAAAGGTCAATAGGAGATCTAGTAAAGAAAAAGAGGTCTTCAGTTCTGGAGAAAACCCTGATTCAAAACAATTTGTGCTATTAGTGCAATGCAAAGAAGGGATAATTCCGTCACACTGAATATTGACCACACGCCAGAGAATCTGTGCAAGTTTAAACACGCACTAGTGACTCGTGCGATGTACCACGCTCTTTTAGTCAGTACAAGGCCCTCTCACTAGATAATAGGAAAAGTTTCATTACTGAAAATTGGAAACAAATATTTGTTTCTTATTGTTATGGAAATCGTTGTTAATAATAGGATTAGGGAAGGTGTAATGTTTAATTTTGGTCTTTATTTTATGAAACAGAATAATATACCCTAAGATAAATGTATTTTAATAAAAAAATAATTGATTTATTCATACATATTTCTTTCTTATCAGTACATTTTTCTGTATATTATAACTCATTTATATGTATGAATTTTCCCAATTTTTGGTACAGAATTATTTTTGATTTTGTAGGTTACTGATTTTGCAGATTCTATAGATACACAAGGTTATATCACAAACTTTTCACAGAAACAAGAATGTCAATACTAACATCGATAAAAGTCAGCACTATACACTAAAAAGCAATCTTTATCGTCATCAAGCAACTATTAATATTTCTAATTGCTAGAGCATTTAGTTCTTGAATGAATGATAATGCAAATAAACCTCATCAGACAGCTCAAACCATTGTGTACGCAGAAAGCATACACATATAAGTTGGAGAAATCTAAGCCTTATACGCGTGACGTCATAAACAAAGATCGCCTCCAGCGCCGAGTAATATAGTTGGTATTGCGGGTTAAATGAATATTTATATGCATTTTTTAAACAAATCCTTCAGATATTTAAAGTCAAAATGCAATTCGCCACGTCTCTGTGATATTATC
Source organism: Gryllus longicercus (assembly GCA_038098605.1). NCBI lineage: Eukaryota > Metazoa > Arthropoda > Insecta > Orthoptera > Gryllidae > Gryllus > Gryllus longicercus. The sequence goes on along the minus strand of JAZDUA010000448.1, from coordinate 934,107 downwards.
TTTCTTTAGAGACCTTATTTATAAAAATTGGTTGCTTGTGAGATCGCAAAAGGTATGTTTACAACGGAAATAATATTGGAGACGATTAAACATAAAAAATATGTAATACATCTAAATTAGATATATTACATATTTTCTGATATCTGTTATTTAATATAAGTAATTTGCGCACAAATTTGAGTAAACTCGAGACAATTTTCCCCAAAAATGCATAAATTTTTTTTTCTTTCAAAAATGGTTCCAAATATTTGGTAAACTATATACAATTGTACCGAAACACGTTTGTAAGGATAGAGTACTGGAATCTCTCAGCTCTATAGAGCAAGTGCAATGTTCTTTAAAACGTTTCGATTAAAAATATGAAAGAATTTTGTTTCTAATCACTCAGGCTTTTCTTTATGAAATTTTTCACGAGGTTGCTGAAGATTCTTAGCATAGAAGTTGATAATTTACAATATTATGTAATCGTTACATATAATACGAGAATGTATGTGCTTAATGCTTCTGCACCACAACTTCCCCTGAACAATATGACACATGAAAACAAATAGATGTTTACACATTGTTTCTAGATAACTTTAACGTTTGATTTAAGATTGCCTTCTTAATAAAATAACCACAATGTGCGTATGATTCCGGAAAAAGTTTTGCATTTACACCAAATGCATTTGTGATTAAGAAAAGAACTCGCTTCCCGAATTCTCAGACCTACCACTGATAGGTATAAAATACAACGCACAGATAACGGAAGGAACTCCACATCCTTCCTGTGGAATAGAGGGAAAAGGTACATCCTGTACAAATATTTAGACTTCCTCCTGCGATTGCAGTTACGAAACAACCGAAATGGTTATGTGAAATAAAATATACAGAGAGGCATTTCAGGAAGAAAAACACAGCAGTCCTCAAAATCTTAGCAATAAATAATTTCTTTACCGTATTGGTTTGGAAACAGATTTCCTTAGAGTGTGTTTTTTATAATTTTCCAACCTTTTCACACACTTAGAAACTTTGGGCGCATTTCCAAGACTCTAAGTGCTGATGTAGACGCGGGAGGTCATTCGCCTCATTTGCGAACATCGAGTGAATCGTAATTCTAATGGTTGGCTGGAGGCAAAGATTCAGACTGACGAATCTCTAAAAAAGCACGAGTTGTGAGGAAACATCTGAGTTTTGTGAGAACATGAATTTTCGGGTAATTTTGGGTGTCAGGTGGCAAAATGGCAGGGGAGAGGTGGAGTAAAGGAATGGGGGTTGGTGGCGGGAGGGCGGCGGGAATGGCGGCATGATGGCGGTGGGAGGGCGGCGTGAGGGCGGCGGAAGGGAGGCGGGAGGACGGCAGGAGAGCAACGGGAGCAGCGTGAGAGCAACGGGAGGGGGGCAAGAGGGCGGAGGGAAGGTTGGCGGAAGGTCGGTGTGAAGGCGGCGGGAGGGTGGTTGGATGTGGGCGAGAAGGCGGCGGAGGGCGGCGGGAGGGCGGAGGGAGAGCGGAGAGAGGGTTGATGGAAGGGCGTCGGAAGGGTGGAGGGAGGGTTGGCGGGAGGGCGGTGGGATGGCGGCGGGATGGCGGCGGGATGGCGGCGGGAGAGCGGCGGGAGGGCGGCGTGAGAGGGCGGCATGGTGCTGGGCCACGACACGAGAACGATGGGAAAGCGGTGAGATGGCGGCGACAGGGTGGCGCGGAGGGAGGGCGACGAGCGGCGAGGGCGGTAGCGGGTGGGCGTTGGGCACGACGCCCGTGAGTCAGTGGGGTGCGCCCACCCGCCGGCGCCGCGTCACGGAGACGAAAAGGCGAAGGCGCGGAGTCGAGCGTCAGCGGCTGCAGCTGCCGCATCCGGGGCAAGAAATGTAGCGAGGCGAATGAAGCCTTAGACACTGGCGTTTGCACGTACATATTCATTAGGCATTAGATCACCTGGAGCTCGGATTCGCCAAGGATTCAAAGTTCACACTTAAAACGTATAAAGTTATGATTCATCTCAAGTCATCTGAAAAATGTATTCACAAATCCAAACGAATCAACAGCTCTCTTTAGTTGTTTGATAATGAAGAACAACTTACTGTTTACTGCAAGAAGCTATTTTCCTGAAATATCAGCTTTTCATGAATTAACTTTCATATCCTTGGTTTGAAATACACAGGATGCTTAATATGGTAACTTAAATTTTAACACAAACATATTTCAAATAATAAAAAAAAATATTAAAATCAGTTGTGGATGTTAAAAAACCATTTGGAGAACTCCATTCAAAATTCAACATTCTAACACGAAATCCAAGGCAGTAAGCAGATAAGAGTACCTTCAAACCGCCTACACTACTATGACACAAAATATTTCATTTTTAAAAATCGAAATTAATAAACCGTAGCTTTCTATATACGAAAAATTAACCGGAAGAGAGAGAGAAATCAATAAACCGATTTCGTTTCTCTACAGACCATACCGCCAACTCCTCCCCCGCAGCAGACTCCGCCACTGCCGGGTCCCGCGCCGCAACCAGCGGCGGCCTAAAAACGGCCCAGTGGACTCGCCAACTTCCCGCGAGCACGCGGTTTGCCGCAATAGCATACTATTACTTCGATTACGCGCTGTTGTCTCCACAGCATTACGTTGGTGGCTTGCGTCCACACAACTTACTTCATGGATGGCTGGGCATTGAGAAGCCGCGGTCACTCAAGCCAGCGAACGAGTGGCGCCCTTATTACTGTTGGTCGGGGTCACCTAAAAAAAGGCAACTTCTGTTTGCTAAAGAACCATTCAGTTTCATTACATGTATTACAATTGTCAGTTACTTAGACACCCCAATGGAAAGTAAATAGCTTTAAAAAGACAAACTTAACTGCATGTACTTATATTACATCTTGCTAAATGCGCAACTTGAACGACAGAATAATTTTAACATGAAAATTATCGAACAAAATTAGATTAGGTGAACTGTAACAGTTTGCTTCGGTAATGGGAATTATTATTGACAAAAAATGAAAAGTAAAACTATGATAAACTTACTTGTTAGATTTTCAAATAGATGATATTCCAAAATTTGGAAATCAAGTCTCCATTTTTTTTCAAGATTACACATTGAATTAAAATAATATGCTGTTGAACGTAGTAGAAATAAGATAAATTTGTAGAAGTACGCTGTCTAAATATCGTCGAAAGCCGGTGTGATGACACGTATTTAAGAATTTTAAAACGGAAGACCAAAAACCGCGACCAAAATCTGCACGCAAGCTAACACTCTAATTAGAATATTTATTTTCTAAGACACATTAAATCGATTTTTTTCCACATTATTTACATCCGATGAATACATGGAAGATTTTACGCCCAAAAGTGGAAATCTAAAAAAATGTACTATTCCAAGAAAATACCACACTCTGTCTCTGATTACTGTTTCAGCGCGAATCCTTAATGAGAAGACAAAGGTGAATGATGTTTGCACTTGACATCTCAGATCATCAGAATACACTAATTCCCTGCACTGATGTGTTTTTACTCCACGAATTACAACTTCAGGTGAAAACAAATTAAGATGTTTTGACCATGTAAACCTTCCAAGTATGTTTAACAAAACATTCTTATCGTATTCAGTCAAATGAACATAGTGCATTCGGCAATCTAAATTTTATTTTAAGTGCCTATCTTTTTTCAACAATAGTAAAATATTGTACAAGGAATTAAAACTTACAGAGAGCGAGGAGATCACCCGACTGTATTCCGTGGTCAACTTTCACTCACCCCCGCTTCCCGGGTAATCCCCTTTCACTGTTCGTTTCATGAGAAGGCAGAGCCAGACTGCATCTCATTGCATTCACCAGGTGTTTCGTAAGGAGTCAAAATTGTCAAGTTTCCATTCGTAAGTAGTGCAAATATATTTTCTCGCACCAGTCCAGAGAAAACCTCAAACACATGTGAAATTTGCTTAATCACCGGAATTTCGTTTGATAAGTGAGCGAGACAAGAAGATGCTCGTGATGGGTGGTTTCAAATTTTGTTTTCACAAACTTTTAAGCAGTGGTTTTTAACATTGGCATTGCTCTAAAAGGACATGCAAATCTTTCTTGAAAACGGAAAGAAATATATTCATTAAAGTTGATCAATATACCATAATAGTAAGCACACCACGGCAGAAGTAGACATAAATGCTTAAGGTCTCTCCACAATAGCCCGCTAACGAGAACGGCAACATGGAAGCGTGGGCTGGAACGGCACCGCGAGGTACCCTTCACAGTAAACGTCGACGGGAAGAGGCGCTATCAACCTCTTGCGGCATAAAAGAGAACTTCAAGGAACAATTGCCGAAACCAAAGAATTTCTAGCTAGGCTACTCTGTTCACTTTTTGCTTTGCCATTTGTCTGTTGGGTTTGCGTGTGCTGCTACGAATAATGAATACTTTGACGAACGAATATTAAATAGAAAACAAAATCATAAGAATGTAAAAAATGCGAAAAACTACTACGAACTTTCTGAAAATACAACTAACTAAATTTTTATCAATAAACAAACAAGTTCAATGTACACTAACGAAACAATTAAAAGTTATTTTTCTGAGAAATTTTAATTCTAAATATTAATTTTGAATAGAAAAACAATTACACTGTAATGACTAAAAATAACTAAAACAACGAAAATGACTATTAAAACCCGCCACAATCCCTAATCTCGTAAATCTACGATCTAACCTCCATATCGCGAACTCTATCAGTAGGAAAGCTTCGCCGCCACTTGCACATTCATTAGTCGAGACGTTCCCGTTTACGAACTATTGGAGAGCGACGCTCGTATGGGTAACGGAATGGGATGCAGTCGGGCTATCGTTTTGGAGGAGATAGGTAAACGGCTTCTGAAAAATTGACTGCGGGATGCAGTCGGTATACGTCCATGCAGTCGAGCTATGCATTTTTGGAGAGGTAGGCAAACGGCTTAGAGAAAGTTGACAGCGGGATGCTTGCGGTAAACGCCCGAGAGAAGGAGAGAGAAAGAGAGAGAGAAGAGGAGAGAGCGAGAGGTAGAGAGAGAGAGGTAGAGAGAGAGAGGTAGAGTGAGGTAGAGAGAGAGGTAGAGTGAGGTAGAGAGAGAGGTAGAGTGAGGTAGAGAGAGAGAGGTAGAGAGAGAGAAGGTAGAGAGAGAGGTAGAGAGAGAGGTAGAGAGAGAGATAGAGAAAGAGAGGTAGAGAGAGAGAAAGAGAGAGACAGAGAGACGGAGAGAGATATTGAGAGAGAGATTGAGAGAGATTGGGAGAGAGATTGGGAGAGAGATTGAGAGAGAGATTGAGAGAGAGATTGAGAGAGAGAGACGCGTTCCCGTTCACGTGCTATTATGGAGCGGCCATTACATATTAAGAAGGGAAACGGATCGGGGTAGAGTCGGATTATGCCTTTAGCTGAGGTAGGTAAACGTTTTCGGAAAAGTTGACCGCGGGATGCAGACGGTATACGCCCGAGAGGAAGAGACGGAGAGAGAGGGAGAGAGGCGCGCCCCGCCCACCACGATGGCCCATTGTTTCGCGCGGGGACACGCCGCTCGCAGCGCCGCCCAAGTCTCCAGAGCAAGGTGGGTTATTCTGGGCACAAGCGAAAGAATTCAGGACTCATTCCGTTCCCGGAACATTCTTGGAATGCTGGTTGATGAGGCTAACGGGCTGGGATACTCCCTCCGAAAGCAAAATGATTGGTCAGAGTGGTTTTGCTAAGAATTACAGATCTCAGGGTGCGATATGCATTGAATAAGCCGCAAATCGGATTATAAATTAAACCGGATAGGTGCGATTTGACAGTAATATTTTTCTTGAAGTAGAAATGATATGTGTGGCAAAAACAGTGGCTTGTTTGTCACTTTCAAGCTATTTATTTCAGTTTTACATAGGGTAAAAATACGATATTCAGTTTTCTAGAAAATGACGTTTTGAGCTGGTAACTATTAAGAGAAGTTCTCTTTAGAAAGGCTGAAAGAAAATATTCGGATCAAGAAGCAGTAAAAAAATCCATGTATTCACGCTCAAAATATAAATTCTTTAACAATCGAATATAACTCATTTTGAATATTTTCAACCCGTTTACTCAAATAAACTGGCATACGTAATCCGAAAACGAAAAACTATTCGTCTACGAACGGGTACAAAAGGGGAAAAGAAAAAAGAAGGAAAAAATTTCATACGACGACTGTACTCCTGTGACGAATTGCCTAATTTGTTATTTCACCTATTTTAATCCATAGTGCCTTAAAAGTTTTTCCGACTTGTTAACATTTTTATATATCTTTAGGTCAAGTATATTTGCAGGAAAAAACATGCATAGAGCTGTATTTTAATTGCTTAATTTATTATTAACCAATTTTTTTTCTCCAAAGGGTGATATTCGGGAATTTCATTACTTTTTTTCTCCTCCTGAAACGCATGTGTATTACTACCCTATTTTAATAAAGGCGGTTTTAAAGAGCTCCTACTCAGAGGTTCAGATGATGCATCGTATTTATCGAAGCTACAAGATTTGAAGATGATGTATTCCTGGTACCTCGCCTGACTGTTGGTTGCAGAAAACGAGATCTAAGAAGGCAGGTAGTAGAGAGTTACCTAAAATGGAGATCCTCCATCTGTGGTTCAGAATGAGTGTGCCTTATTGTTTTTCAAATGGTGAAGCAAGGATTCTTCATCCCGGTAACCTGACCGAGTCCACGAAACAAGATTTACTCAACGGCGATGCCACATTCTCGAAAATGAACTGCATGGTCGTCATGATCCAGGTCACGAGCTCATATCTAATTTCAACCAAAACTAACTAATTTTCATGTTCCTGTTTCAATACTTTTAATTTTAATTTCTCAAATGTACGAGAGCAACGGCTTTAAGAGTCTCCGGCAAATATACACTTCAGCTACTCTCGAATTCTATACCTAACGTAATAAACGTATATATTTCAAATTGTCAGCGTTTATACCACAAGAATTTGGCGATAGCGTTCTTGACCCGGGCTCGCCAAATAGCACAGGTCCAGAGTACTTCATTACTCTTTAAGCATCTTATATTATTTTATGTGTTTATGAACTATTGAAACGTAGACAATCATATGATTATTGAATGAGTTCGCTAGGACAAAGTGTTATTGTAATTAACCAGTTACATTTTAGACTGTAAATAAACGAGATAGGATTCAAAGTATGACTTCTGTTTTTAAATACATCATGCTAAAATAACATTGCATACAAAAGCACATTCTGCATGAAACATCACATTTCATTTCCTACAACAGAGTATCACAATACCCATATTTCTTGTGGAGAATATTTGGGGTGTAAACTCAATACGGACTGAGAATATTGGTATTTTGGTAGCTTTTTCCTCTCTGTCAGTCTCTGTCACTCTCTCTGTCTATCTCCGTCTCTATGACCCTGTCCCTCCTTTCTACGTCTCTCCGTGTCTTTCTGTGTCTCTAGTGGAGTTACAACAAAATTAACACATTGACCTTCTGGGTGGAAAAGCACAATGTTCCAACTTTCATGTAGATCGGTCACACGATGTCGGAGTTTACCGCACTTATATATTTCAACATTCATTTATATGTATATATATATATATATATATATATATATATATATATATATATATATATATATATATATGTGTGTGTGTGTGTGTGTGTGTGTGTGTGTGTGTGTGTGTGTGTGTGTGATCAGGGCTACAATTTGTACGTAAATACATATTAGGTTCTATATTAGTCACGATTAAACTTTTGTTTGTTTCCGAATCTGTCTTTTTGATGAGCCACAGTTTTCTATACTTCCAGACATAGTACATATTTTTACGTATTTAAGGGGAGGATAATTCCATATTTTAGTCTTTCAAATTTAAAGTGCAGTTTAAAGTGCAATTTAAAGTTCCGAATCGAGTTTAGAAGCAACTGATTTTTAAATAGATGATTATCACGAAAGGATTATGGCTATTTATTTGTATTGTGGCCATACACATAATAATGTTCAATCTATTTTAGTACATGATTGAATCTCGTTCTACAACCAAAATTCAAACAAGTTTTTTTTGTCCGTTGTAATTGTAACTTAAATATTTGCTTTCCATTGTTTGTCCATATTTGTGTCCCTCTTTCTGTTTGATTTAATTGAATTGTGAATCTTTAATGTATAAAGTAATCAAAAGTTTTTCGAATCCGATAAATTCATGCCTATTTTATCTAACTAATATTTGGCAGTTGTCCATCACTGCATCCAAGTCACTTGACACAATGTTCAATTGCATGCCCCGCATGCAATATAACCTGACTTTCAACACAACTCGTAATCTCTAAAATATGCTAACATCTACTTTCAAGAATTGTAAAGGTGAATTCAAAGACCGGAAGAATAACCTATTACGTAATGAGTGAACAACAAATGATTTACCTTGAAAACAAAAAAATCGAAAAGTATTGTATTCAATATTTGCATAACCTACAATGCATCAGAAAGTTTTTAGTGCAAGAGGATTGTCTAGAAGAGCTATTTAATACTCCGCAACGCTCATTTAATTGTATAATATTCCGAGAACGTGTGGAGAAGTAATTTCCCGATACTAAAAACGGTGCTTATGCATGCACGTTTGAACGTCCGAAAAAAATCCATGTCCATAACCAGCCTGTCTTCCTCGAAAAGTATATACAATTTATAAGCAGAAATATCAGGAATGGGGATAATGTTCTTGGAAATACCAAACAATACCAGAGCTGAGTATCGTTTTTCTTTAGAAAAAACACTGAGGCACGACGGCCATTATCCCGTGAATAGAAAACCTTAAATTTAAAAGTCATCTTCTCGGGGAGCGATATGTAAATTTTCTCACGTATCGCGTATCCCATTACCATATCGTTACCGGAGGTTCTTAACCCAGTTGTGAAACTGTGTGTGTGTACGTGTGTGTATATGTGAGTCTTCTGCTGTAAACTTGCCGGCGAAGAACGACGCTTTAATTCTGGTCGAGTTCCGGAAATGCTGCCAAATATTAATTATGATGACACAACTCATTAGCGTTGATTATCAAGTGGCGTAATGGTCTTCCCTCTAAAGCATGGAACCTGGCAGCAGGTTGATGGGAATGCGAGCATCTGATTGTTGACGTAAGGAGACGAATCTATAGTGAAGGGGGTTAGAGACCTGTACTCGGAACAAGTTTGACGGTGTAAGTATCTCTGGAACATCATTAAGATAACAGCCCAAAAATAGAACGCGACGATTAAATTTTCTTACGTAGGCTCTGCGTTTTGTGAAATCTTCATCAACACCCATTGGAAAACCTAGAGCCGCGGAAGTGATTAGAATAATATACCTATTTAGAAAAGGATATTAATCAGCAGATCAAGATAATGTCAGTGAAGCCTCTACGTCCAATGTGTGGTGGGAGGGTCAGACGCTCAACTGAGGCGATGGGGCGATGTTTAAGGGTTTATGATAGTAGTACCTTTAATCTTTGTTGAATATTCTCCTTGTCATTCTATGTCTATGATACTCTATGACACAATTCCCGCTGAGTAGCCTAAGATGGGCACAGCACAAGTGTTAATAGCTTTGGAAGTGTTCCCATCATTAAGTTCAGATTTAAAATAAATATTATTATTATTATCATTATCATTATCATTATTATTATTATTATTATTATTATTATTATTATTATTATTATTATTATTATTATTATTATTATTATCCCATTTCTTCTTATTCTTCATCTCTTCTTCGAATTACGTCTTCCTTTCCCGCTAAACTAAATGTCACATGGCAATTGCAGGGGTATCTGCAACACGAAAGCGTTCACCTCATTAACGTCAAGCGGATTGCCCGTAAAACAATTGTCAGACGACAGGTATGCGAGGCGTTCAGCTACATTTATTGTATTGTAGTTGTAAACGATTATCGTCAGCAGCTCAAGCATCAGCGTACGCCGTACCACCCGCGCCGTCAGCCGGGTGATGAGTGTGCCTCTGACTCGGAGGTCCTAGGTTCGAGTCCCGATGATGATAGGGTTTTCGACACTAGCTTTCTCTACTAGGTGTAATTCAGACGCTCTGTCCGGAGGAGAATTCTAACGACCGGCTGCTCTGATCGGTAGTTTTCGGTGGTTTCTCCGATCAACACCAGGCGAATGCTGGAGCAGTACCCTAGAAAATAGGCCACGAGCGATATTTCCTTCCTCTTCTTTGTCCTATTCTGATCCCTTACACCCATTTAAACTAACGTGCAGTACACTATCACACGACCCGAGAGACCGATCGGGAACGTCGTATAGTACGATTTATTTAGACGTGCACTTGAGGTAAATCAGCCGTTGCGGTTTCATCCAATCGGGGGCTAATATGTCGCTACAGTGACGTCACTACGGGGACGTTCAAGCTCCGGATTGAATGAAACCGTGAAATGCTGATTTACGTCAAGTGCACGGTGAAATAAATCCTAGTAGAGCTTGTCCGCTTCTGGGAGATACCTAGTAGGGGAAAAACCCCACTAGCCGACGGTAGGTCTACGCCGGTTCTCGCCATCCAGCGGGAAAAGACCACCACTTCCTGAGGGAAAAACTTTAACTACACTTTCAGGACTAATAACCTTTGTAGTTGACGCGCCAGGAATAACTAACAATCAATGAATCATCAATTTTATTAACGAATTTTAAACGATGGTTGCCATCAGCTCTAGCATCGGCGCACGCCGCACCGTAAGCCGGATGGTAACGGTTGCCCGTCGTAACCGCCTCGGGCCGAGGAGGTGGCTGGCAACTGAAGACACTGCCGTGCCTCTGACCGGGAGGTCCTAGGTTCGAGTCCCGACAATGGCAGGGTTTCCGACACTAGCTTTCTTGGTAGTTCTGCTCTGATCGGTAGTTTTTGGTGGTTTCTCGGATCAGCACTAGGCGAATGCCTGAGTAGTACCTAGCAAATTGGCCACGGACAGAGCGCGATCTTTCCTACCTCTTCCTTGCCCTGTTCTTACCCCTTACTTACACCCATTTACACTAACATGCACTATCCTACCACGCATGCTTGGAGACCGGTCGGGAGCTTAGATCTTGACCCGCTGCTGGGAGATACCTGGTTGAGAAAACCCCACTAGCCGACGGTAGGTCTACGCCGGTTCTCGCCATCCAGCGGGGGAAGACCACCGCCAACTCCCGAGGGAAAAACACTAACTACACTTTCGGGACTAATAACCTTTGTAGTCGACACGCCTGGAATCACTAACAATGAATCATCAATTTTATTAACCGATTTTCAACGATTGTTGCCATCAGCTCTAGCATCGGCGCACGCCGCGCCGTCAGCCGGATGACGAGCGCAGCCTCGCGGCGGTTCGCTATCTCTCCGCCATTGTGTTCGCGAGTGGTCCGCGCTCGTTACGGGCCGGGCCGGCCGGCCGGGCGGCGCTAAGGCCCGCTTCACACGGCGCCGCAGAAGCGCTCGAACCCGCCGCAGAACACCCTCCGGCGACGACGGACAAAGGGGCCGCAGCAGGTACCTGCTTCGGTCCCTTTCTTCGTCGTCGCCCGAGGGTCTTCTGCGGCGGGTTCGAGCGCTTCTGCGGCGCCGTGTGAAGCGGGCCTAACGGAACGTGACGACCCGCCGGCGCCTCGACCTTTCTCCCGCGCTGCGCGTGCGCTCGCTCGCCGCGCGCCGAAGCTATTATGACACGGTGCGTGGGAGAGAATTAGCGCATGAGCAGACTCTAGTTGTAGTTTTAGATTTATTTAGTCCAAAAAAAAAAAAGTAAAAAGTGTGTGTGAGGTATGGGGGAGACAATAATCTGCGCACGTTCTAAGCACTAAGCTTAGACTAAGCACCCGCAAAAGTTTTTAAACAAAATTTTACACTAGTTCACAATTAAAGTATTTATTATTGCTTTTAATATAAAATTAATTCCCGGGATTGGTCAGTGTGGATAAAGAAACAATGAGTTATGCCAACCTTTCGAAATATTTAATTTCTTCATCAGAGCTTACTAATTCATATTAAAGTCGTCTCATTTCCAGTCGCCAAGCCCAAATGAGGCTGGATTTTAATGGGTATTAGTGAGCCCTGAGGAAGAAATTAAACATTTCGAAACGTTGGCATAATTGATTGTTTCTTTATCAATATTGACCAATCCCGTGAACTAATATTATATTTCATCAATGGTCGTGATTTCTACAATGGCCAATCTTTTTTTTTTTAATTACAAGCGTTATAGTTTATTTTCATTCACACTTTCAATATATGTTTAATATGATTGAGATTAGCTGACCAGGGTGGCCGAGGTGGCTAAGAGCGTGTACCACTTCTGCGCTTCGGTCTGAAGGGTCGCAGGTTCGAGACCGGCCTTGGACATGTTTGCCCATTGTCTCTCGTGTATGTGTCGTGGCGGAGTGCCTCGCGTTCGGCTGACAGGAAATCAGACCTAAGATCAGAAGTATTATACGTTTTATACATCAGAGGTACAATACATAACCAGATCTCTCATGATTATAAATGGAGTTATTTTAGCTTAGCCAAGGGAAGATTAAATGTGCTGGAAATCTATACTATTATATTACATTAAGCAGTAACTAATATAAGAACTTTTAAGTTTTTAATGTAATTTTTAATATTAATGTTTTCTTCATACCTTGCTAATCGTACACACTTCCAGCTAAAGGAAGAGATCTGAGGAATAGATTACAAAATGGAACATAACATTTGGCCCGTTTTCTAATAGAGACGAAGGGAACATGAACTAGCTGAAATTCCAAAAATACTGAGTAACAATTTCAAATGAAAACAACGCGACAAAAATTCCCTGACGTGTGATCGAGCCGAAATGGATTACACCGTTAGAGTACGCGCGTGTCTCTCGAAGAGGTCGATGAATGAACCATGAGTTCACTTGGTATTTCCTTCGCTACACCTGGGACTTCCCAAGGTGAGAAAGCGTCTAAGCCACTTGCTTCTCATAAGGCCCGCTTCACACGGCGCCGCAGAAGCGCTCGAACCCGCCGCAGAACACCCTCCGGCGACGACGGACAAAGGGGCCGCAGCAGGTACCTGCTTCGGTCCCTTTCTTCGTCGTCGCCCGAGGGTCTTCTGCGGCGGGTTCGAGCGCTTCTGCGGCGCCGTGTGAAGCGGGCCTAAAACGAGCGGGGGCAGCAGCAAATTCCACTCCGAGCGAAAAATTTAACAAGGGATTTCCCACCGCCGCTTGTAGTCCCGCTCAGGGGTTAAAAATAAGCCAACAGGAACTCACCGAACTGGATTCCTGATGGGATCACAATCTTCTTACGGTGTTAAGAAAGGCTTTTCGCGTTAATATTCTCTTGTCTGTAGACTACTCAAGCGGTAGTTCCGGAAGTTCTATTATTTTTATGAGCTCCGACAGACACAATGATGGTGAAGGTGTGCTGTTCGGTGTGTGTTCGTGATCGGTTATGTTGAAATGCCTCTATCGCAGATCTAAGCATTGTGTCTCCTACGTCACGAATGCTGCAGGGAACTATAATCTGCAAAACAATTGTACCTTATTTGAAGACGGGTCCTTACATGTTCAGATATTATTATTATTATTATTATTATTATTATTATTATTATTATTATTATTATTATTAATATTATTATTATTTTAGCGTATAGGCCATTACTGACCACGCTACACGATTAACGTGTGTAATTCTTCCAGGATCAGCTTCATCCTTGGATTACAACAAGGTTGTTACCCCTTGAAGTGTGAATTATGAGATAAAAGGATGATGATGATGATAGGTGAAGGGACAATCACAAATATGAACATGTCTACGCAGGACTCGAACCTGCAGCCTCCTTGGCACAGACGACGGCTGCCGCAACCGTCTGCTCCACGGGGCCGACATCGTTGTGGTTGTTTTTGTTATTATTATTATTGTTATTATTATTATTATTATTATTATTATTATTATTATTTCTATTATTATTATTTCTATTATTATTATTTCTATTATTATTATTTCTATTATAATTTTTATTATATTCGTAGAGTGAAACTGCCATTATACAGGTGTCTATACACCATTCAAGTAACCGGGATCCTAATATTTATATTGCAACATTGTAAGCTTTAAAGTTACTATAAGGTCGCATATTTTTCCAATTGGACCCTAGCAACAATTCGGGAATTCTGCAACAGTGCGATTGCGAACTCACGTTGTAACTCTGGGTCAATGACCCCACGATAAGGCTTTCGTCCAGTTTCCCTGATCCTCGAGCAAATGTTGAGATAGCCCCTTGTTTTGCTTCTGGACATAATGGAACTTCAAATAAACTTCTCCCCACTGCACGTCACACACAGTTTTTAACTGTTTTTGATGTAAATAAATAATTAAGTAAATAATTAAGTAAATAATTAAGTAAATAAATAAATAAGCTCTCTTTTTTTTCTTTGATATGAGTCAATTCACGAAGTTTCGCCGTCATGTTTTGATGCACTTTGTAGATCAGATTGGGAAATTAAACTCTATATGAAGAGACGAACAAATATGAAGTTAAAAATGTGAATTCAGGAAGCGTCAATCGTTCGAGATTCGATTTATTCAAATCTAGCGGTGAGGGATTAAATCTATAGTAAAACACCATTACTGTAAAATTGTGAGAATCTATATTGAAAAATTAATAAAATTGAAATGAATATTCTATTAAAAGTAGTAGAAACATGGAAATTTTCATAAGGATATGAAACCTGACAGTGATAGATACTGCAAACTACTGTAGACATCTCTCTTCTAACATTTCTCCAGCATCTTTCGATTGAAACATTTGAGAGACGATTTAAAATGTACTAGTAGGCATTGAAAGAGATATGCATTCTGGCACTAAACCTTATTAGTAGTTACGAGTATTAGGATCAACACAATCCAATGTATAGTTTAAAGTGATTTGCTATGCCACTCTACATCGTATTTTGGTTTATAACCTTTGATCCACAATACTGTAGCAAAACCGCCTAGGGGTAAATTTAACATCACAGGACAAATTTCGACTTTCATCGGAAACGAGACAAGCGAATGCGTGAAAATCAGTTATTGGCAATGCACACAAATTAATCTTCAATCTGACACGTAAAATATCACACGAACGAAGTATTATGTAAACATGTAGGTATTCTGATCACCGGTTCGAGCGATGAAACATTAAATGTAACGTGAAGCGAAATGCAAACACAGCAATGTATGAACACAAAAGAAATGGAGATACGAATATTACAATACACGAAATTATTAACTGAAATTCAATCACATCGAGAGAACGATGAAATCGAGAAGAAAAATAACACAGTGGATTCCAAGTTTTAATGTTAATGAGATATTTAGGAATTACATATATGAAATCATATGTGAGGTTCATAATTTTACGAAAAGCGAAATTAGGTTTTGGAGATATAACCAGCAGAATAAGGAAGAGTACTGAAGTACTGAGTCAAAGTAGTGCAAATCGTGTGTGTGTGTGTGTGTGTGTGTGTGTGTTGCAGAAATAGTTTTTCCTCCGGTTGATCCAAGCGAAACTCTAAAAAACTCCCACTCAAAGGCGTAAACATTAGACCTGGTTGTATGACAAGTTATCTCAATATCGAACGATCAGGTGTTATCGTGAAAGAAGAGTCTCATGTTTTGGAAGATAAAAGATCAAAAGACACGAAAACACATTACTAAAGAAGGAATCGGGAATGATATGCAGTCAGAAATAAATTTGAATACATTTGTTTCTCAAGTTACTTTATAAAATATTTAGAATCGAACTCTAGTTAGGAGCTTAAAATAGCGGTTTTGTAACAAGTTGTAGAAGGTTACGTTGAATAATGAGATCTTGAGAATGTGAGAATAATGAGAAAATTAAAATCATAAACACATAAAAATGAGTAATTCATAGGCCTCATTGATACGTGCAATAAATTACATATGTTTAAAAATGGAACTTAGTGTAATCGTTTCAAATATATAAACATATTTATATACAACAGTTTTTAACTCAGATTACGGTCTTGAATTAGTATTTACGCCATCACATACAATTTTTCTACAATAGTGAATCAATTTATTACACTAAAAATCGGCCATATTCCGTTTTTTTATAAGTGGTGCTAGTAAAGCTTACTAAGAAATGTGATAAACTCCCATTTCTTTTGTGAACCGCTTCAAGATCTTCTCTGTATAAAATCCAGCAGAAATCTGCCATCTCGGAATCATTCCAGCAATGTGGTGGCGTTACTCCTTTGTTCTGATTCGTTCGTGTAAACGTTCATCTTGTTCACCACTTACTTCAATGAGGTTGTCACGGAAGAAATCTAGTGTTGAAAGTTAACGACATTCTACAGCCTAGTTTCTGAAAAGTACACAAATGTTGATTCCGTTAGCAAAATCTGATTATATGTTTTCATTAGAAAATATCAAACATCCACTGAGAAGAATCCCAGGCATCGTGTTCTTCTGGAGTCATCGTTTGTGTTAACGCATAAGTTCACTCACTCTCATAGCTCGTGGCGTTTCATTCATTATGTCAAGTGCTAAACACCGGCTGTGTTGGTTCAGGGCGAATATTTACTGTTGCCACTCTGACCGGGAAGTCTGTGGATTAGGGTCTTTCCTTGCCCGTCATTTCTCTATTCCCATTCTTTTAGAGCCGAGCAGTGGGGTGATACCATTTCCCCAAATGGATCACTCAAAATGACATAGAGCGGGCGAGACAGAGAGAGACAGACAGACAGACAGAAACAGAGACCGAGAGAGGCAGAGAGAGACGGAGGGAGGGAGAGAGAGACGGAGGGAGGGAGAGAGAGACGGAGGGAGGGAGAGAGACGGAGGGAGGGAGAGAGACGGAGGGAGGGAGGGAGAGAGAGACGGAGGGAGGGAGGGAGAGAGAGACGGAGGGAGGGAGAGAGAGACGGAGGGAGGGAGAGAGAGACGGAGGGAGGGAGAGAGAGACGGAGGGAGGGAGAGAGAGACGGAGGGAGGGAGAGACGGAGGGAGAGAGAGAGACGGAGAGAGAGAGACGGAGAGAGAGAGACGGAGAGAGAGAGACACGGAGAGAGAGAGACATGGAGAGAGAGAGACACGGAGAGAGAGAGACACGGAGAGAGAGAGACACGGAGAGAGAGAGACACGGAGAGAGAGATACGGAGAGAGAGATACGGAGAGAGAGACGGAGAGACACGGAGAGAGAGAGACGGAGAGAGAGACGGAGAGAGAGACGGAGAGAGAGACGGAGAGAGAGACGGAGAGAGAGACGGAGAGAGAGACGGAGAGAGAGACGGAGAGAGAGACGGAGAGAGAGACGGAGAGAGAGACGGAGAGAGAGACGGAGAGAGAGACGGAGAGAGAGACGGAGAGAGAGACGGAGAGAGAGACGGAGAGAGAGACGGAGAGAGAGAAACGGAGAGAGAGAAACGGAGAGAGAGAAACGGAGAGAGAGACGGAGAGAGACGGAGAGAGAGACGGAGAGAGACGGAGAGAGAGACGGAGAGAGAGACGGAGAGAGAGACGGAGAGAGAGACGGAGAGAGAGACGGAGAGAGACGGAGAGAGACGGAGAGAGACAGAGAGAGAGACAGAGAGAGAGACAGAGAGAGACAGAGAGGGAGGGAGAGAGAGAGAGAGACGTGTACAGATCTATATATTTCGAGAACGAACGTTATTTTCTGAAACACTGCTACCCTGCTATATGGCTTCCCGCATGAAAGGGCGCTTTTACTGCTAGTAATTAGCGAGCCGGGCAAATAGCATGTTTTTATTATCGCATCCCGGCACACACGGCACAGTGGATTGACCCAGGCCCAAAAGCCACCGGGCGACGCACAGGGCCGCATTTCGGCTGTCATCTGATGGCGCAACGCCAACAAAGCAGAGTGGCGAAACAATTGCTTGTCGCTAACGGGATGTGAATAGCAGCTTACGTTCCAGTTCAACCAGTTCATCCAGTTCAACTGTTAAGTACGTGACCATTGACAATGCTCGCTTTCAACTATTGCCAATGCCCAATGACCTGGAAGCGATTATGATGCATTTCCACGACCATACATCTGCGTTTGCAAATACTAGGATGAAGACTTGACGAGAACATTCTGACCAATGCAGATTTTACACACGAAACATAATTTTGTTTTCGGCAATTGTAAGATAATTCGAAGGCAGAAATGTTAATTTGAATTTTAGTTCGGGTAGGAACTACGAAGAAATAACAGTATTAGGTTTTCTCAAATCCCTAAATCAAGTCATTGTTATTGTGGCACACGAGACGAGTGACGATGTGAGTGAAGTAAAATGCAATCTAAGGAATACAATTATTTTAAGCTGCGAAAAAGAAACTCTTGACACTGTCCTGTTTAAAAATTATAAAAAGAACTGCAACTAAGAGTCCATGGTTCAACAGATGCTCATTCTGTTCTTTAAAATATAGAAAATATATGATTACTAAATCACTATTGCTGTACCAAATAAATCCAAAACTCAGTGTTGCAGAAATATCAGACGGGTGTTGTGAAATGTACTCAGAAAAAAAAACAAATAAATAACCTCCATAAATTAATCAAACATGTTTTAATAGCTTCCTTATAAACAATTTGATAATGCGAGACCAACGTACTGTTATCCATTAGTTGTATACGTTCAAACATAATCTAACATGTGTTTACAACAACATTAATGAACCGACATTTTCCAAAATGCACTGAAGTTACCAACTAAGTGGTATTTCAGAAAACAGTACACCTTGTGGCCAAAGCTATTTCTGCCGTCGACTTTGTAGTTTTAGCAAATGTTATCCTACTCCAGCAACCACCATTCACTCACCTACTTGCCTGATCTTGCGGTACATATATTCGTCTTCCAAATGAGGTAGCTCAAGTGGATCTGATCATTGAACAAGGTTGTTAAAGAAATCTTGTTTGTTGCTTATCTCGAACTTCGGCATGTCTCATCATGGCACATGGAGAAACACGTGCAGCCTGAAAAACGCTCCTTTGAAATTCAATTGCAAGCTTGGAATCTGGAACTGAAGCTTCTTTTCGGAAAATCTTTGCCAACAACAGAGATCCAACCCAACTGAAATATTTCTAGTACTTTTCAGAAAAGAATTCCAGGAGAGGAAATTCCTCTTGGTATTGTGTCGCAGTGGAAAAGTGTCAAAGTAAGATTAGTTACTCTCAGAGATCGGGTTTGTCATAAATGTACTCCATTGCTATAGAACGACGTTGACTAAACGGAATGCAATGGAGCAATGGTAAAGGGGCCAACCCAAAACGGTGACCATCTTGAAACGAAATAAAATAATCACATTACTTTTATCGCTTGAAGTGGGTTCAAAGAACCTACAAGCCATATTCGAAGAAAATCGAACAAAGCGCTCGGTCATAATTAAGTAACACACAATTTTACTGCCAGACTAAGCTGAATAGTCGAAGATCTCCCCTCTGCTCGTCCAGTCAATGATGTAAACAGAAAAACATGCTTAATATTTGGAAACCACTGAAATGCTTGGAAATGGATTTTTAGGGCTACAAAATCCTTCGAACGCCTTCCTTCGGAGGGGAAGTAAAGCCGGCTGTCCCATGACAGTAGATTCATTGCACATACAAGATCCTCAAGCCTATTTAAAGCCTCTGAACTAAATTAAAACCGCTTATTACGTCGTCCCAGAGTCTGCGGTAGTTGGTGAAAGGAGCGTAGGGAAATTTGCGTGGTCAGACGGAAGAGCAGACCTCATGGCGCGAGTCTCGCCACGTAAAAGAAGGCATCAATTCGATTCAATTCAATTGAAATGCTCTTAGTCTGTGAGATACCCTGTGCATCTGAGAAGTTTTAATTTGAAAGCGAGGATGTGCAGGGGCGGATCGCCAGTTGCGAATGTAGGAAAGGAGTCTGGTGGTCGCTCAATATTCAACGTGCCCCGCCCCCACCCCCGCCGCCGGCGCATCGTCTTCGCTCCACCACGTGCGGCGGCCGCCGGCACATTGCCTCGGGAACGCCCCCCGGGCACAGCCCCCTAAATATGTCTAGAAGGCTGTGCGTCCCGGGGCGGTCTTGCCTGTTGCGCGCCGGGGGGAAACGCGCAGGAGCGGGGTGGGGAAGGGAAAGGGGAAGGACGCAGCTGGGGAAATGTCGGTCGTGAAAAAGGGCGGGTCAGGGAAAGGACTGGGGAGGGAATGCACGGGGTCGGATACAGGATGGATGCGTGACGGACCGGGAAGGGACGGTTGAGGTGGAAGAAGCATGGGCTGTGGAAAGGACGGGGTAGGGAAACGGTAGAATAGGGAAAAGAGTAGGCGGAAAGAGATAGGATGGGGTTGAGATAAGATAGGGAAAGGACAGGGTGGAGCTGAGCCCACATTATGGGGAGTGAATGAAGGCGGGGAAGGAAGATAGAGTCGGATAACGATGGGGCGGGGAAGGGATGGATGTGTATCGAACAGCGAAGAGAAGGCTGGGTTTGGAGAAGGATGGACCTAAAAAAGGATGGGGTTGGGAAACGACAGGTTAGGGAGAAATTGGGCGGGAATAGATTGGATTGGGGAAGGACAGGGTGGTGCTGAACTCACATTGCGGGGAGTGTAGGAGGGCGGGGCAAAAAGGGAGAGGACATGTTGAGCAAAGAGACATGGTGTAAAGGTGGCAGAGGATAAAGGGCATTCTTCAACGAGAGCGGGGGTGGGTAGTACTTGGCGCACACAGGGCTGAAATACGTCAAAAGGCGCGCATAATAACGTTCTATTAAAATGTAACGACAAAAATGTGTCAAAGAGCTTGTGGAGATTGTGAGCTAATGGAATCATTACGAAACAAAGGTTATGTAAAAGATTGCAGAGTTCAACTGAAAAATACATACAGCTCCAAAACTTTTTTAGAGCTTTTTTTTAGTTGCTTTCCATTTTTCATTAAATCCACGTAAATGAGGACAAGTAAAGAGAAATAAATTCATCGTATATATTTCTTTTCTACAACTAACAGGGATGTCACGGGATGGTATGTGAAAATTGTTATGGACAAAATTAATGTTGTAAGTACTACACAACATTGAGAAACATACAAGCAAATGTAGACAGCATCGCATGTGCATTACTTTTCTCCACAGATGGTTCACAATGATGATCAACGTTTCACGCGCAAAATCATTCATAAGGTCGTTCTTAGTTTCAAAGATTTACATTCAAGTTATTGAAATTACGTTGTGTGCCGTTGCGGTGTCATTTTGGTCCATTATACACTGCAGTGCGGGGAGAGGTGAGGTGGGGACGGCAGCCAGGGCGGGGAGATGATGAGCGGAGTGAGGCGTAGCAGGTAGTAGGGGCGAGGAGGGGCAGGGAGGGGCCGAAGAGAGTAGGGTTCGTGCGGAGCGGGGCGAGAAGAGAGAGCGCAGAGAGTTGGGTGTGAGCGGGGCGGGGTGGGGAGAGGTCGAAGAGTGTAGGGTTCGAGCGGAGCTGAGCGGGCAGAGGCCGAAAAGACTAGGATTGGTGGCGTGGCGGGGTGAAGAGAGACCAAAGAGAGAAGGGTTCGTGTGGGGCGGGGCGGGGAGTGGGCCAAGAAAGTAGAGTTCGTGAGGGGCGGGGCGGGGAGAGGCCCAAGGGAGTAGGGTTCGTGAGAGGCCAGGCTGGGAGAGGCCGAGGAGAGCTGGGTTCGTACGGGGCGGGGCGGGGCGGGGCGGGGAGAGGCCGCAGGGAGTAGGGTTCGTGCGCGGCGAGGCAAGGAGAAGCTGAAGAGAGTGTGGATCGAGGAGGGGAGAGGCCGAGGAAAGTAGGGTTCGTGTGGGTCGAGGCGGGGAGAGGCCGAGGAGAGTAGGGTTCGTGTGGGTCGAGGCGGGGAGAGGCCGAGGAGAGTAGGGTTCGTGCGGAGCGGGGCGAGAAGAGAGAGCGCAGAGAGTTGGGTGTGAGCGGGGCGGGGTGGGGAGAGGTCGAAGAGTGTAGGGTTCGAGCGGAGCTTGGCGGGCAGAGGCTGGAAAGACTAGGATTGGTGGCGTGGCGGGGTGAAGAGAGACCAAAGAGAGAAGGGTTCGTGTGGGCGGGGCGGCGAGTGGGCCAAGAAAGTAGGGTTCGTGAGGGGCGGGGCTGGGAGAGGCCGAGGAGAGCAGGGTTCATACGGGGCAGGGCGGGGAGAGGCCCTAGAGAGTAGGGTTCGTGCGGGGCAGGGAGGGGAGAAGCTGAAGAGAGTACAGTTCGTGCGGGGCGAGGCGGGGCGAGGCTGGGCAAGGCTGAAGAAATGGTTTCGTGCGGGGCGGGGCAGAGAGAGGCCGAGGAGAGTAGGGCTCGTGAGGGGCGGAGCGGGGAGAGGCCCAAGAGAGTACGGTTCGTGCGGGGCGGGGCGGGGAGAGGCCCAAGGGAGTAGGGTTCGTGAGAGGCCGGGCTGGGAGAGGCCGAGGAGAGCAGGGTTCGTACGGGGCGGCGCGGGGAGAGGCCGCAGGGAGTAGGGTTCATGCGAGGCGGGGAGAGGCTGAAGAGATGGTTTCGTGAAGGGCGGGGGCGGGGAGAGGCCGCAGAGAGTGGGGTGTGTGCGAAGAAGCGGCGGGAGAGGGGAGCGGGGCGGGCAGGAATGGGTGGAATGAGGTGTAGCGGGTTTGGGGCGGGGAGGGGCCGGGGAGTGCGCCGGCCGCAGCGCGTCCCTGGGGAACAAAGCCCTCATTACGCATTCTTCCCAGGGCGTGGCCCGCGCGCGCGGCAATGTCAAGGCCACACGCAGACACCCAGCCCCGCCCCCACCTCCGGGACTCGCCCCGAGCGCTGTCGCTGACCTCACGCTCTTCGCTTGTCTGTTCCTCTTCAGGATAAATCTCTTTTTTAGGCAGCCACTCGTAAAGAAGGTTTCTTTCTGGGCGTGCAGAGCGCGATTAAAGTTCAATTTCTAGCACTAGGGGTTTAAAAATGAGGTGAAGCTCAAATGTTCAGACAAAAACAGTATGAATGGATGAAAAAAATTATCTGTGTGCAGCAACTACTACTTACCTTACAGGGACATAATACACAATAATTAAGTGATTTGTATTCTTGAATTAAATAAGAAGCAAGACTGTCTAATAGCAGTGACTGACACGAGAGGTAAAATAATTTTATGTTTCGTCTAGAATTACTTGACCTACTGCCGGCTAATTAACCTCTGAGCGTCGCGTCGCTGATCGCTCCTCTCCTACTCGCAAAATATCAACTTTTACCACTAGATTCATAAATAACTATTGACATTACTTGAATGCTGCATGAAAATAGTTAAATGTTCATTGAAATCGTCCGGAATTCAATCCAAACAAACGAATTATGTGGCATAGTAGAATTAGGTAATTAAAACAAACCTTCCGGGTGAAACCCCAATGATACCAAATACTCTGCCACCACATGTATTTGACATGGGATTTTTTAGGCTGTCATATCAGATCTGCCAGTGAGTGAACAGCAGTGTATCTCTGAAGCAATTTTGTACTCTGCTTTACTTCTAATCTGAATACATTCTGTTTTGTAAAAATTATTATCACTCGTGTTTGATTTCGAATATTCGCACATAACATTGGCACATTGCAAATAAAATTTGGAATACATATACACTACTCCAAGGCGACAAATGTTAGCACAGTGTTTTCCAATCTCGAGATGGCGGAGTTAATCACGGAAGAGGGCGGTGAATTTTCGAACGAAGAAGTATTTAAATTTTTAGGGGGTTGGTCGCGTTTTTCACTTGTTGGCATGCAGGGTTTTCCTCACCCAGGTATCTCCCACTAGCGGAGCACCGCCCCAACCCGAGACGATCTCTAAGCTCCCTATCGGTCCCCGACACGTGCGGTAGTGTAGTGCGCCAAAGTGTAAATATGTGTGAGTAAGGGGTGAAGACAGGACAAGGAAGAGGAAGGAAAGACCGCGGTCCGTGGCCCGTTTGTTACGGTCTTGCTCTTGCTTTCGGCTGATATTGAAGGGAAACCAACGAAAACTATCGATTAGAGAATACGCCCGCTAGAATTCGCCCCCAGACAGCGGCTGAATTCGACCTAATTACATATTGCTATAAATAGATGTCTAGCGTAGTGTCGAAAATCCTGCCACGTCGGGACTCGAACCCTAGAACCTTTTGGTGGGAGACACTGCAATGACATCAACTGATGCCCTGAGCCACCTAATCTCTCGCGTCCTTCAGCATCATCAGGTCCATCGCCATCATTGCCACGCCCACCCACGCCGATCAGCGGGAGCCCCCGTCCGGGCGCCAGCGCGGGGGCGGAGCGCCGGCCAAGGGCACGTGGCCACGTGCAGGAAGCGGCCCGCCCGGGGCGCGCACGTGCCACGCCGCCCCATTACTGCCATCGGGGCTGCCACGAACGCCAAGGCTGCGGGCGACGGCCAATTGCGCGCCATTAGGGGCGCTTTGAAGGATGGCGCCCCCACGAGGCGGCGGCTCGTGCAGATAAACGGCCTCACGTAGCAACTTGGCTTACGTTACAAATGCCTTAAAGCTGTTATAATTGTTTGTGTTAATTCAAGTTGTTATTATTGTTATTGTTACTATTGTTATTATTGTCGTTATTGGCATTGTTGTCGTTGTTTTTATTGTTGTTATTTGTGTTATTTTTGTAATTTATGTTATTGTTATTGTTGTTTTAATTGTTGTTATCGTCATTGTTATTGTTTTATTGTTGTGATTGTTTTTACTGTTGATATTGTTGTTTTGTTGTTATTGGTGTTATTGTAGTTATTATTGTTATTATTATTATTATTATTATTATTATTATTATTATTATTGAATTTCCCTTTAGTACGAATACTTTAAGAGATAAAGCGCGGTTAGGCAAGCGCTGAACCGTAGTAGTATTTATTATATTCTCAATTACATTGCAATAGTCAGCAATACCAGTATATTTTGTTTGATGTACCGGCTTACGTCAAATTCCAGCTTATTGATATTGCCAGGCAAAGACCGGTACGGACCCAATACTGAGATGCAAAACGGTATAACCCTTACTTCATGAAGTTGTCTCAAAGGTTATATTTCGTATGTTTCTCGGTGGTATTTTCCTAGCTTCACAAAGTTTTTTGAAATTGTTATTGCTATTTTAATTAATTTATTTGGTTTGGAATATTTTTCAGAATGCAGTTACCAGCGTTTATTTTCGTTGCATTTTTGTTAAGAATTACCTCAACATTCTGCAGTGTACTATGTTATTGAAAATTCTAAGAAATTTCGAACATATTCCATTTGCATGCCAGGGTGAACCAATATACTACCGTATTGCCATATCTTTAGAGCATATGGTTTCTTTTTAGATTGGTATGGGCATGCAAAAGTAGCACAAGTAAGAACAGAACATCAAACAAGATCAAATTTCAATACACGATCTTTCTGCAAGCTCTGGAGAACTTCGAGATATTATGTAAAGATAACCAAATCCCTTAAAAGCTTTTCAACAAAACGTCAACAACCCTTTCAGGGATTGATGGTCTTTTTCTCAAAAATGCTACCCGGGAAAGAAATCCAGATCATCAAAATAGCTACTAATCATACAGGTGTTGAGAATACAATTACGGTCTTATTTATTACTTTAACAGCTCTGTGATGAGTGGTTCTACTAAAAATCCTATACTCATCTCAATGTTCATTATCATAACAAATCTACTAGCCTACGCAGCCAAAATGCTGCTGAACAAAACGACTTGCAATAGTTTTCCCGCCACGTCAAATGAAAAAATATGAAATTCTCAAGTGAACAAAAATAAAACACCGAAAATATTTTGTCTAAAAGTACGCAGTCCCAGAGACAGCTCGCTACCGACAACGGAAGTTAGACACGTCACCAGTTAAGGGCGAAATACATAGTACGTTGTGGTGGTAGAGGATAGAGTGTCTGGAGTGTTTGTCTATCACGGGCTGGATAAGTCGAAACGGTACATGTAGCAGGCTGATATTGCCGGCGACTGAATAAGTGTATGTAAGAGGAGGATGGATGTATAGGAAAATGGAAGAGTAAGCGAAGAGATACACTGGCGAGCGTGCAACAAGCAAAGTGGACTGAAGAGCTACCAGACGAACAGACAGGCGGGCGGGGAGGCGGGCGGGGAGGCGGGCGGGGAGGCGGGCGGGGAGGCGGGCGGGGAGGCGGGCGGGCGGGCGAGCGAGCGAGCGAGCGGGCGAGTGAGTGGGCGGGCGAGTGAGTGGGCGGGCGAGTGAGTGAGTGGGCGGGCGGGCGGGCGAGTGAGTGGGCGGGCGGGCGAGCGAGTGGGCGGGCAGGCGAGCGAGTGGGCGGGCGAGCGAGCGAGTGGGCGGGCGAGCGAGTGGGCGGGCGAGCGAGCGGGCGGGCGGGCGAGCGAGCGGGCGGGCGAGCGGGCGGGCGAGCGAGCGGGCGGGCGAGCGAGCGGGCGGGCGAGCGGGCGGGCGAGCGGGCGGGCGAGCTGGCTGGTTGTTGGGCGAGCGGGCGGGCATGTGGGCCAGCGAGCAAGTAGAGTGAGCGGGCGGGCGAGCAGGCGAGTGTGTGGTCGATCGAGCTGTGTGGTGCGCTGCGTAGCTGGCTGGCAGGTGGGCGCACCCACCGGATGCGAAGCGGACAGGCGCCGGCGGTATCCGGTCGCACGCCGCCCCGCCCCGCTCCGCTCCGTCCCGCCCCGCTCCGTCCCGCTCCGCCCCGCCCCGCTCCGCCCCGCTCCGCCCCGCCACGCCCCGCCCGCGACCCGGCGGCCTCGTTCGCAAAACGCACCGGCGCTTTGGCGCCTCTGCTGCCGGGTGTCTGCGACGCAATTCGCCTGCTACGCAGCGCGAGGGACCCGACGCCGTCATTCAACTGGGAACGGCACGTCGGCAGGGGTATCTCTGGCAGGGGCATTAGTAGGAAGGGTGGAAATTAATTAAATAAAGGGTTCCGCATCCGTCCTCTCGCATATACGTTTTAATCCTGCCACTCGATTATCCCTTGTTTTATTATGAACGTCTTACACTTTCTCTATTACAGAAGATGATTATATAACAACGCCATTCTCTAACGTTTCTGACAAATTGTACTACTGTGTTCAAAAAGGTCAAATTTTGGCTAATAAATAATGTTTTGGCACTTACAGGGGGAATCCCGCTGGCCCACTGTCTCACTTATGGCACTTGCAAAGGAAACAGAACCTGCGTTACAGTTTTACTTTCTCGCTTCCGCTTACGCAATAGAAAGTTATGTAATGCTGCGCGAAAAAAACGGCGAATTTTCGGGAGAAAAACAGGGCCCAGGTAACAATAAAGTGGATAAATCCAGTTGCTAAAAAACCCTTTCTGAAAAAAACTTTTCTAGCACGTGGTGAAGCCAGAATCCGTTTTGTGGGTACTTGATACTGAGAAATCGAATGACGACAAAATCTACGTCCTTCCGTCTGTCTTTCGGGCCCTCTGACTATGAACAACTCTAGTGGCTAAACCGTTGAGCCGATTTTTTCCAAAATTGATTTTCCACAATCGATGTGGCTGACATCGTGACCGCTAGAATTTGAAACCGATATTTTAATATTTGGGTGTACTTTACATGTAGCCCTTGGGACATTTTCAAAATTAAAAAAAAATGTGTACATCGTTTGTTATTAAATTTTGTTGTTGGATAGTTTAAAGGACGTTTAAGGGAATGACACAGGTTTCATTTTGGTTGAAAACTAATTTTTCGATAATTGCAAAAATTCAAAAATTTTTCGGCGTCTTCCTACTGTTACGAATATTGCATCACCTGCCGAATTCGCTGCGCGTGGATTGCGTCATCTGCCGGCGCCCCTTCCCTTCCCCCCGAACTAGACGGTTCCGGACTATCCGGGAGCCGCGGGGAAACGCCGAGAATGTGCCGGGTGCCTGGAGACGTGCGCCTGGCAGGTATAAATGCGCCGCTGCCGGCGGCCGCGAGTCAGAAGTGAGTAGTGAGACGTCAGTGAGTAGAAGAGAAGCAGTCAGTTCGTCAGTGTGTCCGAAGTGGAAGCTGTGCTGTGAAGTGTGCATTGCGGTGAGGAGTGGTGCAGTGGTTGAACAGCAGTCAGCAGTCTGCAGTGGAAGCTGAGCTGTGAAGGGTGCATCGCGGTAAGCAGTGGTGCAGTGGGGAAACAGCAGTCAGCAGTTTGAAGTCTGCAGTGGAAGCTGAGCTGTGAGTGGGCATCGCGGTAAACAGCAGTGCAGTGGACCCTGGTGTGCGCAGTGTGGTCTGCGCAAGGAATTGTGGTCTGCGCAGGGGAATTGTGGTCTGTGCAGGGAATTGGGGTCAAGTGCAGTGGACCGTGGACAGTGCATCGGTCTGGCTGATACTGTAGAAGAGGAGAACAGTGTAAATAAATAGTGTGTAAGAAGTGAACTGTGTAAATAAATCATCAAGAGAACGGAGTCGTGTGTAAAGAAAAATAATTAAGTGTAATATATCTGTTAATAGACCAAGTAGTTTTTAGTGTCAGTAGATTTTAGTGTACAATTGTTCACGAATAAACCTTCTTTGTTTAAATAATATTGAGTTGGTTTTAATTCACCACGAGAAACGTTACACTACAACTACAATTATGAATATTTAGATTTTTCCCTGAATAAAATCTGTTTCTTAAAGATAGATTTTGACATAAGGCCATGTACAAGTTTTCGAAAAGTTGAGTACTTTGTTGGCCATGTTGCATGAAAGTACGAATGAGAAAGTATGTGTTGTTTTTGCACCACTAGTTTTTTATTTCCAATCCTCGGTTATAATCTTGCAGCAGTCTTCATTCTTTCAGTACAACTTTAGCTATATACTGCCTTTCTAAATCCTCCATAACCCTTTTAAGGCCATTCTTGTTACATGTATTTCGAAAGACTTTTGGAAATTCTTCTTAAAAAACTGTGCGGTCAGCACTGGTTTTAATTATTTGTGAACCAATAAAGCCATTCAAATCTAGTTTTGACTAGCACACTTCGATAAATATAGTAAGAATATTAGTTTTTACGAAAGGAAATTATGATATCTGCTTTGAACGATAACATATGGACGGCAAATTTTCTAAAGAACGACGTGGCAAATAATACAGGTATTTGGCTAAGTTGATCAGTTTGTGGCACAACGTTCGTGGTCACGTTTGGTCTGCACATCTCTTTTTAGGTTTTAGGCATCGTTATCGACGGACGCCATTTGAAGCATGGGCAAGCATTGGCTTACTCGTAAATACGGCTTACTCGCAAGATAAACCGACAGAGGATGCAATGTATCCTGTTTTTAAACAGAATACATAAATTCACATATCCTTTTCCTTAGATAAGAACGTAGTCGATTTTAACGAAAAATACAAGTAACTGAATGATCTGATAAGAACGATTAACGAGAAAAGTGACTCTCTTCTGACTTCTGTCTCTCAACTGATATTGATGACATCATTTCCTCTGATAATGCGCTTGTGTCGGCGCAGGGTGCTATTTTTTTTTTCCAGTTGCGAGTCGGAAGCGTATCAATTATTGCACCTTTCTTTCGTAATCGAAGGATTACTTATCAATCACTAATGCATCTCATATCACAAGAGTTTCTAGAGTTAAAATCGCGCGAGGGCTGGGTACGCAAAGCTACCCCACCGTTGCCTGTCGGTTGTGACGGTGGGGGTTAGGAAGGAATATACTCTCCATCACTGAAGCGAACCCAAACCAAAAACAAACTGCATCAATTAAAATCTCTAATAAACAGAAATAACTTCCTCCCATACAAAACAGCAATAACCTTATTCAAAACAATTATCAGACCTACCCTCCTCTACGCCTGCCCTGTATGGATCAATGCTGCAAAAACAAACATCAACAAAATTCAAATTGTTCAGAACCAATTCCTCCGTACAATTACTAATGCACCCTGGTTCATATCTAACCATCAATTACATAATGAATTCAACCTCGATCTCATCATGCACCACATCACCTACCTATCCCACAATTTCTTCTCAAATTTACACCATATCCAAACATTATCTTCATTCAAACTTTGCAAAAACCCCATCCTCCCCACTCGCATAAAAAATAAATACCCATTCCACATTTTTTTGTAAATTGTTCTCAGACCTGGAATAGTTCTTATGAGGTGCCAATATGGTTCCCTCAACCTCTGAAGTAGTATTAAGTTAGGATAAGGATAGGATAAGTTAAGCAATAAGTCATCAATACATATGTAGAGTTATTTATATACTGAACTATGTACAAAACAATCAAATAAATAAAATAAATTTAAAAAAAATCACTGAAGCGTCATCGATAACAGAACATCCATGTTACCAAACATTGGTGTAAAAAATTAAAACACTGATGTTAATAATTACGGCGGATTTGATGACCTAAAACATTGCCAAAAACTATCAATAAAATGGCCTTAAAATGTCCTAAAAACAAAGATAAATTATGTAACAAAATGCATCAGATGAACAACTCAAGCTGTTGGATATGTTACTAACGTAATTGAGGCTTTTTCCTTTGGTTCAAGAAAACTCAGCTTACGAACTTTGGGTTTGAAATGTTCTTTAAAAGAAAATCTCCGCCTTTATTCATCGCGAAATCGACCGAACAGACAATGGCGCCGATGGGCGTCACAGAAACCTTAGATAACATTATTTAGTACTCACACCGGCTGACATTATAATATATGAGCGACGAAATCGAATAGGCTACTCAGAAATTCTGTAGTGAAAATTTGTTGCACTTAGTAAATATTGTTTGAATCAAGTACCATTAAAAATCTATTAAATCAGCGAATAATGACGTAAAAAAGAAAAAAAGTGACTTATTAGTCGAAATCGACAAAAAATGCAAAAAATGGCATACAAATGGGTCATTGCGTTTTGTCATAACATATAATGAATCTGTACTAAACGGCATTGTACTAAAGTGAAAAGAAAAAAACAAACAAAAAAACATTTCATTAAAATCCGCCCCCTATCGGCCAAAAGCCGTAGATACTTTTAAACACCGATGTTTTAAAGCTGGTTTAGTAAATAATATCATTAAATTCATGCACAATTCAAAACAAAATTTAATTTGACTGTGGCCGAGTTCATTAATTTACAATTACATCTGAAAATAAAGTAAGAAAACTGAATATGTTCAATCTACGAAACTGAGACTGAAAAGTTGAACCCCCAACGTCATCTCAGAAAGGTCAGTCCTCAGTTTTGCAGAAGAAGGTGCGGGAGGAAAGAGAGGTCCTACGCCCTCGACGCATGGGGTAACTGCCCCTTCGTGTGTGAAACACGACAAAAGACGAGCGAAATGCCAGAGCATCGGAGGCATCCCTCTGGGATAGATGAAGGCTATGCAAACAACCTTTATCCTTTAGCCTTTGATTCACACAAAACAACAGCAGAACCGTTGGCAATTACTTCGTATTTTCACTTTAAAAATATTATTATTATGGGTTGTTTCATACAGAAACATCGAAAACGTAAAAATCATCGACCCCAAAACATCCATGTCAAAATAACAAGTTAAAAAACATGTTGAAATATGGATGTTTATGGCTGTGTAATATATACGGATGATTAAAACGAGGTTTCTGTAAAACATTGAATTAAAACTCCCGATTCGAAACTGAAAGCGATAGCGAAATTATGATGGATAGGGAATTTTTCGCGCGGTTTGTAATCCGCTCTATAGAGTGGTGTCAGTTTACAGGAAAAACACGAAACCACTTATCACAGCAGCGGGCCAGCGAATTAGATTCTGGCAGGCACCATGAACTCACCAACGTTACAACACATCAAGTTAATGCCTGGTACCTTGCCGGATTCGGACCCGCTACATACCAATGACTGTTTCACTCGTTGCCTTAACGAACTCTAATACTAGTTAGTTACAATTTCTTAGAAGTCGAATTTTACTTTCTCGCACTTACTTCGTAAGAAAAGAAAGTTACGTAATCATGCACCGGAAAACGGCGAATTTTAGGCATAATAACTCTTATTCCCGGTCCTTTGTAAAGAAAACGTGGATAATTCCTAATGTTGTACATCATAAATTACTTCCTTGCATTTGTGGTATAGCCAGAGTCTAAGTTTCGGGATCCCGTGTCACCGAAAAATCGATAACGGCAAAACGTGTCTGTCCCGTCCGTTCGTCATCAACATTAGAGCCTGAACAAATGAATCGATTTTCGTTAAAATTGGTATTCCTTGGTCTATCTGGCCGGACTCGAGGTTTGAAAATTTCAAACTGATATTTTGACTTTTGAGGTGAATTTACGTGAAACCTCAAAAACATTTTCACAGTTATCTAAAAAATGTTCCAACACTTTGTCAAGGGATGGAGCAAATGTCGCTTAAGAGAATGGTGAAGGTCTCTTATTCGTTAAAATCCTAGATTTTTCTAAAATTACAAAATCGCAATGTTTTTTAGGAGCCTTCTACGACTTTAATATTGAAGATAGAGTTTGAAATAAGGTCATGTTCAATGTTCCAAAAATATGAGTAGTTTTCTTGTAATTTTTCGCGAACTATAAGGCGCGCAATATATTTAATTTTTTAAACATTTTTTTTCTCTAACACAGAACCAAATTTTTTCTTTAAATTTTCTCTTCGTATGTACAAGGAACGGTAAAAAAAGCTGCTGCTAGTCCCATTTTCGGCTCTCTTTCCTTGTTTGCGAAAATTGCAAATAGTTAACATTTGAAAACTATAAAATTGAAGATACAAATGTTTGCCTTAGACAAAGTCTGTTGTAAAAAATCAGCTCTTTAATAAAGGTCATGGACAGAGTATTGAAAAACGGGTAGTTTTCGCTTAATTTGGGCTTGAAGTCAAATTTTTTCTTCAATTTTTTTCCATAGAAGAAGAATTTCCATTCTTAAAAGAATAACGAGGGTCTCATTTTCGTTGAACTTTCTGAACTACGAATAATTACAAATTTAGAAAATGCGAGTAAGTATATGCTGTTGTAGCACCACTAGTTTTAAATCAGTACGCAAATTTTGATTCGATTGTTATCTTTTGAATCTTAACAAAAGATCCTTCAGTGAAAATTAATAATCGGCAGAATATGATACTTTAATAACGATATTGTGAGTGCAATGAGTTCTATAGGTAAAATAGTGCAGTGTTAACAGAATCCATACGTCATTGTACGCGAATATTTCAAGAGACGTCAGCCCTAAATTTACGACTGAGCAATAAAAACCTTACCCGTCTGTTTTCTGTTAGCATTCGCCCATTCGCCTCCCACTCCTCGCTGAATCGTAGGTGGCCGCTTCAAACACGAAAACACGGATGACGACCTGGGCTTCCCACGTGTGCAGATATGGACATCACGGACTTTAATGTCCATGCTGCCGGAAGTTATCTCAAAGTCAATTTGGGTGTACTCTCAAATATCTCTGACAATAAACTTGCACAAGCGGTTCAGAAATGAAGTTACATCTAAAGT
Source organism: Gryllus longicercus (assembly GCA_038098605.1). Classification (NCBI taxonomy): domain Eukaryota; kingdom Metazoa; phylum Arthropoda; class Insecta; order Orthoptera; family Gryllidae; genus Gryllus; species Gryllus longicercus. The sequence continues at coordinate 900,802 of JAZDUA010000448.1, read as the reverse complement.
GAGAAATGACTTCATTTCAAAATTAGAATAGATATTGATATAGCCTGTTCGGATATTTAGCGATTTCCGATTTCACCGAAAATGTGGCAGGTAAGTGATTTTTCATTTGAAGAATAGTTACTAGATTTGTTATCAATATGGTTCATTACTGTTTTGAGAGAGAGAGGAAGCAGAGCATACAAACAACCTGGTTAATTTTAAAAAAATATACGAAGGCAACGAATAAGAGATTTGCAGAACAGGAAACTGAACAACGTTTCGTATTTAGTTTGAAAAAGGCATTTCGAAAATTGGTGAGAATGTCTCAAAAGCAAACCAGAGATGTGTCTGATCATTCTTCGTAGATCTATGAATAGTTCTTGAGCGTTGAAAAGCCAAAACAAACTGTCGTTTGGAGCATGTAACACATTACTTCACACCAACGACACCGCACTTGAGTCATCGTTAACGCGAGAACACGTCAGGCTCCGCGATTAGACACGTGTAAGAGTTGCAAGGCAGCAAAAGCAAGCAGATCCCCTGAGGAGAGTGTAAGCCCAGAGCCCAAGTGGCAAATTTTAGCAAAAAATCGACATGTCGATACTTCGATACATTACCAAAAGATGTTTGATGACGATGAAAACATCGAAAAAAAAACATGTTTAAAATATCGAAGTTTTAAATCTTATTAAACATTCGAAGTAAAATGTCCCGGTTCTAATGTGATACAAAACACGTCAATATTAATTTAAAGTATATTCTGCCTTAAACGTGACTGTCATCTTCATTTTCAAATCAATGTTGTACGTGGTTAAGGTTTAGAATGCAGTTTAGCGATATTACCACGTAAAAAAATAATGAAAAAATGTTGAATACGAGCAATCCACAAACACATTAGTTTCTGGAAATATTATTTTTTGAAAGATTTTGAAAACATCTATGTTTCTGAATAAATATATCGATTTGAAGAAACGATCGAAAGCAAAATATCGATGATTTAGTATCATTTTCTGCTCGCAAATATTGATGTTTTAAAGACATCGATGTTTTTGTGGCCATTCTTAACCAAGATGAGTATTTCCTGGTTATATCGTCTGGGCCTTTCTTGGATCCTCTAGTTCTCAAAAGACATAATTAGAATACAAAATATAAGCGTCAATTTTAGTTACGCTTTCAAGTGAAAGTTAAAACATAGTGTAAGAGAATACCACAGAGTTTTTTCTTTAAGTTTCTTTCTTATACCATTGGATGCAGGTTAATTTTTCGCTTTTGCCCTTTTGCTTGTATTCAGTAGCGCCTCAAGGGCCCATCGATACTCTAGGGACGTTCCCTGTGAAAATCACCTTCGCGTTCCCGAACCATAGACCCATAGACCATCCCATATCCCATAGACCTATCTGGATTTTGACCGTTTACATATTTATGCACTGTATCCCTTGGCTCCCGTCTCGGTGCTTTTTAAGTGTTTTGAATGAAGGGATCTAATTCCGTAATTACTCAGATTGCACTCAGTTGCTTATCAGGTGAAGACGTTATCGACGGATTAGGGAAAAGGTGTAATAAACGAGGGACTTTGAAAGTGTCTCGTGCCACAAACACAACTTTAAACAATAGTGTCTTACGCGAGTTTCAAACTCACAAACTTAGCCCGTGGGCTCCCTGTCCCAACTCTGCGTGACGAAGCCATTTCACTTTGTCGGTACTATTTGCAAACGTTTTTTAGTTATGTAGCAGCAAATTGATAAAACTAATAATATAACTAAACCTGACCTTTTAATGCATAAGAGGTTTTTCATGGGCCTTGAAGCATTGACTCCATGCATTTCATTCTTCAGGACATTTTCTTACATTTTTGAATTGAACTGGAAGATAAGATGACTATTTGCATATCATAGGGTGGCCATAGCTCACAAGTCTTAGTATTTTACGAGACGCACCTATCGATTGTTCCATTTAAAGTTTTCTTTTTAGGAAATGTAAATTCTGAGATATGAGACGCATTGTAATAAATTGTTTCGCAGACGGTACCCATTGGGTATTTGACAATACGTACCCATTGGGTCATTCCACTTTAAGTGGCCCAGAATTAAATTCATTGGTCACCTCATCACTTCAGAAAATATCAAACTTTGCATGTAAATCCCGTTATTTAAATCCCCAAACATTTTTGTGGCTTTTCCCCTGATGAGAGATTCTTCTTTGATGGCGCACCTGAGCTCATTTGGCTTTAAGAAAATCCGGACCTACTAGCATGGCAAGGAACGGGGCTCCTACCTCGCCCGTACGTCAGCGTTGCCAGGATGCGCCAGTCACCGAGATCTCATGCTGTGGGCAATCCCTCCTGTCATCTCGAAGAGGACTGGACGCTTCAAGGATCATTGCTACATCCATTTCGGGAAACCCAGATATACCTCAGCTTGCTCCGGGTCGTGTATTACTTCCGTGCCAGGCTGTTACAGAATGATCGTGATTGGGGTTTCATTATGTTAACGAGAATATACCATATTAGGTAGAAATAGGCAGTGTATTTGGAATAATTAGGAATATATTACATTCTTAGAAGTACAATAGTAATTGGAGGTATTGGATGGAAGACACATATCATTTAAATCACAAATATTAACATATTGATGTTCTGCATTCGATACAAACTACCATTTACAACTATTTGCGAGAATGTTAAACAGAAAAAGAGATTTAAGAGATAAGAAATAGAACCTGCAAATGACATTACGATGAAATTATATAATTGCGAAAATAAAATCAGCTCTTCTTCAAATTTACTACCTTTTCAAACAAGCTTCTTGCTTCCATCTAATTCTCCTCAAAAACCCTCAAATTAGAGTAAACTCTCCGGTCTTGTCGTGTACAGAGATCCGTTCACACACGAAGCTCTCCCAGTAGCTGAAACGCATATTTGCCATGAAATTTCAACGGTTCTTACGTCAACACCGTCCAGCTCACGGCTCGTCAAACACTTTCACTGGTCCACCCGGACTCGGCCGTTTCGCGGAATCGGCGAGCTCGCTCTCAAACGCGACATCCGCCGCGGGAATACCTGAGAGCTCGCGGTAGCGGTACCCTCCAGACCCCAGGCGGATTCAGCCGTCGGGACTCGACGGCTAGTGCCACCGCCGCCCTCGCCGCCGCAGTCGACATCGCACAGTGCGAGAGGTCCTGAACGAAGGGGGACAAATGACATGATCCGGGCTGGGATTCTGTTGGAATGTCATCTTTTCATTGGTGCATTCTACGTAGACGTAGATAACATGTAAGTGAATGTATGTCACGACATATAGGTGATAGATATGTGTAGTTGTTGGGTCATTTTTTGCCATTTTTCAATTTTTAGTACTTGGGGTGGCGGAGGGGCATTTGACATTTTATGCATTTTGTTTCCTCTTTGTGTTGTGGCTTACTGTATGTTTCACGAATTGACAATGACACATTAAAATAACGATTTTATTGTATCATCACTTAATGACGCAATTCACTACTGCAGAGGACTCAAAAAATTACACGGATCCTGGTAACTTCTTCGACTTTCCAAAACTGACATTTGGAAGATTGCATTTCCTTCGAAGAGAAAGGCATTTAATATAGTTTTATATAAATAAATATGATTTAAAATTGAAAAATTCATCGAATGAATATTTCGATACAAATTTTCGGAGGGTATCATAAAAAATAAGGTAATTTTCCCTTTTTTAAAGTCATTTTGAAAACAATTATAGGTAATCAGAATCCCACCCCTGGTCACGACGAAGAGTCTGGAAGTTTGACAAAATGCCTTTTTTATTGGTACGATTTTATGACTTTTCCCCAAACGAATCGCCGATCTGGTTGGCCGAGGTGGCTAAGAGCGTGTACCGACTCAGCGCTTCGATCCGAAGGGTCCCGGGTTCGAGTTCTGCCTTGGGCATGGTTGTTTGTCCCTCGTCTCTAATGTATGTGTTGTCGCGGAGGGCCTCGCGTTCTGCTGACCCCAGATGAGAGGAGCCCGCAAGCCCGTGTTAATCGGTCGAATATGCGTCCCAGTGGGTACCGGCTGTACACTGCATACAAGCCCTAGAAGAAAAAAGAACAATATTTTTCCTAGGGCTTGATCCAGCCTTTGTCCATCCACACTATTGTATCGTGATCTAATAAAATTCGGTTTTACGGTGTACGAATACTGTAACTAACACAAAAACGTTTTCAGATTCTTGCTTTCCTTGTTTTTTCGTTACATGTCTAAGTCGTGTAGAATCGATTGCTCTACTTTGCGTTCTTGACAGGCACTGAAAACTGGTTGTGTGCCAAGAGACACTTGGAGGTCGCAATTTGTGAACAGATAGTGAATATTCAGTAGAAAACGTAATACCAAAAGGTAAGTTTCCTAATTACGTGATTGATGACTGAATATGCCCCCAGAAAGAAACCAATACACTTTATGATCATTGTACGGCAATTTACCACACTATTTCAGCAATTGACAATAAAAATTATCAAATGTCACACATCATTGGTCAGTTACTTGGACACAGCCTTTAGGGCGTAATTTAAAAATTAATACTTAAGAGTTTATTTAAAGAATAGAAAATTAAATGAACAAATACCTCTTTAGAACGTCTGTAGGATCCGTTTCGTCCGTAGGAAGAAATTAATGTTCGTTTGAGTCTGAGTGAAAATTATTTCTCCATAGATCGAGTAGGATATTAATGGGATTTGATGATACCTTCTGCCATAGAGTGGCTCAGTGTTACATTTATTGTATGTTTCAGTACTTATAATGTAAGTAATTTAATGTAATACAATTACGATTACGAGCACGCAAATACAATACAAGAATTTGCAAAAATGTGAATTCACAGTACGATCATTCTTAGCTAGAATCATACATTTACATAATTTTTAATAATGGTTATCCAGTAGGGATAAACATATTCTAAAATGCATATAGTGAAATGACTGTTCGTTGAATACTGTTCAGAAGATTTCTAATACGATTAGCACGTCTGGAATAAATTAATAGTCGGACCGAAGAAAGAACCAGTGAGAAGTGTTATGTTTCTACTTAGCAGCTTTCATTTTCCGACTTATCCACCTTCACTGCTTTTTTATAGGAGGCTATTTTATTTGCACTTCAGCATTCGCAGCCAACTTTAAGCCTACCTTTTCTTTTCTACCTAACGTAATGTTTCCATACCCACTTGTGCCTTCGATTAATTTTCTCCGTCTCATTTACTAATCTGTAGATTAACGTAAATTGATCTGTAAATTAATAATAATTTCCCTAATTATTCTAAATATGGAATATTATTTGTAAATTTATATTAGTAAGAATTATTATCACTGAAGGATTTTAGTGTAACTGCATCTTATGTTAGCAAACTTCAAATTGGATGAAATCTTGATAGATATTTGAATCATGAAACGGACGATATTTTAGAAATTGTTTAATTGTGCACCAAATTGCACGTTTTGGAGGTTACTAGCTACTGCACGTTTTAGGAAATGCTATCTGAAAATTGCTCATTTGGAGATTTACTGGACGAATTTGCAAGAATCATAGTTTTATTGCATAAAATATAATATTTACATTATCAACTTGATTTAATGTATATTTTTTAAAGGTTTAATTGAAGAAAAAAATGTTTATGCAAAACCCAGCAGTGCATTCGGCTAGTCTGTGAAACCCGAGTGACTTTTAATATGTATCAATACCGCATTTTGTTGCCTTATGAACTGAGCGTCTATACCTTTCATGATTCTAATTGAAATTTAGGAGTTATTGCTGCAGGGATATGCGGTATTACCAGGAGCTAGGTCCGCGGCTCTTAGTAGCGTCCGCTCAACTAACGTTTTGTTCGGGTTCTATCTTCCCAATCGGATCATATATCTGTTTTGTCAGTCTCGTCTGAACTTACCAACACGAGACGGCATGCGCGAGTCACTGTTGACCTTACGTCCGGGCGCGAAGCTCAATGACAGTCGCTCTGCGTTTCAAATTCATGGAATTTCTCGGAACAGATGTTGCCCAGCGAGATACGAGAGAGAATGAAGGCAGTTCTTGACCGCTTTTAGCTCCGTGCACACGTACGTTAGAGTGAAGCTCGGCACACAGACACGTGTAAATGTAGAACGCAATTTGCCCTGTCTGAAACACGTATTAGTTAATAGAAGATATAATAATTTCCTAGAAAATAAGTTATTACAATTATAAACAAAACACTATAATCGTAGTATTTCATTTATCAATCACATCCAAAATAAAAAAATAAAAAACATAGATAAATGGATTAACTGGGGGGTTTGGGGCTACATAGCAACGTTTTGCAAAGTTTTGATCCTTTTATTGCATGTTTCTGCACGGTTTGGTTATTTAACTGCACGAAAATCCGGTCTTCAATTATCATATTTTTAACATTTCATTATACAAACGTTACCTCTAAGTTAAATTCAATGACACAGTATAAAATTAGTCCGTTTAAAAAATACTTGACACTTGATAGCTTCTGAAATGCAAGGTGAGGGAGCACTGTTATCCAAAGCCTTCACTTCAGCGTTGTCGTTTGACGCTGATCGCATCAGTGTACATGCAACTAGAAGTTAAGTGCGTGGCAACTTCTCAGCAGATAAAGCGTCAAGTGTGAAGTACTTTCAATTCTTCTATAGGATTACAAGATTATCTGAATAAAACTATTAAAATTTGGGACATTATCACATGTCAATTACTTTAAAAAATTGTTTTCTTCATTTGTTTTCATATTGTCAATAAATTAGAATATCAAAAATGATAATAATGTACAAATAAAATAGCTATTACAATTCAATGCGCTAAAAATGAATTTCTAATGATTGAAAATTCATTTCCTCCCTTTAAATACTGTCTGAAACCGACCGTCCTTGTCTTTTGTGTAATTTTATGTTTACGCGTACCATTAGAATCATTCCAATGGATAACGAAGGCAGCTCGCGGCGAGCAAGCGAGCTTTTACAATACGTTCACGTTCCATTTCGGTTTACGTTCCGAGGCCCACTGGGCGCCGGAGTCGAGGCACGTGGGCGAGGCGACACGTGGGCGCCGAAGAAAGCGACTGTATTTCCAGCGGTTGCGTCACGTGACCCCCGCAGGTGTCACGGAGGCGCGCGCGCGCGCAGTTCGTCATGTGTGAGCCTCCACGTTTCGAAATGGCCGTTGCTTCTGCCGCTATGACCAGCGATGACCCGATTTCTTGAACTCACTGCTTTGGACTCAAATGCTTCAAATGTCGAAGGTCGTACCGGCAAAAGTGGCTCAGGGCATCAACTGAGGTCACTGCAGTGCCTCTGACCCAGAGGTCCTAGGGTTCCACTCCAGACAGTGGCAGGATCTTCCACAATAGCTATAAGCTAAGTCGAATTTAAATCGCTGGCTCGGGGAGAATTCTAGCGGCTGGCTGCTCCGATAGGTAGTTTTTCTTGGTTTCTCCGATTCCACCAGGCTAATGCTGGCGAAGCTCTAACAAAAGGGATCACGATCCATGTGCGATCTTTTCTTCGTCCTCTGTGTTCTATCCTCTCTCGTTACACACACTCACATGCACTACACTATTACAAATATCGGGAACGCAGTCTTCACCTCAGAGCTCATCCCAGCTGGGGAGATGCCCCGCTTTGGGAGATACCTGCAAGTGGAAATCCCCCGTATGCCGATGTAGAGATCGGCGCCGAATGTCACCATCCACCGGAGGAGGAAAACCTCCCGGGGTAAAACATTCACTACATTTCGATTAAAGTATTAAGTCCGTTGACACTTGATCAACTGTGACGCTGTCATCCAATCGGGAGCTACAACGTCAGTAACGGTCGAGCCCTCGATTCGACTGGCCGCAGCAGTTGACGTGCCTGGAAATATTCTCGAGATATAAATTTGAAAGCAATGGTTAGAAATAGGAATAGCTCCCTTGAAGATTCAGAGTTCAGCCATAACATGACACAATCGCAGCGACACATAATCTCCACCTGGCTGACCCTTCACTTCGTTCCAAGACGGAATTAGAAATACGTTTACGACGCGTCATTTGATCTGAAACTTTTAATTGGGCGGAGTCGATTAGGTAACAATTTCGAAACATTTTCGCTCAACTCACTCCAGAAATACTTTCGTTTCTGGGTTAGTACTCCTCGGGTGACGTTGATGTTCCAAGGGACTGCCAGGTATTCGTGACTCTTGCCCGAGCTTCCTATTTCTCAACGAATATTTATTGTTGTGTATGTGTGTAGGAGACTGTTGCCTCAGAATCTCAAAATATCTCGTGGAATGTGGAGTAGGTATGTCAGTCTGATAGATAATTGTTTCTTTCGTAGAAGACAAAAATACTAAAACAAAAGAAGCTCACAATGCCGTGAGAAAAACTCGTTTGAAGTTCCTGGAATGTTGAAAAAATGCAAATGTCTCTAGAATTTTTCACGAGATGATTTTTAAACTGACTCTCAAATTTCAACACAAGGACAAGTCCGAATGGTCAAGGAAAGACAAGTGAGAACTCGGAAGGTTACAGATTCGAATTCCTTCTTGAGCGTGGATACGTGTCCCTCCTCTTTTGTGCTTTGTCTCAACAGAAGCTCGCGTTTCCTCAATCAGCTTGGCGATGAGCCGTAACGTGTAAGAGTATATTTTCACCCAAAACAGTACCTGGGGTTGTTAACGGCAAAGTAAATGTGTAATAAAATACCTAAATGTCTAATAAAAAATCTTAGGTATTTAACTCCATATTTCAAATGAATTGCATCACAATAAAATTAGAGACATTAGTGATTTATCATAGTGAAAATATGCTTGTGAGTGATTGGGTGCATACGAATACATGATCTTTAGTCAAAGCCAAATAATGAGTGAAAGCAGAGATTGTAGATAGCAACCTCACATTGACATCTAAGAAACAATGTAATGTAATATTCGTACGTGGCAAATTGGTAAATACTTAACCTATTTTGCAATTTTACTCTTTAATCCAACGAGACGCAGAGTGTGTAATTTTTATGGAGGTTTGTGGTCAGACAAATGAGAAATTATCGTAAATTTCGCGATGAAATAAAGATGAGAACTCGCCGGCCTGGGTAGCCGAAGTCGCTAAGGCTCAAGAGCCGAAGCTCCCTCGAACCTGAAGGGTTGCGGGTTCGAATTCGGAACGCGACATAGATGTTTGTGTCTGTCCGTACAGCATTACCGTTACTCCGCTTGTTACTCACAGTGGTGATCGCTATATGTCTTTAGTATTTGAAAAGCGACTATAATAAGTTTAAAAAAAAATGACAACTCGAAAATAGTTTCTAAGACACAACTTCCATCGTCTTCTCATTAAACGACCTCGGCCGCTCAGCCGTGTTTAAAAAGACTCCAACCGTGTAATGTGTTTCAGGGCATCGACTGATGCCCCTGTTGTGCCTCTTACTGGGAGATCCTAGGGTTCGGGTTCCATCGGTAGAAGGATTTTCGACACAAGCGAGATAACTGGGTCGAAATCAAGCGCTGTCTGGATGAGAATTCTAGAGGCCGGCTGACATTATCGGTGGTTTTCCCTAGTTTCTCCGATCAACACCACGCGAATGCCGGAGCAGTACCCTAACAAACGCGCTACGGACCGCGCGAGATCTTTCCTTCCCCTTCATTGACCTAACTTTACTTTTTACTCACACACACTTTACACTTACTTGCACTACACTACCACACAATGTATTTGACATTTTGGATGTTACAACACGGTAGAATTCTTCTTTAACGTCCCTTTGAAAAAATAATTTCACATTCGACATAACTGTAGCATACACACAAAAAACTGTAGCGTACAGTTTTTTCTTTCTCGCCTGACATAAACCCCACAACAAATTCGTGAAATTCAGTAGGTACAGTAAGCATGTAAAATTTAATTTTAGTATTGATTTCTACCTTATCGAATTGTGGCAACGAGTGAGAGCGACAACACCGTGAAAATGTGCAGTGCAGAGTCCCGCCACAGGCCAAGGCAAACATTGCCAATATTGGACCTGAGCAAAACCTCGAATCGAACAATTGATTTCCGTCGGCGCAGAGCGAAGAAATTCCTTATCGTGCGGCGTGCAACGGGCCTCGGCGAAGGCGATCGGCGGTTGGCGTGACGTCAGCGGTGGTTGCGCAGAAACGCGCGTCCCTCGGAGCGCGACGCGACGCGGCCGGCTCTTGCTGCGTTCCCGCTTCTTTTTCCCGCCACCGACGGAATCAAAGCGCTTTCATGCTCGAGTGCCGCTGCGTTGGCGGTGGCAGCGGCTGCGGTGAAGCTGGGGGTGAAGGAGGTGGCGGTGGATGAAGTGAAATGAAGGTGGTGGAGATGTCGGTGGAGAAAAAGCATCTCGGAGGGCACGCGCAGCGGCATGAAATGTAGTGATGGAGGCGGAGATGGCGGATGTGGCTGAAGTGAAGGTGGAGGAAGTTGTGATGTCGGTGAAGAAGAGGCATGACGGAGGGCAGCGGCAATGGCACGGGATGTGGCGGTGGAGACGGAGTTGGCGGCGGCTGAAGTGAAGGTGGAGGTTGACGAGATGACAGTGATGATGGAGGAGAAAGAGGCATGTCGGACGGCAGTGGCAATGGCATGAGATGTGGCGGTGGAGGCGGAGTTGGCGGCAGCTGAAGTGAAGGTGGAGGAAGTGGTGGTGATGGCGGTGGAGAAAAAGCATGGAGGAGGGCACGGGCAGCGGCATGAGATGTGGTGATGGAGACGGAGTTGTCGGCGGCTGCAGTGAAAGTGGAGGTGAAGGAGGTGGCGGTGATGGCTTTGGAGAAAAGCATGTCGGAGGGTGGTGGCAGCGGCATGAGATGTGGCGGTGGAGGCGGAGTTGGCGGCAGCTGAAGTGAAGGTGGAGCAAGTGGTGGTGATGGCGGTGGAGAAAAAGCATGTCGGAGGGTGGTGGCAGTGGCATGAGATATGGCGGTGGAGGCGGAGTTGGCGGCGGCTGAAGTGAAGGTGGAGGTGAAGGAGGTGGCGGTGATGGCGGTGGAGAAAAAGCATGGCGGAGGGCAGTGGCAGCGGCATGAGATGTGGCGGTGGAGACGGAGTTGGCAGCGGCTGCAGTGAAAGTGGAGGTGAAGGAGGTGGCGGTGATGGCTTTGGAGAAAAGCATGTCGGAGGGTGGTGGCAGTGGCATGAGATGTGGTGATGGAGGCGGAGTTGGCGGTGGATGAAGGTGGAGGAAGTGGTGGTGACGTCGGTGATGAAGAGGCATGACGGAGGGCAGCGGCAATGGCATGGGATGTGGCGATGGAGGCGGAGTTGGCGACGGCTGAAGTGAAGGCGGGGGTGGAGAGGGAGAAGATGAGAACAGTGGTAGTGACGTGGAATGTGGCGGAGCAGACGGCAGAGGTGACAGCAGCAAAGGTGGAGGTGACACAGTTGACGGAGAAGATGGAATTAGTGGTAGTGACATGCAATGTGGCGGAAGAGACGGCGGCGTAAGCCTTGGCTGATGAGAAGTAGGCGCTGCGGAGGTGGTGGTGACGGAGGTGGCGGCGGCATGAATTGCGGCGGTGAAAGGGCGGTGGCATCGGGTGTGGTGGCGGCAGAAGTGATAGTGACGGTGGGGAAGGTGGCGTCGGTGATGGAATAGGTGGAGGTGAGGGCGGCAGAAGTGGTGATGATGGTGGTGGAATTGATGGGAACGATTGTGGCGGTGGAGAATTGGAGACCGTAGCGGTGAGATGGGTTGTACCGAGAGTTGAAGTGATATGGACAGTGGCGGAGGTGATAGTAGTGGTGATAGTGGCATGGGATGTAGCGGTGGGAGAAGTGATAGGACAGTGGGGAAGGTGGCGGCGGTGATGGAATCGCTGGAGGTGAGGGCGGCAGAAGTGATGGTGACGGCGATGGAGGTGACAGCGATGATTGTGGGGGTGGAGAGTAGGAGACGGTGGCGGTGAGATGGGATGAAGGGGTTGCAGAGGTGATGTGGTCAGTGGCGGAGGTGGTGGCAGCGGTGATGGTGGCACGGGATGTCGCGGCGACAGACGTGTTAGAGATGGTGGCGAAGGTGGTGGCGGCGACGTCCTCGGCAGGTGAGGAGTGATGAAGTGGCGGTGACAAGGCGATGGAGTGGCCACAAACGGGAGGAGAGCGCGCGGAACGGGCGAATGGAAATAGACGACAAATAGACCGCAAGGCTCCGGAGAAGGCAAGGCCACTAGAAGAAAACACGCAAAATCAAGGACCACCAAGCCAACGACGATTTACGAAGTAACTCGTATTTACAGACAACGTTGCTTTCAAATGTAAAGTAAAACACTGAAGATTATTTGCAGCGTTCACATTTGGTTCAGGAGTACTTGGTGTACTTCTTGCACACACCTTACTTCTCTGTGACAAGAATGATAAATAGGAGAGTCATTCTCAATTGTTTGAACATACTTTCTAATCTGTCTATGAATGGTTATTTCTGAGCAAAAAATATTTTCAGGAAACTTTAATTTCTTTGATGAAAATAGTATTTTGAATAAATTAATAATTACAATGAGAAGAATTCATGACAGTTGGAAATACTCGTGGAGTTAGAATCTCCTCTTCCGGCTGGTCAAGCGTACACGAGATATTGCAGAATGTTACGTAAGAAAATGTTAAAAATGTGAGTTTACGAGAATAAAAGCAAATCAAGTAACCAGAGACGTAACGCTCGGGCCCGCATGACCCGCAATGCGGGCTGAGTATAACAGGGCCCGTTTTTAGGGAATATTTTTTATTCTTTAAGGTACTAACACTACTTGTGTTCGCTACATACCTTTACGAAGGGGGCCCTGTTTTGCGGGCGGGCCCGCACTCATTTCGTTACGCTACCGCAAGTAACAATAGTAATTTTATAAATGAAAGTACTTATATCTTTAGCGGTTGAGCGTAAAGACAGGTTTTCGTTTGCGCGGCGAGGTTCCGAGTTGGTTCCTGGACAGCTGCCAGAAATTTGATTGATGTATTGAAAATATGAGTGCTCAAAACGCCTGCCTGGCATTGTTTCTTCGATCACTGTCAGGCATCGGAATAGAACCCTCCCTCTCAAACAGGCTATGGACCGCGTAATATTTTCCTAACTCGTTCGTTTCCATTAACTTCCCTTTCCATACTTTTCTATTCCCTTCTATACATCTTACCCAGGCCAGAGAGTGGAGATATTCATCCCGTGCCTTTACCATCACAACAGGCATACCTGAAAAGAGGTATTTGCTTGCAAGTAGTACATAACGGGCTTTTAAAAATGAAAGTAACGAAAATAATTACGAAATCCGTATAACAAATGAAAAAAAGTTGGTCCGGATGGCTGAGATCGCTAAAGCAGAAGTGCCGTAGCGTTCTCGTACCGAAGGATCGCGTTTTCGTGTCGCGCCTCGGGCATGGTTGTATTGTGTTCGTCCTTTCACACCCCTATCATTATCATATCGTGTCATCCTCATAGTTACCATACCGTACACGCAATAGTGGTCGCTAATGACCTAGTAGTTGATGCGACCTTAAATAATAAATAAATAAATAAATAAATAAATAAATAAATAAATAAATAAATAAACAAATAAATAAATAAATAAATAAATAAATAAATAAATAAATAAATAAATAAATAAATAAACAAACAAACAAACAACACATCCGAAGATTCATACCACAATGGTATGAACAAACCGAGAAAATGAGCCAGAAATGACACATGAGAGAGGAAACTCAAGACGTCTGAATGGGGCTCGCGAGACTGGATTCCGAGACGCGGAGGAAGTGCGCGCGTGGTCGGAAACAAGAGAAGGCGGGATCGCGATAAGCGAAAAAGGAGTCGCTGTGGAGCCCTGACGTCCGTTGGCGGGAAACCCAGAGCGGGAGGCCGGGCGAGATGACGGCCGCGCAGGTACCAACGGCGCGAGTGGGCGGTGAGACATGCAAAATGGCGGAGCTGTTTGCGCGGGCCGGATTGATCTAGATTGTGTTGCTCATTAAAAAAGAACAACGAAAGTAGAAAGAAAATAGCAAATAGTGAAAATGAGAAATTAAAACATGACCATGGAATTAAAACGAAATAATACTGTGGTTCAATGCAGTTTCAAAAGGCTCCACTTCAATACAATCTATGCCGTTCCAATGCAACTTGAATGAACTCTCAGCGGACCCTTGATGATTTATCTTTTCAGTCATCCGTACAATTGTTCGTAATACAGACGACTCAGGTTTTAGTGAACTTCTGTGGACTCACATTTGATTCACTGTATCAGAGGTCCACTATATCCGATGACATCAAAATTAAATAGAAGTTTTTCACAATAATTAATTTTATTAATATAGATACAGTAAAATACATTTACAGCAGCAATGAAAATTTATATATTTTTATTTGATCTTAAAAAAAATATTATTTTCAATTATTTGCTACATGAGTAATCCGATTCCACGTACATTTTTAATTAGCAATTTCTCTAGATTCTTCTCGAGATCGTGCTCTGTCCATAATTAATTCTGCATTGTCCGCTGTCTCTAACTACCGTAATGCAGTTTTGACACCACTCAATGCCTTTTGTACTGTTGGAACACCGTCCCACTCTCCGAAGACCTTTTTACTCGCCTAATATATACGATATCCTTTCGAACGTTCACTATAGCCGAGGTTCGGAGTTCATTATAACCGAATCTTCCTTTGCTTATTTGTATTGTAAATGAAATGGGACCAGTGACTTAGGTTCATTATGACCGAGAGTTCACTATATCCGAATTCACTATAACCGAAGTCGTCTGTACTTTTCTATTAGAGTGGCTAGAAGAACGAAATGCTGCTTTTGACGACCCACATCCCTTAAGGATTTAACGCCGGTCGTTAGTCTCCAGTCCTCTTCTATCTGACTCTCTTCTTCCTCCTCGGATTTTCTGCTCTCTCTCTCACTCTCTCATTCTCTCTCTCACTCTCTCATTCTCTCCCTCACTCTCTCTCACTCTCACTCTCACTCTCTCTCTCTCTCATTGAGTGTGTTGCTCCTTGTTCTTCATCATTGAAGCGCCTCCAATTAACGGCCTTCCGTTAAGAACAATCGAAACGATTGAGTTATAGCTAAAGATGGTGTATGAGTAATCCTATTCCAAGAAAAGGAATCTTACATACCTATAAAATTGTTTCTTATAAAAGGTGGTATTACGAAAATGTCGAACAACACACGACTGATATCACAAAAAACGTTCAAAAAGATTTCGAATTGTTGTTCTATATAGGACCAATGACATTCGCAAGTATAAAAGCATCTATTATACCGATTGAATCAATCTAACGCTGAAAACATAGTTTGGGTATCAATCGTCAAAATCCTGTGATTGGCTGAGGATTTATGAGGGAGAAGCAAAGATAACCCAGCCCTTTTAACCTATTATTTATGAGTTATGTATCTCATAATGAACCAGAATATCATCTTTGTTCTTAGCACATTAATTGTTTGTTAGATGTTACAGTCTTACTTGACTGTATATGAATAATTCAAAATTTCTGACTTCATATTTTTTTCTATTGCCACAATTCAGACTTATCTCATTGTCTCTCTCTTATTCTTTCTTCCTTTTCGGATTTTCGCCTCTCCTGCTCGGTCTGTCTCTCCGTCTATCTGTTTGTCTCTCTGTCGGTCTGTCTGCCCCCCTCCCTCTCTCTCTCTCTCTGTCTGTCTCTGTCTGTCTGCCCCTCTTCTCTCTGTGTCTATCTGTCTGCATGTCTCTCTCTCTCTCGCTCTCTTTCTCTCTCTCTGT
Source organism: Gryllus longicercus (assembly GCA_038098605.1). Lineage (NCBI taxonomy): Eukaryota > Metazoa > Arthropoda > Insecta > Orthoptera > Gryllidae > Gryllus > Gryllus longicercus. The sequence continues at coordinate 885,080 of JAZDUA010000448.1, read as the reverse complement.
CATTGAGAGCGTTGCCTCTTGTTCTTCACCATGGACGCACTAACTCCATTACCACCTCCACTGTCAGCCCCAACGCCGGAACCAACCAAGGGAGGTCCCCTCCGCTCTCTGCGTGGTTGGACTTCCCCACGAACAATGGGGTTTAAAAGAGTAATTTAAGACATTGTGCTGGGGACCGAGGCAAATCCGTTCTGCTACTGCCAAGAGAGGACTGCTACTCTGTATTCTGCAACTCTTTTGAAAAGACCGCTAGCTTAACGGAAGGCAACATAATAATTATTCTTAGAGTATCTAATAGATTCTTTAATTTCGTGATAAAGAATTTTCTAAATTTTTTTCCTCGTTGGAAGATTTGTCTCTGTACTCCGAGGTGGCAGGTGAACAGATAGTTATACTACAATTATCTTTTGTCTTTTTGAAAACCAAGGAAAGATCAGTAAACTGACATGTTAACAATTCAAGACAAACTTACGTGTCATTATTCACGGCTGCAGTACTGAATAATATATAATATATTCGCTGTTGACGGAAAACCTTTCGGAATTCTCTATATATTGTGGAATTCTCTATATATCTTCTTCCAACTCACAAATATGCTAATGATAATATATTTTTACGTTTAAAACGTGTCGAGAAACAAAATGTGGACTAATGTGATGATTTCATTATAAAGTGAAGGAACGAGGTCTGTCTTTTCCCTTACATTATGAGCAGGCCGTTTGTTTCAGTTATGTCGAACAGTCCATTACTTTGCACATACAAGTGGACCTTATCTCTCTAATGGAAGAAAAGCACATCCCAAAATTATTAATATTTTCAAGAGTTAGGCGTACGTATTTCTTCAATACATATAATAACGTGGACTTTTAATTAACATTTGTGCGACGGTTTAAATTCTAATAATTTTTCTCAATAAAGAAATGACTCGATGAAAATATTTACAGATTTTTTTAAGAAAATGCATAATTTGAACTACTGTGCAATCATCTTCATTTTTCGTACGTTTTCTGCTTTCCTGATAAAGTGACAATTTTTTCTCATACATCAAACTTTATTCGCATTTAATAGGGCTACAGATAGATTATCATGGGTACATGGTGGCCATTGGCAAATGGAAAATTTGCACTCTCAAAGCATCTCAACACGTCAATCCCGAGGGTAACAGGGACGAGGTTTTGCTCCACAGCTCGTGCCTGAAAGGTCTCTGAAGGTAATGACCTGAGATTCATTTCATACAATTTGGCTTTATGTTATCCTCTCAAAAAAAGTTTCCAGTCACTTTAATACGATATTTCTTAGTTAAACTTATAAAACTAAGCATCAATATGTGCATTGTCAAGAGTAACCGAACAGGTAAATAAAGTATTGTTGTATGAACTTCGTTAAAAAAATTTCAAGATTCTACTTTATACACTGCTCTCACTAATACCACTTAGTTAATTCTTGTCATTTCTATTACAAAATGTTTAGTGGAATTGAAAATAAATTAGCCCTCAAATGTGCAAATAAATAAAATAACAAAGGAAATTTGAAAAACCGGATTCTAATTGGTACGCAGAAATGTTCATTGTTTGCAGCGGGTTGTATCACTTTCTTTTCCTTTCCTTTTGAGAAAGAAAATGCAAAAGAAAATTCTGCCCGATAAAATTGGTTTAATGTTCGCGACTATATATTTTCTTTTTACCGTCTCAACGGCGCATCTTCCGCTTGCTTTCTCTTTCGATTCGGTATCCAAGAAATCGCTTCGTGCTTCGTGGAATTATACTCAATCAGAGTTCAACTTACTTTCCACGCTTCATCTGTCGGCTTTTATGTAAGCGATATTTCCAACCGCAAATGCCTGCAGTTTCTCTTTGTTCAGATTCATCTCCGCGTACTTTCAAGATCGCCCCACCCGTTGGCATTGGCTGGCTGTTCGGCGCCCACGTCAGCAAGGTACCGGTGCCTTGGGCGCTGCCGCTAAGCGGGACCGGCGCGAGAGGTCGTGGAGCAGGTGGCAACGGCGGTGACTCAACAGTGGCAGAGCTAGAGCGCGGCGTATGTAAATTGGGGTCAAGAATGAAAATAAGAGTTTAACCGATAAGTAAATTGGGGACCAGAATGAAAATATGAATTTAACCGATGTGTAAACTGGGGACCAGAACGAAAATAAAAGTTAAACCGCTATGCAAATTGGGGACCAGAATGAAAATAAGAGTTTAACCGATATGTAAACTAGGGAACAGAATGAAAATAATGAGTTCACCCCGTAAGCAATTTTGGGACCAGATGAAAAATACGAGATTAACCCATATGTACATTGGGGATCGACCCAGAGAAGGGCATACGTAAACTAGGGACCGACTACCTCATCCCTTCGCAGGTGAAAGTGGCAGGTGACATTTAAGTTTCGAAGAACATTTTCATAGCCATTATTTTTAAAACACAACTCTCTTCCCAATTTTCCAGATTGGCATTTTTCTTCCGAAATATGGTTTGGTTTAAGTTATTTTCATTCTACTGAATCTTTCGTCGATTGAAACAATTCTTCTTTTCTTGGCATTTTTATATTCTTCCTTTTTCTCAGCCAATATTCTGTGACGTTGACCATGAAATATGGACACTCTTCTACTACTTTCTTTGCTTTTCATTTTGATACAGGAGCGAGTCTGGAAGATTTTCAATAAGGGTCAAGTAAAAGCTGGGCAACAGCGCGGCGGCGTCGACGGTCCCCTTATCGCGCTTAACTGCTCAGTCAGTGCGTTCCTTTACATGGTTTGAGTTGGTCCCTAATTTACACGTCGAATTAGAAAGTAAGTTTCGCGAAAAAAGGTGAAGGGATTATTTGGTCCCCAATTTACATACGTCCCTAGAGCGTGTGCTGGCCGACGCAGTCTTGAAGAATGTCGCCCCCACAACAATAGACTTGGGCGGCGGGCGCAATAGAACCAATTTTGGACGAAATTTCGGTCGGCTGAGGTTGGACGTTTTCGTCCGATGTGCCGAATTCGTTCCAACAAGCGCTGGTGAACGGGAACGTTCAGAGTGAACCCGAATGACCTTTTCCGACAGCGAGCCGCGGCGTCCGAAAAAGTCGTCTAGCGAATGAAGATCTGTTTTGTTCGGTTTTATTCGTCCGATGCTGGCTGATCGAAATTTCGGGCAAATCGGTTCAACTATGACCCCCGTCTTAGCCATTGTATTGAAAATCGATAATGTGCGACAAAAGGTGAACATTTTGTCACCATTCGTCAGCAATTTGTTGCTGCGCGGCGATGGTGTGACGGTTAGCGTACCGGACTGTTATACCCAAGCTCGCGGGTTCAAACCCGATCGAAGCCGTGGATTTTTAGGGCGACAAAATCCTTCGTACGCCTTCCTTCGGAGGGGAAGTAAAGCAGGCTGTCCCATGTTAGTAGATTTACTTGCATGTAAAAGATCCTCAAGCCTAAATGACGCCTCTGAGCTAAATTCAAAAATCGCCTGTTTCTCGTCCACGAAATACCTCCTTTCTCTGCTAGTGGAAAGGAGCGTAGCGAAATTTGTGTGGTCAAACGGAAGAGCGGGCCTAATGGCCCGAGTCTCGCCACGTAAAATAAGGCAAATTCAATTCAATTTGTTCATGTATTAGAGCACTCCGGCCTCTAGGATTATTTAACTTTCGTAATATGTTATACGAGTATGTCGAGAAGTAACGCCGAGATTCCGCGGCTAGTCATTCGTGTACTGTCGGCTGTCCGAGCAATGTTGCATCGAAGTCTGTGTGGCCGACCCTTTGATTGTCGTCGTCCATTTCAGCACTTCATCCCTAGCGAAGAACATGGCTAGATGGCCAGAACGTCGACATTACAGCTTTCTACGCAACATCACCTGGTTACTACGTTATCATCAGAAAGTCACTGTGTAGGCCACACTTTTCTGCAAGTTTCCTAGGGGCCCCAGCCGGAACACAGCTCCGCCTTCGCTCAACTGTACTCTGGTAGCGCTTGCTTAAAAATTTCAGACCTTGGGGTTTGTCGCCTCTCACTACGACACTGCCGCGGATTAGCACCGCAGGCGCTTGCAATGCTTATTACCTCGTCCTTATTTCGCCAACCCCAGCAACTACATGAAAATTAAAACGCTCTGTTCTCACTCTGCGGATTTTTGAGGTTCACTTACGTCATTTCTCAACAAAAGCACATCACGAAAGGTTTTTCAGGGAAGAATATTAAGTGCGAAATTATTTTCCTGTTCGGTGTGTTTTCCTAAAATGGCACGTATGATTACAGTGTTTTCGATGGTGCTGGTGACAATGGTGTCGAGGAAGAAGTAGCGGCTATGGTGGTAATGGTGGTGACGGTTCTGATGGTGGTGCTGGTGGCAGCTGTGGCAGCGAATGGCTTCGTGAATGGCGGAGGCGGCGGGCGGGCCGGGGCCGCTGTGCACTTGGCCTGGATTTGGCTCGGCAGGGAAAGTGGCCGCCAATCATACGGGGGAATTAATTAGTGGGCCATTGTGGTCACGCGGGGTGGTGTCAGGGGGGCCAACTGACACGAGAGTATACTTCAATCGATGTGTGAAAGAACCCAACATTTTTTTCTATCTCACTTTTAATTCGAACGAATCACAAACATAGGTTTTAATCGTAATTGTTTCTGCAGTGATTGCAATTCCACAACAGTATTAATATACTCCACGGGACATCGTGTTTATTTCTGTAGGATTAATATCTGTAATCTGCGAATATTGTAATTTGAAACGTGTGTATCCGAAACGTGAAAACTAATCAATACATTGGGATAGAATGCAACGCAAGCCAGCCAGAACAAATTGGAATAACTAAATTCAAAAGAGGAGTTGGAATTTTATGAAAGTTTTAAAATTAGTGGTTTCAATCTCAGTATGATATTTCATATTCATTTCTTGATTTTAGATATAAATTTCATAATCAAGACAAAAAGAAAAATCTGTTTGCGTTCAGCTATTTACCAATTTTTTCTCAGTTTTCATTTCTTTCATAGCAATACTTAGGCATAACAACTTTCATAGCAACCCATTATTTAATTTATAAAAATATATTTACAATATTTTCCACCACTGTATATAACAATTGACAATAATCTTACAAAGTCACACTTAATGATGAGAAAACGTTTAGAAAATATTAGAAACAGACCATCAATGACCATTTACAGGGAAAATCAAAGTATAATTGTTTGTTTCTATAACAGACTAGAAATATGCATTTACCAAAATACTTTTTGCCAGGTCAATACCACGATTTAACTGTTAACTGTACAGATTAGACTAGTGTGCAAAGGTCACAAATTCTGAGTTTTACTTTCCACATAACTCATGAGAGAATAAAGCAGCCATTTTGCTTTTTGCATACAGTGCTGCTATGAAAAGCGACGTCCTTTGGTTACATTTTCACTGAGGCCAAAACTCCATCAATAAACGTCCCGTTCTACAATTCCGCCCGCCGCCTGCGAAAACGTCCGCTGCAAAAAATTAGCGGAAGCGGCGCGCTGTCCCGCCGGCGCGCCCTCGGAACTCAGGGCTGTCCAAACACGGACGAGGCTAAATATTTTATCAGACACGAGTCTGCTTCGGGGAAATAGATATTTTCACAACGGAATCGAACAGCGGAACTGTAGCACACTACTAGAATTTTTAATTGGAACACTTCAACCAGTTCATTGCCAGGTTTCTGTATTACTTCTATTGAGATTATTTCACAATGAGTTCAACATACAGAATCTCCTTTGTTAATCATTTCTTTTTATCTTCATCATCAGTGTTTTGTGTCGCGACAAGATGTCATATCGCACCTCCAATAGAAAAGGGACACAAGTGCGTGGTTATTTCTGATTTCTCAGAAATTGCAATTTAAAGTTTCGTAGTTCTGTAATACTCGTTATAGATTGTACAAAATATTCACCTTCTAGCGGACAGTAATTGAACTAATTCAAAATCAACTTCAGAATAGTAGCAGTACCTCTTGGAACCTCTTGTCAGCTTTTAGCTGAAAAATGAGGATTTCGCGCTTGTGTCACTTTTCTATTGGAGTACTAGCGGACCCGACAGACTTCGTCCTGTCCAAAAGATTTGTAATGTGACAGTTTTTTGTTCCTACATATTTTATAGTCTGGGCAAAAAATCTCCTGAACAGAACCGTCACCCTGGTAATAGGGCGTTGTGAATAAGAAATATAATTAAATAAAACATATATAAGCATTTAAAAGTAAGTAATCGCTTTATTGTTAATCATGTGAATCATAATTATTAACAAAAATCAGTTTTATTTTCATTGTAGTGCTTTGTGATATACAATGTTTTTTGTTTGATTACCTTGCGCATAGACAAACAAATCTGATGGTTTTCCAACACGGGAACAGGCAACATACAATTCACCATGTGAGAAACATGGGTTTTCCAGATTAATACCACAAACACTTAATGATTGCCCCTGGGACTTGTTTATGGTCATAGCAAAAGCAAGCCGAACTGGAAACTGTAGTCGTTTAAAGTGAAACGGCACATCAGTCGGAATCATTGGGATGCGCGGTATGAGAACGTCTTCTCCTTTATACTTTCCTTTCAGTATAGTTGCTTCTATCACGTTGTTTAGTAATTTTTTTTTATCGCTAACCGTGTGCCGTTGCAAAGACGTGGTTGGTTGATATTTCGCAACATTATAACTACCGATCCAACCTTTAATTGAAGATTGTGAGGTGGTAATCCTGGTAAATCCAGCGAGTTTAAAAATTCTGGTAGATAGTTCACTACATCATCTTGGTTAGTAGCCAAATCAACTGATTTATATATCCTCGATTCGCCTGTAATTTGTTCTTGAATTTTTAAATTTAATTCATTTACATATATGTTTTTTGCAGCCAATATAGCTCGTTCGCTCAACCAATCATGGTTTCTGTAATTTTGAGAAACATCTGGAAACACCTTCTGAATAAGTTCATCTTTTGATCGAGTTAACTGACAAAAACTTTGAGGAAAGTTAATGCAGCCAGTCAACATGTCTATAGGAAATTTGCCATTACCAATGTCAATGAGTTGTTTAGAGAATATGTTTCCAGATTGGTCATTTTGCAACTCGACACGCATATTCTTGCATAAATAAAGTACTCTGACATGTTTCCACAAATTGGAGGACTTTAAACATGCATTGAGTTCATCAGCTGGTGTTGATCGTGGAATCACTGGCAATGTTTGACGAAAATCTCCTGCTAATAAAATCATTGCACCACAAAATTGGTTATGATTGCTCCGTAGATCTTTTAAGGTTCTGTCAAAAGCCTCCAAAGATTTTTTATGTGCCATCGTGCATTCATCCCAAACAATTAATTTACATTGCTGCAAGACCTTTGCCATTGCAGAGTTCTTCGAAATGTTGCAGGTCGGAGTTTCATTGCTTTGCATATTAAATATGCAATGGCAATTTTAATGCTGAATGTGCTGTTCGACCACCTTCAAGCAAAGTTGCTGCGATTCCTGACGAAGCGAGTGCAAGTGCAATTTTATTTTGTGAGCGAATCGTTGCTAATATTAATGATATCAAAAAAGTTTTTCCTGTACCACCAGGTGCATCTAAGAAGTAAATCCCTCCAGTTTCATCATTTGTTACTTTCATAAGAGTATCAAATACATACTTCTGTTGTTCATTCAACAGTGCAAGATTTGTTTGAATTAATTCTTTCAAAGTGTTGAGATCATACAGTTTTTCTCGATTCAACTCTTGGTTAAAAGCATCATGCATTGGACGATTGGGCACGGCCAGGCCTAATTGAATTAATAGTTTGTTTGACATCATCAAGCACATGTCCTCAATTGAAATCAATGCTTCATTGTAAATTTCTTCACTGATTTGTATATTTGGATTTCCCATTCTATTTCGTATTTGATACAAAATATCATCACACATATAATCTTTGTACTTGATCCACAAATCAATTCGGTTTGATGGGAAGCATGTAGATATGATTATAGAAAACAATGTTCGTATTTGATGAGGGTTTGATGATATTACAGCATCATTGAGAGTTTGATACCAATGAGCGTCATTTTCTAGCAATTGCAAACGTTGACAGGCTTCTCTGTAAGATCCACACAATTCACCATCAACAGTTCGTACATGTTGGAATGATGTTGGGCCACGTACATTGACTAATAGCAGTGGTAAATAAAAACATTCATCATTGCTTGGATGTACTGAATAAATTCGACCAATGGCATCGGTGGAATACACATCTGGGTATCCTGGAACTTGTTTTCCTTGTTTCCGTCGTATAAATCTCCTTGAGGGTTGATTCCAAGTATAATATTTTGGCATTTCAGAATTAGCAATGTTTGTGCAAAGTCATCGTTTTGGCATGTCTCAAAAAACTGGTTAATGTAGTAGATGGTGGCTGAGCAGCTCTTTGTACTGCGTTCTGTGCTGTAAAATACACTCTTTGTCCATTTTCTAAAAGCACAGCTAAGTGAACAACGGAAGGGTGTCTCTCGTGAATAGGAAAATAAAAGATTCGCTATACTGCTTCATTACTACTAACATAGCGGCCCATTTGGTATTGGGTAACTTCATCATTGGAATTCTTTGCACCAATTCCAATCACAGCCATATCACTCCCTTTGGTTACGTATTTGCAAATGTATTTAATAGATTTCACTGAATGGCAAGATTCAACGTTGATGTGTGCTTTGAAGGTCTTTGATAAAATGGGTGAATATGGAACAATCCAACGATTATCTATTTCAATATCTTGTTGCTTTAATTTGACAATTGTTGATCTTTCATTGTCTGCTGTCGATCGTCGACGATACAGTGGATAACCGTCATTACCAGTAATTGTTTCCGATATTAATGTCCGTGGATATCGTTTTGAACATTTACCATCCATCATACATGGTGAATTTTGATTAAGAGTTCCACAGGGACCATGTATCATATTTTTGATAACTACCTCATGCAATGAAGGATCTACTTGTACATCAGGGATTTCAGCTGATATCACTGCATCAACTTCATTTGGCCTTATCTTTTCAACCAACCAAATCAAAATGTGTGCATGTGGCAATCCTCGTTTCTGCCACTCCACAGAATACATCCAGCAGCGTGTCTCACCAAACTCATAATGTTTTACGATTAAATCCATTAAAGATTTCAATTTTTGTCTAAAGACTCTGGCTGTAATATCATGACGATCAATGGGTGATTGCCCAGGGAATAACTCCTGCTTGATTTCTATCCAGTGCGGATTGCATGTAAATGTGATGAACAAATCTGCTGTACCATAATGACGAAAATACGACATGGCATCTTGAGCATATTCGTGCATATGTCGAGGGCTTCCGATGTATGTTGCTGGAAGAATAGTCATCCGACCAACATTCTGTGCATTTCCATCAGTATTAATCGCATCTCGAAGGTGAATATACTCTTCAGATCGGAGTTTGGTCTGATTCAACCTGATGAATGTTAATCTCTCCGTTTCAATTTTAACATACATGTCAACAATATATTTGTGATATAATCGCCGACATTTCAATATGTGATTGTCTTCATTTTCCCGAATCATTAGGCTGAATGAATAATAGTTCATTGAATTGACTTTTTTGTTAGTTTCAGAACCTGTAAATAGATTTTGTTTTAATAACATTGAAATATAAAATTAAAATACATAATATAGTGACTGAGATTTTAACTAATATTTTAATTACCTGTAATGGGATTTATCATTTTTATTGAGAAATCATAGCCATCTTCACCTTGCCAAAATATAATGGGATATTGCAGTGCATCATATGAGCGGTGTGTTTCCTTTATACGTTGTAATTGATCATTCCGACGATGTAAAACAATATCACGGGATTCCAAGTTTTCTCCAACTACAACGATAGCAACTTCATCAATAGTTGGTGCATTAAAACGTCTTGCATATTGACCCGCAGGTGTTTTATCAGCTCTGATTACAATTTTGTGATTATCTGATGGCATCAGATCCAGGGCAGTTTTAAACAATATAATCAATTGATTGTGTTCATGAAAAAAGTTTGTAATTGTTCTACAATAGACCTCTTTACTAAATTGTTATGTGTACAACGCAGATTAGTTTCTTGTGATGAATTGCCCATAAAATAAATTTGCAGTAATTTGTAGTTGCTATCTGACACTGGTAACAGTGAACCTGCTCTGTGATATATTTGGCCTTGTATCTGTAAATTTAAAAAAATGTTATGTTTGTACCAAACACTATAAAATAAAATAAAATAAATAAGCAATGTGGGGTATAAATTTATGGATTGTCAGTGATCAAACTTAAATAATATTTGTTCTTTAAAATTATATCTGTCTCCTAATTAGTTGTAACCAATATCTATCATCAAATATATTGGGTTTCAAAATAATAAAAGTGTCGCTAAAACTGAATCACCAAATAATATGGGGACTAAGTGATGAATATGATCTTAATGATTAAGACATTGAAGATTAGTAACACATCTTAACTTAGGTGACAGAACATAAAATAATTATGTTTAACTGCTACAATACATACCTTGAAATTTGGCATAAAATTTTCCCGAACTACGTTTGTTGACCCAAATGAAGTTATTTGAAAGCAATTGTTATATTGTTGGATATTTGTCAAAAAGTGTATGGAATCTGTTCCTATTCCTGAAACCAATGAGTACAATGGCTCTGGTGGTGGTTCCAATGGTATCAATTTCATTGTCATACTTTACCATTTGCGCAACACAATCCATTAGCTTCGTTTTTAAATTTCAATGCCTTACAATATGAGCAAACCGAGTTCATAGAACCAATAACAACACATTGGTAGTTACTGTAGTCAATTGACATATCGTAACTGAAAGCAGCTCGATTCAAACTTGCGCGATTATTAGTTGAATGTAGCGCTCGCGCTTCACGCGTTCGTGATATCCGAATTCTTTCACGTTCATTTCGGTCGTCACGTTCTTGTGCAGCATGATTAGATCGGTAATTAGCTTGCTTTGTAGCATTTCGGGTTCTTCTACCTAAATTGCTTCGTCTAATAGGAGGCATATCTATATTATAATAGTTTCGGAACGCGACATTAAATCCTCCAACCATGTATTCTGTGCTCCAACGCACACACGCACACTGTTTTGATAGACATGATTGAATTTGAACTTTGTATAACGGTAATAAAGTGCACATTGACTCTTTGACGTTACGAACATACCTACAACAATGAGTGTTTTAGCTGAGTGAGAGATAGCTAGTGTGAGATAGTGAGAGATAGATAGAGATAGCTAGAGTGATAAAGCTCAAATTGACTCTACGTTTTAGATAGAAAACGTTTGTATGGGAAAAAGAAAAAGGCTGTTTTTAGGGTTTTTCCGGCAATTATTCGAATTTTTCTCGACGTAAAAACCATCCTTGGACTTCAACGAACATTTTAAAAAAAGAATTGCCCAAATTGGTCCAGGCGTTGTTGAGTTATGCGGTTACCAACACATTTTGGGATTCATTTTTATATTATAGATAGATATAGGTAGTTTCATTGTAACCGGCAACTTGTACAATCACAAGACCTCCTGAAGACAACACAAACATGCAACAATCCTTTGTGAGAAAAGAAAGAAAAAGAAATTGTGTTTTTAAAGTCATTTTTGAAATGCGTGATACTTCCTAGAATACACAGGTCAAATGAAGTACATAAGTAAAACCGTTTTGTTGTTCTAATTGTCTTTGTGAGAGCGTTCACTCCTAATGTTTAATCGCATCAACCAATCAGAAAAATAATGAGTAAATAACATCAAAATTATGTATAAATTCAGCAAACAACTCTTATTGAATTGAATGTTAGTAAATATACCAAAAATAAATAACGATAGTCAGTGAAATAAACTTGTTTATTTACTAGTTTGCCGTGCTTTATCAATGGAAACTCAAATAAAATTATTACATTACCTGCCTGAGTGGGGCAGAGGTTTCGACTATCGTCTAAACATACGAAACCGCAGATGTGGGTTCATCCTGTGGTTATGGTATGGTTAGCACAAGCATAAACGTTCATCCGCCGTAATTTACCGCTCACGGACCTCCATAAACGATTCAAGGCCAAGGCACACCATCGCTGTGGCCACCTGTCTCACTCAGGAAAGGGAAGGCCATAAGCCACCTACGCCTACATTCAATACATTTTAACGGCCGTAAAAGTATTATATAGAACTACAAGACACTTCCCGTTTCTTCTCTCACCTCACTTTGCCATTGCCAAGACTGAATGTCTCGTTCCATCCATTATTTAATAATTTTTCCTATTTAATATTATTAGGCTGAAGTTAATTCGCATAAAAGCGACGCCTAAAATCCGGCAATCGGCTACTCGGGATTCGGTGAGTAGTTCGGGTCCTCGCATCTCGTCGAATGTGTGGAGCTTCTTAACTTAGGTCCCCAAACTCCTTCGCCTCATCTCCAACCTCTTCCGAAAGTGGTGTCGGCCGAACGGCTGCGCTTTAAAGGATTGGACGAGCGGTCACCCGCTACCGCCGATTGCCGAATATTTTGAGACACCTTTTGAGTTAGTAATCGGCTTAGGTAGCTCAGGGCAGCAATTGATGTCACTGCCGAGCACCGGGCTGCCAGATGTGTTGCGAGCTCGTTCCCCACACGGTATTTCCCCAAATAACGTCTTATATGAAACAAAATTCCCCAACATTGAAACGAAAAATATTTTCTAATAATGCGCCAACGACATGAGCTGTCCCTGACTATTCCATTGACTCTCCCATTAAATTCAAATCAACCAAACATCGTCCTTTGAGCCGATATCCATGGAGACATTCCTAGCTCCATGCCTTTCTCTTCACTTTCCTCATGTTCTTCTTTCTCTCTGCATGTCGTTTATTTTTCTCTTTTACATAAAAATGAGAAAGAATGACGTCCATTGTTTCTTTTTTATTCATAAGAATTTAGGGAAAATAATTTCCCCCCAAAATCACCACACACTTCCTCGTCCATATATGATCTCCATTATTTCCCCGCAACGAAAAAATCCCCAGTTTGGGAACGAAATTCCCCAATCTGGCAAACCTGGCAGGGTCTCCGGCCGAGAGGTCCCAGGGTCTGACTCCCAGGGTCTGACAAATCTTCAAGCTCGAACAACCAGCCAAATCATTCGATCACTTCAATTACCACCCTTACAACACAACTTTATTTTTCATACCATGATTCATGGATCAATCAATCAACATCATAAACAAATTCCATTCAACAATGTATTTCAAGAAACTAAATTCTAATTTTCAACTCAAATTTCTAAATTATTGTACGGTTCAAGAAATCTTGGGGGGCGTCAGACCCTGGGACCTCTCTGACGGTGGCAGGATTTTCGACATCGAAATAAATAGCTACGTCGAATTCAGCCGCTGCGTGGAGGAGAATGCCAGCGGCCGGCTGCTCTGATCGGTCGTTTTCCGCGGATGAACGTTGAAGTAGTACCTTAAGAAACAGACCAGGGACCGCGCGCGATCTTTCCTACACCTTTTCCTTCTCCTATCCTCACCCCTTACTTACACACAATTAAACATGCGTGTATTACACTAACACACATATCGGGAGATCAGTCGGGAGCTTAGAGTTTGTCCAGACGTCACCGCTGGGGGAGATACCGGATTGGGAAACACCCCACTATCCGACGTGCAGGTCGGCACCGGATCTCGACATCCAGCGAGGGGAGACCACCGCCACTTCCCGCACCGCATTTACTTTACGTAGCAGCTCTCGGAAACACAAATCAATCAATCAATCAATGTTGGGTTAGTATTACTCGCGCAACTTTTCTTGAACGATGACCTTCATCCCCCTCCCTTGTGCAAATAACAGTTGAAGGCAAAAGCTCGCAGCGGGCACTGATGACAACCTTCCAAGCATTAAAACTTCGTTGGCGCGAAACAGAAGCTAGTCAAAGCCAATTGCTTTCATAGTGCAGAACCCCTGTTCAGGTTTATTGTCAATATCGAAAGAAATGGCTGAGTCAGGTCCAGGTCATTCAAGGGAGTCACCTAAAACTCCCGAAAAAGTTAAGCACAAGATGGAGTTTTAACTTTCATTTCACAGACGTTGGCATTACTTAAAATACTCTAGTGGTCGACTTTGTAACTAATATCCCCACTCCACCCAAAATCGTCAACCCATCGTTCAAGTAAAGTTGCCCGAGTAATACGAACTGGCGTGCGCGCCGAAGCACTCATCTAACTTCATGTAACCATGACTAATCGTAAAACTTACTTTTAGTTGACTTAATGAAAACTAAAATTAAACTTACTTTAACTCATTAACCGAAATGGCGTTAAAGCCAGTTCTCGAGTTGTCTCCATTTAATTTTAATTTAATTTATTTATTTTATGTCGCATCAACTACAAATGGTGATTAGCGAAATCTCCACAATAACATTATTATTTATGTACATGGAGTGTTATGACACTTAGGATAGCATATCACACAGCATATCACATATGGAGTGCTATGACACTTTCATATCACATTATTAACAGTTTATATATTTTCTTATAAATCACTGTACAAGTTTATACCCTACAAAAAATTAAGAAACCGACTGCAATCTTCTCTGTTCTTTAGTACTCTTGCCATGTCGTTATTGACACCAGGTCTCGTCCGATCAGGAGCGGATCCAGCCAATCATTTTGGACGGGGCTATCGTAGATTTTTGTTAAATAATAAATATATTTTTAATAATATTGTATATTATTTATGTACTGGAGATATGATACTATACTCTATTACTGTTTAAATATTAACATAATTCGAACATAAATTAATACTTAAACAATTTTTTAAATAAAGGAAGATAAAAGAAAACTCTAGGCCTTTGGGGGAGGGGGCATGACCCCCATAGCGCCCTTCCCCGTATCCGCCAAAGTGTCCGGTCGGTGTCAGACCTCGAGCACAGAAATTCATCTCTATTTATTTGAAGTTCGTCGTATTAATCATCTAAACTCTCCTCATTCACGTTCACTTTTACTTCTAGAAATGATGCGGGTCGTTCTTGCGTGGTTTGGACCCCCTGTGGCGCGAGAGGCGAGAGCGTTGGCCAGCGGCGGCGGCGGCCGGGGGCGGAGGGCGGAGCTTTTGTGCTGCGGGTGGCGCCGCGCGGCGCGTGACAAATGCCGGCGCCATCCGCCCACACGCCAAAGCCACGGCGGCAGCTGAGGAGGAGGAAGAAGCGGCGACAGGCACGGCGCGCCCCGCGTCGGAAACGAGACCGCGCGCGGAAAAGTCTCAAGAGGAATTGCGGAATTACCGCATGAGATAGCTCGGGGTCGAATTCAGGCGCGATCTGGAGGAGAATTCTTACTAACTTGCTCTGATCGGTAGTTTTTCGGGTATTGGTCTGATACATGACAGGTTTGATACTTGACAGGTCTGATACTTGACAGGTCTGATACTTGACAGGTCTAATACTTGACAGGTCTGATACTTGACAGGTCTGATACTTGACAGGTCTGATACTTGACAGGTCTGATACTTGACAGGTCTGATACTTTATACAAATGTCGGAGAATGAGATAGCTCGGGGTCGAATTCACGCGCGGTCTGGAGGAGAATTCTAGAGGTCGGCTGCTCTGGTCGGTAGATTTCGGGTTTTGTTCTGATACTTGACAGGCGAATGTCGGAGAATGAGATAGCTCGGGGTCGAATTCAGGCGCGGTCTGGAGGAGAATTCTAGCGGTCGGCTGCTCTGATCGGTAGATTTCGGGTTTTGGTCTGATACTTGACAGGCGAATGTCGGAGAATGAGATAGTTCGGGGTCGAATTCAGGCGCGGTCTGGAGGAGAATTCTAGCGGTCGGCTGCTCTGATCGGTAGTTTTTCGGGTTTTGGTCTGATACTTGACAGGCGAATATCGGAGAATGAGATAGCTCGGGGTCGAATTCAGGCGCGGTCTGGAGGGGAATTCTAGCGGTCGGCTGCTCTAATCGACAGTTTTTCGCGTTTTGGTCTGATACTTGACAGGCTGATGTCGGAGAATGAGATAGCTCGGGATCGAATTCAGGCGCGGTCTGGAGGAGAATTCTAGCGGTCGGCTGCTCTGATCGGTAGTTTTTCGGGTATTGGTCTGATACTTAACAGGCGAATGTGAGAGAATGACACTAAAATACTGACCATGGACCGCGCGCGATCTCTTTTCTTTCTAATGCATGCCCCTTCTAGAGTTGCGACATTGATAACAAAACATCTATGTTAAAAAATAGAACATCGATTTTAATAAAACAACGAATAAAACCAATCGACGTTTTTCATTTACGATGTTTTCAAGCTGGTAATGTGACAACAATAAAACGCGTTGAGAAATCTGGGAAAATGTCTACATTAACATAATAACAGAAGCGTTTCCAAATCGATCATAATTCAGCTCCTGTGTACAAGATGTTTTCATGGCAATTAAAGTCCATGAAGAAAGCGAGTCTTTTGCATATCAGAAAAAAGCAATCCGCATTCATTAGAGACGCACGAAAGAGCTCATTCTCTACGGTAACAAACGTGAACCGTATCATTAATTACCTACTCTTTCTGCGCTACAGGATGCGGATGGTCGTTTAAGTGATCAATAGCGGAGAATTAAGGTCAACGACACGTTACTCAGAAATAAGTCAACCGGAACCAATGGCATATGACACATTGGGTGTATGGTTCTACGTTCTTACGTGACGTATATCAAACGATTTATATTTTCCTAGAAGATAAAAATTTCCTCTGCATCATATGTCAGTAACGGAATATCGGTTGTCAAGTACTAGTGGAGGATCTTCGATCTCTTA
This sequence comes from Gryllus longicercus, assembly GCA_038098605.1. Lineage (NCBI taxonomy): Eukaryota > Metazoa > Arthropoda > Insecta > Orthoptera > Gryllidae > Gryllus > Gryllus longicercus. The sequence continues at coordinate 868,275 of JAZDUA010000448.1, read as the reverse complement.
GGAGATCACACATTACGAATGTGTTAGAGTTTAATAGATAAGTCATTTTCTTAGGACAAAAAGCCCATGCTACGGAATTCGAATTGAAATTTCGGAAGAAAATGTCAAAGATAACGTATAGACTAAATGATACCTCATAACAAAGTGCGAAGATTTTATATGCGATGAATTCGAATATCGGGGAGTTATTGTCGGCGACAAAAGAAACAAGCGCTTTAGTGGCTCTTCCTGGACGTGGAGTTATCATTAGAAATATGTCGGGATTCATGTCTCAATCGTGCTGTTTTATCAAGAACCACAAGGATAAATAATTTTATCTCAACGGGTACTGCTTTACACTGTGATAATATGCAAATTCGTTACGTTCGATTCCATCGCTCTCTCTTCCAGACCGCGCAAGTGAAAGCAGGGTCAGCGTTATGATTTCCATTCCGCGCCTAACCTTGAGATTGAATGCAGATTACTGGTGAAAAAGTTTTAGTGTGGCTTACTCATAGTGTTCTTTATCACTCCCCTTAAGGAGTGTTACATAAGTTCTGCAATGTGTTCTTTGCGAGACGGTAACCTAAACGAACGTAAAACTGAACAAAAATCAAGGGCATTACTTTGTGCCTGTGGACATAAAAAAGAATGATTACGAAATTCTGTAAACTATGTTACTTCTTTCATTTCCATTGTAGTATTCTGCCCTTCCTTGTGTAAATATAATTTTCGTAGTAAAGTTCTCACACAAAATGCCTTCCCCCTTCGGAACGTGGATAAAGCTCCAGTTCATACATGGAGATTTCGAGAAAACCAATTCTATTGATGAAATTGTCAGAGCTCCATTCCTCTCTGCAAGACCAGATTTAGACAGCTGAATTCTCTGATGTTTTGGTGTCACTTCTTTTTCTACCAGGGAAATGTTCTAGACAGCTTTTATTTCAAACAAACTACTAAAGAAGCATATTAAGTTTTAACACATCCGTTTATGTAAGACCAAAATCAACTGTAATATTTCACAAAATTTGGAATCGGATTTGTTGAACCAAAATGGACATTCGATTCTGCGCTATAGCAGGAAGACAGTTTGTGGCAAAATTCTCTGATTGCCTTCCATTAACTCGGCTTAATTTCGGTAAGTAAGCAGTACTTGTTCTATCCTTCCTCTGCAGAAACACAGAATACAAAAGGAATGAAAAATAAATTTCCAAATAGTGTTTGGGAGGTACTACTAAATAGAGAATCAACTAACAATTTTATTAGTTGTGAAAGGTATTATAAAAACGCCCGTATATTTATTTGTAAATAAACGGTTAATTAATGGTTGTTGAAATAATATTTTTTGTTTCAATTGAATTCTATGAAACTTCGCGAGAAAGCATTATTCTTTCTTTCGTCTTTTGTTCTCTAAAGAATTAGGATCACCAAATGGAAATACGAAAAATAATACCTTCTGAACTTACTTGGAGCAGGACATCAAAACTATTGGTTTACAGAAATATATAACCCAAAATATGAATAAGGAATTTTTTCTATTTACGTGTCTTTGCTAGACAACACTGAAAATAAATACTCGCCGGAGAGATAGTATAGGTAACAGAAAATAAGAATTCCAAGCTTAAGACTATTCTTTCAGTTTTACATTCAGAAAATCCTTTATGTCTCCTGTACAGAAATGCGTAAAAAATTGTTCGAGACCAGAACTTTAGTTCCAAATCTTACAGAATCGACACCAAACTATTTTTGAATTGTGGCTTATATTTTATTTCAATAAATGAATTCCTTGATGTCACTTTTTAAGCTAAATTATTAATATTACTTTTATTTTGAGCATGTCTCATGTACCATGTCAAAAATTACCTGCTGGTCAACCAGATATTCCATTTTCCCAAACTCACAAAAATTTCGAAGGCCTATGACGTACAATTAAAAAATCGAAAACTAGTACGTAATTAAATATTGATTAAGATATTGGTTTTTTAAATGACCTTTCATAATACATCCAGTGACGAAACCAGTTATACTTTTCTACTCAAATCCACGAGAGAAAAAAGTGTTGTAGCAATTAAACCAGGAAAACCAGTACAACAAGTTACAAAAATTAAATTCATTCAGAGCACACGAATATTGGCTCCTTGACCCAAGTAAAGAGCCGATTAACATAACTCAATAAAAACTAATCTGAAAAAGATCAATATCTTGGAACTGCAAATACACTTCCATCAAAATAAACAGGACGGTTCTTATGAATTCGAAAAACTGTAGTTTCTTCACAGGCAATGGATCACTTGGTTACTAATTTCAAAGAAATAAAGGTGTGAATTTCGTGACGATGAGCAGTAAAATGTTTTCAGAGTTGCACGACCATAAAGTACACATACAGAAGAGCACGACCATAAAGTAAACGGAAACTAGAGGAGTAACAATAGCACATTCACTATCTCTTATTATTTTTAAAGTTGAATTTTCGAAAATTCAACGAAAATGAGAACCACGCCATTCTTCTAAGCATCCCTTCTTCTATTCGTGAATAACATGATATCTGCAACTCTGTTTTAAGAGTACGCTTTCCGATGACAAAGTTTGATCAAAAGATTTGGAGCCATTTTTGAGAACATCCTGAAAATCTGTATGAGGCTTCATGTAAATTACCCTAAAAAATCAAAATATCCGTTTGAAACTCCCAAAGCCTCAAGTTCATTCAGATCGATGGGGAATATCAATTTTGAAAAAAAAATCGGCTGAACGGTTCATGCGCTACCGTTGACAACAGATGGGCAGACAGACGTTTTGCCATTAATCTTTTTACGGTATCAAGGACAAACAAAACATTAATTCTGTCTACACCACGTGTTAGAGAACTTTTTCTTTTTTTAGCAACCGGATTTATCCTTTTTTTCGTTACCAGGGCTCGACAATAAGCGTTTTTCTGCCAAAAAAAAATCACCGTTTTCTGTCGCTACGGTTACATAACTTTCTCTTCTTACGAAGTACCTTCATAAGTGCGAGGAAGTAACAACATAAGAAATGCCTTACCATTCCTATTCACTGGATACCGTATCCCCTTCAATGCAGTAGATAATTTTCTGTATCAGTTTGTTCACCCCGTCCCCAGCCTATTCGCTCTCCTATTCCTTCCTTGGTCTTCCTTCTTCCTGCTTCCCCGTCCTGTCCGCCTAAGTCCCACCGCGCTGTGCCGCGCGGCACCTCCCGCGGGGCAGCACGGCTAATTTCCTGCGGCCAGCGCCGCCGCCGCCGCCTCCGCCTCATCGATTTAATCTCCGTGATTGAGACGGCCTAATGAGATTACTCCCTAATAATAGAAACGCGTTGGGGCGGCGGCGCGGCGCGGACATACCTCCGCCGTCACGGACGCGCGGCGCCGGCCAATCGTTTCATGAGATTACTCTCCCGAGGCGAATATTCCTCTCGCGCCGCGTGAGTGAGTATGTATTTCGAGTTTCCAGCCTCGTCAAATACTTTGGTCGTTGGACACGTGGGGGTAGAACATATTTCAGCCGAGAGCTGGAAGCGTTCCTGCCACTTTGGGATGTGAGATTCGGTGCCAATCTATACGTCGGTTTGCGTAATTTCTGTCTGTCGGGTATTTCCGCCAGCGGGGTACTATCACACCCGGGACAAGCTCGAGACTCTGTGAGTGGAGTTGTGGATGCAAGTGTGAGTGTGTGTGTGTGTGTGTGTGTGTGTAAAGAGACCGGAGGGTTTGATTGATTGATTGATTGATTAGTGTTTCCAGGCGCGTCAACCGCTAAGGTCATTAGTCCCGTAAGTGAATTGCATGTTTCTGTCGCGGGAGGTAACGGATATGCTCCCTCGCTGGATTCCGAGATTCGACGCCGAGCTATACATCGATTGTTAGGATACTGGTCCAGCATTCGCCTGGTGTTGATCAGAGAAACCACGGAAAATTACCGATCAGAACATCCGATCGCTAAAATTCTTCTCCAGCGGCTGATTTCGACCTAGCTATCTAGTTGGAGGAGAAGAGGATATAAGGATGAGAAATAAAATATCAGGCACACATTGTAGCCCGTTTGTTAGGGTACTGCTTCGGCATTCGCTTGGTATTGACCGGAGAAACCACGGAAAACTACCGATCGCTAAGGTTCTCCTTCAGACAGTGCTGAATTCAACCCAACTATCTCTCTAGAGTCGAATATCCCCCACAGTCGAGACTCGTACTCAGAAGACCTCTCGGTCAGAGGTGTTGCATCGGCAACGGCTGACACTGAGCCAACTGAGCCGGCCGAGGCGTCCGCCGTCACGGAGGGCGGCCGCCAACCGCATTATGAGATTACTCTCCCGAGGCGTCTCGTCTCGCCGCCGAATACTCCTCTCGCAAGCCGCCGGCGGCGCGGCGCGGGGCGAGAACGGACGTGGGATTACGTGGGTTTAGACACGCCTCACCACCGCCTCACTCACGCGCGCGCGGAGCGAAACGGGATCGGGATCAGTCATTTCGGGGGAAGCAAGGCGCTCCGCGGGGAGTGCGGCACGGAACGTACAAATTAGATGCTTTTTTAATTTTTTTTTTATTTTTTTCAATTTTTTTAAAAATCTTTTTGGTCGAACGGTGTGCATTCAGAAAGGAATTTTATTACGAAGGGTACTTTTGAATAGTTGCCCATATCCCTTGGTGTACAACTAACTAAATTCATAATGAATTTAGCCTGGAACCAATAGAACAACACATCACATATCTGGCCTCCACTTTTATTACAACCTCCCTAAATTCCCAGCTTTTTCGCCCTTCAAATTGACCAAACACCCCATGTTCCAAACAAGAATAAAAAAACAAACAAATAACCATCAACATATTCATAAAAAAAATGTGGATTTAAATTCTCACTGAAGGCCCGTAACGGGAATTCTTTCCCTTGTAAATGTTTGAAAGTTTACATTTAAGTATAATAAGTAAGTCTTTTAATACGTATGTATAGTTATATTTACTGTAACACTCCCGGTTACCTGGGAAACCGGATAGCGGCCCTGATGCTAGCTCAAGTCGGTGATGGAAGGAATTGTTACACAGTACGGTGGAAACACAAAATAAACACTTGTTCACTGGTAAAAATTCACATTTATTCCTGGGCAATATGATTAACATGCCCCAGGGAAGTTACACTCTTAAATTGAATAAAAAAGAATAGAGGGAAAATTAGATGAAGAGAAAAAAAAATTGTAAAGTTAGTTTTAGGAGTTAAGCTTAAAAAACTAAGAAGAATTATAACTAACAATTACAATGGGTGAAATTGCTACTGGTCAGTGTGTCAGAGCGTGACACCGCATTACGAAAATTTATACAATAGGGCGGGAGCCCTAAACGATATTGCCTGGAGAGGGTCTTTGTGCGGCCGGGGTCGGCCGTGGCTCGGTCGAGGGCGGCGGCTGGGCGTCCTCCAGAAAAAATGCAGCAGAGGTCATTAACCCTCCTGGCTACAGCTGACGGTCGGCTGTGACGTCACCAAAAGGCTGCGATGCGTTGCCGCGTAGGCGGTGTCTAGAAGTTCTGGTTGATCTGGCGGATTCTAGAAGTTCTGGAAGTGACTGGCAGTACTAGCTGATCTGGCCGGACGGTCTCAGAAACGGAGTGGTCAACTATGCGTCTCTCTCTGACTTTTATGATAAGAAGTCGAACACAACTTCGGACAGTTTAAAATTCGATTGGAGAAACATTCGCCTCTCTTCACGACGGAAAACCCACCCCAGAGAAAATTCTCTCTCCACTGCAGTCGGCTCACAGCTCAAAACTCGCAGTAAAATAACATAAGTCCCCACATAGGCATTATCGCCCGAATAATTCCCACCCCCATATAAGTTCCTCTCTCAACTGTCCTCAGTCTAATATTCAAGCTCAGAAAATAATAAGTTTTCCAGAGACACGATAGTCTTTCCCCGACGCCTAATACTCTGGCCCCGTCTGATTGATGAAAATTTTATAAGTCCGGCGAAGGCGAACTTGTATCTGACCGAAGAATAGCTCCCAGTAAGAAGCTTCTGCCCCGATTGCCCTGCCGGTTCTCCTGCTCTGGCCCTGTTGCTGTCTGGCCCCGTCTGATGCCCCAGCTCTTCTGATTTTCTCTCCGTCGAAATCTTATAAGGTAAACTTTTCCCCCACCCAATATTCTCGTATGTGCCCTAGATCCTTGTAATAGACGTGTAGCTATTGGCCAAAATTTGTGGCGCAGTGAACTATTTCCAGCCAATCGCCACGCATGAAGCCACAGAACTTTCCGCTCCCCGCGTCAGCTGCAAGCGTCCAGAATTTTCCAATTCCTTCTAGAACATCGCCCCATGTTTGCGTAAACGGGGGGGCGCGTTTGCGTGAAAGAAATTTATGAGTTTGGGATTCCCCGAAACGAGCGGGCGATGTCGAAATTGCGTAGCCGGCGCAGTGAACACGCGTGTCCATTGAATCTGTCGTCGCCAGCCCTCTAAACGACTTCGTTAATGGGCTGGGGGCGTAAGGGACTCTCGCGATAAGTGGAGGTGCGCACGTGTGACCGTTTGCGTAATCTCTCGGCAGAAATCCTGGGTGGCCGAATCTGTTTGTTTAAATTTTGATCTGGTGAATTTCGTTTATAAAATTATGATGAAATCGGTTTCGCCACATTGGCCTTCCCCTCCGAATAAAAAAAAATGGAGTTCGAAAAATTAAATTTTGAGAAGCGAGAATTTTTTTTGTTTAAGTAAAAAAAATGGCGATACCGGAAATGAATGCTTTTACCCGTAGTTCTAATAAAATCTCATTTACCATTGTAAGTTTAAAGATAAAAATGTAATTTCTAATTAAATCTAATAAAGTACAAAAAAATTGAAAAACTTAGTAAAATTAAGAAATTTAGGAAAAGAGAGAAACGTTTGGTAAAGCCAGGGTGGTTTTGGATTTTCTTTCTGCTTGCCCCAGAAACACAAGTTCTGCGGAGGAATCCACGAGAATCTCACATCTAATACGCCAAGTAAATGCACCGTCGAGTTAATTTCCGTTCCCTTCTTTAGTCCCTCTTTCACTATCCGGTTTAAATTTTGTCCAATTTCCATCTTTAGATTTCCTTCCATTTTTCTGATATTTCCCCCGTCGGTAATACCTGATTTATTAAATTGCGGAGGAATCCACGATAATCTCAAATCTAATGCGCCTAGCAAATGTACTGTCGGTTTATTTTCAATTTCCTTCTTTACCTCCACTTTCACTAATCGATTTAAATTTTGCACAACTTCCATCTTTAAATTTTCTTCCTTTTTCCTAACATTTCCCCCATTAATAATGCCTGATTTCCCGAATTTGTCGCAGATTTGGCTGACTTCTTTGTCAAGTTTGGGTTCAATTCTAGTCAGTTCGTCGCTCATTTCTGCCCTAATCTCGGTAATACTTCCGATAACTGGCTCGCGGTACGCTTCAATTTCGCTGTCACCTGCCTGGAGCTTTTGACTACTTTCTGCTTGAATACTCCCAGAATACGAATTTACATCAGTTCTCGAATTCTCTAATTCTTTGCTCAAATTTTCTACACTATTCTGAATTTTCACGAATCTACCATCGAGACTGTTCCGCACTGTTCCAATCCCACGATCAATTACTGCTTCTAATTTTTCTAATTTTACGCCGTTGTCGGCTAAGCTGCTGTCCAGCCGGTCAAATCTCTGCGAATGTTTCTCGTTAATCTCCGAAATTTGTTCTGATAGGGTTTCCTTAACCTCTGAAATTTGTCTCGTGAATGTTTCCGTGATAGTTTCCTTAAATTCTGAAATCTGTTTCGTGTATTCTGACGTTTCTTTCATGAGTTTTTCCATGCTTTCAGATCGTTTTTTGTAACTTTCTGAAATTTTTCTGTCTAGCTCTGACATTTCTTTCATGAAAATTCGCATGAAGTCTTTGAGGGTGATCTCGGGCGGTGACTGTTCCCTTGAACTCCCCTCTTCTGCCACATCGATACCCGATTCGTCCAGCATTTTAGAAGTTTTGAATGAAACGCGCACACGAGATTCACAACACACGACGCACAACACAACAGCACTCACAAACAAAATACAATAATACAGTAAATCGTTACCAGTTCACAAATTGTTTCTCTCGTAACAATGTCCTTTCATCCATTTATAACAAGAATTTAGTCAAATTTGAAATTTGGGCGTGAAAAACCTCAATTATTCGGCCGTCGAGCCCCACGGAGTGAAACGCCAATTGTAACACTCACCGCGGTAATTAGTTCATCGAGCCCCACGTTGGATAGCGCCAATTGTAACACTCCCGGTTACCTGGGAAACCGGATAGCGGCCCTGATGCTAGCTCAAGTCGGTGATGGAAGGAATTGTTACACAGTACGGTGGAAACACAAAATAAACACTTGTTCACTGGTAAAAATTCACATTTATTCCTGGGCAATATGATTAACATGCCCCAGGGAAGTTACACTCTTAAATTGAATAAAAAAGAATAGAGGGAAAATTAGATGAAGAGAAAAAAAAATTGTAAAGTTAGTTTTAGGAGTTAAGCTTAAAAAACTAAGAAGAATTATAACTAACAATTACAATGGGTGAAATTGCTACTGGTCAGTGTGTCAGAGCGTGACACCGCATTACGAAAATTTATACAATAGGGCGGGAGCCCTAAACGATATTGCCTGGAGAGGGTCTTTGTGCGGCCGGGGTCGGCCGTGGCTCGGTCGAGGGCGGCGGCTGGGCGTCCTCCAGAAAAAATGCAGCAGAGGTCATTAACCCTCCGGGCTACAGCTGACGGTCGGCTGTGACGTCACCAAAAGGCTGCGATGCGTTGCCGCGTAGGCGGTGTCTAGAAGTTCTGGTTGATCTGGCGGATTCTAGAAGTTCTGGAAGTGACTGGCAGTACTAGCTGATCTGGCCGGACGGTCTCAGAAACGGAGTGGTCAACTATGCGTCTCTCTCTGACTTTTATGATAAGAAGTCGAACACAACTTCGGACAGTTTAAAATTCGATTGGAGAAACATTCGCCTCTCTTCACGACGGAAAACCCACCCCAGAGAAAATTCTCTCTCCACTGCAGTCGGCTCACAGCTCAAAACTCGCAGTAAAATAACATAAGTCCCCACATAGGCATTATCGCCCGAATAATTCCCACCCCCATATAAGTTCCTCTCTCAACTGTCCTCAGTCTAATATTCAAGCTCAGAAAATAATAAGTTTTCCAGAGACACGATAGTCTTTCCCCGACGCCTAATACTCTGGCCCCGTCTGATTGATGAAAATTTTATAAGTCCGGCGAAGGCGAACTTGTATCTGACCGAAGAATAGCTCCCAGTAAGAAGCTTCTGCCCCGACTGCCCTGCCGGTTCTCCTGCTCTGGCCCTGTTGCTGTCTGGCCCCGTCTGATGCCCCAGCTCTTCTGATTTTCTCTCCGTCGAAATCTTATAAGGTAAACTTTTCCCCCACCCAATATTCTCGTATGTGCCCTAGATCCTTGTAATAGACGTGTAGCTATTGGCCAAAATTTGTGGCGCAGTGAACTATTTCCAGCCAATCGCCACGCATGAAGCCACAGAACTTTCCGCTCCCCGCGTCAGCTGCAAGCGTCCAGAATTTTCCAATTCCTTCTAGAACATCGCCCCATGTTTGCGTAAACGGGGGGGCGCGTTTGCGTGAAAGAAATTTATGAGTTTGGGATTCCCCGAAACGAGCGGGCGATGTCGAAATTGCGTAGCCGGCGCAGTGAACACGCGTGTCCATTGAATCTGTCGTCGCCAGCCCTCTAAACGACTTCGTTAATGGGCTGGGGGCGTAAGGGACTCTCGCGATAAGTGGAGGTGCGCACGTGTGACCGTTTGCGTAATCTCTCGGCAGAAATCCTGGGTGGCCGAATCTGTTTGTTTAAATTTTGATCTGGTGAATTTCGTTTATAAAATTATGATGAAATCGGTTTCGCCACATTACTAAGATACGTATTTCCTGCAAAAATTAATTTAAAAAAATCAACACCAAAAAACGAAAAGTACTTTCAACTGAACAAATGTTGGTGCTCATGGATCATCGTTATTCCGCTGTTAAAATGGCGGAAGGGAATACTAGCATACGGAAAGAAAATTCAATAATAACGCAAGGAAGGAATGAATTTGAGAGTTTTCATGTTTTTAAATGACACGTACAATAACAACTAGTATATTACAAGACCATATCAAAAAAACTGTCAGCGAAGAATAAATGTATAAAGATTCTTGAAGACACTCTATAAAGGTTCACATATAATACATTCATTACTTCAATATTATTGCTGCAAGATTCATGTCTGATGATCTAGGAGCAATATATGACTTCAAAAATCTCATGAACAAATAAAAACATGCCCTTTCGAGAAACGTTCATTTTGTGGAAAACACGCAGGACTCGTAGCAAATTAATAGCCTAGAATTAATAGTAGTGGTTAGAAAACGGATGAGAAAGGTCTGCTTTGGCTCAGGTAATAAATTAAAGAGAAGAAAACCAGAAGATACTTTAAACTCGCTAGCAAAACATTCCATGTCTCAATACGTCAAGATGTGTCGGTCGAAATTTGGACCAGCAGACCTTTTACTTGTCACACATTTTGCAAGATGAGAGAAGTTGTTGGTAACAGGTAATAACTTTCCGTTACTTTTGTAAGTGAAAAATTGCTTTCATATTTAATTAAAATACATATTCTTGAATTTAGCACAAGTGAAATAAAGTGATCGAAACCTAGTTCTAATCGAATGGTTGAAAATGGAAAGCAAAACGCCAGACACCTTCCACATAAGCACGAACGTTTATTTCGAAAGAGGTAGTTAATATGATTGATATTGGTTGGTTGTTAAATTTCATTGTTAAAACGGTGGAAACAAATTATTATTATTATTATTATTATTATTATTATTATTATTATTATTATTAAGTATAAATTACAGAAGACTCTAGGCGTGGGGAGGAACCTAATTTTCCTGAAGTAGACGCAGCATTATTATAATACCAGATCGTACTATCCTTGATCAACAACAGTTTTTCACCCTTAATAGGTGAAAAACTGCTAAAATATCAACAGACAAAAGTAATATGAAACGTTCGTCACATCGTGATCCTTGCATGGGACGAAATCTCACGGGTTTTTTGATTATACGATCATTGGAGTTTCGGAGAAAAGAATGCCATTCATTTGAACTCCATCAAAATTTGAAAGACTATTTCAAATCGCAAGTCATCTCGCAACCTGCCAGAATTTAACTCTTCTTTGGGGATTTCATAAGTCGCAGGATGTATATTGATTAGCCCATAAAAACGTACGTTTCTTGCTTCTCTTTGAGTAGCACTAATTTTTGGAGAATTTTGATGAACGTTTTTTTTTCATAGAGCCTAAAATTATCTTTTAATTTTGCGTTAATTTTCGTTGTCTTGCAATGACGGAAAGTTGTGAAGGCGCTAAAATAGCAGAGTCTATGTTTTTTGGAAATCCATGGGAGCTTAAAATTTAATTATCCAAAATGTAGCCTATTACTTGTTTTCTTTTGTTTTTTATTTTTCTTTTTTATATGTATTTTTTATTTTAACAGTTTTTTTAGTTTGATTTTAGGTCGCTGCTAACTTTAGATGGCTGGGTTGCAGCGGGAGGCTGCGACCTGGCGGCCGCCGCCACCCACGCGACGCCAAGCGATTCGACGTGCGACCCCACACCCCGAGCGACGCCCACGCCAGGGTGACGCCCACAACTGCATCTCGGCCGCCGTGCTCTGCCAGGGAGCTGTAAAGTCACTAAGGTTGCAGGCACTCTTGGCGGAGTCTTTTGGGCACTCAGCTCAGCTTCCGCCCAACATCAGATCACGTTTTAAACAGTATCATTAATAGGAAGTGGATTTCTATGATTTTGTATATATTTGTTCGTTGCTTCTAAGTGACATTTCTTGACATTTGGTTAGAGTTGGATGCTATGTAGATTCATGTGAGAGCATATTTGACCGTTTTTGCCCGTGGTAAATATTCGCGAAATTCTAGGAGCATATTTTGCACATTTTGTTAAAATGGAGAAAACGTTTCATGTTTTCATGGAATCTATTTATTTTCGAGCGTACATTGATTAGAAAAACTTTTCACAATTTTGCTTTTTTTTTCTTTTCTTCAGATGATAACATACTTGTGTATATGTAGGATATTTCTTGATATCACATTTTTTGAATCCGGCAGAAAAAGGGAAAGAAGACCTACAATGTACTTCACAAAGGTGTATATTTACGAGGACTTCAATTGTATCTCCCCAAAAGTAAGCTAGATTATACTGTGCTTGCATAAAAATATATTTTTTCATTCTAAGCATGCTTCTCCTGAATTTTATAATGAAAGGTTTACATAGCAAATGAAATATTGTCAATTGTAATTGCATATTAAAGTGCATATTTAAGAATTTTTAGGTCATAAATGCATACATGTATTTTTAAAAGCATATTTCAAGATTTTTTGGGGGGCATAAAAATCCTTTCCCTACTCATTAATACATACTTTTGCTGCTGAATAGTGTTAACAGTTCAAAACTGGTTGAACATATTATTTGAGATGCTCGGGTGTAAATATTAGGACATAGGACATCTGACGTTTAGAATGGAATGATTGTTAATGTCCATGTTAAGAAAAGCGAACATCGCTCTACCTATATCTTCGTATATTTCAAGAGATTTCTAAAGCGACTCCAAATAGCAGTGAAAATTCTCTCGTACGTTATGACTTGTGCTTCTCGTTGCGTCTGAACAGCAGTTTCGCCTCGCGTTTCTTCGTGAAATGTCAGATTCCATTACCCAAGCAACCCACCCATTAAAACGCAAATGACCTGAACGCGTCATCAAATAATTTCATGAAAGGTAATGCCACGAGAGGTTCTGGGTTTATTTATAAATTCGTGAGCCGCACAGCGGCGACCATATTAAAGTAAGAGTACATTTTAATATCAACAGTACCTTAATAATTAATATTAGTTTAAACACCAAAGTTCAAAAAGAAGGAACTGCGGCATCGGGCGTAATGTCAAGGTCCTCTGCACAGATTGATAAAAATAATATCACAACAAAATAAAAACAATACAAAACATTTATTTCTTAAATTAGTAAAATTTTTAGAATAATGATTAACTAACGAACAAATCAATGTTAGGAGTATGAATGTAACAGCTCAATTATTTCAATATTTATTTAAATGAGCATTCTTAAAATGTTTAGGTGTTGAAATCATAAGTACTGGTGAAATTTTATTTTATGTGATACCTGAATTGCATATTTTGTTCAGAATTGAAGAATGGTGTTCCTCACTTAATTGCTGGTATTGTTTTAAAGAGGAGGCATTTAAAGAAGAGGCTCTTATTTTAATGCCGTCTTGTTCTTGAATTACGGCGTTGGTCTTACGTAAAATTATTGCCCAGGAACTTGAATGATTAGTAATTTTTATGTGTTCTATCCATACCAACTTTTTGAGCAGACTTATTGGTAATTTAGAAATTTCATTCTAACCAATATGACAATATTCTTATACGACAAATTAGATTTTAGACAAGAAGAATTAGGAGTAAGAAAGAGATAATCACAAGCATTTCTCGTTTCTCCATCAACAAGACGTTCAGAACACCTTTATGGGTTATGTTCATTTGGATTTTTTTCGGCCATGTACTGGAAACAAGAGCACGTCGCGACGATAAAACAAACGTGATAAAAAGAAAACGATAAAATTGCTCGGATATGATTTGACGAAACAGATGTCATTCATACATTTCATTGGTGAACATTTCATGAGTAAAATAATCATGAGAAAAGCATATAAAAATGGTACATTCAAATGTATATTTCGGTAACATCTAACGCTTGTGGCAAACGCAGTATATCCTCTACATGGCAGCGGACCAACAGGGTGATCAAATTCACACAGACATTTCCCCTCGTTCCGCGTGGGCGCGGCGTGTGAGGCGGGGCGGGCGTGGCGTGGGAGGCGAGGTGTGGCGGGGTGGCGGGGCGGACGTGACGTGGGTGGCGGGGCGGGCGTGGCGTGGTCGGCGGACCGGCGTGGCGTGGGAGGCGTGGCGGGCGTGGGAGGCGTGGCGGGCGTGGGAGGCGTGGCGGGCGTGGTAGCGAGGCGGGCGAGGCGTGGGTGGCGGGGCGGGCGTGACTGCGGCGCGTGGGCGACCGAGCGACATCGCCCCGGGCGCGGCCCCCGCTGCGCGTCGAATTGGCGCGGGCGGCGGGTGTGGCAGCCGCTCCCCTGGCGCTCCTCGCCACGCCACGCCACGCCACGCCGCGCCGCGCCACACGCCGCGCGGGGCGTTGCGTAGCCGCCCCGCGTAATCTGCATCACGCGACCGCCAGCGGAGGGAAGTCGCCAGTTGCTCCCGCCCCGTGGCGCCGAGCGGGACGGGGGCGCCTCGCAAGCAGATTTCGACACACGTCGCACCGGGAGAGGTGGCTCAGGGCATCAGTTGATGGCACTGCAGTGCCTCGGACCGGGAGGCCCTGGAGTTCGAGTTCAGACCACAGTTGGATTTTCGTCACTAGTTTGTCAGCTAGGTCGAATTCAGTCGCTGATTGGAAGAGAATTCTAACGGGCGGCAGCTCTGATCGGTAGTTTTCCGTGGTTTCGCCGCCTAATACCAGGCGTGTGCCAAAGCAGTGCCCTAGTTATCCCTAGCGACCCAGCTATCGAGCTAGTGTCGAAAATCCTGTCATAGTGGGACTCGAAACCCAGGACCTCCCGGTCTGGGTCACTGAAGTGACATCGATTGATGCCCTGAGCCACCTTCGACGGTTTGATAATTCGACTCTTGGAATTAGGAAACGGCATATTTGCGAAATAAACCATTTAAAGGGCCTGTCATCAATCTAAAAACTGGTTAAAATCGTTCACAATTCTCTCAGATGGTGCCAAGTGGTATGATAAAGACGAGTTAAAACTATTGAATCAATAATGTAGTACAAATTGCAAGCAGTATTCACTTCATGCGATTTTTTTCGCCAGAATCGAATCCGATTTTTGACGCTCTACTGTACCTTCGCGGCATTTTGTTCTCAACTTAGATAACTTCAACCGAAGAGCTTCTAATATAGTACGAAGAATAGTAGTTCTTCGGTTGAAAAGTTCTCTAAGTACGAAAATAAAATACCGACACTTACATTAACGTAAGCAGAACTGAATTATATTCACCTAAATTGCTTACTACCAAATTTGTAATGCTGATTGAAACAAAGATTGATATGACCGACGATGGTCACTGATCGTAATAAATTCTTCTCTTAACTCATCTAGATTGAGAAGGTCCAGCAAATATTGATGCGTGTGTCAGATGATAACACTATTCAATCTCTTTGGTGACATGCTGTTTGTTCGTTTTATTCTGTGAAGAAAATAAAGCTGCGCTCAAGTTGATAGGACTACCGTACGTTTGTTCCGAAGAATGGATCGTATTGGTCGATAATCTCATGCTTATAGATAATAACAAAACAATTTGAAAAATATGAATTAATAGTAAAAATTAAAATTAGAATAAGTCTAATCGATGTACTTGAAAATTATGGATGATTAATTTTTATTTACCAACTCCCTGAATTATTTTAATGTTACTCTTTTCCTTTGTTACGTATATCTTTTTTTCTACCTACCCCATATTTTTTAAATTTACCTACATTACTTCATCGTCATGATTAGGCTGTTTTGGGATATTACCAGCGATAAAACGTTTATATTTGGAACAGAATATTTGCCACTATACCAATTTAAAGTATTCTTTCAGTAGGTCATAAGTCAAGCAAATAAATGTTAGAATCACAAGTACCACTGTTTATTTATGCAAACTTTTAAATATTCATAATTTCTTGAAAGTGGAGAAATATTTCCTGAGTGGAAGGTCCTAAACGTTTTACAGCTTCACAAACACCTTCAATTTATAAACTTAGTGGTTTGGGGATGGCAGGGAGTAGTAGAGATACTTGACCCAATGTAATGTTCTAAAATAGGGAAATGTAATCTAGTGGGTAGTGAATTTGGAAAAAAGAGAGAAAAAACAACAACCGACATCTCAGTATCGACGTCTCAGCCAACGTTCTGATGTTGTTCATGTAAATAAATTTTAGGCTCAGTAAACATTTAATAAATTGCACATTTTATACGCATTTTGTTTTTAACGCATTAGCTTTATTTTAAACATACGCATAATACCATGATCTACATTTGGAATATAATGCTAAAAAATTTCCTAGCATTTTATTCGCAAGTTTTCAGATTAAATAATTGAAAGTCACAATCACGCAGGGTGCGGATACCTGATCTGACCGTGATGAACGGCGACTGTGGATAATGTGGCTGAATTAATTAGAAAAATCTTTAAACTTCCATTCACAACATATAACTCTGGCTACAGGAATTTGAAGTTTCAATAATGCTTCTGATTGAAAATGATTTCTCTTTTTTAAGAAGTAATGAGTTTTAAAAAAAACTTGTGAATATATTCCAAATTCTTTCATTAACCATGAAGTAAACTCTATACCTCTGCCCAAAGCCGCTCTCATGAGAAACCTATTTAGAAATGTTTCAGTGTTAAATAGGTGAATTAAAGATAATGTGGTAGTTGGTAAGTCTAAAGAACAATTACAATAATAAAAATATATTTGGATATATACCCTTAGATTCCCTCGTATCTAAAATATCTACTCAATGAAATCTTATTATAGAGTGTCGCATACTTTAAAATATAAAAAAAAAACTATTTTCCCACAACGTTTTATTTCAATTTTAATATTTAAAATAAGTAATATTTTAAGTAAGTAGTTTAATTAACTTAATAATAGCAATCAGGAACTTCCAACAACTAATTAATGACAAAATTGTTTTTGAATTTATTATAAGTATAATATAATATATTAGATATTTGTAGAGAATAGTAATATTTTAAATATTTATTGCAGTCCGTATCTAAATATTATTCAATTTTTAAACGCGAAACATTAACTTAGTAATAACAATCAGTAACATTCAACAACTAATTAATTCAAAACAACGATTTTTGAATTGTTAACAAATTAGAGATTGCATAAACTATACTTTCCCAAAGGTAGTACACGCCAATTCGCCCAAGGGTCAAATTTTACTCATCATCAACGCTTCAAGACTATTCTTCTTCTTCGGGAGCAATTGGAGTATCTCAGTTTCCCCATTCCGCCAGCGCCGTGGGTGCTACAGAACGCGATAGCGCCATAATTGCCGCGATTGGGCGCGGGGCCGATACTTGGAATCGCCCCCGCCAAGTGGAATGGCCGCTTAAACGGGGGACTCGACTCCAAAGTTTGCCACTCGGAGCGCGCGGGGGCGAGCGCGGGGGCGAGCGCGGGGGCCGCGCTGTGCCAGGACAAGCACGGAACCGCAGCGGGCGGAGCGGAGCGCACCCGCAAGTTTTAATTGGGAAGTCGGGCGGTGCCGCGGCGAACACAGTTTGCCACGAGGCGGCGGCGGCGGCGGCGGCGGCGGCGCCGGGAGCGGACGAGGTGGGACGGGACGGAACGCGGCGGCGACGGAGCTGGCCGAAGCGCGACTGAAGACGGAGAAGCGAGGAGGCCGAGGAAGGAGAATGGAAAGCAAGGGAGCGAGGAGTGGAGGAATCGTGGAAACGCGTTTTCTCCGACGACTACTGACTTTCTATCAACTGGGACGCGGCTATCCAATGGGGGAGTGCCATGACTAAAAATTAAGACGTAACGTGGCTCCTGTTTGGATAACTGCGTCCAGGAGATCGAACGTCAGAAGTCACTGTAATTTAAGCGGAACATAATTTCATGTCAGGTGAAGAGAGATGCTTTTTTTAGGTTAGTGGTATCTTGTTGATGCAAATGGTATCTTGGAAGCGGAGACATGAGGAAGCAAGGAATTGTGGAAGAAGAGATGCGCGGTAAGCCAAAGAAGCACGGAGAGGAGACGTGAATCAAGAAAAGTCGGTGAAACGTAATGGCTACAACGAGGCTAGTCCGACTACAGGCCGTGTTAGGTTAAAGAGCCGACGTAGAGGTAGGCGGGGTATGGGAAAGAGGAGCGGCTGACGAAGTGCTCAACAGCGGAAGTGGCTGGGACGGCGGGGGCGACAAGCTGGGAAGTCCGCGTGGAAGGCGACGGGAGGAGGAGAAACGAAGACACGGAGAATCTTGATGAGTAAATCGAGGGAATACTGCGATGTTTCCATAGTGGCCGATGACATGTGGTCGTTGTTACACCTCCCGCCTTATAAAATGAGTCTTTTTTTTTAACAGTGGTAAGCACATTTCTGAGCCCCATTGAGAAGGACGTTCGCGAATTAATTAAAAATATTCATTTTATAAAAAGAGGAGGTGTAACAATGACATGAAGTCATCGGGCACTATAGAAAAATAGAAGAATAGTCCGACCATAATCCGAGTTAAGGAACCGGCGCAGAGGTAGGCGGGGAATAGGGAGGGAGGGAGGCTGACGAAGTGTACAGCAGCGGAAGTGGCTGGGACGGCGGGGGCGACAAGCTGGGAAGTCCGCGTGGAAGGCGACGAGAGGAGGAGAAACGGAGACGGTGAATCTTGATGAGAAAATCGAGGGAATACTGCGAGTAGCCGATAACATTAGGTCATTGTTACACCTGCGTTATAAAATGAATCTTTTTTAAACAGTGGTAAGCACATTTGAGGTCACGAGCCCCGTTAAGGACGCATGTTAAATAATTAAAAATATTCATTTTTAAAGGGAGGAGGTGTTACAAAGACGTAATGTCATCGGCCACTATAGAAAAATCGAAGTATAGTCCGACCATAATCCGAGTTAAGGAGCCTGCGCAGAGCTAGGGGAGGGGCGAGGCTGACGAAGTGCAGAGCAGCGGAAGTGGCTGTGACGGCGGGGACGCCGTCGGAGGCGGCGGGGGTAGGGTGGGCGATTGGCCGCGGCGGCGGCGGGCCGTCTGGTCGGGAGCCAAGGGCAAGGTCGGGCGTGGGCGGGGCGGTGACGGAGATAGGACAGGGCGTTTCAAAGTCGCTTTCGCCTGTCGCGGGGTCTGTCTTCCGCCGGTAGCCCCACTGACGCATGAACCACTTGCCTGCGGTTTAGTTACACGAGACACGTCCTTGAGATGCAAGCGTTGGTTTTGCGACTGCTGTCAACAGACGTACGTATGTTGCGAATGTATATTTCCTAGGAAATAGAAAAAAAAAAAAACTCCTGAAAAGGAAATGAATGCACTGGGACTCGTGATTTATTATGTTACGACATGAAGAGTTAGGGTGTCGTTTGGCGAAATAACGCAATGTGTTCTTTTTTCCTCTTTTTTCAACGTATGTTCTCTCTAATTACGAAATCGCATTTGTGCGCCAATTACTGTTGAAAGCTGTTCGTCACCTCTACTCCAATATTTATTTAAAAAGGAAGGACTTGACTAAAGGAAAATAGGTTTATGTTGCTAAATATTCTCCAACATATCTATATAACTATTGACATTTTAATAATATAAATAGTCTGAACCTTTTTTTCGACCTTTCCCAGAAAGTACTTTGCAGAGCTGTGACACCACAACCTTTTGCAGATGAAATTCATTTGGTTCGGTCAATGATTATGAAATTCCAAGTCATTCATGTAAGTCTTATGCAGTTTTATAAGAAGTACAATAAATGAACTTTTTTTCATTGGTATTGTAGTAAAAAATTGATAAAAGAGTTTCGAATGATTTTGGTTTTACTTATTGCACATAGTTTCTTCCAAATGTACCAAAACCTACCTTTCAGAATTGAAATTTCTTTTCGTATACGAATGGATTCTGTATCAAAGTCATTTGTCTTAATCAATTTAATATTGTTTAGGACTAAAACGAAACCTTGTGGGCGAGAAATTTTAAAAGCAACCACATCACAATAATCTAATGTTATGCTGAAAAATTCCAAGTTTGAACACTCTACTTTTGGGTGTGTTTCATCATAGAAGCCCCCCGTTTCCATCTGTTTTATGCTTCAATTTAATGCAGGTCAAATAGACCTGGATTCAACTCTCGGTATTCAGAGTCGGACCAGTATCTCGAAAGCAACTAGAGAGTTAACAGACTTTAACGATCGGAGAATTGAACGAGAAAATCGGTCACGAAAGCAAGTAATGCGGTTGGAAAGCACAGTGAATTGGGCCATGTCGCTTGTATATGAGTTAAGGTAGGAATCCCAGAATACAAGAAAACGTGCACTCTTTTTCCTATACCACGTAATACACAGTTTTAACAGATTTTTTAATGTTAAATAATTAAAAAACAATAACATTTATCTCTTTACCCTTTGAACCTAAGCTGGGCGGTATGCTGTGAATTTAATTTCGGAGCGCTAAGGCATCTAAAATGTGAAGGCGTAACCAGTCCTTAACCAATGTCTCACATAACTTGTTCCGAATGTGTCAGTAAAAATACAGTCCTATATCTCTAAGGAAGAAACACATTTCTTTGTATTCTGCAATGGTTTTGAATTGCTGAATTCTTTACTTAAATGAAGAAGAAAGAATTGAGTTGGTTTAATATATACTTATCATTTTCCTATTTAATGTCATCTTGTTTATATTGAGAAAACTTGACACAGATCAGGCAAGTTTAAAGACTATGCCGAGCGACTGTTCACCTCTATAAACCTCGTGTTTGAATTCTAAAAAGGATTTTCAGTCGGTGCCATTTCAATACTTCTCAATTCTATTGGTTTGGATCGAAAATTATTGAATTAGACAAGAGATCTCACCTCAAACTCTTCAATTTTTTTAAACAAAATTTCCCCCCAAATTCACAAATATTATTGAAAAGTACTAGGGTGTTATAATACACTGGACTGCGGATAAAATGTTCGTGCTTCTCGTTTTGTGGATAGTTTCCGATTGTCGAGTATCAACCGTCTTGACCAAGATCGTTGTTAATAATAATAATAATAATAATAATAATAATAATAATAATATTACATTATGCATTGAGTATTTAAGCGTTTTTAGACAATATTAATAGCTATCGATACAAAATACTGAAGATATCAAATCAAAAGTATCGTGGACACATTTTTATAATAAAATTAAAAAAAATTAAAAAATTGACATATTACCTACAGATTTCTTATCCTCAACGTCACATACTTCTTCAGCGTCACATATTTTGCACATGTCCTCCAGCTTCTTTTGTTCTTCAATGTTGAAGAACACACAATGGAATTGTGTAAGATGCAATAATTCGTACAAGAGAAAAATTGTTGACGTGTCAAGTATGATCAAATTGTTTTATTTATAATTATTACATTTATTAACATTTTGTGTAGAATGTAAGAAATGTACTCTCTCGTCTATTATCCAATATTAAATTAAGGCGAATGATGAATGAAATATGTTACGATTTTCTAAAATTCTTAGATCAACAAAATTACTTTTTGCCAGAACTTCTCCACACGCAACGTCAATTGCATTATGTGATCCTCACAAACATCAACATAATTAATTCAAGGGCAGTGATTGTCTCGGTGTTTAGAATTTCTCACCCACAAAATCGTGTTTCGCACCCCACAAATCAAAATCCTTTGTCGGCGGCCTCTCCTTCAGACCAAACCATAGTGCACATTTCGTTCATCATCGTACTGTACACCTGACACATCCTTCGTCATCCCCGAGGAAGCACTGTGATTAATACGTCCACGCCAAATAAGGAGAACGCCCGCCAGAATCTTAACCTACAGAGCGTCTCGGCTCTAAAGTACCTCATTAATTTTTGAGATCGGTGTAAGCCCTCTCCCTCATCACGGGCCCTTTCTTAATCCGAACCCTTCCTTTGCCCAGCAACTTGTAAAACGCAAGTGGGCGCGGGCGTGAAAGGAGATGAACGTGGTGCAGTGATAATTAAGGGGGGCGTGGTCGCCGCGTCGTGCTGGGCGTTCGGCGGACCGCGCAGGGTTTGAAGAAAGGACTCTCTGCGCGCGTCCACTCGGCGAAGCCCTAATTGGACAAAACGCTTTCGCTTTCCGCGCAGCTGCGCACCGTTATTTCGGAGGGTCCCGGAACCCTAAGGCCCTTACGCGGACTTGGGAAATGCTTTTCGATTTTGTGAACCTGCGGGAACTTCGCGTTTTTCGACCTAACGATCCTACGTGAAGACGGTTGAAACTCGACAATAGGAAAGTATCCACAAAACGAGAAGCACGAACACTTTATTCGCAGTCCAGTCTACAATAAAAACCTCGCAATTCTCAATAATATTGAGTATTTCAATAATTTTGAGGAAACCTTTGTAGTCGGAAATATTCTGTAAATATATTGAGGTATTATAAGAATATTCAAATATTTATGTATGAAAAACAAAATGTATCGTTCCAATTCTCATCGTTGAGTACACAGAAATTCAAGATACAGACCCATCACTATCTTGTTATTACGAGAAGAGAAAATAGCACATGTTGTTATTGCATTACATTATAAAACACTTGAGTATGTTCAGGTTCTGATGTCCTGAATGATTTCACATTTCACATATCGCCCTTTCATGAAAAACAGTAGATTATGGGCCATCAATACAGTACGTACCGTCTCACCCCGGGGAAAGAATATTTTGCTT
Organism: Gryllus longicercus; assembly: GCA_038098605.1. Classification (NCBI taxonomy): domain Eukaryota; kingdom Metazoa; phylum Arthropoda; class Insecta; order Orthoptera; family Gryllidae; genus Gryllus; species Gryllus longicercus. The sequence continues at coordinate 845,722 of JAZDUA010000448.1, read as the reverse complement.
CTCCTCATTAATTAAATTGGTCGTGTCCTTTTATTTTCTTGATCATGATTATAACATATAACCATAACCGAAAACATACATCTTAATCTTCTCTTTCACCTTTTGGAATACAAATCAAGGATCAAGATATTCACGGTCAGATCATGAATCGAAAAAAAAAATCACTCTCCATATTTTAGAGATAGGTAAGAAATATTGTATTTAATATAAATATTTTTTTGCCAATGAAATGGAGTTACTTGATTCGTAAAAGAGAATTATCAAGGAGTAGGATTGTTAGTAGTATGATAAGAGAAAACACAATACTGAATAAATATACTTTCAGATGGTACAGTATTTCCGATACCCTCATGTTATACTACAAATATAAGGCATAAATTGATGTGACTGCAGTGCCTCTGATCGTGCTATGATCTTGTCCCTGCTTGGGCGGCGTCCCTCTGATGGGAGATACCTGGTTACGGAAAATCCCCACATGTCGACGAACATCGGCGCCGGGTCTCGCTAGCCAACGGAGGAAGATCACCGCCACGTCCCCCGACGAAATCATGCCCTACACTTTCGAGACTAATGACCTTAGCAGTTGACGCGCCCGGAATCATTAATCAATCAATCGTATCCATCACAACAGTCTGAGTTCGATCTGTACGTTGGCGTTAGAGACGGAGAAATTCCGGGGATGTGCAATTGAGTGCGCGAGCGTTGCAAGCTTCTGGTGGTGGCGACGCGCAGAGAGCGCGTTGGATAATGCACGAGGCGCCATGTACTTCCCGCTGTGCCCGACGCCCCGCCACCGCATGGCCTCCCCGCTCAGCCTCCATCTCCCCCCCCCCGCCCCCGCCAATGTCCCCACCGCAGGTGCGGCTCAGGGCATCACTTGATGACACTGCACTGCCTCTGGCCGGGAGGTTCTGGGGTTCGAAGCCCGACGGTGGAGGTAACAGATCACCATACTGCAATTCTCTGCGTGTATATCGTGATCTCTTTATCCATCTACACCCAGTTTTGTGTTAATTCCAGTCTCTTTCCGTCTGCTCTCATTTTCTTTACTGATACCATTTATTCCATTCTTTTTCTCTGCCTATTTATTCACTCAAATTGCTCCATTTCATTTATAAACCAATAATGCATTTTTAAGTACACATTTTATTTCCCTATCAATAACGTTCTCTTTGAGTTCAATGTCCTTCCTCGAAATAGCGACTTTGTTTACACAAAACATTTGAATACTCTTAATGACTGAAGACCCAAATGGCCCTTTTATGTACCGTCTCCCTCTGGAAGGGTCGTTTTGTACATTAATCAAATTCACAGACTTCAAGCATCAATTCTCTTTTGAGTCTAAAAATGATTAATATCTTTTTTTCTTCCTATCTTTTTTGCTGAAGTCCTCGCTTGCCTCCGTTCCCGACTCCGCCGCCGCCGCCTTCGCCCGCGCTTCCTCCGCCTCCGCCTTCGCCATCACCTCCGCTTCCGCCAACGCCTTCGCCCGCACTCCCGCCTCCGCCTCCGCCTCTGCCATCGCCTGGGGCACCTCCACCTGTCTTCAACATCACGCCCGCCACCTTCGTAGCCGCTTTTGCCTCGTTCTCAGCCCCCACCTCATCTCCACTCCCCACTGCCTGAGTCCCCGCCCAGCCCCTGCCTCAGCCACCGCCCACCTGCCCACCATCTCAGCTCAAGCCTTACCCCCTCACCTCCGTCACCAACGCCTCAGTCCCCGTGTCAACACTTGCCTGGGCTCCCACCTCAGCTCCTGCCGCAGCCCCCCGCTTACACCTGCTTAAGACGCCTCACGTCGTCCGTCCACCTTAGCCACGACCTTACCCCTCACCCCCTAACCACCACCATCTCTACACCTGCCCCCTCCCAGACCCCGCTTCAGCCCCCACCTTACTTCCCGCCTCAGAACCTTCACCCCCTACTCCCTCTCTCCCTCGCCATCAAACTTAGACACCCCTCCCCCGCCTCGACCCCCTGAAACACCTCCCGCAACACAGCGCACCGTATCCCGTCAACTCCCTCTATTATATCGCTGGCACCGCCGATTTCGCCAACCTACCGCCTCCGCCTTCGACAGCGCCTTCGCCCCCGCCTTCGACAGCGCCTCCGCCTCCGCCCCCAACTTCGCCTTTGCTTCCGACTCTGCCCCCGCCCAGGCCCACGCCTCTGCCTCCGCCTTCGCCTCCGCTTTCGCCAGCGCCTCTGCCTTCGCCTCCGCCTTCGCCTCCGCCTCCGCTTTCGCCTCCGCCTTCGCCTTCCCCTCCGCTTTCGCCTCCGCCTTCGCCAGCGCCTCCTGCGGGGGCGGCGGAGTCTCCGAGAGATCGATCGCAGCGCGAGAGGAGGAGACGCTCCGTTGCAGCCTGACAGCGCCTGCCCTCCTTTCCACCGCACGCCACGTGGCAGCGCAACTTGTACCGCCCAGAGTGTAAGTAAACGTACAAGAACCTTGACACGCAACGGGTGCGTAGTTGGAGCTGGCCGCCCGATTATCAAATGTCTTTCAGCCTTAAGATTCACCCTCATCTTGCGCTCTAGGTTCCTCCGTTGTTGATTCCACCAAACTGTCGCACAGAGGCATGTTATTTCAATAAATCAGCAGCCAATACCCTTGAAAAAATAGTGTTAATAATATATAAAGAAGTTTAGACTATGACTGTAGTAATCATAAACAAAAAAAGTGTAGGTGCAGGAATTTGTGAAACATTTTACGTAAACCATCAAGCTTTGTTCACATTCGGAATTCAAATAAATCCTTCCGAAAATACAAGAAAATTAAGTGTTCATGTGATTTTCGTCGTGACAGTCACTCAAAAAGTATTCAACAACTGAACAATGAATTTAAACTACGATTTTAGAAATATATCTAAATTACTAAATATCTAGCAAAAATTAACAATTAAATACGTGAGTTGGGCAAATAAAAATAAACCAATTAATTTCAACCTCATCCGACAGTCAGAGAAATCCAAAGGGAAGATAGCAATGGAATACTACAAAAGTATATTACCTTCAACTAATTGAAGGGGCTGTGAATAAATGTTTTTAATACTTGAATTAGAATTAGTACATGGAGTAACTGTACGGCGTCAAGACAAATTGTTCATTATTATAACTATTTTGCATCACGTTTATAAATGTTAAGAAATTCTTTTCAACTTATTAATTTGCATTATTAACTGAAATACTTTGTTTATATTGCATTATCAGTGTTACCGGAATTCATAAAACCGGTTGAATTAAACAGGTTTGTGATTGAACTGAATCATACATAAAGTAAATTTTACTAGTCCAGTCCTGTAAATACATTTTCAACAAAATAAAATAAAATAACGTTTTAACCACGTTGATTCTCGAACGCGACGTTACTTAACATCAATGTTATGAAACAAACAAACAAATAACAACAACACAAATATATATGTTAGTAAACAGCGATGTTCATAATGAAACCATTAATGTTAAAAATGCATCGACCAAAAACCAACTACGTGTCGTGTTAATAATATCACGACAAAAAACAAATGTTTTAAAGGTGCTTAAGTAACATTAAATTTAAGCGCAACAAAATGAATTTCACTGTGATCGTACAACTGAAAATAAAGTAATCGATTTAACTGAAAAGAAAGTTAAATAATAATTAAGAACAAAGGACCCTCGATGAACATAGAACAAAGAGCGTTCATTTGGTTCGAACACAAACTAATAGTGACATTAGCCGTTATTTTATTTTTAAATTTTTACAAAATTGTGATTACGGGAATTTTTCATTCACAAAAAAAAAATCATCCAAATCGTATAAACATCGAGCACAAAACATCCATGCTAAAACATTGAGCAGAAAATACCGATGCTAAAAACATCGAGCACAAAACATCAATGCTGAAAACATCGAGCACAAAACATTGATGCTAAAACATCGAGCACAAAACAGCGATGCTAAAAACATCGAGCACAAAACGTCTATATTCAAAAAGTATTTAAAATATCAATGTTTAAAACATCGAAGTTTCTAAAAAACTATAATATTTTCAAAACACGGGCATCGATGCCGCATCCCTACTGCCCTTCCCTTCCGCCGAAAGCAGCGCCGGCGAGCGACACTTGGCTTGCGGCGTTTCCCTCTCCTTTGCGTCGGCCGCGTGCGGTGTTCAATCTCCCGAGCAATTTCCCGAGGGTGGGCTCGGCGGCGCGCGCCGCGGCTCGGGCTAATCAATCAATAAAAATGGAAATAACCCCGTCCAATGACCCGCGCCGACGGCGGAAAAACGCCATCTCCCAGGCAGCTCCTGCGGCGCTCGTTCAGAATGCAGAGATGCGCTCTCCACCCCCGCTCCCCGCGGGACGGACTTGCAACGCTTCACACACCTCCAAAAATATACAGTGAGTGATGGAGTAGACGAGATTTTTTTTTTACATTTTTATAGAGTTTTTGAGATTAACTCGGAGGAGACACCAACTAAAAAGGAGGCGTAAACTGAATGTTTTCTACCGGGTCGTGGGTGTAAGTTATGTCTCGTTGTCTTGATGTTTTCTCACAAATAATTTTTTCCATTTACGCTGAATTTGAAATGTATTTTAATTTGTTCATCTGTGTTTATTTACAACGTATTCAATTGAGATTTTGAATGACTTCCGGGTTCCGAATGACAGAAAATAAGTAAGATTGTATTTGGGAATATCTGTTATCAGTTTCTGTGCGTATGAAACCACATTACCTCCCTCCTTTTTGGGTACGCCACTGAAATATTATGGTTTTGCCAGTGAACACAAAATATTCACTTTAATGTAATCTAGCATTACAGTTCTAAGTAATAATATTATTATTCCGATAATAAAATTAGATTTCGTGAAAAACTCAGGGAATAGCTTCACTAACCTCGCACCTTGTCTCAAATAATTTGGTTGTGACTTAATTGCAACAAGTTAATGAGTAGTAGCTCCTTCTTAATGAGAAGACACTCTTAATTGAGATTAAAGTATAAAAGACAAAAACTAAGAGGACTAAAACCGTTTAATGTTGAGAAAAAGCATACTTTGCACTCGTTATTAAAAAAGTCACTCCTTCAGCGCATCAAAAACTAGTAAGAGGAATGCTTGCTAGTTTAAGTGGAAATTCAAAATTTGTAATACCCAAAGGGAACCTTGCATTGAAGAAGCAATTCAAACAGAGTGTTTCCGCACTGATAAAGAGGGTTCTTCAAGAATACTTAAATCGAAAAAAAAAAATTGTATTTATAATTTTTATTCATTTAAATTTCTTTATTTTCATGGATACCATAAATTGTATATTTTGAAGCACCTGTAGAACATTGTACCACCTAAAGCGCACAGTTAAATCTCAGACAATGTTAGAACATCAATTGAAATGAAGTTCGCTTACTCTGCAGCTATCTTGGTCAGGAGGACATGATTTATATACCATTCTGGTAGAATTCCTTTTTTATAACGACCTTCCATGATATAAAAGCACATTTCACATACTTTTTATTACCATACACTGCGGCATGGATGACTGCGTCACATCGCAATCCGGAAATAAACTCGTGTCGACAAACGACAAAAGGAACAAACGGTCCTCGAAAAATATTCTGCCAACTTAGAATTATTGTGCAATGGAAACTTGCTGGAGAAACGGGGCCTCATATGTTTATAAAAGAGGCTGTTTCGTGCAAGCCCGGGTAGAGAAATATTAAAGCTGACACTGGGCGTGAGGTAAAAATTTAGCTCCCATGAAAGGGAGATACTCGGTGGATTTGGGTTTGGAACCCATTTTCATGAATATAACAAAAAATATTTTTACTGATACATTATTACTTGTTATTGCCTTTGATACGGAGTTCGATATACACTGCGTAACTTCTCTCGAAGGAGAGGATCGTGGTTACTAGGGAAATATGAAAAAAGTTGAATGGCGCTACATGTTCTTTTATGAAGGGAATTATGAGAGGGAACTATCAGAGGGAATTATGAGAAGAAATATGAAAAGACAAACCCAGTCAACAGCAAGTTTATGAGACTATAAGTGAATCTGAATCAATAAAAATTACGAAAAAATAAAATCATGTATGTATCTCAGACGTTAACTGGCTCTAACGATTTCGGACGACAAAAAGCTCTCGGGCCAAAGACCCTCGGTCTTTTTGACGTCGCTAAATCATTAGAACCCCTATAACACCCTTAGCGCACAAATAACTATTAACGTCTTGTGCTTGGTGAGAGCATAAGTCGTTAATACTTATTTATGCACCAAGGGTGTTATAGGGGTTCTTTTTCTTTATAGGGTTTCACTTTTAACATTGACAATTTTTATATAAAATGCTACTGAATAGTTTTTAATTTTAACTAAGTCTTTTTTACAAAACTAGATCCAAAATACAATTTTTGAAAAAGACGCCAATTAAAAGAAAAGATGCCAATTTTAAAGAAAATCAATCATTTGAAAAAATAGTATTGTAGGGCCTATTTTTGACAAAAAAATCCTACAAGCCGAATTCAAAATCCTACTAATAGAATGCTCATAACCGTTTATACCAGAAGTTGTCCAACAAAAAAATTCGTCGCCAGGAGATTTATCTGTACAATCCAAAATAACCAATATGTAATTAGAATCAACAATATAACGAGTCGCGGACAGTGCAGGCACAATCACAATAATAACACGGAGTTTTATCTCAATACCGTCCTAATGCTGTCCTAATGTTACTAAACATCGATGTTCAAAATTAAAACACTGATGTTCAAAATACATCGACTAAAAACCATCGATGTTTTTCAACATCGATGTTTGAGACTGCCTTAGTAACCTCTAACATTAAATTCGTGAGGAATAAAAGTTAATTTGAGTGTTCATGTTATCAATTCGACGAATAAGTGTACAATAAGAAAAGAGACCCCACAGCGTATTTGTTAGCCACATCTCAATTTGCAGAATGAATATGAAGAAGGATGGAATACAATGGCATGGAGGTCATCAGGGGCGAAAGAGTTTGGTCGGAGAAGGTAGTACAACGAACATCCCTTTGGCTCTAACACATGAATTAATAGTGTTACCATCAGTTATTACTTTATATTTTAACTTTCACAGTAATAAGATCATGAGAATTTTTCATTCAGAAACAAAAACATCGGAATAGAAAAAAAACATCGATCACAAGACGTGGATGTCAAAAAACATCTGCGTTAATACATCGATGTTTCTACAAAAACATAGATGTTTTAAAAACATCAACATCAATGTGTCCCTAGTCACAACTAGAGACTCGCTCTTGCCTCTAGTTATGGTGGCTGCTTTTGCCACCACAGAAGCCTACGACGTACGCATAATCCGGCTGCAAGCGCGCCCAACTTCCATCACTACATATAACCATAACGAAAATGTCGGAATATTTTTATAACTAATAAAAAAACAAATTTTCTAACACAAGAAGCGAAGATCGTGAAGGGACCGCCTTACAACTCGGGCGTAATTTTCGTGATTGGGAATTTGTGGGCACGCCCCTGAGACGATGACCGATGAATTTATTGACGCGATGACAGATGTGACAGATGACAGACTTGATGTGTTTAATCGGCGAGTTCGTGGAAACTTATCATAATCGATTTCTTCGGAATATGTAGGAATACTGTGTATATGTAATGGTACTGAACACCGCCCTATATTAATCCTTAATTCTTCCTGCATTAAAGCTGAAAATTACCTTGAATTCACTCACTCCTAGTGTGACATCGAGCTGGAATCATATACTTTCCATTTTATGCTGGTAGATAAGTAGTTCATTGAGAAGATATCTAGAAATTAATTGAAGTTTAAAAAATAACAAGATATATTGAAACATGACTCTTTAACTCCTTCCTTGACCAATGAAGCATTTTCATTTAATAGATTTATATTGATAATTGTTCGCCTAAACTGTATTTTCTCACATAACCGTGCAAGGTTCGAACTTTTCTTGTTGTTATTTTTATGTCGCATCTACATGTAGGTCATTAGCGAACACTGTTGCATTTAACGTTATGGTTACCGTGAAGATGACATGATATGGTGATGATAGGGTTTGAAAAGGCGAACACAAATACAAGGTGCACAAAGATTTAAAAGAGTATTAACTAAGGACATTTGTAAAATTTATTAATTAGTAAGTTAGGATTATTAACTATCATTGTTGTTGTTATTAGTAGTATTGTGATAATTACTATAATTACGATAATGCATTGCTTTATTTGATTAATCAATACGGTAATGCATTGTTTTATTAAATATATAATTATATTTAAAGTAGTAGTTGAATTGGAGTGTCGTGTCGTGGTGTGAAGTGCAGTGCAATAGAGAAGTAGAAAGACAAGTGAAGTGCAAGAGTAGTGGAGTGAAGAGAAGGTCAGTGTATTTAAAAAGTGTGTTTATTAGTTAAAATAATTGTTGACAGTCATAAAATGTAGAGTTAATACTATTATTATTATTGTCTTTATTGTTATCATATTATTATTACCATTATTATTAATATTATTGTTATCTTAAAATGATTTAAAATTGCATTGTATTAATATTCCTATTTGTAGTTTGTTAATTGTAGGGCTCTGCCACCAGGGTGTATAAACCTACCTGCAGAAATAATAAATCTATCTATTTATCTAAACTTGCCAGAAGCGAAACTTGAACGCGCGGTCCTCCGGTCCGAAGGCGCTACGTCACTACTGCCTTAACTATCCGGACAAACCCTTAAGTTTTGAAGAGCCAAGATATCATTTAACACATTTATACGAAAGTTTTCTGCAACAAGGCCATGTAGGTAGGAACTCGTGTGAAGGGAGAGCGCGGAACGTGGGGAGGCCAGGGCTCGCTTGGCGCGCTGCCGGTGCGTGGGCGAGAGCGGTGGTGGGCGAGGGCGGTGGTGGGCGAGGGCGGTGGTGGGCGAGGGCGGTGGTGGGCGAGGGCGGTGGTGGGCGAGGGCGGTGGTGGGCGAGGGCGGTGGTGGGCGAGGGCGGTGGTGGGCGAGGGCGGTGGTGGGCGAGGGCGGTGGTGGGCGAGGGCGGAGGTGGGCGAGGGCGGTGGTGGGCGAGGCCCGGAGAAGCCGCTCGATACCCGCCCGCCCCCGAAGGGCTAAAACGCGGAAGGAATGCGCCGAACATCGATGGCCGCGTTTACGTCGGGGGCCACGTTGTTGCCGGAAGCCACGGGGAAGCTTTCTGTCGATATCTATGGAAGTGGAGGATGAAGTAAAGGTGGAGTCGGTGGGAGGGATTGATTTATTATTTAGGGTTTCCAGGCGCGTCAATTGCTGTAGTCACTAATCCCGAAGGTGTGATGGAGTCGAGGTACTTCTCACCCGCTGGAACTTGACATCCGACGCAGAATTGCAAGTCGGTTAATTGACTGATTAATGATTTCAAGCTCGTCAATTGCCAAGGTGAGTTCCGTAAGTGTAGTGCATGTTTTTATCGCCGGAGGTGGCGGTGATCTTCGCCCACTGACTGTGTGAGATGCATTGCTTACATTGTGACCAGCTGAAGAACACGAAGAGAGATTCTTGGCACTTCTGATTGAAAGTGCAACACTCACGCTGAATGCAGCGGCAGCTCTTCAAATGTTCGACCCCAAAATGCTCCATATTATTTGCATTGTTCATATTATAGTTAATATTTGATACATTCAGTTAAAAGTTTTGTTAATTAATTAATTAATGCTCTGACGAGAACACAGATAATATTGTAAGAGGAAGTTACCGAAATTCCTCTTCCGACACAGCCTGTTCTTACAAGATGGGGAACATGGCTTAAAGCTGCACTTTATTACTGGTCGCACATTGAACCTAGTAAGAAAGTAGGTTCCTTTATTGAATGCAGATGCGACATATATTAATTTAGCAATAATGGATGCTAATGTTGAAGGAATCAAATGGTAATTAATATTCGTATTGATGCATACTTCATAACTTTGCCTAAAACCATTACCAAGCTTGAAGAATGTGATCCAGAACTAATTATTGTAGTTAACCTACTGAACTCTGTAGCAACGTCATTTAACAATTTGCGAGGACCAGCAGGGCGAGTATAGGCCGAAAAAATGAAGAAAATTGAAAAATGAAATACCGAGAGAGAACGATATGGATAAATAACTTATGATCTCTTACAATAGAAATTAAATTCATTGCATATCCTAAAATATGTAAATCAAAATATTTTGTAAAGAATATAACAGACAATTTTGTCTGTGTATATTTTTCTTTTTAAGTGAATCAGTACCCTAACCATTACCACAGATTTTTGTAACAGAAACAAATTAGAATTTGATATTTCATAACTGATTTTTTATTTAAGATAAAATTTACAAATTCCGAAATATTACAAGTACAATCAGAAATGTGTGAATCACAACCATTGTATTCATTAGAAAAAAATAGGCAAATGCAGCGAAATGTTACAAATTTCGAGAAATTTGACGTTAAGTTCTATATTTTACGAGTACACACAACAATCGTTAGGTACGTACGTTTGTTGAAATTTGTATCTCTTTCATGTCCCCACGCAAAGATAACGAATTAGAAGAACCCGTCAGCAAGCAGACAGCCACGCTATAAATCCAAACTTTCCAAAGCGAGCGAGCGCACTGCGTCATTTATCAATAAATCATGACGCACTCGCATGCCGCTCTCGTATACAATATTAATTATGGGAGTCGGAATGAAGAACCGGTGTGAAAACGCAAGAGCAAAGTGCATGCGTAAAGTCTCGACCTTGCGGCACGATAACCATCAGGTTGCGGAGAAAGTCTGACCTCCCAATCATCACTTCCCCCTCCCGGAGACAGAACTTGTTGAAAGGTCGCTTGGCGGAACGTATCCCGACTGCATCCCGAATCCCGGTCCCGACTGCATCCCGGTCAACTTTTCTTAAGCCGTTTACTTACTTCCCTCAAAAGGCATAGTCTGACTGCATCCCATTCTGTTTGCATCCTTAACATCAGGATTGGTTGCTACTTTTACCCTGGTCTGCTTAGTATTATATTGATCGATTGTAATTGATCAACTTTCGTCTGTTTCCAAGAAACATTTGCACGTCCTTTTAGTGCATTGCCAACGTTGACAACCAGATTTAAAAGTGTGAAACCTATCACGAGCATCTTATTAACTGTCTTAACATACACAATTTCGAAGATTCTGTCGTGTTTACTAGAGTTTCTCTAGATTGGTGCGAGAACATCCATTTGCGCTACTTATAAATAGAAACTCCACAAAAATGTTTACTTACACCGGATAATCGAAACGGGTTGCAGTCAGGCTATGCCTTCTCAGATAACTAAAAGTGAAAAGGGGTTAGTGGAAGACGGGGGTGAGGCAAACCTGACTGTGGGATGCTGCCGGCAACGATTCCTGCTTGCCGACTGTCATGTTAATCCCTTGCCTGGCCTTCGTAGAAGATTTTGTGGAAAGATCATAATTAAGAAAGAAGTGTTGTGAAGTGTGTAGATACAGTTGGTCAAGTTCACTGGAAAATGGTTTCATATTTATAAAGAAAAGTGTTGTCATCTGTTTTCTCTCTAAGGAAGTGAAAAAATATTAATATTTCCCCGTAGTAATGAAATGTGGTCAACGATAACATTCAAACATGCTGCAATGGATGTATACTTCTATTTTGTCTACGGTTTACCTTTACTTTTTTAAGATAATAGAAAAAGAAAGTAGTTTGTTTTTCTACTTTGTTGCAATTTGAAATTTGCATGTTTTTTGTCTTGTAAAGGGAACTCCAACTATGTTTTATTACGATAATTGTTGCATAATTCTCCATTGCATATTTCAATTTAAAAATATATAAAATATAATACCTAACTTTGTTCCTGGACTACCAACATTATGAACACTGGATTAGGAGAACAAAAGGGCATTCCTTTATGTGAAACATAGAAAAAGGATGTACTATAAATTTATTATTTTCTAAGTTCGTTTTCAAGCCTCATTTCATCTTCTGTAGCAGAATAATTGTCTTTCGCCCATCCTCTTGGATTGAACTTGAGCCCTTCTTTTAATACTTGGGTTTCAATTTTGTTTTTCTCTGGAGTGTCTGAAAAATGTTTGACTTTCTACACTATTTTTATCAAGCTATTGGTAATGTTCTTCAACAAGTAGCTCGTGCTTATGTTGTACGATTGCACAACCCCCAGATAATTGAAAAAGAACTTATAATATGTTAGGAATATACATTTCCCTTTTAATGACATTCAATATTCAAGATATTGCAACAATATCGTTGTATATGAAATCATTTTGAAATCAAAGAGCGTCTAACAGGCGCTCTCTCCAACGTGTGGTGACTCCCAGATCAGCACTACGCCCTGAGCTCTTGGATCTATTACTGGGTTTACTGCATTTACTCTTTGGTCCTTCGCTTTAACACGGCCTTTGGTGACGCAACCAAATGGGGGGGGGGGGGGATCTTGTCACCGAGCGCTGTGGAGCGCTGCGCGACGACCGAGGCAGTCCGAGGGGAATACCAATATTCTGTCTTCGTCTGACTCTAGCTGCAACTTAATTTTATGAATTTCGCGTGTTTTTTAAAGTAAACATGTCAAGTAAGTCAATTATTGACGGTATTCCATGCATTGTTTATGGTATTTCAAGAATTTGTTTTCCTTTAACATTAGGTTTGTTGATTTTAAACGTAAATTTGATGAGTTCTTTGTATAAAGTTGGCCGTTCGAGATGGAAGTCCCTTTGTGTCTGGCAAAAGCTAGTCTGCCTGCAGCTGGCAAGCAGTTTGCTAGTGTTCTTGAGAATACGAATCTGTGAAGAAGGTTTTTCGTTCTTGCAATATATACCAGGCTAGTGAAGTTTTCTAAATAAAATAATTTTATTTGCATAAAACGCGTCCAAATAATAATGCTAGTGCAACGTTGGAAACCAAAGCTAGAACTACGTGCACGGGAGGTGAATGTTCCTGACACGGACACTACGTATAAACTATATAAGTAACAATACAATACGGATTTTTATAAAATTTAATTTTAATTAATCTACATGAATTCTTACATTTTATTACATATTAGTGCTCTGAATTTTGTAAATTACATTTCCGTCTTTCGATTCAGCTGCAACCTCCAGTTTGTTCGAGCACCAGCCCGCGCTGTCCTCAACGATTGTGGCGACGTAGTTGCAAGTGGGCTTAGGTTATATAATGTTGATGAGACCAGCAATAATCTGGTATTAACAGTAGAGTCTGATTGTAACGCGTGCTGATGTTATTTGTTGGGCAATGAAATAAACGTTTGTCTAACATGAATACGGTCCACCGTCCTCCCGAATTATCGATGGTCGCTCATTCAGCGGACGTTCGGTTCTGGTTGCGGCGACAGCACCGCTACGACAGAATGCGCAAGCAGAGAACGAGAGCTAAATGAAATAAATGTTTGTCCAACTTGAATGCGGACCACTGTCCTTGCCCGAATTATCAACGGTCACTCACTTACTCTTTCAGTTCAAGTGTCAAGTAGCAGTGACAGCTCCGCCTCGACTGCTGAGGGCAAGCACAGAACGAGAGCTCAGATGCGTTCTCGCAGTATTGACGAACGCACTGAAATAGTGCTCATTCTATATCATTGTGGAACGAGCTTGTGTGTTACAGTGAATCGTGCCAGCTCAAGAATTTAAGAAGATTTCAGCTCTTTTTATCAGACAGGTGGGAAATTAATGTCAGTTCATCGCGGTTTACTCAAATTAGTATTTAATCGTAGTTGATTAGTAACATAAGTGTTACTATTTACTGGAGGGAATATGGCTTCACCATGCGATAATCTCATAGATGCTTTATTGCAATCCCAAACATACTTCGGTAATTTAAGCTGTAAGGGGAAACTAGAAGTTAAGACTAAAAGACGTACACCAAATCTTTCTAAAATGCAGAGAGGAAAATACTAGAATTTTTCAAAAACAGTGACACAACTTTATCTGACTTTTTCCTTTCAAATCGATATCTTTGGCTATATCTTTGTTACTATTGATTATAATATCATCTTTTTCTTGTTTTGCTTTGCAGAAAGCAGCTGTATAACTTTGATAACTGGAATTTGTTGCAAATTTATTAGTCAATTCATTTGCAATACAACCAAGCTCTGTTAAAATTTTGTTATAAGTATGTAAGAATGGAATTTAATTGTACAGTCTACTTTCTTTTGTGGTGCTAATCTTTTTCCACGAGACTTTGATTTATTTGTTGTTAAAATAGATGACACAAAGTTAGTCCAATATTTTGCTTTGCTCTCTTCGGTAATTCTTCTTAGATCTCATGTTTTTGTACTCACTTTTATTTTCTAAGTTTTTTTTGTTGCATTTGTTAAAAGCTCTTTAGGATCTTTTTATTGCACCTCTACCACTCATTCAACCGAGGGACAGTCCTTTTCTTTAAAGTGGGTCTGATATGATCAATGGATTCATTTGCAGCTTCTGTTATGATACTTAAAAATGAGAATGATAAGGTCAATATCTTCATTTTCTTCACTAAATTGCTGATTTAAGATCTTGCTAGTATATTCTTTATATTGTTTCCAGTTTGCTTTGTCATATTTCCATTTAAGAGATCCTGAGAAAGTATTAGAAGTACTAGTATGTTTAATACATTTAATATAAGAATATTGGGAAATGGTCACTATCGTGCGGCTGATCTACTACACACCAGTGCGTTTTGGGGCAATTGCTCCGATGCGTAAGATAAGGTCAATTGCAATATGTTCGTTGCTCTTATTAAAATTAGTGGGAGTTCATCATTCATGATGATTAGGTCCTTTCCATCAATAACATTTTCTATGCACAACCCTCTTACGTCAGATTTATTTGATTCCCACAGAGTGGGGTAGCTATTGAAGTCGCCAAGTAGTATAAAAGGTTTGGGAAGTTGTCTAATCAAATCTTTAACTTCACTGTCTTCGAGAGAGTAGCTATTAGGAAGGTAAATATTACACACACTAATTGTTATTTGGGCTTGGGTTTTAGTGGCAACAGCTCCGTTTGTGTGTATATTTGTTCTGAAGTCAAATATTATTTAATAAATATTGCAACACTACCACTGGCTATATTAAAAGGGTGGAGGTTTTTACTAGTATTTAAACCCTCTTAATATACCTTTACAGAAGGCTTAAAATTGGTTTCCTGTAAGCAGATTATTTCAGGCTTGTAATGAGTGAGTACTTGTAGACTTTCAGATCTTGTATAGAAGCCATTTTCATTCCATTGTAATATGTTCATTTTAATTTTGTGAAAGGGAAAGTTCAGATACTTCCATTGTGGTTTTGTTTCTGGGTGGTTTGCTTTAACTTTACACGTTTGACCTTACAGTGAGAACAGGATAAGCTTCAGTCATCACTTAAATAATGCCTTGGATGTCACTGGTAAAGTCTTTAGCATTAATGATGGGGCTATTTTATCCAAAGGAGTTATCTAGTAAATTCTTGATTTGTTCATAATTTATATAAAATTGATCAATGTTTTTATTAATATATTTTTAAGGGTGCAATAAGTTCTCTCACATTTTTAAAACACTTACTTTTTCACTTTTTAGGTGGTCTTGTGGGTTCTTTACTTTCAGTATGAACATTTTTATACTCTAATTCATTTTGTGATGATGTGTTAGATGAGTGTTCTCTTAAAAATAATTAGAAAAATGTTATTGTTTACCACTACCTCCTCCACCATATTCTATTTTTCTATTAGTTCACATGCTTTTTTTAGAGAAGGTTGTGTCATTTTCTGTCAGTACTTCAACCCGGTCCTGTTTCTCTGCAGGTTCACATTTGTTGTCAGTTTTTTCACTATTTGCACCTTCTTAGGATTCGGTAGTATTAAATTTATTTGATATTGTTCTTTTCCATGGGCTCTGATTTGCTATAAGTTCAGAATGTTTACACAAAAAACAGGTTATCTGTGAAAAAACAGGGTGAGAAATACCAGATTTGATAAAGGATATTTTAGATTGGATTGTAATGTTTCTATTACGAAGTCCACTTTCAATGATCCGGTGAGGGATTAGATATTATAACCCTCTTATATTTATTAATTAGACGTCTGATAGCAACCTCAATTTTATTAATGCTAAGAAACTGTGATTATCAGAGATGCTTTCAGCTATTTGCTTTATATTGAAGAAAACACAACTATTGTTTGAAATTCGAGACACAAACCTAACATAGCATTTACAATAGTAGCGAGCTTGCTGATGTAATCTTTGATAGATAACCTTTCGTGAGAATCAATCACTACTGCCTGTTCTAAGCTTGGAAACACATCAGTACTAGCGTGTGATTTGTTTGGTTCAGGAGTACGAGGAACGGTAGAGAAAACTGAGGTTATAGTTCCCCTGTACTCATACAAAGCCATATTTTGGATATAATTATACCGCCAATAACGGTGGGTACTCACGTGTAGAGAAATAGACTGTCTTTATTGCTGTTCTTGAACCACAATTAGCACAGATCAAATTCACTTATGATAAGACTCGTGGCGGAGCACTCCGAGCTCATGTCCAAGTCTTCTCATGTAACACTCGGAACCGGAAAAATAGACTATAGTGCTTTCATTGTCTCTTATTTCCAAGAAATGACCAGCGGTATGACGTAGGAACAGAGGACGAACGTTTACAAAAATTCATGGCAAAGGCAAAAAAGCACGAGTATTCAATGAAACAATTACGGATAACGTACAATTTAATGAATTTAGTACAACAAGAATTGCCCACGTTTTATCGGAAACTGCACGGATTGTTGCTATAAAGCGTAGTGTGAAAGTTCATAAAAATATATTTATTCTGAGACGCTTAATTTCCACTGTATGTTTTTTTGGCAAAGATTTTAGTTTTCGAGGACATGATAAGTCAAAAAGTTCTTAGAATTCGAATTTCGAAATTTCTGGAATTAATTTAAAAATGTTATTTAACTTGTAACAATAATTTGTGTTACATGCTTCCTCGTTTGACATATTCATGTTGCTAATTGCTGTAATGATATATATATATATATATATATATATATATATATATATATATATAAATCATCGTATTACATCATAAATTACACATATATGTAAATATATATATATATATATATATATATATATATATATATATATATATATACATCATTTTCGTTTAATATACTGACGCCAACTTCTGAAGAGGAACTATTTTTCACCTTTAAGTTTGAAGAAAAAAGTGAGAACCGTTTTTGAAAAAAGAAATGTTTACAAAATTTGCCTACATTTCACACAAAGTTAATTAACAACTACTAATTTTTCGAAAAATTGCTTGCGTTTCGTTGATCACAGACCGGTCAGACAGACGTTCTGTCTGCCGATAATCGATTTTTCGGTGTCAAGGACGCACAAAACATGGATTCTGGCTACACATGTGAGATGAAGTAACTTCAAAGAACCGCTTCAATTTTTTTCCACAGATAGAACAAGGAATGCTTAAAAGAATGGCGGAGGTCTCATTTTCATTAAACTCTCTGAATTTCCGGAAATATCAAATTTAGAAATAATCCGAGAAAATGTGCTGTTGTAACATTATATTTCATTTCATGATATTAAATAATTACGATATATAAAAAGTTTAAATATTTTATTTATTTTTTCTTATATTTCTGGGTGAAAGCAATATATTCTACAACTTGTTTATAACGTTAAGCCTTTTTTGAAGAATGAGAAATATTAAACGAGCTCATAACGTAGTCCTTATCAATCTAATGACATTTTTTTGAAAAATAAATATTAAAAGATCATTCGTCTCACAAAAATGAAAACTTCACTATAATGAATATGAGCAATAAACTTCTTGATTTGGAATACAATAGAATATACGTAAAATAGAAATACATATTGACGGAGACGTTGCATAACCACTTAACACAGACGTTTGGTTAATTATCCTATTCGATACAAATCTACTTACTATTACTTAAACTATTACTTTTCCTTTTGCTATTATTACTTACTATTCTTTTACTTAAACGATTGTTTTTTATTACAAAATGTGGCGGAATTAATATGGTATAATTTGTCTTAATGACTTTATTGTCAACGCCCATTTAATCCTTTGTTGATACGAGCGTTGGGAGTTTATTTGCTTTGTATCATTGCATTTACGAGTACAAACGTAACAAGTGAGAATTACGTCACCTATGACGTTTTCATTGGTGCAGAAGAAGCCATGGCGTAACGATTTAAGCAATAAAATTCCTTTTTATGAACGATGTAGTGTTTCAAAGAGATTGTTTGTAGTAATGGAATACGAAACGGTGGTTTTATTAATCCATAAGAACACGCGTTTCATTTCGATGGTCGTAATAACACCGGATTGGAAGCGCTATTCAGCTGTAGATAAAGTTTAGCCGTCGTAGTAAAGTTTTCAAATGTTTTTTGACTAAACGATTTTTCAAACAAATCTTACTGTCGAAATTAAAGAAAAACTACATTCGCTGTACATTCAATGATATATTAATAAAGAGATAACAGAACTATGGATAAAGAGATAACATATGATGCATGTTGTTTTTCATTAGAAATAATTTATACATTAAAAACATAGAAGAATTATATAGATCAGAAAAAATTGCTAACAAACTTATCGAAAAGACTTCATTATTTTTATGATAGGTCACCTCACACTAAATTACCTGTTAGAGAACAATTTACTTCATCCTCTCATGCGTGGAACGCTTTATCATAAATTAACGCCCCTACGATATGTAACGAGAATAGTAACAAAGAAAATGAGTTAAGTGCTCGTCTTAATTTTTTTCCTGAGGGATGATTAGATAATCCATCATACACATTTAGGAATTTGTCGATTGTGTACAGTTTTCCTCAGATCTCTTCAAGTACTAGTGCAGGGAAGTACTCAGAAATTCTACCTCAAAAATACTTTCATCCAACAATTGTAATTCTACAAAACAGGTAATGTAATTATTCAAACTTGTTTGTCATTTAGGAAGGAAAAATATCTCGACCACTTTTCAAAATAATTCATCTCCTTTTTGTTTAAATATTCGTGTTATTTATACATGCTTTTTACAATTTCCTCAAGCCAGATTATTAAATTTGGCAGCATTAAGGCAAACATTATTACAAACTTTTTTTATTTATTCTAATCGAAAACATATACATGATTTATGTAAGAAACAAAGCGATAAATTTTAGATGAAATATTTTTCCACGCACTATTTAATTAATATGTTATTTAATTAAAGAACCTTTTATCTGTTGGGTTTGTCTTCTTGCGATAAATCACATTATTCTTAAGCGATTGCTTTTTAAACTCCTAATATGTGTTAAAAATAAGTGACTATTGATAATTGAATTAATTAAAACTATGGACGATAGTAGAAAAATCACAATTTTGGAAAATTTGGATGAAAACAGAAAATGGCACAATATTAATATAATAATTATTTAATAAAAATAAACCGGTATTAATCATCGGTTCTC
This sequence comes from Gryllus longicercus, assembly GCA_038098605.1. Lineage (NCBI taxonomy): Eukaryota > Metazoa > Arthropoda > Insecta > Orthoptera > Gryllidae > Gryllus > Gryllus longicercus. The sequence goes on along the minus strand of JAZDUA010000448.1, from coordinate 826,262 downwards.
TATTTTCATTAGAGTAACGCAACAATTGAAGTTAATATATTTATTTCTTATTTAGCATAGTTAATACCTCGTAACATTTATGAAACAAATATTAATGTTACAGGTTTCTTAGGAGAGATTAACAACTTGTTTACTATAGTTAAACTAATTTGAAATTTGTTTTCCATAAATTTCTTTGCTCTGAAATTTTCATAATTGATAATTTCATTTCACAAGAGAGTTGTCTTGTTCTTTACAAGAAAAGGTTTTTTCTAAACGGACATGTGAAAATTTTAACTATTTGCTTGTATTCTCAATTTCACTCCAATCGATTTTGTATATATTGCTCGTACGCCATAGGCAGTTGGGTAGAAACAGTATTTTACATAATTTTCGCATGAAAAAAGAGGAGAACGTATTTCGACTAAGTTTCAAAAATAGTTTTGCTTCTCAACAATGTATCATAAATCTAGTGATGTATTTGACTTTTGGATATTGTTGTCACTGAGAAGTCCAAGCCATAACAATTCAAATTAACGTCTTACTCAAAACAAGTCACACCGTCTCATTTCCTTATTTTTGCAGAATTTGAAGTTCTTAACCAGCAACAGAGCATATTGTAATTTGACAAAGGTAGCTTTAGCAGTTATTGAGCTCACATATTCCAAAATTACATTTACCTCCGTCATGAATGTGTTAACTGTTTCCCCATACGCTTCTATTTTGCCAATCAATAACAGCTTGAGCTGAGGTTGAAGGTAGTAGCGAGCACAGGTCGTTCCGTGGGCATACATACCAGAATAGATTTCTTAATACACAGTTTATCTTCACAGTTTTCGTGGAAAATGAATGTTATTCGGAATATATGTGTTCAATAATGTTTCGTAAGAATTGGAATATAGCATTGAAAGTGCGCTCTTCGTTAGTAACAGGCTCATATTCCCTGGATCATCAACCAGTATGAAATTAGTAGAAGATGAATAATACTTGAAAAAACTTAAAACCTTTAAATGCCCTTACGTATGCACTGCATAATTTTAATTCCTGGAATATTAATAGAAAACAACGATCACCACAAGCATATATGTTTTGTATCAGTTTTCGAAACGAGTATCTTTTCATAAAGCATGCTTAACTGGACGTTTTGTTTAAAACTATCGGATCAATGATGATTGAAATTAATTACGAAGAAGAAGGGTACTGGTAAGCAGTACAATTTTACGATATTTTTACTAATAATTTTAAATTCTCATTTTCACACACAGCGGAGAAGCAAAGCGGAAAGTTCCAGAGACACCTTGTCATCTGGTCGATGATCTGTACAATTCCCCACCCATCTCAGCTCGTAAATACAAAGTCAAAGATCATCTCCCACCCACGTGTGTTCCCTCGCGAATTACCTATGTAACCACCTGCTCCCTCCGCGACTTCCTGAAACCTCAAGAAATACTTTGCGGCCTCGCGACGCCTGCGCGCCAAGTGATGCGGCTGTTGTTCATGCAGTTAACGCGTTCCCCTCGCCGCCGAACCCTTGCGTAACGCGCTCCTCGCGCGTTTCGGGACGTCGAGGGAAACAAACGACAGGCGCGTCGAAGACACTCGCGCACATCACGGAGAACAGGCGCGATGGCGACAGCAGCCGGGCCCGAGACACCGCCGCCGCCGCCGCCAGCGACTGAACCGGCCCCGGAGCCAGCGACCGCGTCGCCGGCTGCTGCCGACCGGCAGCCAGCGCCCTGCGGAGATGTGGAGGCCGGGGCGAAGACTGGGCTGGCGCCCAGCTGCCGGAGGCAGCACACGGCCGCACTCATGGGTGAGTGACAGGCTGCGCATGGCGATATTGTGAATTCCCGTTGGCACGAGATAACATTGTTTGAAGACGCCGAGTCATTTCCATGGAGACCGCCAATTTAAGTGTGGAGTCTGCCTGATGGCTACAGCGATTGGTTCTTTTATTCACTCGTCAACTTGATATATATTTTTTTAAGTAGACAAATAGGAAACGTACAATAGTTGGTTTCCATGTGACTGACGACTACTAAGATACGAATTATACGTCTCTCTTATTAATAGGTCTTATTTTTTTTAATATGTCATATTGGCCTTGATGTGGAAAATTTCAATTTTCGTAGGCTACGTTATTTTTTCCACCTCACAGATTTCACGTGTTCCATAAATTTCCTTTCTTCCCTATTTTAGAAGATAATTGATGCAGTTGTATATTCAGTAGCCAAAAGCTTCCGTGAGCAGAGAATGACTGGCCAGAAGTAAGCGTTCTCGGCTGCGTTGCAATATTTTCAAAGGACATGCCGCGCCCTTTGTTATCGGCATGACTGGCAAACTCGCGTTTTGCCCTGAAGACGGCCACAACCTGATGGTAGAAACGAGCACTTCCATGAGACGCGGCACTTCCCAGGCAAGCGAGTTTTCTCGTATCCAGTGCTCAGGATCCCAGGCGATGAAATGGTGTACCACCCGTAGTGGAAGAGCCTTAAATATTATTTTCCTTGTGACGTAGTTGACTTGTGGAAATCTCGTGAAAAACGGCCTGAAAACAGACCTACACTTATATTTCTATCACGATCCGTGAGAGGGAGTGTAATGTAATATGCATGACCAACTGGAAACAGAACATGTTTACCCGGGTTTCGTAAGAAGATCGTGAAGTGATTGTGTAAATGCGTAGGTCTTAATTTAACGTCCCCAAAGGAACCGTGTGTTGAAAGTTGGGTAAGCAAAATTTGAACTAAACCAATTTTCTGCTAGTTAAAATCAATCGGTATTAAAACAAACGCCAATCAAAAGAAGTCTGACATAAATATTTCTCAGAAACCACTCCGGAGAATAGACCAAGTCACGAAATACTTGACACTGCATCACAGTTATCAAAATGCTCCTACGAACATAAATGTGTCATTTATCCTGTTACCGGCTGATCAAATTCTGCTTTTGAGATTTTGCAAATTTTCTTTGAGACGATGACCTGATATTCGCCTGCTGTAAAACCTCAGTTTGTAGCGTCGCGAGTGTCCGAATCCATTGCGAGCGGGTGCGATGAGTTTGATTGATGCTGTGGTAACGCTGGTTGTTTACCGCGAGTGTTTTATAGTGCCGCGATGTGGATGCGTAAGTTTGCGTCGGTTTCGTAATTTTACGGCGCGTGGCGACAAGAGTGAGCGGGCACCCTCTGTATCTCAGAGGCAGACAAGTCAAATTTATCACTCTGCTTAATAGGTTTCGTGATAAACGTATTTACATTCTTTTTCCTGCCAATTCTCTCGAAGTTTCCCTTGTCATGGAATAACTCATTTGTAGTAATGTACTTTTTCTACTCATGACAGGGTCAATTTATGTATATACTTATTAATTAAGGAAATTATTTAAGGAATACATTAATCACTACACTAGACTAATTGAATTTTAATCACTACACTAGACTTTCAACATAGTAAATAATCGGTATTTCTTGGGTTGCTTTACTGAAAACCATTACGTAAAGTGACTAAGTGAGGAACACTGAATATTCTCTCTCCGAAAGTGCTGCATGTGTTCAAGATTATTTCTTCACGGCGACGACTCTTATTTAAACAGTATTTCTTTAAAGACGTTTAACGAATTTCTGAACTATGATTCATGGAATGTTACAGACACAATGCATGCGTTCTACTCATGGATACTGAACTGATAATACCGTTCGGTTAATTCCACATTCCGACGTGTAAATCAGTGATTTATTTTTACCTTCCCCAAACATTTCAGTCCAATGGAGAAGCTTCCATTGAAGTAAACTAACACTTTTGTTACATGCTTGGAAAACATTTCGAGACACGTAAGATGGTTTAATGACCGGAACTGTCCAAGTATCTCCCACCAACATGGCACCTCCCCAGCAAGGACAAGCCCTAATCTTCCGACTGCTCCCCAGGCATGTGAGGGTAGTGTCTTGTATGTAAATGTGTGTAAGTAAGGGATTGAGTAAAGGACAAGGAAGATGACTTACGGATCTTTCCTTCGCTTTTACGCTACTTATTCAGTGTTCGCCTGTAATTCATAGGAGAAACCACGCAAAGCTACCGATCAGATAGACCGATCTCTACAATCCTCCCGAGACAGCGTCTGAATTCAACCTCGCTATGGACCTAATGCTGAATCCATCGTGGGTACACGATCACTAGGACCTCCCAGTCGGAACTGCTACAGTCAGCGACATTGCTGGCTCGGAGTAAAACTCAGCCGGTAGCCGCTTCGTTGAGAATTTTGGCGATCGGCTGCAGCGGACGAATTCTACCCTGGGCGTACATCAGATGTCACAGTAGTCCCTCTGACCGGGAGGTCCCAGGGTTTGACAGTAGCAGGATTTTTCGACATTAGCTACATAGCTATGTCGAATTCAGCCGCTGTCTGGAGGACACGTTTAGCACTCGGGTGCTCTGATCGGTTCGGATCAGTTTTCCGACATTTTTCCGATCAAACGAGGCACGGACCGCGCGAGATCTTTACTTCCTCTTCCTTGACCCATCCGCATTACCTTACACTTAAATAGGCACGCACTACACTCCCAGACATGCCGGGAGACCGGTTAGGAGCTTAGATCGTGTCTCGGCCGGAGCGGTGCCCTGATGGTGGGAGACACCTGATTGGGAAAAACCTCGCTGGCCGACGATAGGTCGGCGCCGGATCTCACTATCTAGCGGGGAAAGATCACAGCCACCTCCACGTTAAAAACATGAACTGACATGCGGGACTAATGACCTTAGCAGTTGATGGGCCCGAAATCACGCGGCGTCCATGGTATACCCAAATGTTTCAGACTGTTATCCACAAGTTAGCGGGTACCAACGCGACCAAAGTCGTGGATTTTTAAAGGCGAAAAAATCCTTCACGCTACTTCCTTCGCAGGGGGCATAAAGCTAGTTGTCCTATGTTGTAGATTAACTGCATGTAGAAGATCCTCAAGCCTAAATTAAGTCTCTGAGCTTCATATCCCCTGTTTCGTCGCTCAAATATTACCTTATTTCTCCGCTATTTGCTGACGTCAGACGGAAGAGCACGACTCATGGCCAGAGTCTCGCCGCGTAAAATAGGACACATTTGAATTGCTTTGAATTACTAATCAATCAATTCGACCCAGCCCCAAGCGCGTGCTCAGCTTGATGTGTGGTGTATTGCATCGCACGAGGTGCCTTGGTGCGTTGTGTCGCAGCACACGCGTGGCATTTGTGCGTGTGTTGCAGCGCACGGGTGGCCGTGGTGCGTCGTGTCGCAGCACACGGGTGGCATTTCATTGTGTTGCAGCGCACGGGTGGTCAATGTGCGTGGGCGCGGCGACGGCGTGGACGTCGCCGGCGCTGCCGGTGCTGATGGGCCACCGCGTGCACACGGAGGACGAGACGGTGCGCGCGCGCGTGTCGCTGGACGAGGCGTCGTGGATGGCGGCGCTGTTCCCGCTGGGCGCGCTGCTGGCCGGCCCCGCCGCCGGCGCCGTCGCCCGCGCCCTCGGCCGCCGCGGCGCGCTGCTCGCCCTCGCGCCGCCCACCGCCGCCGCGTGGCTGCTGCTCGCGTGGGCCGGACAGCAGGTGCGTCCACCCCCTCTCTGGCATGAGCGTTCCACTCTTCCTCTCTCTCTCCCTCTCGCCTTTTCCCTCCTTCCCATCTCTACTCTTCCCTCCCCTCCCTTTTCTCTCCTTTCTCATCTGTTCCCTCTCTTTTTCTTTTCCATTTTCCACCTCTCTTATCTCTCTCTCATTTTTCCTTTCCTGTCTGTCTGTCTGTCTGTCTGTCTGTCTGTCTCTCTCTCTCTCTCTCTCTCTCTCCACTTCCTCATCCTCTTTCTCCCACGAAACCTTTCATCCTCTTTCTCTTGCAGTTGTCAGTTGCCTTTCTCCCTCTCACCTTTCTCACTGACTCCCTCTCTCTCTCTCGCCTTTTCCCTCTCTCACTTCTCTTCTGTTATCTATCCTCTCTCATTTGTCCCCTCTCATTTGCCCTCTGTCTCTTATTTCTCTTCCTCCCTTGAAACCTCTCCCTCCTCTTCTTCTCGCACCGTCTAGCGTCACATTCGCGTCTATCTCTCCCTCCCACTCTCTCTATCCCTCTCACTCTCTCCCAACTCTTATATTCCCTCCCTTCCGTTTCTTTCCTTTTTACCTGTCACCTCTCTTCTAATTCTTTCTCTCTCTCTCTCTCTCTCTCTCTCTCTCTCTCTCTCTCTCTCATGAAACAAAAATATATATCTAGACCTTAAAAAATCAATTATTTTCAATTATTTGCTTCGAACATTTTTCATTAGTAATTTCTCTAGATCCTTCTCCAGAGTTCGTTCTCTCTTTAAACTTGATTCTGCATTGACCACTGTCTGTAAATATTGTGATGCCGTCTTGACGCCCTTCAATGCCTCTTGTACTGTTGGAACACATCAGTGGAACAGGACAGGAACAGAACACCCTGGAATTAATTTCTAGGAAGTTGTTTATCCTACGTTCACTATAACCAAGGTTCGATGTTCACTATAACGAAATTTTGTTGCGCTTATTTGTAATGTAATTGAAACGGGACCAGAAACTTAATTTCACTATATACTAGAATTCACTACATCCATATCCACTATAACTGGAACCCACTGTATGCTATCTTTTCCGGCACATGCACACATGTAGGATATGTAATGTTATTGTCACGCCTAGCCGTGGGCGGTGTCTCCGATGGCTCATTTTTCGGAAGCCCAATTGGGAAGTGCAAAGAGCGAAACGGGTCGATAGATTTTGAGAGATTCAAAAAGTTAAAGGAAGTAATAAAAATCAATAATCATCCTCCAATATCAGAAACTAATAAAAATGAGGTCATTTGCGTTCGGGCTACCCATAACGCAGCAACCTGCTCTGATCAACTTTGGGTGTCGGAGTTCAAAATAGAGATCCTTCAAGTGGAAGTTGAAGTGGAAAAATAGCCAGTTGAAGATATGTGCCCTTGAGGTCTTCCATTTACATATACTTTTGTTCCATTTTCATTCATTCCACCTTCACTATCATCATCTATTAAAGCATTCACCATTTCTGGTGAAATCAACTGCTCTTTTACCGGAAGCAGCAGGGCCTGTTTAATTCCACGATCCAACATTTCCACAGACTGAAGATTTGTTTGTTACGCGATCACGACAAACGCTTTTTGGATTTTCTTCAAGTTTGATTTGAGTGTTTCTGGAAATAGTTCATTTAAAAAAAGTATTCCATTTCAATATGGTGATCGTTTTAATGATTCGTTTCATGTACTGTTCAGTTTCTTTAACGAATCTAGGCAAACGATAATCAATCATTCGACCTCCGTCTATCTGTGAATTTGTTTCTTACGAGAAAATGCTATATAAGGCATGATGATAGTTATTATTTTTTTAGTTTTTTGGGAGTTCTACTGTTTACAGAGAAATAATAGAGTGAAGGGAACCTTAATCATAAGAAATAATAACTAATCATAAGCAACTAACATTTTGTATCTATTGTGAAGTTCCCAAGTCACCTAGAGAGATCTAGTTGAGAGCTCATTTCAATGGACTATTTTACTTAAATAACGTGTTTAAGGAGATTTGCTTTGTTTAATTTCGGTTTAACTTTCGGTAACTAGTGTTTAATTTCAAAAAAATAGATCATGTTAAAGTATGTTTTTTTATGATTCATTTCAAGTTTTCATTTAATGAAATATTCATTATCAATTTCAGTGTATTCGAGGGTACCTCATCCTGAAACAGCTATGTCACCTGGTTTCAGACAAGTTGGTTCATCGTTTAGGATCTTTTGTCTAATGACAGAGCTACTTAGTACGTCTGAGCAACGAACTTTGAAGCGCTGCTATGTTTACAGAGGTTTCCAGTTTTCTCTTAAAAATATACTCAAATAAGAAAACACTTCATAACATAACAGATATTATATACAGAATCACATATTACATACATAATACGTAATACATCACACGTGTACAATATGTGTGTGTTCTCACGTTCAGTTTTGGTTTTACTTAAAATTTTAACCGTCAATTTTTTCTCGAATATATTTTTAAATATATACGTTTGCGCGAGCACGTTATCATACAATTATGACTATTTTCATAATTTTTGTACAACAGATTACGTGACAATTGTTTTGATAAAGTGTCGGAAAATTAATTTCAACAATGTAACACATTTCTAAATCTAACACTTCAATTGAGCTCTCGAAAGTATTTGTTTCGAAAATAAGATATTTGAATAATTACAATTAAACAATTTGTGAATTATTTATTCAAAAACGTGAAATGAGAAAGAATTAATATTTCAATAAAATTCCAAGATATTCAAACTAGAAATAAATTGAATCAAAATAACAACATCGTACGATAAACTGAAATAATGTCGCTATGTATATAAAATTCAAAAGGAATAAGTAAAGGATCAAGAATGATTGTTTCTTTAATGTATGATTCACTTGGTGGTTAAAACGGCTGAACAGATAAATCATACAGAAAACAAGTGTGCTTTGACTTTGAAAAGTTTGAGAGTTTAAAATCAGAATTGTGGATCTACACGAAACGAGCATATTGACATTTCATATTCAGTCCAACTAGTGCAGTGTTGGCACTGACTCAAATGGACTCGAAGTGGAGCAGATCGGAATCACGGAGCAGTGCATTCACTGCTACTGCGAGCCAAGTGCTTCTCGAGATCTGCTCCAAATGCACCGTGACACACAAAAAGAAATGCTCTTTCGTTTTATGCTCGAAAGGAAAATATGTCCATTTTTTCATTTAATATCTGCTAAATTCACTCGCTTCCCAAGTTTTTAAAATATACAGCGGAACTCTACTGTAGTCTTAACTTTTCGAACCGATTTTCGAAAAAAAAAATTAATAAACAAAAACAAAAAAATCAATAAACAATAATTTAATAAAAATACGTTATTTTGTGGTTTACTTTACAGGAATCTTCCAGATGTTTGTACCTAATGTTTGTTAAATATCATTTCATGAATTTATGTTAAGTTTTTTCTATATTCCATATCTTTTGATTTAATTTCTGAGCTTTATCCGAATTTCTGCATATTCGTTTTACCCGTTTAGGTCGAATGGAGTTCTTCTGAACAAAATCAGCTCAGGTACAGGTCTCAATTAGGCAATTTCATACGAATTCATTTTCTAGGCTTCATTACAACTAATCACTAATGTGCTGCGCTGAAACGTCTAGAGAACCCGTATTCAAAGACACTCTCGTGGAAAAAAAATTGAACGCTTTCATCCCTATTGTAATTTAATTATCATTCAAAAATTCAAAGTATTACTTGGCCGAAATGTAACATTGGAAAGCGAACTTCCTATTAAATGGGGAATGCAACACATTATCAGTTTATTGTCGACAACAGTATTGTGAAGTGTCTATCTCCAACTTGCATTACATTCTCAATTGGTTCAGAGCTTAGGCTTCTAACCTTACAATGTTGAGACCGATCTCCACGATTCCGTCACATCATGTAGACTTTGTAGAATCAAAGTAGCGTAAAGCTAATTTTCGATATGGACTGACTGTCTGTCTGTCTGTCTGTCTGTTTTTCTGTCTGTCTGTCTGTCTATCTGTCTTTCTGTCTTTCTGTCTTTCTTTCTTTCTTCCTCTCCATTATGTTTCACTTCACTACAGCTCTGTGATCATTCAATGCATTACTTTTATGCGTTGTGACCCGCAGAAGATTCATCCAAGTACACTAGCTGTGTAAGGGGTACATGTAGCGTCTGCTGGGACACCCCCTCCCCTCCCCTCGATGACCAACAACACTGTAAACGAAATTTTATATTATTTCGTAATTATGAAAAGATATAATAAACTATTTTGTTACAATACAATCAAGTTAATAAATGTATTCTCATTTTAAACCGCAGATAATGCATTAAAACTCTGGCGAACAAAGGTGTACACAGGAATATTTTAATTTACGTTTGTAGCCTGTATGTAATGTATTCATTATTTTAATAATAATCCTGATATATTGTGAATGTTAGAGTTTTATTTTCATACAAATTTTGTTTTTTAATATTCATTTTTTTGTAATGTATAATGGAGGCCATTGTGTGATAGCGCCCTTGTGTGATAGGCTATAGAGAATATTATTCAATATGACATCACTTGATGATCTAAGGGCTCAATCTCGGCTGAACGCCCGAAGAGTTCCCCATTTGACGGACTTTACTTCGCGGCAAAAGCAGTATGAGCATGTGTTTGTTGGCAGGCGCTGCTGGTCCACGCGGGCCGATTCCTCATCGGCGTGAGCTGGGGGCTGAGCGCCACCATCGTGCCCATGTACTGCTCCGAGATCGCGGACAAGCGGTGCCGCGGCCGGCTCAACGCCTACGCCTACCCGGCGAGCGTGCTGGGCCACGTGTGGGTGTGCGCGCTGGGCACGTGCCTGCCCTACCTGTGGTACTCGGCGGCGTGCGCGGGGCTGCCGCTGCTGGCGCTGGCCGGCCTGTGGTGGGCGCCCGAGTCGCCGGTGCACCTGGCGGAGGTCGGCCGCCACGAGGAGGCGTGGCACGTCGTCCGGTGGCTGCGGGGCGGAAGTCCCCTCGTCGACCCCAAGCCCGAGCTGGAGGCCGCCCTCGCCGCCGTCAACGCCCTCGACGAGGACCGGACGCGCTTCGCCTGGGGGATGCTGGCCGAGCCCAAGATCGCGCGCGCGCTGGCGCTGTGCCTCGGCGTGCAACTCTTTCAGCTGACGTGCGGCGTGAACGCCTTCGTGTTTTACACCACGCAGATTTTCGAGGGGGTCGGAATCGTCCCGTCCGGGAACGTGTGCTCCGTTGTCCTGACGGTGGCGCATTTCATCGGGGCCGTGTGCTCCACCAAAATGCTCAGCCGGATGCCGCGGCGACCGTTTCTGCTGGTGTCAGCGGTAGGGATGGCGCTGGGCCAGGCCGGTTTCGGACTGTACAGTTACTATTATAGGTATGGTTATGATGTAAAGACGTGGGCGTGGACGCCGACGTTATCAATTGGGGTTTTCTACATTTTCCATTCAATGGGATTCGGTCCTCTGCCCGGAGTGTTTATGGGGGAAATTCTCCCTGCCCATGTGAAGCCATGGGCAATACCCACCATCGCGTTCTTTGCAAGAACTGTTGCTTCGACGCTAGCGAAAGAAGTTCCTATATTTATCGATGTTTGTCGCCATCACGTAGTTTTTGGTATGTTTTTTGGTGGGTTCAGCGCTCTGGGTGCTATATTTGTATTTTTCTTTGTTCCGGAAACAAAATTGAAATCTCCAGCATCTAACAAAAAATCTACAGAAAGTAATAGATAATGAAAGTATTATTTAAATGTTCATTTAGTCCATAGAATATAAAATACGATGCTGTGATATTTTAAGCAAAATGTTGGATAATTATTTTGATGAAACTGTACCATACATGACAATGAAATAAAGTAAGTTTGTATATAATACTATTTAGTAGCAAATGTGCGTGTCTTACTTGTTTGTTTGTTATCACATTTTGTTACTTCAAATTCCAGATTAAAGAGACGCTGGTTCCTAGACGATCGTACAGTACGCGTCCCATTAATTATTCCCGAATGTAACTCAGTTGTTACGTGAGTTACTGTAAAAAAACATGTTAAATTAGGTCAGCTGTAATTGAATGGAATATTGAAAAGCAGTGGTAATGAACGAATGCATTTTACAATATGCTTGAACTTCACCTGATATATTTATAGCAGAAATTCCACTTGATAATTCAAATACGATAGTCAATCGAATTCTATAACGCAGGTTCCTGTTGCAAAACGTCTAGGACTTCGAAATGCCCGTGCAAAACTTTTGCAGACCTGACCTTTTTTGTGTATTATTTAAAAACCAAATCTAAGTTACAGGTATTTCAGGATTGTAGTGTGCTAAAACGTAATTGTTAAGGAATATTTGGTTATGCAAAGATCGAGATCGCCTGATCGTAAGTAAAGATCGAGTCTGATGCAAATATATCAATAAATTTATTATTTTTGTAGTTGACTATATTAGTATTGAAAGGTATCAAAACATTCCAATTACTTGATTTTCAGTTATTCGATGAATAGAGACTGAAACAATCACTTTGTAAAATTGAAATTATTTTTGAATTGAAAATTGAATCACATCCATTTCTACGCAAACCTTTGTTACAATTCCAGATATCACACCCTTATTACAAAAGTGCACAACTCAAACATATTCATTTATGAAAGCTTATAAATGAAATGGAAAGCCTTCACACGGCGCATCATGTATTCATTAAATTATTTTAAATTTTCAGGTGCATTTACAACTACTATTATTTCCTTTTAAATAAGCAGAACATTCGCGAAACATGGCATACTAGCGGAACCCGCCAGATGTTGTCATGCCCTTCCTCTCCCTTTCTCCTTCCCTCTCCCTTTCTCTCTCCGTCTCTATTTCGTCTCTCCCGCTCTCCCTCTCTCTCTGTCCCTTTCATTCACATTTATCGGCAGATTCTGCACATCTCTGAGCAGATGGGGCAGAGAGTAATGATGTGCCTCCTTAGTCTATTGGTAGGGTAATATGAAGAAGCGCCGGACCAGCAAAAATGTAAACGGTATGAAAAACTGTTCTTTTAGGACTTTGGCTTCAAAGTACTAGTTTTTAATGTCCTAAAACGCTTTGTTTAGGAGTTTTTTTAACCATACTGAGTCAATAATCCTGCCGTGTGTCGTGGATTGCATTTGACATGAATAATTAGGCTTGTTCCTTATTTCCCGTGATTTTGTCCGCTATTTTAATACTTATTCTGCAATTCGGAGAGGAGATGAATCCAAAAAAAAACAGAGATAATTAAATTTGTCCACTCGTTCTTGTGTTAGAAATGGTGTAACAAACCCGACTTTAATTTATTTATTTAGATATTTCATTGTAAGTGATGAGGCAACAATCACGAGCTACGACTTCTCAGAGCAACAAGAAATTGTGTTGACAGGAGCACCTTCTACATTAAAAATTACTCAACCGGGATTGAGTTTCTGAATACACTGCAAGCAAGAAAACGCAATTAAAGCATAGCCTCTGTACACAAAAAAAAATGAGTGGGTAACCCATTAACAGTAAGGCACGTGGTCTTTACTACGATGGGGGATCCAAAAATAACTACTTCCAGTTCCTTCGTGCACACGAACGTACGCGAAAGTAAACTGCAGGGGCAGTGATAATAAACAGCTGCTCTCCCTCTCAGAGTTCCAAGCGCCCACCGCGCCGCCGCCAGTTGCGCCACGACACCGCGGCGCTGTCGTCGTTGTGGGATGGGTAAAGCGGGGTGGAAGCTCTTCGAGGGTGTGGGTGGGGAAGGGTGGGCAGGGAAGGACGTAGAAGGAAGACGAGAATGGGACTGTACTGGGGCTGGATGGAGTAGCTGGTGAGTGAACGAAGGGGAGAGGGGGAAGGGACGACGGGACCGGTGGAGGCGGATTGGGACGAGGAGGACTGGGCGAGGTGTGTTGGAATGGGGCGATTCGGAGCAAGCTGGTGCTGGAGCTGGACGGGGCGAGGGGAGTCGGACGATGCAACGCAGAGTAGGGCGAAACAGAACGGGGCTAGAATGTTGGGTATGTCGAGGAAGGGATGGCGGGGATGGGAAGAGACGGCGGGGAGGGCAGCACGGCGAGGGGAAGGCGAGGAATGGATGGGAGGGATGCCAAGACGGCGAGGGCAAGGAGGAGGGCAAAGCGTGGAGGGTCAGAGGAATGGAGGACAAGGCAGGGGGTCAACGCGAAAAGGACAAGGCGGGGAGGGTAAGGCAGCGAGGAAAGGCGGGGATGCAAGGCAGGGAGGGCAAAGTGCGGAGGGTCAGGGCAATGGAGGACAAGGCAGGGAGGTCAAGGCGGGTAGGGTAAGGCGGGTAAGGTAAGGCGGGTAGGGTAAGGCGGGTAGGGTAAGGCGGGTAGGGTAAGGCGGGTAGGGTAAGGCGGGTAAGGTGAGGCGGGGAGGGTAAGGCGGGGAGGGTAAGGCGGGTAGGGTTAGGCGGGTAGGGTAAGGCGGGTAGGGTTAGGCGGGTAGGGTAAGGCGGGTAGGGTAAGGCGGGAAAGACAATACTGGGAGGTCGGTCAAGGCGAGGAGGTTAGGTAGAGTCGGCAAGGCGCGGAGGGAAAGGCGAGCAGACAACGCGGGGCGGGAGAAGCAGGGCGAGGCAGGGCGGGCTGGTGAAGCGGGGACAGTCAAGCGAAGCCCAGTCTAAGCGGGACGATGCTTCGCCTGTCGGCGATCACAATGTGGAGCGAGGCAGGAAGAGGCGGAGGAGAAGCTGCGGCGAGGAGGAGGAGGAGGCGGAGGCGGAGGAGTTGGAGGCGGAGGAGGAGGAGGCGGAGGAGGAGGAGGCGGAGGAGGAGGAGACGGAGGAGCAGGAGGCAGAGGAGGAGGAGGCGGAGGAGCAGGAGGCAGAGGAGGAGGAGGCGGAGGAGGAGGAGGCAGAGGCGGAGGAGGAGGAGGCGGAGGAGGAGGAGGCGGAGGTGGAGGAGGAGGAGGCGGAGGTGGAGGAGGAGGAGGCGGAGGAGAAGGAGGCGGAGTAGGAGGAGGCGGAGGAGAAGGAGGAGGAGGAGGAGAGAGTCGGGGCCCGGAGAGCGGTGAGTGCTACCCGGGCCAGACTGCGCCAGTCTACGACGATATCGAAACAAACACCGCGCCAAAAATAGCCTCGTAAATTCTTTACTTACCCATTTTCTTTATTAATGAAGTGTGCCTGCTTTTACGTTGCGCTGAAAATAGCAGCGCCGTCTACGCCGCTGCCGCCGCCGCCACAAAAGACGCGAAGCTCCTCCCGCGAAGGCGCTGACAGGGCTCTTGGAAGGCGGAGGCGGAGCCTGAGGGGCGCCACGCAGACCCCACCCTGTGGAGCAGGGTTTTTAGAAGCGTTTTGTCATCTGGAAGAAGGGCATTGGGGCCACAATGAGATTCGCCTCCATGTCTAATTTAGTCATTGAATTAAGAATACCTCATTTATTTGATATACACACAATTCAATGCAAGCATTTTATTAATGTTCTTAAATAAAGAATACGATTAGTAATATTATGGATAGTCTTCAGAAAGTTGCTTTCATCGATAATGTATGAAGAAATATCTGTGTTAATTCCTGTTTTAGATGCATACAGTGCTTTAGATACATACGATACTTTCGGTGTTTATACATTTTCTTCACCTCCCCCAGATTGAGGCATTATTTCAGGTACAGCCACCGTGTAATTTACCACCCCCGATCACCGCGCCGCAGTTGCTTGTGCACCGAAGTCGGTCATAGAGCATTCTAGCTCGTGAGCATGTCGCGCATAGTCCTATGTTAGATGAAGGGAACCAGGCTATGTCAAAATGTCGTTCATGTTGAGACCTAGAAAACCTTACGTCGCCCTACCATCGCACACTGAGTCATATTCCCACTGAAACGATATATCGGGAAGGGAAATTCATTTAGAATTGGTTGGAGATATATGCTTGAGGAAAACCCAGCAAACCGATGCGTGGTCGGCGCCGGATCCCGCCATCCAGCTGGAAAAAGTCAGTGTCACCTTCCGTGATTAAAACATGCACCACACGTACGGGACTTAAGACCTGAGTAGTTAAAACTAATTAATCAATCAATGTAACGGAAAACTTCCAATCGGAGCAACCGACAGTCAGAATTCTCCTCCAGACTCAGGGGCGGATTAATATTTTTGCCGCCTGTAGGCACATCAAATTTGCCGCCCCTGTTTAAAATTAATGTTACATTTCAAATTGTAACGTTTCAGTAACAATTCCTCATTAATTTAAACGTTTTAACTTTAAAAGTAACATTATATTTTGCACATTGTTTTCATAAATTAAATAATTTTTTTGGATTAGCTAATTTTGGATATAAACTGTATCTTCATAGCAATTAACGTTCAACATTATTAACGTTTCAACACTGAAACGTTAACATTAAAAGGAAACTAAAACATGACAACTAGAATTGCCACACGTTTTCTTTCGTCAACGGGCCTTAGTTTCAGATTCATATACTTCTGAAATCATAAGGTATACTCTAATGAAGTAGACAAATAAATAGCTTGTATTAAATATTAATATGATATTTTTAAAATAAAAATATGATTTATGCTGATATAGTTTTTAGAGAACCTAAATTTGTTTTAGAAAATATCAAGAAAATTTTGCGCCTTTGAAAATTTGCCGCCCTTGAAAATTTGCCGCCGTAGGCACGTAAATCCACCTCTGTCCAGACTGAGGCTGAATTGGCGCCCTAGATATCTAGCTAGCGTTGAAAATGAGTCCCCGTCGGGATTCGAACCCTAGGATCTTTGGTCAGCGTCGCTGAAGAGTCACCGGCATTTCTAGGAAGATAAGCTATGTAATGACAGAAAATCTCAAGCCTTATGCGGGATTCGAACTCGCAGCCCAAATGTAACGGCGGCTCTACACATTCGGCATTCGCCGAGCAGCGAACTACTGCTCGCCCATTTTCCCAAGAGGCGATGTGTTCGACGAATGTTCGCTCCCTTTAATGTGTCCTAGAGACCGACACGCGGTGGGTAGGACGAATACCGAATGTTCGGCGCTCGGCGAATCGCAAGCAACCCGTCCACACTAGTCGGGATTTAGCGAGCGCTTGCTCGAGATCCGCCGAATGCCGCATGTGTGGATCCGCCATAAGGTGCGCTCGGGCGCGAATACACCGAGCCTCTGCGCCACCCACGCCAGGCAGGTGCGAATGGAGGGGATACGTAGTGGTTGCGAGATCCCCTCCAAGCCACGACACACAACCAAGCCCCAGGTGGTAATCACGCCCACGATCCTTCGAACTAAGACTATGAAGACGCGGCCATCTCAGCGACCGCAACTAGGGCGTCAGAAAATGAATGAATAAATGATTGAATGAATGAATGTATGAATGAATGAAGGTATAATTCCTACTGCACAGAAGTGAAAACAAGTGTCATTATACGAGTTATTTGTTGATTTGATGAGTTGGTGTTATTTGTTGCGAATAAGATATTAAAGCAGTAGTGAATGTTTCAGTTTGAAGATAATTAAGAAGCATTTTTTCGCCTTTGATGATTTTTCGACAAAACGGAAAAAATATAACAATTACTAGCTGAGATACGGAATTAGAAAGAGAAGTGATAGACAAAGTGACATTATGGCCTACACAATATGTTATAAAAGAGTGAAAATTATTTGAGAAAAAATATGAGGTAAGACTATCCACTGACCTAACCCAAATCCCAGCAAATCCCAGCTCGGGATAATTCAAACATTCACAAAAAAAAATCAATCAAATTATCATTATTATTAGGCATTCCATATTTCTATGGGAGTAGCTACGACACAGCCACGCTGTCTCGCTGACAACTGTATACTAGGACCTGTTCTATGTTTGTAACACGATAAGTGTTGCATTTATAGACCATTATTTATTAACGTTCCTAATCTAAAATCTATAAGATGGATGAAGTTTGCGATCTATTTATTTTCGCAAAAGCACCTCTTTAAAGCAATTTCTTGGCGTTGAATTCATTTTTTCTCCTCTTTGGTACTTGCAACAAAGAACTTGAATGATTGATCGCGTTTCCATAGCGTATTTACTTAAAGGCGGCTCCTCACATTCGGCATGCCCCGCAAATGTTTGCCCAATCCCAAGCAGGTGGTGTGTTCGGCGAATGTTCGCTTCTTTTGATTTCTCCAAAAGACCGAAACGCGTTGGGTAGGGCGAGCACCGAATGTTCGTCGCTCGGCAAACACCAAGCAAATCAAACACACTTCTTGGGATTCGGCGAGCAGGAGCTTGCTACTCGCCGATTACCGAATGTGTGGAGCCGCCGTTAAGAATTTCATAGGAGAAGAAATGGAGCCTCTAACCTCACATCTCATGACCAATCGGTACCGTCCGAACACTTCCCGCTCCGTCTCTCATCCTCTTTCCCTCTGCTTTTAACGCGAGGGTGCTTTCGCCATGAAAAGAGGCGCTGAGCGCTAAGCGCTTCGATTTACTTCCCGTTTCCACCGATAGGGGAAACGCCCCATGGGTCGAGTTTCACCTCAATTTCCTTGTAGTACATCGATTTCCTCGTGTGCTTTCCGCTTTAATTAAAGCGGTCGATTTTCTCTTGATCTTGCTGTCCAGTGGATGGATAATTCCAGCCAGTGCCTTATCTGAATTTAATTCCGGATAATTTCCTTCATTTACAACAGGAATTTCGCAATACGTGCTCGCAATGCGAAAGAAACGAGTTATATAAATTAATGCAACATACAACAATATACCTACGAAAATATTTTATCGTTAGGCTCATTATATTGTTTCCGGATTATTTGTCTATAATTTATAGCCATATCCATTCAAAGTGAATACATTCTCTCGTTGTATTAGAACTCCTATAGGAACAAATCAATTTTCAAGAAAGAAAAAAGAAACTCCTATTTCAATTGACGTCACTGGTTGAATTGACCTCGCTTGTGAAATAGTCTTACTTCAAGGCGTTCACTACCGGGGGAAAAAAAACTGAAAAAAACAATATTGATTGAAAATGTTTATTGGTTTAGTTTATCTTGAGAATAATTATTAGTAAAGATTTGAAAAGTCAGAATAATGAAACGTTTACATTATTTCCAAGGACCACTCGCCGTCCTCGTTCCGCACTTAGGAAAGAAATGGAATAAAAATATTTCCATAGTTATCAAAGCTTTAACTGTTATTTTAAGAAGATTGTTTCCTAACAAGGCCATACATGAAAGCATTCGGGGTCATTATTTTACAGTATAGAACGTGTAGGAAATGCTGGTCTTATGACAAGATAATAGGCATCATTTTACAAATAATGCAGGATGGCGATTCCAAACACGCACTCATCTCGCACGCACGCAGCCTGACTCTGCGGCCCCTTTGCTTCAGATACCAAAGCGTTGTGCGTCCTTGGGGAATTGGGCGACCACGCCTGCGAGCTGCCTGCCTCATTAGCATACCAACCCGACAGCCCACTTCGAGAACCGGCGCTAAAACATCAGTGCGGTCGAAGTAGTCCGCATTCCAAACATTTGTCTTTTCAGTCTTCTAGGGAAGAGTGATCTCTCTCACTTCGTTTAATAAGGACCCCGCGCGCTACCTGCAATCAAGTAGGCGTAGTAACGGTTTTGACATGCTGCATTGGTAAATTTGTTTCTTTTAAGTCATATGGAATAAGACAATTTCTTACCC
Organism: Gryllus longicercus; assembly: GCA_038098605.1. Classification (NCBI taxonomy): domain Eukaryota; kingdom Metazoa; phylum Arthropoda; class Insecta; order Orthoptera; family Gryllidae; genus Gryllus; species Gryllus longicercus. The sequence goes on along the minus strand of JAZDUA010000448.1, from coordinate 807,074 downwards.
TTCAGGGGAAATTCAATAGTTATCTTAGTGAACAGTTTAGTTCCAAGTATTTACAGCCGTGAAAATCTTATTCAAAATCCAGATTAGTGTTTACTACAAAGTTATACACGCTGATGAGAAAACACGAAAGTCAAATACATCTTTTTAACTTGTGATTGTAACGGGGAAGGTCGAAGACGCACTGATACAGAATATCTGCTAATTCGTTTGACATGTGTTCGTAGGAACAATATGTAGACAACTTGCAAGCAATTTTCGATTCACATTATTCATTAGAACGTAAGAAAGAAAAATAAACGTAGAATTCCGTGTCTCAAGTCTGAGCGATATTTACACTAAAAAAAATAGAATTTAAAAAAAAATAAGAAAGTATTGTTTGTGTAATGAGGGCAATGCCTGCAATAGCAATGACAGGAAAATATTTTATATTTTTCCTATGCGAAACTATAAATTTCCTTCGTAATATTACAACATATAATAATAAACAATCATTACCATATCAAGGCTGTAGATGTCATGTGACCATTAGTTGCTTTCCTGTTATTACGACGCATAACATTAAATTATTTTTACTGCAATCCCACAGGTCACATACAGTTTTCTCTGTTTTTGACGATAAATAAAACAAATCAAAAAATAAATAATGTACTGATATAAAACGTACTAATAGAAGAAATATGTTCTGCTTCACGCTTGAACATTCCATAAGAGTGTTGCAGCAACACGCAACACGAAGCCCTCTACAGGCCTTTTAAGGCACTTTCCCTGATAGCGCTGCGGCTCCCTTTGATGGAGACTGGTCGCTGGTGTGGACGGCCCGGAGATAACATGGAGCGCAGAGAGAGGCTCTCCGTCGCGTGGCGGCACGGCGCGGCGCGGTGCGGTGCCAAGATAAACCAAGATTAAGTCGCACCTAGCAACTCCTCGAGAATAGGGGTATCCAAAGGTGTTTTTTTTTTGGTTTGCGGAATATAGCGCCACATCACTAATGTAGACAGTTTAGTTTTGAACATGTCTATGAGATCAGGAATTTGTGACACTGACATACTTTAAAAATTAAGAACGCGAGTGATTTCTTTCTGTAGAGTATGAATTACCCTTGTGTTTGTAATTTCTTTCCGCCTTGAAGAAGTCAACATGCCTACATTAACCTCTGGGCTGTCGGAATAGAAATTCCTAATTTTTACTTTCCCGTATTCGTACGTATAAACGGACTAACATACGTAGTACAGGGGAAGTTATGTAATACTGGGGAAAATCGATTTCGAGATTTTGATGAAAATCTACGTTTTGGGGTCCCCTGATACCGAAAAAGTATTTATTTTCAAAACGTCCCTCTGTCCGTTTGACATTTCGTCTAGTGTCTGTGAACACTCGTATCGCCTAAACCATGCATAGGATTTTCTTTTCCAAATTGAAGAAACCCCTGTCCATCTGGCGCGAGTCGAATCTTTGAGATTTTGAAATACATTCTTCAAAATTTGGGGGTACTATCCAAGAAGCCCTCCGGACATTTTTAAATTTTCGCAAAAAGTCTTTAAAGTTTTTGTTTAAATTTTTGGTAGGGATAGTGTTACATGTACTCTATAAGATGACATAAACGCCATGTTGCTCTATTATTTTGTTTTTTCAAAAATTACACAAATGTAATGTTTTTACTTGTCTCCCGCATTGTTAATATTTATATTAGCTGCAATTTGTTCACATTATTATATTTATGAGTACATGTGCTTTAATAATGTCACATAAAATTTCTCGAAAACTGCCGTTTTCTGCGAAAACTAGCTCAAAACTCCGCATTTTCAGAAATGCTCAAACGACATTTTCTCAAAAACCGCTCCAATTTTTTTCTTGAAACATTTCGAACTGAAAGTGCTAATTTTACTCTTTAATATGACGTAATGTTCATTTCGGTGTACTTTTTGTATTTAAAAAAATTACACAAATGTAAATATTTTGAAAGATCTCTCACGCCGTGGATATGCAAATTTCCAGCAATTTGTAAACACTATTATATTTGTGGGTTGAAATATTTAAAATGACTTCAAATTAAGTTTTTCGACACCTCAAAAATTTTCTGTGAAAAAGAGCTTCAAATTTCGAATTTACTGTAGCGCATAAACGCCATTTTCTTAAAAACGGCTCCAAAGTTTTCAAAACAAATTGACATTTATGACTACGTTTTACTGTTCTTTACTAATCTTCAAATAATATGTCCGCCCTACAATTAGGAAATCGAAAAATTAAGAAAATGTAAAAAAAAAGTACTTTGGGCAGCGATAAATGGCAGCTGGCAAGAGAAATGCGGCAAGTTCGAGAAGCAAGCTGAGATCAGAAATAGAAAACTATAACGGGAAAGTCTCTGCCTTTCTGTATCGCCACTAGTTTGTTTAGAGTTGCATATTTGTCTTCTAAGAATACAGAATGTGTACAATACACAAGCCTATCCCTTCATAATTACTAGATAACATAAATTATTGTAATAGAAATCAAAATATAAAATTTATGGACGTATTTATTTCGTAAAAAATATATTTTATAAAAAATTTAAAATATATAAATTTAAATTCAGGTTAGAGTTTAAAATTGTTCCATTAAAGCATTTTCAAATATTGGACAATACGTCTGCGATGAGGCTTTAAAATGGATTCGAAGCGGCTAAATGAACATGTCACATCCACCGAACGAAACCAGGCCGCACCACACAATAGGTGTTTTGAGCAAATTATGGAATACGTAGTGCATAGCATATACTTTGGTGTTTACTAGGAATCGACGCAAAAATGAAAAGTCATACCCGTGCGAGTGCGTACTACGCAATATTACTGATCACTTTCACACGGTATGCCTAATCACTTTCGTACCGTGAGAGTTCCCGAAATATGCATCCATGGCAGAGGTGATGCGGTTATTGGCGGAGAGCAGTAAGCAGGATAAGACAAGGGCATGACATTTTTAAAGGTACCAGGCTCTTATCAATTTGCCAATTTGCATTCTCTTTTGTTTTCCGACACATTCTCAATTTCCGAGAAATGGATTGACAACCCCTCAACGACAGTCGAAAAGTCATAGAAGATCAGCGTTATATTGCTTTGTTTAACAGAATTCACATTCCCAGACACATAATAGTACACTATTTTAGGTGTTCTGTTTCTAAACGTATGTATTATAAAATAAAACGAAAAGAGATTTTTATTGAGTTTACACGAAAATGGGGGGGGGGGTACTAAACTAATCCTAATTGCTTAACCTATTTGAACATTCGCTTGTCGTTATCTAGTACACTACTCGTACTAATAGATACAAAATGCCAAATAAATAATTATACAAAAACATGTTAAAATATGTAAAGTAAAACAGCTTTTAATTGATTCAAAATACCTTGCGAATTTTAAATAAATATTTACATAAGAATCTGTCCCAAAAAACTTATCCAACGTTGTTGTGTTTTCACGGCTCAGAAAAGCGACTTGGAGGAACCTTTGGGAAGCCCTACTCCAGAGTTTAAGATACAAATTTATTCACCAAGATCTCTGTTCTGGAAAGAGGGCACTTTGTGGCGCTTGCCTGCTCCGCAGTGAAAAAGCACGTGCGGCACTTGCTTTGGGAACGTTAGTATATCAAAGCAAATGATATGATCTTACTCAGAAAAGTCGTCCACAATCATGTTTCATAACCAACTACTTAATTTACAGCCCCAATTTCACGACTAAGAAATGAAATGCTGAACAAAATGAAATCATATCAGAAAAATATTGCATCTCAATTAGTGTGTTGCATATATCATTAGTGGCAGTCGCCTTGGTTTATCGTAAGTGCGTCACTAGCGAGAGATCGTAAGACCCTTGGCTTTGAATAAGGTCAATAGCGATTTCTCTGTTCCGTATCCCACGTACTTACAGTTACTTTCATCTCCATTCTTTTGCATGATGTATTCACATGCAATTTGCGCAACACTTTCTAGTACAGTTCTTGATTAATGTTAACATAATTTGTTTAAGGACTACGGCAAATACAACCAACATTTCACCGTTTTTTTAAATACTGCAAATTCTTGTAAATAATGAACATTGGAGTCAAGTATTCATTTATTCGGGAGAAAATGTTCTGTTTTAATTTTGTCACATCTAAGAAATATTAGCACAACGATACTTTCATGGACTTTCATGGACATTTTCGAAACTTTTTACGAATTTCGAAGAACGAATCCAAGAGGAGACAAAGATTTCCGGAAAAATAATTAAAAAAAGGAAGTAATTCATCCAGGAATTAAATTGGAAAGTATAATCCGATCCTTAATAATAGGAGAAACGCGATTACATCCCGCGATCAATATTCCCTCACCCTCATTCCCTCACTTTTCTTTACCAGAGAAGACATACCCGACTGCATCCCGCTTCATTCATCCAGTGTTTCGGAATGCGTAAATGTTCCCATTCATACGTAGCGCAAATAGATGGTCTCGCACTTACTCAGAGAAAACCTTGAACACAGGTGTACACGGTAGAATCTGTGGAATTGTGTATGTTCAGTAAGCGGGATAAGAAGATGCTCGTGATAGGGATATCAAGTTTTGTTTCCCCTAACTTTTACATGTGGTTTTCATTTTTGCCAATGCTCTAAAAACGACATGCAAAAGTTTCTTGAAAACACACATGTAAATAGATTATTATTGATCAATATAATACAAAGCAAACATAGAAGCCAAATCTTACTCCAGGGGAAAAACAGATCGGGACGCAGTCGGGCTAAGCCTTTTTGTGGAAGAATGTAGGAAAGCGGCTTAGGAAAAGTTGACTGCGCGAAGCGGTCGGTAATCCTCAATAATATTGCATGAGCTACTGCTGCTTTTTGAACTGAAAGCATTCTTTAACTGCAGCATTGTTTATTAACGATTGTTCTTATCGGTAGGGGCGGATTAATATATTTGCCGCCTGTAGGCACATCAAATTTGCCGCCCCCTGTTTAAAATTAATGTTCCATTTCAAATTGTAACGTTTCCGTAACAATTCCTCATTAATTTAAACGTTTTAACTTTAAAAGTAACATTTATATTTTGCACATTGTTTTCATAAATTAAATATTTTTTTTGGATTAGCTAATTTTGGATATAAACTGTATCTTCATAGCAAGTAACGTTCAACATTATTAACGTTTCAACACTGAAACGTTAACATTAAAAGGAAACTAAAACATGACAACTAGAATTGCAAAATGTTTTCTTTCGTCAACGGGCCTTACTTTCAGATTCATATACTTGTGAAATCATAAGGTATACTGTAATGAAGTAGACAAATAAATAACTTGTATTAAATATTAATATGATATTTTTAAAATAAAAATATGATTTATGCTGTTATAGTTTTTAGAGAACCTAAATTTGTTTTAGAAAATATCAAGAAAATTTTGCGCCTTTGAAAATTTGCCGCCCTTGAAAATTTTCCGCCGTAGGCACGTGCCTACTGTGCCTATGCGTAAATCCACCTCTGCTTATCGGAACGTATAACGTCAATGGGTTTGAATGTAAGATGTAACTTTCTACGTATCAGTATTCATTTTATGGGCTTTGAAGTTTACGTACTTAGCATATTGACGCACTACATAGTACGATCTCCATATTTCGTTTCAAGGTTGTGTGTAATTTCTGAATCGTTTTCTTTCTTTGGAGTTGGATGATACGATATCAGGAAAATGAACTACATTTCTTATGGAACTATAAACAAGGAGTGACTTATACGTGTTTGATATTATTGGCGAGAACGGCGAAACAATTTAAATAGAAGCAATTTAAGGCTCTCTATTTATATTTTGATCAGTATCGCTCATGTTTCATTATGATTTTAATATTTATTTATTTTACTTTTTTCCTTAAACAGTGTTACAATTGAAGGATGCATTGTTGCATATGTTTAAAAAATCTAAATTAACTTGAGATTAAAAAACGGCAAGGGTAATAAACGAAGAATATCAGGGTTATGTGTCTAGATTTGCAAATATTTTTATGAATGCTTGAAAAGGATAATTATTTTTTAATTTAGTATAGAAGGGGTATCGTGGCTAATTTACAATTTGGGATGACTTTGGAATGTTTGATAGATTTTGATAAACGTTGTAGGGTAAGTGTGCTGTTTTGGTAATTAACAGTTTAATACTTTAACTCGGTATAATATTGTTTATTGGAAACAACCAATGAGAATTGGTGATAAGTGTTAGAAATTTACTCTATTTTAGTTACTTGCATTGAATTCATTTTTGTAATGTCAGCATAAGCCCTGATTGATCAAGGTTGGTGGATAACGGTCTGATTTTGGATTTGTGTATTGTTGTGGAATTTGAGTGGGTGGTTAATTTATTGGAATTGAGAGCAATTTAATGAGCTCATTGCGGGGCGAAAATTCCCAATTAAAAAACATTTTCATCATAAATATTGCTGTAGATAACCTATTGGTTCGGTAGGAGTTTAACAACGCACGATGTTTTTGTTTTTTTAATTATTTTACAATCAGTATTTGAAAATACTTTTATTTTCGCAGTTTTTAAATATATAATTAAGTAGACTCTTGCTTGGAACTTGTTTTTAAACGTAAGAAGGTTTTTTTTAGTTACCGCAGCATTTACTAAACTTCCAGCTTATCTTTTCTTTGAACTGATTGTTACATTTTCCTGCTTATCATCACTCATCAATTCGTCAATTACAATATTCCGGAGAATGTATGAAAGACTTAAGATAATTCTTCAAAAAGAATAAAATAGCAGGCCCTGCCTTTTACCGGAAATATTTTCATTCTTTTTCATTCAAAATGGCAATCGGCAAGAAGCCACGTGGCCTACACGTGAAGAGAAAAGTGCATTTCCCCCAGCTCGTCCGCGTGCTTTCTCTATCTTCAATCGAAGAGGCGCCACGTGCCAACAGACGGCGCGCGGTAAAGTTGTAAACGCTCGTGATAGTCTCCGTGACGAAGGTGCTGCTCTGACAGGAGATACACCGGCCAGTGTTGCCAGATCGGCGGAATCCCCGCCGTTTTCAACGGAATTTGAACTCGTACGGCGGAAAAAAAAAAAAAGAGTTTCGCGGACAGCGGAATAAACGGCGGGGATTAATAAAGTTAATAAAGCAGTAAAATTAGTAAAGCATCAGTTTTCGTTAACCTCTATTAATAAGTTGTCTTGCACAGATGTATATTTTGAAAATTTCTAACTCCATGTTACTAGCAAGAATAAATAATATAATACTTATACAATAAATTATATACTACCTGAAATCAATTGTTATTATTTTACAAATTTTCACCCAAGTAATGCATTCTATACTATCTAAAAATTGAATTACAGGTTCAATAAAGCCACTATATTTCGCAATCATATTTTTGTTTTAATGGAATAAATAAATACAACATTTAAATATGGAAAAATAATTTATTTTACGTTTAGCGGATTTAGGCGGGAAGTTTAAACCCAATTCAGCGGATTTTCGGAGGAAACTGAAACGAACATGGCGGAATCTCTCTAAACACATCTGGCAACACTGACACCGGCCTTCGCAGCAGCTGATAGAGCGCAGTGGAAATCAGGAACTGATTGTGCGCAGTCACCAGAAAGCTCGTGCAGGGTAGTGCAGGGACGGGATAAAAACGTGTTTCTCAACGTGTTCTTAGTAAGACTTGCCTTCAATGCAATCTCCAAAAATGCCTTTGGTAGACGTTTTTATTAATTATAAGTACATTGATTTATTCTAAAAAGGAAAATATTTGGTAAGAAATGTGCTCAGTAACTAAAGAATTCTGAGAACTTAAATGTAAATTTTAATTTTTCATTCATAAATTATGATTCTTGATAACTAAAGATTATTCTTTTTTGCTGTCACAAAGAAGGAATTAAAAAATAGTTGTATGTAATGCAGAAACATTTTTGCCAAAAAGAAAAAACAAAACAAAAACAACAACAATTAATTTTTACGGATTTTTTTAACTGGTCGATGAGAATGATAACCACACTTCTGTAATTTTGCTTTGAACGAGTAATCTCTACTGCAGTAAGAAAATAGTGCCTAGATAGAAAACATTCAAGTTGTTTTAAGCGTTTAAATTTCTTCATATTTTTTTTTTAAATTACAAGCAATTGTATTAATTATTTCATAATCGAAATCACCGTGTATAAGTCAATAAAACTCTATTAATTATTTTTTAAAAGTAGCAGCGTAGATGAATTTTAAAAATTTCCGTTTGAAAAAATTCTATTGGGATTTATCATTCACTTTACATTAATTTTTTTGAGTTCATTTCTCATTCGACTCTCAACGGGTCCAAATTTAGAAGTCCACAAAGCGATACCCCAGCTAGCAGAATGAATGTCGGCTGCGACTGAAAGTAGTAGTACGAATTGACCAATGTACACAAAGGACGAAATCGGGACTATGCATTGCGGCATATCTTTCGTTCCGTTTGGCGCTTCCATTCTCACATTCTCTAAATTCTGCATCCCTTTTCAGCACAGTGACAATGCCCTTACATTCTTCATTCTCCAGTCCAATAATTTCCTTGTCTGTTGAGGAAGTTTCATTCTTCTACGTCAAAGCACGCACGGTCAGAATAGCCATTCAAGCTCTGCAACATTTCAACTTCACTTCCGCGTCAACCTCAATCGCCTTACACTGCATCTTTACACCAACCTCATCCCGCAATTATGCATCTGTGACCCACATCCACAGCTGCTGAGAAAAGTATTAACTTCAATACGCATAAGAACCTTCTGATGGCAAGTCGATGAAAACAACATTCATTTTATTGACAATTTAAGATTATTAGGCTCAACTAATAAGTGTTGAGAGATTTAGCTTCCTTTCAGAAATAAACGACAGGTTTCTTAGAGATGATTTCCCTGTCCATTACATAAAGTATAAAGGGAAAGTATCTTGTCATTACAATTAAGCTATCCTACATAGTTCGTTTTTTTAAAAATAAACTTGTGAGACAATATACTAATAGAATGTCCCTGTTAATGTCAGAAAATGACTGTGGTTCTGGGAGATTATATTTTCTTACCTTTTCAATTTTATTAGACCTTTGGAATTAATACGGAGTAGCGACGTGTTCCACTTCTCCAAAATTGAGTAGCAGCGGTGTTTTCTTGAAAGTGTGTCAGTTGCAAATCCTGGGAACCTGGTGGCGAGTTTGCAATTCCTCAGCAAGTACGAGCTATTCAATTACATTTGTGCCTCACTGCGCGACGTCACCGCATGGCATCTGAGGACACCGCGCGCACTCAGTGCCAGCTGGAGGTCACAAACAAGCGCCTTCATCAGATAATGAGGATTCGAATTTAGCCTCTGCCAGCCCCACAGTCGTATTGTCTGAGCGGCGGTCACGGCATCGGAAATTTCCCAGGCACCTCCGCCGCCTCGGGGGGGCCGGAAGGGCGCGGGCCACGTGCTGACCGCGTGAGCGCCCGAAGTGCAGGGGGCGTAGGAAGGCCAACAGACGGGAACGGGCGTGGGCGTGAGCCAGCCCCACCGAAGTGGCCACGCCACCCTAACACACGGGCCACGAACCGCGCGCGGTCGTTTCTTCTTCTTTCTTCTCCTATCCGCTTCCCATCATCCACACTTACACTTACATGCACTACGCTACCACACATGCCGGGAGACCGGTCGGGAGTTTAAAGGTTGTCCCGGCTGGGCCGGTGCTCGCTGGTGGGAGATATCTCGTGGGGAGAAAACTCCCGCTACCTGATAGGTGGGTCGGTGTTGGATCTCGCTATCCAGCGGGCGAAGATCGCCACCACCTCCTGAAGGGACAAATGCACTACACTTATGGGACTAATGACCTTATGACTAACGACCATTGATATTATTAAAACATCCACCCAAAATCATCGAGGTTTTTAAAACCTGATAAGTAACAATTGAAGTTTACGAGGGAGATTTAATTTGAAAGCGGTCTCCTTTTTCCCTCCCTCGCCCCTCTCTCTCCCCTCTCTCGCCACTCTCTCGCCCCTCTCTCGCCCCTCTCTCGCCACTCTCTCGCCACTCGCACTCTCTCGCCACTCGCACTCTCTCGCCACTCGCACTCTCTCGCCACTCGCACTCTCTCGCCACTCTCTCGCACTCTCTCGCCACTCTCTCGCACTCTCTCGCCACTCTCTCGCACTCTCTCGCCACTCTCTCGCACTCTCTCGCACTCTCTCGCCACTCTCTCGCACTCTCTCGCCACTCTCTCGCCACTCTCTCGCCACTCTCTCGCCACTCTCTCGCCACTCTCTCGCACTCTCTCGCCACTCTCTCGCACTCTCTCGCGACTCTCTCGCACTCTCTGGCACCCTCTCGCACCTCTCGTCCCCTCTCGCACGCTCTCGCCCCCTCTCACTGACTCTCGCCATTCAATGCCACCGCACTTCCTGAGATTGAACGGGGAGAGCATGCTCTACTTTCCGATCGCTTGTTCGGAAGTACACCGAAACACTACTAAGTAAGAAGAAATGGGTCACTAAAAGATTCATAGAGAAAGTTTCTGAGCTAACAATCCTTTTAAGAAGTTATTCTTAGAGTTTTGTTAAATTTCTTACAACCCAGAGCCCGCAGTTGCAATTGGGCACATCTATTTCACCTTTTCGCTACTGGCCCCCTACGGAATTTCTTAAAAATAGCAATACCCTGCGTGAGAGTTATTTAGTTTCGAAAGCAAAATTCAATCAAAGAAGATAGAAACTAACGACCATTGACAGTTTAATGTTTCAAGAGTGATGAGAAAACAAAGGTGATGATCTTTGTTTGAAATGATGGCTTTCTAATGGTGATTAGAAAGAAAATAACGAAAGTTATTGAGTTGAAACTAGAACAAAACTCAAGCAGGAGCCTTTTTATGCTTCAATCACTCAACTGCAATTGTTCAAGTTGTCTCTTTTAATTTCATGATCAGCGATACTTTAGTGTGGCGAAAATAACTCTTTATAGTTCATCTTCAATATGTGATTAACACGTTTACGCATAAACAGAAATTATTTAATGTCGAATATTTGATTGTCCAAAAATCAAATGTAAGATTGACTGAGTCGGAGGATACTAGTTGCCTATAATTATTAAATATGAGGTGGCCCAATTATCTACACCCTTTTGAAACTCTCTAAGCCATGGTACGAGTATATCGCGCTCTCCACCGCCACCCTCAGATGTATGATGTATGATTTGCTAATTAACATCCGTTACAGTAAATTTAACTCAGCCGAGTGACTAAAAGAAGTACATAAATGAGGTATTGTTTCAATCAATAGTTACATATATAAATATAATTAACAACGTATTAACACAACCCGGAAGTGGCCTAGACCACACTATCGTCGGGGCATAGGAGCTGCTCTACAGTGCAGATGGCGCCATAGACCACTGGCGTAGTTAAAATGGGCCAGGAGGGGGGCGGTCCGCACCGGGTGTCATCATTTTAGGGGAGACACCATTTAGAAAAAATATGGTTATAATTGTATAATTATATACTTAAAATTGTATTTCCATTATTCTGAATTACATACAGATTTTGTAACATATTATAAATAAATGTCATGTGCAAATGTATTTTATTTTCATTAAATAATCTATAAATTATTCAGTAATAAATATTTTTATATTTCATTTATGGAGGGGGGTGACATCATTAGTTTTGCCCCGAGTGCCACCAACTGAAGCTACACCACTGCCGTAAACACATCTTCCCACTCACCATCGGACCCAAACGAAGATCTGCACGAAAAATGAGAATATCCAGTTCTACAATCTCGAACGAAAAGAAGCCTACAGCAAGGTACAGGAACATTGTCCTTTAATAACAATTATTCTAAGGGCAGTAACTTCGACGCAGTACATGGCACAGTACAAACCCACTCGGATAAGGTCCCCTTGACCAGTCATGACCCGGCCTAATTTCGGGAAAAGAAGTCACAATGAAAGTGATTTCAATTCGAACTCCCAATCTCGCACCCGCTTCTCATCCACCACATAGTCCATCTCTCTAATAACTTTCATTCAAACATAAACTCAATAGCTCAACCCGCCCACTATAATCCATCATCCGTTAACTATTTCCCAATCCTAATTAAAACAGATTCCCATTAGACGCGCATTGAATATTTTTTCAAATATCTAAAATGGTACGTACTCTACGAGTCTCCTAAGCCAGTATGTAGTTAATATAATTAAATGTTAAGTTTGAATAAGTATAGTTATAAGTCAACACTATACATGTGAAATAGTTCATAAACGGACCCATGCATACATAATAAATAAATAAATAAATAAATAAATAAATAAATAAATAAATAAATAAATAAACAAACAAACAAACAAATAAATACATTTTAAATAAAGTACGCCATTTCGAACCTATCAGACAGAAGAAAATGTAATGAATGCAAAGAACGAAAGCGCATTACGGCGTCATTGAAGAAAGAAGGATTAGTCCCACAGCTGCGTTGAGGCCTTCCGCGTCGTAGTGCGTGACGTGCACAGGTCACGAGGAGTGAGCCCCGATTCCAACGGATAAAGCGAGCGGCGCAGACGCGGCTCCTGGGGTCACCGGCGCGGAAGTGCGCTGCAGCCCCAGAAGCTTCTCCTTGCCCTGCAGATCTCACCCCACAATGCCCCCTCGGCGTATGCAAATTGGGGACCAGAAGGAAAACAAGTGTTTATTAACCCATATGGAAATTGGGGACCAATCCACAGAAGGGCATATGTGAATTGGGGACCTGAAGGAAAACAAGAGTTTATTAACCCATATGGAAATTGGGGACCAATCCAGACAAGGGCGTATGTGAATTGGGGACCAACTCACCCCTTAAAAGTGGAAGGTGACACTTTCTTTTTGTAGAACATTTTCGTAGCCATTAGTTTCAAAACATTCTCCAGATTTAGGACTGGTACTCGGGTTATCTTCCCATTTTTATGTTCTTCAATTTTCTCAGCTAATATTCTGTACCGCTGAACATGAAATTTGAGCATTCTTCTAGTGCTTTCTTTGCTTTTCATTTTGAAAAAGAAGCGAGTCTGGAACATTTTCAACAAGGATCAAGGATAAGCTGGTCAGCAGCGCGGCGGCGGCGGCCTCCTTCGCCCGTTTACTTGCTCAATCAGTCCTTCTTCTTTACCTGGGTGGTTTGGGGTCTCAATTCTCAATACATGTAGAATTAGAAAGTTTTGCGAGAAAAGATGAAGAGGATTATTTGGTCCCCATTTTACATACGGTCTACCCTATGCTCATGAAGATCATCAGCATCAGCTCATGAAGATTATCAGAGCCAGCACTGCCGCTGAGCCCGGCAGATTCTATTTTTCAACCTCGACGATGACGGATTTTAGACACTAGTTAAATAGTAGCCAGGACGAATTTAGTCGTTGCGATATTTGGAGGTGAATTCTAGCGGCCGAATGCTCTTATGGGTGGTTCTGTGCGATTTCTCTTATCAATATCACGAGAATGTAGAAGCAGTACATTAAAAAACGACCGTGCACGATCTTTCCACCCTCTTCCTTGTCCTTCCTCACTCCTTACACACACTTACACTTACACACTACCGCACACGTCGGGACACCGCTCGGACGTTTACTTACAGCTTGACCCGGGTGAGGCAGTGCCCACCCGGGGAGATACCTGGAAATGGGAGAGGTGTTATTTGTATACCGTCCTATGATACACACGAGAAGAACATTTTAAGTAAAAAGTTGAAGCCGTCTTTGGGAAAACAATTGTTTAAAATTGCCTGAATTTCTCGCAAAAATTAAGCAAAACATTTCTATCCTTATTTTGTAGTAGTAGTAAGACAGGGAAAACAATTGTGATTTTTGCAATGTTCAAAAATTCACATATTTTAACGAAAATGAGAACTACGCCGTTCTTTTAAGCGTGTTTTACACTAGCATAAAGTTTTCAAGTACTTAAAAAAAATTAAAAAAAAAAAGAAGGGGGGTTATGTAGAAATCAAAATATCCGTTTCAAACGCAGATGGTATCGAATATCTTTAAATCGATCGAGGAGTAACAATTTTGAAGAAATTCAGCTGACACACTGAAAGACGCAGGCACAAACAGACGTTTTGCAGTCAATCGATCTTTTCAGTATCCTGGAGCGTCAAATCTTGGATTCTGACTACACGTGTTAGAGGAAGTACAGGAACAAGATTTACCTACTTTTTCGTTACCAGCGTCTGGCAAGAATAGTTTTGCTGTGAAAAATTCGCTGTTTTGCAGCGCACGATTACAATACTATCTCTTGTTCGAGGAAGAAAAAAATATGTTTTTGCAACGCCCCCTATTTTTTAGTCCGGTCTACTATCTTCCTCCCACTCGCATGGTTGTAAGAAGCGAGTTCGCTTCTCACCTTCGGTTTAGGGCTCAACGCTGTATTAACAGTAACAGTGACACGGCTGCATCTCTTCTACCTTTAATCTATAATTGGACATCAACTTTGTATTACTTTTGGCAACCCAAGACTTTAAGCAAGTATAACCGTGTCCAAAAGTGCGACCACGTGGATTTATTGCCTGTCTACCGTTTCCTTCCTTGATCTCTCCAGCTGATCACTTCATCCCTCCGTCTTTCCCCGTCCAGTCCCATCGTTTCCCGTCCGCCCTTTCTGATCACTTCTCGACCTCCTCGCCCCGTCTTTTCATTGAGCCCCGCAGCCGCCCCCGCACCCACCGCCGCCGCTCCGCCACCGCGGCTGCCGCCGCCGCCTCCGCCCCCGTCCCGCTTCCCCCTCACCGCCACCCCCGCCTCCTCCTGGCTGCCGCCCCGCCCCCTCCCTGCCTCCGCCCCCGCGCTTGCCACCGCCGCCGCCGCCGCCGCCGCCGCCGCCGCCGCCGCCGCCCGCGGCTCTCCCCGGAGGATGATCCTGCGCTGACGCACATGCGGGCGAGGGCTGAGGGCGAGCGACACCATCTGCGCGGCCGACGTCGGCAGCGACCTCGTGCTGAGCCTGTCCTCCCCCCCCCCCCCCGGCTTTCCGCGTCCCCTCCCTCTCGCTTCCCCCTCATCACCCCTGCCCGCACAGGGGCCTGATGATGAGACGAGATCTCTTCCGAATCTACTAGTTGGAAGACTGTTGATGAATTTCCTGCCAGCCACATCTGACCGGATCACCGGTTGTCCGGAGCTGAGAGATGACAATGCCAAAAGTTTAAACATGCGAGATTTTAGGGGAGTATTAGGTAATATGTAACCAATTTTGTATATATGATATATAAACATCACATTTAAACAACGGAAAAAATGCATGTCTATGCTTTGTGTACTGACGAAAGCACGTTACCATTCTTTGAGAGTAAATTCTCTGTTTTTCGACATGTGTTGAAGTCTGTATGTTAATAACTCCAGCTAGTCTACTCTGGATACGTTTGGTAGCTTTCTAACACAACGCAAATAGTCTCAGTTTTAACAAAGTTGTAACTTATTGATCAAATTCATTGACTTGAATGGCACTGATGATCGATGACACTCATCGATACAATTTGTCAATGACTGCAAGCGCGGATTTACGGAGAAGGAAATGAGTGTAATTTCCTCTCCTAAAAATTTTAAGCAACTAATAATTTTAACATAGTCACAAAACCTTAAAGCAAAAATATTTTCGGATAATCAAAACGAATACAATCGTATCGCAGAATAAGCTGAGTATAGTCTGCGGCATTTTACAAAATATATAATAATAAGACACATTCGACCAAAACATTTTGAATTTCACCTCCCAAAATTTGTTTCTCTGGATCCGCCCCTGCTGACAGCTAATTGAGTTAATTCGTTTTCTATATCATGGTACCAAGAATATTAATTGCAAAAGAAGTTCGTTCATAAAGAGGGAGGATTTTCTTTTTCTAAGTAAAACATCGATCCTGCTATGCCTCACACTACTTTTAGAAGACGCCAAAAATTTTACAACTCACAAATGTTTTTCAGATGAATTATACCAGAAACTGATACAAAAAGAAAAAAAAAGCTGGTCACAGATTTTAAATGCAGTTGATTACACGTAATGTTGAGAAAGAATGAAACGAGACGAAGGAATTGATGAAAATGAAGTTTCAAACACTGATTGCTTAAATGAGATGATAGAAACGTAAAAATTTGCAGTTTCCGTGAAAGTTGCTTACACTCTACATTTTAAAATTGTTTTTTAATATCGAACTTGCTATTATAATATACGAAATCGTAAGAAAATGGGTAGTAAATTCGAAATTATCTTGGCTTCTACACACTGAAAGTTATATTTCGTAGCACCCGGCTAATTTGTAAGAGAACGCTGAGTACCGTACACTGGTGTGGCCTTCTATTTCCTACAAACAGTTGAAAATTATCCCAAATAACGAAGAAATGCAGGGAAATATCGAGTCACAAGTGAGTTCTTAGTTGGCATATTTTTTAAATGAAATACTGTTTTTCATATTTCAAAATAAGGTTTTAGGTATTTTTCCACGATTATAATGGTATAAGTTGACGAATGCCTCGGTAATTAATTAAACTGCCTGAGCCATCATTCCTTCAAACGTTTCTTAATTGTTCTGACAAAATATTCTAATTGCAGTGTATAATATAATTAGACAAAATATCTTCTGAATTTTTAAACTCTTTAATACAAAAAATGGTTTACACTGACACAGGGGGTAAAATTCACAAATGTAATATGATGTAGCAGTAAATGACATGAATGCAATAATTTCTTGTTTGTAGTGAACGATGAAAGAACAATAAACGATTGAACTGTTTACGCAAGAGTTAGCAACGAACGTTCCGACCAAGCGTACGAGTTAAGATAGCCAGAACAGTTTTTGTGAAAAATGAAAGAAAACAAAACAAAAAACGCGGATTTCAAACTATCGAAAGGATGAAACGCTGTTAATTGATTTATTCCAACGCCCTGTACGATGAGAGGTTATCTTGGCTTAGCGTGATGACCAATCGTTCGAAATATAATTATACTTAAAACGCAGAGTGTTTGCCAGGCCAATTCATGCCTCCTCGTGTATCAGTTTTATTCTCATCACATGCGATAAACATACACATATTAAAATTATGTTTTCTCCATTTCTAGCCAATCGTTGTGCTATAATGGTAGGATATCTTGAATATCGAACCTTTGAGCAAGATGAAAAAGTGGAAATTTTAAGAAACAGGTAGGGGTTTCAATAAGTATCTGTGAGACAATCGAATACGAGAGCAATCAAATACACCTTCCTCATATGAATGTCAGTGAGATGCATACAAGTATATTGTAATATGACGTTCTAAAATACCAATACTCATGAATCTATTCATTTCAGGCGCTTATTTTTAAACTTATCAGTAAAGTAAAATTTGCTTTTTTACGTGTAATTACTTTTCTTGATCTCAGAGAAGACATCAAGAAACGGAGGTACTTTTCAAGACAGCACACTTATTTGATGGCATTGCTAGACATACTTCAGAGAAAAAATGTTGAGAGAACATTACTGGATTTTAGAACAGAAGGAATGATGAAATAGATAACTCTATATACTAAGTGAAAGGTATTGGGCGTATGTCTGTCGCTTATAGATGCGAAAACTATTCGTCCGATTTCGTTCAAATTTTCACTTTGTTCTTATTAGTATCGAGTGTATTTAAAGAGTGGTTTCAATTGAATCGAACATGTGGGAGCGTTGTTTTTGCAAATTAATCGAAGAGATGGCTCCACGCCGTTCCAAGAGGACCATGCTTGAAGTGCAATCTATGGATATTTTTTTGAACTAGATGCCTCGCGTCGACTTGTAATACCGAATTACATCGGAGTTTCGACCTAGAAAGCACGAAATCTGAACCAATGGTTGGCGGTTCACAACATTATTCGAATATTTGATTTTTAAATTGTTGTTAATAATTAGTTAAAATGTAGTTAATAAGCAGTTTCATCGAATAAATTGATTTTGAACCTGAATAGTATTTATTTAATACACTGCAATAGCGAAGCATTGCCGGGTTTGCTAGTTATGGTAGAAATGCAAAATAAGCGAACTGAGTTAGTTTTCTTCAATTTATCGTATGGCAACAGTCGAGGTATGGTCAGCCCTCTTATTAAGCCACTCCGCACCAGAGCTCGACCGAGCATCGGGCATGCATTCAATGAACCAACTGGGCTGCTGCGCACATCTGCAACTCGGAGGCGATAAAAACGCCGCAAAAATGCGTGACGCGTCGAATGGCAACAGTAAACGACCTCGCCTGGCGATCGCGCCAGCTCTGACGCAACGCGGCCGGCGGCGAGCGCTATCGCAGGGCGGGGCGGCGGGCGACACGTGGGGCGGTCGCGAGATGTGCGCACGCCCTCTCATGACGCGTGAGAGGGAAGAAAGTGGGATGGAATGCAAAGCCGTGCGCTGTGAGAGAACGGGTCAGGTAAGTTCAACCCTCTTCCCTGAAATACTTCGGTCACAGCTTTCGGGTCTTGTCCCTTATCGAACCTGGTTCACTCCGCGCGACGGCGCGTCTGACATAGATGGGTCAGGGCAGCAACTGATGCCACGACTCCTCTGACCGGGAGAACCTCGGTTCGAGTCCCGACGGTGGTAGGTTTTTCGACGCTATATAGCTAGGTCGCATTCAGCCGCTGTCTGGAGAAGAATTCTAGCGGCCGGCTGCTCTGATCGGTAGTTTTTGGGTGGTTTCTCCGATCAACACCAGGCGAATGCCGGAGCAGTACCCTAACAAACGGGCCACGGACCGCGCGCAATCTTTCCTTCCTCTTCCTTATCCTACCCTCGCGTTCTTACTCACATGCCCTACACTACCACACTTGTCAGGAGGCCAGTCGGCAGATTAGAGCCCCTGTAGGGCGGTGCCCCGCTGGTGGGAGATACCTGGTTAGGGAAAATCCCCGCCAGCCGACGTAGTTCGGCGCCGGATCTCGCAATCCAAAGAGAGAAGATCGCCGGCACCTCCCGCGATAAGAACATACACTACTCTTGGGACTAATGACCTCAGCAGTTGTCGCTCCCAGAGTCATCAATCAATCAATCAATCAATCAATAAAAACCGACGGCGCGTCATCATTGAATGAATGGAAGGATCGAGTGGTGGAAGCCAGGGTATTGATTACATAGTTCTAATGACAGTCACGTAAACGATGGCTCTATTTTTTCTCAAGCGTGGGGCATGAGACCTTTAAAAAAAAATATTATCTTTGTTCGACAAATTTATGTATTTCAAGGGTTTTTAAGTTACATAGTAAACATAATTTTTAAACTACATTTCTCAAGTATGTATTTTGAATTTAATGGGTCCATGAGGGCTAAGGACAATGAAGGTCCGAGGACAATGAGTTCAAGGGGCTAAGAGGACCAATACAGATGGGAACCAGGGTATGTCCGAGGGATGTTCTTTTCTCCAGCGTGGGTTTCCAGTACTCAGTCAAAAAGTCGTGGATGTGAGCAATTGCAATATGTCGTTACAATAGGTACACAATATATAATATAAAATTTGTTGTTAAACAGGTACTACGATTTCACTCTATCAAATAAACATAAATCATATTCTGTGCATTGCCTGTTTATCTCATCCTCTACATCCTCAAGAGCTTCGATATGTGAAGTTATGAGATATAAATTACGAGTATTCATTCCCGTTGGCGCAGATAAGATGGCAAACGATATTCGAATCTAATTTACAGTGCACTATGTATGATTTATATTATATATTAAATGCTTCCGTCTTTAGGAGATTGTATCCTAGAATGTAAGAAATGTATTTTCAATTTAATTAGTCAATATCGAAATAGAACTTCACAAATTTTTGTAAAATTCTGCGAATACAAAAATTGTGCCTGTTTCTCTAAATTCCTGGCCATCTTCTACACAAACTACAAGTGGATTTTCATAGGGATTGGTCAGCTAAAGAAAAACAACATATTCTGTGCAAGACTACTACCGTTACGAAGCAACAGTTATATGACATCCGGATTTTCACTAACTGCATGCATTGAAAATGTAATTGTTCTTTACGGTCCTCGTTACAAGTTCCGAATCTCACTACCTCTCTGCTCTTATTGGAAAATATATTTTATTATAAAAGTAGCTGTCCAGGTTACAGAGTTACTTCAAGTGATTACGCATTTATTTAATTCTGTGTTAATTACAGTCTGGACATCGTTCAGAGAAGAGTAAAAACCAAAGTAAGATGAGTTTGTCCTACTACATCAGACAATAATCAAGCTTTATTGTGCAAGTTCGATTGAACAATAACCAACGGCACATGAGATTGATTTTCAAAATCTGACACTAAATCGTAATCCTATGTCCAGAACAAAAATGAATAAAATGAGCAAAAATTAGCTTAAAATGGTTAATATGAATTTATTGAATTTCAATGTCCATTGTTATGAATTTTGCAATAGAATGTCGTTACATTTAGGGTTGCAGTTTTCAGGCGGTGCACGAAAAAAAAAAGGTTGAGAGACCCTTTATTTCCGGATCCAGTCATATATATTAATATGTCTTTTTATGGTGACTTCCAGCTTCCCTGAAAAATTTCTGGGTTTTCAACATAAAACTCTTATTTCCGGCGAGAGTAACAAGTCGTAATACCATTAGTAGTAGAGAATAATGAGCTCGTAAGTGGTACTTCTACTGCTCATGGGATGTCGTTTGGGTAAGTAAAGACAATACTCTGTGTCCATTCAACTTATTCATTAATAATTTTTACAAAACACCGGAAGGTTTTAGTATTTATTATTCAATAAAATTAATGATCCAGCAAACTGTCCTGGATGTTCAGTCTTCTAGAACAAACATTATGTCCAGCATGGAAATTTGTACATCATGTCTAGCAAACAACTAGACAAGGGAGCTTCAGGTGTCCTTAGATATAATGTATCCAAATATAAAAAGGTTAAATATATTTTATTACAGGTGTCATGAAATATAATTTATATTTTTAATCATGATTAAGAAAATCGCAATATTAACACAGTTTTCGTACTCTGTCTACATATTCAAATCAAAATTCAGGATGGCGACGTTATGAATTTCGAGGGCATTCTGAGAAAAAACCCATTAAGTGATCGTAAAATTCATGTTACGAAACAGCAATCTGTACAAGACGACAAATAAGATAACACAACACGTACCTTCTTTATCTGTGTTTATTACATCTTTTCACAATGTCAGTGTCATGGTTCTTCGCAATAACAATTTTGGTGATTTTATATCTTCGGTTTGAAGATCAGTGAAGGGAAAGGTCAATATTAGCCATCTTGAACACTGATCCGTACACTTGTATTACGTCTGTCAGTACTTATTTCAGTTTTAGCGCTTATTACGCCTACAATGTATTAAGTTTTTATTGCGTCATGTAAAGAGAGGCAAAAGGGAGTTCTTAATCCTCAATAAGAAGTGAAGATATCTGCATAAAACGGTAATACCATGCGTTTTCTTTAAATTTCCGATTCAGGGGAGACTTTGTCAGACCATTAATATCACCTGCCTAAGTGTGTCACCTTCATCATTACTTATATGTTAATTAAATCTAATGCATTGAAATGTTGAGGAAGGAACTAGTAGAGAATAAACTGCTAAATAGGAGCGATCGGTAGGACTTTTAGCAAGTAAAATTCTGGAAAATTTGAGTCATCTAATCCTATACTTTTTTGACCATTAAGTGTTTGGTCTCAAAGCATCTTTTGGTGTATATTGGTGAACATTACACATCCTAAGAAACACCCACGGAATGGATTGAGGGAAATAATTCTTCTTGATTCCAGGGGGTTAGTGATCAAAGCGAATTTTATTTCGACATTCCTACCATTCCCTTCCTTCGAGTTAAAGTTCATGAATTTGAATATATCATTATTGTTTTACAGAACAAAAATAATTTTATAATTCTGTCAGAACTGTTGTCACACACAAGAATAATGAAAAGCGGTAGAAACACTATGACACTATGAAGAATGACTGCAAACACATGCACGGTTTTGAGACTGAAGGGAAGTAGACACACCAAAAAGGAAAGCGAACAAAGAGCTTCTCCTCCTACGTGTAGTTTAACTATGCCTTAATTGAACAGCACTAACTATTGATCTCAATTCGGCCTCCTAGTAAGCATTTAGCAAGCAATACTTTTTAGCAGGAAAATATTATATTGCTTGAAAATTAATTTTTATTATAATTATTTTATATCTTGTCTTTGAGCTTAAATATACTAAAAATGAATATTATAAATAGTGAAGTGAAATGGAAATATCAGTCTGTGGGGCAATACTAAACTTGCAAAAGGCAGCATTTCTCTGCCGAACCAAAATCGAACCTCGGACCGAAATCAAACTGGCAAAATCTAGGTTCAGACGCTTCTTCCCGAACCGAAGTAGCGGTTTGAACCGAAATACACGATGGTGATTCTATCCACAGCCTGAAACAGTTCACATCTTTGGCCCCTTCCTTGAAAAACTGGCATGTATGTGTCCTTCTATGGCTACGTCCCATAAATTCGTACGCAAATGATAGATTGTTTAGTAATTCCGGCAGCGTCAACTGCTAAGGTCATTAGTTCCGTAAGTGTAGTGTTTTATCGCGTGAGGAGGTTGTGATCTCCCACTGGATGGCGTGATCCGGTGCCGATGTAGGACGACTTACAGGGATTTTTCCCCAATCAGCTACCTCCCACCAGTGTGGCACCGCCCCATTCTGGAGGCCTAGACACCGCTCCTGCCACAAGGGAAAGGAAAGATCGCACGCGGTCCGTGGCCCGTTTGTTAGGTACTGCTCCAGCATTCGTCTGTTGTCGGTCAGTGAAACCACGAAAAATTAGCGATCAGAGCCACCGGCCACTAGAGTTCTCCCCCAGACAGCGGCAGAATTCGACCTAGCTACGTTGCTAGTGAGAGCGCAGGCTCCCGCGGCCGGAGTCAGTATTTACTTGGCTGTCCGGGGCTACCTTCCTCCGGCGTCACCCGGACAGCCAAGTAAATACGTAGCTAGTGTCGAAACTCCTACCACCTTCCAGGCTCGAAACCTAGGACCACCAAGACAGAGACGCAGACCCGGTCACCCGGACAGCCCGGACAACCCGGTCACCCGGACAGCCAAGTAAATACGTTGCTAGTGTCGAAACTCCTATCACCTTCCAGGTTCGAAACCTAGAACCACCCAGACAGTGTCACCAATTGATACCCAGAGCCACCAAAGCCGGTCTTCCGCATATGAAGTCGTCTCCGCCTGAAGTCGGATATGGAATGAATGAGCTAACAAGGCAGCGGCGCGGCGCGGCACATGGGCTGCGATGCCCCGCCGAGGCCTTGGCCTAATTCGCGAAGTGGAAGATGATAAAATGAGCGTCGCGGAGGCGCATAAAGAAGTCCTCGTGCCGCGCATGCGCTTTGTGACTTCCGAGGGTGGACTAATGCGAAGGCAGACTAAGATCGCGCTTAGGGCCATCGCTTGAGGGGTCCCCAATATTCTGTTAAACGCAATTTTATATATGTCTACTTAAAACATATTGTTTTTGTTTTTTTTAATCGAAAAAGGTTATTGCTGGTTTTCAAGTTTTTTTCAACAGGTATATCCAATATTTCAACAGTTTTGTTAATTTGTTTCTCGATGTGAGGATTCCTTTCCCAAGTGTCGACTTGAGCCCTTTTAAGAAATTACTGAACTTTTTTCTGAAAAAAATAGAAAGTAAATATTAATAATAATTCTTTACAAACTCTTGAATAATAACTAACTTCCAACTCTTATTCTTTCTCTCAATTTCCACAAAATAAATTAGTGTGGAAATAACGAATATGAAACTTAATTTAATTTGGTGAGATATATTGAGAGTATTAAAGATACACCAAGAACCGAAATTAGTTAATAATGATCGAATATAGTGACATATTATTATCATCGTTTTGTATTAGCAATATTTCTAAGAATTAAAAGAAATTTTCCAAATATTTGTGTAGAGTTTGAACTTTTTTTTTTTTTTTGTATATCATGACCATCTTTTTACTTTTTGAGTTTTAACGTCAAAATCTTTTCTAAGTGAATTTCCGTTTTAATACAGTAATACGGGTGTGAGATTAAGATTTATTTCGTCCTAGCATCAACAGTCAATTTGAAGTCACTTCTTTGTAGACACTATAACAAAAGTTTTCTTATCGTTCAAATTGTTAATAGAACTTACTTTTGGTTACTGAATTAGCTCTTTAAACGTTTCCTGAAAAAAACGAGAAAAGAAAAAAGTAGCGATGATCTCTGGGTAAAGTAAGTTATCTGACAGTCCCTGCAATGAGATCACTTTTGGTAATTATGGTCGGTAATTAGCATCGTTCTACCGGAATGGATAAAACGCAACCGAAAATACTCTGATGAGACAAACCGCCACAAATTCGATGCAGCCACAAAACCCGATTTCAATAATCTCGTAGGCACAAGCAATCGCGTTCCCAAACCGATGGACGTTGCGTTTTCTTTTTGCTGCCCTCCTCTCGTTTCCTGTCCGATTTAGCGCCGGTTTGGAGCGAATGGGCGGTGATGTGAAGCTTAAACACCCCGCAGGGCACAATCGAATAATAATCATTAACGCATCCGGGACTCATTAACGCTTTTTGTTCCCCGTAGGCTGGCCTCGGACCTCGAACCTGCTCTGGTAGAGGTCTAGGAACGAACCAACTAGTTTCCTCTTCTCTTCTGACGTTTCCATTCTTGTATGAGTGTGACGTTTGTAAACTACTGTAACCAAACTCGAAATAAACCGTTATTGTTACGCCTTGAGTTCCTTATTTTGAGTACATTGAAGGCCGCTTATGGCGAGACATTGTTACTCTCCATTTTTTTCACCCTCTTCCCATCTCCCACCTACGTCCACTGCCCATAGTTTCTTGGGCTCTGCTTATGTTCGTGCCGTAAACGCGCATATCACTAGGTAATTGCTATAGTGAAACATGAACGAACCCCTGTCGTTCGTGGCTAAAAGTGGGAGGTCTCCAGAATTCATTCAGGGGCCCCCAGTTAGGATCGCTGAGGTTAATTTCCCCGCCCTCTACGCTCAGTGGAATTTCAATAGGAATTCGTCATACTTGCAGAGATAAGTTTTCATTCCACCTCTAAATTGGTGGCTTTTTGGTGGGAAGACCTACGTCCTCATTAGTGTCAAAAGACTACGTTTTGGGGATTACAAGTGCGATCAAGTTCTCCCTTTCACACAGACTCCAAATCGAAAGCGGTGGTGTTGGTGGCGTTGGTGGCGTTGGTGGCGTTGGTGGCGTTGGCGGTGTTGGCGGTGGTGGCGGTGGTGTTGGTGGTGGCGGTGGTGTTGGTGGTGGCGGTGGTGTTGGTGGTGTTGGTGGTGTTGGTGGTGTTGGTGGTGTTGGTGGTGTTGGTGGCGTTGGTGGCGTTGGTGGTGTTGGTGGCGTTGGTGGTGTTGGTGGCGTTGGTGGTGTTGGTGGTGTTGGTGGTGTTGGTGGTGTTGGTGGTGTTGGTGGTGTTGGCGGTGTTGGTGGTGGTGGTGGTGGTGGTGGTGTTGGTGGTGTTGGTGGTGTTGGTGGTGTGTACGGTGCGTCCGTGCTGTGCGTGAGCGCAGTGGTGAATTTTCCATATTTAACAAACCTACAACTCCCGCGTTTTGCTCCGCGCAGGTGGACACATTCCAGCTCCGGTGAAGGATTACGATAATCTTCCCGGTTTATTGAGTGTCTCCGTTTCTCGCTGATACCCACGTCGTTAGTGACTAGGAGTGCGAACTGGGAAGCGGGCGGGGGACGTCGGATTTATTAATCCAGATTACCTAAATTCCAGTCCGAAAGGGCTCTGATGGAAATGAGAATAGAGCGCAAAGCTAGAGATCTGAACTTCGTAACCGAGAAAATTTGTTCTACCCGCAAATACAACATAAATTAATTGATTATTTCGTGTTTCCGTGGTCATTAGTCCCGTAAGTGTAGTGCTTGTGTTATCACGGGAAGGTGGCAGTGCTTTTCACCCGCAAAATGGGGAAATCTGAAGCTGGTCGGCTTGCGGGGTTTTCCCCAACCAGGAATCTCCAACCAGAGAGCCCCAGCCGGGACAAGCTTTATGCTCCTGACATACTCTTAGTAGTGTTCAGCAAGGAAGTGTAAATGTGCAGTGTCCCATTTCTTAGGGTTCTGCTCCTGGTGTTGAACGGAGAAACCATGGTAAACTACCGATCAGAGCAGCCGGTCGCTAGAATTCTCCTCCAGACGGCGGCTGAACTGGACCCAGCTTCAGCAAATGTTGAAAATCCTGCCACCACGTTGATTAGGACCTAGGACCTCCCAGCCGGCATTGCAGAGAGATCAAATGACGCCCTGAGCCATCTAAACACGGACGTCCAGGAGGAGTAGCACATAAACACAAATGACACTTGACCCACAACGGAGTACTTTTCGCACTTTTTGACAGATGCAATCAGTTACACTTTAATCACGAAGCGTACACTAAAACTTTTTTTTTACACTAGCTTATCATACTAGTGTTTATTAAAGTTTACTGCAATTCTTTGAATGAAGAATAGTTCAAAGACTATTGGGTATGAATTAAAATTTTTAAAAAATGTGTGAATTAGACCATAATGCTATTAACTACATAAGGCGAGACATTATTACTGTCTGGATCTTTTCTTCCTCTTCTCCTCTCCCAACTAAGTTTTCTGATCTCTCTCTCTCTCTCCCCCCCTCTCTCTCTCTCTCTCTCTCTCTTGCACTCTGATTATTACGGTGCCGGAAAATTAGCATATCGCTTGGTAATTGCAATTGTGAAACGAACAAATATAATGAATCTCGAATTTTTTGTATGTGGTGACTATATTTTGCGACATGAAACATTAGATATGAGTGATGCCAACTCCGTGGACACTTTACCATAAACACTTAATCATAAGATCAGCAACTTTAAATATCTCGGAAGAATGAGTAAGCGAGGGTCACAAAATTAACCTTCGTCAATGACTATGGAGTTGCCAAGGAGAAAGAAACAGAGACCAGATGCCGTCGGTGGCAGCTTGCATAATAGTACGTAACACGTATAGACAGCTCATCATTTCACAAGGTATAAATAGCGCTCGGTGCTGTTCGCAAGTAAACAGACCGTACGAAGCATTACGTCAAGAGCCAGTGGCCTCTGCGGAGTGACACTTGCGAAGCGAGATACGCGCCGTGCGGTGCTGTGTGCTCCGGGCCCCTCGCTTCCCGGACGAGGCGGATAGGGGCGGTCCAGCGGGGCGACGGCCAGGCGGAAACGGATTTGTGTAAATCCGCCCTCCCCCCCTCCCGCCCACCTGCGCGCACACAATGCCACCTGCGACCTGGCGCCGTTGCCACAGTGGGCCGGAAGGGCCACCCCATGGTGGAAAGACATGGGTGAGCTACTCCGGCGCACCGCATTTTTGCTCGTTTGTGCAACACCAATTTGTGTCATGGACCACATGACCACAGCATGGGCACTTATTGGTAGTTGGAAAAGCCAACCAGAGCTGGTCGCCATGTTGCATGGAGGGCGAAACATTTTGAAAGTGGCATAAAGTGACAATTTTCAACGGTGGCCAAAGGGTTAAAAGAACACAATGACGCTGTAATTGGAAAAAATATGCAATATTTTTTTTTAAAAACTTCATATATCTATTTCAATGACTTGTAAGAAAGTGATAATTTTGGTGCCAGGCTGCATTTAAAATTCCCGCTAATATTGTGGCGCTATCTGGTGCCTGAAGCTCATTGACTGAAGTCGGATACAAAGCGCAATAGCTCACCAGTATCTTTTCACCAAGGGCCATCCTTTTTGCGCTCAGGAGTAAATATTTTCACGAAGCAAAATAAAATATAATAAAACATAAATAAATATATCACGAAACTACACTACCTCAATATATTTTTGTTATTTATTGCATGAATATACTTTCTTTTTTTCTTAGGACTCCACTACTGAAATAACATCAATAACGTAATTCAGTGTAAGCTAGTAAACGTAGATAGCATAAGGGGGAAAACGTGATAATATATTGAAATATGTATTGTTTTAATTTTAGAAGAAAATAATCACCTGAAGAAGAGTACACAAGTTACTCGAAACGCGAAGTGAAAAACATTGTAATGTGAAGAGATATATTGTAAATAAGAACTAAATATTACATGTATTTCAGACGAGAAATTAAAGATATTATGTTGTAGTGAAAGTCAATTAAATTCTATTTTCTTTTAGAGTCGCTGTCTACACGAGAAATTGGGTCTAAGAGCATGAAGAAGAGAAAAATGGTTGACTTTAGCTTAAAGTCAATCGTTGCCTCTGCTGCAGCTCTGATCGAGAGATCCTACGTTTTTGGAGTACCAACGCTGGCAGATTTTCGGCACTCCTAGATAGCTATGTCAAATTCAGCCGCTGACTGGAGGAGAATTCTAGCGGCCGGCTGCTCTGATCGACAGTTTTCCGTGTATTCTCCGATCAATATCACGTGAATATCGGTGAGTAACCTCATTTACGGACAGCGCGTATTTTTCCGTCTCCATCTTGTACTACTCTCCTTTCACTTTACACACACAGACTTACATGAACTACTCTACCCCACACGTCAGGAGACCAGACGGAAGCTTAAGCTTAAAGCTTCTCCAGGACGAGGTTGTGCCCCGCTGGGGGAGATACCTGCAGAGAGAATACAACAGCAAGCTGATGTATTGGTCGGCATCGGATCTCATCAACCGGAACCCTCTCAAAGCAGAAATAATTGAATACGTGGCGAGACTCGAGCCATCAGGCCCGCTCTTCCGTCTGACCACGCAAATTTCGCTACGCTCCTTTCATCAACTAGCAGAGAAAGGAGGTATTTCTTGGGCGAGAAACAGGCGATTTGAATTTAGCTCAGAGGCGTCATTTAGGCTTGAGGATCTTTTACATGCAAGTAAATCTACTAACATGGGACAGACGGCTTTACTTCCCCTCCGAAGGAAGGCGTACGAAGGATTTTCTCGCCCTTAAAACCCTCCACGGCTTCGATCGGGTTTGAACCCGCGAACTTGGGTACAACAGTCCGGTACGCTAACCGTTACACCATCGCCGCCGCCAAATTCACTCACTACCCTATCATCACTCACTACCCTATCATCATTCACTACCCTCGCATCATTCACTACCCTAACGGGAGAAATGACCATAGCAGTTGACGTGCCGGGACACAATCAATCAATCCACTTAGAAGCGAGTTTTTCCCCGGGTTGGTTTCTCTTCCGTTCCTAGCGTTTCGGCCCATGTCAGTGCAGAGCCGGGGTGGGCGTTCCAATCAATGGAGACATCGGGGCTTTGCGGTGGGATAATGGGCTTCGTTTCCGGCGCCGTGGAGCGCCAGACGGCCACTTATCTGGGTTCTCAGATAATGAAGGTGCGCATGTGCGGCCCTCCCCTTTCGGAACGGTAGTCGGGGTCCTCTTGGCGCAGTACTTAGCAAGGGGAGGATTAGCGCGAGAATCCACCGCCCCCGCCGACAGTACATTGCCAAGTCCATTTGGGAAGGCCGAAGCCGTGGGAGCCAATGGGGTCCATTCAGGTTACTTACAAAGCCCATCATGTAAGTAATGTTATTTACATCATGGTCAAGCCATGGAAGCAAAGCGATTTGTTGCCAGTAACAAGGGCTTCTCTAGACTTATTTCAATTGCAAAATTTCTCAATGTTCAGTCTTCGCGTGATGTACGAGTATATATACTTACAAATAAATAATAAGTGTGAACTCAAACGTGAAGAAACAAATATAATAAAATGGTGTTTTTTACACCAAAAAATAAGCTGTTATTTGAATTTTTCACACCGAAGTGTTCATATTGTCTCAGTAAAGTGCGCGTATGTCTAGATGTTGTTTCAGGTGAATAAGTAATACTCATGTAAGAATTATCTCACTTTCTCCTTTTTGCAGTTTTGCTACACCTGAAGAGTTACTCTACATTCATGATTCTACATTCAGTGTTCAATTGTTAGAAAAGGAATTCTGAATGTAATTCCTCTAAAAAAAGTCACGATTAACAGCCATAGATATAAATTTGGAAATATCAATTACTTGAGAAAATGAGAAATATTTGCGTATTTTGTGGGCATTGTAATTACGTTAATATTATTGTGAACTCTGACTATAATTCACGCCATCTGAATAAAAACGTCACGGTTTGTGGCAGTTCAAATAAACAGAATATCAAATGTTTACTTGCCAGTATTCCGTATGTAAAAGTAATTTCATACACTTAAATATATCTACAGTTTCGTAATGTGTATAGCAGTGATACCACTATTTGTATAAATGCACTTCACGTAACTAGTGGAATGGTAAAAACTATTAATGTTCGTTTTAAAAATAGCATTTTAAAAACGTTTTATCTCACAAACAAACATCTGACCTACTTTACCACACAACTTTCTTCCTCGATCTTGGATGTCAGAATTGCGCATCACTTCGAAAAGGAAATAAATACGTTCAAGATAGACGCGTGGTGCTCGTAGTAACGATGGGAAACGATATCTAAATTTCGAATATTAAAACAAAAACTATAAGAAGAAGCTAGAGCTGTAGTTTACAAATCAAAGAAATCATGAATATTGTTTTTAAATTTGGATTCTGAATATGCTGTAAGAAGAATGCTAATTTTGTATGTGTGTTACTAAGAGTACCCCAAGAATACATTTTAAAAATCATAAAATTATTAGGGTATTTTAAATGGAATTGCCCTCACTCTCTATATCTTCCAATAAGAAAAGTGGAATCTTTTCATACATTATATCACATATTATGACTCTGATCGTCCATCGTAGAAATATTCCCAATAACTTTCGAGACCTTCTTTTCAAAAATCAAAAAGACCTCAGATTACAAAATATAGAAATCCCTTGTGTAGATTGCATTTTTTCTATAAAGAATACAACAGTTTTTGGAAGTACCGGACTTCTTTACGACATTTTTAGTTCTTTACGTCATTTTCACTCGTCATCACTTTCACTTTGTAAACTTTACAAAGGGAGAAACGTTTTCACTGAACTAACTGTGCCACCCGAAAAAGATTTAAAATCAGATACCATTAACACCATACAAATTTCTTCATGGCACCTAAATATTGTTATATGAAAATAACTCAAGTCTTCGATCCTTTATATTTTCCTCCTCGTACCGAGGGAAGCGACAGGCATCAGTTAAGGCCACTCGGAGCCCAAGTTCTGAAACACTGCCAAGTAACTCGCCTCTTCCCCTTTAGGTTTAGGTCGATGGACCGGCTGAACGATGATATTCTGCGTGCATTCCTGAGAACTGTGGAAAATAGTTGTATTTACGGTGAGGATTACGATAGCCATTGAGGAGTGCTACAACCCATGTTGGCTGCATGGGTTGTAGCACAGACCATGGGGTTGAGACAAAGATTGAATTGTAGTGAGGTCTATGGTAAGGATTGCGTCTGAGATTGCGACTGGTTTTTACCAGTTTTGACTAGTTTAGAAACGGCGACTCAATGGGATTGCCCGACGCAATTAACATTGCGGAGGGGATTATGGAGATGTCTAGGGTTGAGTCATGTTGACCTAGACTTCGAGGACGAGAATGGTCCAACAGAGGTGGAGTTGAGTGCACTGCTGATCTCCGCAAAGCTCCAGGCGTATCGACTACCTGTCAGGGCATCGAAC
Source organism: Gryllus longicercus (assembly GCA_038098605.1). Taxonomy (NCBI): domain Eukaryota; kingdom Metazoa; phylum Arthropoda; class Insecta; order Orthoptera; family Gryllidae; genus Gryllus; species Gryllus longicercus. The sequence continues at coordinate 775,454 of JAZDUA010000448.1, read as the reverse complement.
CCCCTCCCCCTCCTTTGGCAGGCTGCTCCACAGGCTGCCATCCCCCAATCTGACATTTAGGAAGCGCAGATTTTCAGATCTCAAATCAGCTGGACGAGAAAATATATTCTCAGGACAGCTATAATCAGGAAATATACGTCAAGATCCAAAACACGCACTTTCTTATGAAAGCTTTCTGATGTGTACTCTTCAGTTTGTTAATTTCACAGTCTAAACATTCTGACGACAAAATGTATATGTTTTAGCTTCTGTTACAACTTCTGTTACAAACCTTCTGCAGCGTACCAAATATGTCAGTAGTGCATAACTTGATGACTTCAGTTCCTTCCCTTTCGTCAGAGTTCTGGTACCAGATGCAACGATTTAACATGTTAAGGGCATCATATGACTAGCAACATCATATTGAATATAGATAATATTATAATCAGTGCATACAGTAAGGCAATGCATCACACGTATTCGAGCCACACTTAATTATGTCAGACAGTAAGTCAGTATGCATGATATCCCAGGAACTTTTTCCTCAAAGAAGGTGCAATTAATTGGGATAAAATTATTGTGCACGTTTGCCCACTGTGCCCAAGAATATTTCATTAAAATCTCACAGTTTCAATTCCAACCTTGAGAATTAATTTCCTGGCACAGTTAATCTTTATTTTGAAAAGAGCCTGTAACTTTTTCTGAGATGATGACTCAGTTGATAACAGCGATAAAACCGACAAATATTTGTTCTCCAAGAGATTCCGCAAAACACACGGTTTTCAACGGCGTAGTCACACACGTGGCTGACAAGATAATCGCTCCGCCGGAGAAAACAATGGAGCCAGAAGCGAAGAGATCAGAAATGGGAAAATACTAGGCCTTCAATTTCTTTCAGCTATTATTATAAAGTAATGTGAGAATAAGTATGAATCAATTATTGAAAAACACTCATTATCTATAATTTCGTCTGTACGTAATTTATATTACAACTGACATTTGGAAAGATATGCACGAGTTCTTTCGAAAGAACAGTTACATTACAAAAGTCTAATAAACTACGAATACAATAAAAGTTTACTAAAATACTACGAATACAATTAGAAGGGGGTTGACAATGCACAGATTCGTGCAACCGACTGTGTCGTGACAAAAGCATCAGCGAAATAGAAGTTTGGGCATTTGCAGGGTTGCCACCTCAAATTACAGAACAAATGAATCGCATGGCCCGAATGTTATACTGGATCAGCTGAGCTTCGTTACCAGTGTCCAGTGCAGCAGGTTGAGTTATGAGGTTAATTGTGTTGAAATGCATAGCGTGAGCGGTCATTGAGAATAACATGTGCTGCTAGTTTTAATATTATTGTCAGCCGGATATGGTAGCGTGGGAAGAACTATATTGTAGCATGTGTTATACGCGCCGTTTGCCTTCAGTTTCAAATGTCAACCACCTCATTTTATTCGGACCTTGATGACATTTACATTGAGTACTCTAAAATTGCAATAAATAAAGCGGTTTTATTGTTATATTCTTTGCTTTTCAGACGTAGTATTAACAAGTGTTTTTTTTATCAGATTTGCCGATTCGACATTGTGGCGATATTTATATGGTAATTAACTGAAATTGTGTGTTTTGACAAAAATGAAACATTTGATTCATTGACATCGGGCAAAGTAAAAATATATTGATGTAAGTATATCTAATATAAATAAGAAATATGAAGCATTAATCTACTATAATACGTATGCACTACATTACTTTTAACACTGTCACAGCATATTCCACTGTCAATGATTACATTAATTATGCAATCTATTGTGGCGTCATATCTGTCGCCAGTACAAACGTACTATAGCAGCCATGTGGACAGCGCTGGCGGAAGTGACGCGGGGCTGCACAAGGAATGCCGGGTCGTGAATGCAGGTTTGGGAACCCCAAAAGCCGGCGGAGGAGCGCTGGCGGGCACTGCGGGTGACGCGCTTCCGTCAACCTGCCACAGGGTATATAAGCAGAATTCGACTTGAAAGCAGCCTTCTAGTCTTATGATTCTTCAGAGGTGAGCGCGTCGGTAGGGCGTCGTGAGGGTTGTGCGCGGCGTTGCATGGTAATGCATAGGCTACCGAGGCGGGGAATCGAAGCCGGCGTGCTACGTCGTGACAGCAGGTGCGGCATACTCGCATGTATGCTCGCGTAAGGTACTGGTGCATCACACCGGGGATGGTAATTAATTATCGGGCCAGCGGTGGTGGTAACCAGGGAAGGTTCCTTCTTGTAACGGTTAACTTCAATTGTAAATATTGTATATAGTGTTATGGTGTCGGAATATCTTATTTCTAATAAATACTAAATATTTACAAGCCGTTCACGTCTGTAATTATTTGCCCCGGCAAAGACGCCACAGACGTAGGAGGGATAGAATGGTGGCAGCGGTTAACGAACTACCACGCACGTAGAATGGTGGCAGCGGTAAACGAACTACCACGCACGTGTAGTGTAAGCAGCGGTTTAGGAACTACCACGCACGTGTAGTGTATTCAGCGGATCACGAACTACCACGTAGGTGTAGAATGGTGGCAGCAGTTCAAGAACTACCACGTAGGTATAGTGTAGGCAGCGGTTCAGAAACTACCACGCAAGTGTAGAGTATGTAGCGGTTCAAGCAAGCAGTTTATGGTTAGTAAACGACCACGCAGTTGTGTATGTGCGGTGTTTGTCTGTGGTAGGCAGCATCACACGGAAGCACGCCAGGAACGGCAGGTAGAATAATTACGCCAGTAAGGGGCTTCATCCGTCCATGGGTAATTAGTGAGCGTAGAAGGGATAGAATTCTGCGGTTCACGTTCTAGGTTCGGTCGGTAGTGTAGCAACAGCTATAGAAACGAACAAAACACCCAGCAGGTAGGGCGCTTTGTACCAGCGGGACAGTCATCCAGAACAGCGGATCGTGCACGCGGAAGTGAAAGTAAAATTGGCCGCAGGTATCCGCCGGAGAAAGATTAAATAGTGGGCTAGCGAGCAAGGCTGAGCCAGGGAACAGTCGACGTACAAATATTCATAGTGCGCGAAATAAAGTAAAACGCGAACGAAAACGTGCGAGTACATCGGCGGGGCGAAACTTCAAGAAGAAGGACGGGAAGGAAGGACGGGAAGGAAGGACGAGTTGCAGCCAATCCATCCATCTCATCACGACATCCGTCAGCGCCGAACGTGCACGCATAAGCAGCAGGAAGCAGCCACGTGCAAGCAGTGGAAGCTAAGGGTAAGTGTGTTCTTTTGCAACGCGTAAGGCACTGTTTGAAAGCAATGGCGCATTTACTGAGATTTCGAAAGGAGGGAATGATCCGAATCGCCAGGGATTTAGGAATAGAATTAGATGGATCGGAAACAAATCCGACTTTAAAGAAATTAATAGTAGAGCATGAGGATTATTCCGTTGAATTAACGGAGGAATTGGGGCAACAGCACGAAAGAGATAGGAAGGATAGAATGCTGGCAGAGGAAAGAGATAGGGAGGATAGGAGAATATTAGAAGAAAGGCAGGAGAGAGATAAAGAAAGGGAATATCAGTTAGAACTTGCGAGAGCGCAGAATGCCCAGACGGGCGAAACAAATTCTGAGATTCGTTCGGAAGCGCGCTCGGAACACGCGAGAGAATATATTAGAATAGGACAAATAATTGGTAGATTTAAAGGAGAGCAGGACGACATCACTTCTTATCTGAGCGCGTTTGAAAGCCAGTGCAGGCAATTGAAAATCTGCGAAGAAGATTGGGTTGTGAATTTAATCGGATTACTTCCGCATAATGTTAACACATGGCTTACTTTAGATGAACAAGAAGAAGCGTTAGATTATGCGGAGTTGAAATTGAAATTATTAGAATTGTACCGGTTTGATGCCGAGAAATTCCGGCAACTATTTAGGAAACATAGCAAAAACGGAGCGACTTGGAGCATATTCGCGAGGGAATTGTTAAACTATGCCAGAGAGTGGGTAGCGGGACTTAAAATAAACACATTCGAGGGTTTATTGAATTTGATCGTGGCCGATCAAATGAAGCATAAAGTTCCAGGGGATATGCGGGAACACTTTGTGGATAAATGGGCCGAATTTTCGAATCCGCTTGAGTTCGCGAAAAGACTAGATGCGTACGAGAATGCGCGGCAAGGGTGGAAGAAGCCACAGTTACCATCTTTCCGGCCGGAAAGAACATTCCGGAAAGAACACGGAAACAACAGGGCACCTGTTGCTCCTCACGTGGCCCCCAAGCCGACAGGAAGTACTAATGGGTTAGAGAAACATAGCGCGAAGAAAGAATTCGAGGCACCTTATGTCCGCAAGTGTTATGAATGTCAGTCGACAACGCACTTGATAAAGAACTGTCCGCGGAAACAGGGCAATCAAGTAAATCACGTGTGTGAACCCGAGGCAAGGGAATTCTTGAGGCAGCACATTGTGGCAGGGACCGTGAATGAGCAGCCGACTGAGATCTTAAGAGACACGGCCGCGTCATTTGATCTTGTATCCGCAAATTTAGTCACAGATCGTGATTATACGGGCGAATCGGTCTGGATCAAACAGCCGCTTCATTCGACTGCCATTAATTTGCCGGTGGCGGAAATTCGCCTAAATTCAGAATTAGGAAGTGTAATCACTAGGGCCGCTATAGTACCGAAGGAAAACGAACTTCGTTATTATCTATTAAGTAACAGAACGTATCAACTTCTGCAGGATATTAAACAGGGCTTAGTAGAAGAACAAACTGTGAACATGATTACGACGCGCAGTAAGGCTGCGGCGGATGGCAGAACAAAAGCAGAGGATTCGGGAAACTCGCAGGTAAAATTGCCGGAGGCGGAAGGCGACCGCACAGCAAAGCCGGGCGAAGACGAGCATGAGCCGTCGGAGGAATTCCCGGAATTCTATTAGCAGACGGAGAAGAATTAGAACTGGCTGTGCCGATCGCTGAAATGTTGAAGGTAAATACGGAACAATTCAGCGCGGCGCAGAAGGGAGATGAGAGTGTAAATACTTTGTTTGAAAAGTATAAGGATGTAAGAGCAGAATCGGAAAGAGATACCTATTTTGTTAGGAATTCTTTATTATTTAAGAAACGGAAGAGCAAAAAGAGCGACATTTATGAAATGTTAGTTGTGCCCGGTAAATTTCGTGGGCCTATATTAAGGATTTGTCATGAAGTTGTCAGTGCTCATCTAGGAATCGCTAAATCGAAGAACAATTTGTCTAAGCACTTCTTCTGGCCAAATTGTTTTAAAGAGATGGAGCAATTTGTGCGTTCATGCGACAGCTGCCAGCGCGTAGGTCATAGTGGTGATCGGAAGAAGGCACCTTTAGTATTGGTCCCCACTATAAGAGAGGTCTTTTCGCGATTAAATTTAGATACGATAGGCCCGTTTCAGAGAAGCAGTACCGGAAATGTCCACGTACTTACTGCTATTTGTGTTGCGTCGAGGTACCCCGAAGCAATACCGATTCCAGATCTTCAAACTCCTACTGTAATTGATGCGCTTTTGCAGTTGTTCAGCAGAACCGGTTTCCCACGGGAAATTCAAACAGATCAAGGCCCGTGCTTCAGAAGCACGCTGATGGCAGAATTCGCAAATAAATTTGGAATTAAATTGATCCATAGTTCGGTTTATCATCCGCAGACCAATCCGGTTGAGCGTGTACATAGTACTATGAATAGACTGTTCAAAGTTCTGTGTCTTGAAGCTGGAACTGATTGGGAAAAACAGATCCCGGCCATATTGTTCGCTTTAAGAACAAGTTTTCACGAAAGTTTTGGATTCTCGCCCGCAGAATTAGTATTTGGTAGGAATTTAAGGACTCCTATTACGTTGCTTTACGAGAATCTCTCTGGAATAGAGCCGGAAAGTAGCGAAGTAACGGAGTATATATTTCGTCTGGCAAATAGATTGAAAGTAATTAGAGACGCAGCTCATGAAAAACTATCGGCACTTCAGGTGAAAAGAAAAACCAGGTATGATAAGAAAGCAGTGATTCGTACATTTAATGTAGGAGACAAAGTATTAGTGTTTGCTCCGAACAAGGTACGTAAATTATCTGTGCAATGGATAGGACCGGGAGAGATTGTAGAGAAGGTGTCTGACACGAATTACGTCATTCAAATGCCGAACAAAAGTACAGGCAAGGTATATCATGTCAATATGATCAAAGCATACGTACAAAGGACAGAGTATGTTAACTTTTTTGTCGATCAAGAAATAGGTGAATTTATGGAGGACGGAATAGAGAAATACGCCTTAAAATTAGAACCGGAGGAATTTGATGTAGAGGCAATGCTCGCAGGCACAGAAATGGAGCCGGAAGGAAGTGAAAGGCTGAGAGAACTTGTAATTGAGTTTAGGGACATCTTTTCTGATAGGCCAGGGCTCACTAAAAACGTTCAGTTGCTGGACGAAAATGCAAGGGTGAGGAGCGCTCCGTATCGCACGTCACATCGCCAAACTAAAATCCTCCAGGATGAAATCACGAAAATGCTAAGGGATGGTATCATCGAGCCTTCAGATTCTGATTTCATATCCCCTATGATTTTGGTGGAAGCACCCGGAAAAAAACCCAGGCCATGTATTGACTACCGCAAGTTAAATCAGGTTATTCGTACGGAATATTTTCCGCTTCCGAGTTTAGCCGAGCGAATTGAAACAGTTGCGAGGGCCAAAATCATAACCACAACGGACCTATGTAAAGGATTTTGGCAGATCCAAATGAGCGAGCGCGCTCAACGCTATGCCACCTTTACGACAAAATTCGGGTCTTATAAACCCCTCAGGATGCCTTTCGGCATCAAAAATGCACCATATGTTTGCAGCAAGCTTATGGAGGCATTTCTGAAAGATTGCGCGGAGTTCGCCGTCCCATATATGGACGACATAGCAATCTTTAGCGACAACTGGGATGATCACTGCAAACATCTCAGAATCCTATTCCAAAAGTTACGTGAGGCCAATTTACGCGTGCAACCGGCGAAATGTAAGTTCGCTAGGAAATCGGTTACGTTCTTAGGATACGAGATTGGTAGCGGTCTGATGAGACCAAATGAAGCCAAAGTTCAAGTAATAAAAGAATATCCACGGCCTACGACAAAAAGGGAAATCCGTAAATTTATAGGTCTGATATCGTATTATAAACGGTTCATCAGAAATTTCTCGAAGAAATCAGCTGCGCTCACTGATCTATTGAGGGGAACACATAGGCAAGGCAAAATCCGGTGGTCGGAAGAGTGCGAAAACTCGTTTATACAGCTTCGCGACGCACTGTGTCAGGGGGCAGTCACCCATGCACCTGATTTTAGTAAGCCATTTTTACTGCAATGTGATGCGGCACTTAGGGGAGCAGCCATTGTGTTATCACAGTTAGATCAGGAAGGGAATGAAAATCCGATTCTTTTTCTCAGTAAAAAATTCTCAGACGGGAAATTAAAATGGAGCACCACGGAGAAAGAGTGTGCTGCTTTAATTTGGGGTCTAGGGAAGTTGCGTTACTATTTAGACGGTAATGTTTTGCTAAAGATAGAAACGGATCATAACCCGTTAGTCTGGTTACAACAGAATGCTGGGAATAATCCTAGATTGCTTAGGTGGTCTCTGGCGATTCAGCATTACAACATTATCATAAGCCATAGGAAAGGGATATTAAACGTAAATGCTGACATTCTCAGTAGGGTGTTTGAAAATGAGCGCCAGACAGTGTCCGAAGTTGCAGAGGGGCACACTGCACCCGGCAATGCCGATACGTGTGCGCCGAAAACACTGGAACACAGTGCAAAACAAATAGTGCAAGAAGAATGATGTATAAGTGAATGTGATGTTGTTGTGTTGTGTCAAGATTGAGTAAACTTTTCCCAAGAAACCTACGAAAGAATAGTTTCCAGCAAATATCATGAACTTTTGTATTCATTTATATTCATTCTGGCAAGAAGAAAAAACTTTGTACAATCCTTCAAGAGAGATATGTAAAATTTGTTTATTTGTTTCATTTTAAGTGTATCACTGTATGTGGTTTTAAATGTAAAACGGTAAATGTTAGTTTATTGTTGTTTTTTTGTGCATTTATCACTGTATAAGGTTTTGTCATTCAGTGTGTCAGTTTGTGTGTATAGAACTGTATATGATTTTGAATGTTTATTGATGTAATGTTTGTGGCTATATTGGTGATATTGTATGTGTCATTTTGGTAGTGGGTGTATTGTACAAAATTATTTTAATTCAAGAATTTGGTTGTAAAAGGAAAAGGAACATACTATGGTTATTTGAGGTTACCACACCAGGCTGAAAATTCTTAACAATGCATAAGAGGGACCGACCGTACGGCAAGATTTTTAATATTTCAAGTACAATGTACAATGTAGAGTAAAAATATGTCAATGGGGTAGGTTAGTAGGGCCTTCTCTGTTGTTTCTTTATCTGTGTAATTAGCCAAGTCAGGCGCAGTTGTATATAATGTGAGCCGATCGGCCTAGGACTTTCACACTTGTGGAAATTTCCTTCTGTGTTGATTGCAACTGCGACGAAAATTCCCGGGGGTGTATAGAGGAGTTTGTGGCGTCATATCTGTCGCCAGTACAAACGTACTATAGCAGCCATGTGGACAGCGCTGGCGGAAGTGACGCGGGGCTGCACAAGGAATGCCGGGTCGTGAATGCAGGTTTGGGAACCCCAAAAGCCGGCGGAGGAGCGCTGGCGGGCACTGCGGGTGACGCGCTTCCGTCAACCTGCCACAGGGTATATAAGCAGAATTCGACTTGAAAGCAGCCTTCTAGTCTTATGATTCTTCAGAGGTGAGCGCGTCGGTAGGGCGTCGTGAGGGTTGTGCGCGGCGTTGCATGGTAATGCATAGGCTACCGAGGCGGGGAATCGAAGCCGGCGTGCTACGTCGTGACAGCAGGTGCGGCATACTCGCATGTATGCTCGCGTAAGGTACTGGTGCATCACACCGGGGATGGTAATTAATTATCGGGCCAGCGGTGGTGGTAACCAGGGAAGGTTCCTTCTTGTAACGGTTAACTTCAATTGTAAATATTGTATATAGTGTTATGGTGTCGGAATATGTTATTTCTAATAAATACTAAATATTTACAAGCCGTTCACGTCTGTAATTATTTGCCCCGGCAAAGACGCCACACTATCTCAATCATTGATTTATTTGTCAATTTTTCGATTCAGTAATTAAGTCCTGTAATTAAGTAATATCTAATAATTATAACAATGTAATATCAAATAATAATAGCGTATGGAAGAAGTATATCATAACTGTTTGTATATATAGACTATTAATAATTATATACACACAAATTTGTCAAATGTTATGTTCGTTAAAATACGACGATAATAAAAAATTGTAACTTAAAAATTCAGTGAAACTGATTAAAATATCTTCCTCTGAAGTAGTCAACGTTTGTCAATGTTGTAAGTATTACGAAAAAAATACCCAATTCTGTGAGTTTGCTATTAGTTATATAACAGTATAGCTTCTCAAATTACATTGTCAGATTCACAGTTGTCAGCAATGCAATTTAAAACTATTGTACGGTTATAACGTGGTTCAAAATCAGCATAAATAAAAATAACATGACAGCAAATCTGTGTTTTTTATTTGCTTGAAATATCATGTACCAGTTGACCAAAGAGCAGCGTAATTGGTGTTGCGTAACGAACGGCAAACTTATCATGTACACCCAATGTACTTCATAAAGCATATACTTGATAAAGCATTGCAGCAACTCCAAAATTGTGTGTTAACAGTGCTTCTCATGCGGTAAGCTAAAGTTGGCATGCCGAAGACATCTGCCAGGCTAGCAGTGAAAAGCCTCATTGATAAGAGCTTCAACAACGTTTTTATCAATCTTCGATTCAATATTTGAAGACTCGTTTCTACGAATAGAAGTCCAAAGCTTTTCAAGACATGGACAGAAATATCAAAGATAACAGATTTCGTCTCCAAATAAAAATTGTAACATCAGAAGAGAGTAGGAAAATAAAGGATATGACAGGAAATACGATCGAACACAAAGATAAAAAGAATAAAAGATGCAGAAGAAACAATCTGAAGAAACTATGTGATATTTGTATGTGATAATAAAACAGTGATATATGAAAAACAAGTTATATAAAACTAGTTGATGAAACTTGTGTTCAGGAAAAATTGAGGTGAAGGAGACAGAGAATATAAAGGAGAAGAAGAGAAAAAAGGTAGTATAAAAGTAACGATTATTTTACTTCATTTTTCCGAACCCATCGACGTTCAGTTGCCAAGATAAGAGACGAACTGTATCAGTGCACCAATATTTTTGTACCACACACGCGTAGAAAGCCAATGGCAAATGCAAGCGACTGCAGTCAGAGCCACTGAATCACCTTATGTCGTCTGCACTCCCCTCCCGTCTCTGTATCCCGCAATCTCTTCCCTGTATACGCCGCTCTCCAACCAGTCCCACTCTACCCCTCTGTCGCCATTCACTCACCTCCGCTGCCCTGCCGCCCTGCGCTCCCTCAATTCTTCCTTTTCCGCGACTCTCACCCTCAAACGCCCGACACCCTACATGACTAAACCCCCTCTAACCCCCGCCCTCTAACCCCCGCTCCCAACCCCCCCCCGCCCCCAAACCCCCTGCCCCTTAACCCCCCGCCCTCAAACCCTCTCATCTCCACCCTCCAAACACTCATCCTCCAAACCCTTGTCCTCATCCCTCGAACCCCATACCCTAGCCCCCAAAAAATATCCTTCCCTATCCCGTCCCTGTCCGCCCTCCACCTTCGCCGCCCTGGACTCCCACGCCGCCTTCGACCCCCCATCGTGGCCACCCTCCCAGTCCAGCGTGCGCTCCGCCGAGATGATGATGCATGTGCTGAGAGGGGAGTGCGCTAACCAGCCCTGATGGAGGAGGCGGCGCCACCAACACCCGCCCCCCTCCCTCCCACGCACCTCTTGATATGTGTGCGCAGTGATCTATTACAAGGTCCGCCCAAACACTCCCTCGTGGCGGACGCGTACTTGGAACCGGAGGCTTCCGGACATCAAGGTCTGGGTCGGCGATGTGATGCGCATTAAGGCGGCTCCACACACGTGGCACAGGGTTGCCAGTTGCTTCGTGTTCGCCATAAGATGGACGTAAATCCGCCCAATAAGAATAATTCAACATTTCAAGGAGAAAACTTGAATTTGTATTATAATAATTGTATTAAAAGGTTGTTTTGAGATAGTGACCCTTTGAAAGGCTCCAGTACTCATTTTATTTCTTTTATTTGTGAACAGTGTAATTAATAATAATAATAATAATGATAATAATAATAATTATTATTATTGTTATTATGTAAAAGCGTGTTCTTGTTTGTAATAATGGGTTACATTTTAATATTTAAAAATTAGTTATGATTATTCTTATGACTACAGCATGCGGAAGGAATACTTTAAGGGATAAAATAATTTCCCCACTTTCCCATTTTCACTCTCCTTGCTCCACTTAAATATCCAACTTAAAAAGATTACCATAGAAATGCTTACATATGCGTGCTTATTCTCTATGGCTTAACGGAAAATGCTGGCAGTGAAACCGCACTTATAAAATAACATTTTTAATGGCGTGTTCTATAATGAACTCCAAGTACTGCCAAGTAAGAGTTAATTTATATTGTATACTCATGTTGTGCACTACGAAGACCCTCCGACTTTTAGAACACACTATATACTAGAGGTATAAAAACTAACATTATTCAATTCTCAAAGTAAATTTGAACGAATTAACAAATGATTAATGAAAAATGATGTATGATGTAAAAAACTACCAAATCAAACACACTGTCAACGTAGTTGTAGAAGTTTTTTGAAAATTTCGTCGTAAACTGGGACCCCACCCAAAACCGCACATGTTTTGATGCATTTCCACCAGTTGGGCGGTATGCAGCGACAACAATTTTTGTCCCGCGAGAGAGAGCCGTTTTCCAGCCCAAAACACAGAATTCCGCCCAATGTGGCAACCCTGATGCGGCATTAGGCGAACCCCGAGCAACCTCTCGCCGAATCCCGACTAGTGTGGACGGCGCGATTCGCATAGCGCCGAACATGCGGTGTACGCACCGCGAGTCGGTCTTAAGGACACATCAAAGAGAGCAAACATTCGCCGAATAAATCAGCTGTTCGCGATTGGGCAAGCAGTAGCTCGCTGCTCGGCGAATGCCGAATGAACGGAGCGGCCTTTAGACAGTGTGCAGAAACGAATCGAGGACTTACGAGACACTAGGAGAGATAACAAGGGATGAGAGTAAGACAGATGTCGCCTGAGAATAGAGAATAAGTGAATATTTTATGAAGAATTATGTTGCTGCCAGTACATTCTCTTTGTACTGATGTTTCAGTACAATCAAGCTTTACTAATCAATATTTACTCTACAACAATAATTAATACTTATTGTCATGTAAAGGAATAAAATGTAATGGATATCCCATACCGGAAGAAGGATGTACTACTCTGACGTAAGCAAAGCAAACATTTGTTACCACAAAGTTACTATACATTTATTATTCTATTGTCAATGTTTAATAATTAAAAAAAATAATTTAAAATAGAAGCTTTTGAGTTTTGCTTAAGTTAAGACAGGACAAAAGCACTTCACTCTTCATATATCGTCGGTACACTACAAAAGTACATTTAAGAAAATGTAATTTTGCGGAACTTTTTCATTTTGAAAGTGAGCGGAGCTGTTTATTTCGCATCTAAAGACAAAGTGTTTTACTCGATTCTATCTCGGATGTCTTGTGAGCTATCTTATTGTGGTATTTACTAGTAAATATATACTATTTTTAAACAAAGTTCTTCACCAAAGTCAAAAATTAGATTTTTGAGGTACCTTACTTTATTTGTGTACTTAAACTGACACGCGCAACATATTCTGAGGTTCTTAATCTTTAAGACGCCATTCATGTTCACTATCTGTTATACTGCTTTGGCTTTTATCTTATCTACCGCAGGATAACCAGTAAAAGGTAGACATTACTGCTGGAATAAATGTCATTCTATCATTGTGGACTGTTGAATTAGATTCGAGCAAAAGTACCGTTCAGAAATGACTGGATGAATGAATAAGTGCCCACAATAAAAGAACAAAACTCAGGATTAGGAACGAAAGAAGTTTTAAGAGAGGAGGAAATGAGAAGCAGTTTTCAAAATCTCAGAACTCTGATGATTAAGAGTAATATATTACACCGCTTTTTAACGCATTATAAATATAATTTTTTTATGTATGTTTTTTAAATACACTATTCTAAATTTTCTAAGTTAAAAAAATCCTGATCCGGTCACGTAAAATCGCTAAGGCATGTGTGCACTTTTCGACCTTGCTCTGAGCGGTTCTAGTACCTCTTAGGCATGGTTTTATTACTCTGTATTGTCACATAGGGATCTTTCCCATCCACCATACATCATTACTTTCCTTGTTGTGGTGGCCTGAGACGTAGCTTACGTACGAGACACAAGCTGCGCCTAGATGGTGTTATTTCCAGTTCCCGTGTGTTGAGGCACGATCGGACAGACCCAAACCCTTATCCAGATGATACTTTCACCGTACCCGGCTAGCTACCGTAGCCGAAGTACCTCGGCAACATGCACCACCCAGACATGAAAAGCGGAGATGGGCGTGAGGCGGCGGTCACTGTGGAGAAGATTTGGACAAAATCAAGGAAACACGTCGGACGGACAAAATCAAAGAAACAAATCTTCGTCCAACAGCCGACTTTTTCGGGTGCTATCGGAAGAGATCCTTCTGGTACGCTATGACCCAGAGCCCCAAGATACAAAGAGTCGTGCAACTACAACAGCTGCAGCCATTTAATATACTTTCACTCGATTTCCCGGCAGCAGAGAGGAGTAAAGCAGAAATGATAACAATCGAAGACATTCCGGGTGTTAATCAATTAATTTAGAATGTATGTACTCCGTGTATGTACTGGCATTTATAAATTATCTAAGAATGTATGTACTGCATGTGGCATTGACAGTTGCCAAAAGATTGACAGTCAAGACATTGTTTTGTAAAAACGAATTCAAAGGCTCAATAAATTACACATATTGTGAATATCATTCTTCATTAATTAACAACGGGAGAGTTTCAAGTATATTATCATTGTTTCTTGGTAGATTTGTGGTTCCTAACTCATCCACAACACCGCGAAGTTCAACTGGATATAAAATGGCGCAACGGAATGCACTACTCTCTATATCTAGGGTCTCAACCACGATCATTTCCGGCTACCATTACGAGTTTGAACGAATTCGACACATCCGACAAAAATGTCCGTTGTCGGACGACGAAAATGTCGGCCGATATCGGTTCCATTGTGACCACCGCTTTAAACAACCGCCTCCGACAACCGAGAAGGGGGAGGAGGTTTCCAACCCCGCTCCGAGGGGCGGGGGACTCAAAAGGAAGTGGAGAAACCTGTTGTCACGGGGACTTTTGGCGCAGGGGACGGGACTATTCAAATGTCAGGGAGGGCAGGTCACCCAACGGACCGAAATTCTCATCGGTGTCAGCACAAAAGATGGGTACAAAAACGAATGCTACATATTAAAATAACGCTCACGGGGATCCCTACCAAGGCGGGACTTAGGCAAATAATAGTTTTGGTTCTTATTGTTAGTAAATCCAGCAATAATAGTTTTGCTCCTTATTGTTAGAAAGTCATTTGCAAGCGATCTTTTGGGAGTCAATGGGTGAGGGGGGCTGATGCAGCATTGAACTACCTTTTGTGGTAGAAAGAAGAAACTAGTGAACTTCGTACTAATCAGCTACGTACATCTGATATTTTAAATATTATTTTCCGCTGAATCTATTTTCGAATTACGTTGCCTGCTGTCTTTTTAACACTATTTTTCTAGTGAATTCCACCAGTGACAAGTTCTAAACACACGACTGTTCTCCCAACATATGTAGCAGAGTAGTGCGCGCGTATGTGTATGTAAGGGATGAGGATAGAACAAGGAAGAGGAAAGAAAGATTGTGCGCGGTCTGTGGCCCGTTGGTTATGGTACTACTCCGGCATTCGCCTGGTGTTAATCGCAGAAACCACAGCAACGTTCCGATCAGAGCAGCCATTGGCTAGAATTCTCCTCCAGACAGCGGCTGTACTCGACCTAGCTCTGTAGGTAATGTCTAAACTGCCACCGTCGGGACTCGAAACCTAGGACCTCCCGGTCAGAGGCACTGAAGTGACGCTGGCTCACCGTAACGTGGCGACGGCATTGCTCTGAGCGACGCGAGCGCACGGATGGCGTTCGTCACGTCATCCGCCCGTGTGGAGGCCACGCATCGCTGCGGACGTGACGAGGGTCTAAAACCGGAAGACTCGTGACCTCTATTCAACAGGCAGATCGGGCACTCACGAGTAACTTTCAATCCGGTACAAACCGAATCCAGGGTTTAGTTCTGCGTTTCAGTCCATTCCTCATTGGTGATTCATTGCTGCTCACGGAAAGGACTTCTTCTGTAGATTAATAACTTCAGTCTGCTTTCATTGACAAGTTTAAGTGGAAGTTCATGAATTCATAAGAGGGGAATAGAGAAAACTCTACTGTCAATAATTTCATACAAATTGTTTTTTATGTATATGATACAGGTAGACATTCACTCGCCCAAAAGAGTTAGATCAGTTTTTATGTATTTTATATAGCTACGCTTCTTCTACAGGCGAATATATTAAATTAAAATCAACTATTTAAAAATTATTCAACCGAATTCACTGGTTTATTTATACAGAGAAGGTAAGGTATGAGAAGCAGGACATTGTTGGCAAATTTTGCTTAATGTGCTGACGCTTCTCCTACACATTCCATCTCAATGGATGTTGTGCAAAACGGCACATAGCATGCACAAGGAGAATGCTGAGGCGACTCTAAAGAAATAAACACACAACTGCTGCAAATGCTTTTTGAGGACAAGAAGCAAAGTGTCTAGAAAGAGATTGGGGAAGTAATGGAACAAATGGTGCGTGTCTCACTATACTCAGTCGCGTGAATACTTTTCTGTTGGTAGTACGTTCGTAAAACCCTTGGCATCGTTGTAATGATGTGACTTGTCAGTAAAGCTCTTCCAAAGGAATAATACTGCTGTTACAATGTTTATCATACTTGTGCAATTACTGTTTGTGCTGAAATTGGTTTCCGGCCTTCCGGAGGACATATTGAGGGACGCCATGCTTTCTGTGGTAAGCACTTTCTGCATGATTGAAATCCCTCTACATATTAGTTATAAAGTGATACAACATTTTGTGTACCGTATTTGACAAACCTATTAATTAAGTAATGGACCTACAGCTATTTACTACAGAAAAAAGTGTTACAAATTGTATTGTGTTAAAATATCGCACATTCTAAATTCTTATTCCGCATGACCTAAACTTAGAGACCGTTAGCGTTGTCATTCATAAAACATGAATTTTACACAATAAATTTTACTGTTTTTTCTTAAACTACTTCGTTGCATATTATTCAATCTTGGCATAATATTAGATAGATCGATTTATTATTTCTGCAGGTAGGTATACAACCTGGTGGCAGAACATTACAATTTACACATTACAACTAGGAATAGTAATACACTGTAATTTTAAAACATTTTAAGACATTAATAATAATAATGAAAATAATAATAATAATATAAAGACAATAATAACATTAACAGCATTAACTCTACATTTTATGACTGTCCTGGACGGAATATTAAACTAATAAATACCTTTTAAAATACACAGCAATTCAATTCACTTCACTTCACTACTCCTTCTCTCTCTACTTCTCTATTACAATACAATACAATACATTTATTTTGGCCACAATTGGCGTCCCTGCCAGGTGGTAGCCAATCAATTACAC
The DNA here is from genome assembly GCA_038098605.1 of Gryllus longicercus. Taxonomy (NCBI): domain Eukaryota; kingdom Metazoa; phylum Arthropoda; class Insecta; order Orthoptera; family Gryllidae; genus Gryllus; species Gryllus longicercus. The sequence goes on along the minus strand of JAZDUA010000448.1, from coordinate 758,571 downwards.
TATACAAATGAAAATTAAATACAATGTACTACCCAGAACCGTGTATACCCCAGCATAGCAAGAAAGCCTCCATTTCACGCGTACACATGTGAAACTCAGACTCTCCGTGCACACACCCAATCACGCACGCACCACGCACAAACACGCATACACACACATGCACCCACACACATACATACACACCCATACACACACGCGCACCCACACACACACACAGCCCCACACTCCACTATATTTTATTTTATTTTTAACATTGGCAATGTCGCACATCACTCCGAACTTCCCTGGAACTGCACTTCACTTCACTAAAAGTACCTAATAATTTGTAGAAAAGAAAAATAAAGAAATAAAAAATGCTATTTGAGACTTCTTAAGCGATTTTTAAAACACTTTACGTCCTTGGGAAAGGGCTCCATGACTGTTGCAGGTATTTCGTTCCAATCCCTAATTGTGCGATTTACAAATGAATATTTACCGGTATCAGTTCGCTGCCGTTGAGTTTTTATTTTCCATTTATGATCTTTTCTCCCTATACGTGCAGGACTGTCTAGTCTTCCACTTATTCCCTCCCACGCTGGAGATTTATTATACGCTTTGAACATACAACATAATCTTGCATTCTTCCTGCGGGTACTTAATGATTCGAAATGTGTGTCACGTTCCCTTGTAAACCCTCTATTTATGAATTTCACTGCCCTTTTTTGGATCTTTTCTAATTCTTGTATTTGACCTATTCTGTACGGATCCCAACAAGCTGACGAGTATTCAAGAGTTGGCCTAACTAAAGATGTTTATTAATTATGTGGTATATGTGTATACGTGTATATGTGTATGTGGTATATGTTAATTATGTGGTAATAATGAATATTAATAAATTCTCACTGCATTAGGTCCTTCATAAAGGGCAATATATACTCTCCTTATTTTCTTTGCTTGCATAAATCATCTTTATTACAAAATGAAGACAGCATCCCGATTTCAAACTTCTCACTGGTGCCTACAACTTTTTCTCATGTAAATTTTAATAAAGGAATTAAAATTCCCTCATTTTCAATATGCTGCTCAATTCTAATTATTTTATGTTCAATTAAATCCGTAAGCTATTTGAGTTGACTAAAAAGAAAATAAATAATAAAAATAATGAATTTTGTCTTGATAAATATACAAAAATCGTTTTTAAAAATTAATATACGCTACCGAATTTTACTGTTTGGATTGTCGTATTCTTTGATGCAATATTAATTAAAAGTGATGTGTGGAAAAAAGCTGGAAATCAGATACCAATACTAATATTCTTATTACAACGTGGAGATGTCCTTTTTTAAAAAATGGATGTAATTGGGCAAAAAATTTGCACAGAATGTTAATCCTGATCTGCGAACTACATTCAAAGGCGGAATTTTGCGCGTTCATTAATCTTTGAGTCTTTGTAATTAGCAAATGATTAGTTACTGCTATGTGTGCTTATGATTTACATTTATCAACGTTAACAGTCAATGGAGGAGATACGTAGAGAATTTCAAGTTCGCAAAACGATGTAGTAACTATAATATTATCTAAAATTGGAAGCATTTTCTTGTAAATGCTGTAAACAATTAGAGCTAAAATGTCTTCGGTAATACATCAATAATTTCATGATTATCTTGAATCAAAAATCACATTTAGAACTCTTCTAAATGTATTTCATGATTCCTATAATTTTATGCATTTAGTCTGTGTAGAATATAACAGAATTTAATTTAAAGTGCAAGGTGTAAGCAGCTTAAAACAAGAGGGAAGGGCATATTCATTTTTGAGTTCTCTTTTCCCTCTAACTTTTTAATTTACACATGACGTAATGTAACAGTATAATAAATAAAATACTGCAAGGGGAATGAAATTACAACTTTAATAAAACAATTACATTTAACAATTGATTTTATGATCAACCACTTAAAGGTGGCCAGATGTCTTGGAGAAGAATTTCTCTTAATGCCGAAGGACAATTCCCTAAATTGTCCGGGTAAAAAGGGGGAAATCGAGGATTGAACATTGAGCTGGGTAGAACTCAACCACTGCCGAGAAGAATTTTAGCGGCCGAATGCTCTGATCGGGAATTTTCTGTGCTTTTTTGATCAATACAAGGCGAATGTTGGAATTTTACACTAACAAACGTGTCACGGTTCGCACGCGATCTTTCTTTCCTCATTTGCATTCCCTCCTCTCCCCTCACGTACACACTTTTACATTTACTTGACATCACAGATTGAATTGAATTGAACTTGCCTTATTTTACGTGGCGAGACTCGGGCCATCAGGCCCGCTCTTCCGTCTAACCACGCAAATTTCGCTACGCTCTTTTCACTAGCGGAGAAAGGAGGTATATCTTGGGCGAGAAACAGGCGATTTTTGAATTTAGCTCAGAGGCGTCATTTAGGCTTGAGGATCTTTTACATGCAAGTAAATCTACTAACATGGGACAGCCGGCTTTACTTCCCCTCCGAAGGAAGGCGAACGAAGGATTTTTTCGCCCTTAAAAATCCACGGCTTCGATCGGGTTTGAACCCGCCAACTTGGGTACAACAGTCCGGTACGCTGTTACACCATCGCCGCCGCCAGAGATGTCAAGAAATATCCTGCAGCACAAAGCTTGCTCGGTCTGGGGGAATGCCTCGTGGAGGGCGGAATCCCTGACGTCGATGTGTACACTGGCACCCGATCTCACATACGGGGGGGGGGGGAGACGAACCCTTGTTCCTCCCGGGATATATCATGCACTACACTTTCAAGACTCATAACGTGTGGTCGCGCACAGAGCAATAAATAGTTCGTGCAATCTAGTGTCCAGCAAACTAGTGGTCTGTAGCAGCAAGAATGCTGCTGCGTAAAATCATAGAAAATGGTTTTCCTATAACTACTAGATACATTCCTGCAAAGGAACAAATATAATGCTCTCTAATTAACAAATAAATTAAGTATCTAAAAATCAGTATTCACGGTAACGTAGTGTAGTATATACACAGTACAACAAATGTACAGTCCAAGAATACCAAAAACGTTACTGTTCTATAACGCAACAAATGAATGGCAAGTATTTAATGTCGGGCTTGTTTGGCAGCTCTATCGAAAGCTGTGACTCGGTCAGTATGAGAATTCAATCAGTACGTGCAGAATGAAATAGGCGGAATGAAATAGGCGGAATAACAATCAAATATTTTCATTTTTCATTCAAAATCGAAACTTATTGCTATCGGATTTTTCTCGAGTTTTTGTGAATTAAATGAAACAATAGACGGCTCTCAACGGCTGGATATTTCATGGTGTTTTCATTTTTTTGCGCATTAAAAATTTGTAATTCAGATTTTTTTGTATTTTTTCGAGTTCGGGGGTATCTAGCAAAATAATTGAGTCCTCTCACATCCCTGGAGGCCACATAGTGTTTCTTGAATGTTCGTGCTAATCGGAAATTAGCAATATGGATTTTAATCGACGCAATGAGCTGCAATCTGAAATTTTCAGCAGTCTAGGCTTGCGCCGCGCAGTAAGGTAAATACCATTTCGTTTATTTACATTTTTAAGAACATATCTAAACTGTTTCATTTGTCTTGTATCTTACCCGACATCCAGTGTACTTAATGAAACGATGAACACTCCTCACGTGACCACAGGCTGCTTAGATTTCTCTCAATTTCTGCGCGTCTGCGATTAATTGATTATTTGATGATTGATTGTCAGTGATTGTGGGTGCGTCAACTGCTAAGGTCATTAGTCCCGTAAGTGTAGTGCTTGATTTGTCCTCGGGAGGTGACGGTGGTCGTCTCCTATTGGATAGCGTGATCGAACGCTAGGCTAGCGAGGTTTTCCTCAACCAGGTACGAAAATCAGCGGGGCACTACACCAGCCAGGACAAGCTCTAAGATACCGACAGGTCTCCCGTCACGTGTGATAATGTAGTGTATATTAGAGTAAGTGTGTAAAAATGGACAATGAAGAGGAAGGAAAGACCGCCCGCGGTGGTGCCAGTTTGTTAGGTTACTGCTCCGACATTCGCCTAATGTACCTGTAGGAACCTCCGAAAATACCAGTCAGAACAGCCGACCCAAAGAATTCTCCACCAGACAGCGACTGGATTCCACCTAGTTGAAAGGCTAGTGTCGAAAATCCTATCACAGTCGGAACTAGAACCCCAGGACCTCCCTGACAGAGACACTGCAGCGGCGTCAGTTGATGCCCTGAGCCACTTCTCCCGATCGCGTTTCAAAATTGGTCACCTAACTCCTGCGCTTGTTTTGCAGCCGGAGCTGATCAGGGCGTACGGGTACCCCCAGGAGACGCACTCGGTGCGCACGCAGGACGGCTACTTGCTGACGCTGCACCGCATCCCGCGCGGGCGCGAGCAGGCGGCAGGGGCGGGGGCGGGGGCGGGCCGCCTGGGGCCCCCCGCGCTCGTCATGCACGGCCTGCTCTCCTCCTCCGCCGACTGGGTGGTCACGCTGCCCGGCCGCGCCCTCGGTGCGCTGCTCTTCTCTCTTTCTCTTTCTCTCTCTCTCGCTACCTTTCTCTCTCTCTCGCTACCTTTCTCTCTCTCTCTCTCGCTACCTTTCTCTCTCTCTCTCGCTACCTTTCTCTCTCTCTCTCGCTACCTTTCTCTCTCTCTCTCTCTCTCTCTCTCGCTACCTTTCTCTCTCTCTCTCTCTCTCGCTACCTTTCTCTCTCTCTCTCTCTCGCTACCTTTCTCTCTCACTCTACCTTTCTCTCTCACTCTACCTTTCTCTCTCACTCTACCTTTCTCTCTCACTCTACCTTTCTCTCTCACTCTACCTTTCTCTCTCACTCTACCTTTCTCTCTCACTCTACCTTTCTCTCTCACTCTACCTTTCTCTCTCACTCTACCTTTCTCTCTCTCTTTCTCTCTCTCTCGCTTTTTCTCTCTCTCTCTTTCTCTCTCTCTTTCTCTCTCTTTCTCTCTCTCTCTCTTTCTCTCTCTCTTTCTCTCTCTCTTTCTCTCTCTCTTTCTCTCTCTCTTTCTCTCTCTCTCACACACACACAGACACACGCGCACGCGCACTCCCTTGTTCGCCTTGCGCTGGGGGAGAGCAGTAATTGTGTGACAGCGAGCGCGTGCGAATAAGTTGTGGAATGAATGAAAGGATGTAAATAAATGAGTGGTTGATGGAACGAGTGAGTAAATGGATAACAGGAGGAAAGAGTGAATGAGAGTAATGGAGTGATTTGAAGGATGAGTGAATAAGTGGATGAGTCAATTAACGTCGAGTGAATAAACGGTGAGTGAACAAGCGGTGAATGAAAAAGTTGGCGAGCGAATAAGTGGGCGTCGAATAATTACTGAAAAAATAAGTGAGTGATGAGTAAATTAGATAGTGAGTGAATGAATGCAAATGGTGAATAAGAGTGAGTTAATGACAGAACGAGTGAATGGAAGGGTGAGTGAACGTTTTATTTTTTTTCCAAATTGCAAAATATCACCATAATTTTCAATCGTGCAATCAGCACAATACTTTTTCATAGACTTAAAAATGATATTTAAGTACCGGTTTAAAAGATGCCCAAAGCAAATATTTTAAAGAATTTTCCTCTAATATGTTGATATAAAAAACTTTATACAATTGTTGTGTACTGTTATTTTGTAGGAATCATTACAGTTTTTTAACGTTTTTCTCAAGAAAATATAAAAAAAGACTAGACTAAAAACAGAAAGCATATTTTGTACGATGAATAACAAAGAGACGTTTATCTTAAGGAAATGCTACGAGTGTTCGTATGGGCGGAAGAATACCTCCTGTGTCTTCAGAGTGGGTTTGTGGAAGTTATCAGTTTCCGGTAGGAGTTATGCTTCGCAGCCTCCGTGATTATGCTAAAGAGGACAAGACACAATAGCTTTGTGGGAGTATTACGTGCAACATTATCGCGAAAGAAAACAGCTAAGACGCCTTAACTATATAGAAACAAAAGCATACAAAGGAATTTCTAATAACATTGGTTACAAAGATAAAAGTGAACCTTCTTTGGCATTTACGAAATCAGAAATAACGATAATAATAATAATAATAATAATAATAATAATAATAATAATAATAATAATAATAATAGTACAAAGAGGCGAATGCATTGCCATATATTTTTGGCCCCGGTGAATAAGCTAACAAGTCATGGATGCTGAAATTTTACAGGAGAGCTAAAACAACTTTCACCTGTTGCTGTAAATCTGGGATTACGAGTAATGATTTCAAATAAAATCTACACCCAAACAGTTTAGTTTGAATATCTCCTTCATTTGAATATCATTAATTCCTGGTTTACTTCAGCTGAAAATATTTTTGTTGCTCTCCTGTAAAATTTAAGCACTTATGACTTCTTATCTTATTTACCGGAATAATGTAAAGATATCAACTGCTAATATTGCATTAGAATATTTTATCCATTCCTTCATCCCAATACATGCTTGGAACGCCACTTTCCCAAGTAAGATTAGTGATGTAGCACCAAGGTTGAACGAGTATATACCGGACTACGCCACTATAAAAGGTCTCATGTTATTCAGTTTTTCAGCAATTTTGATATCCCAAAAAGAAATGACAATGTACCTTTTAAAACCAGAATCGGACTGGTCAATAACTTGTCGCCCCCTGTACCGGTTGAGTAAATAATGAATTTACGCCTTAACTTTTGTGCTGTGAGTCAAGTAAGTACTTTCATGATGTCTTTAAATATTCTGTTTTTGTATATTAAACTTATTATAATAGATGTAAGATAAACTAAACAAGTAGATAACAAAACGTCAGCTTCAGAAAGAGGATGAAGGAAGCTACTTGTACCGACAATGCTTCCAACGCACAATAGGAAGACACCAGGAATAATAAATGTAATAGAACACTGAGGAAACAAATAGCGTGACGACATCATACACTTTTTCGAATTATTTGTAACTGATGCATAGAACAATACTAGCTGAAATCGAGGGGACATTTTGCACATTTGAACTCCAACAACAATTATGTTTTCACGGCAGGTGGCGGGTTATTTCCCTTGAGTATGTCTCAGTGTTTCCAACCTGACAAATGTTTGGCCAAGCTTGCATTTGAATGCGACCGCGTGAGATCCACTTTTCCTTCAAGTCCCAGATGTGACTCGACATTACTGCGGTCCTAACACGTACAATATATAATCACATATTTTTTTAAATTCAAAAGTACGGTACTTATACAGTAGGATTCTGTGTTCTCTGCTCTATTCTTACAAAACGTTTTATGAAAAAAAAATTGACAAAAAAATACGGTTTTAGAAAATTTATTTTACGAATTTCAGAGAAATTGTGAAATTTTGAAAAAACTATGCTAAAAATGTGGATATTTCAAAAATGTTTATGAAATAACTTTGAAATCTAGTATTTTAGAACAAATTGTAATTATGAATGTAATCTTTAGCTTCAATAATGAAGCTCGTAAAAATGTACTTTGCAATTTACAAAACTTCACAGATTCTAATGCGTGGATTCCGTCTGTTATTCTTTGTTTTAAACAAAACAAAAAAATCAATTTTTGAGAAAATTTTGAAATATCATACGGGCGTCACATAAAAAATCCCCCTCTCACTCCCAAAACAAATTAAAGAACAATTTCAAATTCACAGTGTTTTAGGTTCGAAAGATCGATTGAGGATTACATATTTTCGGAAAAATCTTATCAATGGTTTAGGTGTGACAGTTCTTCACAGAGAAACAGTCAAACGGACGAATAGACAGACTGACAGACACACAGATGTTTAAAAAAGCACTTTGTCAGTGTCAGGGACCTCCAGAACTTGTAATTCCGTCAAACGACATTACGTAACTTTCTCTTCACCACGAATAATAATAATAATAATAATAATAATAATAATAATAATAATAATAATAATAATAATAATAATAATAATAATAATAAGTCCTATTAAATGACTATTTCAAGAACTTAATATGAAGCTGAATACGAAGGGCTTAATATGATATTCTCAAATATTGAAAGAAACGTTTCAAAATTGCGAGGACTTAACTTCCGTCATATAGAGCAGAGATCTGTTTGGAAGAAAATCTTGTGAACAATTTAAGCGCTACAGTTGCTCACTGATGAGCGGACAGAGAGACTGACAGGCAGACGAACAGACATTTTGAATAACTAAACCCTTTTGGATATCAGACACCCAAAATTGTATTTCCAATATAATCTCGAGGACAGCTTTTTGCAGCATTCCATAATTTGTATTCAAGTAAATGAGAATGTTAAAAGGAATACTATTATTTTTTTACAGAACGGATCAATCCTTTTATTTGTAATGTAAGATTGGTAATTGATCTGGACAATTAAAATTTATTATATATTAAGATATTTCAGATCTAAACCCTTATTTAATTCATAACTGGCCAACAATTTTTTGGTGTAAAACATCCACCGACACTGAAGTACTTTCACAAGAAGTAGTTACAAATATTTAAAATATTGTTCTATTGTGAGTTACCACATTAAAAAATCATTGGCCTCCGATGAAAATGAAAGTTCAACTATCTTCTGTGCATTAAAAATAGTAATTCTACGCGTCAACAGAAAATGTTTTTCTTTTACGCGGAGGGAGTTGCGAGTGTGCGGCCGATTCTCGAAGCAAAAGCGGCTCGCCTTCTCCATTGTTGAAAGTGCGCGCTTTCATTACGTCAACAAAATGGCCTTTCCTAAAGGCATCGTCGTAATGGCCCATCGCCAAAGATTGCACACACTCGACTACAACTGTACGTTATCGCCACATATACAGTCCCTGTGGCGCAGAGGATAGCGCGTTGGACTTCTAATCCAAAGGTCGTGGGTTCGATCCCCGCCAGGGATGAATAGTTTTAAGTTTCAAGCATCATGGAGACGAAGCTGAGGGCACGTGGCTAATACGCACCGAAGATGACAAATGAAGTTTACGAGAAGATTTCTGAAGAAAAATGTTCTCCGAACGATGAGACTACAATGGCACTCCAGCTACATCTTTATAATGTGAAATTCGTTTTATACCAAAGTTTTAATTCCGAGATACATTACCTATATGTAATAAAATTATTCAACAAAGTCACACTGAGTAAAAATATTTGGGGGAACATTTTGAGAAAATATGTGTACATACATATGTATTTCACAGGTGTTTTTTAGTTTATGGTCACATCGCCGGCAGTCATTAGCCGCTGGGTACTTAATTTACATTGATGTACTACTATATTTATACTTTATCATAATTGTATGGTACCATTAAGAATATAATACACAACAGTCAATTACAAGTAATAAAATATTACAGTAATTTATGATATACTAGTAATATTATATCACGATGCCGGAGTTTAATGTGGTAAAAATGAAAATAGCTTAAAAGTGTTGTATTCATTTTCAAGGAGTTACAAAATCACTCAGTCATTTCGATATCACCTACTATTTACTTTAGAATAATTCACGAAGAAACATTCGTGGCTTAGATCTGCCTAGAATTGTTTTTAGAGTTCTACCGACTTTTTAATATGCTCTGCCTTCAATCTACTTTTTTAAAATTTTAAATAAATGATCTCTACCCATTGCTATGTTAAATTTCATTTTACAGTATATACATATTTAGCTACTCTACTAAAAATACTGATCCATATGAATGTATTTGAAAAATATCACTTGAAACACCATTAATTGTAAACAATCTCACAAAGCAGTGGAAGTAACTCATTTGTGCACTGAAGCAGTGGAATACTTACTTTCTTCTTAGCATTAACTAGTCTTCATTTCCAGGATACGTACTTGCTGATGCAGGATATGACGTATGGCTTGGAAATTTTCGAGGAAACACCTTCTCAAAAAGACATGTTCGATATGACACGACTTCCAAAGAATTCTGGGATTTTAGGTAAGATTTAGCATACGAGAAAGTTGAATAGATGTAGATACAGATGAATAGACAACTAAGCTGAATTTCATTACTTGTTTAGCTTGAAATTACTTCTCAAGCCCAGAAAACATGCCTACATACATTTTCCTGTAGGCCTCTCTCTCCCCAGTACTGTTTGAGTTTATTGTTAGTGCTTCACATCGAAGTACATACAGAGACTTTATATCCGAAAAGAGGTATACACGATTATTGTATTTTATTTAAACAACAGAAAGTAAAACGAAAATAATTCACTAACAAAATGCCATGCTTCTTGCAAATATCATGATTCAATTAAAGATAAACCAAAAGACACATTATAAGGATATACGAAACATAATATTCAGACAGAATAAAAGATAAAAATGTGAATGAACGTTTTTGGAGAAACATTTTTCAAGAAACACGTCATGAATTGAAGAGACATGTTCAATAGTTTAGTTTTGTAAAACAATTAGAAAATTAGAACTAGTCGAGTTTCTTAAGAACGTGTAATTAGCATTTTCTCACATACATTTGGAAACACACGTATGTACTATACACATTTTTTAAATTTATTTTTGTTCAGTGGTCAGCCATAAGGCTTTAAGTGTGATCATTTGAGAATAACTTAAATAAATAAAAAAAACATTTATCAAAACAATTATTTTTTAGGTTACCCCAATTTGACTTTTCTAATGTTTTATTTGTTAAATTTAGTTGTCTTTTGGTTGACGATGGTAAATTAGGATTTCACGGGAGAAGTATTGTTATTTTGCGACAACGTGGGGATATGATTTCTTAATTTGTGGAAAGCATAATGATGTTTTTTTAGTGGAATGGAGGTTATATTTGAGCCTGGAGGGAGAAGTAGAATGAAGTTGCGATTTAATTATTTGATGAATGATGCCAGAAATGGATCACTGTCAAGTCGGTTACTTCCGATAAACAAGGGAACTTTCGTGATTTTACGAAGGAAATTATTTTGAAATATTTGAAGACAATTGAGATTAGTATGGAATGTTGTAAGCCAAATTGGGAAGGAGTAAGTTAAAGTGGGGTGAATAATAGTTTTGTATAAAGAGCGGCGTTAATGAGAAGTTGTATAACGTATATTTTCGGTTTGATTTGACTGTATATAGAATTTATTGCGCAAATTCAGTATGCAACTAATCTTTTGTTTTATTGTTATTAACTATTCTAATCTTTTTACAGTTGGCATGAGAATGGAGAATTTGATTTGCCAGCAATGATCGATTACATTCTCAATGAAACTCGGAGAGAGCAATTATATTACGCTGGCCACTCTATGGGGACAACTGCATTCTTTGTGATGACGTCTGTTCGACCCGAATACAACCGCAAGATTCGGGTCATGTGCGCCTTATCATCAGTAACATTTATGAATCACATGGAAAGCCCCATAATCAGGAATATAGCCTGGACTAATCGCGGAGATGAGGTTAGTCGTGATATATTATTTACGGGATACAATTTTTAATTATTTGTGTTATCTGCCACAAGGGGCGCCCTGAGAAAACCAGGGACCTGGGGCAATTGATCCACGGAGGCCCCTCATTTCAAACAAAAATTTCCTCCTTCCCCAATTAATAAACAGAATGAATTTCTCCATGCATCTGAAATAACTTATTGCGTTAAATTTGGATTCAATATGAATACATTTACATACATTTTTTCAATTATTTTGAATGGAAAAAAATGAACAATGAAATGACATGAAACGTTTTGCTCATAATTTGGCGATGTGTCTGTTTCACATTTAGTAAATCCTCAATAGGGCTTGCATTTAATATTTAGTCTACATTGCGCCTTTCTGGCCCTCTCTGGCTGCCTTAACAAGCAAAATGGCAGCGTGCTGCTCACATCGCACACGGATGATGGCGGCGGCACACGATAATTTTTAGAATATAAACGAAGTTATTTTATCATTCACCGTAACTAAATCTTCAGTTGTCGACTATTACGGCAAGTGTCTTGGCAAAAACAAAACACCAAAAAAGACAACAAAAAATATTTCAAATTTAAAAATGAAAATAAAAAAATTATATTATATACTACCAAAAATCCATTATAATTACAAGTGTATTATTTGCAGACAGGTGAAATGACAAAATGTTTCTGTTGAAAATGGTCACAGGTTGGTACGAAAGTTTCCTTCACGAGTAGTTTTTATCGTATGACTGATGCAGTAAATTGGAAGTTTACAAAATATTATTGATCTTCTGTTGGGAACATGTCAGATGAACATGTATGGTGTGGACAAAATAATCTAAGCTTTAAATTGAAACCTCTTTGAATGTCCAAGCAAATGTAGAAAGAACGAGAAATAAATAGACATGTTCATCAAAATCACTTGATTTCAAAGCACATTTTTTCTCAATAGAATTTCGTTTTGGGTTTCATAATGATACAACAAAGTCGAAATGTGATTCAATAATTAAAAACTTCAGAATATCTTATAACAAATTGGCGATATTTCGGTGTGATCAACACTACATTTACAATATTAATGGACTAATAATTATTTTTAAATTTGGAAATTCATATCAGTCTTGTGAATCATTCTTACGAATGAGCTCTGGTGTGGCTATTAAAATGCTTACTGCCATCTAATAAGAGCTTCTTTTATAGTGGTTGTTAAATGCTTTGGGAATATACGAATTTCTGCCAAATAATGAAATAATCGATGCTGCCACCAGGAAGGCATGTCAAGACAATGCACCAACGCAAGAAGTGTGCTCAAATGTTATGTTCCTAATAGCAGGTTGGGACTCGCAACAACTTAATAAGGTGAGATTTACCTTTCACATCACATTAATACATATTTGTGGAATGTAGAATTTCAGCTCACATTCTTTATCGGACAAATGTACACTTTCAGTTTTTAAATGTCACAAAACGCATTTTTTTAAAATTGAGAACGTATACTGAATATCACACCGGGTATGACGCGTACGAAGAGACATTTTATTTACGGTTATTATTTAGAACAATTACTACATGATTAAAAACAGACTCAATGTCTACCTAAAAAACTAGTTGATTAAAAGCGATACATTATTCATTTTTTCGCTCCTTTTTTACATTGCTTTCGTTAAAAGTATAGCAAACATGGTGAAGAACGTCAAAAGTCTACCCAACTAATTTACTCTACTTTAAATTGCAAATATGTTAACACATTTAGTCTAGTCATCTATTAACAGTACAGTATTTACTCATCCAAGTTATATTTCTTTTACAGACACAACTTCCTGTTATATTGTCTCACTTTCCGGGAGGAGCCTCCACTAAACAAATTCTTCATTATGCTCAAGAAGTAGTTTCTGGTAGGGTTTCCGAGAGAATTAAAAAACCTCACTCGTATTGAAATTACGCAGAAAACTCGTGGTATGTTCGTTTTAATTTGGTGTAATTTTTTGCAGGACAATTTCGACAATGGGATTACGGCGTAATCTCTAATTCGTATTTTTATGGAAGCTCCAAACCACCAAATTACAATCTGACCAGAGTCACTGCCCCAGTAGCCATTTTTTACAGTGACAACGATTGGCTGTCCAATATTATAGTAAGTAATAGACTTAAAATTATTGTTCGAAAATTAAAAGTTATCGTTTAAAAGAATTATGTAAGAAGGTGGTTTTACATTCCTGTTCTTTCGTATTTGGCGTCGAGCACTCGTTCCTCGTAAATATCTCAAATAAAATGCAAATATTATTACAGATAATCTTCAAGTATCATAAAATATTTCGCATTCACGACAAAAAACTTTGCAAAACAAGACTAAAATTCTCAGTGTCGTATTTTGTAATTTTATTTATTAAGTTTAAGGCGTAGTAGAAAAGAAATATACTCTACTTTCTTCAGTTTTTCAGGACGTGAAAAGGCTGCAAGCTCTACTAACGAGATCTGTTGTGAGGATGATAAAAGTACCTTGGAATAAATTCAATCACCTGGATTACATGTGGGCCATAGATGCTAAACGTCTCGTATACGACACTGTGATACAAACGTTCAGAGAATATCCATTATGACGACTTTCAGCAATCTAAAATGCAATAAAGGTGAGAAAATTGATATTTTCTGCTCATCAATGAAAAATCTTGTTACGTGTTATGTACGAATAATAATGAAGTATGTGAGTGCGGTGTGAATGTATGTATGAATATTACTGAACTAATTTGGGGTAAGACACATAGCTTATTCTTTTCATTTGTCTTCGATTAAAATAAAAACGAAACGTTTACTACTTACTTTGCCTCATTACAGATCATCTTTACCACTCAGTGCTTTTCTTCAGAGAAATTGAAAGTGTGAGTAAGGCAGCATTGAAAAGATTCGTGAGGAGAAAAATGACCGTCAGAGAGAAAACATAATTTTAATAAACTATTATACGTAATAATAGTTGAAATGTAATGTAATTTCTGCCATCAAACGTGGACTAAAAAGCAATGAATTGCGGGACTGTAATATTTGTTTCTGCGTTATACAATTTTTTCTCATGTAGATGCAATTAAAACTATTTAATCTAAATGTTAATTTTACATCCAGGAACATCTCTTAAACTGTTAATAATGTTATAGGTTAATGAAAAATAAACGGAAAATGAACATATTATTTCATTTTTGTCTTGAAACTCGAAACGTGTTTCCTGTCACATTGATTATGATTGACGTCCCAAAGTATAGTAATGATTGATTATTCATTTTGCAAGCAGAAATTATGTTTGATATAGCTAGCCAGGTGGCCCAGAGGCATAGGATACCGAGGGACAGGTCGAGAGCTTAGACATAGTCCCTGCTGCAGCAGTGCCTTGCTGGTGGGGGACACCTGGTTGGAGAAAACCACTATGGACGACGGGAAAGTCGGCACCGGATCTCGCTATCCATCAGGGGAACACTGCCACCTCCCGAGGAAACATGCACTACACTTACGGATTTATTTATTTATTTATTTATTTATTTATTTATTTATTTATTTATTTATTTATTTATTTATTTATTTATTTATTTATTTATTTATTTATTTATTTATTTATTTATTTATTTATTTATTTATTTATTTATTTATTTATTTATTTATTTATTTATTTATTTATTTATTTATTTATTTATTTATTTATTTATTTATTTATTTATTTATTTATTTATTTATTTATTTATTTATTTATTTTTCCGCACCCGGAATCACTGCGTGCGTGATTTAGAAGTGTGCTCCCTACCCAGAAGAATCGTATAAGTATTGAGATGGGCCTATGGGCTACCTCGGGCATAGAATATAATTATAATGGTACATGACCGAGATTCGCCTAAAGGCGGCTCCACACATGCGGTATTCGGCGAATCCCGAGCAACCGTTCGCCGAATCCCGAATAGTGTGAACGGGTTGCTTGCGATTCTTAGAGCGCCGAACATTCGGTATAATCACCGCGTGTCGATCTTGGAGTCACATCAAAGGGAGCGAACATTCGCCGAAAACATCAGCTGTTCGGGATTGGGCGAGCAGTAGTTCGCTATTCGGCAAATGCCGAATGTGTGGAGCCGCCTGAAGGTGTACTTTGGTTTCATGTTAGGGGAGCACGAAGGGTTCTTGTCCGCAGGGGAGCAGTTGTTCGTACACAAGATGCCCTGGCGCATCAAGTACCGCCAGATGGCAGCTGGTATCTGGAGGAGGTTGGGCCAAACCGAAAGACACCTCCGTTTGAATAGAAAAGGGAACTAATTAGCCTACACGCTTAATTTATTCTGCTATTGGGATTTTTGGCTATTAAACATTTTAAAGTCACAAACAAGTATTAATGGTTGCGGGCGTAATGTTCACTAGAGATTCTACAAAGTGTACACACTCTCTGATAAGGTTGTTTTCTTTAACCTCAAACGAGATAAGAGCACTTGCATTAAGCATTAAGATAGGGATCCAGTGACGAAGTTATCAAATTTTAACATTATCTTAACTGAACGACTTCTTTGTGAATGAAAAAAAAAGAAAGAAAAAAAACACGTTCATTTTACTGTCCTTATAATCTGTCTTAATTTCTGTTTAACGAATTATCGGCATTAAAGAAACAAACAAGTCTTCACGAAAATATATATTATTTAAATGTGGCAAAACTAGTGGTACTACAACAGCATGTTTTCTCGCATTATTTCAATTACTTTGCAGTTTTTGAAAGTTGTGAGAGTGTAAAGAAAATTATACATGCGTCTTTTTAAGTGTTCTTTGCTTTATCAGAGAAAAATCTAAAGAAAAAATTTGGAGCCTTTTTTGAGGCAGTGTAGTGGGAAAAATACACTCTTTTCAATAAATTGTAGTAAGAAAACGAGATGGCTTAGCAAATTCTCCAGTTTGCTTCTTCTGCATATTTCATACATCACCTTTCTGGCAAGAAATTAAACGAAACAATTTGTGACAATTTTGAAAAAAAATTGAAAAAGTCTTTGATCTTTCCTGTAAAGTACTTCAAAAAATCAAAATATAGGTTTCGAATTCAAGGAGCAGCGACATCAGTTAGATCGACTGAAGAATATAATTTTCAGTGATAATTCTTACAACTGTTTACCCACTAGCATTGTTCACAAATGGACAGACATTTGCCCTAAACCAATTTTTCGGTATGAAGGACCCACAAACATGGATTGTAACTACACAACGTATTAGAGGAAGAACATTGGAACAAGATAAATCTACTTTTTTTGGTAACAGAGACTCAGGAAACGAGGTTTTCTGTCGAAAATTGTTTGTTTTCTCCGCAGCAATACATAATTTTCTCCGTACCAGGTAAGTAAAAGATGTATATCATGATAATAAAACACAGAAGAGTGCATATCAACTTTTTAAATGAAGGTATTACGATCGATTCAAAACTTACGGAGGTGGGGGGGAGGGCTCATCATGTGATCCTTGCATGTCGTACGGGGTGGAGACCCAATTAAAACTACTGACACACATAACTTCTGGTTTTGTTTATATGATTGTAATACGAGCAGAACTAATTAGAAAATTTCACACATTTGAACTCAGTTACAAATGTTACCGGGGTCACGACGAGTTACTCCTCTTGCGGAGCCCCCAACACCTGTGCAAATCTTCCAACCAGCAAAACCTATCGCCACCAAACATCAGGCACTTGGCTCATGAATATTAAGAAAAATGTATATGAAGAAAATGAAACATTAAAATCTTGTTATTATAGTTATTAACGCCTTAGGTCAATGTAGTGAAATAGCGGACGCATTTGAAGTTTCCTAAACGAAGCGATAGCCCAGATTCATAACCCAGTCTGTTATTTGTGATATTGACCGGATGTTGTTCAATATTTTCCCTAGATTACTTTTCAGAAAATTCTTGTAAATAATAAATTTATTCGTCAAGCAGGAGTACACATACGTCATCTTTAGTTACAACTAACTTTTTTTTGAATGTTGTTAACGGAGTAGCGCCGGTAGTTGCGTTGTGCCGTTACATCAGCACAGTATTACGAAAACAACAAACCTCCATTATTTGACGAACGGTATCACTGAGATAGAAAATATTTTTTTCAATTTCTTTGACACGACTAAGAGTTCCTGAATTCCTGATTACGGTTCTTTTTTAAATTTATGAACAACACAAATTTCAAAACCGGAATTGTGACATTCCTGCTAAAATCCTTATCTCTACCATCTGCCCGCTTAAACCGGAGACCCTGAAAACGCGAGTGAATTATTCTAGCTGGAGCTGGGCAGGCTCCGTTTGACGAACTACGGGCGGGGTGGGGAGGCGAGGGGCTTGGCGGAGCGGGGCGGGGTGGGGCGGGGCGGGTAAGAGTGGGGCAGAGCGCGGCGGAGCGTGGTGATGCGGAGCGGTGCGGGCGTGACGGGAAGCACAGGGCGAGTGGTGTGAAGAGCAGGGAGGGACGGGGGCGAGGAGGGGCGGCAGGAGGAAGAGTGGAGCGCGGAGAGGTAGGCGCGATGGAACGGCGCGGGGTGAGAGGTGAGGGGTGAAGCGGGGAGAGAATGAGCAAAACGAGATGGGGAAGGACGGGACGTGGTGAGCGGGGCAAGGCAGGGAGGGCAAGGCGGGGCGGGCAAGAGGGGTGGGCGGGCAAGGGGGGCAAGGGGGGGCAAGGGGGGCAAGGCGGGGCGGGCAAGGCGTGGCGGGCAGGGCGGCGCGGGCAGGGCGGTGTGGGGCGAAGCTGGCAGGGCGGATCGGGGCGGGGTGAGCGTGGCGGGTCGGGTCGGGCGAAGAGGGGCGGGATGAGACGGGCGGGGCGGATCAGAGTAAGACAGAACGGGCGGGGCGGGTCAGAGCAAGACAGAACGGGCGGGACGGGACTGGGCGGGGCAGGGCGTGGCGGGGCGGGGCAGGGCGGGGCGGGGCGGGGCGGGGCGGGCCGGGCAAAGCGGGGCGGTGTCTGACTGGCAGGGCGGGTCAGAGGGAGACAGACCGGATGGGGCGGAGCGGGGCAAGGCGGTGCCGGGGGCGGGGCGCGGCGGGGCGGGGCCGGGGCGGGGCGGGGCTGGGCGAGGCGGATCGGCGTGTCGGTCGTGGGCGTCGAGACAGGGTCGGCGGGCGCTGCGGTGCGGCGGTGGCGTCTCGCGTAAATGCAAATGGGCCGCTGGCTGTCCTTGGCGCCGGCGGAGCGCAACTCTCCCATGTGCGTCTCGGGCAGCCGCCGCGGCGCCGCGCCCGGCGCCTCGGTATGCGCAATCGACGTTTACAAAACATACATGCTGCTATAGAAACATCGATATTTTAAACATCGATTTATTAAACTCAGAGTTTTTTTTAACATCGATGTTTTGAGTTCGATGTTTCTTAGGTTTTCGATGTTTTGTATGTGAATGAAAAACGTCCCATAATCACAATTTTGGAAAAGTTAAAATACTTTTTTTTTAAAGTCAAATATAGAGATATTACTATAGGAAGGGACCGCTGTGACAGCTACTGCTTGGCCACTGCTGGCAACATAATTGCTCGTTTTAGATGTGTCGTAATTATTTAGGAAATGATTCAAAAATATATTGAAAATGGGTTACTACTAGTATACACATTGCATGCAATCATTTTGTGGGTACGTTCGTTTAGCACATTTAGGCTTTGCTTCATCACTATCTCTTGCAATGTCATCACCCTGCATGAAGTTAATTAATTTTCCGACCTGCCAAACAGTCCCTTCTTAGAGTAACTCATCTAGGCTGCTGTCGGTTCGGGTCTGAGCGAAGCGAGCGCTTGTCGAAGAATCTTCATCCAGTAGACTGGGGATGACACCCGATGCCCTCCTTTCCTCTCATTCGCGTATGGGGAGTAGTGATGAGACGTCGATTTTAACATCGATTGTTTGATTTTGAACATCGATATTTTGCAACATCAGCGTTTTGATTTTGAACATCGATATTTTGCAACATCGGTGTTTTGATTTTGAACATCGATATTTTGCAACATCGGCATTTTGATTTCGAACTTGGATAATTTGAAACATCGATGTTTTGTTCTCGAAATCGCAGCCCTACCTGCGACCCATCACTAAGTGGTGTTTTTACACGAACAGTGCTTCTTGCCAGTTATCGGGCGACATTCTCATGGGTGATGCTCACCATGTTAACACTGACGATACTGTCGTCCGAAATCTACTAAGTGACTACCTGTGAAGATGCATATTAAGGAGTTTATGCCACTTCGAACGTAAAGCACTGTCGATCTTCTGCGCTTGCGCAGAAGCAATAAAGTGGTGCGAAATTTAATCTGCGCATGCGCCGAAGATCGATAATACTTTACGTTCGAAGAGGCACTAACTTCCTTTTAAGGATGCGACATTGATGTTTTTATGTCATCCATATTCTTATGAAAACACGGAGTATTTAGCGTTGATTTATTGAAAACATTTTTTAACATCGATGTTTTGGGCGAGAAAATATCTTACAAATCAGATTCCCAAAACAAAAATATGGTGATAGAACATTAAATACATTTTTCACTGAAGGAATCTTTTATTACTACTAGTAGTAACCCATTTTCAATATATTTTTGAAATATTTCCTAAATAATTACGACACATCTAAAATTATTGTATAACTTACAGCACATAATGCAATTATATTGCATTATTTTTTGCCTGTAACTGAACCTGATATTACATCGCAATGAGTGTATCTTCCTATTATGTTTTCAATTTTTTAAATGCAAACAAACGACATTTTCAACATTTTGGTTTACAATCCCTTAATCCGTAAAATAAATATATTCGGCAATGCGTTTACGAGGAACAGAGAATAACATTTGCTGTTTCTATCTGAATATGTATTACGTAACATCATTAAAGAGAGATTTATGGATCCACTCTACTCTTGTTCTTAGACTCAGGAAGAATACATGCCTCAAGGAAGGAACACAATCTACCTTAAACAACGAAAGTAGTGACGCAAATGTGGAGACAAAACACTACGAATGACGTCAAAAGCACGACAACACTTCGCTATCTGGGAAGATGTCTGTCAAAAAGCAGACCCGGAATTTTCAGTCTCTACCAAAATGTTATAGACGTTCGTGTCAACAAACACACTCGGCTGCTGCCCTCCGGAAGGCTTCCACTGGTTTATCGGAACCAGGCTATTCCCCCCGAGAGGCGAGCGCGGAAGAAATTTCGGGCTTTTCGAAAATAGGCTGCTTGTGAAGGCGGCTCCACACATGCGGCGGCATTCGGCGAATCTCGAGCAATCGCTCGCCGAATCCCGAGTAGTGTGGACGGGTTGCTCGCTATTCGCCGAGCGCCGAACATTCGGTACACGCACCGCGTGTCAGTCTTTAGGACACATCAAAGGGAGCGAACATTCGCCGAACACATCACCTGTGTCAACAACCTTTTCGTCTCAACAGTTACACTTCATTTATCGCGGACGCCACTGTTCGGTCCGTCGATACGAAATGTTACGTACGCTGAGCGATCTTATCAATAATCATAACTGCCACTAACATTTCTAAAATATTAATAGATATGCATGTAAATGGAAGTACGATTGCATTGTATTTATAAAATGTGTACCAATTCTGTTATTATTGTATCATTGACAACAAAGGAAGCGTACGCCATAACTGTTGTTATTCAACAGTTACCTTCAATAGGTAGATTCCCTCACAACACTTCATTTATACTTTTTTGCATTGTACTAACGTAACATAGTGAAAGTTTTGTAATGCTGCAGCGACAAAAAAAAGGGCGATGTTTTCGACAGAAAATATCCTATGCAGGTCCGTGATATAAAAAATATGGATGATTCTTGTACCTATATAAAATAAATTATTTCTCGTAACATATTGTGTAGTCAAATTTCTAGTTTTGTGGGTTCTTGATACAGAAACATTGGTTTACAATAAAACGCATGTCCTACCGTCCGTCTGTGAACAACTGACGGCTACATCGAATTGAATTGAATTGAATTGAATTTGCCTTATTTTACGTGACGAGACTCGGGCCATCAGGCCCTCTCTTCCGTTTGACCACGTAAATTTCGCTACGCTCCTTTCAACTAGCAGAGAAAGGAGGTATTTCTTGGGCGAGAAACAGACTATTTGAATTTAGCTCAGAGGCGTCATTTAGGCTTGAGGATCTTTTACATGCAAGTAAATCTACTAACATGGGACAGCCGGCTTTACTTCCCCTCCGAAGGAAGGCGTACGAAGGATTTCTTCGCCCTTAAAAATCCACGGCTTCGATCGGGTTTGAACCCGCCAACCCACCAACAAACATCGCAACCAGCGATGGTTGGTATTCCGCGATCGATCTGGTTGATGTCTCGCCTCATGAATTTGAAACGGATATTTTAATTATTAAATGTTCTTTGCATGAAGCGTAAGGTATATTTTCAAAATTATTTCAAAAATGGCTCCAAATCATTTCTTTAATACTTTTTTCTCAAACCAAGCTCACAGAAATTGGCGCAGTATTTAAATGAGAAATTAAATCATGTAAATTTTTTTCATCACATGAGTAGTTTTGATGTAATTTGAATGAAATACAGATAATTTTAGGCCTAGTCAACCCAAGGCCGCTAAGGCTTAATAGCCCGTACCTTGTGCCAAAACCTTGTGCCTTGTGCCAAAAGGGTCGCAGATTCGAATCCCGCTCTGGGCATAGATGTTTGTGTGTGGCCATAAATTGTTTCCCTCACCCCCAATGTTACTTACAGTGGTCGCTATATGACGTTAGTAGTAGAAAAACTATCTTAAATATTTTTTAATTAAAATATAAAAGGCAATTTTAAAAACAAGATATTTTCTCAAAAAACTGCTGAAATTGTTTATTTTTTTCTCAGAAAGTGTGATGTTCTCTTATGAAAAAGGGGCAAGGTGGATTTTTGATAAATTAATTTTCGAAAATTGTAAAAGTTACAAAGTTACGGATAAGTGGAACTGCCTTTTAGTCACATGTGAATAGTTAGTCAATACTCCGAGTATTTATTGTCGATTTTATGTACCGCTTGCATCGATTGATATAATATATCAATTTATCTTCCCCGATCGCCTTCCTAGCTTGTTTACCTACGTGTTCAGAGTCTGCGAAATGGCTCTTTTTTTACAGCCCTGTAATATAGCAGCTATCAATTGACACAATAAACAACAGTAACACAACTGTCACGATAAACTGCTGCCGGCAAATTGGACAATATGATGCATACAAAAATATTATGTTATTTAAAAATTAAGGAAAATATATTCTTTAACTCTTTTACATAGAAACACACTTATACGTGATACTTCATTCATGAAAATAACACATCTACTCATAATACTCATAACGTAAAGTATAATACACACTTTCGTATACATTCCTACGAACCTCCATTAAATATTGGTGCATAGATTCGCTACAAAATATGCTAACATAACTTCCCCGCACACGTTCTTAATTTTTCTTTCTCTCTTCCATTCCTTGAAAATTCCGTATTCGTTATGATATATCTTTTGATTTACTGGATAATACATATTCCATAGCTTGACTTTTAATATTTTCCGCAATATCTTACATTTCCTCGCTACAGACAGCGATTGTTAACTTAAGTACTTCCTCCAATGCCTCTAATACACCAGCGAAATTTATATAATACACTCATCATTACGCCTACTTATAGATATGAATAAGCTCAAAATGTTGCAAAGGCGATTGGAGAAGATAAAATATTGTATATTACAGGTAGATTAAAGACGATTATGTGCTCGTTAGTAATTATACACTCGTACTAACGCCCTGGTGAATAATTTACTAACTTGCACTAAATGGTCTATTCCAGCCACTTATAAAATAAAATACTGTTATTGTTTTATACTTCCCACAATAGAGAAGAGTTCGTGTAAAGAAGCTGATCGACGAAGGTAACGTTCGCTTCACCTGCTATCCATAATGAATGAAGGTGACAGTATTGGTGGTAGTTATAATTATTGCATCCCTCTGACAATGCTTAACGATGATGGTAACAATTGACAAATTGGTTTATTTAAATATATTTAAATTTTCTAAAATTGTTGTTTTACACATTTTATTTCCGTACTTATTAATAAGCAGATACATTTTCTTAGTATAATGACAAATATTTCGTTTGAAAGTATTGCAAGCTTTAAATAGTGATTATGCACGAATCATTTCTACGTCAAAATAGCGAAGTAAGATATAAACATTTTTACCTTTTTAAGGCAATACATATGTAAGTTTCTACAATTTAATTTTGAAGCAAGATTGGAACGTTCTTAGAATGCACATACGACACAATCGATAAGTATTTTAAAATGGATATCATTTATTAAAATAAGAAATGGGTGGTGTAGGATCGTTCGTAATGTCGTAATGAAATACTCACAAATAGTGAAGTGTTATTTATATTTGTTCCACAAAAAACGTATCAACTTTAAAACATTCGCTACGCTATTGTAACCGTAGGAGTTAACGTGTCCGGAACCATTAATAAATCATATTAAAATGTTTTGTGTTTGATATTTCCTGAAGTGTTCGAGTTAAGTTTAATTACAGAAAATGTTGAGAAAAAGATTCTGTTCTGCTTCCGACGGCCCATTTGAGATTACAAAAGAAGGATTAGATGATAATTTCCACAATGGTAGTGAACTCCTTTTGTGCCTCGCGTGGTCTTAGAGATTAAATCCCACCTTTGGGCGTGGATTTGCTTCACCGTCTACAGCATCCAGGATTAAATGCCCCCCACCATTCATCACTGCCCATTAGTGGTCACACCTCTAATGTAATTTATTTACTGAGTAATTAATCTGCCAGGCCCTATTGTGAAAGCCATTAATCCTTTTCTCTGGCGGGATAAACCTAAATCAACGGATGTACAATTAATTAGACTAGGACAATTCGCCCTAATGCAAGGCAAATAGCACGACATATTAAAGCAGAGAGATATGAGTACTCTAGTTAAAAATAAGAACGCGATTTCCATATTCAAAGGGAAAATTTTCTAAGAAAGCTATTTCCACGCATGTACGACTATTTTATGAACGATTAATTATGTTTTAAAGTAAATAGTATATTGTCCTAATCCCAAATGAGTTGCGCTTAATGAAATTAAAAATTTCATGAACTGCAGTGGTACAATAGCATATACATCCTCGGATTATTTGGAACTGTTGCGTAATATTATAGTAGTGCAATTTCTGACCTACTAACAATTCAGCCTTCAGTTCAAAACCAATTCAAACGAAGCGCCTGTGGGGCGAATACGCAATTATTTCGGGAGCAAAGAACGGTAGTTCTTTCTTATTTCCACAAAAGGAACATACGATAAAATCACAACTGTAACAATATTTGCAACACACTGTACAGACAAGCAAGGATAATATAACAAAGCTTACTTTGATTACATCAAAGCAAACCAACTTTTGAATGATAATACCATAATCAACCATCAAGCCATTTAATGTAAAAGAAGTGTATAAATTAATCATCCAAACCTGAAGGCCAATATACTCGTACTATTCTCATATGACTTCATAAAAATAATGTTACAAATCTTCATTTTTATTAATTACTCGTATTATATCTGGAACATAACTGAAACATGTGTACGAAATTATTTTAAAGCAAATACATTATTACAAATTTAACAACAAAAACCTACGTTCTATTCAGCGACAAATGTTGCAAGTTGACAATGAAATAAATTCATAAAGCCATGCCAACGAGGCGTTGCTATTTATGTAGCTTGTGGCTTGATATGAACTCAGCGGTAAGTCGCATTTACTCGAACGAATATAAAGAAATGTATTTTTAAAAGCAAAAGTAATGCTTATTTTGTCGTTTTATATGGAACCGATACGTAAAACCCGTATTATAATATTGCAAATTGTTTCATACTAACTGCCCAGTAATATTTATAAGAGTACTTTGCACTACTGGAGAATAAATGAAGAAACTAATGTGCCTTGATATTGTCGGAAATCGAACCTGAAGACGATCTAAATTACAAGACCGAACCCCAGAAAACTCTAACACAACAACCGGATCGGCAGCAGCAGTACAATTCTACATGGTTTGTTCGCGTAAGAATTTAATAATAATAATAATAATAATAATAATAATAACAATAATAAATCCTCAAATCAAAAAAACTATTCGTATTTTAGATTATCATGGATTTACTGGATTTTGAACCCCAATTACTTGAAAGTCGAAAGCTATTTTCTCTCCCATCCTATACGAAATATACTATTTTTGGATTAGTTACTAAGTTGCGTAACGTATACGGCAACTACTTTTCTCATCCACCCTCACCATTTATTGTTCATAATTCAGTTTTTTGTAAAATTTCTTTCCCTTTATCATTTCTAAACATTAGCCCTACACATTATACATTACTTTGAATAATCTTCTTTTGAATGTTCATTTTTAGTTTCACATTATTCTCTACAGCGAAAACGTTCCATTTCGCATAGAAGAAGGGGATAGAAAAAGAAAAAATATAATTATAACTCGTTCAAGCATGCAATAATATTATGGCGAACACGTACACAATTGCCATGGTAGAAAACATCACTCCATTCCAAAACATCGCCTGTATTTCACGGGAATTTATAGCCCAGTACATACGCACGGCCAGGGAGTACAAAATTTCGCCCGGTTTCTCGCCAGACTCGCAATCTGCATTAATTGCGACGATTATCTTATAACATAAATACTGCGTCCATGGCGGCGCAGCGACGGTCTGTTTTATGAAGGCTGGCCGCCTGCGAAACGTGGCCCAGATCGTATCGCTACCGCCTCGTACCGGCTCCACAACTCCAGTTCCCTCGTCGAGGTTTCCGCCAGGTTCATAAATTCCGCTCCATGAAAAATTCCGGGCTTTTACATGTAAAACATTCCCGTTTGCATGACAAACAGCCAGGATTCACTCGCAAAGCGGCCGGAGATCTATAAACAGAACACTTTCCCCTTCACATTCACCAAGAAGGTAATTTCCGGTAGAATTATAAATTACAGTTGTGAAAATGGTTTCTTTATTTGACTGAGAAGCGTAATCGGGGAATTTCCTTTGCTTGTTTCTCGTTTCCTTGTACTTGTGTTTCAATTTCGTATGCAGGTTTGGAGTTATTTCACAGTTTCAAGTTTCTACTTCATGTTTTAATTATTTCAAACTACAACCTCGTTTCAAAACAGGGAAACATGTTTTAGCAAAACATCAGCCTTATTAATTAGATCGCAACTGCTTACATTTTCTAAAGCACTGGTTGAAAACCGACAGCCCGCGAACCTCCAGTAGACCACAGAAATGTCTAGTCTAGACATTATTGGTTTGGTTGCTCGCTTGCTCGCTTGCTCGCTTGCTCGCTTGCTCGCTTGCTTTCTTGCTTTCTTGCTTTCTTGCTTGCATGATTAGAGATTCCGGGCGCGTCAACTGCAATGTTCATTAGTCCCATAAGAACAGTACATGTTTTTATCGCGGGAGGTGGCGGTGATCTTCCTCTTGCTGAATGGCGAGATCCGGTGCCGACCTACCCGTCTGCTTGTGAGGTTTTCCTTATGGGTTATCTCCCACAAGCGTGGTACCACTCGAGCCAGGTCAAGCTCCAAGCCTGTCTTCCAGCATGGGTGGTAGTGTAGTGCATGTGAGTGTGAGATGCGTAAGTAAAGACGGGGAAGAGGAAGGAAAGATCGCGCGCGGTCTATGGTCCGTTTTTACTGCTTAAGCCAGTGCCGGAGCTAGATAAATTTGGGCCCGTGACAATGATAAAATGTTGACCCCACCCCAAAAAATTAAAAATGTGTGAAAATTAAGGATGTGAATGTATTTAGTGATCAAATAATACATTTTTAATTCGATTTTAAAACGCTAAAAAATGTGTTTGGTTAGTGATTAATAAAATTACTTGTTAAATACATGAAATAATAAATAAGAATTTCGGTAGAGCCTATTTTAATGTTAGCTTCATTTGATTCATTTCATACAGTCCTATCATATAAGTATTGACTATAATCACATTTAAGGAACAAAATTAATTCAAAAGTTTATTATATATCAGACTCTGACTAAATAAAATTACGATAACGATTTTCTTTAAATATTATAAAAAATACCTAATTCATTTAAACATTAGTGTTAGTGGATCGCGGGATATAAAATTATGAACGTAGTGATCCATGAGATACGACAGATTTAAAAATGAATAAACCGTCTCCCATCTCTTCCCACTATTTTAATCCAACGCTGATGAATAAAAAAATTGATAAATCGCTATATTTATGGATAACAACCCAGGAGAACACTAGTCTACCAAGACCGTTCAGGTACCACCGGTTGTTTCACTGCTGATTCCCAAGACAATATTCCACAAATATCAACAAAAAGAAATTCGATAAGTGTACAATTTCACATGTTACATAATCGTTTAATTACAATCCTTCGAAAAAATGCACGAGGCATATTATGCAAGAAAAACGCATGCGTCGCCACGCGCCACGCTACACTACCGCGTAGAGTCCTTGCGGTCACTCGGTTGCATCAGCAGCGGAGGGCACGCGCTCCAAGGTTCCTCATTAACACTGGCGCACGCTCGCTGCGCACTCAACAGCTGAGCGCTCATCGCAAGATATACGGCCGTTCCATGTGTGAGTTATACGACGCTGCAGCACTCGAACGAACTGCAAAGAACGAACCAGGAAAACGACATCGCCAACAAACGCCCACATCGCATCGCCAACATGGATGTGTCTAAGCATCGATGATCAAAATAAATATATCGATGTTAATAAAACATCCGCCGATTTGGATGGTGGAGGTGACAAAGAACGTTCATCGGCAGCGCTCCGGTCCGAAGGGTTCGAGTCCGGCCTTGGGCATGGTTGTTTGCCCCTTGACTCTCAAGTATTAGTGGTCGCAGTGGGCCTCGCGTTCTGCTGACCCCAGATCAGAGGAGCCCGCAAGTGTGTCGCTGTCTAGTGAATGGTCGAATATGCATCCCATCGGGACGTAAAGGGTATCCAGCTGCAGGGATAAAAGACCCAAAAAATAATAAAACATCGCTCAAAAATCCTCGACGAAAACTATTTAAATGAGTTTTCAACCTCCGTCACTTTGCTCTAAATAATGTGGATATCTAAAAATGTTTGCTGGGTTTGATTATGATGGTACGTTTTTTTACTTTCCTTTACATATTTCAAAATCTAGAATGTCAATGTTTTGAAACATTACGTAACTTTCTCTACAGTACGTTTTGATATGGTAAAAAGTCGAAAGTCTCTGCCACTGCAATTCCTTAAATCTCTCTATAAATCAATTCAAATACTTCTACTAATTACAGAAAGGTTTATTTGCTTTTTGAAACTGAACATGCCTATCTTCCGAGGTGACTTATTTTCAGTTGAAGCTTGCATTGAAAGTCAACAAAGCGTAATTTCGAAACTACAAACGAGAAGAGAAAATCAATTAGCTTTCAACACCCTTTGTTTATTAATGCCCTGTCCATTATACCAACGAAAGATAGTAATTTATAGTTCGACCTTGAATGATGTGATGCTTTCCTTTATTTCTAATAGGGTCTGTGCTCATAATTACGTATGCCTACAGCTCCTTTGAATATACTTACTCTAATGATTTACCGAGACTAAAGAAACACTCAGGATTCAGTAACGATTGCAATTAGCGACATGGACATTTAGTGCAAACAATGAATTGCCTTTGACATGTCTTTATTCATAGAAGAACAAAGAAGGTTCCCCGTTATCTTAACAACTGCGCCCAACATTTCTTTTTACGTCGTCATGACGTCATTAGCGTAACTTAGTGGGAGCAAGGGGGTCAGTTGTCACTGTTTTCGAGCTTCACCGAACTTTCACAATCATCCAAGTAAAATGTATAGAATTATAAAATGTTAAACGCGTCTTCAAACTTTTAAATTCCTGTTGAATAATTACAAGCAATTATAAATGCGTGAAAAAAGAATTAGGCCATAAAAAATAATTCGAATAGTTTCCTCCTTTCTAACCCGTGAAACGGTATTCCAACATTTCTTGGAAATGCCCCATTAGACACCGTGTCTTGCAAGCGAGGTCAGCACTGCCGAAGGCACCTCCCGGCGGTCAGCGTTTCTACCCGTGGGCGTCGCCAGTTTGGATCAAATGATTGTTATTACCCAAAGCGCTTATCACATTCTGGGAGGCAACGTTTTGATTTGTAGAGCGTTGAAATTCAACATCTGAATGAGTTGCTCGTCGTGAGTGTGAAAACGATTTGCGGTGAGTGTTGGTATGGGTCTGAAGTTCTCTTTTTTTCTTCTTCTTCTTCTTCTTCTTCTTCTTCTTCTTCTTCTTCTTCTTCTTCTTCTTCTTCTTCTTCTTCAGAATATGCAATAATAATAATAATAACAATAATAATAATAACAACAATAATAATAATAATAATAATAATAATAATATAAATACAAAACAGTTGAAAATACACGTCAGGGTGTGTTGTAACTTCCACTGGCAGATGTACAAGGTTTCCGAACTTCCAAACACATGCGCCAGGTGGTAACAACACTCACCACACCGGAGACATCTGGTGGACTGTGTACAAAACTGTATACGACCAACTAATTCAAACTGATCGCACGATACCGGCAAACAAACCGGATATTGTTATTCAGGATTCAGAGAAAAAAATGTGCCTACTTGTAGATATTGCAGTAACGTGCGATCAACACTTCGTAACCACGGAGACAGAGAAACGTCTTAAATACAAGAGTTTGGAAAAAGAGATTAGCCGGATGTTGGGCGTAAATGCATAGGTCGGGCGTAAACGCACAGGCTCTGAGATTTGTTCCGCTTAATTTGTGTTAGAACTTCGCTAAACCACCAGGTCATTCAAAAGACTGGAAAGTCCAAGTCATTGATTTATTGCGAACAGTCCACATTTTTCGCAAAAAATTGCAGGGTCATCGACAATACCTAGATTTGCTCGTAAGGAAGCTGGTTGCAAACCGGAGTAGATTTTATTTTTAACCGACTCATAACATCTTTAGTAGTGAGAATGATCTTGGCTGTCCTGGTGACGCCGCGTCGAAGGTTGCGTTGCCGACGTTTCGACCATTTTATCGTGATCTTCCTCAGGGCTGGTCTGCCCTGAGGAAGGCCTGGTCTGCCCTTGGCAGACCAGCCCTGAGGAAGATCACGATAAGATGGTCGAAACGGCGGCAACACAGCGGCATCACCGGGACAGTCAAGATTATTCACAAGACTCCGACCGCGGAAGCCTACGACCTCATTTATCGTTAGAGAATTAGAGGAATAATAAAGGAATAATAAATAATAATAATAATAATAATAATAATAATAATAATAATAATAATAATAAAACGCTATTCTAACTTTGAAACAAATTTTTCGCTTCATATTTTATAGATTTAATGAGTTTGTGTTTTGTCTTCTCCAAAGTGTCGCCGCCAAATTACAGCCTTGCCCGGCGTCCCAAGCAAGGTCCCTAAGTACTCATCGGTGGAGGTCAAGAGGGAGGTTGCGCCCGCTTCGCGTAGCGTCGTGTTTGTTCTCGAAGGATCCTCCTGGCTACTGCACGTGCCCTCGTCTGCTGCTCTTCTTCGCTTCGATGCGGGGTCATCGCCCTTCACAGCGCCACAGAAATCAACCCGCAAGCGAGGAGGAGGCTGAAAAAGTTCGCTTGAGTAGTTAGGAAAACAGACGGGAGGCGGAGATGTCAAAACAGAGAGGAGAACTACATCCGCCGGTTTGTGTGGTCTTAGAACGAGCTCGAAAAGTAATTAGGAAGGAAGAGCTGAGGAAGAGATGAGTCTTGGGGAGGGAAAGTGAACTCGTTGAGGCGTAATGAAGAAAATCGGAATAATTAGAATTTAATACGAAGGACGAGAGAAATTGCCACGATTGCGAAGTCTCAGTTCTGAAGCACTTTTGAAACTGTTCTATTCTTTTAAAGAGTCTTTAATGAACCACTTTTAAATATCCCTTTCTTCTTTTTTGTATTTATGGAAGATTTCTGCGGAAATGAAAGGAACATGTTTTTGCTAGACATCCTAATAATCGCGACTGAATTTCCAATATATTACATAATGCCTATGGAAGTTTTTCATTTATGACTAACTGTAATAAATTATTAATAACAATCGTATATTTTTACATACCAGTTACAGCAGGCATTCTTCCGAAACTCATGAATTTTTTCTGAAATATTTCCTTACTATTTTATTCCGACATAGTATTGAATACGCGTTTATGTGGACTAACTAGTGTTAACTTTTAAACATTAGTATGATTTGTAGGTGTGTCTCTCACTCTCTACCTATGTATTTGCTTTCCTATTCAAGTCTTATCTTGATTAAAATCAGTATTACTCGTAATATTAATTTACAACCTAGGAATAATAAGTAGAGACAATTACATTAATTCGATGTTAATTTTATTGTTTGTAAAAATGTTAGATGTTCGTATTCTTTTGGAGGTTTTATCTCTGGATAATACTTTTACGTGACAAAATAACTGAGTTAAAGTCGTTTAATCCTCCAGTGAACCACCTCCTCGGAATTATTACCCGTTGGTTCAACCATCTCGTGCCATGTGCAGCCCACACTGCCCTCGTCTGCGTCTGCTCTCGTTCAACAGTTGGAGTACTTAAGCCCGTGTTATTGCCAGCGGCCCGGGCGAGCGTTCGCGAGCGCACTTGGGCGCAGGGATATTGCTCTCTTCCGCAGTTTACTCCCAGGCGCCGCCATTAGCGTGGAGCCGGTGCGCACCTGGCGGCAAGTAGCATTGTGTTTGGCAATGACCCAATCGGCTGCAGTGGGTTTCTTAGTTGCACTGGTACCATATTGGCCTACAATACTGGTAAAGGAGATGAGATTTTGCTGCGAGGAACACAGTCCTATTCAAATTCTACTCACGGGCTTCTTGGCGGTTTGAGGTTATTTTATAAGTAAATGTATGTCATGGGACGCACTGCTTTACTTCCCTTCCAAAGAATGGGGATAATTTAAGGGTTTTCCACTCTCTGGCTCTTTAAAAAAAGGAACGATATGAATAAAAACCTAACATAGGGATCTTCATATTTTTTCGAAACAAGTTTACAACCTAATTTGAGAAGGATGTTGATAATGATGTCTGAAAAAATAACGGTAAGAGTGTCAATAATAGAACGCTCATGGCTATGTGGAGCTTTTAAAACCATTTTTTTCGGGATAGATATTTTCGGTTCAAGGGCATGAACCAAATAAAATCACGTTTTCATTTATTATAACAATATAGGAGTTTTTTTTTCACATATAATTCCAAATGTGACCTGCAAAACATGGTTTAAATTGTACTAATATACAAAATTTAGAATGAATGAGAAACCTTAATTGGCGTGATGATTGTCAAAGAACGTGATCCCATAGAGGATATCTCAGACAAAATGATTTCGGACAGATGAAAATCAGTGTCCTAAATAAGAATAGAAGATTACGAGAAATTCCATTTTATTTTTGAATGAACATATCAGCGATAGTAACCTTCATCGCTATGAAATTTGAGTGTCAGTAGCAGGCTATTTGCGAGAGCAGGTATGCATTGATTCATTAATGATAATGCAACGGCGCGCAAAGCAAAGAATTCAGGGGTCACACAGAGATTGACGAGATCTAAAGTGTCCTCCAGTGTCGAAATGTACAAATGATGTTGAGGTGGTGGTTTCCGAAATTAATGTTAATACAGTAAATCTTACTCAATGCGGAATCTTAAGAGACTAGTATTTTTATCTGCGTTGAACACGATTCTGCATGCTATAATGAAGTACTGAAGAAGTTACGTTTCTCAACACCGCAATTTATGTCCACATTATGTAGTACTCGTTCCACATAAAGAATGTTTTTCTGAACCCACAAAATGATGTTTGTGATGACGGAGATTGTGGTAAAAACCTAATTATATTGTCGGGATCATTGTTGTGATTATTTATATTTAAGGCCGTAACATGTGTGGTTATGTAGTGCGGCTCCAGGTGATAATACCAATATTTGTGCAGTGCAGATAATTTTATCGTGTGCTGACGGACGAGGAGCTGGCGCAGGCGGCGGCGGCGGCGGCAGAGGTGTTGGCGGAAGCGCGGCCACGGCCATCGACCCTCGCCTCGGGGTCAGGGCTTCGACTCCGGCGCGGGGCAGCGGGACGCGTGTACCGCTTTCCGCCGCGAAGCGCTGCCGCCATCGCCGCCGCCATCGTCAGCTTCCCGCGAGTGGGAACGCGACTTCGATGTCGATGTTTTCAAAACATCAATGATTTTATAAAAATATCGATGTTTTAAACATCGATGTATTGAAGACTATGTTTTTCCAATATCGATGTTTCGTGCTATATGATTTTATACAAAATATCGACGTTTTAAATATCGATGTATTGAAGCTGATGTTTTTAAATATCGATATTTTGTGCTCCATGTTTTTATAAAAATATAGATGTTTAAACATCAATATATTGAAGCCGATGGTTTTTGAACATCGATATTTGTGTTAGATGTTTTTAGATATTTAATGTTTTGTTCGTGGATGAAAAATTTCCGTAACTATACTTTTATTACACTACAAGTTAAAATATGAAAGAACTCTTGGGATCATTGTCTGCATTCGAACCAACCAAAGGTGGACTGATTTTTCAGCATCCATAAGATTCTTTACAGTTCTTTTTTCGGATGGAAGAAAATGATAACATTTGTTTCCAGTTCCGGCTTGAAATTAATCATGGAATACTGTTCTTTTGTATTGTCAAGTTCACATAAATCCTTGGAATAACTACAACATAAAAAATAAGCTCAGAATACTATAGCAGCACATGCATTCTCGTATTTGTAATCTTTATGTAATATTCTAACATTATTTTGTACCCGTCAGAACATTTCGCACATTTGAACTCGAATGCATTTATGTTAAAGCGGCCAGCAACCACTTCACTTGAGGATTGTTTGCTTTATCTGATAGTATTTCAACCCGCAAAAGTATTTGCGCGCGGTAATTTGAATGTGAATTTGAATGTGGTTTTGGCGTTCAATGTACTACGACAATGGTTAGACATTTCTGCGGCCTCGATGCATAAATAGTTGTAGTGTAAAAATGTTTTCAAAATACCAGAGGTTTAGCGAAAATCGAAAAAATACCCTCCAAAATGTGTATGTGCATCAAAATGAACGTATTTTGCATTTAATGATTTTTCTGTACTATATGCCGCCATGGTGTTTTTCGTCTCTGCCGCAACCACAAGTGAACTCATACATTTCTTGCTCCGCATTAGAACTCACAATCATAGTGTGGATTCGATTGCACTCCAGCTGCCTACTCTGCTTAGGTCGGCCAATTTCAATCTAATCAGCCAAAATTTGTCAAGTCAGGCCAATGTTTTATATTCCACATACGTGCAGCTGATTACTTATTTGAACGCTTCACCCTGCTTGACGTTTAGCATACCTTACACAACTCACATTACATGCATCGCATATTCATTTGCATGCGCCATGTCTAGAGACACACTTTCCGTAAACATGTTCCTAAACACCTTGACCTCAACCCGCCAGGCGTTTTCCTTCTCTGGAGGGTAGACCGTTTCAATGATGCGGCTGTTGTACGAGGAATTTTGCCAATCTACTTTTTTGGTAATGGCATTCTTCCGTAATTCGAGGTTATTGATCATTTACTATTCATGTTTTCTAAAAATCGTTCATTATGTCTTTAATTAAGCGATACCGTAGTTAAAGAATATCTACGTCCTTTATAAAGTGTTTACTAAGTATTATTAACTTTTTTTGGCTTATCCCTTCAGAAAAAAATATTCCGAAACAAGTCTTGTTCAGGGTCCGACAATACGATTTCGTACGGAACTAGAGATTAAGGCCCTCAAAAAGAAAAGAATTTTAATGTTAATCAAACAACGTTTGCAAACACCGACTTCAGGAAATTAATATCTCTCAAAAGATACTAAAATATGTTCAACGCTTAATTGATAAGCAATACTTGATGTTATAGTTATAGTGTGAGTAGGAAAATATTTTTCTCGTCGCTTTTTTTAAGGATGTTCCAAAATGAGAATACACTTTTTATATGGGCCAGGAAATTATTATACAGGTTCTGGTTCTTGAAATAACTAAGACATAACAAGTTTGTTTTCAATTGATGTATTGCTGTTATGCAATATTGCTTTTGAGATATTAATTATTATTAACAATATTTTTAATTTTTACGTTACAATTTTTAAAAACCTAATTAACATCATTAATTTTTGTTTGTCCATTCTTACGCTATTTGATGTGCATTTCATAGGTTTTTTTGCTTCTCCAGAGAATAGAAATGATATTCAGTCCAATGTGAATTTGGTACATTAAACTAATGATTTAAAACACTCGTCAGTAGTAATTGTTATTAAGACACAAAATGGAAAAAAACAAGCAAAGAAAGAAAGAAAGAAAGAAAAGAGAAAAGAAAGAAAGGAAGAAAAAGGAAAGAAAGAAACAAAGAAAAAAGGAAAGAAAGAACGAAAAAGAAGGAAAGAAAGAAAAAGAAAGAAAGAAAGAAAAAGAAAGAAAGAAAGAAAAAGAAAGAAAGAAGAAAGGGAAAAAAAGAAAAAGAAAGCAAGGAAGAAACTAAAAGACGAACTTGATGCCTGCCCCCAGAGCATTTCTTCCCTCCCCCCCCCCCCGCAATTCTTTTCTCACCGTGGCGTGCACCCGAGCATCAAAGGCCGCCCCCTCCAAGTGGCGAGGAAGCCTGCAGAAACCGCGCGCAAGCCAGGCGAGGCGTGGCGAGGCGAGGGGCGTCCCGTGTAGGCGGAGGGCGTTGGGTGTTGTTTGCCGCCGTACAAGCGCAGCCTCCTCGCATGGAGGTCGAGGGCGTGGCTGGAGGCGGGAGAGGGCGACGTGGCGGGTCGACCACCGGATGCGCTCAAGGCGGCAACGACGGCGGCGGTGCGCGCAAATACGCCTGATGCGCTACTCGAGCGGATACGCTGTCCCGTTTACTAGAGACGTATTGCACAGCACCTTCGCGTGTATAGAACGATTACTATAAGAAGGGATCACTTTGGCAGCTACTCCTTGGCCACTGCCGGCTATATCACAGCGAGTTACGTCCATGCACTCATTTTGTCGGTGCGTTCGTTTACAGTTAACTCATTTGTAAATGACTTCATCACTATCTCTAGCAATGGCATTGCCATGCATGACGTTCATTTGTTTCCGGACCTGCCAAAGTGGTCCCTTCTTAGAGTAACTCCTCTGTATCACTTTGGATATTCTGCGCATGCGGCACTCGCACTGCGCATGCGCAGAGACTCAAAAGTGGTACACGGCCATGTTATTCATGCTACGCAAAAATCCTCTATTATTAATACTAGTACTGTAATAAAATATCGAAACGACGAAGTTATAAAATCAACTGAATAGTACCAATGGTAGTGTAGTGTACGTAAGGGTAAGTGTGTGAATGTAAGGAAAGTTGACAGGACAAGCAAGACGAAGGTAAAATTGAGCGCGGTTGGCTCGTTGGTTACTTACTGCTCCGGTATTTCTCTGGAATTTATCGGGGAAACTAAAAAAAATACCGATCAGAGCAGCCGGTCGCTACGGTTCTCCTCCAGGCAGCGGCTCAATTCGACCTATTATAGCTAGTGTCGAAAATCCGCCACCGTAGGAACTCGAACTCTATGTCTCTAAGTCACTGGCAAAGATTCCGGATATCTAAACACCACCGTTACGCGCGATCGAATTCCGCGTTGTGAAATGGTGTTTGTCCCGTCTTTCGAGTGTGTAATCCTGGAGAGGACGTCGCTCTATGCTAACTCCAGCCATCTCACGCCCGCACGTGTGCTAGTGTCTAGTGCGCTGAAGGATTGTCGTCCCATTGACGTACGAGGTAAAATGTCTAATTATAAATATGTTAGAGAAGGCAATTATTTCAATACCAGTA
This sequence comes from Gryllus longicercus, assembly GCA_038098605.1. Taxonomy (NCBI): domain Eukaryota; kingdom Metazoa; phylum Arthropoda; class Insecta; order Orthoptera; family Gryllidae; genus Gryllus; species Gryllus longicercus. The sequence continues at coordinate 721,248 of JAZDUA010000448.1, read as the reverse complement.
CTATGCAGAAGTGGAAAGATGAGGCAAGTGTTAACGCGAGACTAACAATAGATGTAGTAAAGTAAGCAGTATTATTAGTATAGATTTCAGGAAATTATCGATTCATCGCTTTCAAAAACAAAACGTTCGAAATTTTAAAAATTGAAAAAAGTACAGTACCTCAAAACTCCAGTAGCTGTTCCATCAGGAGCCTTTACGCACAACACAACAGGCTTTGGCAGGGAAGCTTTTCCAAGGAAGCAAAGGAAAATGGCACACTAGTTCTCACATCTTCCCCCATGCCGGTATCAAAAGTCTTACCTGCAACAGAAAAAATATTTTAGTAAGACATTTTTTTACATAGGACTGCTTATTGTCCTTTACTTACGAGTATTGTGGGGCCAGTGTTCTAAACCGATACTAGCTACATCGTCTACGTATTGTACTGATTGATCCTCTGCTTTTACATAATGGTTCTAAGGATTTTCTTACTACCTAGCGACTTTATAGACTTATTGTTAACGGAAATTAATTCCATCCCAGTTAGGTGATACTGTCCAGGGATCCTTTATGTGGAGTGCTCCGTTGCAATGTATAGTCTATAGCGTGAGATATATTGTCAGCCGAGCCAAAGACTGCTGATCTCCCAATTTCGCGTCACCAGCTCGCATAGCGGAACTGCGAAGAAGCTTTCCTCTTATCCAGCTAAAATTGAATTTTTGTTGTTCAAGTTCGGAGATAGTGGCGCGCCGAACAGGCTCCCGCTGCACGCTTTCAGGACGCTTCGACTGATTTTAGCTCAGAGTCGAACGAGCCATGGACATCATCCGAATTTTCCTTCCTCTATCCTCACTCACACACCTGCAATAAGCTCGCACACATGACGAGGGAGCAGTCGCTTAGAGCTCGGCCCGGCTGGGGGCGATGCCTCAATCGGGGAGACAGCTGGAGGGGAAAATCCCGAAAGCCGCCGTATAGGTCGGTGCCAGATCTCATCAGCTAGTCGGGGAGGAACACTGCCACCTCTGAGCATAAAACATTCACTACGCTAATAGGACAAATGATCATAGCTCCTGACGAACTCTGAAACAATCAATCAATTAATGATCACTTCCATCCACTAACTTCGCAGACGTTTTTCGTGTGGTCTGCATTCATTAAAATTAGAATAAAAAATCTTTGATTCCCTCTCCCAATAACTGACTTTTGAAAAACTATACTTAGTCTGGCATTGTAAATATAAGACTGACCTTATTGAACGCGACAAATGAAGATTAGAGCTCCGTGAAATATTTTGCAGAATTTCGCCTTTACCTTAGGAGTGTCACACACTGTTGAATACCAGTCGGGATAATGGTATGGCGATATAATATCCATGGCACCATGGTTGCTCAGAAATGCCCAGTCCTTTGCAATCTACACATGTTTGTTTATATGTATTAATTGTTTTGTATACTGTAAGGGAAGATCGCAAGCAGTCCGTGGCCCATTTCTTAGGGTACTGCTCCGGCATTCGCCTTGTGAAGAAGGAAGAAATCACGGAAAAACTAACAGAGCAGATGGCCTCTAGAATTCTCCTCCTGACAGTGACTCAGTTGGACGTAGCTGACAAGCTAGTGTCGACAATTTTGCCACTGTCAGGACTGGAACCTAGGACCTCCCGGTCAGAGACACTGCAGTGACATCGGTTGATGCCCTGAGCCACATCTCGCGGTTTTATGTTCGTATTTTTTTATGGTGAATTGAGCATTTTCTCTGTTTCTAACTCAAGTGGGTACAAGGATAGGATTACATTCCCTAGCGTTTTTTCTAAATGTATGTCAGTGATTAGCATCCATCTACTTTATAAAATATTATAACTTGAAAATTATCTCACTTTAAAAGGAACATTCTTATTGTGGCTGCATTACATCTGGTTGGTAAACATTCGTTTAGAATATGTAGAGTGTAGAGCAAATTATTCCACATAGTGTAAGCAGTTTTAACAATAGGTTTAAATTGTCAAAAATCGCAAATTCAGTCACTACAAAAAGGCGCCTTATCGAAAGGATGACGAATGTTGCAGATGAAGCGACTACAATATATTCAACGAATCATTTTGTACAAAGACTACTTCATTGTTATGGTAGTTCAGTGGTTTACTGCCAGGGATATTTAATATAGTTAATAAAACAAGAAACTGCTGCAATATATATTTGCCATCTAATATTCAGAAGTCTCAAAAATTCAAAACGTTTCCGCACATGTATAGATTTATCTCATTATTACTTAATTAATTTGTAACTCTCCTTGTTCCTGGATTTTGGGTCAAAGACCCTTGGGGAACGCCAAGTTGAAAGTAATGTGATTGTAATGAACTGTTTCCTTTAATAGATGACATAACAAAAGGAGTGGGTGTTTTCACCGGCTTCCACGCCCCCATCACGTGACACAACGACCCCAACATCGCACGGCAGCTCTTCAGCCGCCATAAACCGCACACCGCAACGCACACACACACATTCAAACGTTTCGCAACACACGACGGCGCCGCCACAACTCGACCGAGAAGCACCGCCCTGGAGACCAGACTATTTAATCCATGTGCCGCCAACGCTGCAAGGCCGCCCTGGGTCGTTGCATCCGAAAGCCTGTTTACATCACATCCGCCCACGCTTATGCAAAGCGGTGGCGGCGGTGGCGGCGGCGGCGGCGGCGGCGATGGCTGCGGGGTTTCCAGGCGATGGACGCCAATTCTAATTTGGCGTTGTGCGGGTATTTTTAGCGCCCAAGGTAAACACTCTCACGCGCTAGCCGCCGCCGCCGCCGCTGCCGCCGCCGCCCGTCGCGTGCGAGCTGCCGCCGGCCCCGCCCTCGTCACCGTGAACCTCCGCGTCGCCAGCGAGGGCGTGCATAGCAACAGCGCGGGAGCGAGAATGGCGACGGTTGCATGAAAAACGGCCACGTGGTTAGGGTGCTGGATGAGCGACTGGGAGCGCAGGTGATGCGTCCAGTGAAGATTGTATTGTTTGGGGGTAACCGTAACTTTCAGTAATCAAGGTTATATAAATTTCGGGTGAAATGTATGTGAAAACGAGTTAAATACCTTGTTTCCTAGTCATAAAACTGTAAAGAAGTGGGTATCTTTCATTTGATGCGGTCAGTTCAATGGTTATGCGGTCAAGTCATTATGAAGTATTTTATTGTTAAACCTTTAGTGACTTGAATGCATTATGTCTTGTATGATTACAATCGCATGCCTTTAAGGAGAGAAAAGACGAGAAGTGAAAATAGATGTAGTAAAAATCGGCGAATAATGTATTTGAAGTTTCATTGGGAGTCTACAATCTAACTCACTGTCTTACTTGATACCAAATAAGTTTTCACTGCTTATTTTCTACTCGTGGAATAAAAAAAAATGGTCCTTGCGATGAGGGCGAGAGAATGTCTTAAAGAATTCCAGGAATTTTTTAGATTTAGGAAGACCCCTGAAAATATTGACGTATATTTCTATAAGAGAATTGTCTACAGTGTACAATAAATATCCCCTCTAGAGTACACTCAGAAAATAAAATAGTTTGATGCAGTTTCCTCGTCTAAGGCACAACAGACATAAAACCCTCTCAACTGCTTCTGCTGGAAAAGGATCACCCCCAGGGGTGCATCAAATAGATTTAAGGCGATTTATTTACAATTCCTCAGATTACAATGTAAGAAAAGCAGTAGGAACAACAAACGGACGCTGCAATACACATTACCATCTTTCACAACTGAAAAACATTCGTCCTAGCCACTTAAAACTCGAGTTTCCGTTCTCTAGGCAACACACGAGTCCCTACGACGCATATTTTGTATGCTTTATTGCACAAAATGGTACTTTTGACCAAATGAGTCACATATTGTCCATAATGAACCTCTTGTCACTAACGTTCGAAATTGGGTTCCAGTGTAAAATTATTTCAACATTTTAGAGAACTTTTTAAAAAGTGCAGAATGTTTGAACGAGTCTAGCTTGAACAATATATTTATTTCACAGACAAGTAAAGCTTGTACAAGACGCTATTATTAATAATTTGTGCCCCCCCCTCCCAACGTTGATAATGTTGGGGGGGCACGTTGATAATGTTGGGTCTAGGTTTGTCCCATTATTAAAACGCAAGAAAGGTGATACATTAACCATTTAGGAACCGTAGTCACAGAGTTAAAATTAAATCAATGTATTTTTTAAAAAAATTATGTAACTTTATGTTTATATTATTTTCATTTTAATTATTTTTATGTTGGAAGAAACTCAATAACGATGCAATTATTTTGTTGAACGTGACATTCATTCTTAGAAAGAAAGGTGTTCTCGATGGCATTTTTCTACACTCACCTAAAGTACGTAACGCGTCATTTTAGCCTCTGGCTCTGCAGCGATTTTGACCAGGAGGGACAAGGAGGTTCGAGTCCTGACAATGGAGAATTTTCTACACCAGTTAGATGACTAAGTCAACTTCAGTCGCTCTCTAGAGGAACATTCTAGCGGACGGCTGCTCTGGTCGATAGTTTTCGTCAGTTTCTCTGAGCAATACCAAGCGAATGCCGGAGCAGTATCCTAACAAACGGGCCACGGACAGCGCACAGTCTTCGCTTACTCTCCCTTGTCTCCTTCCATACATAGATTTACATGCACTACATTAGCACACATGCCCCGAGACCAGTCGGGAGCTCAGACCGGCTCCCTCCGGCTGGGGCGGTGCCCCGCTGGAGGGAGATACCTGGAGGGGGAAATCTCGCAAGCCGACGTGGTCAGCGTCGGATCTCACCAGGTAGCGAAGGAGGAACAACACTAATTCTCCTGATAGCATTCATTACACTAACGGGACTGATGACCGTGCAGTTGGCGTGCCCAGAAATATCAATCAATAAACATAAAAAAACGTACAAGAATATATTGAGATAGCATCATAAATAGGAAAGACTTTTGTAGACAGGGAAAGATAAGAAACGAATAGTCTAAAAAAATGTTCCCTTCTAAAAGAACAGTTTATAATCACTGGGGCACGTCAGTTGGAAGAGCGATTTGCGCAGGACGACAGGTTTCTAAGGAACAGCACTTTTGCCACTACTTTCCTTTCCCGTCGATTCCGATTTTTTTTAGCAATATCGCTTCTTCGTGCAAATGCGCGAGCGAAGGTAAGACCAGCGCAGCGGGTAGCAACCGCCTTCGCGTGGCAACAGGGCGGCACGTGCGGGAGTCGCTGCCAGACAGGCAGGCAGGAGGCCGCCCCGCCCCCGCCACGCCCCGCCTCGCCCCTCCATACGCCCCATGTCACAACGCCCCGCCGCAGCCCCGCGGCCACGGCGCCTCGCGGCCACGCCGCCCCCTCGCCACGCCGCCCTGCCCCGCCCCGCCCCGCCGCCCCGCCACGTCACGCCGCCCAGCCTCGCCGCCCCGCCCCGCCACGCCGCCCCACGCCACGCCGCCCCGCCCAGCCTCGCCGCCCCAAGCCACGCCGCCCCACGCCACGCCGCTCCGCCCAGCCTCGCCGCCCCACGCCACGCCGCCCCACGCCACGCCGCCCCACGCCACGCCGCCCCACGCCACGACGCCTCGCCACGCCACCCCGCCATGCCGCCCCCCCCCGCCCCGCCGCCCCCGCCACACCCCTCCGCCACGCCCAGCCCTGTTCCACACCGCGCCGCGCTCTTTGCACTTTCGGTGGCGGTGAAAGCGCGTCCAAAGCGGATCAAACAAACAGGCCCCGTGATGCATGGCCCCGCGATTCGTCTGCGTTCGAACGCCAGCAGCGGAGCTCCTCGCGCTCGACACGTGGCGTGGCGTGGCCTCACATCGACTGACGTCCGTGCCATTAAATTATTTTTTAAAAGCGGTTATTTCATGGCATGCGTAGCGTGATAGAAGTGATTTTTTAGCACTAGTGCTAAAAGTGTAGTGATGCTTAAGTGTTTAGATAAACTTTGAATATAACATGAAAAGCAAAATAATTTCGTCTGACCGCATCAACTACTATTGACCTTAATGTGCCATTAAGGGATTTGTATACTTGGATAGAAATAAACTCAAAAACCACTAATGCGGTCGAAAAAATAGTGTGACACACGTGGTAAAAGTGATTTTATTTTGCACGTAGGACTGCGCCACTCGGCCTCGTCTTGCAACCTTTCTTACTCGCAAAATAAAATGTCACTTATACCACTATATCATAAATTGCTATTCTGTATTCTAAATAACACACTGTTAAAATTGACAAATAAAATTCCCTGATTGAATGATTCCAAAATGACAACAATCTGCAGGTTTGAGCTCCGAGTCCATGATACGATGCAGTACGGGTGCACCCGATGCCGCGTTTCCGTTCTCCAGCAGGGGCATAGCGTCCATGGATGTGGATGATGAGTTACATACCTGACAATATAAGCCATTTGTATTTTAAATTAATTGTAAATATTCCATTTGTTATTTTATTTTCGTATTACCATTTGTTATTCGTTTTGTTCCGTTCATACTTCAAACATAGTGCAGTTGAGGATTCGCTTCTTCATGTGGATTAACTCTGAAATACCGTCTCGCCTGTGCTGTGAATCAGATGTATGTAGAGCGATTCATTACATCTAGCGTGCTTATGAAATAGCTATCGTGTAACGAAACTTCGTTGTTTTGTTCGGTGTTTATCAGAGAACAAGGTTAATTTATGAGCATTGTAGTTTATTTAAATTGATTACCTTATTTTAATGCATATAGCAACTCCATATATTTGTACCCACCTTAGGTTAGGGGATTATGCTGGTTCAATGGAGAAGGGTATGTGCCTGAGCAATGTACATCTGTGTCGAGGAAGGGCCAGCACCACGCGATTCAAATGTGACTATATAATTATGGAATCATATTGTTGTGCCGCGGACAAATTGAAAACAAGAAGTATATAAACTCTATAATTCTCTGAAGAGGAAAGTATAATTAACCCCCCCCCAAAAAAAAACAACTGTCAGTAAGTATCTTACGAACATTAAAAAATGACAGACATTTTAATAAAAATTATGAGCAAGTATCATGAATTTGCGGTGATAAGGGACTTAAAAAACTATTTTGGTGATCTATTCCCAAACGAAAAAAGTGCTAAATTTCAATAATTATGCAGTTTTAAATAATGCTTACAAAGCTCTGAATACACGTAGTAAAATCTTATACACAGGTGAATGAGGAATATTTAGGAGTTTTAAATATTTTTTTCATTTCTCGGGTTACGTACCCTAAACCAAAAATCAGGCTACGCCACTGAACTACACATACTTGAAATTTTACCAGTGTGTCTCCATGGCTAAAATAATTCTACCATCCGCAATCATTTTATTTAATGCAAAACGAAAATATTACACAGAAATATCAGAAATGGGAGAATATTAAAATGACTAGTCATTACTACTTCTAAATGTGTGAGCACCATATTGAATGAGCAAACATGGTGAATAATGCTTGAGTGGTCAATTACAAATAAACTTTTCAATCTAGTTTTTATTAATTGAATATTTTCAGCAGTTTGCATACCCCTCGATTTCAGTCTTTTTCTGTGTGTGACACAACGTGCTTCCTCATTTGAGAATCGTCAAATGTGTGGATGACTTACAAGGAAAAGTAAAGTGTGATGAACAACACACAGCTGAAGCTATGATGACAATTTAAATTCGTGTACTTTCCCGAGTTCAATAGTGTAGAAAAGAATGACTTTATCATTAATGATTGAATAAAATTTGGATATCACTTTATCCTTAAAATATCCAAACTACAGAAGAATTTTTAAAAAAAAGAAATTAGGAAACTTAAGAATGGTCTTCAGTTAAATAAGCTTTCTCAAGTATCTCAATATACGAGTAGCATCTTTATCTCAAAAAAGAAAATTTCGTCTTTTACTTGTTTTCAAATTCCCATGTGGCTTTGTTTTAGTCAGAGCGGTAAATCAACTAATTTTTACAAATCCTAGTTTTGATTGTGACAGGAAGCCAAAAGTGGGCAAAAAATACCGCTTTATGTAATTATTTTGAAGTATATATTCTTAAGATTTTTATAATTTATCGTTATATATTTTCGCATTATTTAATTTAATTAAATAATTTCTAAATTTCGAAAATAAGCGACGCCCATTATATCTAGAATCACCAATCGATGAAAACATTTCTATTTACTCAAGAAATGTGTCCGATTACATTTTCAGAATCATTTTATTACAGTGAAGAGTCACTGTATTGTTTCACAATTTGTAAACCTTTTTTCCTTTCAATAGTCTTGGAGAATAAGTATTGTACGACATGAAATATTTTGAGGGAGTTTCGACTTCCCGTGTAATGCAACTATTATGTTGCAACTCCTTTACATTCCTTCTCTGCGATGTAATCGCAAGGGTTCAGTTAGTTCCTGATTAAAATGCTAGTCATAAGTTGATGTTTTCGATAGAGCAATACTTTTATATAAACATCGACGTACTTAACATCGATTTATTGCTACATATGTTTTTTTAACATCGATGTTTTGAGCTCGATATTTTTACTGAGTTTAAATTTTATTTTTGACTATAAAATACAATAATAAAAAACTACAATAATTTTCAGATATATATACTTTGAATATTCATCAGATCAGTCACTAAGTGAAATATAAGTCTGTTCAGTTTTCACCCAGCCTGTGAAATGATATAACGGCGGCTCCACACATTCGGCATTCGACAAATAGTGAACAACTGCTCGCCCAATCCCGAGTAGCTAATATGCTCCGTGAACGTTCGCTTCCTCTCATGTGCCCACAATACCGACACGCGGTAGGTAGGGCGAGCACCGAATGTTTGTCGCAGAGTAAAAAGCAATCAACCCATGCACACTACTCAGGATTCAGCGAGCAGTCGCTCGCTATTTGCCAAATACCGAATGTGTGGAGCCGCCTTAATATGTTAATAAACCAGTCTTACAAACAATGGTTTTTAAAAACATCGATTTTTAAGACTTGAACATCGATTTTTAAGACTTGAACATCGATTTTTAAGATTTGAACATCGATTTTTAAGATTTGAACATCGATTTTTAAGATTTGAACATCGATTTTTAAGATTTGAACATCGATTTTAAGATTTGAACATCGATTTTAAGATTTGAACATCGATTTTAAGATTTGAACATCGATTTTTAAAATTTGAAAATCAATATTTCGAAACATCGATGTTTGGTCGTTTCTAGTCCTAAGATGGCGTTGGAAACTAGTCGTGCAGGGTGGCGCCCGCCGCACGCGCACGGCCCAAGAGCGTGGTGCCGATCTGCGGTTTCCGCCGGCTGATGGTAGCTTCCGCCCCTCACGTCACGTCACGTTACGTCGCGTCACTTCGCGTCACGTCCGCTCGCAGCGTCGCGTCACCGCCGCATAACCTCGCAGTACAGCGCTCCGCGGGCTTCCCCGCCATCGAATGGACTTCAAGGCAATTTTTTATTGCGTGTGTCGCTACACATTTGCTCGAATCTCGCCATTGTATTTGATGATTTCCTCGAACTGTCGGTGACAAGTTACAAAGTTTTTTTTCTCCAGTGAACGAAGTAACGATGAAATTCGAAACAGATGCTTAATAATTTAGGTACCTGAAATTGGTACTTCAATATAGCGGGCTGTGCTTGTCAAACTGATTGATCACTTCGTGTTTCCGGGAGTATCAACTGCTATGGTCATTAGTTCTGTAAGTGTACTGCATTATTTTATCATGGAAGGTGGGAGTGTTCTTCCCCTAATACATGCCGAGATCCGGAGTCGAACTACACGACGGCTTGCGGGGTTTTCCACAGCCAAGTATCTCCCACCAGTGAACCACCGTCCTAGTCGGGACAAGATAGAAACTCGCCGAACATATTTAAGAGGTAATTATACACTCGTTCGGATCCTTAATACATTTAACGAGACTCCTATTGTAAGAGGGAAAAAAAGAATAGCAGCCGTTACAGTGCATCATTGTCTGTTAAACAAGTTCGTCGGTAAGTTGCATACTGTAACACAAATTTGTATCATTTTACCGTGCTTTACGAAGTCGATATTCTATATAATTGTAATGCAATGTCTGATTGAAAGAGGTACAGGTCGTAGGGCATTATCAAGGGGCCAATCACTTCCATCAGTCTATATGAGATTCATTCAAGCGTTGTTTGAATATTTTCTAGTGAAGCACACGATGGTTTCATTCACAATGTTCGTATTTGAGGAAACATATCAGAGAGAGACTAAAAACAGAAATATTCTTTCCGATCAATAGAAATGTAACGATAGAAATACATCATTATTTACAATTATATTGTTTTTAATTGTGGTGTTTGGAAATAACGGTGGTTGACTATTTTAGATGAGAAACAGTAAACGCGTGTGTTCTTGAAGTCCAAACGCATCAATTGTCTTCTCTGGAATGCCGGCGGATTGCGAATGCAGCTCCTCGTGCCTTCCGCCTCCATTCGCCCATGCGCATCCCGACAGCTCGTGCCACTTTCTATCTCACGATCGCTGCGGGCGACCAAGTAATATTCCACTCAATTTGCAAAACTGACAGCTGGTAGACGGGCATGCAAATAATCGCGCTCAGACCAGAATGCAAAGTACGCAAGTAGAGCCGGGCCAAAGGCCCTTCTTGGTGGCAGAAGAACACTAGGGTTAGTTTCTCCGGTCGTTTGAAAGCAGCTTGTAATACTCGTATATTCTCTTTGCATGGCTTCCCTTAGTCTTGATAAGTAAAAGAATTATTTTAAAACTTCTAAAATTGAAGTTAATTTCAAAAGCGTGTGCAGTGTCATTGGTAAGGCATATCAATAGAACAGTAGAGGCGCAATAGGAATTTTTCGGACAGGGGGTGACTATGGGTTTAGTGTACTGTGCACCTGACTTATTTTGTAAAGAATTTTTAATTTATAGCGAATTAATAATGTATTTGCATTTGTTGATTCACTTCTGTTTTTAAAACACACCACCACCAGCTGAGATAATGAAAAACTTCCGTTACTTTAGCAAAACAAACTAGTGTGCTACAACTGCACACCTTTGCTTGCATTATTTGGCAATTCTCGAAATTTCAGAAACTTCAAAGTAAAATTAGGTCTACTCCGTTTGATAAGCCTCCTCTACTCTATCCTTACAAAAAAAGTAATTAAGAAACAAAATTTTGAAATGTGATTGAAGACTTTGTTTACAAATTTCTTTGCGGAAATCATTTACTATATACAGAACCAAGATTTTCCACTTTTTATCAGGGCTCGGGAATAAGCGTTGTTCAGTCGAAAAGCGAGGATCTCTGGCGCACGATTATAGTAATTTCTCTCATTTCATTATAGTAAGGCGTCAAAGAAAATAGTAAAACATTTTTTATGAATATGTGCCATCGGCATCTGAGGGGACTGAATCTCCATGAGCACTCCGCTCTTTGGTTGGGCTAATGGAGAACGGAACTAGTGCTATAACAGCATGTACCTCCTCGCATTATTTCTAACGTTTGCAATTTTCGAAAAGTCAAAGAGTTCAACAACATGCGACCTGCGCCATTTCCGAGCATTCTTCTCTCTAACCTATCCTCTATCCTCGATTAAATTTAAAGAAAAAGTAGGAGCCGTATTTGAGAAAATATTTTTGTTATAAATTGCACACATTTCAAGAAGAAATTACGCCAGAAAGAAATAGTCCGAAAAAGTAAATGTTGTAGTACTACTAGTTGTGATAATAAGCGAAATACGATAATTTTGGAAGTGATAGATATCCATATAAAGTTTGCAGAAAGAAAAACTCTAGAACCCGAAAGTCCAAAAATTTTAAAAGACAACAATAACAAAGAGTATTAACATATTTGCTTTTCCACATTACGACACATTGAATGCGTTTTCTTTTCATTTACTTCACAAATTTCTTGTTTCTTGCAGTGTTTCTATTTTTTTCGTTGATTTCTGGAATTTTTACACAGGTTACGGTTTTCTCTCACCCGTTACAATTTGTAAAATAATTATGATATGTTGTGATAAGAGGAATAGTATAGGATCGCTGTTCTAATTCTTTCGCACCTTGCGTATTAGTTAACACACCACTTTCTACCCTCCTGCGAGCGTGACTGAAGTACGCTAGGTTCTCGTTCTGCTCTGCTTCAAGCCGATCCTCATCTTTTTTCAAGGCCTCCATTAGCACCTTCCGCGATATCTTCTCATGCGTGAGTTGAGACCATTATTTACGAGTGCTGCAAGTACGTTTTACGTCACGTTAATAAAAATTGTTAACTCACTTCATTTGTGAGAAAATGAAGACATCTGAGAATCCCTTTGATTCTTCCAGAATACATTATTCCGTAACTTAAGTTAGTTCGTGTAAATTAAAATTAGCGAAAACGACAACACGCGAAGTAAAGGAAATTTAAAGTCGGCCAAAGATGTTTACAGACATTTGGATATCGATATTAATGAACGTTGGGAGGTGGCTCGTGGTGTAATGCTTCCTCATGTACCCTACGTCTTTGGGGATCAGAGTTCGTTGCCCAGAAAATACATATGGAATTTGTGCTGGACAAAGCAAGGTTTCGGTGTTCTCCCGTTTTCTGTCTCTCATTACAGCATTCCTCCATCATCATTAACGCTTTTAACTATTTATTAAACCATTATTATTGAAACTTAATGATCTAAATTGTTGAAGGGCCATTAAGATCGAATAAACATATAAATAAATAATTTTCCACTGAAATCTGCGTAAAATAGACAGGGGTTTCTTGAATTTGGAAAAAAATCTACGCATGGTTTAGGCATTAGAGGTTTCTACAGACAGACAGACAGACAGACGTTTTTGAAAAGAACCAGTTTTTCGGTATTAGGGGACCCCAGAAAGTGTATTTCTGTCGGAATCTCGAAATCGATTTTCCGCAGCATTACATAACTTCCCCTATACTACGTATATACTCCATTTATACGTACGTATACGGGAAAGTAATTGCTGATCATTTTTATCAAAATCTTCGCTCTTAATCCTGTTTCACAATATTTAATCTGGGCGGCCATACTTCATGGCCCCATATTAAATCTAGGTTCCCCTAGGATGGACTGAGACCACCGTAACTTCTGTTTACTTTTACACCCTTCCTATCACTACCTTAAATTCAACGTTACACCTCAGACCAAACCTTGAAGCCTGAACAAATCGCCATGTTCACGAGTAGGTATGAATCCTCTTTTGCTATGGACAAAACATTATAATATAAAATGTACTGTTTTCAAATTCCTTGAGGGACAGAAATGTCGAACGAGAAGAAATAAATAAAAAAGAGGCAATATTGCTTTTACTCGTTATGTGAGTGTTATCTTGACTTTCCCACAAACCCTTTACGAAAATTATCTTGTGCGTTATAAGATGTTTTAATTGTTATTAGTTGTTGAAACAAAATAGATTTCCTTGACATTACATGTATAATGCGAAAATGGCTTGACTGAAATGAATGAACAAATATCAGAAGAATTAATTAGATTGCTGGTGAGGTAGATACCTTCCAATATTAAAGTATGGGAAATGAAAGATGTTGCCTGGTATCAACAATTTAATGAAGGACTTTCCTTATCCGACTAAAGTATTGTGCGAAATAGTTATTTTCATATTAAGTTCCCAAAATTACGGTTTTTTCGGTCAATATTGGAAGTATTTTTTTCTGTTCAATTTATTTAAAGATTAACGAGAAAGAAAAATATTAAAACAGCGTTCACAACTTGAACTGTTTTTACTTTCTTTCCTACTATAACCCACACTCGCATCCCACGGTTTTCGAACGCATTACCAGAAGCACAAAGGGAATAGTGGTGGCAGAAAAAAATAGCAGCCAGCATTATTATCTGTATGCGCAGCGAGCAGACGCCATTGTAAAATCACTGCAGCATGCGAAGATCTCGCTTCACAGCGGACTCTGCGAGCGAGCGCGATAACATTGTTCTGCCGTCAACGCAGCGCTGATAACGAAACTTGTGCGTTGAGAATCAAGGGCCCGAAATTACTTGACGTTTCGTATTAGGGAACAATTTGTTGAAAACGTTCGGTTTTAGAAATGTTTAATCCAAAAACCCTGAAGAGCAGTGCATGAGAACGTAACTTTACTAGTGGTATTCGTTTTGCTGATAATTTCACGATTACAATTTACAGTCTATTTCAGTTCTTCATTGCACTATACTATTTCCAAAGCTAACCGATTGTCATTTCATTTGCACTTTTTGTAAAGGAAAACTCAACATCCTACTTATCGAATTGAAATGCGTATGAATGAACGATATCACTCCATGGTGAATTAAGCGCAATACACTGGCAATCATTAAAACGTTAATTTAACAAAATAGTATATTTAATTTAATTTCTTCTTTAAAAGGGATCATCATTATTTTCGGTTACTCAGGTGAGACGATCAGAGTAAATTTGTCCAAAATTGAACCAGGTAAATATGTTTTGGCCGATGTTGAAAGAACGAATGCGGAAGATAAGATGTTTTTGTGTGATATCCCACAGACCCGTAGACACGTACTAAAATATACAAAGTTAAACAAAAATATGAAGGAGGTTATGATCTTAAAAAAAAACTGCCAGTTTCTCTCTCCAACATACTGGGATTTATATCGCCTTTGTTTGGAAACTAGATGTAACAGAAGAGTTCACCTATGGGACTTCCAGAAGCCCTTCGATGTGTTTGCTGGGAGGTACAGATTCGAAAACCCTGGTAAGATCAACACACACTGAATTGAATGCTGTTCCTAAAAAATATTTTTTTTACAAAAAGTTTTGTTAAATGACAAACAACAAGAGGAAAATATTGTTACTCAGATTTATCAAGATGTCAGCTTTAGAAGTACTACATGTGTAACCACGAATTAAGACTAGCGAAATTGACCAAAATATCGGAAATTGATAAGGTGTTCAATAACTATAGATCGCAAAACGCGTACCGTTTCCTCACTGTCTTTCTAGCTGTAATAAGTCGTTACATTAGGTACATCGCGTCGTGTGAGCATCTAACTTTTAGCCTTGTGCTCATCCGTCTCGGGTACACAGGTTCCGAATACGCCGCAACCCACATGCTTGAAGAATGTCTAAACAACTTGCGTAAATTCTTCGGTAGCTCCAAACTTACCTACCAACCAGTTTGCCGCCGGAGTCATAGGCAACACAGTACATGCATACCTAATCACTATTCAATTCTCTACTCAAATTAATCTCAACACCTATATCCTCGAGTATCCGCCACGTCAAAGCCAAGAGGTCGACTGGAAGCTTCACGGGTTGAGCACACTCAGGAATCTCGGAGCCCCAAAACAGTCTCATTGCACCCTCCTTCGCAATAAGTGACACAGAGAAACTGCTCACCCGGGAGATTCTAACTCCCCACCAGCACTTCTATTTGTGGGACCGAGGCCCCAATATCGCGTGATATTACACATGAATTTCAAAATTTCGAAATTTTTCTAGGACCAACTTCAAGGGGGCGGGGCCAGGCGACGTGGGAGCAGCCGCCAGGGCGAAGGCTGAGGTAATTCGACGCGTGGCCACCCGGGTCGCAGGAAGCCCGGCCTCCCCCCTCCCCCGCCCCCAGGCCAACTCAGCAGCGCCCCACGTGCCTGACCCCCATTCCAAAATTGTGAGCGGGCGCTATTCTGAGCTGCCGATACTACTTTCAGATAGCTATGAAGAAACGCAAGTTTATTTCCATGTCCAAGGTGAGCTCGCGTAAATCGCTATATCTGTCACAATGATTACATTGTACTAATGAGAGCTCTCAGCGTTTCTGACAATTTATTTGGATTTGAAACCCTAATGAAGCACGTCCACACGCAGTAAGTTAGAAGATGATACTATTAGCATTTCTGGTTGACTCGTTTGTAAAGTTCAGTAGTCCATATTGCTGGTGCACAAGCTAACTCGTAGGTATGTTCCCTGAAACGATTGCAGATTGAGCAAAGAATTTTGTAGTTCTTTAGTAAGATTAGCTTTAATTCCAATTCAAAATAGACTTGTGAATTATCTTCGGCGCATCCTCCATCACAAAACTCTTTGTGTTATTCCTTCAGTGAGTACATATTACGTCAATACTAGTATATTACGCGAGTTTCCTTTATTCATATTTCAATGAGATAACTTGCCCTTCCGATATTTAGTCACTCTCGTACTAGTTTTCACACGATTAAACTTCAATCCCGATTAGTGCCATTGCGTCAAACTCGTTACACATAAATCCTTTTATATGAAGAAAGAAATTCAAGGCTTGAAATGCGTAGCTTGAATGCAGATATGTAATTGCACAATCACTAGTATATGGTATGTTATAGTCAATAAATCTAGCTCAAGTGCTTCTAGGGTTGTCAGGTCAGGTCTGACAAAAAATCTCAGTCAAATTCCGAAACTACTCGAGAGCAAAATGACGTCTCATGTAAGCTAATATGTTTAGAGCACAGATGAAGCTTCGTTACGTGCGTCCACGTTGGCAACGTGATGTTAGTGACCTCTAAGCCACTAACATAGAACAACCTTGAGTCTGTCCAACGCATGATTTCTAATGCATTTTTACCAAATTGTTTCGTTCACGAACAGTTCGTAAAAAAAAAACCAAAAAAAAGAAAATGCGTTCAAAAAACGTATTTACCGAAAGTATTTATGTAAAGAAAATCCATTTAAAGGTTTTCAAGCCCAAATCAATTCTTTGAAACAGTCACTATTACGTTTGTTGTAGGTCTTGACCTCTTGGTATGGAGTGGATGATAAAATGACAACTTATTTCATCACACCTAACGCAAGAATCCACTTCATAAACATTCATCTGAAAAAAGTCCACTGATTTGCATAATTTCCAACATATGATCGTTCCAAATAAACTGTACCTCAACAATTTTTTTTAGCAAAAAGTACAATGGAAATTAGACATCGGGCAGACTCAAGGATGCAAATCGTGAAAACAGAAGGATAGAGCAGCGTCACTTTGAAACGCGTAGTAAAGCGTTCACTGTCTTAAAATTAAGTTACCGTCAAGGATCCTATCCTGGCTAGGATCGACCAAAATTGATTAGTCAAAAGCCGAAATGCACAGTAGTTTCTGTTTTTGAACTGAGATTCCTTGTTAGACCTCAAAATTGATCAGTCAAACCTAACAGGACTGGTTTGGCGGGTTCAAGTTGGATGTGAGTAATTAGAAAGAGAGGGACCCACATGTTTTTTATCCACAGTCTGTCCACTGTGATCAACGAGATTAAACCGTATCAGTTAGAAAAAGACTTGAAATATCAGTGTGCATACACTTTTCACAATACTTATTATACCTAATTTTAGTCTACAAACTACAATTAAGATTACGAAACATGTTGTATTGCTCCTCATTGATCTCAATTCAAAGATTACTCGTTCGATTCTTTAACTTTCAGCAACTTCTAACTTTCAAAACAGCTGGCGGGGGTAATTTTGTAAGTTTTTAAGGGCAACATCCTGTCCCGATGGTACATTTTTGTACAGATTCCGGCTTGGTTTTAGCGTGCTATCGTAAAAAATATGGTAACTCTCGTGGCCCGCTTAGCTTGGCACAAGTTTTACATCTGTATCTCTGACGAGGCATCCAAAATGGATAGATTCGCCAATGAATTTAAAATATTTAAAAAAATATAGATATGCTGCAATAGTGGTTGCAAAACTGGCAAAACTCGAATGATGAAGTTGTGAGATTACAGTGTTTAATGTTTCCGATGACAGTTGAGAAATCAGGCACTTAATAATGTGGATAAAGCGACATGGTTAATAAAAAACAAAACAAAAAAGATTCGTACGAGATCTTTTAATAACAAGTATGAAATGTTATAAAAGATCGGTTATAACTCAAAATTCGTGTACCCATAAACTAAACTAGTACTTCTAATACAACGGACGGTATTCAATTGTAAAACCTTACGTCTCGTACCTGCACGAGGGCTCGTATATGAACATATTTACTTTTTTTATTACAGTAAATTCAATTCCCTAAACATGATAGTCCAATTTGATTGATTGTTTTAGAGATTCCGGGCACATCAACTAACAGGGTCATTAATCACGTAAGTGTAGTGCTTGTTTTTGCACGGGAGGTGGCGGCGATCTTCACCTCGCTGCATGGTGAGATCCCGCGCCGACCTACCGTCTAGTAGGGTTTCCGCAACGATGTATCTCCCATCTGCGTGGCACTGTCCTCCCCAACCGGGACAAGCTCAAACTACCGATCGGACTCCCGTCATGTGTGCTTGTGTACTGTGTGTTATTGTAAGTGTGTGTGTAAGGGGAGAGGATAGGACACGGAAGAGGAAGGTGAGATTGTGCGCGGTTCGTAGTCCGTTTGTTAGGGAACGGGTGTTGATCGGAGAAACCACGTAAAACTACCTATCAGAGCAGCCGTCCGATAGATTTTTGAATTGAATTGAATTGAATTTGCCTTATTTTACGTGGCGAGACTCGGGCCATCAGGCCCGCTCTTCCGTCTGACCACGCAAATTTCGCTACGCTCCTTTCATCAACTAGCAGAGAAATGAGGTATTTCTTGGGCGAGAAACAGGCGATTTGAATTTAGCTCAGAGGCGTCATTTAGGCTTGAGGATCTTTTACATGCAAGTAAATCTACGAACATGGGACAGCCGGCTTTACTTCCCCTCCGAAGGAAGGCGTACGAAGGATTTTGTCGCCCTAAAAATCCACGGCTTCGACCGGGTTTGAACCCGCGAGCTTGGGTATAACATATAACAGTCCGGTACGCTAACCGTCACACCATCGCCGCCGCGCATTTCTCCTCCAGGCAGCGACTGAATTCGACCTAGCTAACAAGTTTGTGTCGAAACTCCTGCCACCTCAGGACTCGAACCTAGGGCCTCCCTGTCAGAGGGGCTGCTGAGACCAGTTGATGCTCTGAGCCATGTCTCCCGGTACAATCCACTACGTGGCTTCCTCGGCCCCACTTCGTTGGCCTCTGTGAACCGCGTGGCCCCGGAACCTTCTCCGGCCGTCTCCGCGCCACTTCACCTGCCTCCTCCCGTCCATCGCCGCCAATTACGGGAGCACGCGAACACGTCATCATCACCACGCGCGAGCGCGCGGCTTCCCGGAAGGCACGCTCGGGCCGCGACCTCACGCAAGGGCACGACCGCGCCGCCCCGCGCGCTACGCGAGAGCGTTGAGTCACCACGAACACGCGTGTTTGCTGCACTATGCGGAGGATGCGCCCCGAGGCAAACCAAAGCGATCGGTAAGTGCCCCCACTTAAAGTGGTATGAAAACTCTAAAGGATTGTAAATCGATAACCGGAAGAACTGAACTCCAATACGATTTTCGCCACTCTGCACCTGGCAGGTATCAGCTGTTGACAGTTTCATCCAATCTGGAGCATGAACGTCACCATAGTGACGTCACTATTGTGACGTTCAAGCGTCAGATTGGATGAAACCGTCAACAGCTGATGTCTGCCAGTGGCAGAATTACATAAATCGCTGTATAGTAGTTGTTCGTTGATTGTAGTGATTTTGCATACTGTCCGCTCAGATGAATGTTCTCACTAACACCGCCTGAATGGGCTCAAGGCATCAAATAATGTCACTGCAGTCCCTCTGACCGGGAGGTCCTACGGTTCGGGTTCCGATGGTGGCGAATTTTTAACACTAGTTATAATAATAATAATAATAATAATAATAATAATAATAATAATAATAATAATAATAATAATAATAATAATAATAATAATACGGTTTTATTGCCGATCAGATGGCCGAGATCGCTAAGGCAGTAGTGCCGGAGTGGTTTCGGACCAGAAGATCGCGGGTTCGAGTCCCGCCTCGGGCATGGATGTATTTGTGTATGTCTGTATGTGTTGTCCTTTCACCCCCATCATCATCATATCATCAGTTCATCTTCCATACCCCCAGGGCTAACAACCGTGGGGGATAAAACTCGGATCCAGCTAAAATGCTGGGCCCCCCAAAGAATTGTCGCAAGCACCTGCCACCGTGATAATAAATAAAAACTGAGCCACGGTAAATGCAGGATGCTTGCTTGCGTAGTCCTAGTTGGCCGATTAACGAAAAAAAAATATGCCTTTATTAATATGGCGGGGCTCGGGCCATCAGGCCCGCTCTTCCGCCTGACCACATGTCACAAATATACAGAGTAATGTATTAAATAGTAAAATTAACTAGTTAGGTCAGCGTTGTCCAACTGGCGGCCGGCGGTGACATTAATCGTGGCCCGCTAAAGGTTATTAGTCAAACGTGAAAGTCCCTCGCATCCACGTCGGGCGAGAATATTGTGCGCCTATCGCACGCGCCCTGTCGGGGTCAACACCCCTCTTTACGTAAAATTAGATGTTTAATTTTAAGGATTTGTTCTAGTAAACTCAGAAATGAAAAATCATTCCAATGTAGTTCACTGCGTTGAGATTAGCACGGAGTGATATCGCGCATGGTTCCATTCCCCCCTCCCCCTTTTCAGAGCAGCGGAGCAAACTGCCGAGATCAACAGTACGGGGAAGACAGGTGTGGATCGCCCGAGAAATGAAAATATGGCCCGCAACCGCATTAAAGGTTTTAGTTGTGGACCTTGAAGTCTTGTAAGTTGGACACCCCTGAGTTAGGTAGGTCGAATTCAGCCGCTGTCAGATCCTCCGTTCAGTAGTTAACCGTGATTTTTCTGGACAATAGCAGGTGAATGACACTTTTCGGTCACCAATTGACCATGGACCGCAAGTGATATTTCCTTCACCTTCTTTGATCTACCTCACACAAACTGAAGCCTACATGGACTGCACTACCACTCATGTTGGGATCTTACATCTTGTTCCATATGGGAGGGTGCACCGCTGGAGAAGATACCTGAACGGGGGCGTGAGGAAGCCGACTTGTTGATCGGCGCCAGATCTGGTGTTCCAGCGGGAAGGCGACATCGCCACCTTCCCGGCTCTAACAAGCTCTACTAATGAAAGTAATGATCATAACAGTCAAAGCGTTAAATAATTAACCATGTGTTCTTACTCACCTCTTCTCGACATTTGAGGTGTAGCATTCTGTAACTTCTTTCTTTTCATTAACACTGGGATTTAGATATAACCAATTCTTTCTTATTTACTTTCTAATAATTGGCTTACAAATAACTGATTTAAGTAGTATTAGTTTAATTGATTGATAATTGATTTTACTGATTTAAGAAGTAAGTAAATAAATAGCTTCGACATGCTCTTTCAATGCCATTGTTCGGCATAACATTCATTGGTTTCCGGAACTGCCAAACTGGACCCTTCTTAGAGTAGCTGTATACTTCCGTAAAATGTTCTGTGATAGCCAACAATCAAACAATTCCTTAAAAGAAAAACACGAAGAAAGGAAAATAAAATAACAAAAATGCACACATTCATTTAACCACAAATGTACTTCCAACTTTATTTTTTTATCTACTTTTTTTTCATGTATTTGTCTTTGCAGTTCTCGAAAATTAATTAAAAATTCTAAGGATCCTGACATCAAACATCTTATTTCAGTATATTTTTCAAGTTGTGCGTTATCAAAGCAAAGCAGCGAAATGGGAAAATAATTAGAGAAGAAAAATGGAGGAAAAAACAAAGCATTCATGCGAAGAAGAGGAGAAAAGAAAGGGGAGGACAAGACAAAGCTCAAATAAAAATCTTGTCGCTGGGAAACGAGCCCTGTCCGTTGCGCCATGGGCAGGCGACCGGGCAGATGGGTTGGCGTCCTCGGCGGCGCGCAGGAGCGGCCGGCGCCAGTCAGCTGTTTGCGCGTTACGTAAGCGCGGCTGCGGATGAGCCGAGCAGAGAGCGCCGCGCCGAGCCGCGCCGGGGGTTTAGCGCCTCACCGCAAATCTGGCGGGGGGGCGGGGCGGAGCAGTGAGGGGGAGGGTGGCGGGGCGGGGCGGGACGGAGCGGGGAGGGGCGGGAAGGACGGAGCGGGGAGGGGCGGGAGGGACGGAGCGGGGAGGGGCGGGAGGGACGGAGCGGGGAGGGGCGGGAGGGACGGAGCGGGGAGGGGCGGGGCGGGGCGGGCGGGAGGGGCGGGATCGGGGCGGGAGGGGAGGGGAGGGGCGGGGCTTCACGAGGTCAAGTGCCGCTTGGACGATGTTCCGGAAGAGGCGGAGGTCTTTCGCATCTGCAACGCGTGCAGAAATTGAAAGAGAACTATGCAGCCGCCAAATGTGCGAAAAGTGCCTGGCGTTTTGTTAGATATACGAGAGTAGAGGAGTAACTCGTGTGAGAAGGGACCACTTCGTCTCTCAGGTCGGGACGCGAAAGGCCGGGAAACGGATGAGATGCATTGCAAGGGCGATGACATTGCATGAAGACATTTCTGGCGATCTAACGGTAAACGAACGCACTACCAAAATCAGTGCATGGACGTAAGTGGCAGTTATGTTGACAAGCAGCAGCTGTCAAAGCGGACCCTAGAAATCTCTCTAAACCAAAGAACTAATTACGACTTAATTCTCATACCCACGCATCACTGCTTACAACACTGCTGACGTCTTGCGACAGCAGGGCTCCAAGGAAGAGGCGGCTGGCCATTAAAAATATTTGCTATTCACGTGTTGCTTTATTTATATTTTTTGGTAAAAGAACTATTATTGTGTATTTATAACCTACGATATAGTTGCAGTGTTTGTGAAGACTGTTTTTGCGAAAAAAAAATTAAATTTATTACAATAATTGTACGAGAATATTTTATTTGTACTTGAACAGTTTGCTTTCTATTTTTTTGGAAATCTATTTTGTGTGCATTTGCTCAGAAGCATTTTTGCTTCTGCAGGTCACTAGTCCCTCCGATACAACTTATTCCCGCACCATGGTATTGATTGGAAGCAGGTTACTTGAAACAAAATGGGCAGACAGAAACACGAGAAATGAATTTTCTTCGATCACTACAAGTTTGTACAATATTATATCACATTAGAAACGACAAGACGGGACCACAATTACGGGTGCACCCAATAACAGAAATTGCAACTGAAGGAACACGTAACAGGATTGGCGCCAGGAAGAATCCCAAAGACCTTCCGGTTGAAGAAATGGTCGACCGAGGGAAATCTTCAATTTTTAAGTGACTTTGTCCTAGCACTGAATATTTCATGCTTTCTGGCATGCAAATTCTCTTTTTCACCCTGGGCGGCAAACCCAAATTATGACATAATGAACTTTCTTTTGCAATAGAATCTCCTTTCTTAAGCAGTTCACCCGTCTGTATATCTCCCGAACGATCTCGATCTCTTGCGATCTACGCAAAATATAGAATGAGGCCCTTCAAACGTGCTTTGTCGAGTCCAATTTCAAGTGAGAGCGTCTTGAAAGCAGAATCACTTATCGAAGCAGCGCCTCCGTGCGGCGTTTGTCTCTCGTAAGGCGATCCGGAGGTGTTTGCTGTTGTGGGCGCACGTTCTTTATGTTTGATTGGTTATATATATATTTTCTTTTTTTTTTTTTTTTTTTTCGTTAATCGGCCGACTAGGAAGACGCAAGCAAGCATCCTGCATTTACCGTGGCTCAGTTTTTATTTATTATCGCGGTGGCAGGTGCTTGCAACAATTCTTAGGGGGGACCAGCATTTAGCTGGATCCGATTTTTATCCCCCATGGTTGTTAACCCGGGGGTATGGAAGATGAAAGATGATGGGAATGGATTAGGAGGCGATAAGTGATCGTGGACTTTTGGAACCATCCCAGCATTCGCCTTTTTATGACCGAGGGAAACCACGAAAACCCCGGTCAGGATGGCCGGCCCGGGAATCGAACCCGGACCTCCCGATTACGAAGTCAGTGCGCTACGCACTGAGCCACTTCGCTCGGTTCTTTTTTATTTATTTATATGGTAATTATTTTTCAGCTGACCTGCATGGCCGAGGTGGCTAAGAGCGTGTACCGACTCAGCACCTCGGTCCGAATGGCCGCGGGTTCGAGTCCCGCTTTGGGCATAGTTGTTTGTCCTTTGTCTCTCTTGTATGCGTTGTTGCGGAGGGCCTCGCGTTGTGTTGACCCCAGATCAGAGGAGTCCGCAAGTGTGTTGGTTGGTGTCTAGTGTATGGTCAAGTATGCGTCCCATCACGACGTAAAGGGTATCCGGCTGACGGCCCAATAAAGCCCTAGAGAGAAGTTTATTTTTCATCCAATAAAACATAACTACGCTCTCATCTCCTGTCAAAAACACCAGTGAACAAACTCCCTAAATGTGGAACTGTAATCACTA
The DNA here is from genome assembly GCA_038098605.1 of Gryllus longicercus. Lineage (NCBI taxonomy): Eukaryota > Metazoa > Arthropoda > Insecta > Orthoptera > Gryllidae > Gryllus > Gryllus longicercus. The sequence goes on along the minus strand of JAZDUA010000448.1, from coordinate 697,051 downwards.
TTTTTCACATATTAACAGAGTGTAATAGTTACCAATATGAAAGAACTGAATTGCCTGAGAACATGAAGTGTTTGGATGACATTGAAAGTGTTCACCATGTTATGAACTTTTAACACGAATTTGTGTGCTAAACTCTTTAAGAAATAGTTGTAAATCATGCCTTGAAGTTTGTAACTGTAAAATGTAACTAAAGTCGCTAATGACCCATCAGTCGACGCGGCTATAAATAAATGAAAAAAAACGTAACTACAGAACTGATTTTGTGAAGGCAAGAAGCAATTCCGGCATAGGCATTGAGTTCAGAAGGAGAAACGTTAAACAAATTTAAAGAATAGTGTTGAGAAGTGAAATGTTTCTGAAAATACACTTGACATTACAAAATATTGGCCCATTGGCTACTCGTGGGGAACAATGACCACATGCTTCGAAGAAAATCGAGTAGATAAATCTCGCGCGGATGGTTGGTGGTGGGCTAGTATTATATCCGCACGCTTTCTTTAGACCCGGAATATCTACCCCCACTCCTTTCCCAGCATTAGTTGCGTTAAGAATAAATAATAGCAATGAGAGTTTTAGACAGCATCTGGTGACGAGGAACGTTCGCTCCCGAGCATTCAAAAAAATTTTTCATGTAAAAATGAACTGCCAATTCGACGTAAAATTCCTTTGTTTAAAATAAACAAACTGCCCACTCTCGAATCTAGCGAAGCGAGGGCTCAAGAAAACGTGCGCGGATAATACCTTCAGAACGATTAATTAATTATAATAATAATAGTAGTAATAATAATAATAATAATAATAGTAATAATAATGCCTTTTCTTCGATGTCGCATTGAATATTGTAATTAATTAGTAATTATTAAGACCTCATTAGTATAATTAATTAGTAAATTAATACATTTACTTATTTATGCATTTGGGAGGTATGTTTCTCTCAACTGCGAAGGTCATGGAGACCACGACATAATGATGGAACGGGAGAACTTAATAGAACCTGACGAAGCTCGTTTTGCTCAACACAAATTCCTGGGATAGAGGGCGTCAAGGGTGGAAGGCGTCAGGCGCAAGCGCTCATTCCCCTTCTCGACAAATTTCATTTACTTCCGCATTTTCCAACCCTGAAGGTCCCTTGAACATTTCCGCACTTTCCAACCCTGAGAAGTTTATTCACAATTCGTCTATCACTACAATTTTTTCCCCATTACTCATCTCCAATATTTTCTTCTTTCAACAAACATTACCTATGAGTGAGGCGTTTACAGAAGTGAACCCTGAAAAACAGCGACGCAGCGTCGCCTGTACTTCGACTCGCAAATCTTCGCCAGTCAGCAAGTGAACAATGAGCACGCGATCGCCTTGTTTTCCCTGCGTGAGCTAGCCATGAGGTCACCAAGCTTTTGTTTCAACAGTAGAAATACGACACCGCGCGGCAATGTTTTTCAGTGTGTACAGTGACTAACAGGATATCGCATTCTGACATTGAGAATACGCATACTAACTGATAAGTGTGTTACGAGTTTTTTTGTTGGTCTGACTTCAGCAACAATAAAATAATCAGTTCACGTCGCTGCGTAACTATTAAGAAACAGGAAATATTGTAACGCAGTTTTTGCAATATGAAAATCGCATGACACCCTTATGTTACGTACCTGCATCGCCCACCTATGCACGTTTTATGTGATTTCAACGCAACAAGTGTATTAAAGTCTAATTGTAAACTGTTGTTGTGCGTAAAGTGCAATATTTCCTTTCTTAATGAACTGTATTTCATTGCAATAATATTCTAATAATTATTAATATGTGACGGTCACAATCGCGAATGGTTTGCAGATCTCTTCAATTCAATTCATTTTCATAAAAAATGGATACTTTTGCTTTTAACTTATTTGTCCCTTCCTAACTTCCAAATTCGAAGTTTTATTGTCGCCTGTAGATAAAATTTCATAATATTAAAATATGGTCTATTACAATATTTCTGCTCATTCACTCACAATAGAAAGCCACATTTTTATCTTATTTATTGATCTCTTCTGGCACAACCGTTGTAGAATTGAACGTAGAATAAGTAGAAATGGAACAAGTCAAAAATGCAATTTTTTCTTGTGTTGAAAAGTTATTTACGGCAAGGCAAATTTTACTGTCAAAAAATTAACACGTCATAACAGTGTTCAGACTATCAGTGAATTCACACAGAAACATTGGTCAGGATAATATACGTGTGTATTATTATTTTATGTTTTCTTCTCCAGAAAAGTTGCAAGAAATGACATATGCCCTTTCTTCTCAGCCCCATTCAATTCATTATAGAATTAGGCAGATATTATCTTTGACTATAGAAAGTAATTCACTAATTCAATTAGATTTCAATATCACATGCGTTGTAGAAAATATTCGTATTTTATTCACATTATAATCGATTACTCCATTTTTTCAGATTTACTTTAAATATTTTGTTACCGACCATTAAATTACTCACTTCTAACTGATTTAAACATTTTACCAATATTGTTATTTGAAAATTTCAAATAACTAAACTCTCGTTTTCCGGGCTTAGTAATTGAAACATTTAGGTGGAATTAAATTACTCTATAATTGACTACAAACAGCTTTTAAATGTCCTATTTTAAGGTGATGCCAGAAATAACGGGATCTTATCGCAATTCTCCAACTCCATAGAATTCTCCCAGCAGCAAAGAAAGCTCATCATGAGGATGTTGCCAGATCCTATTTTTAAAACAACAGCTGACGTGATGGAAAACGTTCTTTGTGACTACGTTATAGCCCTTCCCTAATATTTGACTGTGTTCCAATTGGCCCAGGATCATCGACAGGTCCCAAAGGGAGCTGCTCTCGTCCAGCAGATGTCCCACACCAACATCACGTGCCCCATTCTTGGGTAAGACTGGAAAAATAATATCTGTTAGTTGCAAGTTTTCTAATTTTCAAATTCCAACCGTCGATGTATAACTGCGTGAACATAGAATCAAACAGAACGTATCTGTGAAATGTGCGATTAATTAACAAATATATCCTCGATAAATAATATTAACATTTTCATTTTAACAATACGCTGATATGGATAATTCATTTTAATCACAGCACAATTAAGCAAGCTCATTTGATTTCGAGATGTAATACTCGTGTGTATAAATCTGATTGCCATATTATTGCACGTTATAATTCACATTAGAGCTATTGGCGGAATATCATCATTAATATAGAAGAATCTTCCTAAGGATGGGATGATTTGACAGCTAGTGCTGGCAACACAACTGACGATTCTGTGGTCGTTGTGTCCTTGAACTTAATAGACTCTCCTTCCTCCATTCGTTCGTTTGCAGTTGGCTAACTTGTAAGAAGCCACGACGCTCCCTGCTGTGATGTCCTCGTCCGACGAAAATATAGTGCGCCACGAGAAATAATTGAAATTAGGAAGTGCAGAGCTTTGTGCTCTAATGTAAAAATTATTTTTTTTTATAAAAATTATATTGAATTTAGTTTTTATGTGATAAGTATTATGTTTGTTTTAAAATCGAGTCTTGAATGTGAGATGCGTAGTTGAGACGGTCCACGTGTTCCGGCATTGTGCTGTGTTCGGCATTGTTCTTTTATTGAATGTGATATTACGTTAAGACATTTTCCCACTTATGTAAATAAATTTCTATATTTCCCGGACTCGCGTGCGTGCATATAACTAAGCGAAACTCAAGACATCTCTTTATTGATGTCTCGCGTGAACCGTAAACAAACACTACGAAGGGGCGTAACTAAACAGCTGACGCGGCGGATGGATACTTCTCTGAAGTACACGTGATGTTCACTTGTTTCCCGATCTGTCAAATCATCCCATCCTTAGGAAAATTGTTCTCTACCAGGGTCGCCATTCATTTTTTTTTTGAACCAATGGTTCATAGTGTTTGTATTTTAATAAAAATACTGTTTGGAAAGTATGCATGTATATTATTACACGTACAAACAAAAGTAAAAGGACATGGTTTTGTGATAAGGATATAATAAGGAAGAACTTAATGAAAATATAACTCTGTCGAGTCGCTGCACAAACAAAAGAAACGGAGCGGATAATTTCCTCGGCACAGTACACATTTCTCCCCCTCCCTTTGGACACACTCATTCTCGCAAAAGCTTAGCTTATCCATGATTAGGTACTTGACAGGTGTCGAGTATCTTTGATTCTCATAATACTTTTCAAAAAGTTCACTTGGAATCGAATGAAGAAGCTTTATGGAATGAGCGTTCAAGCCTGGTTGAGTCGCCTTGTGGCAAAGGCCTGCAGGTGAGCGATCTGTACGAGAAGAACGACTTGGGAAAGGAGGATGAAGCGCAGCCCTCTGCTGAGGAAATACTCCAGCAATTTCATGAAAGGGATCTCGGAACACCGCACCCAAAGGCTTCCTTCAACATTGTTTTTTTTTCAGTAGAAACTAAAAATCCTCCAGCACTGCAAGTCCAACCTCAAATTTCTAACATAGGCTGGGTCATTTCTTGCGAAAACTAGTGTTGCTAAAATAGCACATACTTTCTCACCCGTATTTTCACGCAAAATTACGCCAAAAGGAACGAAATGAGACCTGCACCAAAACCAACGAAAATGAGACCTGTACCAGTCTCCGAAACGTTTTTTAGAATATCCAACAACAATTTTTAATTCAAAACGATGGAGCCATTTTAAAAAAAAATTGAAAGTTTCCCATAGGCTTCAAGTAAAGTACCCCCAAAACTATTTTTTTTTTAAATTCAAAGAGACATCATTAATGTCGGTTGGGAAATATCAATTTTGGAGAAAATGAGCTGTACGCTTTAGCCGCTAGCGTCGTTCACAGAGGCACGGGCGGACGTTTTGCGGTCATTCGATTTTTCGGTATTAAGGACGCCCAAAACAAGAAATCTGGCTAAACCACGTGTTAGAGGATTTTTTTCTAAATTTAGTAACGGGATTTATCTACTTTTTCGTTCCCTGAGCTCGCCAATTAGAGTTTCTCTGCCGAAAATTCGCCGTTTTTTCGCACTGTATTACACAGCATTCTCTCTATTGCGTAAGCGGTACCTAGAAAGTAAAAAGAACACATCAGTATGTTCCACATAATATTAAAAGTCGATAATTCCTATAACATTTTGATCCTGGAAGCATTGAGTCAAAAGTGTGTGTGTGTGTGTGTGTGTGTGTGTTTTACCAATTTCTTCACATAGTGAGTATCATCGGGACCTTGTGTGCATTTCGAAGACTCGAGACGCTGCTGTAGCAAGAGCACCGCATTTCCGGTGGTTGGCCAGTAAGCTAGCTAGTAGGCTAAGGTTCTGACGATCTGAAATCGGGAGCGATCGCAAAACCGCCGCTCGCAATAACGGTTGTCGTCGTATTGAATTAATTTCCGTCAATTCACCCATATTCGCTTTTTGTCTTTTACAAAGGAAAAACATAGCTATTTTTCTTCGACAAAACTTAGAAATATCATCATCGCATTGCCTCATTTAAAGCGCGAAGTTCAGAAAAGTATAGAAGAAGATAATCGTCTAGCAACCCCTGTGCTTTTTGCTTCGTTTCGCAAACAAAAAATTATCACTATCGTTAAATATTTATCATTAATTGAGCAGAAGATGGTAATGTTTCGTTGTCCCCTACACTCTCTCAAAGTCTCACTGCTTTCCCCGATGATTCACCTGAATACAGGGATCCAATTGAATATACACACCCACGTACTACGTAAATGCATCAGTTTGCGATTTGTTCGACGAAGAAGTGTTTCGCACATCGACAGATAGGCTATCGCTTTCCCACCTGAACCGATGTCATTTGCAGTTTATTTCTTTCACGCTTTACGTAACAGGCGACCAATTACTGCATCGGCATCGGTGGAGACCTTACCTGGGGCCCTTATGTAGCGCGCGAACGGTGGCGGCAGGACAGGTGAATGGACGCGAGGGGAGAGACAGGTTATGTACGGGACACGGCGCTGAAACGAGATAGAGGGTCTGAGCGACGACGAGTTTACAAAATTGGATTTCGCAGAGGTTATATGAGCAAGCCAAGGGGGTTGCCTCAGTTAATTCTCCGTGCCAAGGTGAGTGGACATTATTACAAAAGGGGGTCAGTCTAGAAATTACGAGGTCTAAAAATTTGAACCTAGAAGTGAAGATTATACCCCCTAGATTCTCACGACATTGTAAAGATATTCATGAAGTTTCCCAATATTATTAAAATACTGTACGCCAAACATCACATTCATCTATCATCGAAAACCGGAGGCATGAAAAATCGAAATAACTTCTTACGTCGATTTATTGTTTTCAGATGGCGTTTTAAAATTACAGTGAACGGTCACTTTGAAAAAAGGACAAAAAATAGAGATGTATTTGAAAGGAAGAAAAACACATGTAAAACAAACAAGAATTATGAAGAAGAATGAATGAAGCAGAAGTACCATGAGTGAGCGGCGGAATCATAATATACAGTAGTAATATTGTACGAGGAAAGATAATACAGAAGTGAGGAAACGGAATCCAAAGCGAAAATGATAAATTGATGGTAATGTTAGAGCGAAGAGACAAATAACCCCCAAAAAATTGAGAGACTACTTAATGTCAAATCAGGTAAAAGGACAATCAGGTAAAAGGACGCCTTCCTTCGGAGGGGAAGTAAAGCCGGCAGTCCCATGCTAGTAGATTTACTTGCATGTAAATGATCCTCAAACCTAAATGACGCCTCTGAGCTAAATTGAAATCGCCTGTTTCTCGCCCAAGAAATACCTCCTTTCTCTGCTAGTTGGTGAAAGGAACCTAGCGAAATTTGCGTGATCAGACGGAAGAGCGGGCCTGATGGCCCGAGTCTCGCCACGTAAAATAAGGCATTAATTCAATTCAATTCAACAAAACGCAAGAAGCTGGAAATGTACACAGATAGAAATCGAGCAAACAGACGATATCCCCACGTACAACTGTACTCTCCTTCGCCCGACTGGATTCGGCGCCCTGCCGGGAGCCGCATTCGGAGACGCAGCTGTCTGCGCTTCGTTATCTAACACCACCTGGTATGGGATTACCTGGGGAAAAGGCTTTCAAAAAGGGTGCACATAATCCCTTCCACAGTTGGTGTAGGACAACAGTGTAAAATATTGTCAGGAGTGGGTCCGAGAGCAAAAAGGAAGCTAAAAATGGATAACTATAGTGTTTCTCAGGAATAGAGACCATATCTGTCCAATTACTGAATTGGCCGCGTATGTTCTTCACATTACCCGAAAACTTTGTGCTTCAGCTTGATAAAGGTGACCTTGTTCAACATGAGTTGGCTAGGACAGGTAAGGTACACCTAGGTGTCGAGGAATTGTAGATATAAGATTAACAAATCAGAATTCTCGGGAAAAGTTTCTCTAACAAGAGTCAAGATGTGTAGTTTTGAGTCTCACTGTGTCAGACGTACATTTTTTTACACGATACTACTAATCCTGACCTCGCTGACTCTCAGTTGACGCTTCTCTCCGAACTATTTTCAATTTAAACTCAATGGCACATCTAGGTCACGAGCTGAAAGGAGGGGGATACACTGTCAAGCAATCGGAAGCTTTGTTGCAACTTAAATGTTTGGTATTGGAGCCCCCGATTTGATGACAATGTTTAAATCGGAGTATATTTCCGAGTTGGCGACAAGGCTCCAAACTTCGACCTTCATAATTTACATGAAACAACTTTGAGTCTGCCCAAAGCGTAATTTTCCATACATTTTATGCCAATATACGTCATGCGAACACACAAGACACTCCACTATCGGAAAATCATGGCTTTATCCCCATCCTCTCGCTACTATGCGATTTAAGCGGGCACCTCTGACATTAGCCACATTGCGGTATTTATCCTTAAACAAACAAGGAGCTTCACATCAACGATCATTTTTTTCAAACGACACACATCCCTAGTGAAACACGGTGAAATGTGAACAATGAATTGGGTTTCCAACTATTTAATGTGAAAGGGGAGGAAAAAAAAGAGAAACGGAAGAAAGATGGTGAGAAAATGAATTACGAGAGACAGTAAGATTGATTTAAGGAAACGTAGCATCAAGGCCGAGAGTTGAGTAACGCTTTTGAGGGAAAAAATAAAAGACGTGGCTGGATCGCGCAACATCGAAGACGATGCTTTCCCAATTCTTCTCTTCTTTCATCTCATTCCTTTCGTATGCAGGGCCGACCATAGATTTCATGGGCACCGAGGCAATATTTGTAAGCCCCTTATCCCCTCAAATAACAAACAACCAAAACTTTCGTAGCTCATGGGAAATTTTTAATTATCAAAAATATTGATTCTTCATCCCGTAAATGCATGTCGCATTCGCGGCCCAGAATTTATTAATAAATTGAATGTACTTTAAGAGACACTAATATCAGTACTTACGATATTAATAATAATAATAACAATAATAATAATAAAGTGATAAAAATAATGATAATGATAATAATAATAATAATAATAATAATAATAATAATAATAATAATAATAATAATAATAATAATAATAATAGAAAAAGGAAGAAAATATAGAAAGAAATATAATTTTTTCAAAAGCACCCCAAAACCCCGGAACCTCGACATTTGCCAGGCCCTTCCCCTTGAAGGCGACCAAGTATTGCGACATAAAAAGGCGTGCGGCCAGACATAACGACGCACTATCATAACGAGCCGCTTATTACGGGCGTCTGCCTGAAGACGCTCTTGAAAGACGTCCACATGAAGCGCGTCACACACGAGATGGGAGGACGTGAAACGGGCGATATACTGCGCCTTCGAAAGGCGCGCGAAAGTGCCGCGTCAGAGGCCACGCGTCAATCGGCTTATCGGACGAATTACGACGTCTCGTGAGTCGCCTGAGAGTACCGCTGCGAGCAGTCGCTGCATTTAGCGATTCATTCGGTCCATTACCCCCGTTTACGACGACGGCGATGGTTATAAACTTCGGCCAGAGAATCGTTGGAGATCATAAAAGCTAAAAATGGGAATTGGAAGATACGATTAATGAAAATTAAGACACTCCCAGTATTTGATAAAGACCCAACTTCGCCGACGTGACCTTGATAATAACATACTAGGAATATCGAGTCATAGGGAAATAAAGAAACATAAATCCGCAAAGACTTAAAGAGGTTCACTCCACAAAATTTGAGAATACAATTTATCCTGTTAATATAATGTGAATGGTTAGTTGAGAATGTTTCAGCTCTTCGAAAGAAATACAAATTCTTCCATTTTTCTTAATAACCATCTTATAACTTCAAAAATTCTCATTACTATTTACTTCAAGATCTTACTTGACATATTTTAATTTATTTTTCACATACCCATAAGCCGCGTTTTTTGAAGAATAGAAGAATACAATCAGAAAATGTAATTCCTTATTCTATTTATTTATAACCTTTTCTTCACACGCACCAGGCGTAGCGAATGCTTGAGTCTGGTAAATTAATTATAATGACTATTCCATTCGTGAAATTAAAACCAATAGTGTTTAACTACACATATAAAATGTTCCAAACAGAGCGGTGTATCTCGAAACATTTATTGCTTTTTCTATCCAATTTTTCTTACCGCCTCTCCCTACTGGCTAATAATGAGGTGCGATTCATCTATCTTAGGAGGCAGTACGTATCGATAATTGTGTTGATAAGTAATAAACCGCGTATGTACAATATCATAACCTCTCTGATTTTAACATGCTTTAGTTTTATTATTTGATGCTTTATTTTTTTATTTCATGTTATTTTCAATATTTGATGCATTTTGGAACTGTTGGACGTAATTTCATTCATGGAATACTCTTATTAAATACCACTCGTACTTTGGAAATTCTCAGATAAATCCCCCCCCCCCCACGCTTCGCGAGTGTGCAATTTATCGACAATTTCCAAAACACTCGTGGTACTACCTCCGATAACGACAATGGAGCAACAGTCGAGCAAAAAGAAACATTGTAATACCGGTCAAACATTATTAGGGTTTTTCTGTTGAAATTTCATCATTTCCCCCGGAGCATTACATAACTTTCTCCACACTGCATAGGCAGTAGCGGGAGAGTAAAAATTGAGCAAAAATAATTTTGTACCGATTAATAAGTTGTACAAAGGAATATAGTTTCATAAACCTGTGAACATTTTTCCTGATTTCCAAGGATTCTTCTCCAAATTTCTACAAAAGTAAAAATTGAGCAAAAATAATTTTGTACTGATTAATAATAAGTTGTACAAAGGAATATAGTTTTATAAACATGTGAACATTTTTCCTGACTTCCAAGGATTCTTCTACAAATTTCCTGATTTCTTTCAGACAATTCCAGAGTAATGAAATTCCGCGATTTTTTCTGGTTTCCTATGTTTTTCAGAAAGTGGCCACCCTGAGAGCGTCAGCCAGCTCTACGGACGGACGTTCACTGGGCGGGCGGTCCAAGTGCCGGAGCGTGGGCGGCGCGGGATGCGCACCGCATGGCACGGCGCTGCGGCTGACTCTCGTTCTGGGAATCCCCGACAGTGTCAGTCCGGCGTCGTTCCTCGAAGCCTCGGATAATGGTTCATCCACAGAGCCTGTGCCCTTCTGCGAAGCGCTCACAGGGCGCTATCTGTCACGCGGATGTTCATGGGAAAGAGACTTTTTGCACCGCGCGAATGATCTTAGCATCTACCACCTGAAGTCCCGTGAAAAAACGAAAGTTCTGCAAATTGAGACACTACGGGTTTCTGGCCGGATCCGACGCCGAGTCCCTGGCCGAAGAGATAAAAGGCATTGACAGATTGCAACGTTACGAGACAAAAGGCAAAAACTTAAGGGATTTACACTCAATGCCCAGCACGGACAGAAAGGTATTGCAAAAACACACACAAAAAAAAAAAAAAAATAAAAAAAGCCTCTGTGCATGCCTCAACTCAATTTCCAACTCGAAATGATAGCGGAGCCCGCTAATGCGCTGGATTTAGCGCGCGACTTACATCGCATGTAAATCTATCACTTGGCCATGCTATTTCCGGTTTCTTCCCCACTGTGGCGGCAGAGTATGCTGCAAACTGTGTGTTCCCGTGATGCGCCATCTTATTGGTGGAATTAATGTCTAAATACAATTACAAATATTTATATAAATAATATTAGTTATATTCATTTAATAAGTTCTCGGTGGCTCGTGGGTTAGCTTTCTCGCTTTTCACGGCGCAACTACGGGTTCGAGTCCCGGTCGGGACAAACATTTTTATTTCACCGCTTTCCTTGCAATGTCCCAGTAGCTGTTGCTGTGTGACGATGAGAAAGCTCACTTCTCAGGAATGAGAATGCCAGAATACAGCATAGGGATAGCAATGTACTAACCACACGTACCCCTTAACCCATAGCGGCAAGGCCGGGACGCTGCTGGTATGCCTTAGCTCGTAAAGAGCTGTTGTGCCAAAGAAAGAAATAATAATATAATATACATCTAACTATATAATTATTTATAAAGATCAGTGGTTGGTGGGCAGTCGAACAAAGGCGAATGAAGGTGGACGGGGCACTATGAGTATTTAGCGCACATTGTGCCGCTACAGTTAGCATCGTCTTCCATTTCGACCTAAACGTTGTGCAGAAACTCTTTCACGACTTCTCGCGCTGTAGGTTCCGAGATGCTGTGCGCTTCGCTCTGCGAAAAATCCCTAAAGCCTGTTTTACACGGTCATTTTTGCATCCTTTTTTCGTCATTTTTCTGTACAGTAAATGGATGGAAAAAAGACGTTCGTTTCTACGCAGAATGTTTCGGTGCCGAAACTGGATGAGTGTTTTACACTGTCATTTCTGTCTTTGTACGTAATCATGAAGAAAATACTTCCTCCGGACGCCGCATGTAGCGCTGAAGTTCAAACATTTGAACATCGCATCTGTGGTAACAAATAAAGTTAGGTTAGGTTAGGACTGAGCTCGGATGCGACAATAGTATGCATAATTTATTTCTCTTTACATAACCACTTCACATTACAATTCAACACATCAGAACGCTCTCAGGCAACTACAAAATGATCATATCGCTCTACACGCATAACAAACTAGAGAAAGTCCCGTAAAGTGCCGCCAGGAGCGCGGTAGTCAAACTGGATGAAATCTGTACCGAAAAATTAAACATGCGTCATTTTTTCGTACAAATTACATCCAGTCTGGCCTGTATCTTTTCTGTACCGGCGAAAAATCATGAAAAAATGATCGTGTAAAACAGGCTTAAGGAAAGCATCGGGAACGCGCTTGATGAAAGCCTCCGAGGAGAAAATGTCCCAGCCTGCACCTGATCACTTGCCTCGTCGCGTGGGGCTGAGAGGAGGTCCCTGCGGACGGCGAGGTTAATGAATTTCTCCGGTAGTTCCAAGCAGTAACAGAAACGTCCACAGAAGAGAGAGATCGCGGGATATTTCCTCTTTTTTTTAAAAAAAATTTTTTAGTATATCTTTATTAGTGAACGAATGTACATAGTTCAGTATTATGTATACTACATCATATTTATTTTTATGACTTATATTTAACTTAAATGCTAATCTTACAACTAAATCTAAATACACATGAATAGGAAACTCACAGAGCACCTATGTGATTAATTGAGTTCTGAAAATATGCTGAGGAATGAGTCTAATGGATATCTATTTTTTATTCTTGTTGGGAGCTGGTAGGAGGTGGCTAGGCCGTAATGGGTGGCTTGGGTTATTGTGTTTATTTTGGAGAAGAATCTTCTTCTCTTGTATTCTCTCGTTTAATTATTGTTGTAACTCTCTGTGTTGCCATCTGCAACGATCCGTAGAGGGGCGATAAATGCACTGATATTAAATTAGGGGAGGTCGTAACCTTGCAGTTGTTTCAAAGCCCTCTCTAAACTGCTCTAAAATCACAATTTCAAATTAATTATAAAATAATTACGAATTGCAATTTAATTGTTACTTCTAGTAAATTGCAAATATTGTCATTCAATGTAGTAGATGGAAATATACTTGATATACATGCACTTCGGCAAGTAGTTTTTAGTATCAATTGCTAGCGGGAATTGTTAGTTAGTCGACATTATACGTGACTAGGATCTAACTTCAATGCTTGTGTCATGAAATCTAAGTGCATATACATACGTGGGGAGCGTTTCAGTTTTCATGCCAATAATCTGAATCATATGTATATCTGTTTTGATCTGCACATGACAAGGCCAGCTCGTTTAGTGCTGATAGTAACTTCTCCAGTCCCGCGTATTTGGAGCAGATCGCATTTGGGATGTCTGATAGGCTGAACATCATGGAAATTAACAAAATTTTTCACTAAATATATCAGCTTGAAAATTCTATTTAATACAGGAGAGAAAACGGATATTTAAGAACCAAGCATTGAACAAAATTGTTATCATACTTGGATAACTGAAAAAATCAACCACGTTTAGCTCTTAAAATGGAAGAGATGATCCAGATTTGCGTAATCGCCACTGCTGTGTTCGCTTAGTAAGCCTCACAGTCACTCTCCATTTAAAAAGAATCTCGCACAAGAACGGGCCATCTATGAGAAGAGTCTGTGACGTCATATTCATTAACAAGGACAGTCACCAGCACTTCCCGGCTGCTAGCCACAGTGCGATGACTACACATTCTCTCGTCTCGACCTCGCTGAAATTAAATCGCAGCAAATCCCGAAAGCGGACAAGCAAGAGAGCTTGCTACCTCACCATCACTCTCACTCTCCGCCCTTCCCGCGCCATTGCGACCGATTTGCATGCTGCCAGAGGCAATTACACGCGGCTGGCGGCTTCCGCCTAACCGCCGCGCCGCACGTGGGTGCCCCGGGCCGCTCCGCCCCGCCCCACGCCGCTTCATACCGCGCAACTCCACCCCCTGCCGCTCCGCCCCGCCCTGCCGTGCGTCGTTTCACCTTGCGCCGCCCCGCGTCACCCCGCGTCGCTTCACCCAGCAAAGCTTTACTCAGCGACGCTTCATCTTGCGCCGCTTCGCCCCGCGCCGCTTCACCCCGCACCGTGCCGCTTCACCCCGCCCCGCGCTGCTTCACCCCGCCCCGCGCCCCTTCACCCCATCCCGCGCCGCTTCACGCCGCCCCGCGCCGCTTCACTCCGCCCCGCGCCGCTTCACCCCGCCCCGCGCCGCTTCACCTCGCCCCGCGCCGCTTCACCCCGCCCCGCGCCGCTACACCCCGCCCCGCGCCCCTTCACCCCATCCCGCGCCGCTTCACGCCGCCCCGCGCCGCTTCACCCCGCCCCGCGCCGCTTCACCCCGCCCCCGCGCCGCTTCACCTCGCCCCCGCGCCGCTTCACCCCGCCCAGCGACGCTCCGCTCCGCGCGCTTCGCCCCGTGTCGCTCCGCCACTCCACACCACCCCGCTCTGCGCCCCACCCCGCCCCGCGCCAGCTCCAGGTTCCACGCGGTGAGCAAGCGCTGCGTTGGCAATACGAAGCGGCCGCCTTGACTCCCCGGGGGCAATTAGAATCAACCGCACGCGTCTGTCAGACGCCGAGATCTAATTCGGCGGCGCCGCTCCGGGAGACGAGGCAATGGGTGGGGCGCTTGTTGGTGCGGGATGGGGCTGGAGTAGACGGGTGGTGAGAGCACGGACACAGGGATGGGTGCGAGTGGGTTAGTCGAAGGAAGGTGGGGTGGAAGATTTGGTTAGGTTTCGTTAGGTTTCGGTGGGGCGGGGAGGGGCGGGGTGCGTCGGGGCGGGGGCGGGTGGTTTTGGGCGTAGTGGGGCGGGGTGGGGCGGGGAGGGGTGGGGTGGAGCGGGATGGAGCGGGGTGGGGCGGTGAGGGGCAGGGTTGTGTGGGGTGGGGCAGGGTTGTGTGGGGTGGGGCCGGGCGTGGTGGGGCGGGGTAGGGCGAGGTGGGGCGAGGTGGGGCGAGGTGGGGCGAGGGGGGGCGAGGGGGGGCGAGGGGGGGCGAGGTGAGGCGAGGTGAGGCGTGGTGGGGCGAGGTGTGGCGAGGTGTGGCGAGGTGGGGCGAGGTGGGGCGAGGTGGGGCGAGGTGGGGCGAGGTGTGGCGAGGTGTGGCGAGGTGTGGCGAGGTGTGGCGAGGTGGGGCGAGGTGGGGCGAGGTGGTGCGAGGTGGGGCGAGGTGGGGCGAGGTGAGGCGAGGTGAGGCGAGGTGGGGCGAGGTGGGGCGAGGTGAGGCGAGGTGGGGCGGGGTGGGGCGGGGTGGGGTGGCGTTTGGCGCGTCCTCCGTGTGGGATCGCACGCGCAATTCGGCGCGGGTGGATAATTAAATGAGGCGCCTTTGAATCCGAGGCGCTGCGCCGCGCGAGAGACACTGACTGTGTGCGAGAGCGGAGTGCCCTGCTCCGGGGTTCTGGGCTGCTTGATTCCTGTTTGGCGTTATGTGATTTGAAGATGAGCGTATGAAACAAATGCCGATGGGTGATAAAAATGTAGAATTGCAATGGATAGGAGTGGTTTATGGAGCGAAAATGGAGTGTTTAGGTGAGAGCAATGGATAGTAAGCGGAGGAGGAACAAATCTTTTGTTCACAAATGTTTATAATTTAAGAAATGTACTACAGTAAAAGACAAGTGTAAAAAGTTTAGGCGCTCAAACATCGTGGGCAAATTACACTACTCCCACCCTATAGGTTACATACGAGTACATCTAGGAACAATTTGGTGCTCCAGGACGGTTATAGTTCTACGACGGTCGTTTTTAAATTGATTCATTGGATTAACAACGCCGAGTCTGTGAAGACGTGTGATGTATACGTAAGCTTCCGCGGCTCGAATCCATGAATTCTCGGCTATCCGGGAGACGCCGCGTCGTTGGCTGGGGTGCCGACGTTTCGCCTGACATATCGCAGGCTTCCTCAGGGCAGTGAGTTCCCCTGAGTGAGGAACTCACTGCCCTGAGGAAGCCTGCGATATGTCAGGCGAAACGTCGGCACCCAGCCAACGACGCGGCGTCTCCCGGATAGCCGAGAATTCAAGACGTGTGATGGCAAGTATGCCCGTTGACCATATAATCGAAAGAGATATTACAATTTATTATTACAGTCATGTTTATTGAACATATCACAATATATTGAATATGAACATATTTATATCATATAAATGCTTTTCAAAGTAGTTTGCATAATTTACAATCCAAAACGCCAGAACGTTTTTACTTTTCGTATTATGAGCTTTTTCAAAAAATGACATATTTATAAGTTGGACGTTAAGTAGGTATTCATTTTGGACGTTTCGATCTTACCTTAAATTGTTTAACTATAAATTAAGTGTTTTTTTGTCAAGAAATGCTACATTAATTCCTTTACAACAGATGTTAGCACATTTCACTTTTTACTGCTTTTAGGAAAAATAATAAATAAATGGGGGAGTCGATCTCTGAACGGTAGTGGGTTTAAACGGAGCGGACAGTGGGCTGCTGGAGTGGGAGGTTTTCTGCCGCAAGCGTTGAGGCATTCGGGGAGGGGCAGGGGGGGCGGCTTCGTTACGCCGTCTTCTACCGCCCCGCGGGCGGTCGTCTTGGGGCGCCACGCGCGCTCGCCTGCCCCGCCCCGCCCCCAACCCCATCCCAATCCCACCCCCACGGCCGCCTGGTCGCCTTCCGGCGAGCACGGGGCAATAGCGCGCCCCGCCGCCCCCCGCCGCCCCGCCACCCCCACCGCCCCCGCCGCCATGCCGCCCCGCCGCCATGCCGCCCCACCGCCCACCGTCCACGCCGCCCCCACCGCCCCCTCCGTCCCCCGCCGCCCCCGCCGCCTCGCGCCCCCCGCCGCCCCGCCGCCCACGCCGCCCACGCCGTCCCCCGCGCCCCCGCCGCCTTGCGCCCACGCCGCCCGCCGCCCACGCCGCCCCCGCCGTCCCCGCCGCCCCCGCCACCTTGCCGCCCCCGCAGCCCCCGCCCCGCCCCTGCACCGCACGTGCACTTCTCAATGGGACAGCGCGCGTCGACGAGACTCTTCAGCAGCTCTTGAGCGAGTGCGTCCGCGGCATTGGAGCGACAGACACGTGGACGGTCCAATGCAGCGCTGACGCGTTGGAAGCTACGCCGAGTCAAAAATGAACGCTCGTGCGAGAGGAAACGGGAAAATGAAAAGAACAAGAAAGAAACGTGATAATCAAAGATCACGTATATTCACGTATGGGAAGATTTAAAATACAATAAAGTTGAGATTCCTTGTTTTTATTGACAGCCAAATTAAATTAAAGCCATTTAATTAAACATGTTTCACATTTATTTAGACTCCACGCTTTACTCGTTATACACTATAGAGTTCATTGTACAATACCTGCACTGTGTAATAACTATGTGTACTCTCAATGAACTGTATAGTGTACGACGAGTAAAAGTGAAGTCTAGACAAATCTGCAACATGTGTAATTAGACTAACTTTTATTTAATTTGGATGGCAATAAAAACAAGGGGCAAGTAAACCTCAGATTTAATAATTAATGCAGTCTTAGAAATTAAACTTAAAACACAATAAATATTTTACGAATAGAAATATGCTTGGTTCTCAGAAGTACTGAGGAAATTAGGCGAAAAATGAAGAGAGAAAAATAAAACTTAATAATAATATGACAAAAATAAATACAGATCGACAAGAGACACGAACAAATCACTTTGAGAAATCATCACGCATGCGTTAGTTCAGATAATATGAAAAACTTAGTTTTCAAATCAATTGTAGAAGGAATCTTCAGAACTCACGAAAAAGAAAACGTCCATTTTGATAATGAAGCACCAAGGGGTATTGTTACATGAAATATGAAAACGTTCCTCTCCTTGGGAAATTAAATTTTGGTAACTGGATATCGGGATTAACGTCTTTGGAGAAATCCCGATCGTAAAACACAAAGCAATCACAATAGCACTAGAGCAATACGATTAAAATGTACATGAAACTATAAGTTACAAAGTTCACTGTAGAGAAGAAAATAAACTAACCCAAAACTTTGTGACAAATGGAAATTTTATATTTATTATTTTCTTAACATTAATTTTCATTAATATTAATTGTTCTCTCAAAACAAATGTTTGGTAGGGCGAAATTATTTTCTGGGTGACTGCAAAAAATGAAATAGAGATTGACCGTAGCAGTGCAACAACCAAAGGACGAGATGACGGCAACCAATAGGAAATGTAAACATGATTGGACTATACAAGTATTCCCACCCACGTGAAAATTACGTTGGTGCTTCTAATGCGAAATGAATGCATTCATTTTGAATCCCCCTCTGACGGCGAAAAGCCCAAGGACATATGCATAGAATTTCAAATGAAAGCAGACAAGACACGAGCATACATTATTAGTCGTTTTGCAGTATTTTCATACAGAGTGAGCAAACGTTCCTTTGTATGAGTGGAGCGCCCGCGCGAGATAAAATGTGCCGAGATCCTGCTCAATACAGGCGTTTTTGCATCGTGTCGGTGGCACCACATAAGTGAGTAAGCAAGTAACGAAAGAGAAAGATCGCAATTTTATATTCGTCAGTTTTTTTACATCCTGTAACGCAGCCTAGCATCAGATCATTCCATACACCAGAAAGTTTAAATTGAGCTGTAGCAATTCTACAAATAAATAGTTTGTTTAAGTATTGAAACATTAGATATTGCATTGGATATTGTATAATAGGAAAGATAATGTTTTGTTATAATTGGAATATTGTGAACGAGCAATGTACGTAATTTACACGCGTAAATTAACTTTCAATACTGACGAATATTTTGAAACTACGGGAACTGCGGAATACTGCACATTCGTTATTTTATAACGTTGCAAACGTGAATTGAACTATTACGTCTCACTGAAAACAATGAAAAGGACAACAGTCCAGAAGTATGACATTAATAAGCGAATATGCTGCATTTGCTAACTTCCAACTCACGCGCTTTACACAAAGTGCCTAAGATGTAGAGAAACTAATGTATTACATTTATTTTATTCATTAATTAACTGTATACGTCATAAGAGATTTTAATATATTAAATACAAATAATGGATTTAAATTGATAGCAAAAATAAGTGAAGTAAGGGGCACGATTTTTTTATTAACTCAAACCATGTTTTGTTATCTGGAAAAGTAAGAATATTTGCATTCCTTACTTATACATGGAGCCCACGGTGATTGTAATTGTGGTCTACCTCATTTCATGGCACAAAAGACAAGAGTGCGTTCTGTTTTTTCTACAAATCGTTTATTTAAAAATTACTTACAGAAAATATTCTAAGTGCAGGACAAATATTCATCGGGATAAGTTCTCGTCTTCACATTAGCTTCTAATTAATGTTACCACAACGTTCTCTCGCGTACAGCTGCCACAGTTTAATTTGTTTACCCAACATTCGAGGTGAGAGGACAGTACATCCAGGAACGAATAACAACTTATCAAAATCTTCGCTTGCAAACTTAGTTTATATCCCAATCTCCATTTATTTAAACTCAAAATGTTCAAAAGTAAACTGTCATAGAGAATGACACACCCAAGAGGAAGGAGGCTCAGAGATCCCCCAAACCAATGACACTTTCTCAGGCATGCTATTTCTCCTATTTTTCTGTAGTGACTAAAGATAGTCAGTGCCTCTACCGAATACCTTAATCATCAAATTGAAATTAATTTTTAATTCAGACAAAAGAGAAATTCTTTATCGGAAGTCGGCTGGTCACTACACCGTAGAAAAATGCCACTTTCTACACGGGCCATTGGCATGGCAGAATGCACGTGTCATCGATTTTCTTGTGTGCCATCTACTACTCGTGAATATTGCTCATTAGGGGTGTTTCCCCCCTTAGGCAAAGAATGTCGTGGGCTCGTTGCTTTCGGCAGACAGCCTCGTGGCTGTTGAGTCCTGCTGTGCGGCAGAACGGCCATGGCCTCCCCGCACGTGGAGTTCGCAGAATATTCCTTTCCATGGCGATGGATGTGTATGTGTACGCGTCGCAGTGACCCTGTCGGCCGCGCGCACGTGCAGGGGGGAACCTGGTCAAGGCCTCGCTGAAAGGAGCTGCCTGGCTGGCGCCCCGTGAAGAGCGCCCTTCATTAGAGAAAATTACTTTCCCATCCACCCACCTCCCTCAAAAAGATATAAAAGAGAGTGAGATGGAGAGGGAGAGGGAGAGAGAGAGGGAGAGAGAGAGGGAGAGAGAGGGGAGAGAGAGGGAGAGAGAGGGAGAGAGAGAGGGAGAGTGAGGGAGAGGGGGGAGAGAGGGGGAGAGAGGGGGAGAGAGAGGGAGAGAGAGGGAGAGAGAGGGGGAGAGAGGGGGAGAGAGGGGGAGAGAGGGGGAGAGAGGGGGAGAGAGGGGGAGAGAGAGGGAGAGAGAAAGGGGAGAGAGAGGGAGAGGGAGAGAGGGAGAGAGAGGGAGAGAGGGAGAGAGGGAGAGAGAGGGAGAGAGGGAGAGAGAGGGAGAGAGAGGGAGAGAGAGGGAGGAGAGGAGGGGGGAGAGAGGGAGAGAGAGGGGGGAGAGAGGGAGAGAGGGAGAGAGAGGGAGAGAGAGGGAGAGACAGGGAGAGAGAGGGAGAGAGGGAGAGAGAGGGAGAGAGAGGGAGAGAGAGGGAGAGAGAGGGAGAGAGGGAGAGAGAGGGAGAGAGAGGGAGAGAGAGGAGAGAGAGGGAGAGAGAGGGAGAGAGAGGGAGAGAGAGGGAGAGAGAGGGAGAGAGAGGGAGAGAGAGGGAGAGAGAGGGAGAGAGAGGGAGAGAGAGGGGGAGAGAGGGGGAGAGGGAGGGGGGAGAGAGGGGGAGAGAGGGAGAGGGAGGGAGAGGGAGGGAGAGGGAGGGAGAGGGAGGGAGAGGGAGGGAGAGGGAGGGAGAGGGAGGGAGAGGGAGGGAGAGGGAGGGAGAGGGAGGGAGAGGGAGGGAGAGGGAGGGAGAGGGAGAAATCAAGGACTCTTGTTTATGGAAATGCCAGTTTAATTAAGTCTGATTATTTAATTAATTAACATTTTCATATGCTTCCCTGATTGGACATGGCATCGCTTGTACAGATTTTCTCGAGATTTTTTTATAGATTTTTCGAACTGTGTGTACCCAAAAGGTGCATAACAAAACGAATTAAAAAGTTATTCAGAAAATGCGTATTTCTTTAACTAAGTAGCTGGTGGAAGAATACCAACAGAAATTATTAAGAAAAATTAACTAGTTCCGAAGTACATGGTTCATTAGCATTGAGGAACGCTTTTTGTCTCGTAATACCACAGGTTCTTAATTTAGATCTGCACATAAATTAAACAGAATGCACGTATGTGTGTCTCATATCGATGCAGGAACTACTCGACCGATTTTGCTGAAATTTTCACACATTGTTCTTATTACTATCACGAGTATTTAAAGAGTAGCGAGAATGATATATCGCACATATGGAAGCGTGGTTTTTGCGAAGTTAGTCGACGAGGTGGGCTCTACGCCGTTCCTAGAGGACGAAACTTCACGCTTGAAGTGCGATCTGTGGATATCATGTTGAACTACACACCTCGTTTTGATTCAATATCGAATACCCTCGAAGTTGCTATTCAGAAAGCAGGACGTTTGAACCAAATGCTGGCCGTGCACAACATTATTCAATATTTGATTTTTAAACTGTAGAGTAAAATAGTAAAGTGTAGTTAATTCGTGGTTAAAATGCAGTTAATACGTACTGAATCTTCACTAAATAAATTGATTTTGAGGTTGAATTGTATTTATTTAATACCCTACAATGTCGAAGCATTGCTCCTTTCTGCAATAACCCAAAACATTGACCTTTTTTCTGGCATTGTATTAAGCAATTTGATGTTTCTTCAGAATAGTACACCGGCGACCCCGAAAGAATGTGGAAGCCAGAGATCGAGGACTCCGTTTCGAACGGACGTCACGAAGCGGCGTGCCAAGAATGACGTCATAACACGGGTCCTCTTCCCAAAGGACAGCGACGCTGCGACCTATCTAAAAATACATTTTTATCTATTTTCGAGTGCCAAGTTCAAAATACCGAGCACGTCGAAACCTAATTTTAAGTTCCCGTCTCTCTGATTAATGGTCCCTTTGTTATTTGTTGTTAATCACGCGAGGACACCGGTTGTCGACGCTCGCCACTAAATGTTCTGACGTCCGCTCGTTCAAAAGAAGAAACCCCTCAACTAGCCATGCAGCAAGTACGCAGCAACCTTTCCTTCATTTTCGCAACACATTTTTTGAAAATCATTTTTCATTTAACTCCCATAAACAACAGAGGTCATGAGCGACTTATACATTAATAAAAAGCAGTTACAATTCAGTTAATTTATCAATATTTTGGCAAAATTGTATAACTTTTTCTTGGTATCACGGCAAAGTAAAAATTACACTGAAATTTTCATTTCCTATGCACTTGTTTTTTCCTTCATTGGGAATGGGGCATTCCAAAAGGATGTGTTTTATTAATAGAATAGTATTTCAGGGAATACAAGTAGGTTGTGAAACTTTTTCAATTAAAAATTTATGAGAGAGTTTAGAATGATTTGATCTAATTCTTGTTAGAGCAACTTGATCTTCATGATTCATTGAGAGATTTGTTACAAGTCCAAAAAAATTAGAAAAAAATTTATGAGTTTCGCTGGATTTTTCATTTAGCCATGATTTATGTCTTGTTTATTTGATTTTTTCTTAATGTATTTCCAAATATATTTAACTATAATTTTCGGATGGATGGTTTTTTTACACATTACTAAGTATAGCGAATAAACAGAAAAAATTCTCAAGATAAGCGAGACCAATTTCTTGACCAAAATTGATAAATCAACAACTTTGTTTGTAAAAACAATAACATAAATGCATTTTTTTGTTCAAGTTCGAAACTAATTTACACGTGTACACCAACCCCACCAAGGAATACTAGTTATAATCTAAAAATTCAACAAATGATGTTCAATTCTGCGATGGTGTTCCAAGTATTTTTAAGTTGCTCCAAGTATTTTTTAACTCCTAGGATGGAATTAACAGGATGGTTGTCATCCCAGATTACAAACAAAACAGCTCATTCGTAGGTTTCCATAGTCTAACGGTACTACATTGGTTCAATGAGAGAGAGTCGTTGCTCCAAAATATCTATATAATATAGTATTTATTCTTCCTATAAAAATTATAATACAATACCATATGCAATTACTTTAAAATGTACGTTGTTATTTCCAACACCAATGATGTACATTACCCCCAAAACTATTTAGCATTGCACCTTCCTTATAACTTATAAACTTAAGAACAGATTACAAATATTTAATGTCTAATCACTACAAATACGAGTACACAGATTACACAATGATGTCCAACTAACAAGAATACTACAGGTACAAAAATTCCTTTACTGATTTTGAAAACATTCAGGATACAAATTAAAGTTTGTGATGTTGCCGGCGAAAGGGGCCCACTTGCTACTGGAAGTATACTACACATCAGAAAGGGTTATCTCACCGTAATGAAGTTAGCACGTGAGCGGTAGCCGAAATCCGTCCAAACAAACGTGATGGCCTTGCAGCTGGTGCGGGAAATGGCGGCGACGGTCTCTGGCTCAAATGGGTCGCCCTTCGACACAATCGGGTTGCACTTCAGTAGAACCAAACTACCAATGTAACTTTTAGAGATTGCTGAGAGAATATGTACTAAATTGCTTCCCGGGCAACACTGAACCGACTGGCTCGCTTAGAAAAACAACGCTAGGAACTTCCTCGTACGGGTTGGGGCACACCACTTCTTAAAACTGTTTGAGATCTGAACACCACGGTGACCCAAAACATTCGAACTACCTTGAATGAATAGAGACGCTGGACCCGTTCGCAACGTTTTCCACGTCACGATTCCCGTTTACCTGGTGGTTAGGGAATCGTAACGTCATAAAGTTTCTGCTCGTTCCCCGCTCAATTCGAACGAGCTCGATCCAATCTTAATAAAGCTACGTTCTGATTGCATGATTTTTGTGCCTTTTTCACTCCCGGGCGGAGGGGATTCGGACGCATCCACCAAAGTTTTTGTACATGGAGTGTTGGGGGGGGGGTGAACTCCCCAGTAATCTGTATATTATCTATTGAATAGCCACCCCTCCAATAATTTGATGATGTATCGCCTATGGCTTTGTTTGCTGGTTTACTGGATAATCTGGGAGGAAGTCAAATCACATAGCACTGCAATGAACGGATACGCCTTGCATGAAAATGGATGCGGAATTTTTATTGAAATTGAACTATAAAACAATGTACAAAATATGTGAAAAAAGACAAAGAGAATGAAATTATGATATCAATGCAATGCTAAAGCTTCAATCATAAACTATATAAATAAAAAATCCATAGTGATAGACAAGTTAATTCTTTGCGAATCCTAAAGTTAGTCTCTACTATGCCCTGATTAAGGGAAATATCTGTAGGCTTTCTGCTTAAGAGCTTCAGTAATATATTTAACGCACCAGCTTGCAGCATGTGAACTTTCACGGTTACAGCTTATGGTTATGTTGTGTGTATGTTCACTTTCACCGATGTGAATGGTTCCTTTAATAATATGGCACCAATCTTTTACGTATACATTTCATGGTGATGTTGTATATAAGTTAATTTATGCTCTTACAAACTATATTAGTTTCTGGCTAAGAAAACGCTCAAAGTTCTTTGGAGCTGCGGTAGACCTTGGCGTGTTGCACATAGATCATGTTAACGTGAGCACGTCAGTTTGCAGCTTGCAAAGTTTAACAATTTCAGCGTAGGTTTATGTTCATGTGTACATTCACGCTGATCGATGTGAATGGTTGCATTCAATTTTGTGGAACCAAGCGTTTGTGATTACATTATGCTTACGTTTCTTTAGGAATGAGACATTCATCATCAAGAGAACCGTTCAGTGAGGCGCGCCCAATTACTTTGCCGACTCAAATCGATATCGAAAGACTGAAGTTTTCGAAAAAAAGAGAATAAGGAAACAAAACATTCGTAATCCCTACAATAATACTTTTTATTTTCTTCCGTAAGTTAACAGATAGTAAATGGTCATTTCAGCCACTTTGTGTCTTCATGTCGGCCAACCGCAATTTTTTAGCAATTCAATTTTGCCTTTCTATAATCGCGTTTCGATTATACTATGGGTCAACCAATGACTCTATAGGTGCTAATGGGGAATACTAAGGTAGACTTTGGTCCGATTGTAAAAAGGCGAAACATTTATTTTTCATTGGGACATGGATTCTAACTACTGGAGGCAACAGGACAATCCCCCAACTATTACCCTTATACCCTTCATGAATTCCATTAATTTTGTGTGAAGGGCAGACCGTGAGAAATGAACTCCTTTCGCTACGTGTGTTCAAGTGATTTTCTCTGCGCTACGAAGCAACACATTATTGACGATGCAGAGGTCAAAAGGGCCGGAATTCGCGCCAAAAGGCATTGTCATTGCGAAAAAACAATGAAGGAGTTATATAGTCTGTTGTGTCGGTCGGATTTTCGAATTTAAAAGAAAATTTATCATTGCAGTATCGTTATTCATAAGTGAATTATTTGAAGTAGATTTGTTTTTTGTTTCGTGCTTTAAATCATAGGCATCATTACATTATATTTCAAAAGAGAAGTCCAATCAATATCTAAATAGTACACTTTAACACAGACATTACATTTCAAGGACGTCAATGGTTATTTAGTAACTAGTACAAAAAGTGAGTGTTTGGCGTACGAATATAAAGTTAGCGGTCGAAGCGAAGAAAGAAGCTGAGTCCGGCATTTTTAAATGAGTATGCCAAAGACACTTTTGTACGATATAACGGTAGTCATTTGAAGCTAGCGCCCCCGATTGCCCGACCTGTCTTAATCATTGTGACAGTGTGAGTACGAAGTGCATAAGTTTGAAAGATTTTTAGTTTAATTACGATTACGTTTACTCACGTTTCGCAGAGTGATTAAAATGTTTTCGTTTGATCGTTAGTAACTTTTTTATATGGCTGGGAAGGTGAGTGATTGATTACGCAAATTATGAAATTTAAAAGAATCGTTTTTTTTCCATTTCCTCGGAATGAGAAGTTGTATTACACGAAGTCCATAAGTCCTTTCAGCCTTCGTGTTGTCTTATTATGAAAACACTTATTATTTTTCGATTAATTATTGATTTTTAATTATGAAATCACTGTCTTGTATTGCTTGTGGTATTGTACATTTATTTTTATATTTTAAAAATATAAAAATGTAATATATAAATATTAAAGAAAAATAATGTTAGTAATATTGTAAATAATATGCTTGTTAGAAACCACAGAACTCCGGAACGTTTTGTTTATGAACTGAAATTTGAATTTGTTGCCGATTTTCCAGGTCACGTCAGCAGGTTCGCTAAAGGGCAGTTGTCTCCCAATAATAGTATGCGAAAGATTGAAAGTGTCCTGTATTGTCTGTATAATATTTACACCACCCATACCAAAGTAATACTTTTCAATCAATAAACAGTCAAGGTAAGCAGTAATTTCGAAGTACGAATGCTGAAACAAGATGAGAACACGAGACACGAACGTGGCCCGGTTTGTTGTGTCTATTTTTTCAAAACACCCCTGAAGCGTACTTCAAAACGTTTATATTAGATGCGCAGCCTTTGCAACAGATTACATTCCCCGAGCACTGTTCGAAGTGCGAAGCCGCGCGTTCACCACGCCACGCCGTCTGACCCGTCTATTTTCCACCGCCGCTGCACCAAATGCATTCCACTTTGTTACATTAACCCTCCGCAAACAGAACCAGAAAGAGCAGCGAGAGAGCGCCACAAGCAGGTCAGCCAGCGTGCGCGGCGTTCGTTGGCGCTTATAACGCGATTACTTTCCACCCGCACGCAAAGAGGCTGCGGCAGACGGTCTCAAAGAAATTGCATCGCGCCGCGCGCCGCGGGCAACCCCGGACCACACACAAATCCACGCTGACGTCACGGAGCGGCGTCTGCACGCATCACACGATCCGCGCGGTATCACTAACTACCCGCAGCCTCGACCTACATCCATCTCTTTGCGAGCTGCTTCCGAACAGCGGACTGGCATCAAAGAGATCCTCCTCTTTTTTTTCGACAGTAGATCGCCTCCTTGCTCCAGGGGTCTTGAACGGGGGCGTGTTTGGCGGGTGCGAAAAAAGAATGTTGTTTTGCGTAATATTTATTTCATTATTATTTCATATTTACTTACAGTTATTGGAGGGAAGTACAATTGTACTTTTGGAAGTACAATTGGCGTTTGACGGGTTTCGACGGGAATTGGCGTTTGGCGGGTGAAATAAACTATTAAATTCTCGCGAAGAAATAAAGAGATTAATGCTCAGTCCCCACATTTACCGAAAAATACGGGGCATGGTAAAGTTATAAGTAGGTGAAGTTTGTTTAGAAAGTAGGCAATTTGGTCGTAAAAAAAGGTATTTTTTATTTGAATGTGCGCTGTGGATGTAAAGTTTTTCTAAGGATATACAAAACATCATAGTTTGAGAATGAAACTGAGCGCTACATTTCACATTAGTACAGGAAAGAAATATTTTAAAAAGCTCATTATTCCACTATCAAAGGTTTATATATTTTACTTCTCTCCAAATAAATATAGCAGTCCGTAAGCAAGGCAAATTCAATTTCAAAATTGACTGAATTAAATTTATATTTCATCTTTGTATTGTTCTAGTTAAAGCTTAATGGAACTAGTATTCCATGGCACAAGAAAATACATTTGGTATGTAAGTCTTCCAACTAACCAAAATGAATAAAGGGAAAAGTGACTATGGTAAAAAAGCGCGAGAATGTAATAAAATGATTTACCATTGATTTTCATTCTGATGGTGCACAAATTTGTTACCATAATACACGTGTTCCTTGCCTGTGGACTTGGCGGCAAAATGAGTCGAAAACAACAAACAATATGCAATTGTATTTCTCTTATCTGTACCTTAACGCTGTAGTTCATACCAGGCGAAAGTAAAATAAAATAAAATAAAATAAAATAAAAAATAAAGGAAGCGGAAAAGTATGTTAAACATGAGAATCGATTCTCAATTTAATCGTCCAGCAGAAACTAACATTAACATTTCATTAAAGCTTCCTAGAAAGGAAACTTGGTAATGAGAATGCATCTAGAAAGTTCTGTCTCTTAAGATTGTCTATAAGATAGATAAAGTTCTCCTGTTCATTGAAATTTGATGCTTTGGTAAGGAATCTTCCTCACCTTTGATTTACTCCGTCGTGTGAGATTATTTAGCTTGCTAAGAATATTATAGAGAAGATATCAAAATGGATTACGTAAATGTCAGGGAATGATAATGTTGATGCATTAATTATTAAATACTTTACCAAAACCAAGATGTGCGATATAAGTTGCGCAAAAGTGGCAAAAAAATTATTTAAAAATAATATTATTTTTTAGATGCAGTTTACAACCATTTTGCCAAATGCATCAGTACGTGAATAATATTCACAATTCACTTATTAGGTTTCCTAGTTGCCTCAAAGTCGCAAGTGAACTCAAAACGTCCCGTAATGCTAACTATCAAGAAATCTACAAATGAATCGGAGAAAACAAAAACGATGTTCTGAAGCGTCAAATTTTGAAAAGCAAGCAAAAGGATTCTGCGTTCAGGACATCGATCATTTTTTCTTTACATTAATTGTTGAAGGACACTATACAGACGTCACAAAGTTCACGGACAACGAACTTTCAGGGATAGAAAGTGGAGTTTATATTAGAAGAACAATTTACGACCGATAACTCAAAATCGGCAAAATGTGACATCGAACTTTTTCGTTTGCACCGATTCCATTGCTCCAGTGGAAGAAAAAAAAGCAGAGATTTGAAACATAGAAGAAATTGTATAGCAAACACAAATTCTCTAGTAGGCACGAAGAAGATTAAATGTCACCGATTTTCGAGAGAAACTGTTAAATTCATGAAACTCAGAATGGAAAGTCAGACTTGTTGATGCCTGCAGAAAAAACATCATAGAGAAATAAAGAGAATAAACAAGTTAGAAAATGAAAGAGTGAACGAAAACATAACTGTGAACGTTTAGCTTCACGGTGTGGCACAAAGGTTCGCTGCACAACACAAACATGAAAGGAAACGAGAACACACTACCAGCGAAAAGAAGCATCTCCCGCGTGGCGCAATGCTGCTGTTTGCATACGATGGCCCAGTTCACAGAGCGCAACTTGGGTCGCTTACGTACGCGCATGACGCGGACTACAAACGTCTCGGCGACATTAAAAGGTTTTTCCCTTCATGCCCGCCGTGCCTGGCTTCCGAAAGGCAGCCATCTTGTATAGGTCTGTTTTTCACCAGTGGTTTGATGGCGTGTACCAGAATATTCATACTGTCCTAAAACTGCTGGTCTGGGACATTCGAACTCATTTTTATGCGCTAGATATGTCTCCGGGAGGTACTTTCAAGATGTACGTGTGTTGAATGTCTTTCAAACAAAAATAACGCCGAGGAAATACATCTGAATGCTTGTGTTGGGAATACTAGTTCTGAAGTAAACGAAAAAAACAAGCAGAATAAAACCGAATGGCTTTTGACTGAAGGTAGTAGCAAACTTGTTTTTGGGAAACATGAAAGGGGATGAAAAACACTGCCACATTTACCAATGTGCGCCGAGCCTTTTGTTACGATTAGTCTTTCAGGTCCAGGTATGGGAATCCTAGTTACCTCTGGGCCAGAGAAAGCGCTACCTGTGAAATCTGCTCAGGATCTGCGCTCCGAGTGGTAAAGTAGAATCTAAGAGGTTTGTAATCCTGCAATCTTTGAATAAACAATTGTTTACAACATAATTTTGCCTGGAATGTGTCCAAACAACTCGAGAAAGGGGAGTCTTGAGAAGATAAAATTTAATTTGCAACTTGGAAAATTATTTTAACAATTACATATGAAACTCAACCTCTAGAACCAAAACAAATGAAATGTGAAATTAGAAACAAAATGTAGAAGCTCAATTACATAATTAGATTTTTCGAATTAATATAAATGAACTGAAATTAATTTTAAATCTGCCCATTCCCACTAAAATGTGAGGAATGTGTTCCCGCTAAATACGCAATATGTTATGTCAAGAGAGTAAATAAATTTGTGATTGAAATTCAATGTATACATTCAGCACAAATTTAAAGACGTTTTCGTTTTCTGCAGTTATACTAACAAATTACTTGCCCTCGAAAGAAATGAATTCACATTCATCGTTCATTCATGACGCCACAAATCGAATCATCCCATATCTTTTGATTGACAACGAAACTTTCTTAATTTGCAATCACCAACGTATTTACTTCGCAGGGTTACTTCAAACTCGGAAGAACCCATCAAGGATAACAAATCAGAGAAGGCGCCCATCAGAGTATTTTTCTTGCATCTCCCGATGCCACTTTCCTCGCGGCCACTGCTGACATCTTTTACAGTCGATTTCCCTTTGTCGATAAAAATACCTGCAAAAGGGACACCGCGCCGGGCCGGTTGGTTTCTCGGGGGCCGCCAGACCGGTCAAATCGCCGGGCGGCAAGGCGATGCGGGCGTCCCCCGCCCGGGTACGCGCGACCGGCTGCAGTCAGCCAGCCAGGGTACCTGTCCGTCCCTGTAGCGCAGAGGATAGCGCGTTGGACTTCTAATCCAAAGGTCGTGGGTTCGATCCCCACCAGGGATGCTTGGCATTTTAACGCGGCGCGAAGCGGCGAGGCCACTTGAGTCCGGCGCGCCGGAGAGATTTCGACGGACGAGGTGAATGGCGATTCGGTATCTCGCCGTGGTGCGGCTATTTGGAATCCGCTCTGGCATCCCAGGCTATCTGGAGCGCGTTGCAACAATGGACACTATGTGGTTACACAATGGTGTTACGTGAATACAGTGGATAGTTCTTTTATTTCGGGAATTGATATTTAATTCTATCACTTTGAAGAACAATTCTATCAAAAACATGAAGATTTTTTAAATGTACTTCTAAGCTATATATTAGCACAATGTAATATGGTCAATGTATTGTTATTCGTCTGAAGGCACAAGAGAAATTAAAAACCCTAACATTTCAATAAACATTGTTTCTATATTGGTATCAATTCGTTTTATCTTAATTGCATTTGTTTCAAACGTAATTTTAAACTGAGTTATGAGTGTATTCTATTTCCGTAAAAATAATTATTAAATTGTAATTACTATTAAATTGCGAAACATTTGTCATCACAATGGAATTAATTACAAAAACAGTTACAACAAATATTATATAAGAATCTCTTGAAAATGTCTTCACGTCACTTTCAGAAAAGTTACACGGGATGACCGGGAAGGAAAAGCAGAAATTTCGCAAATACGTTCTTAAGACAATTTTAAGCAAATTTTGTCTAATAAACTACTGGGATATTCCAAATTGTTGGGCCGCAATAAACACTCAAACGCTGGTGTGAAAAAATGCTTTATAGGGAAAAATTGGCATTGCAGAAGCGTAGAAACGCTCCAAAAACATGTAAAATGTTTATTATTTACAAAAGAAATGATTATATGTGTTCGTAGGAAAAAATTAACACAGAAATAAAAAAGCCCCCAGTTTACACAAATAGTCGGCTTTTTTTTATTTCTCAGTTAATTTTCCTTTCTGAACGTATATATTCATTTCTTTTGTAAATAATAAACAATTTACAATGTTTATCACAAAAAAGTACTATAAAATCACCATAATCTCTCTTTATCACTGTCTGCCTGCATCTTTGTTTTTCTGTGTTTGCCTATCTGCCTGCCCCCCCTCTCTCTCCATGTTCACGTAACATTCTATTTTTTTAAAAGCCTGTTTCATTGTAAACTACAGCACCGCGACAACCTCACGGTCCAGATGGCAACACTCAACTCCGAATCCAGCGAGCAAGCCGCCACGGTTCGTTTGAATCGACTCCCGCTCGCGAACCGGCTCGGACATGCCACAGAAGCGATTCGCACGGGACCCGTTCTGGAGCGCACGTGAACCGGGAAGCGACTCGGGCGGAAAGCGCGGCGGCGCGAGTGAAATCGATTCTCGTTCTTTTTTTCTTCTTTTTTTTTTTCGAAACCGCAAAGCTCTTCAAAAAGCGCAAATAGATCACGCATGAATAAACGCGCTCTCCGTTATATTCACACCAAACGAATGGCCAAAGCGAGTAGATAATAAAACGGTGGGCGGCAATATGACAGGTTATTCGCACGGATTCGGTCGCAGAAATATTTATGAAAGCGTATGTTTACAATATTCATACATATTCAGTGAACAATTAAAATATGGAATTGTAGCGAGGAAATTTCGTTAAAAAGAACAGAAATGGTTCCGGTCGCAGACGGTCAAAATTAAATCATTCATGCGGAGCTTTGTAACATTTCGCCACGTATTTTGCTCTGGAAAACCCATTTGTCACGAGGCGGGCCATTAGGGCCGGAGCAGTTATGTCGGGCTGCATTTCAAACCCATTGTCCTCCTCAGACAATACATCCCCCTAATTGTTTTCTGTATGAGTTAACAGCACAAATAAATCATCCGCTGGGCAGTTGGAATACGAGTGTTGGGGTCACTGGCGTTGTTGGACAGCAACTAGCTGGCTGCATGAATCTAGTGGATCCAACGCCTGAGTTCAGTTCGCATTTTTATAATGAAATCTAAACTACCTGTTCTTAGATGCTTTCATCTAGGGACTTTGTGCTAGAATGAATGAAAAGGCAGAAGATGCATTTCCTTTCATATTTATCTCCGTGAAAAAGGTTTTTTTATTATTTGATTTTGTTGTAAATAGATCAATTTAAATTAAAAACTACAGATATATTAAGATGCCTATACAATATTGTTACTTCACTTATGCTTTCACAAATAAAAAGTGGGAGCAATGTTGCCCAGATGGCCGAGATCGCTAGGGCAGTAGTGTCGTAGCGATCTCGGACTGAAGAATCTCGGGTTCGAGTCCCATCTCGGGCATGACTGTGTTGTGTATCCCATCTCGGGTATGGTTGTATGACCAAGCTGTTAATGCGGACATTTTTTTTTAAAGGAGAGGAGACCATGATGACACTTCGTTTGTTTTCTTCTAAGGCTGAAACTAGTTTAAAGAATGTATGGAATGAATCGGATTGGATAAGTGGGGTTTATGCAAATGTTGAATGATTGACAGATTTTGGATGAGATGAATATTGGAGAAGTTATGGTACAGATTAGCAACGATGGGTCCGAGGTTGAATTCATTATGTAATTCGTGATTTGATATGAAACGGGAAGCATAAGTGATGGTGTGTAGGAATTTCTACTGTACTATTTGCATTTTTTGAGCTTTTTTTTTTTTGGAAGTATTATTCAATATTGGGCAGGCGGAGAGAAGTGTCCGCCTTATTACTGTAGTGAATACGTCTTATTACTGAAGGAAGTATGTATTGGTTCTTATTGATAAGTGTTTTTAGTTGTTACAGTTCGTTTTTAGTTTGTATTATTTTGGTGTGTATCTGCTCTTTACATTGCATTTTGGCGTTCATGTACAGCAGTAATTTTGATGGATTTATATGGGGGTACTAGTGAATGAGCTCATTCTTTAAAGTTAATGTGGAGTATATTGTCTTAACGAGAACATTTTTCAGCAATTTTATTTGGGTTTAGTTATATTTTTAATTTGCATGACCACCTATTTATTAGGTTTAAATACATTTGTATGATGACAAACTATGAAAAAGAGTACATCAAGAGTACTGTTTTTAAGGATGGGTTTTTGGGTATATTTGTTAATTGTAGGTTGAATAATGTGAGAACAAAGGAAGATCCTGTGGTAATCCTGCTTTGATTAATTTGAGATTTATGTTACGTTTGTTCGTTGTTACTGGAAATGTTAGATAAATAGTTTTGGACTAGTGGGGTGTTTCATGCAGTGTCGATTATCTTTAGGTTGTAATATTTTAATGTCTGTTGGAAAACCCTAGCAAATGCTTGTATAGAAAGTGATATGAATACTAGGGAACATATTTAAAGTTATTATATAAATTATTAAGTACTAAAAGCTTCACAAATTTAATCACAATGAAAGAAATTTAACAACTAAAATATCTTCCACCGCCCAGAAGCGTAGGAGTATCTGTGGAGTTACACTGTATCATACAACAGCTCCCTCCCAGAGCCGGCGCTTGGCCTGGGCAAACCGGGCGATCGTCTATGGCTCCGCATGCCAGGAGCCCGATCATGAGAGTGATGAAGAAGAAGAAGAACAAGAAGAAGAACAAGAAGAACAAGAAGAACAAGAAGAACACGAAGAACACGAAGAACACGAAGAACAAGGAGAACAAGGAGAACAAGAAGAACAAGAAGAACAAGAAGAACAAGAAGAACAAGAAGAACAAGAAGAACAAGAAGAACAAGAAGAACAAGAAGAACAAGAAGAACAAGAAGAACAAGAAGAACAAGAAGAACTAGAAGAACTAGAAGAACTAGAAGAACAAGAAGAACAAGAAGAACAAGAAGAACAAGGAACAGGAACAGGAACAGGAACAGGAACAGAAACAGAAACAGGAACAGGAACAGGAACAAGAACAAGAACAAGAACAAGAACAAGAACAAGAACGAGAAGGAAAAGCAAACGAATTTTTAACTCGAGAAAATCGTTATTGTAATTTTATAAGTCGCCGAACAGTATTCTAATATTTCATAAAAGTTTTAATGACTTTTCTCTTAAATAGTTAATTATTATCATTACTTATAAGGCAGGATTCTATGAAGCGTCTATTTTTGAATATTCATAAGTTCCTTGCCATGAACGTTGGAGAGATACTCTTAATACCTTATTGTTACGCACACTACGTATTAAAAGTATGAATGTAACAATTACACGAATGTAAACCGGTAATAAATACAAATATTTTACAAAAATGTATTTAGTCTAATAATTTGAACACGCCTGTATTTACCAACAAAACGCAACACTTTTTTGGAGGTTTTAAGCTAAATTGTATTACTCATACAGTTTCTTGATGCAACTTCCACATTTTTCATTTTTTTTTGGGGGGGGGGGATGCGTTTCAGCATTGCTCCGGCCCCAAAATTGTTTAGCTCCGGCACCGGATCGCCCAGTTAATTCCCGTCCTTTGTAACGGCTGCGAACTATGTGCAGAGAGAGAAGCAAGTGCAGTGCCGAAAGGCTTCCACAGACCGGCGCGGAAGACCCGCAGCCTACGCGGAATGGCCGCCGTGAAATTTTCGCGACACGATTTACTTCATGAGCACGATTAGAACTGCGCTGCAAGGCGAGCGTCGCGGATTGGCAACGATTTCTTACGTGCGGATTTGGGAACGCAGCCGGACGCGTTTCGACCGCTGCCGCTCGAGTTTCGTGGAAGTCCGTCCTCCTTCGGGAGTCTTCGCTCCCCTTGCTTTAGTTTATCGGATGAGGAAAACTGTCACCAAACGCTGGGTCATAATTGACGCTCGGGTGTGAACGGTCCCGCGGATTCCGCCGCCGCCGCGTCTAGAGCGGAGCGTTCCGCGCCGCACCCTCCGCGGATCTCCCAGGCCCGTCTGCGAGAGCCTGAACAGAGGTTCTCCGCCCCGCACTCGCCCTCACGCGTCGACAGCGAATTCTTGCAATCAGGGTTACGCGGTGGTTAGATTGTTCTCTCTCGTCGAGACATATGACGAGCGCTCAAACTCACCGCGAATCAACCTGGCGAAACATCGCATTTTGAAAAGGGGTCCGCCATTGCTGAGGACTTTCGGTTCGCCTCTCTACCTACGAATGTTTCGCTAGATTCTTTACAAGCAATCAGAACAAGTGTCAATTGGTCGATAAGATCGATTATATTCCAAAGAATCGATATTTAGAATGTAGACTGATATCCAATCATAATTTAAAATAATGGAAATAGGGAGTTTGTGCCACCTCGAACCTAAAAGCACTATCGATCTTCTGGTCATGCGCAGTTCAAGTTTCGCAACATTTTAGTGCATGTAGCGCATGCGCAGAAGTTCGATATTGCTGACACAAACTTTCTATTGACATTCATTTTTTAACACCCAAACATTATCGGTGTACGCAATTCGATTGGCGTTTGTTCCCGCAAGAGCTATTACGTCATTAGGTCGATATAGAGAGAATGATGGACTTGGCTGACGTCTGTAAACCAAGAAGATAGCCTAGGTTTATAATCTACCAAGACCGTTATTTGTGATACCGGTCGCGTGTTTTTCAATACATTTCGAAGAACCACCTTATAACAAAAATTCAAGCAAACAATGTTTTTAAAATAATGAATAGTCACAGACTATATAGAGCTACGAACTCATTCGTTTTCATTGTTCTTAACATATGGTAGCCATCGAAAGTGAATTTTCGTTCCTGCTTCATTGGGTTAAAACGATACAAGGCGGTACTGTGAAAATGGTCAAGGGGTCGACTCACCCCCTCCGGAATACTTTGGCAACTACTTACAGTTAGTTCAAAAATTAAATTGGGATTTCTAATCATGAATTTCGAACAACTGTATATTGTCAAATATGCAACAGTTAATTCGTTTGAAAAGAAAATAATGAAATGTCATTGCTTTTCTGCAAATTATTGTTGTTCAATAATCTACATCAGCCCAAACTCCCTCCCCCGTGAAAATATCATCTAGTTACAGTCTCTAGTCGATCTAACAGTACAGTTTCTTAACAAAACTGTCAAATGCACGAGAAAAAATCTGGTTACGCTCTTGAGTCGATCAAACAGTACGGTTTTACGAAACTGTCAAATACAGGAGAGAAACAGAGAAAAAATCTCGATCTAACAGTACACTTTTACGAAAACTGTCAAATACACGAACGCGTGTTACGTTTCTGTCGCTCGTCGCGCAGGTAAAGGAAGGATTAGCAGTGAGCGCCGTCGCAGAGGGCCGTGGAACGAAAGAGCGCGGCAGGCGAGGCGAGGCGGCGACGCGGCCGGTGTCCTTTATCAGCGCATGCTAACGAGCGAAAGCGCTGCCCGCCCGCCTCGCGCCGGTGACTCACAGTCAGTCCGCGCGCCGCGGCGCCCCACCCCTACCCCACGCCGCGCGAAAGTTCACCCGCCGCGCCCGCCGACCAGCCGCTGCCACTGCTACAGTAGAGCGCCTTCCCACGTCGCCACGGCGCCGCGCTTCCTTCAAGCAGCAGAGCCCTCCCGACGCCGCCACCGCCGGAGCCACGGCCGCACCGCCGCCCGCCGTGGAAGGGGGTGGGGTCTGGAGGGGTAGGTTTCGCCGACCCTCCGGCGACGACGAACAAAGGGACCGGAGCAGGTAGAACGCTGCGGCCGCGGCGCAGTGGGAACTCTCCCATTTAAAGCTGTGTTCTGCTAGCGGTGGCGCGTGGCCCCTCCTCCGCTTCGCGTAGCTGGAGTTCGGCGTCGGCTGCCGCAGCAGCCGCCACCCGCTGCACGTGGGAAGGCCTCCATTCAAACCAATGCTCTGCTACGCGCCGCGCTGCTGCGAAGCGCGCCGCGGCCGCGCCGTGGGAAGGGGCCCGTAGTGATGGCATCCGGAGGGACCCCAACTGTTGATTGAACCGGTAGTCCGATTACTTTTCAGACTGATTCGTTGAATCAAGGTTGAAGCGCTGAAATCGTTCACCAGTTGTGCCGGTATCTGTGCTGTTGTGATTGATGGAACGCAGTTAGTTCGGCGGCTCTTTCAAAATCTCGAGAAAATAGAAATTAATGAATAATGTTAGTAATCATAGAATTTTTAGTACACCTCGGACGAAACGAACATAATATGCATTATGAATCATTTCAAACATCAATAATATCATATTTTATTTAAAACTGCCCAATTAATCTGAAGTTCCCTTCCAAGTGAATAAATAATAAATGCATGGAAGAAGTATAATTCCTCATGGAATATCTATGAAGTGAGTTGTTACTTTTACAAAACTGCAGCTACAGACTAGGGATGCGACATCAGGGAGTTAGTATTCTTCTGCGCATGCGCACATGCACTAAAGTGGTGCGAAAGTTGAACTGCGCTTGCACAAAAGATCGATAGGGATTTAACGTTCGAGGTGGCACAAATTCCCTATCGTCAAGAAAACATCGATGTGGCCAAAATCGATGTTCAAAATCAAAACATCGATGATAGTAATAAATCGACCAAACACTATCGATATTTTTAAACATCGATGATTTGAAGTTGGTTTCTTAACCTCTAACATTAAATTTGTGCTCAACAAAATTTAATTTGGCAATGGGCGTACTCTTTAATTTGTAGTTAAAATTTAACTGAAAACAAAGTCATACACGAATCTCCACGTGCGAAATACAAGAAAGAGGAAAGAAATACCAGGCCATCAGGATCATCTGAAGCAAGATTTGGTAGTCTACTCTATGAAGATAGAACAAACCGCGTTCGTTTCGATCCAATACTAACAGATATTGGAACAATCAGTTATTGTTTATTTTAACTTTTACAAAATTGTGATTATGGGTAACTTTTATTCACTAACAAAACATTAAAAAGGTAAAAACATCGAACCCAACGCATCGAACCGAAAACATCGATTTTCGAAAAACATCGGATTCAATACATGTTTTAAACATCGATATTTTATAGAAACATCGATGTATTAAACATCGATATTGTATAGAAATACCGGCGGGTTCAAGCTCTTGGCGGGTTTAGTCGTGGGTCGCCCCTCCACAGCGGGTAGCCCAGGGCAGAATGGTTGAGCGCCATAGGAAGCGTTTTGAAAGAGTCGTAATTCTAACAACTAATTTTAACTTGTGATCAAGCGCTGTTTAGTTAATTACTTGCAGTGAGATGATTCAAGAGAAAAATAATAAAGGCAATTTTCCCAAATGTACATCAATTACAGATCCAAGACACCGCTTGTTACAGAATGCATATTACAGAACCAAGACACCGTGGAAAAGCAATGAAGACACATTTTTCTCCCTAGATATCTGTACATTAGCGATATAGTAATAACGAATCCAATCAATCTAACCAAATAAAAATGCAGTAACATGTTGCTCTATACAATATTTGCTAATCGTAAAAATGCAGTTTTTGTAGATCTTAAATTATAATTTAGGGAATAATACGAGTAATTATTTACAAAAAATATTACAATAATTATTGTTGGTTGTCCCATAATACGTGTACGATTGATGTAAAGAGCGTCCAAATAGGTGCGGGAAAGGGGATTGAAGCTGAACTTGTTTCACTGGTCCGATTAGGCATGGCGGCCCGCTAAGAGTAGGACTTCGGTTTTGCATTTCCTTTGTCTATGGGTGGAGTCAAGCGAAAGGAGTGGTTGCCCTCCAATGTGATTTTGTAACCGCGCCTTCTTTCAATATTGCAGTTAATAAAATAACATTTTCCTACTAACGCGTTATATAATTTCCCGATGGACCCCAATGCATTCTAAGTATTTAAATTTATTTTTTTTAAACTGCGGCGTCGAAGACTCGATGGCAGAGAGCGAGCGAGCTATCCATTGTTTTCGTATGTATCAACATTTGTGTTACTGCTGACGCTAGCGAATGCTATCTATCGGGCCATTTCTACCACTAAGTCCTTTGCAATTTATCGTACTTCCTTCTTGTTCTCCGCCAGTGCTGTCGGCGCCCCCCTTTTGTAGCCACGCTCTTGGCTGGTGTACGAACTTGTTGCGTCACTGCTTCCTCAGGCCCCCCTCCCCCCCGCCAGGTCATGCGGTAGGGATACGTTGATTA
Source organism: Gryllus longicercus (assembly GCA_038098605.1). Lineage (NCBI taxonomy): Eukaryota > Metazoa > Arthropoda > Insecta > Orthoptera > Gryllidae > Gryllus > Gryllus longicercus. The sequence goes on along the minus strand of JAZDUA010000448.1, from coordinate 657,440 downwards.
CCATACGTTTGTTACTATCTAAATGGCAGTTTCCTAATAATCACGGATTCTATTTTTCAGATAATATAATAGCTACAGACGTCACGTATGGACGTTAGATATTCAGTGCGTTTAGGCCGGCTGGTGTTTTTCATTGGGAATTCATTTGACGTCATTAAACTGACACGTATTATTCAATGCATACTACAATGTAAATGGGAGCAAAACCCTATCTACCAATTCATTATTTATGAAAATTATATTGATTTATAAAAATAATTTGTATGTACTATAAAAATATTATTACTTCTCATCATATTCTTCTGCAGTACTCATTCATTGCAATAGATACGCCGTTCTAGAGAGACCAGAGCATTTGGTAAATTGCAAAGGAGAACAGAATATCATTCCTAATTTGAATTGTCAGATTTCCGAGGTTGTCCATTAACCCACAAGAGACTTTTCATTTATTCAAACCCCAGAGCGCGCACCAAATACAAAAGGGCCAGAGCCAAGTCCCGGCCGTCGCCACCCGAACGAAACGAAACGCAAAGAAGCAAAACAGAGCCGGTTGGCTTTTCGCTTTGTTTGCCCCCTCCAAACCGCTCGTCGTGGCCGTCGGCAGGATCCATAGCGCGCGGTGGACACTCGTAGAAGCGGCGACGAGCGGGGCCGTAAAACAAAGGAAGCAGCAGAAGCAAAAACAGCGAGCGGAAGCGTGGCTCGAGCCCGGTCCGCTCGCGCTTTTGCTTCTGCTTCTGCTGCGCCCATCTGGGACACGCCCCCCTCCCCCCCCCCCCGTGGCAACGGCACTTTAGTGGCCGCCCGCGCTTCCAGCGCTTTTTATTCAGCTTGGCGTAGAGCGGACGAATGGACCGGGTAGATTTTTTTTCTAGTTGTTCCGTTTTGCTGGGTCCCAAACAGTTTCTTGTGGGCGGGTTACAAAAAGAAGTCAGTACAGTTTAAAGCCCGTAAGGCACGGTCATTTTTTCGTCATTTTTCGTTCGGTGCGGAAACGCGGAGGACGAGAGAGGGTGTAACTCATACAAAAAAGTGACGCATGATTCAAATTCGGTAGAGATTTCATCTAGATTGACAACCGCGCTCCTGGAGTTCACTTTTCACATTTTCTAAGCGTGTAATCCGATTTGTGCAGTTTCGTGACGTTTCTAACCTGTTGAATTGTAATGGGAAGTGATTAGTGTGGTGAGAAATAAAGCAGAAAAGAAAAAATCAGCTTGGCGTAGAGCGGACGAATGGACCGGGTAGTTTTTTTTTTTTTTTTTTTTTTTTTTTTTCTAGTTGTTTCGTTTTGCTGGGTCCCAAACAGTTTCTTGTGGGCGGGTTACAAAAAGAAGTCAGTACAGTTTAAAGTCCGTAATGCACGGTCATTTTTTCGTCATTTTTCGTTCGGTGCGGAAACGCGGAGGACGAGAGAGGATGTAACTCAAACAAAAAAGTGACGCATGATTCATTTTCGGTTGAGATTTTATCTAGATTGACTACCGCACTCCTGGCGTTCACTTTTCTCATTTTATGTTTTTTTTCTAAGCGTGTAATCCGATTTGTGCAGTTTCGAGAAGTTTCTAATCTGTTGAATTGTAATGGGAAGTGATTAGAGTGGTGAGAAATAAAGCAGAAAAGAAAAAAAATCAGCTTGGCGTAGAGCGGACGAATGGACAGGGTAGTTTTTTTTCTAGTTGTTCCGTTTTGCTGGGTCCCAAACAGTTTCTTGTGGGCGGTTTACGAAAAGAAGTCAGTACAGTTTAAAGCCCGTAAGGCACGGTCATTTTTTCGTCATTTTTCGATCGGTGCGGAAACGCGGAGGACGAGAGAGGATGTAACTCATACAAAAAAGTGACGCATGATTCATTTTCGGTTGAGATTTTATCTAGATTGACTACCGCACTCCTGGCGTTCACTTTTCTCATTTTATGTTTTTTTTCTAAGCGTGTAATCCGATTTGTGCAGTTTCGAGAAGTTTCTAATCTGTTGAATTGTAATGAGAATTGATTAGTGTGGTGAGAAATAAAACATGTTCTGTATTCTAATGTCTTGTCGTTGCATGTCCCGTAGCACACGGCCATTTTTTCGTCATTTTTCATCGGTACGGAAACCGAGGACAAGAGAGGATGTAATTCGTACAGAAAAATGACGCGTGCTTCATTTTCGGTAGAGATTTCATTCCAGTTTGATTACCGCGCTCCTGGCGTTCATTTGTCACTTCTCACGGTTTCCTAAGCGTGTGATGCGATTTGTTCCTTTTGTAAAGTTTCGAGATGTTTCTAATCTGTTGAATCGTAATGGGAAGAGATTAGTGTGGTGAGAAATAAAATATGTGCTGTGTTCTAATGTTGTGTCGTTCCACGGTCAGCCCTGAAATAATCTAACTTAATTTGTTATCCTAGGTGCTAGATACAACTGTTTGATCTTCAGCGCTTTTTGCGACGACCAGATAAAATATTTACATCAGATTTACGTGCACGAAACTAAATGACCGAGTGATTTTGTATATCTTTCTTAATTTTTCGCTGCTTTCGGCCGATTGTGGATTTTTTTTCAATCAACATTTTAAAAGGTCCACACCGGCAAGCGGCTACAGCCCGGCGTGCCTCCCCTTCCGCGTGGGCAGACCAATGCCGTGCATTTTCTCACGGCTTCATGTTGGTACACTGCTACATCCTACGTCATTGTAGCAAAAAGGAACGTAAATACTTCGTTCGGTAAGTGGATTATAATCGTTCTCGGTCAAAATGATGTTAAAATTCTAGTATGGTAAAAACTGCGCACCGAAAACAATGAAATATGACAAGATTACCAACCCTTAACCCAAAATCGAAACACGAGAACCAAGAATCCTTAGTGTTCTGTATTAGTTTCACCTCGGCGACGTCGCTGGGATTCGCCAAGCGAGAGGGATAGTGCTTTTGACCGCGCAGCCCAACATTAATAGGATAAATAAATATTCGCGCGTCTTCGGCCGTGTAAGCTGCTTAAGCGCTTGTGTGGAGACCCGCCCCCCACAGCAGAATCGCAGCCGGGAAGGAACAAAGGAGAGCCTGTGCCAGGGGTGAATTAACATACAAGCTGACGATGTTCATACACTATGTGATCAAAAGTATCCAGACACGTCCAAAATTGTGTGGTCTTTTTTTTTTCGTCTTTTTTTTTCTTTCTTTTTTTTTCATGGACGGGTCAATCACCTCTTGTTGTTTTGTGTGGTACTACCACGGCACAGCCTACGTTGATGTTTCAAACAACTTCTTGCTTCCCACTGTTCAAGAGCAATTCGGGGATGGCGATTGCATCTTTCAACACGATCGATCACCTGTTCACACTGCACGGTCTGTGGCGGAGTGGTTACACGATAATAGATAATAACAACCCTGTAATGAACTGGCCTCCACAGAAACCTGAATTGAATCTTACAAACTTTGGGATGTTTTGGGAGGCCGACTTCGTACCATGCCTCACCGACCTACATCGATGCCTCTCCTCAGTGCAGCACTCCGTGAAGAATGGGCTGCCATTCCCCAAGAAACGTTCCAGAACCTGATTGAAAGTATGCCTGCGAGAGTGGAAGCTGTCATCAAGGCTAAGAGAGGGCCAACACTCTATTGCATTCCAGCGTTACCGATGGAGGGCGCCACGAACTGGTAAGTCATTTTCAGCCACGGGTACGGATACTTTTCATCACATTGTGGACCTAGGATCCCCCAATAGATACGGGCCTCCAATATTCTTAAAACAAAATATTATATTGTTCATTAAGTATGTAAAAACCGTTTTAATTATTTTAATAACTCTTCGAAACGTAATAACAATTATTCATATCATTTAAAATACCATGATTCTTGTACACGTAGGCTTCCGCGGCTCGAGTTCATGACTTCTAGGCTGTCCGGGTGACGCCGCGTCGTTGGCAGATAGGCCAATCTATGCCTTGCATGGCATTCAAATATTAAAAACTTTCAAAGTAAATACGAAATCACAGGTAAAATCATTTTCAGGATATATATATATATATATATATATATATATATATATATATATATATAATCCTTCTACTTTTCGAGGGCACCTGATACCTCAAAAGTTTTACTCAAGTGTGATTTTGAATCAGACAATCCACCCCTTTGTCCGATATTCAACAATTACGGCTTTTAGAAAGTTCATACAAGTTCGCACCTAAATTTATCATCTGTTACCGATCAGTTTAAACGTCAGACCATACGAATTTGATTGGAATCTTTCCATTTTATCGGTGGCTCTACTAGAAGCTGACAAAACATTTCCAAAATGCTCTGAAAAACCGTTTTAGTGTTTTCCACAATGTTCCGTGCCAGCACATGAGCAACAAATGGGTTATGGGGATTTACTGTAATGGCCCTAAAAGAAAACGTTTTCTCTGCTCCGCTCGCTCACGGGAGCGTTGAAAGTAAGCAGCCGAAAAGCAGCAGATCCGCCTTCGCGGCAACAGCGAACCTCCTTTTGCTGACGCACGTTCACGGCGCCGCAAAGATGACTACGTTTACGCAATTCAAAACCGTAACGCAACACAATGGAAGCTCTAAAATAGCTCACGGCTGGGTCAAACGTTTAAGGAGAGGATTTCCTGGTCGGAAATATACCACACTGCATGGCGCGTAGAACGAATGCATTGTGCATACGATTCGTGTCAAAGTGAAAATGAAAGGGGATGAATGAAAGTTGGGAAGTCGGAGACAGAATGGGTTCCGTGAGGAGAAAGCGATGAACAATGGAAATGACGTCAATATACGCTTTGTTGAATCCCGTTTTAGGTTACTGGGCACTACGTGTTATTATGAACCTGTTATAATTTGAAAATTGTTAGATAATTGTCAATTGTCGGCAAAAATGCCTTTATTGTACGCCTAATGCGCAAGTAACTTGCGTAAAGTAAGTTTAATTGAAGATCATTTGCAAATAATGCAGTTGTGGATGCCCCATATTTCTTGTGAAAAACGATGTTACAAAAAGCAAGAGAAAACTCATCTTCTGAAAGTGTTGATAAAATGAAAATTAATTTATTTATCTTCGCATCTTAGGTTTTAGTTAAAGTATTATGATCACAGTACAATGAATTTCTTTACTAAAATAAAATTCTTGCCAACATGTAAGACATGTGTTTACTGTTATTGTGCAAACTTCCTTATGTTTTTGGCACACTTGCGAAATTTTTTATGGCTTCAACAACATATTTATTGAAGAAAGTACGTACAGTACTTTGCAATAAACATCTGACAATTAATAAGTTAGAATATTTATTTAACACTTTTGTGAAAGAAAAAAACACAAAATATTTTAATGTTAATTGCAAAGGCAATGTAAGTCAACTTCTTCTGGGTAAACTCTCGTTATTAACGGCTGGAACTTTTTACAAAAATCAATGAACACCAACTGAATATTAAAAACTTGTAAATCATGTTCACTCGATTGTACACAGCATTAATCTTTACAGCATAACATATATTGCCCCTCCAATATCTGCTCCTTTCTATCACATACATAATCTGACTTAAGATGTAGAATTTGAATACACACTTGGGTCAAATTGCTGATGAGTGAAGAAAACAAACGAAAACAAAACAAAACAAATCACTTGATGAGGATGGATTGACTCGGTTAGATAGGAACTAGTGCTTTATATGTATATAGTATGTATTTACCCACTTATAATTATGTATTACTATAAAGCATTTATTTCATGAATGAGTATTATTTCTCACATATTTAATTTCATATTAATTATTATATTGGTTTACTTCCGACAGCGGTATAAACTTTAAAAGCAACCTCAGGCGCCAGTAGCTTCAGAAGCGCCTGTCCCGTGGCAATGCGAACAGTTTCCGTTGGTTTCGCGTCCTCTGCTTATGACTCGCAATGTCAAGGCCCAGCACGGCGGCGCGTCGGGCAGTTGCGTCCCGTTGCGCGATGCGGCGCAAGCAGTGGCGGCTGGTGCCCCAACAGACTGGAGTTTGCAACTCCGTCGAATAGCGGAAATGTAATTTCAATAATTCAAAATACGAATATACGAGTGAGGGAAATCCAGAACGGTATAAGCGACATTTTATAAATTCTTAGAAATATGTTTATTTAAGTCAATGTTACTTTTAAGTCGTGGTGCTTTGTTTCATCATTAAAAGAACGGCATTTCAATTAATCATTGAAACCACAAAAATACGTTTCCACTGAAATATAGCCTAATATAAACAAGTTTTCTGAGAATTTATACCCTTCTGATTTTTACCGTGGGGGCGGCGGGAGCGGGGCCGTGGGGGCGGCGGGGCGGCGGGGCGGAGGGGCGGAGGGGCGGCGGGAGCGGCAGCAGGCCTCCAGATTATTTTTCATGCTGTATATTACAGATAATCAGAAAAAAATAGGGGTCGATGATTCAAATCTGTCTTTTAAAAGGTGTCGAAGCAAGAAGAAATTGGGAATCACTGATTTAACAGATATAAATTGCCTTGTTTTTATTGTTTTTTTTTTTTTTTTTTTTTTTTTTTGCATTTTTTGCACCACTATTGCATTAATCGGTATGGTAGCTGTGAGGATGACATGATATGGTGATAGAGGGTGAAAGGACGAACACAAATACAACCATGCCTGAGGCGGGACTCGAACCCGCGATCCTTCAGTCCGAGATCACTACGGCACTTATAGTGGTTGCCTTTTGTATTTTCCTCTAATACACAATGAGTTAAGTGATGCGAGCTGAAAAATGCTTTTTAATAAGTTTATATGCGTTCTTTGAAAGGCAAAGATCTGTTCCTCACCGGCAAGTCGGTTGTGATCGGGAGGCCGTACTCCCCTGTGGCGTCCCAGTGGAAATATTAAAAAGGGAACGGAATTGGAATCGTATGGGAACTTGGTTAATTTTCTCTATTTTTATATTTTTTAGAATTACCTTTTGTCTAATCAGAGAACATTTTCAGATACTTTGCAAATAGCTGTTCACAGTGATTGCTATCAATTTATAAGTTGCATTATAGCCACAAAAGTTTTAATTTTTCAGAAGCTCTAAGTGTATCACAATCGTTGTAAACTATAAGCTAAAATTGTGTGGTCAATCAACGATCCTCTTGTTACCCCTATACAGAAACCCAAAGGCAGATGGCAATCGTAGTTAATGCATCAATTTTTTATCTGTCTTCACGGCTTCAAAACAATACGGATTGCTCATGTTATTACAATATTCATCATATGCACGTTTTTCTTAACTTCTTCGTACTACTTATTTAAATATTATCTTTGTACCGATTTCAAAAATTACATAAGAACTTTGGCTTGTATAAAATATGAGGCAGTAAGAAATTCCATTTTTGTATCAAGTGTTGAATCAATCTAATTTAGGTAGACAACGATATATTAGTATAATAGTGTATCCGAGTTTGTTTTAACGCCATCTGACGCTTTAAAGTACTAACAACACGTGTCTTAGTCATTCCGTAAAATACGTTTTTGTTAAGTTCATTCACATTCATTAAAAAAAAAGAGTTTTTAACTGAAAATAACCATTCATTAATGAAAAATCATTATGAAACTATTCATAACAATCTCTTCATTCCAGAACAAATACTCTTTGATAAGAACTCATGACCAAGTTGCCAATTCAAATTGCATCACCGACTGCCATATGGCTAGTACTCCATGTGTGCGTATGTACGATAACTGTGTCCATGGCCGCATTCCCATAAGCAGTTGCGGTCCTTTACTATCAGCAGATCACTTTTCAAAGGGAGAGGTGAAATATGAAATAAGTTTTACAAGATTCCAATCATCTACTCGTTCGGAAATATTTTTATTATACTATTTAAAACCGACTGATGATAAACAGAGGTGGGTTAAGAGAAGACTTCAATAATTTATAGTGCATTGAAACTATTAAAGAATGCAAAATGAAGGAAATAAAAAGGTGTATTTCATAAAGAAATGCTACTTTTTATTGTTTACTATTTATATGTTTAAATAGTAAACAAAAAAGTTCGTTATAAGAAAAGAAAATGATTGGATCATTACCATATTTAAACATGGTTTACATCATCACCCGCACTAATTTATATGTGAACCTAACGCACAATACCCGCAGCCCAAACAATAATAATTACAAAAGCAAAATACATTTTTATTATCTTTTAATTTACAAGCTTATTTAATTTAATACAATTTGTGTGTGTGTGTGTGTGTGTGTGTAGGGGGTATGTTACATTATCATTTTATATAATTCATTTTACAAACAATACTTTTTTTCGAAACTGGGTTGCATGCATAGCGAAGGACATTTCCCTCAAGACCCCTTCCAAAGTGATTGACGTGTAGAACGAACATTTCGAATCAACACGTGTCTGGAGAATCGACGAGTGATCCCTCACAGCAATAGAGTGGTCTGGGTTAGTGGGTCACACAACTGATCCAAAAGCGTCCAGGAAATAAAATACACAACTCATGAGATGGCACAATCGAGAGGAACAAAATAGGCTATCCTTCTGAAGAAGGAAACAAAAGCGAAATAATTGATCCAGTGAAAGACAAAATGCGACCTCGCCATTAATACGAGGTATATAAAGGAGGGGTAGGTAAAAATTATTTAACAAAGAAATGGCATGTTAGCAAAATGTAAACAAATGAAAACATGGCAAATATTTTTGGGAAATATATAATGTGGATTAATATTTCGCTTTTGGGGGTTTTGAAAGAAACTCTCTACTTGACACCCAAAAGTTTCAAAATCAATTAAATATTTTATATTATTCTTTTCTGTTAGAATGCAGTTTATTACATTTGTTAAAGACATTTCTCAATGTCTAAATTATTTATTTCCTATATTACATTCGGTAGGTAATGGCTGAACAGAGAAAAACACTGAAATACATATTGTAGGACCTCTAAAAAAATAAACATATTATATGCACAGCCTCAAGTCTCAAGGAGAAAAGTAAAATTTCGAGCTCTGGAATACGTTGTTGTTAGGTTTAGTAACCGAATTCTAACCACATGGGAACGTAATGGTTAATAAAGAAAATTCAGGGTATTAAGGATGTGACGTTATCAAAACTCGAGAAGTGGAAGTTCTTCTGTTTGGTTAATGCTTTGTTCTAAGTTTTAGCTTATTACTGCATCGTTTCAACTTCAAATACGTTCGTTCTTCCTCTCTGGTATTCTGGGTGTAAGCTTTGATTAAAAAACGAGAGTGCACAGCGAGAAGAGAGGAACGTGGATTGAGGAACGCCGGGCTGCGATCGTAAGGTCCGTTGTGAAACCAAGCGGGTCAAGGTTGCTCGACTCAGCGGGCCTCCCCCAGCTGCCATCGTACTTCCCATTGTCCCCGCCTGCACCGCCGTCACAGCCACCGCCCCCGCAACCACCGCCAACACCATCACCCCCCACCACCACCGGTAACGCAGCTGAAATAGCCCAGAGACAGACCCGGCGACATTACAGCTGCAACGTCGCTGTCAGGGAGGACCTAAGGTTCGATTGCCGATGTGTGAGGATTTTCGCCACTAGCCCTCTCCCCGCCCCACTGTAGTAATAGCTACAGTACCGTAGACGAAATTCAGTCACAATCTGGAGGAGACTTCAAACAGCAGACTACACTGATGGATAGCTTTCCATGGTTCCTCCAATAATTACCAGACGAATGCCAGAATAGTACCCTAACAAACGGGGCACTATTTTTTGCCAGACGCATTTTTTTGTCTACTTCATTATTCCATGTTCCGTTACTACATGTCGGGAAGCCACTCAAGAGTTGACGTAGTGTTTGGTCCGAGTTGGACGGTGCTCTACTGGGGAAGATACTACAGATCCGAAATAAACCTCTAACTGGCGTGTAGGTCGGCGCCGAATCTCACATTCCAGCAGGGAAAGAAAACGGTCACCTCCCGGCTTTAAAAACACTCATGAAACTAATGACCAAAGACGTTGGCGCGCGAGAAACAGTAAATTATCAGTCTTCAGTAAGTTATCATTATCCACCACCACCACCACTACCACCACAATCATACAACTACCATCACCACCACCACCACTATCATCACCACCACTACTGCCTCCCTGCCCTAACTACTACTTCCATCACCACCACCACTACTACTACCATCACCATAACTCCTACTATTTCCATCACAACCACTACCATCACCAAAACCCCTACTATTACCGTCACTATTACTACCATCACCACCAACACTACAACTAGGGTCTCCCCATCCCTACTACTACTTCTATCACCACTACCATCACCACCACCACCACCACTACCATCACTGTCACCACCACTAATACTACAAACACCACCACAACCACTACTGCCTCCCTGTACTCTGTCCCAACTACTACTACTACCATCACCACCACCACTAGTGTCTCCCTGACCTTCCTGTCCCAACTACTACTTCCACCACCACCAATGTCTCCCTGTGCGCCCCCTTGCCGCCCCGCCCGCGCTGCCTTATCCCCCTCTGCCACCGCGGCGTGTACCTCGTACCCGACGCTCCGATGCTCTCGGGTGTGCGACTGTCTTGTTTCCGCGGCCTGCCCCGGGAAATGGATCCCCCGCGCGGCCCCGCCTCACGTGCAACTGCAACGTGCGCGGAACTAGGCGCAGAACAGCGCTGGGGAAGACCGCACAGAACATGCCACGTCGCTCGAGAGTTTGGCTCACCCATGGCAAGTATTCTGGGCAGATGAAGGTTCCCGCGACTGACGGGAACACGACTGTTTCCTCCGATTTATAAAATGCCAATGAGAAGGTTATAATAGTTTATGTACTTGTAAGTTATTTTTTATCTCAGTATTAATGCCTGTAACACATATTACTTTATATTTTACTCAAATCATTAAAAGGGGAACACTTGTAAACAAAGAATTGTTCCTGATGAAATGAAATTCGTAAATAGTAGGATATTCTGTAAATTCTGTCGAACGTTAGAGCAAAGCTTTTTTTGTGGCGATTTCTGTAATTGATATTGATAATATGAAACTATACAGCAATTTCTTATCAAGAAAACTAATATAACATAATTCATTTCATTATTCCCTTGATAAAAAAAACAGCATCCATAAGATTTCCTTTTTTACTTCACGTCAATCAACCTTCCGTCATGAGTGGAAACTTCCAACCGGAAATCACGAAAGAGCTTTGTCAGCCGCACCGGTGAAAATGGACAGCTCCTTTCTTTATCAATTCCGGAAGCGCCGGGTCGCGAGCAGCACTCCGCTGAGGTAACACAGTGGGAAATCTTTTTCCGATGCCCAAGTGGCTGCGAGAATGGAAATTTCCGGGCCTTCTTCAGGAAATGCTCGGGATCGCGACGACTGGCGACGTCAGCGCTCCCCGCGGCCGGCGGCGCGCATTTCACCCGATCCCACCCCCAAGTGCTGCCAGGTGGGCTGAAGCACTTCACACTAGACAGCGCAGCAAAAACCTTCAAAACGTTAAAACGATTATCTGATGTTTAAAATATATTAAGAGGTATGGTAATCAAAGAAATACGAAAAGATTATTAATTGACTGTATGCTTGTAGTATTGACTATATTACTTGATTTTTCTGTCAGCATTTCCCACTAGAGAGCCCTGGAAAAAACTCCAAAACGTTAAAAAAAATTAAAAAAATGATTATTTGATGTTTAAAATATATTAAGAGGTATGGAAATTAAAGAAATACAAAAAAGATTATTATTTGATTATATAACTGTAGTATTGAGTATATTATATGCTATTGATTATAAGATTTTTCCATTTTTTCTAGGGCTTTTATCCAGGCAGTAGCCGGTTAAGCTTTATGTCTCGTTGGGTCGCATATTAGACCATCACACCAACACACTTGCGGGCTCCTCCGATGTGAGGTCAGCAGAACGCGAGGCCCTCCGCGACAACACACACATGAGAGACAACGGACGAACAATCATTCCCAAAGGGAGACTCGAACCGGGGACTCGAACACGTGACCTTCCGGACCGAAGCGCTGAGTCGGTACACGCTCTTAGCCACTTTGGCCATTCAGGCAGGCGTTGTATAGGATATTTATATTTCACAGTAACCACCTACATTTGTAATATATAACTATGTAAAACTATTTACACTGTATACACATTGAACAAGTTTTGTTTTAATGAGTTTCACACCGTATACGAGTTACGCAACGTAAGAGATATATGTGTCTCACTTATTGTAAAGACTGAAAAAGAGATAATGATTCCTCTTTGTAAAAACTTTTCTTCAATTAAAGTCGTTTCCATTTCTTTTTTATTGCTGTTATTCGATCCTTTTCATCTAATGTGTTGCCCAGTTCCACAAATATTTGGTTGTAACATATAACCACCCAAATTTAACCGAGATAATTCTTTCAAATGATCTTACAGCGCCTATAAGTGTTTTTACTACGCATCTAAATATTTGAATAAATTTTCCTGCAATAATCATAAGAAACTATTTTTGGGTTTTGTGATTTTTTGACACGCAATAGATATTTTAAAAAAATGACATTTATAAAACTCGACGAAAATCCGAAAAAAATTGCTACTCCTAAAAAAATCCACAAAACATATACATACAACACAAAAAACAAACAAACAAAGTTTAGGAGGACAACCCCTAAACTTGTCAACACTGTTTCACCCCACTCCATTCTACCCCACTCCGGACCAACACTCCAGAGGGAGTATGAAGCGCGCGTCGCTTGTTTGGGGAGCCCTGTAAAACAAGCGCTAAAAACAAAGAAAACGCGAATGCTTAAGCGGATGGGAAATATGCTTATTGCGGATGGAGGGAGATGCAACTACCCAGCCTCAAGTTGCGTTTTAAATGGAGTGTCCTGTCAAGGTCACGAGGAAGAGAATGTCATCCAATCGGAACTTGAATACCAACAATTTAAGTCGTAACGATGCTGCCGATTCGATGACTGTGTTACAAGTGGCGTATGCCGCCATTGGGTTCTGGGACAGCTCTTTTTATCAGAGCATTAAAATGATATTAGAAAATTTTCGATAAATGTGTTTAGCAGCAATACAATTTTTAATGAACAAATCCCCATAATTAGTGTTCTTAAATAAAACTATTATAATCAAGTATTAAAATAGAAGCTTAAATTCTAAAGCGTTTAGATAAAAAGATACACACAAATATTTCTTTGTTTTAATATTTCAAGCTGTACAGTTAGATTTGTTACCCTCATTTAAATCGGAGTGTAGTGAAACGCCTTAACTAGATTTTCTTTCGGGTGAAGAGGGGAACCACAACCTTCGGTGCACGAACATTTAAGACAAATGTAATATTTTCATTGAAATTTTCGCATACATCACCGGTGAAAGAAAATGGACACATTTTAGTTTCAAAGAGACATAAAATAGCTTTCAAAAATGTATGAACGTTAACCTTTAAGGAACATATGAAGAAGCCGAAACTTCGAAAACTACTTCTTTTTTATGCGAATGTTGCAGGACATAAACTTTGAATAAGTGTGTGCATGATGTAATTGATGTAATTAATGAAAATGTATGATGTAATTCAAATGTAAAATTTATTTCTTAAATTGATAGAAATGGCCACTAAAATATTTATTATTATTATTATTATTATTATTATTATTATTATTATTATTATTATTATTATTATTATTATTATTATTATTATTATTATTATTTTTAATATATTACTAACGTATTATTTTAATGAAGTGTCAGCCCTCATACATTTGAACATTACATGAATAAGGAATCATAATTAAGGCATAATTAAGGCTCTCTAGTTTACAAGGATATGCCAATACGAAACAATAACATCGGTACCACGTTGCAGGAATATCTCCATTCCGGAACTGCGGTATCGAGCAGAAGCCAGAAGGACACGTTATGGAAGATGGAGAACTCGAAAAACGCCGAACAGCACATCAGCTACCTACCAATCCCAGTGCCTTGCCAACAGTGACGCGATACGCTCCGCGGATTCTTATTGCGCCTGTGAATTCCGAATATTTTTAAGCCTCCTTCGATCGCGCGGAATCGCAAGGCGACTCGTATCTGCGCCGCGTGTCCCCTTTATGACATAGCACGGAGCGCGCCCGCTTCCTCCGCGGAGTTTAATAAAAGCTCCTCGGCAGCAGGAATTTCAATACCGCGCCGCGCCGGAAGTATGTTCGCTGGTCTACGGTTGCAACCAACGAAGCGCTTTTCACCCCTCAAGAAGGTGATATTCCGGCGAGGGTTGGACTCGCCGCGCCAGTTTAACGTTGTGGGACATGCGGCACGTGCCGTGGGCCTGCTGCGGCTAATCACAGCCTCGCCTGAATTTGGAATATATATATATATATATATATATATATATATATATATATATATATATATATAAAAATTATTTATAACTATTATCATTCTTCTTCTTCTTGTTATTATTATTATTATTATTATTATTATTATTATTATTATTATTATTATAAATTCACAAAAAGGAACACTAATTTGATATTTTTCACAATTATGTTTAAAATGAATCAATACAATTATGTGTATTTAAGTTGATCTAAAGTATTTTTGACGGAAATCTTTTTTTAATTTTATGTTCACCAATTAATCCGTAATATTATGCAGTATGAAGATATGGAAAATAATAAAGTACTGATTATGGATGAACGAGATATGACAATTTATTTTGGTTTGTAGCATTTCGTAAACTTTGTGAAAAATTTCTTATATTCTTTCCTGTTATTTATTTTTCAATATTGTTTTTTAAAGATTCAACTATTTTGTTTTATACAAACTTAGAAAAAAAAACATTCGAATATTCATTAAAAGAACCAACCCCGATTTTTAATAGTCACAGACCTTGCTATTTCTCAACTTCGCAGTCACTTCGATCTCTCAGAACATCTGAAACTGAGAGCGATTTTAGGGAGAGAGTGGGATAGAGGAAGAAAGCTCTCAATTATTGGGAGAAAGAAAAAAAAAGTCGAACTTCCTCTAATTGCGGATGCGCACGAATTTGGTCGAGCGCTTCGTAAAGAAGTTGCAGTTACACTTCGCTGTTTGATAATAGGATTCCTTACGTTTTCTTCCTTCTTTCTGCTTTTGCTTCTCGCTATTTATTTCGTTTCCACAGTTTTATTTCCAGTGTACACATTTAAATTGAGACAATAGATCACAGCTCTTTACTTCTACCTCTGGATGGAAAGAGGCGATAATTATGAATGAATTTTGAGGTGAAGGTGAGATGCATGGTGTTATGAAATGGTTATCGTGAAATTAGCACGCGATGGAAATAAATTAGGCGAGATTTGAACCTTCACCCTCCTTACATCACCCATTTCCTGCCTTAGATCCGATTTACACACTACGTTTTGACTTTTCGAATTCTAGAAACCAATCTGCGCGCATTTCGCATTCTTACACAACTCTGGACTCGTTCACCGAAAGGAAACGTTTAAGTTGGACCTTACCGACTACCTTGCATAGGACGGCTGAAACCATTATACGTGCACGTTTTCTTGAGCCCCGGAATACCTACCCCCACTCCTCTGAACACATTATTTGAATGAAGAATAAATGATATCAACGAGCGTTGTAGACAAAATCTGATAACCAGAAATGTTCGCTCCCGTGTAATAGAAAATAGTTTGTATCGAAAAATAAACTACAAATTGATCCAAAATTCCTTTCGTCAAAATAACCATAACTCCCCACTCCTCTCGCAACTAGCGAACGGAGGGCACAAGAAAACGTGCGCGGGGATTACTATGTTAAACTTCTTTCAGAAAACGATAATCTTCTTCTATTTATTTAATTAATTTTTACAATGATTACTTTTATTTTCATATAATGAACTATTGTTATATAAATTGACTCTGAGTTTTCGACTTCATGAAGTATTCATTTATTTTTCCAATGGGCTTGCAAAGTTTCAGCTAAACGATTTAAGCTCCACCTGTGCTTATACCATTTTAAAAATTATAATACTTATTTTATTCACCTTTCCTTTCTGATTGCTGTATTCGAGACAAGAGGAAGGAATTGACTGAAATCTAAGGAATTGACGGAAGTCTAACATGTGCACTCTCATACGAGAGAACAAAGGTAGCCAAATGCCTCTTGTTCGGGCCTGATAAGACCCGAAAAAGCAAGCCTTGCTGCGTGAGCAGTACAATTGAATGAATTTAAAAAAAATTGTTCTATCGAACGAAAGAACAGAGGCAAATGCTTCTTGCTCGGGATTGGGATCCCCGAGAGAACATTTCGTACTGGAACGGTAGCTGTACGAGGTACGAATGTTCGAAAGATAGTGGTGCATGACCGAAAGTGTAAGGGCTATTGCTTTGTTGCCACAGGTCTCCGGGGGCAATCTGGTTGCGAAACCCGCGTTTAAGGCGGTGTCTCCCACAACGCGTCGACGGCGCGGCGCGCGTTCACAGCTGCGCCCAAGAGGCGGAGTCGCGGCGACCACACAAAGGAGGAGCGGCGCCCGCTGCCTGGGATATTGCGCCACATTTAGCAACGCCGGGCGCGTCCGACCCCTCGGCCAGCGTTCGCCTCCGTGCCGTCCCCGCCCGCCCCGCCACCGCCCCGCCCGCTCTTCTGTCCCGTTCCGTCCCATCCCGTCCCGTCCCGCCCCCGCCCTTGCCCGCCGTACCCCGCCCCGCTCCGTCCCCGAGGGGCGACAGAGAATGTCCGTCCCCATAACAATGAGCCCTGCAGCGCTCCGCCCACTCTCCTACCCCGATCCTTCCCGTCCCGTTTCGTCCCATCCCGTCCAGTCCCGCCCCATCCTCCAACGCCCCGCCCTTGTCCGCCCTGCCCCGCTCCCGAGCAGAGCAAGTCCGCCCCCATAAAACGAGCCCTGCAGTACCCCCCCCCCCCAGTGTGCGAATCCGGCACGGGACGGTCTTGGCCCGGAGGATACGGACACGAGCAAGGACTTTCCAACAATCCGGCCTTACCACCTTCCTGGCTGTACGCAACATTTCGTCGAAGGAATAAAAAAGAGCATCCGCATTAAAATTAGACAAATTCTATTTATACTCTCAGCTGGATATTGCAGAATTCTCATTTGGAGGATTAGTTTCAGGAACACAATTTGTAAGGAGTAAGCACAGCATTTACCTTGTGAAGTTGGTGTTGCATTCACAAAGCCATTTCAAAAAGAGATACACTAAGAAACGTGTTTTTTTACTGTAGCTATAGGAAACTACTATAGCTGAACTATCCTTCGTTACCTAGGTATTTATGACAATAATATATTAAGCAGGAAAAGGCATTTTATATACAATGATCTATCTATCCTGATAAGGGTTACCATACGACCTCTTTTCCCCGGACATGTCCTCTTTTTGAAGTAACAAAAACTGTCCTGGTGAGATTTTACAAGAAAGAACGAAATGTCTTGTTTTTTCTTCATAAGGGGCTACTACTTTTAAATTCAACGTATGATGAAAGAAGGACACTCATTAGTATTTCATTAGTTTATAAATAAATGTCATTTAGCTTAATATCGCCTAACAACTGCCAAAATCCATAGATCAACTACATCTACATTTACACCCTTGAAATGCGACAGTGCTGCCATAAGCTGGTACAACGTATTGGATAATGCTGCTTTGTTATAGATTCTGTGCTCTGTGGTATTAATATTATTTTGCTGGCGTGTGCAGTTAATACTGCTGTAGTGTTTATATTTCGATCAGGATGCCAAAAAGGTATATCTTGTGACATATAATTTCAAAGCGTTTGTTGCAAGGCTCAAGCCAAAGCAACGTTATAATTGTTAAAGGACCATACTGGTATAAAAGTGCAAAAGACAGAAATAATAATGAAGATGACATATTGTGCGATTGTTATGTGATGACAATAATTGAAGTATGTAGTCAGTAATAAGTATTTTGTCTTTAGAAAAATAAATTATTATATTAAAACATTGCATATAAAGCAGATCCGGTGGCCGAGATCGCAATGGCGCTACACGGCAGTAGTGCCATAGCGATCTCAGATCGAAGGATCGCCGGTTCGAGTCCCGCCTGGGGCATGGTTGTATTATGTTCGTCCTTTCACCCCCTATCATCATCATATTGTGTCATCCTCACAGTTACCATACCATGACCTAGAAGTTCATGCGACCTTAAGTAACAAATCTTTTTTTATATAAGAAATGTTCTCTTTTCCATAATAGAAGTATGGTAACCCTAATCCTGTGTTATCCGATCCCTCTATGCCCTGTCCTTTTCGCTCATATTTACTTCACCCCGCCCGCCCCGCTGTCGTGTTTGCAGCCTTTTCTAGGAACATCATCGCCACTACCATCGTTGTGTCGGACAGTTGTAAATATAAGCTCTGTAGCATACTCCGGCAAACATTTTATCCGAGTCTGAGATACGCCTGATCAAACCCACCTACAAAAACGACAAACACCTGTTAGAGCTTAGAAAAAAAGTTATTTTGAAATCACAGATATTTTCTTCAATAACACAGGGAAACAGTATTATTTAAATTTGAACGTTTCCTCTAGTAGTACTCAAAAGTACATTCTCTGCATTTCATGCAATACTTCTACTAAAAGCAATTTCAACACGCGTCTGACAATCACGAGAATTAAATAGTGGATTTTTGAGTGAGTGCTCGACAACAGTAACAGTAGGTCAAGATAGTAAATGCCAAAGCGTAATGGCTTGTTTCGCACAACAACGTTTTAATATTTTAATTGAATTACTAAAATATTATTATGAATTTATAATATTGTGGCCATGATAATTCTACAATTTTCTTCCTCCATTTTTAATAGTTTACCTCTACTCTTTTTCCCCATACTGCATCGCTAGCCTCATCTGCGCCCACAGGATCTTAAAAAACGGCGCATTTGAAATTACAAAAGACACAAAGGGAGAATCGGAGATTAACGGTCACCAGTCGATATTTCCAAGGCAACCAAGGTAGAAACAATAGACTATTAATCATTTGCTTTCTTAAGATGACTTCTCGGCTACACGAAATACTCATAACAATTATTTCCAAAATAATTACATCGTATCAGTTATTTTAATGGAATTCGTGACTAATCTCAACTGACATTAATTTTCATGACATTTTTTAAAATTTGGATACGAGAATAAAAAAGCTTCAACTGAAAATAATAAAATTCATTACTTAAACAATTATAAACTGAGAATCCAAAGTATTGATATGATGGGTCGATTAATGAGTTACGAATTATACCCAGAACAACACGAAATGGAGCATGTTAATAAAATCAGCTGACATTTCCAGGATATTTATAGTTTTCAAGAATGGCTAATGTATTGTAACCAGAAAAGACCAATACTAATCTTTAAATTTGTATTCACAAAAAGTAGATAACATTTATATCCTACGTCCGCGGGCAAATTAGAAGTTGAATCATGTCATTCGATGTGAATCCCAGCGATTGTCCACAGTAATTAAGAAATAAAAAATAGTTGTATGTTCAAAAATTAGAAAGTTGTGATGAAATGCAGTTTGTGATACGATTCGTCCTTGAGGATTTACGGATCTTGAGGGGATTTACGCGAGAGTGGAAGAAAACTAGTGGGCCAAACAGGTGGAAAGAAAATGGAGGCTTTCATGCAACACATAAAAAATACAGTCGCCGAATGATTTTTAAGGTGAGTATTCGCATAAAATTCGTTGATAGTTATGCATTGGAGCTACTCAATGTTTTATGTTAACGCGCGGTCCTAACGACCGAGCCTCGTCCTCAACTTGGACACGCGTAGCAAAGCGGCACAATTCCGCGAGAAACTGCGTTGGTCGCGCACAGTGTGGTCACAGTGTACTATTAGAGAGTTTCTGCGCGCCACAGCGGACAGCACTATGGATCTTCTGCGCATGCGCAGATGCACCAAAGTGATGCAAAACTTGAACTGCGCACGCGCAGAAGATCGATAGTGCTGTCCGCTGTGGCGTGCACGAACTCCCTATTTCCAACACGTGGTGAAGCCGTGCTGCGAGTGACTCATTCTCGTATTCGACAGCGCGCGTGAACGAATCGCATCACAAACTGCATTTCTACCGCAATACCAATAAATTAGACATAAATCTGTTAGATAATAGTTTAGAAATAGGACGTCTTAAAAAATGCAAGCTTGTAGATTTGCTTTAGATTTTGAGGGGTTGTTATACGTGTATGAGCAGTATTAATGGAGATATACGAATGAGATTATTCTCCAGTCATTGTTAGGTATGCACATAAGACAACAAATTTAGTTAGTATTCCCGTGTATGAACTGATTGTGATTAAGGTTTATTAAAAAAAGGGGAAGTTATCGTAATTTTTCAGCACGAGATGCAGCTCTTGTCGAGCTCCCCTCTCCTTACCCACAGCCAAGATCGTTTTGAATCCAGGACAAAAGTTCGCGCTGTGTGAACTGCTCGCGGGCCGGATGAAGTGGGAATGACGGCAACATCGCTTGCGAGGCCAGCGCGAGGAGGAGTGCGAGGGAGGGAGGGAGGGGGTAGCGAGTGCGGCGTGCAGGGCTCGCAGGCGCACGTGACAATGGAGCGGCCCGGAAACAGCGGAATCGCGGCCGAGCGGGGGAGGGGGGCAGGCGTTTGTGTGCGCCGCGCTGCGCAGCAACAATGGGATCTAATTTTGCTTGCGCTAGGCGCCGAGGCAGACGTATTCGCAAGGCCAACTCGAACAGCGGGAAAGGAAGGTGCCCCGGCGAAAAGCGGACTGCGAGGAGAGAAACGAGGCAAAAGGGTATTCTTGAAACAATTCGTCCTCTTCATGGAGCCACTATTGCGAAAGTCGGTCGACACAAAGGGAAATATAGGTACGTACCAAAACAGGACACGCTCTTTGATGAAGTTGGGAGCGTCACATCCGATGTAATTGAGAACACTGCGAAGCAAGCATATCAGTTTGGCGATCGGTGTTGACCTGATTCTGAAGGGTGATCGTTTCATGTTTCTATCCATTCACGCAGCCTGATCATGTAATCGAGAAATCAGAGGTGACTTGTGCAGAGGTTCCACAACTCCACGATAATCGAAAAAATTCTTACAATACGTAAGGAATACATACATTTTCCTTTCATTGGTTGATTGAATGAGCCAAATGTGACCCCATAAAGGACGAAGACCTCCTGCAAGAGGGGAAGCTCTTGTAAAACTCGCGTGGTGAACCACCACGTAAGTATATTTTCCATTTAATGACATTCAATATTCAAGATATTGCAGTGATATCGATGAATATGAAAACATTTTCAAATCAAAGAGCGCCCGTTGAGCGCTCTGTCCAGGTTCTCGTGAGCTCCCAGGCATAGAAACCCCTTCTTGCTGCTCGTTTATTCCCTTTACTCTTTGGCCGACATCCCTATGATTCAACTACAAATATACAGAACATAGATTGGCTTACGATCACCCCGTTTTGATGCGTTGTCTTCTCATACTTCTTTTGAAGTTACAATAATCGTAAAAAATAGAAAAATAAAGAAACAATTTAGAGGCATTTCTCAAGAAATTTTGAAACTGTTGGGGCATTTTGTAGAGTACCGCAAAATGAAAATATATGTTTTAAATTAAAGAGACCACGATATCAACCAGATCGATCGGGAATATCAATTTAATGAAAATCCTGCCTGCGATTTAACCGCTAGTGTTGTTCACTACACGTGAGCGGGCAGACAAAGTGACGTTTTGTCATTAGCCAATTTTTCAGTATCGAGGACCCAGAAAACATAGATTTTGTCTTTACAATGTGTTTGAGGAAGTACATCACTATACAAAAAAATTATCCACCTTTTCGATATCAGGGACGTCCACTAGAAATTTTTTTGACGAAACATCCGTCTGTCTCCTTCTACAATAAACATTTTGAGTGTACAGATATGAATCAGTACTGTTATTAACAAAAAATATAGTATAATACATATACCATAGTACTATAGTAGCATATATATTATTATTTCTAAAACGTATTTTTTTTGCCGCAACACTACATAACTTTTTCTACACTACCTAAGTAGTATGAAAGACAGTCACTAGTCTTTTCGTTGTTTCTGCTGGGAACCCGTTTGTAACTCCAAACTGGTCCCAGCAGTCATATCCCAACTTGGCGCCTACTGGACGAAATAATCCTGGCCGGCGCAATTTCGCTTATATTATTCAGGAGTTGGGCCGGCGCCGTCCGCCAGAAGCGTTCTCTTCGGGCTGATTAAATGCGGAAGCTCGTTTGAGTTGGCGGGGGCGAGGGTGGGGGTGGACGAGGGAAGAACGAACGCAGCGCCGCGACGCAACTGGACCGGACCGTCCGTCGGTGGGCGCCAGTCCGTCGGTTAGCCCGTCGACCGAGTGCCGAGGTCTCCCCTTCTCGGAGTTGCGAGTTTCTCGCAAACCACACGCACACTTCCCTTACTGTTTCTTGTCGGAGGGAGAGAAAGAGAGGGGGAGGGGAAGGAGATCGGAGAGAGAGAGCACAGGGAACCTAAGTACTCATTAGATTTGATGATTTTATTCAGATCACATTGGCAACTTTTCCAAATTTTATTTTTCTACTAGCTCTGTTTATTTATTATTATTATTATTATTATTATTATTATTATTATTATTATTATTATTATTATTATTATTATTATTATTATTATTATTATTATTATTATTATTATTATTATTATTATTATTTTCGTTAATCGGCCGACTAGGACCACGCACGCAAGCATCCTGCATTTACCGTGGCTCAGTTTTTATTTATTATCACGGTGGCAGGTGCTTGCGACAATTTTTTGGGGGGACCAGCATTTTTTTTTTTTTTTTTAGCTGGATCCGATTTTTATCCCCCACGGTTGTTAGCCCTGGGGGTATGGAAGATGAAATGATGATATGATGTTAATGGGGGTGAAAGGACAACACATACAGACATACACAAACACACATACACCCATGCCCGAGGCGGGACTCGAACCCGCGATCTTCTGGCCCGAAACCACTCCGGCACTACTGCCTTAGCGATCTCGACCATCTGATCGGCTATTATTATTATTATTATTATTATTATTATTATTATTATTATTATTATTATTATTATTATTATTATTATTGTTATTATTATTATTATTATTATTATTATTATTGTTATTATTATTATTGTTATTATTATTATTATTGGATGATGATGAGGGATGAAAGGACTAGGATGATTGTTGGAGGTGTTTGGTGGTGTAGTGGGAAGTGTTCGTGGGATTTTGGAATCATCCCAGCATTCGCCTTGTGACTGTGGGGAAACCACGAAAACGCCGGTCAGAGGATCGAACCCGGACCTTCGGATTGCGAATCCAGCGCGCTACGTATTGAGCCACGTCGCTATTTTTTGTTTATTTACTTTTTTTAAATTTTCATTTGTTTACTGATATATTTATATGACAGTTCATTATTTTATCTGGTTAATATGTGAAGAGGTTGCGGTTTGCCATGGGCCAGAAGCTATATTTACGATCCAACCTGCATTTACGATTTCATGCAAGAAACCACTACAGCTCTGTGCTCACTGCCTCCGAATCCGCGTGTGCAATACGTTCACACAAAGGGCGCTATGGTGCCGGTCGGTCGACCTGGCAGAGCACAGTGTGTCAGGCGTCGACCGAATTCCCCTCACTGCACTCTGGTGTCAGGAGTTGCAACTACATTAACCTGAAACGAAAGGTTCTGTAACCTATTTCATACTTTTTGCAGAGCGACGATACGTAAATTTTGTGTTTTAGAGTGACAATTTTTATGAACAACCTGAAGTAAAGAAAGAAGACAGCAAATTGCAAAGAGACAATTTATTCAGAGCAGCGTTGTGCTACGATGTAATACGATTGTTCATTACTTGGCAGGATTATTTTCGAAATACTATGAAAAAACAGCAATTAAGGAAAACGAGGCAACGAGTAGCAGTGGCCTCACATATTGTGAACATTTAATATAGTATTGTATATTATAGTACTATATACTGTAGTACTATATACCGTGTAACTATTATACTATAGTATATTACACTATACTAGAGGAAAACCCATGCGATTAAATCGCACGAGGAGTTTAAAGTGTAATTCAATTTTACTTGCTTAACTGTAACTTAAGTGTAATGTAATTGTACTTAAGAGATTATTTGGTCCCCAATTTACATACGGGCCCCAACTCCAACCTACTCCTTTCCAGACTCCTCGCACTGAGCTACCTTGCCTGACCGCGTTCCTGCCTGCCTAACCCTGCCGTGTTCACTACGATCACCATTGCTTTCATACTGAAAATCACATACTAGTTCATAAGTGTAGTTGAAACACACATCGAAATGTAAATGCGCACTGCACAATCTAACACTAGGCACAAAAGATTCGTTGCGACTTCGCTTCTACGGTACCACCAGAGCTAGTTGCACCTCCGCCAGATTGCGCTTGATGTGGACTTTTCAAATATTATTTTATTATTAATATTTATAAAGCATATATAAAATATGTAAGTTACACGTGCAGTCATCGGGTACTTCCATGTTACAAGCAACACCACATTGGCTGAGATATAGTATAGTTCATAGTATAGTAGTATATTAATAGTTCATACGGAAAAGGGACAACGCTTTTATAAATAATTATATACATGATACTATAGTACATGTATTACACTATAACATTTTATTAATGATTCGCATCTGCACGGTGCAAATTTTTATTGTAGAAAGAGATAGACGTACTAACTATTTGTTATTTACTATCGGGTAACTGTAGAAAACAAAACTAATACAAATATTGCAAACACTAAATTCAAAACTTCATTTCAACTTTTCTGACAAAAAACCTGCCATGTTAAGAAGTGATGATATAATGCTGATGTAACAATATATCCTCAACATATAATACGTTATCGTTTTTCATAATTCTATACAGTTTTGTAGAGATATAATGAGATATTTTGTAGAGATAAATGAACCAATCAGAAGAACTAAAAGCCATTCTTAACAGCTGTAGTCCGTTAGGCTATGGGTTTTAAGAATCGGTTGTCCTTTTTAAACAATGGAAATTAATGAGTTGTATCAAAACAGGGTACGAGTACTCCTATTCAAGGAAAATATTTCTTATTTATTTGATTTTCTAAAAGAAGGTGGAATTACGAAAAGTAGTGAACCACAAAGAGCTGATACTTATCGCAAATAACGGTCTTAGTTGTTATAAAGCTCGACTGTCGTCTCGGTTTACCAACTTCAACCACGTCCGTTATTTGTTCGCTATGGCATTGAATTCCATAGACACTATAGAATATAAATGTTAAAAGTGTAGTGGATCAGCCATATACGTACTCTGAATGATGGTTAGGCTACTTCAGCATGTAGTAATAAAGTGGTCTGCCATTTAATGAAGAGAGTAAGGCAGGCATGTTTTTGTACGCAATTCATGATGTCAGATGTACGCCAGTCATCATGTTTCAGATGGCCTTTCTAGAGGATTTCAAGACGTATTTCTCTAAGAAAACTACAGCGCGGACCGAACCGCACATCTAGGACATTCGGAAACCAGAAACCACCATAATTACGAATCGGCCGCCAGATATTACGTAATTGACCACACTTGCAGTATTAAACTCTCTAGTTGTTACAATATTCGTTTCCTTGTTGCAGTTTTCTCTAAGAGCATTACTTCCAAGTAAAGGAGAAAGCACAGAGGATGTGGGCGAAGCTGCCAACCACACTCTTCGCAACGCACAAGGCCTCCTGCAGCTAGAGCAGTGCAACGGGACGACGCGACGTCCTCTGCGACCGGATGTAATTTCCTTTATTTCGCGGGAACTCGGCGGATTATTACACTGGCAGTTGTTTTGAAAGAACCAACGACGAAAAAAGGTTTCACAATATCACAGGACAATAAACAACAGGATGTCGAGTCATCTTGTTCGTAAGAAATTCAGACGAATATTGTCAAAATCAAATGACGCAAAGACAGTGGCTCAACCAAACGGGTGGGGGAGGGAGAGGGGTTCATTGGGCTTTAGCCTCCCAGAAGTCAATGAACATTTAGATAAAATATTATTATTGTCTTTATCATTATTATTACCATTATTGGCATTATTATTATTATTATTATTATTATTATTATTATTATTATTATTATTATTATTATTATTATTATTATTAGCCTGGTTTAATCCCATTAAGGTCAAAGGCCTCCTGTATGCAAGGTGGATGGCAGGCTTATTATTAATTCTTACAGTTATTGTAGTTTGGTGTATATTTTTCACTAGTCACTTTAAATTATTGTCTCTTTCTTTTCTAAGCTTTCTTAACAATATACTTCCATTCGCTTTTCATTTCTTACTCTTCCTAACTCACTTTAACCTTTAAAAATTTCCGAACACTTTCTTTAACACTGGCGATGAACTCACTTGGGCAAGGCGGTCTTTTTACTCAGTATTATTTCTTGAAGTTTTTATCATTCTATGTGTCTAAGCTCGTTCTTGCTATTTTGATTTAGTCTTTTTCTACACATTTCTGATCTGTATAGCTTTACGTGTACGTTCTTTCCACACTTCTTTCATGCTTCTCTTGACCGCGCGTTACTAAGTTCTTACTTGGATGTATCGCCTTTTCTTGGTTGTTGCCCTGGTTGTTAAAAAAATATAGATTTTGCTAAGTTTCAATACTAATGGAAGTCATTCAATGTATCGCTTGTTTATATTATAATTATTGACTAAAAGTCACCAAATAAAAATGTATTTTATACTCAGCAAAGATGAATAATTGTTTACAAGAAAACGTCGCGTCGGTTGAACAAACACATAAGTAAAACATCCTCGGTGCGCTTCTTCTTGAAGACAATGTAACTGTAGTTATTAATCCATCACTTGTTTCTACGCTTCAACTTATTAAATATTTTGTAAATTAAGGCATCAGTATGACCTTTATGGAGAAACACTAATTTAAAGTTTCATCATTAACATCTGTTTCATCATTATGGAGCATTTCAATGTAAGTACCACAAGATCAAGAGGTTCACCAATAACGAGTGCAGAGGAGTTATTCTAAGAAGGCATCACTTTGACAGATCAGGAAACAAATGATCGTCATACAGTGCGATGTCATTGCAAGAGATAGTGATGAATCCATTCATAAATGAGTGAACTGTAAACGAACGCACTGATAAAATGGGTGCATGGACATAACCAGCATTTATATTGCCAGCAGTAATCAAGCAGCAGCTGTCAAAGCGGTCCCTTCTAACAGTAATCTATTATAATAAACAACTCAAGCATCTAACTAACGCATATGATATGTATCGTCATGATTTTCATTACACCAAAGCATTGGTGTTGAGCATTTAGTTGAATTGCTGAAATCATTGGGGACGGCGAGGCGACATCCTGTGTGGCCGAGAAGGAATAACACATGGCGCCCGGTGCGATGCTTCCACCTGCTTCCACCAGCGCGGGAGGGGCATGTGTGCGTGCGTCAATGCGTGCGTGCGGGCGAGTAAGCGGGCGTGCGTGGGGGTTGGTGGGCGGGTGATGTGGCTGGCGAAAGGGTGAGAGGGCACGCGTGCGAGCGAGAAGGCAGCGGGTAGGTGGGCGGGGAGAGGGCGGGCGGGTGAGAGGGAGGGCGAGAGGGCAGGCGAAAGGACGGGTGAGAGGGCGGGCGAGAGTGCGGTCAAGAGGGCAGGCGAGAGGGCGGGCAAGTGGGCGGGCGAGTGAGCGGGCGAGGGAGCGGGCGGGCGGGCGGGCCGGAGAGCGGGCGAGATGGGGAACGAGAGGGCGGGGTAGAGGTCTTGCGAGACGACGGGCGTGAGGGCCAGAGAGAGGGCGGGTGAGAGGGACCGGCAGGCCGGCGGGCGGGCTGGCGGCCGGGTGTACATGCTGGCGGTTGGGCGGGGGTGGGGGGCGTGGGTTGCAGGGGAGGGATCTCGTTTCGGCTGGGAATTACTCCTGAATTATGCCGTGACCTCTCGGAGGAGGCGGCGGCCAGGGCGCGCGCGGAATACGTGATGAGCACTGTCCGCCTCCGCCCCCGCCCCCGCTCTCCTCTCCCCCCCCCCATTGCCACCACGGCCAACACACAGCTACTGTAATGACAACATAAAGAGATATCTACACCTACTACGTCCAGCATCATCAAACCGCAAGTACCTCGACTGGTTTCGATTCATACAGGAAATACTTTACGTGAGTTTTAAATATACTGTATTGAGGTAATCTGTATTGTACTATATTGAGGTTATCTATACCTCCTAAACAAACAAAAAAAAATATATTTGGAAACATGGAAATTGCTATTTATAAAATTATGGACGCTAGAGTGATTATATCCCGCAGTGGAAAAATAAATTAGGTGTGTTCTCATCAACTTTGTATTGTTTACTAAAAGAAAAGGCGTAATTTATAAATATTTAACAAATTCAACGAGGAAACAATATAACAGTTGAAGAGATGATAGGTAGCTGAGGCGGATACCTTTCAGCTCAAAATTCTACAGCTTGGGGTCTCAGAGCCCAAGGGGCTTCAAAAATTATATTAACAAAATTGCAAATTTTCTAACTTTTGTTACCAAAATATGCTTGTACAAATTTATAATTAGTTCTCGCAAAGAAATAAAAATTAAATAAGTTTGATAAACACGCTATTAGAGTTAAAACAGACATTTTCTACGACCGGCCTTTTCATTGTCAGGTATTACGTTTTGAACTTGTTCGAAGGTTGACAAAGTGCCTGGAGGAAACGGTCTCTTTTCATGTACCCGACGAATGGTGTAATCGAGCACAAATACTGAGGTTTCAGTGACACGTTGAGGTTGCCTTTCATTTTGTTAACTTTCACGTACTACGTAGTATACATACGAAAGATATTTTGTAAACTTAAAAGGGGGACAAGATAAACTCAATTCTCTAACAATATTATTCAATGAAAATTGTAAGTTGTTAATTGTTATATCTATCGTCGATACTATTTCTGATTTCTGATTTTGTGAAAATCGCGTAAACGACATTTCTAGTAAGTTTTGTTTTTATTAATGATTAATACGGTGTTTGTTAAATTGCAGATAGTTTAACATACAGATATTATTGTCTTATAGGCGATTATTATGATTTTTATATTTAAAATTAAAATATAACAATAAATATAAATTTGAATATAATAATTACATTAATTAATATAATTATTGTAATTATTTACATTCGATGGTATGTTTTAAATGTTAAATTATTTTTTAAATGAGTAGACTAGAAAGGTAAAAATTTCCTACCTCAAAAATGTTATTTTTGACAGTACGAAGGAGGCCTAAAAAGTATTTTAGCTTGAGGCCTCGAAAATGGTGAATTCGCCTCTTATCTTACCACACCTTCCCTTTGCTTACCACCCTACCTGCCGTGCGCCGCTTCCGGCCCCGATGCACCCCTCACTTTCGAAGTTCAAGGGAGTGCTACACGTGGGCCACCAACATGGAAGCGCGGACAATGGAAATGGGTATGTCCGTAAAGTTAGCATACCCACTTAACACAAATGTGAAAAAGATTATCCCAGAATTTTGTTCTAATTATGAACTGATTTATACCCAAATTTAAAACTTTTGAAACGATGCACAACATCAAAATATTTAACACTCTTTAGTGTTGAATATTTTGATGTTGCGCATCGTTTCATAATTCTTAAATATGGGTATAAATTAATTCTTAATTAGAACAAAATTCTGGGGTAATCTTTTTCATTTTTGTGACAAGAGGGTATGCTAGCTTTACGGACATGAAACTGTGTCCCTAGATGAAAGTGCGAGGGTGTTCGCACTGTCGTAGGTTACGCGAAGTAGCCTGTTTCTCTCGGACTCCGGTTTTCTGATATCAGTACTGGTAGGTGTGTTGATCATGTAAGTCACGAGTCAATAAGTGATACGTTCATATCGAAAATGAGCTTCATTTTACATTAACAATACATTCACGAATTATTCGTTACATTTTTCAGAATGTTACACATCAAGTTTTGTATTGTCTCATTAGATCTCTCTCTATTTCAATTTGTGAACTTTGTCAACTGGAAGACATGATTAGCTAAATTATTACAGATCATTTCTTCTCTTTAATCCAATCTTGAGGGAAATATTAATCCAATACTCTATTGAGGGAAATATTCTTTTTTTTCACATTGAAGGAAGATATTTGTGAATGAATTTGAAACAAATAAGCCTAAAATCAATTTTGAATTTTTTGTGCACTTCCAGAATAGCTGTGTACCGTTGTGTTTCACCATTAGCATTTTTTTTTCACTCCCAAGAAAATATATTCTAACACAATTCTCTACAAGATTTCTATATGCTTACATTATTGTTGGTTTTTTTGTGCATTCAAGCACGATTTTATCATAGGACTATTTGTAAAAACACGATTGCCACCCGATTTCATAATGAAAGAAGCAACAAGTGAGAAAAATTGAAAGATATTGTGGTAAAGTAGCGTAGCAAACAGGGGAAAGTGTCGTAAGCTTATTTAACCTCAGACAAGGATATTGCGATTTGCGTTGCAAATAAGCGAGTATGTCGCGGTTGTGCAGTTGAGTCACCGCAAAGCATAGAAAATAGCGGGTTGCCAACTGAGGGGTTTCGCTCACGTTGAGGACGAGTTGCGTGAGTCACTAGCTTTATGGACTTCTGCAACCAAAACACAAAGCCTAACATTTCATTTTTGTACAGAATATTCTCAAAAGTCATTGTCATTTTTTGTGTGACAAGCAAATAAATAAAAAGACTATTGTTGCTCAATCCTTCTTAATGATAATTCAAATTTTCGTCTGATATATGTAGGATTTGTGAAGGTTTAAATGTAAAAGGGAAGAACACTGCATTGCAAAAGCCACAATTTTGTGGACTCATTTATACCGCAACATGGGAGTTTCAGCTTTCGAGAAGGAGTTGCAGGGACCCATATTGTATTTTTCTTCCTATTTCTATTTTGTCTCCAGTGCTATTATTGGAAGTAAAAGAACCCACTATCTTGTGACGTATTCGAGGCGGACATATCTTCGATCAGATGCATTTGCTTATAAAATTTCGGGCAAAATCTTTTCAATAGGAATGAATTAGTAACAATTCATTAATGACGGATTAATTATGAAACAAGTGGCAAATGATTGCAATGACACAAATTGCACAGTATGTATGAAATGAATATTTAATCAAGTATTGATAGTGAACAATGATAACATGTTCAAAGACTCCTAAGGTAAGAAAGTAATGTCGTTGTACACAAATATGATACATTTTAATAAACCTCAAAGCACAGCGGAAGAAAAATATCTGTTGTTTTTGATAGGTAACAAGAAAACCAATATTCCTCGGAGTGAAAAATTGAAAAAAATGCAATACACGTAATCCAATTTTTCGCGTTGGATTTCAGTTTCAGGAAATTCGTATTTCCTTTCTTGACAAGATTATTCTTCACAATTCTATCAGAGAAGCCTGTTGCCTTTAACCGGGGGTAGGGTGATTTTCAATTTATTTGCTTGTCGGTCCTCTTCCTTAAAGCTGTCAGTGGCAGAGAGGAATCCTTCCGTGAATGTATAACCTACGGGTTTCTCTGGTACCGTTCGACATATTTGTTTCACTTCTCTAACGTTAGGGACATTTCCGTCGGAAACTAGTCTGGACTGGCTTGTTTCCCATCGTGGTCGTAGCAATACACAAAGTGATTGACACGTGATAAAGAACGAAGTATTGAGTTCTATTATATTTATGGATCCTTGCGGGTACTGATGGACAAAAAGTGTAGGTCGATACAAGTAAAGCGAAAGTCCGACCTGTACTAAAATGTTTTCCATCCTTCAAATCTCACGTTTTCTCATAAAATGTTGCGGAGTTCGTTCGTGAAATTTTTTCAAAATATGGAATAAAAAGTAAGGTAGAGGAAACGTATTTTTAATTATAAAGCAGAGTGAGAAATGATAAAAAATATTTCTATGTTCTGCTTCGTTATTACTAATTTCGGCTCTAAACGGTTCTAATCCTTTTTTTTATTTCCCGACTGTAGCTATTCTGAAACTTTTGAAGAAAGAAATAAGATGCCAAAGGGTGGTTTCTTCCTTTCATTGTTTCTTACAAAGGAAGAGGTCATAATAAATTATTAAACAATTATTATATATATAACGAAAACCTATTAATCAATTGTGATAATGATTATTGTATAATATGCGTAATGAAATACAAGTTAAATGCACTCCACAAGATCTGGCACTTTGTGTAATAGTATATTAAAATATTGTTATTTTGCGCATTTCACAGATCACTCCACCTTTGCCTGAAATAACATTGTAGCGAAAGTTAGATATTTCACAATGCATTCCACGCGCACAAATCAAGTACAAATTTAACCGACAGCAAACACAAACTTTATATATTATTTTATAAATTTGGATATTAACACATCGTCTCTAGAAAAAGCTTAATAGTACATTATGCAACTAGTTCATAATGTTACGCTTTATTGTATGAGTACATGTTTTGAAAACGTTAGGAGCTAGTTTTCAAATTTGTACGATTGCAATAAAGAAACATATACGTAAACGAATAGTATACGTAGTTTTTTGTATTATATAATAATATCCTATATATATATATATATATATATATATAATAAATAATATTATATACTTATAAGAGGATCAAAGTTAATTTTTGGAAACAACTTCAAGGTGACGTAACGGGTATTTGACATCTCGTCGGAAAAGCGTTAGTCGGCTGTCCGGTTTACTACCACCAACCCAGGATCCTCTCGCTGCTATTGGCTGAATGTGTGCTGATGCAATTGTTCATACCATAAACGGCAAATACACCATAATCTGCGCCATAAGATGTCATGCGCCATATACACCATAATCATGCGCCATTTGATGAGCGTTTTCGTTTCTGAACGTAACGCAAAATGTCGTTTATAATGCTAGACTAAAAAAGAAGAGTTTCTGCGACAGTTTCTATTCTTTCTCTATTTTCCCCCGACTACGTCGCGAGGCGTACGCGCCCACGCGGAACCTCTCACCGCGAGCGACTGCGCAGGAAGTCCGTCCTCGGTGACCAAGCAGGGGCGGAGGCGGAGAGGCGGAGAGCGGCGCGCCGCGCCGCGCTCCGGTATTTACACCCTGCAGCGGCGCGGTCGCAGGCTGGGCAAGAACTTCGCGGCGGCGGCGTAGGCGTCCGACAAGTGGCCAGTCGACATTCCCAAGACTAGGGATTGGCAAAACAAAATCGATGTTTTTTAACATCGCAACGTATTTTTGGCAAGAAATATCGATATTATAACATCGATGTTTTGGTTTCGATATT
Organism: Gryllus longicercus; assembly: GCA_038098605.1. NCBI lineage: Eukaryota > Metazoa > Arthropoda > Insecta > Orthoptera > Gryllidae > Gryllus > Gryllus longicercus. The sequence continues at coordinate 624,162 of JAZDUA010000448.1, read as the reverse complement.
TTCCTCAGATCGATATATTGGTGCACAGATAGAGAAGTTTTCAAAATAATAAAAAATAAAATAGAATTAAATAAAATTTAAAAAATCTCATGACAATTTTAACCTTTACTACCTAGAACTTTGATTAGAAAAATAGTCAAATTTCAGGCAGAACATACTTTAATATTGACGTGTTATGTATCACAGTAGAACCAGGACATTTTACTTCGAAATGTTTCATCGTATTTAAAACATCGATATTTTAAACATCGATGTTCTTGTCGATGTTTTCATCGTCGTCTAAAATATTTTGGTGATGTATGGAAGTATCGATGTTTCACCCAACTTTGCTATCAATAGCCACGGGGCAAGGTCTTGGCGTAAAGGACCATAGTCTACGACTACACGTAAACAAAGCGTAAACAAAGGAGATCTCTTTTGTGAGGCTGGCCCGAATTTACGAGGGCCAGGCCCCGTCCCCATTGCAAACATTTATTTAATAATTATATATTAATAAATTGGGTATAATTATTATACTCAATTTATCCAAAGCAATACTACATATTGATTGGATCACTTCCAACGGAATTCTACCATTATGAATAAACATTTTTTAAATTTCAAGTTAACATTCGTTCAAAAATACTTATGGGGCGGGTGAAATGACTGGAACTGCCTTTCGCCCCTGTGAAATATTTATCAGTTCCGTCTTTCTTGCGGGTGCAAAGAAGTTAACGACATGTTCAGGGATCTGTACAATATTTCTGCACATCAGGTAGCTGATACTGCACTTGGTGGGTAAGAGTCGGATGCAGAGTGGTCTGATATGCGTGTTCAGACAAGATCCTACTGAGATTGTCGTTTCTTCATCAGGAGTAAGGTACATTTTGTTTGACTTATTGAATCGAAAATAAAATATAGAATATATTTCAACATGGCTCTACTATTACTACCTATTATACACTTTTTTGGGTTATACGATGTGGAAAAATAAATATTAGTCTACACAGATTACGTTGTCAACGTAGACTACCCATACACACTACACGTAAAAAGAGTCATGGAGACTACATGTAGATTACGTGTAGAAAACACGCATAGACGTAAAATTAGTCAACGACACAACACTGGTCGAGAATTCCAAGGTGCAGGGAAAAGAGTAGCGCATTCCTTTGCTTCGCAGAGTTCGCTTTTTTTTGTGTCTCGTTTTAAGGGAAGTTGAAACGTAATATTTGAAATGTTGAAATGTAATATTTAACATTTCTTCTCAATCCGAGTGTGCTGCCTGCGGTGTATATTGGATGAGAGAAAATTAAACAGTTGCGGTCTTTCAGATTGTTCTACCCCTTGTGTTAGGGACTCCAGGACAGACGTGATGTTGTTGGCGATGGCAGTAACTGCTACAGTGGCTGCGGACTATGGGAAGGACACAGAGGCGACAATGTCCCGGAGGTAGTGGTGGTGGGGGTGATGGCGGTGTTGGTGGTAATGAAAGTGGTGACGAAGGAGGTAGTGATGGTGGTGAAGGTGTTGGTGTTGGTGGTGGTGATGGAGGTGTTTGCATTGAGAAATTGCAGGGCGGTGGCAGTGGCTGCCGCAGTAATGGTGTTGGCGTCGAAGTGGAAATGGTAGCGAAGACGGTGCGGCGGTGTGGTTCAGCTGTGGAGATGGCTGTAGATGAATAGTTGTCGACGGCAGCGGTGGAGATGTTGGAATCAAGGTCCCCGGTAGTTTATAACCTGCTCTACTACACGTTAGGAAGCAGTGGCACATTTTTAACATTGCAGCTCTTACGAATATAAAAATGTCTCAACACCAAATAAAATGAAGTACTGCTCATAACTCCTTGAATTGTGTTCGAAGCAGTTTAACGACAATTAAAACATCTACATGAAAAAAACAAAACGAATGATTTTCTGAAACGTGGTTAGGTTGCAGATGATGAATGCTATACTGCGACTATTGCATATAGAATATGGAATCACAAAAATTCGCTTCAGCATAGATAACTTGACCAAAAATATTTTCACTCTACGTTATTGGCAAAACCACTGTTCTAAAGTAATCACTCAAACTTTTAGAACATAACTTGAAAAACAATTTTAGAATTAATTATAATTCCCTTTTCAATGCACATCCCTGAAATGATTTCCAGAAAATTCCTGCATTAGAAATTCAGACTGTTTTTGCCATTAGCATATTTCCACCTCACACTACTAGAACTCTGAACTGACATCTGGAATGCTCCATCTGATAATACCTGCTCCTGCTGTGTTAACGAATGCTTGCCGCCGGAGTTCGTATCACGAGATGTGGGCGGAGTCCGTGTCTTCTCAGGGAATGCCGCGTGGGATGGGGGAGTTTCCCATCCTCGTTTCTGAAAAGGCGATCATCTCGACGATTACATGTTGCTAGTCTAATTCTACACTTACACCACAAACATAGGTATGCGAAATGCACTAAAACCTGCGGCGTTGCCAATATTATGAGCCAATAGCCAATATTATGGCTTCGAAATGAAATTTCCTGTTAACTTGGGATACTTAGCATGATAATGTATCAGATAGTACAATGCTACCAACACTACGTTAATCGAATGAGATCAGAAGAGAAGTAGCGAAGGTTGAGAAGACAAATATTATTCACTACACTTTAAAGTTTGTTAAAGAATCAGCACTTCATATGAGTCACTGACAAGGAACCACATATGCAGGTTCAAAATGAAAAGACCAACAAAGAGTCAAAACCTCGTAAATTACGAGAGAACGCACATCATTCAAATGCAATACACAGTGAACATGACCACTAATATGAGCGCTCGATGAATACCTAAGGGATATAGGAAACAAACGTGGCTACGCAATTCAACTGACACTTTGGATTCGCATAAATCTCACATGTATGTGAATCAACATCCACATGCAGCTCCCGTATTGAAGAAGTACGTTTAGAAGTATACTGATAAATAATTCCGAATGACATTACTTGCCATGATGCAACAAGAGATCATAGTAGTCCATTTATTCCCATTGCCCCCAAACTTGGACAGGGAACTACATGTTTGTCCTTGCTCAAATATCTTGAAGAGGAAAAAGTTTGAAAAAATATGTAAGGAAAAAATTTGAAGAAATGTATACAAAATGTTTTTTGTCATCACAGTTGTCCTGAGTATCATCCAAAACCTTACGTAGTAAAAATGCTCTTAATCTGTACGATTTTTTGCTGTGATATTTTGTCATGTATTTTATCCTTGTTTATCCATGTTTTTGTCATCACAGTTGTCCTGAGTATTATCCAAAACCTTACGTAGTAAAAATGCTCTTAATCTGTACGATTTTTTGCTGTGATATGTTGTCATGTAGTTTATCCTTCGAAATTTCTAATACAGGAGGTCCTAAGGTCAAGCATGTTTTATATGTTATTACAAAACTGTGAGATGATAAATACGAATAGATACGAAAATAGATACGAAAATAAAATATCGCGTAATACGTTTTTCTCGTTTCTTTTTTGACGTCTTCCACTTGAGTATTTTTGAGTATGACATTAACACCAACACACTTTGCATCTTGAAGTACCTTCAAATTTCCCCAAGAGAAAATACCGCAGTCGTCCCACGAGTTGTCGATGAACGACAGGATCTCGGACTTTTTGCTGCAACCGGGTGACTTTCCGTGGGCGCCGGTGGGGGCGACTTGGCACCTGCAGCGCTGCCGCCTCCGCCGACGCACAGTGCTCCACTGGTCTCCTGGTCGACGAGACGCGGATGCGTTGTAGCAGTCTCCAGTTGAAGTGTTGTCGGATCCAATGCTGCTGACTGCTTTAGGTGGCTCAGGGCATCAGCTGATGTCGCCACAGTACCACTGACTGGGAGAGCCAAGAGTTCGAGTCCTGACAGTGGCAGGATTTTCGACACTAGTTCGAAAGTTATTATTATTATTATTATTATTATTATTATTATTATTATTATTATTATTATTATTATTATTATTATTATTATTATTATTATTATTATAGTTGTGTTGTGTTCAGCCGCTGCCTGGAGGAGAATTCCGGAGCATGGCGGCGATGGTGTAACGGTTAGCGTACCGGACTGTTGTACCCAAGTTGGCGGGTTCAAACCCGATCGAAGCCGTGGATTTCTAAGGGCGAAAAAATCCTTCGTACGCCTTCCTTCGGAGGGGAAGTAAAGCTGGCTGTCCCATGTTAGTAGATTTACTTGCACGTAAAAGATCCTCAAGCCTAAATGACGTAGCCTCTGAGCTAAATTCAAATCGCCTGTTTCTCGCCCAAGAAATACCTCCTCTCTGCTAGTTGGTGAAAGGAGCGTAGCGAAATTTGCGTGGTCAGACGGAAGAGCGGGCCTGATGGCCCGAGTCTAGCCACGTAAAATAAGGCATTAATTCAATTCAATTCAATTCTAGCAGCCAGCTGCTCTAAACGGTAGTTTTCCGTGGTTTCTCCGATCAACACCACATAATGCCGGAGCAGTTCCCCGGCAAACGGGACACGGTACGCGTGCGACCTTTCCTTCCTCTCCCTTGCCCTGTCCTCACCTCTTACTTACACACACTCACACTTATATGCACTACATTACCACACACGCTGGGAGACCGATCGGGAGCTTAGAGTTTTGTCCCGGCTGGGACGGTGCCCTGCAAGTGAGAGCTACCTGATTGGGGGAAATACCGCTATCCGACATCCGACGTAGGTCAGCACCGGATCTCACCATCCAACGGGGAAAGATCACCGCCTCCTCCCGAGGAAAAATCAGGCACTACACTTACGGAACTAATGACCCAAGCAGTGAACGCACCCTGAATCACTAATCAACCAATCAAAAAACTGGGTATCACATACACTACACTTACGGAACTAACGATCATAGCAGTTGACGCGCCCGGGTTCGCCAAATAATCGACCCGATGCTCTGCAGCGCAGTTCCGTGTGGCCGCAGACTGCAATGCCGCCACACTTCCCTGCTATGTAGCCATTCCTATCCTTTCGGACATCTACGGCTGATCTGTAAAAGAGAGAAAAAGAACTAGGCCAGGAAAGACAATAGCCGTTCGGCGCGCTTTTGGTGTTGTTTACCGCAATTTTCGTGCAAGTATTGGCGTCTCGCCTACTGTAGCATATCTCTCGGGGGGTTGTAGGTGGCCGTGGGATCCGGCTCGTACAAAGATAAATTGTTTGCAATGTCGTTATTTGACCCGTTCATTTTTGAAAAGAGATTTCTAGCTAAATTTTTAAAGAGCTCTTCGAGGAGCGATAGTTTTAATTGCCAAGTAATCAGTCTACGTGGAAGCTTTTGACCACGCGTGCTGCGACAGGGCGCGACCAGTTCGAGCGCCGCCGAAGGTTCCCACCGCGCATGCGCGTGGGTGAGCGAGGCCCACCGGTTCCACGCGCGCGAATGCGTGGAACCTGTTGCCTGTCGCCGATGGATGTCGCCTCGTTTCAGGCGGGTTTCTGCGCACCTCGCTAACGAAGGGCATTAGACGCACTTCGCGACGCTAATAAGACTGAAATTGCGACTCGAGAAACAACCAGTTAATCGATATACTATGTCGAGTATCTCCGTGTTAGCTATTCGTTTCATTGAGAGACGTGTGAAGGTCCCGTGGATTAGTGAAACGTTTCTTTGAGAGTTGGATCGGCGAGGGAACCAATGACTCAAAACCATATGCAACAAATGCAGAGCCATCATGACAAAACGGAGAAGCTAAAGTGCAGTGGAATATTATGAAGTAACTTATCGCAAATGTATTACGAAATTTAATAAATTTTCATCTCGACACGTGAACTATCAGAGCATAATTTATTTACTTTGCTTTGAATTGTAAACGTAACGTTAGCTTACTTAACATTTGCAAATGTCAGAAGAAAAATGTGCTGATTATACCTCATTAAACGTGTTCTTTTTCCGAGTTATTTTTCCGGGGGCTTAACCGCCTAGTCTTGCACTTGCTACGTGTTTCATTTATCTGTTATCGATGTAAATTAGTACCTTGAAAAACTGGTAGGAGAGCTGATATTCTTTATTATAGCTCAATATTTTCTTGTTAGAACATACTATTCGTTGATGAAACATTTTAATTTCAAAATGTTAACAATCCATATTTCATAGTTTCTCAGAGAACCAGTGAGTGTTGATGACGAAACAGAAGAAATTTTACTCGATTTTTTTTCTTTTTTATCAAATACCAATATTCTCAACGGTATAATGATTTATATTTGTGACTTAGTGAATACTTCAGTCTATCACTTATATTAATGTTTAAGTATACTCGTTATTCTTATGTTAAGTTTGCATTATGAATGGGCCTTTACTGAATAACACGCGAAACATTTCGGGGCTGCGCTGTACCCTGCCGGGTGCCTCCTAATGGTTCCCTGCTTAACGAGCCCCTGCCCCTCCCCGTACCTGCATCGCCTGACCATACCCGCCCTGCACTGCTCCGCTCTGACCTGCCATATTCGTTTTTGCCACCAAAGTTGACGCAACGGTCAGTCGCTGCAAAAGAGACGAATCGTATACGTTTCGTACTCTCAGTACACTTCCAGTTCACATCTTTGGCGGAAGATTTTTGAAAGATCCTCTCTTAGTAGTTCATATATCGTGATACGAACCTGATACCGTGATACGAATAGTTTCAATATTTCACGTAGGTTAAATTAGTTCTGTTTCTGCGTTGAAATGCCAAACACTGAGTATTTTTTTTAATAGACAGAAAACCGTTAAAAAATAAACATCAAATTCGTTGAAAAAAATCGAGAAATAATTAATATATCGTGATAAGAACCTAGTTTCAATATTTCACATAGATTAGAGAAGTTCTGTTTCTGCGTTGATATGCCAAACACTGAGTATTTTTTCTTAACAGAGAGAAAACACGTGAAAAAATTAACAGCAAATTCACTAGAAATAAATATCGCACCACTGCAGCCGCTTCGACGGACTGTCCCACCACCGCCCCGCCCCGCCCGCACGGGCCTGAACCTGTTCGGAAGTCGCCGTGTCATCCCGGCGACAGCGACATGGCAACGGCGGAGAAATCGCAACAATAGAGAAAAATCGCGTGGGTGTGAGTCAGATTGAAGAAAGCGCCCCCGCGAGTGATCTAACGTACGCCGTCGCTGGCAACGGGTCGCGCAAGGCGGAAACCGCGCGCCGCGAGTGATAACCGCCCGCGAGTGATAACCGCCCGCGAGTGATAACCGCCCGCGAGTGATAACCGACAGCGAGTGATAACCGACAGCGAGTGATAACCGACAGCGAGTGATAACCGACAGCGAGTGATAACCGCCCGCGAGTGATAACCGACCGCGAGTGATAACCGACCGCGAGGCGACGCGTGGGCGGCGGGAGGCACGGAGATGTCCAGCCCGGCATCCTCACTCACTGGAGCTTGGCAGCCATTTATTGGAGGAGTGTGACGAGCCGGAAGACGTCTCTGATAACGAGGGAACTTATTTTCATGTAAATACATATTTTTAATAGCCCAAAATACCTGCATTCGATGCATTAAAAAAAACTAATTTAGTTTCATTCTGAATGAATTAATTTTTTTTCTTTTTCGCACATACTTCGTAAGAAGGAAAAGTTACGGGAAACGGCAACTTTTTGGCAGAAAAACTCTTATTGTCGTGACGAAAAAATTAATAAATGCTGTTGCTATACGTAGAAAATTTGTTCCTCCAACAGGTGGTATAGCCAGAATCCATGTGTGTGGGTCATCAATACCGAAAAATCAATTTACGGCAAGACGTCTGCTTGTCCATCTACGGTCGCCGAATAAACTGTGTAGCCGATGTTCTCCAAAATTGATGTTCCCCGATCGATCTGAATGAACGGGTGGTTTTGGGAGTTTCAGCTGCATATTTTGATTTTTGAGATTATATTACATGGAGCCTCAAAAATATTTTCAATATTTTCTCAAAAATGGCTTCACATTTTTTTTATTAGGTTTTCTCGAGCGACGGATAGTTTGGTCGATGAAAGAAGTTTGTTGGTCAGTTATTATTTCATATTTCCATTTTAACAAAACTGTGATAAAGAATTTTTCACCCTTGAACAAAACATTGAAAACGTAAGACGATCTAGCCCAGAACATTGATGTTCAAAAAACATCGGATTCAGTACATCGATGTTCGAAACGTCGATGTTTTAATTAAAACATCGATGTTCTGAAAACATCGACATCTATGTCGCATCCCTAGTGGTAATGTGGCAAATGTAATGGTGTGTTTGGGGAGTTGATGGAGGTTCGAAAAACGTGGAAAACTACCTATCCTACTTGTTGATCACTAGAATCCACCTCCAGGCAGCGGATGAATTTGACATCGATGATTTCTCACTGTCAGTACTCGAATTCTAGAACCTCTGTCTCATCCGTTCCGCAGAGGCAACGTAATCTTTGTTGAGTGTAGTGGAGGAGACGGAGTAACCCTTACGCACTCCTCTCCCCGATCCGTCATTGGCTATGCTGTAAATCTGTTCACTTGCTTCTCGAAAGCAACTTTGTACATTTTACGATCGCTTTTCGTATTTAGTATTAGTCTTGTGCTGTTTGATGAACACTAAGTGTCCAAGTACGTCTGAAAAGGTAGAGCATTCGTGCAGCCGCTCCGAATTTATTTTGAGATCGTATGGGCGACACCGTGTCGCAAATTAAGAAAGGAGCTTTTGGAGCAACTTCATGCATATGATTGCGTGTGAATGAAAATTTTAGAACAACTCAAACCGAAACACTCTTCAAAAACTTTGAAGAGATGAAGAAGACATCGGAGGGCAATGCCATGTGGGCAGCGACAAGGCACTTTTTGCCTTTAGCATGATGATTGCATAGGCTACCGATGCCGGAGTTTGTATTGTCTAGGCGCTGGACATTATCTTGCAATTTTATTTCACATATTTACGTTTTTTATTTGCAATTTTTGTAAACGTAAATTAACATTTATGCATATATATATATATATGTGTGTGTGTAATAATATATATATATATATATTATTACAATTAATTCCGTCCCCTACTGATAACCTACTAGTGCTATTGTTCGTATTCACTTTTGTTTATAGAAAATTCGAAGTTTCTGTAATGAGTGGCCAATGACTGATGATTGATAAAAGTTAGAGAAACAACAAGAGAAAAACAAACATTAGAAAAATGTCTATTTTTATATAAATATTTAAGACGACCAATTGATTTGCAATGCAATTGCATTGGCAATCACAGCACTATGACCCAAAGACAGAAGATGCACGTATCATGTAAGCGTACGAGAAAATCTCTAAAATCCCTAGTCCTTTCCTTGAAGCAATTAGCTTCTTTCGTTTCGGTATTATTAAATTCAATCCAAACAATCCTTTTTTGACAGTGCTATGAGTGTTGGTAATCCCTTTATCGGCTCTTCAGTCATAAACCTACGTATTTACATTAGCTTTCACAATGTACTCGTCCAATCACAACAGACAATCGCTAAAGAAAACGTTGGAGAAAACACTAGTCCTGATCTGGCTGAAAGTCACACCGCGAGGGGATTTGCATTGCAGACTTGAGCGATCCGGTGAAGCCCTCTGTTGTTGTGACGTCATCGCGTGCCGAGCGCGGCAGGCCGTGGGTGAGGGCGGCGGGCGCGGGAGGCGGGGACCCGGACCCTCGCTGCGGCGCGGGCGGGACAAGTAAAGCAGGTCACGAGGCCGTCGGGCGGAACCCACGGCTGCGCGGCGACGCGACGGTGGCAGCGGCGCTGGTAACGGGGCTGGCGGAGGAAGTGGAGGAGCTGGCGAAGGGGGCGAAGGCGCCAGCGGGGGCGAGGGGGCGTGCTCTGGGGGCGGCGGAGTCGGAGAGGGCGGCGAGGACGGCGCGGACGGCGCGGACGGGGAGGGCGATGTGAACGGGGAGGGAGGCATGGCGAGAGTGACATGAACGGCGTGGGTGGAGTGGACGGCGAGAGAGGCGTGGCGAAGACGGCGTGGGTGGACCTGGAGGAGACGTGGGCGGCGAGTAGGGTGTGGGCGGCGAGGACGGTGTGGGCGGTGTGGACGGGGAGGGCGATGTGGACGGGGAGGGAGGCGTGTACAGCGAGGGTGGTGAAGGCGGAGTGAACGGCGAGAGTGGCGTGATGGGGGCGCCGTGGACGACGTGGATGGCAAGACAGCGTGGGCGGCGAGGATAGGACGGAGGCGTGGACGGCCAGGGTGGCGTGGACGGCAAGGGCGGCGGGGTTAGCATGAGTAACCGGGGGCCTTCTAGGCGACGGAGGTGGCATGCTGGACGCGGGGGCGATGGGGGGGGGGGGAGGAGGCGCTGGAAAAGCGGGAGTGGAGATGCGTGCAACATTCACAATGGCCGGAAGGGGGAGATCGCAATGAACCGTGTGGCAGCGGGGATCTTTGTGATAGAGATGACGTCACTGATTGCTAAGAGAGCACGGAAAACAAATGTTGATGCAGGATAACCGATGGCAACAGCGGGGCTGGTAGTAGATGCGGTGATGGTGACGTGGAGACTACGATGGTGTTTGAGATTATGGAGATAATGATGGGTGTGATGGAGGGAAAGATAATGGAAAAGTAGGAGATTTTATGTAACTATCTAAGGAAATATTACCATATATGTAAATGTTACAAGTAAGCAGAGTAGGCCTAGGCATGGGCAGACAGCGATCGCCCGGTGCCCCGCAAGTCATGGGGCCCGATGAAGGGATTGATGGGAAAACATTACTAAAAAATTGATTAAAAAATTAGAACCCGAGAAAATCGTTAATATAATTGGGGAAGTCGCGGTACAGTAGTCTGATGTGTTGTAGCATTTTCAATTAACGTTTTACATTAAATAGTTAATTATAGTTATTACTTATAATGTAGATCTCTGTGAACTGACTCAAATGACGCTAACATTAAAATGGATTCTACTGAAATTCATATTTATTATTTTATGTATTTAACAAATAATTTTATTAAACACAAACTAAAAACATTTTGTTTACTTTTTAAGCTCACCGTCCAAATTGTATTATTTGATCACTAACTTCTTTTACTTAAAACTATTATTTAAAATATATTTCCAAAACATTTTTCTAGTCTGAACGATGTAATTTTTGTTATTTGTTGAAATACAATAACTCATAGTTTTTTGAAACAACTTTCCTATTTTTAATATTTTAGGGGGGAGGAGCTACGTTTCTGCGTTGCTCCGGGCCCAAAATTGCCTCACTCCAACACTACAAGAAAAGCTATTATGTAAACAAAGAGGGGTGTGACATTACACGAATTGAAAACGGCACGGAATGGATGTAGAGGTGGGATCTCTGAGAAACGTACGATGGTAACTACTAATATATACGTAGCTAAATGTGATGAAGGAAGCAGTGCGTATAGGGATGCAAAAGCACTCGTGGGAAGAGTGGTGGTCACGACCTTTTGTGTAGCGACATGGGTCATTGGAAGAACGAAAATAGGCGGGAAAGGCAGGAGTGGAAAAATAGATCGCAAAGAGAATGTTTGCGAAGGTTTTGTGAAGGCCCTGCGATAATCAAGAAGAATGGTAAGACAAAAGATATGCGAAGATGAGTCTATTTCGAAGCGTGAGGTGTGATTAGAAGGCGAGAGTGCCGTCTTGGATCACAATGCAGTGAGCAGGCAAGTTAAAATAAAAGCGGTTGACTGTTGGGTGTAGAAGGGGAAGTCGATGTCTCGTGTTATACGCTCTATTACATTACGACTTATCTACATCGCTGCGATTACAAATAGTAACACCGTACGGCATACGCAACTCTCAAATACTGCTCACTCAAAGCACTTTAACACAGCTAACCTCATTCTCAGCAACTTTAATGCCGCTCAGTCGAACATTTGGGAAATGCGAATAATTTGTTGTAGACTTTGAGGTAACACTGCACCAATGCTCGAAGCGTCAGATTAGCTCTTGCTTAGGTTATGGCACTGACGTGGCACGTGACCACGAAATGTCAAGCATCTTCTTATTTGATGTACAGCTGTAAGAGCGTGCGGTACGAGGGGCGGTGCTCAGCAACACCAGTGACAGCGACAACGGGGGAGGGGCGGCAGCTGTGCCCGGGGCGGGGGCTGCTGGAGAAGAGGTGGCAGCGTTTGGGGGGGGGGAGAGGTCGAGACGGAGGAAGCCAAGCGACATGGATGGGGGCGTGAGACAAACGGAGACAGCTATAACGGCTGACGGTGGGGGCGGAAAAGACGAGCGGTGAAGACACTCTGGAGAGGAGACACTTGCGGTACGGTGGGCAACGAGGGCAGGCAGGGGGCAGGGAGGTCTGGGCGGGCAGAGGTGAAGGGCAAGGGTAAAGGGAGAATAAAGAGGGCAGGGAGGTTAAGGAGTTAAGGGAGGGTAAGGAGGACAGGGAGGGTAGAGAGGACAAGGAGGGCAGGGCGGGTAGGGAAGGCAGGGAGGATAGGTGGACTGGGAGGAGAGTGAGGGCAGGAAAAGCTGTGAAGGCTCGGAGGGCTGCGAGCGCACGGTGAGTAGGGAGGGCAAGAATGTCATGGAGGGCTGGGAGGGTACGGTGAGGCTGGGAGGGCACGGAGGAAACGGTGAGTAGGAAAGGCAGGAATACCAAGGAGGGCATGGAGGGCTGGGAGAGTACGGTGGACCGAAAGGGTACGGAGGGGTGGGAGAGCAGGGAGATATCGGTGAGTAGGGAGGGCAGGAATGTCAGTGAGGGCATGGAGGACTGGGAGAGTACGGATGGCTGCGAGGGCATGGTGAGTAGGGAGGGCAGGAATATCAAGGAGGGTATGGAGGATTGGGAAGGTATGGAGGGCTGGGAGGGCAGAGAGGGAACGGTGAGTAGGGAGGGCAGGAATGCCAGTGAGGGCAGCGAGGGCTGGGAGGGCATCGAAGCGCATCTCCTGCGCAGTGCTGCAGCTTTTCTGGCGTCACATGGAAAAGAAACGTTATGCGCCAGAAGAAACACGACGTCCTCGTCACGGGCCGTTCTCTGGTTTCTCCCTCCACAGGATAGGGTTCTAAGAATAATACCTTTGAGTATGACGTCTAAAGGCGGTCGCAAACATTCGTTATTCGGCAAGTAGCAAGCGACTGCTCGCCCAAACTCGAATAGCCAGGTGCTCGGCGAATGTTCACTTACGTTGGTGCGCCCAAAGGCAGTCACGCTGTTGGAAGAACTAGCACTGAATGTTTGGCATCTGGTAAAAAGTAAGCCCGATTACTTGGGATTCGGTAACCGCTCGCCCGCTAGTCGCCGGCTGCCACATATATGGAGCAGCCTTAAGAACGATAAAAATGAGAATTAAATGTATGTATGTGTGTTTTTTGTTGTAGATAGTCCTACTTTGCCAGCCAGCTAACGTTGCCCCCTTGCCTGGGCGTAATTTAATTCCCATGCTTGAGGGTAACAGGGGGTGGCGAATATGATGTATTCCCTTCACCGTAACTAGCAAGATCCGCATGTCTGAGCTTTTCTTGGTCACAGCTGAATAGATTGGGACGATTTTAAGGGAAAGCTACAATTCTATTTTTGCCTTGACCACATCACGGGAAGCTAGTATGATGCACAGCAACCATTTTAGAGGATATGGGAATTAAATACTTTTTTCAGAAACATAGCAACATAGCGGAAACCATTCGTGAGCTCAGTACTAATGTTAAATTGTAATTTGTAAGGCATTTTCAAGATTACTTCAATATGTAATTCAAGATATTACTTCAATATGTACGATTTATTAAGAATGAAAGAAGAGTCCAGTAATTAATGTTCATGGCACACATTTATGAACAAGTTTCTTCTATCGTAGTAAACAACCAATGATAAAACGACGCAACATTTTTCAGATAATACCTACCTTGAATGACTTGCAAAACATTTCAGAAATACTTCACTTACTTGCAAAACAAACTTTAATGTTCTTCATTCCTAGTATATAATAGAATTGCAATGGTTTTTATCCATTGTTATCATTTCGTTAAAGATTACTTCGAAATTTTGTTCTTTCAATGGAATATAGAATTTAAGTAGGAGTACGTATCTTGCATTGCATGTATTGTGGTATACATGTTTGTAATCATATAACTTTATAATCATCTTTATTACATTGAAAATCCTTAATGGCAATAAATACGTGTAGTGAAGTGAGGTGTATGGAGTTTGGTCAGTGGAAAAACAAAAATCACTACATGATTGTTTGGGAACACATCGGAAAATATATTTTCCGAAAGAACAATAAATTCCGAAACGTTGGTATTCGACCATGTAGTGAAAATTATTTCTCTCGTCTGACAAAGCTCCATAAACCTCATTTCATTATCTTTATTACAAGGTGAATACAAATAAATATAAATGATGAGACGTGAATTCAAATTAGTTAAACTGTGAAAGAAAATGTTTTTTGTCTAATTCGACAACTTAAAGTATTCAAAATACCTCCGCCTCTCTAAAACGTCAAAGAATATTACTGGAACTTACATGTAACGTAATGACAAACTTCTTTTCACTCAGTAATTTTTTTTCTTCCCTTCCACTTTAAGGAAAGTGCTCAAAGCAACACTAAATTGTCTTATACGAGTAATTGAAATTATTAGCAGGATGCGTTCAGAAAAATCTAAAACTTCATTCAATGAAATGAGTTCTTTTTGGATTTTATATGCGTGGTCTGCCTCCTCATTTACCTTTATACTGTACATATGGTTATTGTCCTTAGATTATAATAATCCACTAAATAACACAATAAACGCACCTGGCTAATACATTTTGATATAAAATACAAATTTGTATTGAGTGGTTTATCGACATTTTGCGATACTATACAGTGAATTAGATTTTTAATTATCCAATAAATCAGTTTGTCGACTATCTCGCCGAAGTGAAAAGGGTTTTATTTATATTATTTGATTTTCACATTATGCCTGATGGAAATAAAAACGTTCCGAAACGTTATGTATCACATGTAGCATTCATGTAAAGCAGTTATATAATTTTTTAAAATTTTTTTTAAGGGTCAAATATAGTCTGACTAATTGGAAAAAAGGATTTTATAACCTAAGAACGCATAGACCCAACAATACAGTAAATGTTATATCCAGCTTTTGATCGCGAATAGATATTTAGATTTCATGTATTTGTAGAATAAGAATATTATTCTTTCTAAATCTTCCTATGCTAGCGATGCGCACTCTCACATTGAGAACTTCTATTCGCTAACTCGAAATAAGTGCGTCCAGCAAAAGGAACAGGCTAGGGAAAAAACGCTTTTTACACTACTCACAAAAAACAACTAGTGATACTCAACAACACACACTTTTTCGCATTATTTGTCACTTTTGAAATTTTTAGAAAATTCAGAAAGGTAACGAAAATCAGACCTGCGCCATTTATAAGTGCATTTTAAACGTCGAAAGTCTAGTAGTAAAATCTACTGTTCCCAAAAAATGTCGCACAGCGCACACGTGACAAGTGTAGAAAGATGCTACAAGGCCGATTCTGCCGAGGCCCGTCTGTCATGCGCAAATAATGGTACGTGTACACAACGTGTTAGAGGAAGTAATTTACTACGACTAAGAACAAGACATACACTTTTTAGTTACCAGTGCACGGCAATAAGAAATTCGCTTGTTCGAAATTCGCAATAAGAAATCCGTCGAAAAATCGCTCATTTTTGCCGCAGCATAAAATTTTTTTATCGTTACTATGCAAGTATGCTATGAGGCAAGAAAGTAAAAATATTTTCAAGTTTCTACGCGTCGTTTGGTGAAGGTTATAGATTATTCCGTACTTTCTTCAAAAATTTAAATCGTAATGGACGTTCTACTTAGTTAACAACATCATAATCAAATATACGCCTGTTGGTTTTGCACCACGAGACATTAGCTAAGATTGCATCATCTTTACGTTACAACACGTGTTACAAATACGTTACCAGAAACATGCAGATTTATTGGGTGACTG
This sequence comes from Gryllus longicercus, assembly GCA_038098605.1. Classification (NCBI taxonomy): domain Eukaryota; kingdom Metazoa; phylum Arthropoda; class Insecta; order Orthoptera; family Gryllidae; genus Gryllus; species Gryllus longicercus. The sequence continues at coordinate 608,236 of JAZDUA010000448.1, read as the reverse complement.
CCTGAGTACAATATTTCTATGTTTTATAACTTGTAGTGATCAAATAATCAAGATGTAACAAAGGCAACAGTAATATCTTTCAAAGTATATTTGCTGTTGTTGCGAAAGATACCTTTCTTTTGATGTACACTATTCCTGTTTGTTTATAAAACTAACAACCTTTTATAAACGTTTAAGAACAAAATAAATTAAGATGGTAAATTATTGACTATTGAATGTTCGAAAAAAACGTTCATAATTGATACGAATAATGTGAATATTATTTCAACATTTTTTCACTTATATTTTTGACATTTTTAGAGGTTTTCTTAAGAAATGTGTTTTAATTATATTAACCAAGAACTAATTCTTATTAATGTGTTTCAATTAATTCACAATACATAGTTTGAGTGCCATTGTGTGGAGAGTGTCGTAGATAAAAGACATAAGTCGAATTGCTTCACTTCATCCTTCTGCCTATCATTGAATGAATTATACTACTCAGAATTCCTTTTTCTAAACATTTGCAATAATATTCCCCATTTTTTCTTAAAAGGGGACACGAATGTTCAAACAAACTAACACAGTACTCTATAAAACAGATGATCACTATAAATGTGATGAAACATTCAGACATTGTCACTGACGATACCTCATTCACTTCCAAAACGCTGATGGTTATGGGGCTGCCACGACTTCATTTTCAAATTTGTTTGTGTCAGTTCCCTCTGATATGAAGAGATTACTCTAAGGGTAAGAAGAGACCGCATTGACAGCTATTCATTGGCTATTGCTAGTAAAATAACTGTAGGCTACAACTATGTTATCAATTTGTTAATGCATAAGTATGCATAGTGGCTCACTTGCCAAAGGATTCGACACACATTCCTGCAAAGCCATCAATCAGCACGACCTTCATTTGTTTCTCGACCTGTCAAAATAGTGTCTTGTTCTTAGAGTAATTTCACTATACGTTGCAACTCTCTGAGATTTCCCCTACACTATATGCCGCAACGTTTTCACACCGACAGTATAGAAACGCCGATCTAGCACACACGTCAAACACATGATTGAACGGGAGATATCCTCCGCGCAAAACGTGTTGCTAACTTTCTATCCTCGCAGTTAGTCATTCCGCAGCTCGAGAGACGCGCGAAAAACACGCTTTTGGGCGCGTCGCGGAAAGGGGGAGGGGGACCTGAGGCGGGACAGTCGGGGCGAAGCGGGGATGAGTGGGGCAGAGCGGGGCGGAGGGGGCGGGCGGGGCGGGCGGGGGGCGGGCGGGGCGGGCGGTAGGCGGGGAGAGGCGGGCGGGGGCGGGCGGGGGGATGGGCAGAGCGGGCGGTGGGCAGGCGGGGCGGGCGGGGGGCGGACGAGGCGGGCTTTGGGCGGGCGAGGCGGGCGGGGGCGGGCGGTGGAGGGCGGGGCGGGCGGGGAGGGCGGGAGCGGGCGGGGAGCGGGCGGGGAGCGGGCGGGGAGCGGGCGGGGAGCAGTCGGGGGCGGTCAGGGCGTTCGGGGCGGAGCGGGGCAGGCGGGGCGGAGCGGGGCGGAGCAGTGCTGAGTGGGGAGGGGCAGGGCGGGGAGCGGTGCGGAGTTCTTTGGCGGGCATAATGACGCGGGGAAACAGGCCTTCGCTTCCTGCGTCGCTTCTTATCGACACAGCGCGCGCGCGGTTCGCGCCGGAGAAAGGCGGCGAGACGGCGGCGCCAGGCCAAAGTACTACGCGGACTCCCTCGAAAAATTTTCAAAAAAAGGCTCCATTGTTTTTGGTTAAATTTTGTTGATGGGTAGTGTAACGAACATACAAGGGAATGGTGCAGGTATCATGTTAGTTGAAAACCCTTATTTTTTCAAAAACGGCGACTAAGCCGTTCAGCCTATTTTCTCCACAATTAATATTCCCCAATTGATCTGACTGATGCCGCCGTCTTTTGAATTTGAAACCTATATTTTAATTTTGGAAGGTACTTTACATGAAGACCATAGGACATTTTCAAAATTTTCAAAAAATGGCTCTATCGTTTTTGATTAAATTGTGTTGATGGATAGTGTGAAGGATATTCAAGAGTATGGTGCAGGACTCATGTTCGTCAAAAACCCTCATTTTTTCAAAAATTGCAAAAATTCAAAATATTTTCGGCGTCTTCCTACAACTACAATTATGAAGATAGAGAATTTTCCCTTAATAAAATCTAATCCTTTAGGATAGATTTTGAAATAAGATTGTATATAATTTTTCAAAAATGTTCACTAGTTTCTAGAGCTTTTCTCTAACCACCATCGGTTGGGTTGTTGAGTGCACAGATATCTCGTGCGAACGCTACCTTTGTTTACTCGTAAGATGAAATTAAATGTGATATTAAAATGTTAAAACACTTTCTGAGGGTGAACGTTTTATCACATATTCCTATCGCACGGTAGTTCTAAAACCTGAAACTATTTCCTCTTTTGTAAAAAGCTGGGAGTTTCTATAGAGCAGAGCATGCTCCAGGCAGGTGAGCTCAAACGACACAAAGAGTAAAACACGAAACAATTGACAAAGCGCTTGGGCTCAAAGGGAACTCGTAAAAGTATCCCGAGAGAAATTCTTCCCCCGCAGCAAGGAATTCGTGCCGCGCGGCCGGGCCCCGGGGGCAGGCGACGGGCAGCGACGGTGTGGGCGCCCTCGGCCCTTGGCAATGGCTTCCACCTCCTCCCGCTGCCTCCGTCGCCAGCGCTGGCGTCGCCACCTCTGGACACCATGTTCTTTGTGCTAATGATTAGAGGTAGCGATTGCAATGCGCTCTACAATACCTAAATATGGCCTTGATAAAGAAGGATCTCAGAATCAAGGGCCCAGAAAACATAGATTGACTGTGCAACGTGTTAGATGAAGTAATAAACTATGCTGGTGGCAGTAAACGTGGGTCCAGAGGTTGATTGATTGATTGTTTAGTGATTCCGGGCGTGTCAACTGATAAGGTAATTCGTCCCGTAAGTGTAGTGCAAGTTTTATCGCGGACGGTGGAGGTGATGGCGAGATCCGGCGGTTAGCGAGGGGATCGATTAGCGAGGTTTCCCCAATGAGGTATTTCCCACCAGCGGGCCACCGTCCCGCCGGGACACGCTCTATGATCTCGACTGGTCGCCCGGGCGATAGTGTACTGCATGTAAGTGTGTTTGTAAGTAAAGGTGGGGATGAGATAAGGAAAGGGAAAGAAATATCGCGTGTGCGGTCCGTGGCCCGTTTTTTACGGTTCTGCCCCGGCATTCGCGTGGTGTTGATCGAAAAAACCACGAACGACTACTGAGACCAGCCAAATGCTAGAATTCTCCCCTAGACAGTTGCTGAATTCGACCTAGTTATGTACAGACGTCTTCAAATTATTAGACTAAAGCATGTCTTTACTAAGTCCTAATATATCATTGGAAAGAAACGCTAGTTAAGTATGATATCTTTGAAAGGTCCTGGCAGATTACACATTGTTGAAGGGACAATGAAGCAATACCAATACGAAAAACCCTTAAATAGGAACTCTTTGCCCAAATTAGAGAGATTCCCTATTAAAGATGACATTTTTATGCATGATGAAGCACAATGCCACAAAGAGAAAAGTGTCTTCAAAAATTCGGAAGGAAAGAAATTTAAAGTGTTACCATGGCCACGGAATGGCTCTGACTTGAACCCCAAAGAAAATGAATGGAGTATTGCACAGAGAAAAATAAGGAAATATCCAAGAAGTCGTGGACAAACTAGAGGAGATTCGGTACCGCGGCGATAAAATTAAAAACCCACGTGAAAAGTTAGTAAACTTTATGCCAAACAGGATAAAGTTGTTGATTACAAACAAAGACACGCACATTAATTACTAAATACATGACTGTAATATGTACACAAATGTAAAAGCGTACTAAAAGCAAATCTTTTACGAAAAATGTCTTTAGTCTAATAATTTGAACACGTCTGTAGTTATTGCAAGACTTCTCGATCAGAAGCACTGCGGTGACATCAGCTGCTGCCCTGAGTCAGCTACGCCGGCGCTGGTGCGTAGGTCTGATGGGAGCCGCAGGAGAGACGAAGCGGCGGCGGAGAGTTTAAATCGGCGGCGCCGCGCCGCGCCTTGAGCGCTTCTCTGCCGTCGCAGGTGACAGCGGGCGGAGCGGGGCGGCGCGCAGGGTTCCACAGGGCCACGCGAGCGCAAATAGTCTGTTAATTGGCGCGTCCTGCGGGGCGCTTTGTCGCAAAGCGGCCCTTTGTGCCGCAATTGCGCGGAGCGAAGTGCTGTTTCCCGCTCAGTCGACGACGCTGCGGCGGCCGCCGCCGCCCCGTCTGCCGCTTCAGGCGAAGACGGCGCGTTGTTTAGTATAAATAGCGTCCGGAGAAAGTGCGCGTGATAGGTACGAATACGACTGTTGTAAATACGTGGAAATGGACATAAGTGTATGAATGAGTGAATGAAAGAAGGAAACAACAGAACTAAACTAACAAAAAAGTATAACAAGACGGTAAAATATTATTCCCTGGATATGTGAATCTCATGTTGCTGGCCTAAGCACCGGCTACTTTCATAGGTTAAGTTAGTCATTTAGTTACTGCCGCCTTTTTTTACGCAAAAGCCAATAAGCTGTGGCGCATGTATCCCGCATAAAAAATAAATGACTGACGCGCCAGGGCCAGTGGCAGGAGGGGGGGGGGAGATAAAACCATGTATGCCGCATTGCTGCGCGGGCGGGCAATTGCTGCTTTACCGATTCTCCTCACTCCCCTCTCTCTCTCTCTCTCCCTCTCTCTCGCGCTCTCTCCCTCTCTCTCTCGCTCTCTCTCTCTCTCTCTCTTTACTATCTAGCTACGGAGTAGAGACGAAGTGAGAGGGAGTTATGTAATGCTGCGCGAAAAAGCTGCAAATTTTCATCAGAAAAAATATTATTACAGGCCCCTCTTACATTTCGTTATAGTTGTCATCCGTTTTGACCTTCTTATGAGTTAATACCCTTCATACTTAATACATACACAACTACCACCCTTATTGACTATCATTCTGTGACTTATTTCAAGGAAAAATGTTCAAGAAAACTAGCATTCGTTCTAATAATCACTTGGTCATGATATAACACCATTTCCAAACTTATTATATAACGCACGTATTCCTAAAACTTGTATTTATAAGAGATATATAACACCGTCTCTTCAAAATCGCCGATTTTAGTTTTAAATTAAATGATCATCGTGATTTTAATTAAAGTACAACTGAATTTTGAGTAATAGGCACGAAACTTTAAGTACACATTACAATACTTTTCACGTCATGTCTTTATTTATTACTGTTTATTTGTCAATACAGTTCAATTCACCGCAGAACAGAGATAAAGTGTTGCACATCTTTCTACATTCTCCGAGACTTTTGGTTTTCTGTAGCCCCAATCATTACACCCTGGTTAGAGAATTGAACAAGAGTAATCTTGTGATATTTCTCGGTAACAAAATTGCGTACTTTTGACAGCTGGCAGTATAGGTAGTTGCAGATAAAGAACATCACTCTCTTGGTATCCTGGTAGTATGTTCTCGTCTTATCAAAAACAAACTAGACTGAATATACCGCTGAATTTGTGAAAGATTGATCGGATGAAGCGGGAATGGAAACATTCATTATATCCACAGTTATCATTGAATTCATGAATTTGAGGTTACAGTTCGAATATATTCACTTCTTTTCATAATTTAAGGCTGTATTTGATAGTAATCAAAGTTTGCGATATGCACGTAAGACACACGTTAATGAATGTTTAAGGCAAAATTTCGAAGACTAGGTTCAATGAACTTCCACAATTTAAAACGCACTTTCAATTCATTGTCTAACTCTAGTACCTCTAAACTCGTCCACATGCATTAACTTCGTCGCACATCTCGTCGCCCTGCTGACCCGGTCTACCGGCTCAAAGCGCCTCGCACGTGGACGGAAGCCATCCACTACACTTTCCTTTCGCGCCGCCTGATAACGAGGTGGAGGCAGGAAGAAGTGGAGACTATTTCAGTTCACAACCAGTTACCACCAACAGTTATATTTGAAATAGATTTTTTTAATTGTTATCAAGAAATAAAAGAAAATATGAGCATAATCATAATGAGAATACACCTTTGGGTTTGATGAGATCTATATATAGTGACTACGTGGGATAAATTGAGTAAAATTTCCAAAAAAATTGTTGGGCTGGGAGAGGGACAGTAACCGGAAGTCGATGCACCTCTTGCACTAGTGATGAGCCATTGATAAAACATCGATGTTCAAAATATGGAAGTTGATAATGGATAGTCTTAAACACATCAATGTTTTAAAGGTGGTTTAGCAACTTTAAATTCATGCGCAAACAAAATTTAATTTGAATGAACTTATTAACTGTAATTAATATTTAATAAAAATCAAAGTTATAAATAATAAAAGCAAAGATCACAACAGCGTGAAAGCCTGAGCACCCAGGGACATCTCAAAGAGTCATACTTCAGTTCGCCAACGGGAAGAAGGTGCAGGCCCTCTACGTCCACAGCTTAAGCGTCGCCTGCCCCTCCATGTGCCAAATACCCAGAAAAACGTAGGAAATACCAAGGCGTAGGGGGTCATCTCGAGCGAGAGATACGTTACTTAATGACGATTGTACGGACAGCGTTCGTTTGGTTAGAACACGTAAACAGTTTGGTTTGGTTGTAACAAATTAATAGTGTTATAATAAATTATTATTTCATGTTTTAATTTTTACAATATTGCGATTTGGGAAATTTTTCATTTAAAAAATGCCGGAAATATAAAAACAACGAACACAAAACATCGATGCAAAAAAACCGCTTTAATATTTGTATTAGAATATGTCTCGTAAAGAGCAATTGGCCTCGCCGCCGTAAGATTCGCAGGTTCCTTGTCGATCACCCAACCAGAAAACAGCGATGTCTCGAATTCACTTAGGCGTCGCGACTTCACGTCGTTAACGAATTCGGCTAGCGCCGTCGGTTTTGCGTGTGTGGCCTTTCAGTAGAACCATCCCAACATTCGCCTGGATGACCGGGAGAAACCGTGGTCAGGATGACCGCTACGGGGATTGAAACCGGGCCTCTCGAATGGGAAGTCGGCGCCCTACGCCCAGAGCCTTTTCTCTTGATGGCTTGAATGTTTAAAACATCGAAAACATACATGCAAAACCATATATGTTTTGAAAACATCGCCATCGAAAATACATATGTCTGTCTCCACATTATATATATATATATATATATATATATATATATATATATATATATATATATATATATTGTAAAGTTACTATATTAATATTGCAAAGTTGTATTCAAAGTAGTCGCTAATGACCTCAGTTGTTGATGCGACTATAATAAAATAAAAGGAAATAAAATAATGGTCATTAGCGACGCATCCCTATCTTGGACCCGCCTCTACGCCCTGTGAAGGGGGGCGGTGACGGGGACGGGGACGGGGACGGGGAGGCGGGAGTGCGGCGGGGGGCGTGGCAGGGGGCGGCGCCGCGCCGAGGAACCGGGTGGCGCCGCTGCTCGCTCTTCCGGGCACGTCCCGCCGCCCGAGGCGGCCAAGGCGGGATTTCTCGCCCCGCGGCGAACGCACGCGCTCCGGCGCCGCCGCTGACTACGTGCTGCGGCCGCAGGGCGCTACGCTCACACGAGTCCGAGGATGCGGCTTTGGAACCCTCAAGGTGTTGGAAACTCCAATCCTTACGCTTTCTTCGACACTCGAATCCTAATTCCGGGAGGCGTGGCTTCAGCGGATCAGCGGATGTTGCTGTAGTGCCTCTGACCAGAAGGTTCCAGTCCCCAAGGTGGCACGCTTCTCGACACTAGCTACAGAACTAGGTTAAGTTCAGTCCCAGTTTGGAGAAGAATGTTAGCGACCGGCTGTTCTGATCGGTAGTTTTCCGTGGTTTCTCTGATCAACACCAGGCGAATGCCAGCGCAGTACCCTAACAAACGGGCCACGTACCGAATGCGATCTTTCCTTCCTCGTTCTTGTCCCATTCTCCTCCCTTACACACACTGTCACATGCACTACACAGTCATACATGTCGAAAGGTCATTCGGGAGCTTGGAGCTTGTGGGGTGATGCCAGGCTGGTTGGTGAAAAACCCCGCAACCCGACGCAGGTCCGCGCCGGATCTCCCCACCCAGCAGGGGACGATCACCGCCACCTCCCGCGGTAAAAAAAACAAACCAACATGCATTATACGTAAGGGACTAACGATCTAAGCAGTGGGAGCGCCTGGAATCACTAATCACCCGTGCTAGGAGACCGGTCGGGAGCTTAGTTCTTGTCCCGACAGGGGCGGTGCTCTGCTGGTGGGAGATACCTGGTTGGGGAAAACACCGCTAGCCTACGTAGGTCGGCGCCGCGTCTCACCATCCAGCGGGAGAGCAATATCGCCACCTCTCGAAGAAAAAACATGCACTACACTTACGGGACTTATAATCTTTGAAGTTGACGCGTCCCGAATCACTAGTCAATCGATCAAAATAGAATCCTAATGAATTTTCGTCTTCAAATGTCTTAATTGTCAGTGCTCAACTTTCAACTTACGACTTTAAACTTAACATTTTTCTTTCATGAATGTAAACAACACACTCATAAATCTTAATATTACACATTACGATAACATCCGTACCACTTGCCTTACTTAGTTTACTTGTTTTAAATATTTTGAATCATATATAATTATATTCATTACTGTAAACTCTACCCCGAAATTAAACGATTCTTTCACAAAATGTCCTTCGCAGCAAACCTCCCATTTAAACTTTAGTAATATATTGTTATTGATATTGATGTAAGTTTACTTCACACTATTTACTAATAAAATAAATGTAAGGTCTTTCGCATTCATGAGGCAAAGATCGCTCAGAGATAGGTAAATGCTTTGTTTCTTCTCATCTGCCCTATATCTAGTAAAGTAAACGCAAAAGAAATAGAGCAGCTAATTCCTGTCCTTTCATGTTGGGAACGAGGTTTTACAATCGAGAAGATACAAAATTTCAATCCTTCATGTCTTCAGAATAATTCTATCGAATGCATGAATTGTCACCATTAGGACGAAATTGTGGAACGGATGTATTACAAACATCGCAATTTCCTTCCAAGTTATCGTAACAAAACAATGTTGCAACACGACATGTTGTAATCATCACATCTAAAATCATTTCATCTCTTTTCTAGTTACTGGACTTCATTAGAGAAAAATATTCCTTGTTGTTCTTGTGCAATTCCACATAACTTCCCGAGTAATAAACATGTTATCAAATCAGCCATCAATGGAAAACCAAGCCGATGGCGTCAATACAATAGAACGAGTACAAGTGGAGAAGACTCATAGTATTCCGAGAACGAATGCATTCCAAGCTGCCTTATACAGAGGCATCCGGCGATAAGACAGGAAGCCCTCCCACAACAAGCAGCTGCTTCTATGGAACAACGCGGCGCTCACAACACAAAGAGAAGGCGGCGGATTAAGTCGGATGACCGGAACAATTGAGGAGGCGTGGAAAAATCAACGGAAACACGAGTGGCCAAGATGGAAGTGAACTCAGCGTTTTTCATTGTACATACGCTACTATCGCTGCAAACGCGCCACGGTTTATAACGGTTTCGAAGTACTGAAGTCGATTTCCATTTTTCAGAGAAAGACTTGTAGTTTATGGAAGATATTATTATGTTTTTTGAGAAATCTTTGTGTGTTTTAAGTTTGGTTTGTAGTAGTGATAAATGTAGCTTAAAATATTGTTCGTATGGTGTTCTGCTACACACACTACCCGAGTGGAGTTACAATTAAGTACAAGCATAAGTACCCGGCGTTGCCCAAAATGACAGTAACATGAAAGTACATAACATAAATGAAAGTTCAAAAATGAATTACATGATAAAATGAGACTTATCACAAATGCCTCATTAATAGGCATTTGAAACAATGGTAAAAATATGGCCATTTCAAGATGAGATTAATCGTTGTTTCCTCATTACGTAGCTTGTAGATTCCAACAACGTGGCCGAACGATATACTCATGCCCGATTTGATGTGATAATTCATTTCATTTAAAAGAGTGTGAAAATTCTTTTTTCCCATGGACCCACCTATGATCTCTACGGTTTTCAGGAGTTACTGCCTTCAGAATGAAACCGCCCGAGACGGTCCACCTCACCCCTTTCTGTTCGGTTCTCCTGAGCTGCGCCTATCGCGAGTGGGGATACGACATCAATTTCGATGGTTTTACAAAATCGATATTTCTATACAAATATCGATGTTTCAAACATCGATGAATTGAAGCCGATGTTTTTCGAACATCGATGTTTTGGACCCAATGTTTTTATATTTTCGATGTTTAGTTCGTGGATGAAAAATGCTCATTATACTCATTTTCTAGAAGTTAAAATATGAAATAAAAACTTATAAGTGTCCGAACCAACCAAACGTGGTTTGTACTACTCATGATGAGAAGGGTGTCCCTCGCCCATGATAATCCTGATGCCTTGGTATTTCCTTCGTTTTTCCTCGTGTTTCGCAAATGGAGAAGCGTTTTTAACTTTGTTTTCTGTTAAATTTTAATTATAAATTCATATGCACAGCAACTGTCAAATGAAATTTAGTTGCGCACGAATTTAATGTTAGTGGTTATTAAACCACCTTTAAAACATCGATGTTTAAAAAAATTATTTATTTATTTATGTACGTCAAAAACAGTTAAACACTGTGTGTGACGTGCTATGGGGAGAAGTTTATTTGAAGTTACATTTATGTCCAAAAGCAAAACAAGGGGCCATCTCAGCATTTGCTCGAGGATCAGGGAAACTGGAGGAAAACCTGATCGAGATGGGGGTCATTGATCCAGAAGCTGAAGTACAATACTTGTTACAGGTTCTTTACAATTATACAATCCAAATGGTATATAATTCACAAAATGTCACTGTTAAAATTAATATTACTTTCCTTTTGAATGCTTGGTATAGTCTTTAATTGTATAGAAACAGTTGTGCAGTAGAAAAGATTTCACTTGGGACTTATGTATCGAATTTAATCGTCTAATGTCATCTGGCAAGGTGTCAAATAATGTACATGTATTATATGTGAATTTTTTGTAGTGAGCTGTTGATACTGCCACCTGATGAATATGATTACTACGTCGAGTATTGTAGTTATAGACAACGGCGTTTGCTGAAAATATATTACCGCCCTTCAGTAAGTCAATTTTGACAAAAACCACTGATTCATATATGAAGAGACAAGGTAATGGTAAAATACGTAAATGAATAAAGTAAGGCTTACAAGAATCACGTGGGTGGGCTTTGCTCATTATCGATGTTTTTTCGTCGATGCATTATTAACACTGATGTTTTCATTTTGAGTATCGACTTTTATTAACATCGATGTCTCACTTGCCACTCATGCACCCTGGTTCATCTCAAACATTCAACTGCATAAAGAATTTAATTTACCCCCTATATTTGACCATATCGCGCTCCTATCTAACAATTTCTTCTCCAAAATAAACACAATAACCTAAGCCACCCATTACGACCTAGCCACCACCTACCAGCTCCCAACAAGAATAAAAAATAGATATCCATTAGATTCATTCCTCAGCATATTTTCAGAACTCAATGAATCGCATAGGTGCTCTGTGAGTTTCCTATTCATGTGTATTTAGATTTAGTTGTAAGATTAGCATTTAAGTTAAATATAAGTCATAAAAATACATATGATGTAGTATACATAATACTGAATTATGTACATTCGTTCACTAATAAAGATATACTAAAAAAAATCGATGTCTCGTTATCGCGAGCCGCCAGGAGGATGATGGAGTTCGCGCCGCGTTTTCCGCCTTGCGTCAGCCACACGACGGTGGCGTCGCGACGCGACGCGTCGAGGCGCGAGACAACCGCAGGCAATGGGGGCGGCGCGATAAGATACGCTGCTCCGACTCCGTATCTCGTAGGGATAGCGTACGAGTGAAAACCGCGCTTTGGATAAAGGACAATTCGTCGTAGGGGAAGGGGTGGTGCGTAGCGCTTTAAATTCCAATATCAGCAACGAATTCGTGGTTGAGATGATTAATTACACTAGACGTTTTGTTAGTCTGTGCTTGAGCAGAGAGTCAATTATTTTCTTCACTATGGGATTGAAAGTATCCGGACACGCGGCTGAAAATGACATACCAGTTCGTGGCACCGTCAATAGGTAATGCTGGAATTCAATAGGGTGTTGGCTCACGCTTGGCCTTGATGACAGCTTCCACTCTCGCAGGCATACTTTCAATCGCGTGCTGGAAGGTTTTTGGGGAATGGCAGCCCACTCGGCACGGAGGGCTGAACTGTGGAGAGGCATCGATGCAGGTCGGTGAGGCCTGGCATGAAGTCGGCGTTCCAAAATATTCTAAACGTGTTCGATAGAATTCAAGTCAGGACTCTGTGCAGGCCAGTCCATTTCGGGGATATTATTGTCGTGTAATACGCTGTGCAGTATGAACAGGTGCTCGATCGTGTTGCAATCGACATCCCCGATTTGCCTTCCAGCAGTGGGAAGCAAGAAGGTGTTTCAAACATCAACGTAGGCCTGTGCCGTGATAGTGCCACACAAAACTACAAAGGGTGCAAGCCCCCTCCATGACATACCATAACACCAGTTTGAACGTGTCCGGATACTTTTGATCACAAAGTGTATTTCATTACTCATATTTCCAGGAATAACATTCGTAACTATTCTGTAGTTTAGATTATCGATTCTTTTGTTAAAGGGTTGATTTATTCGAAGTCACATATTTCAAAGAGATTTTTATATATGTGAAACTGAGCGGCATATTCGATTTCGCGTATTAGTGAAGCCATCTTGCCAACTTGGAGTTCTAACGATCCTTCCCATGTGGGAATACACGATGAAGATTAAACCTCGGAAACGTTTGATTCTTTGGATATTTGAGGTTTACCGAATATATGAAAGTTCGAAAATGTATTTTTTAGAGCTGGTTCTCAGAGAGAACCTGGTTAACACACACACACAAACAAATCGGCAAAACCGACAATTAGGGGTTCTTTGAACTAATGCAATGAGATTTGGCACAACGTCCTGGAATAAAGATGAGTGCACATGAGGAATTGTGAAGAAAATGATACGAAATGTGTGGCAATTGTTGATATGATCTGTAAGAGACACTACCTTTAGCTCATGATGAATTTGCGAGTTCTTTATAAATTATGGTGCATCTATTTTGCGTACATATTTATTTTGGATGTTAACTGATCTAGAGATACGTACTGCACCCCCATGTTGGCCAAGCGTGTGCTTACGCTACTATGACTGTCTTGTAAATTAATAAGCGACAGTCTACGTTCTGGGAAGTTCTAGGGAGCGTTCAAAAATTAATAAAGCAAAGTAACAGTCGTTGGTGGCCAGCGCAAGTATAGAAGCGAAACGACTGAATAAAATTTAGACACTTTTCGCTCAAACAGAACCATCTGAATAAATGACAAGTGTAATCTTGCGAATTTTTCCTTTGTAATTTTATTTATTTGAATATTTTATTGAATTGAAAATTATAATTAAGGAACCTAGAGACTGGCCAGATCTCTGACACGCACAAATGCTTAATCCTTTCTTGCAGGAGTCAACAGATTCTTGAGAAAAGGATGATCCTTGTCATCTCGTTATGAATATCACAACTTGCTCTTCTGTACTTTTTTCACTGCTTTTTTCACCTCTTCTTATTTTCATACATTGCTCATTCCGATTTACCTATCAACATTGTATACTCTTTCTGCCAACGTAGATGAAAACAAATAAAAATAATATATCGTGTCGTTTGCTCATTATTCATCATATACTACCAAGGTCAAATAGAAATATAATCATGGATGGTAAATATTATTGACATTGAGTGTCAGAATATTGAAATATTAACACAGTTAAATCACTTCATTATTTTCGTTTAAAATGCATTCAAGTGAGCTTTGATTAAATTTTAATCAAGCTCTATTACTTTATTAAATTTAATTAAATCGCGACATTGGAATCCGAGTTAACAAGAGGCAATTAAATGAAAATTTATATAACATAAATCCAATAAAGAGCTTACTTCAGCTATTTTACATTTATACCGTCATCCGTTAATATGACTTCATTTATTCATTAAATGGAGGTATCGGAACATGTTACGTATTAAAGGTGCCTTCCCTGTGGGTTACGAAGAAACTATTCAAATGCAACTGAAAAATTAAAAATGTGTTTTCCAGAATTTACAAATAGAAAGCAGTATTGTCTTTAAAGTAATGAATACTTTTGCTAAGCCTCTACATACTTTTTAAAGGTATTTCCTTTGAAACCTAATAATTTGAAACAAATCATAAGTTGTTTTGAAGATGACAAAGCCTAAATCTTACCCTGCAACTGCAACAGCAACAGTCAAGTTAGTCTTACAAAATAAGCCTCCAGAAATACACATAAAACACAAATTGGTGAACTTGCACAGTATATCAAATAAGTATGTTTCTTTCCAGTGAGTGGGTTGATTGATTAATTGATACGTGATTCCGAGGGTGTCAACAGGCAAGATCGTTGATCCTGTAAGTGTAGTGTACGTTTTTATCACGGGAATTGGTGGTGATCTTCCTCCGCTTGATAGTGAGATCTGGCGCCGACCGACACGTCATCTTGCGGGGTTTTCTCCAACCAGGTATCTCCCACCAACAGGACACCGCTCCAACCGAAACAAGATCTAAAGTCGCGACTAGTCTCCCGACATGTCTGGTGGTGTAGAGCATGTAGGTGCCGGGTGTTAGGCTATATGTGGCGGTGTGTGTGAGGAAGAGACGGGAAAAGGAAGGGGAAGGAGAGATCGCTCGTGGTCCGTGGCCTGTTTGGCATTCGGCCTTTGACTGGTGTTGATCGGAGCAACTACGAAAAATTGGCGAACAAAATGGTCGCTAAAGGTCGCAAAATGGCGCTGGTCGCTAAATTCCTCCTCCAGACAGCGGCTGAATTCGAGCTAGGTTTGAAGTTAGTGGCGAAACTCGAACTTTCGAACCCCGTTCAGCGGCACTGCATGATGAATTGATGAATTGATGAATTGATGAATTGACTCGCTAGAAACAGGCGGTAAATATGAGACGAGTTAAGTAAAACACGTTTCTATACTACTAAACTATAGCTACTTTCTTCACTACTAAATCTTGCGCAATGATTTTTATCACGGTAAGTGTCGATTTCTAATGTAGACTTTGAGCCCGGGATATGGACCGATTTGAGTTTCGGGCCGGAGTTTAACGTAGAAAAACGACCCATGATGTATCAAACACTACTTCGAACCATTTCTTTAGAATGACTCCCGCTGCGAGAAGCTCCTGAAACTGGAATTCTGCAAAGTTTAATTGGATAGGACGTTTCGGTTCCTGGTGCAAAAATCGACAAAACAATCGATATCGATGTGTGCAATGTTTTTTTTGCTATTTAATTGTTGACTAAGAAATAATTGAAACATTAAAACAAATGTACAAATACATTTCGTGAATCTGCAACTCATGAATGTTCACTGCAGCACATGAATGTTTAAAAATTGCAGACATCAGGTGGTGTAAAGTATTTAATTTAAGTATTAACTTTATTTTCCCTAAAGAAAAAATATAATTGCAATATTTTTATTAAATAATCAATTGATGCCCTGAGCCACCTCTTATGCGATTGACATAGTCACTCACGCGTGAGTCTGTAATTGCGGGCAGCATACTTTCTGAACGCGCACTGACCAAGGCCAGCGCCGAGCAGGGAAGCGGGCGTGGAGGGACCGTCGTGTCGTAAGAGTGACGTGCGACGGTGCTCGAGACAGACGATCGTCGTGTGTTACGACGCCTGATACGGAAGGGAGAGCGTGTTGCGTAACAACGGCGTAATCGCGAGTTAAACAAACACGATTTTCTTCCCATATTAAACACTATCAACACTTCACACTTTTATTACGATTGAGAAAATGCAGCACAAGACTTAAAATCACGGATGAAATAATTTTTTTTTCGCCCGAAAATATTATATATTTTTTTTATTTAGTTGGTAGCCGCGGCAAAAATTAATTTCTTCAGAATTGAAATACTTTAATTCATAAGAAAAATAAGAGAAAACAAAAGGAAATGAAAAGCATCCTCAAGTAGCGAGTACCATGGAAAACAAATAGAAAAGACAGAACTGACAAACATTACAGGAATGAACATGAATAGGTATAAATATGAGCAATGTAATAGAATACAATGTTATATATATATATATATATATATATATATATATATATATATATATATATTTCTATTACGTAATACATCAGTGTAATGCATCAACGTTCATCACACAAACATCCATTAAAACATGGCTTCTTTTTTAACGCTGTTTCCAATTTGAAAATACATATTATAATTACAATTACAATTCTTGGTAAATAATAAGCAATGTAGGTTCCATGATATTTTCGAAATTGTGTAAGTTCCCTTGTTATGTAATGTAGAAAATAATTCATTGTAGGAAATGTTCATTAAAACGTTTAGTATCCTGAAATGTTACTCTGCATCATTAGAACAAAGAACAGAAACATTATTGTGAATGATCCAGTTGCAATGCATTGGTCTTCTTGTGACACAGTCTCAGATGTGTCGGTATAAAAGCAATGTTAATAATTAAATGACCAAAAAATTAATTTCTACGTTAATAATTCATCACAGAAAAGCGAACCTCTGCTGAAAGAGAGTAATTTTACACAATTTATCGCTGTGAATTTTTTTTAAAATAAAAGTTTATCAATTAAAGCATATTTCCACCGAGTTAATTTTAGACTACAGGATTATTCCATTGTCCAGATTTACCTCGATGAGGGTGAATGAGGATGATGAAATAGCGAGAGATCGAAAAACCGTTAATTTATTTGGAATGATTGACAGAACGAGGAAAAATGTCAAGATATGAAATGAGATAGGATTCAGTTGGGGCCGAAATGAACCAAGATAAGATATTGAGTAATAATGCTGTTCAAATCGAAAGCTGCTTCTATTTTTAGCTAATCCTTTTTTTTCTCGATGTATTAAACTAAATTAAAACTTTCATTCATCAAAACTGATTCTTTAATTACTGGAGAGAGATAATGCTCGAGTTAATCATTCAAATCTCTTTTAATACCTCGTAAATGTCATTATCACACATTTCGTCATTTATGGACGTGGGCAATGGGAAGCCGGGACAGGCGTCTATTACGGGCAAGCGGTAGACACGTCTCAAAAATACTTCTCTAAAATATATTGAAGTACATGCAGTAATTTAAATCTAATTTGATATTTTTGCTCAAGTTTACTGAGAATATTGTTGAATCCATGAATAGCTTAAGCTTCAAGATTAATTAGTTGCCTTCAATAAACAACAAAAAGTGTGACTTGAACTAAAATTTCGAGAAGGTGCTCTCTTCCATTGGTGTCCTCCTAAATTTTACTATTCAGAGACGCCCATGGAAACCGACCCAGCAACGTTCGAGTTAAAAACAAATTATTTATTTATTTAACCAGATCCGTGGGATTAACACTTCACAGGTGAGTGTTAGCTTTTATTAATATAATATAATATAATGGATGGATGCACTACAGAGGCCCTTATGCACGAATAACTGCAAATTGGTTTCTGAGTGAGGACATTCCCCATTGAGTACCTCTATGACGACTGTTATTTATTTTACGAAATTGAAGGTAAGAGGATATAAAGACATAGAGTGAGAGATCACGTAATTATTTCTTTAGGTTATGGCGGACGGAACAGACCTTTCAGGAGACGGTATTTGATACTTGTAGGAGCAACGCTAGTTTTACTGAGGTTAAAGTGGGTGGAAGATTGGAGGTTAGTAAAGAATTTGGAAGGCAGAAAGGAAATGTAATTAGTAATTGGTACTACGTCCAGTTCTCTACGAAGTTGTCTGCTGGTTATAATTCAAGGGGAATTGGCAATTGTGAGTAGTACTTGGTTTTGCAAGGTTTGCAAGGGCGTCTCCGCACGTTCGGGTTGAGAAGAAGCATCAACAACTCTCTTTTTTGCAGAAGTCACATTTTAAAATACAACGCGAAGCAACTTCAAGTGTAGTTTGAATGGTATGGTCCGTTTCCAATACTACATAATTTATGGAACTCCTACTACTATTCCATGGCACGCTAAATAGTTGTAATTACATGAATTATTGCCATCTGTTCAAAAAATCCAACCCTGGTCCTGTTCTAAATGAGGCGCTAGCGTATCTACTCCTCATATTATCGAGGAATGCAGAAGACTCGATAATGTTAGGAAATCATTGAAATTAGAAACCAGCTTATACACATTGTTCAAATCAGAAGAAGGTAGCAAAAAATTTTGAAATTACTAGAAATAAGCAAATTGATTAGTGAAATATAATAATAATATATTTTTTATGATACAATGATGTAATGCAAATGATGTAATGATACAATAGTTTGTAACTTTGAAATTCTTGGATATGTACTGATGTAAATTTAACGAGGCCGCTGATGACCCGAGCTGTTATAAAGCGACCATAAATAAATAAAATAAAAATTTGTTCTGATATATTTTGATTTGAATATAATTGTATAAATCTTATTTCATAGTTAATAATCAATGTTGAAAATGAAAACGCAAAAAGATTAATGAGGCTTTTGTTAGCTGCTTCGAAACGGTGAGTCTGAAGGCCATATAATGAATGGTCATAGATGTGAATCAGGACGCAAGATTACATCGGTCCAAACTGTGACATCAGAGATAGAGCACCCCATTAATAATAAGTGATCTAAAAACTCTTACAGAGATCAAATCTTTGGTCTTCAATTCCGCGACAATCTTCAAATCTAAAAACACTATTTTGTCGATGAAGTCTCCTTATTACATGATTCTCTCATAATTGCTGTGACTTTATAAATAAAATAAATTGACCGCATTTCAAGTACATAATGTTAATAATTGAATGTAGTATATCGAATATGAGTATCGAATATCTGTTATAAGATCTAATTTCACGGAGAAGAAGAAAAGGAAAGCAAAAATGAAGTTCTTATTTTTCATCAAAAATAGCATATAGCGATTACATAAATATCAATTTTCTCTACAAAAACTAACTTTATCAACTAAACAGCCATCATTCAAATACCATTTTTCAAACAAGTCATTAAGTAACCGACATTATTTAATAAAAATATTGCAATTATATTTTTTCTTTAGGGAAAATAAAGCTAATACTTAAATTAAATACTTTACACCACCTGATGTCTGCAATTTTAAACATTCATGTGCTGCAGTGAACATTCATGAGTTGCAGATTCACGAAATATATTTGTACATTTGTTTTAACGTTTCAATTATTTCTTAGTCAACAATGAAATAGCAAAAAAACATTGCACACATCGATATCGATTGTTTTGTCGATTGACTTCGGTTCGTGAACCGAAACTAAACTTTTGCACCAGGAACCGAAACGTCCTATCCAATTAAACTTTGCAGAATTCCAGTTTCAGGAGCTTCTCGCAGCGGGAGTCATTCTAAAGAAATGGTTCGAAGTAGTCTACATTAGAAATCGACACTTACCGTGATACAAATCATTGCGCAAGATTTAGTAGTGAAGAAAGTAGCTATAGTTTAGTAGTACAGAAACGTGTTTTACTTAACTCGTCTCATATTTACCGCATGTTTCTAGCGAATCAAATCAGAAGAAGGTTGCAAAACATTTTGAAACTATTGAAATTCTAGCGAAACAAACACGCGATATTTACCGAGACCCCCCTCTTCCTCACGTATATCAGGTGAGATTCGCCTTGACCCCCTCCTCCTTTACCCCCTATACTTGACCATATCGCGCTCCTATCTAACAATTTCTTCTCCAAAATAAACACAATAACCCAAGCCACCCATTACGGCCTAGCCACCACCTACCAGCTCCCAACAAGAATAAAAAAATAGATATCCATTACATTCATTCCTCAGCATATTTTCAGAACTCAATTAATCACATAGGTGCTCTGTGAGTTTCCTATTCATGTGTATTTAGATTTAGTTGTAAGATTAGCATTTAAGTTAAATATAAGTCATAAAAATACATATGATGTAGTATACATAATACTGAACTATGTACATTCGTTCACCAATAAAGATATACTAAAAAAAATAAAAAAAATAAAAAAAACACCTCCGCCCCCTAAAGGCCTCACGTAATGTTCGGATGGCGTCTATATCACACCGTGTGTGCCGAGCGATACACGCCTTCAACGTCGGGTGTCGCTAGGGCGAGTTGCCCGTGACCCGGCGCCGCGGCGCTGCGTGCGGGCCGGCCGGGTGGGGGGCGCCGGGTGTCCCGCGGGCGCGGATGGCCCAGGCGGGCGAGCGGCCAGAATGCGAACGCCCGGGCGATTAGCGCGAACCGGGCCGCCATTTCCGCGAAGGCCTCCGCGCTGCCCCGGGCACGCACGCACACTGCCGCGGAGCCACACCCGCGAGAACCGAAAGCTCGAGTTCGAGAACCGGCTCGGGTGACTCAAGCCATCAGTAAATTGATGTCACTGCAATGAATCCGAGGTCCTGCGTTTAGCAGGATTTTCGACACCATGGAGCTACATAGGTAGGCCGAATTCAGCTACTGTCTTTAAGCGACTAGCTGCTCTGATCGGTAGTTTTCCGTGGTTTCTTCGATCTACACCAGGCGACTGCTGAAGCAGTACCCTAACAAATGGGCCACGGACCGCGCGCGATCTTTCCTTCCTCTTCCTTGCCCTATTCTCACGTTACTTATACACACTTATACTTTCATGCACTATACTATCGTTCATGTCGAGAGCTTAGAGCTTGTCCCGGCTGAGGCGATGTCCCGCTGGTGGGTAATATCTGGTTGATCACAGGCGGATGGACGAACAAACAAACGTGTGCTTTCAATATATTTTTTAGTGTGAAGTACCTACAAAATATGGATATTGACTACAAAACTTGTTAGAGGAAGTTATTTAATACCTATAGGAACCAGATTTATCCAGTTTTTCGTTACCAGGTCTGGCAATAATAATGTTGCCCCCCGTCAACATTACAACTCTTTCTTTATACTGCGTAATCAGTACCCGAGAAATGAAAAATAAATGTTTCATATATATATTCATATGGAGAGAATTATTCAAGAGTTTTCGCAATGTAAAAAGCTCAAAAAAAGCATCCTAAATTTCATCTCGCACAGTTGTGAAGTGAACATCTCGCGCAGTTGTAAGAAGTACATTTTTCAAACCTTAAAAATATTCAAAATTTTAATGACAAAGTAATTTTATTAGGCGCGTTACCAGATTTTGAAATATTTCGCTTTCCTCAAAACATCGTCACATCTGAAAGGGATGAGCGACCAAAACGTTGCCTTCCGACGTCCGTTTGAAGGGTCTGTCGCACAGTCGGCTGCCTCGTTAACGCGGTTGCCGGAGGAGCCGGGGCGTCGCAGGGGCGGGGGTTGGGATGGGGGCGAAAGCGGACAAAGACGCCAATGGCCACGTGGGAATGCGGGCTTAACTTCGGCCCCTCCTCCCACTGAGTGAGCGAGGGTTGATTCCCAGGGCGCTAACTAGGAAGGCCATTAGCCCGTAAGTGCAGTGTATGACATTTCAAGGAAAGCGGCAGTGTTCCTCCAGACCTGGAACGTGAGATCCGGCGGCGACCAATACGAGACATGGAAGGTTGGTTTCCCTCCAGGTATCTCCCCCCAGCGGGGCACTGCCAATGCTGGAAGAAGCTCTTAACCCTTAACTAGCAACCTGACATGTGTGGTAGTGAACAAGTATACTTCTAATTAAACACGTCCGTTGACATATAATAAGCTGTTTCGGTGTCATCCAAACAGGAGCTTCAACGTCACTACAGTAGTGAGATTTATTGTAGTAGCAGACCTCCCGAAGTATAGAGCAAGTGAGTGTGTGTAAGGTGAACGAAATGTACGAAGATGTGTTAGGTAGATTACACGCGGTCCTTGGCCTGTTTCTTAGAGTACTGCTCCAGCATTCCCCTTGTTTTGACGGGAGAAGCCTCGGAAAACTGTCGATCAGACTAGCCGACCGCGGGCCGATAGAAGTCTTGCACACCCTTGTTATATTCGACCGAGCTGCGTACCCTTTGTCGAAATTCCGCCACCTTCAGGGCTTAGATGCGTTGACGCATATGCAACGATGTTTCACCTGAGCTATTTTCTTGAATGTTGATATGTGTGTTATAAATATATTTATATAATAAAATCCAGTGTAATTAACTATGACTTCTATGTAATTAAGTATTATTATTATTATTATTATTATTATTATTATTATTATTATTATTATAACATAATAGTAATGATTATTATTATTATGTGCAGTGCAGTGACGTTGTGAAACTGAGAGAAACGAGTGTGTAAGAAAGACATTACAGCTCGCTGATTTGCAGTGCGCTGAAGTGAAGTGTGGTGAAGTGGAGTTCTATGAAAGATTGCACGGTGAAATGTTCACGTGAATTTGTAAAGTTTGTAGATTTTGTAAAGTTGTTAAGTTCTGTAATGTTCAGTTAGTGTATTCTGCTACCAAGTTCTCGCTCTTAATAGCAGAATTATTAACAAATCTAATCTAATCTATCGCAGCCGGTCCCGGCGTCGACTCCCGGACCCGGGACTCGCCAGGGGGCGCTAGGTCGCGCGATTGTCGGTGACGTCACCGCGGCCGAGCGCAGCCTCTCTCGTCCCCGCGACCCCCCCCCCCCCGCCTTCAAGGCTAACTAATTGCACGTCGGGACGGTACACGCCGGGGATAGAAATAAATGATGATTACCCTGTCCCACAACACCTTCACGCTAAGGAGAGATACGCAGTACGAAATAGCAACGAATAATACACGAATCATGCATATACAAAACTACTGGTATTCAGTGGAGATATAGAAATAAAATAATTACATTGTGCTTGAGAGAACGTGATATTTTGCTTTAGAGAACCGAGTTTAAAATCACGCTTTGATTTAAAAAATAAACTTAAAAATTGATCAAACCACATAAGTAGCAAATTACTAAAATGATTATTTCTGTGTATCCAAATATTCGAAATTGTGAAAATGAGATGTCGGCAATTTCTGGCTGAGTCATACTGATGAAGTCATATATGTTCGATGTGAACATATATACGCCCCACTTAGAAGAGACCCATTGAAAACAATATTTCACAAGTTAATTATTAGTTAATTTTTCCCAGATGTTCGCAGGAAGTTCTGAGAAACACTCCTCGTCAAGAGACGTTTATTGAAGATTGCTAGATGGGTGATTGCCATCATGTTCACAATCATATAATGTTCTGTATCGCCATGATATATTATACAAGTAGTATGCATTTTATTCCGCAGCATGATTTTAGTCGGGATTGAAGTTGGGAGATAATGCTGAAAATATTACCTATATATCTAAAGTTGGCATGGTGTTTGAAAGTAGAGACGAAACGCATTCTATTGGATGAAATGCACACATTTCGAGTTACCCCATATAGGAATTTTTTCTTTTCATTTTTATCATCATTATTCAGAAACAACTTTCTATTCTTCTTTTATTCGTGTTTCTAAACAAAAAAGTAATTACTGAGGTGTGTGAGTTAATTTGAGAGACATGTATATTTTTAAGAGACTAATTTACACTTTTTATAAAAACTATCCAATTAAATATGGTAAAGGGTTTTAATTATTTCGTCGCATGGAGAGAAAACCTCGAGGTTTATTTTTGCACCAAAGCCTTCTTACTTTTAAAAGCACTTTTTGTTTTCAGTTCAACAAACTCAATTTCTTAAGTCAAATAGCACACAAAGGTTATTAATGAGTTTTGTAATGTTGATCCACGCACGGTGACTTCCTTTGTCTTCTTCGAGTCGATTTCTATATTTGTCCAGCAAGGAACACCAAGTCATTATCATAAATAACTCCAACAGTTTTTTTCTCGGACTGCTCTATAAATACTGTCAAGAATTATTTCCATGTTCCATTCACAGCGAGTGCTTACATTTAAACACGTTGTATCTCGGAGCTCTCCCTTTTGTCTCGTCATATACAAACCCGACCCGCGTTTTCTTTAAGGTTACGTTTCGACGCCCAAGCACAATAACACTACGAAAAGAGAAATTCTCTCGAAGTGCCAAACACAAAAGTCCAGCGGGACCGGGATGACGCACAGAAACCTCAGCGTGGCGCAACGGTCCAAAGAATCCACGACAGCCACGATCTTCATCAGAAAAAGAAAAGCAATTTCTATATAGAAAGTTCTGCCACACGCTAAATCTAGTGATTCCTCAAACGGAATATCGGAACGATAAAAATACTGAAAATATTTGTGATATTTTCAATTATTTCCATAAGAAAAAAAATAAATATAGATAATTCAATAATACTCACCTGATCGAAATGGCCGGGATTGCTAAGACGAGAGCTACGTAATACGCCGCCGTCGTGGGAATAACGTACATGAACGTGCAGGTCCTTTTGGTGCTCCCAGCTCTCAGCCATCTCTCGCTACCTACAACGATGAAGGTTTGGGATTATAAATCTACCGTGGCGGCGTTGTATAAACTTGACACAAATTATTTGATTTACATAGCCATATTTATTTTACAAAGAATATATTTTGACGGTGAATGTTTTGAACATTTTTTGTTTCGTAGAGCCAAGTTTGTTCTTTGTTAATTGCGGGCCCCAATGACAACTGGGCCTCAAAAAGTGTTAGGTTATTAGACGCCATTTCCAGTGAGGGTTAGCGTTGACGTTTTCAGAATAGTTGGAAGATACCTTTACGTAAGGGACGATAAGGGAAAAGAACTGAGCATAATTATTGTGAATGTATCAGAAATGCAAAGGCCATAGAAGATCCAGGCATTAGCATCCAGGCTGTAATTCAGGCATTCGCTACCGTTGAGTAGTTTTGTCTCCAATTGCGTTAGGTCCCGGGGCCGTACCTGGGAAGGGAATGGCTGGCTGTGGGCATTCCAGACTGTCCACTAAAAGTGCCTTGACATCACTTTCCTGAACGCTAGAACTACTGTACGGGGGGAGCTAGAACAATCGCAGTCGAGATGGTGCCCATATCTTGACTAGTTACGTCGTGCACCGTGATTATCAATGTTTGGGTGAGTTTCTCCATGTGTATGAGTTCATTCTAGGAATATTAACCATAGAGGAAAACGGTGGCTCGCGCTAGCGCTCTCCGTCCAACATCGCTGGTGGCTTCACGCTAGGGATGCGATATCGATGTCGATGTTCTCAAAACATCCATGTCTCTATAAAACATCGATGCTCCAAACATCGATGTATAGAGTCCAATGTTTTTAGAACATGCGATATCGATGTCGATGTTCTCAAAACATCCATGTCTCTATAAAACATCGATGCTCCAAACATCGATGTATAGAGTCCAATGTTTTTAGAACATCGATGTTTTGTTCATGGACGAAAAATATTCACGTAATTTCCAAAAGGCAAGCTTTGAAGGAATAAAATTTAAAAAAACGACATTATTTATTATTTTCCTCTCTAATGTTTTTCAAATACGAAAGCGAAAAGGTGATCTTCGAAACACTTCGTACATAGGCCAGCTCTGCCATGTATTCACGAGGAAAACCGAGCGGGATGCATTCGGGATGTACCGTTTGGGGAGGAAGAAAAAGAAGTAGAAGAAGAAGTAGAAGAAGAAGAAGTAGAAGAAGAAGAAGTAGAAGAAGAAGAAGTAGAAGAAGAAGAAGAAGAAGAAGAAGAAGAAGAAGAAGAAGAAGAAAAAGAAGGATAAAAAAAGAGCTTTGGAAACGTTGACCGCGGGATGCAATCGGGCTACGACCCTTCTTCACTGCGTCCACCGTATCCACTACCACATAATTCCACCGCCTTCGCCCCCGCCCCCCCCATCACCCACACAGACACTACTACACCATCCATACACCACTACCACACCACCACGATTACCACCACCGATCCGCCATCGCCATCATTCTTAACACCGTCGTCCCCGCCTCCGCCCCTGCCACCGCCACGGCGGCCGCCGCAACACTTTCTACGACGCAGTCACGTGCCGCAGGCCCTCCATTTCCCCACCGAGCACGCCCATGCAGGGGCGCCGACGGGGTGGCGGGGAAATTGCGTCGGGGTCAGGCGAGGTGAATGGAACGCTGGTAGATTTTTATGGTTAACGCAACTCGGACTAATAAATATTGCGAAATGCAGTTTTGCTGGCCGAGGTGGCGTTGATCAATCGTTACTAGACATTGCTCGAGTGTGTGGAAGTAGCAATAACGGTTGATTCATGCGTGAGAATAAATAGGTTACTTATTCTGCTTTTATTATTGCCTCACCTTCATAGTATAATAACTTAATACCGACTTGCACAGAATATACAATTTCTTCCAGTCACTTTGAAGCGTCTAATACAAGACTATTTTTCTATAGTTTACAATAAAATTACATTATTCGTCTTTAAATTATTTTATAATACAGGAAAGAACGGAAGAATGCAAACTCCATGTGTATACTGTCGTGTGCGCGGATATCTCAATAAGACATATAATTTTATTTTAATTTAAAACAAAGTATTTATTTTCACAAGAAAATGAGAGATACAAAATAGAGTAAAACGTTTCCAAACAACATAATATGACACTGAAATGGATGATTTTTGGTGACCGAGTCTTACTTCTTGTATGATAATTACACCCGCCTCTTTGAAGTTCTTTTGCGAGAAACAAGACGTCCACTGGTAACACCTTGAATTTTGTCTTTTTTAACAGAGATAAAAGCAGAAAAATTGACCTGATGAATATGCAGGAACTTTTTTCTACTTAAGTGTAAGAAGATTAACTTTAAAATATACAGCCGTTCCCTAAGTCCTATTACAATGGACACTTAATAAAATCATTTCTTCCAAGAGAGAAACACGAGTGAACCAGTTGTGTTATGTAAAGTTATGCATAGACAAGTAAAGGGTAATGATTTTATAGGCAGTGTGTCAAAAGCTTTTTCCTTAAATCATCTCAGCCGGACACATTCACTACTCTATCACACATGAAGACCAGTCGGGAGCTTAGATACTCGTATTATCCCGTCTGGGTCGGTGATCTGCTCAGGGGAAATCTGGAAAGGGAAACTCCAAAAGAGCAAAGATAGGTAGGTTGGCGTCGAAAGTCACGTTCAGCGTCACGTAGCAGAAGAACACTTCAAACTTCCGATATAATGTATAATATATTCACAGGAGCAATGATCAGAGTAGATGACGCGCCGGGAAACCCGAAATACTCACTCATTCATTAACTCGGCCATTCACGCAGTAACTCTCACTCAAGTTACTCATTCATTTAGTCACTCAGTCACTCACTCAGTCGCTCTCACTCTGCTATTCATTTATTCACTCACCTAGCCATTCACTCACTCCCTCACTCATCACTCACCCAGTCATTCACACACTCCCTCACTCATCACTCACCCAGTCATTTACTCACTCCCTCACTCATCACTCCCTCAACAGTCCCTTATTTACTCCCTCATTCCCTCACTCACACGCTCCCTCACTCTCTCACTCCCTCCCTCACTCGTTCCCTCACTCCCTCACTCATCACTCCCTCCCTCACTATTCACTCTCGCACTCCCTCATCACTCCCTTACTCACTCATTCAGTCCCTCACTCACTCATTCACTCCCTGGCTCACTCATTCATCCACGCACTCACTCATCCACTCACTCTCTCACTCATCCACCCACTCACTCATTCACTCATTCACCCACTCGTTCATTCACTCACTCACTCACTCATTCGCTCACTCAGTCATTCACCCACTCACTCAGTCACTCTCTCGCGTAGCCATGGAGAAAAC
This sequence comes from Gryllus longicercus, assembly GCA_038098605.1. Classification (NCBI taxonomy): domain Eukaryota; kingdom Metazoa; phylum Arthropoda; class Insecta; order Orthoptera; family Gryllidae; genus Gryllus; species Gryllus longicercus. Next base: position 580,359 of record JAZDUA010000448.1, on the reverse strand, counting down.
AACGCGCCCACCTCCGGCGCCCGGAAAAGGGCCCTCGCGCACACGCGACGCGTCAGCGACAGCCCCGCGGCCGCCGCGCGCGTTTCTTGGGCGCGCGCGTCCACGTGCGCCTCTCACGTGCGCCCCGACGCCCCCCGGCGCAGCACGTGGCGCCCGGCGGCGCGTAAACAGGGGGAGGCAATTGTCCCGAAATAAAACAACGGCCGCGCGCTCTTTGCGGCACCTGTCAGCGACTGCCGGGGAAATGAGAAAGGTCTCGGCGATCACGTTCGCAGCCACTCACCGGCCCCGAGAGGCTAATTAACTTCTCATGGACGGCTGTCGCTGAGCGCTCGTCTCGTGGGCTGTTGTTTCTGGTGTGTCTTGAGCTGGTTTGATGCCGAAGGTCATTATGAGCCGACATTTCGAAGGAAGAAAAGCTTTAGGGTGATTTGGAGAAGACAATCACTTGATCACGTGTCTATGAGATTTTGTGACAAGTAAATTGCAGTTTGTTACAAATTGAAAAAAAATCTAAATCACCGCATGTGACCATAAGTAACACTAAAAAGCTCAGCCTCATCATTCCCGCACTTCTATTAAAATGTTTCTAAATTTTATCCGACAGTATTAAAGGCATTAAATTAATGAGCGTAGAGTAGTCTGTAGAAAATGGTCTTTATTTCTAAAGGTAAAGAACGTAACCATGAGTCATCTTTAAGGAAATGTATGTAGAGTACACACATTAACTTCAATTATACGTTTTCACAAAAATCTCTAAGTTAAGTAGTGTCTTTACGTTCAAATTCACTTTTATTAGAGCCCAGACACCTGATTGCCATGCGATGGTGTTTCTAATAATAAAAGCTAACGTTTTTAGGGTTACATTAAATAATAATAATAGTAATAATAATAATAATAATAATAATAATAATAATTTTTATTATTATTATTATAACATAAATAAACGCCTGATAGTATCAGGGTATTTTGTAGAAAAACACCACGGAATATTCCTCTTTTCCGAAAGAGTTGACTAACAGGGACAGCTGACAGCTGCCCCTTCTACTACAAATTGATCTGTTTTCAACATTTACTTTCCCACAACTTCTTCCACAATCTCTTTCCCATTCATCTTTCGCAAGAGCCTCGCTTTCATTACCAAGATGTTTCATTTTCATGTCCTAAGCTGTTTTTCCGATTCCCTTCCTTAAACATTCCCTATCCAACCTCCTTTTCTTGCACGTGATCCCAACTCCAACCCTGCAAAGTGAACATTGTCTATGGCCATAAAGGTGAGTCCACGGATGAGTTACGGCTAACAGGGCCTTGACAGGGAGCCAAAATCGAACATTTTCGAAAGAATGTATAGGGGAGAGAGTCTTGGTTATTGGTTCGCCGTAGCCCGAAATTCTTTAAGCACTGGACAATTCTCTACAGCAGGCAGGTCAAGACCGAGGAAATAGAAACTAGCTTACTAGAGTTCGGGGGTACTGCGTCCAGAGAAAATGGCGTAAGATTTAAAAATAAGAGCTGTACAAATTGATCCGGGATGGCCTTACATCACTGGATATCTGGCCGATGAGAATTTGTTGGAAAAGCCATTTGTCAGTTATTGCTCAAATTTAGCTATATTGCCCATTGCCTCTAATAAAGTAAAGAAATGATCCATTAAAATGTAATAATACATCAGTCAGATTTAAAATTGCAATTAAGATTAAAATTAAACATTTTGAATCTAAAGTATCGTCATTTTGTAATCGTATTTATTCAAGAGAGATATAATTACATTAACTTCCTACGTTCGGATTGGTTTAATAGACAAAGGTTCTTGTCTGCTAAAAGGGCTCTATGCCCGTAAACAGAAATTGCTTACCCGCATTCTTGCCCGTAAGCGAGAATAACTCCTAGATTTTTTCAATTATTCCCCGTTTTTGCTCTATACAACAAATAACATTATTTAGTAAAACATAACACAAAACGAAAACAAAGAAAGAATTTATTCAATCATATCCCTGCCCCTTTCCAAAAATAATTACATCAGAGAGAATTTAAAAAGTAAATAGATATGAAATAGTAATGAATATAATCATAATTCAAATCCCGGTAGAACAAATTAGGGAAAAATTTTCGTATGAAGCCACTATTCCTTGCCTCGCCCCACTTCAGTTTGTGCGTATACACCCTTTCTGGATTTGGAGGGGAAATCAGTGCGGGAAAGATGTCTAGGTTCTGCAGGCTTCCCATGCAGCAAGCAGGCCGTGCAGGCGTGGTTTGACAGGCCTTCTCTACACGGTACTAATAGAAAAGTCTGGGCAATCGAAAAGTACCCATCAACAGTTCTCTGGCAAGACTATACATATTTTGGGGCCAAGAGGGAAAAGGCCATCCAAATTTTGAGACCTTGTACGCGAAACAAATTAACAGCTTTTACGATTATTTCGGTGGAAAAAGGACTGCTGTGCACGATACATTTCATGGAATGAATGACTATTTTACACCTCCGTATTTCAATTAAGTGGACTTTGAGAAACCATACATCACTTGAAAGCTGAGTGAATAGACCCAGATGCGTTTATGTGCCAGATTTTCAGCTGAGCTGAAAGGGAAGCATGTGTACATGGATGACGTCCTAACAAAATCTGGCCTCTTTACGGGGTAGAAGGCTTCATCATTTCTATTGAGGACGAAGTAACTACCACTCGCAATTTCCAACATGTGAATGGGAAGTGTAGAGGAGCGATGTGCGGTTTGCTATCAACCGGGAAACAGTTCAACACGTTATGTGTGGGTGCTTTATGATAGTAGGTCACAAACAGAAAACTTCACCCAACATGTCGACGTTGCGGTAGTGTCCCAAGGCCTTACTGCAAAGTAAGAAAATAGAGAAAAAGAGATTTTGATTCTCAAGTTTGTAGCTTGTTTATATACTTTTGTTACAGGATTAATACTGTTAGAATATATCACCAATCATCCCAATTGAATATCCAAAACCTTTAATTCACATCTACGCAACTTTTAACTTGTTTCTAGACACTCGGTCTCATTTATCTGCCGAGGCTCTGTAAAGATTTGCTTTCAAATTGGCACAGTCATTCCAAAGGTGAATGTAAAATGAGATATATAATTAAAATTAAAATGCGCAATGATGTAACTAATCATGTAGTGTGACCATTCTATACGGTTCAGAGTTTAACTGATAAAGTGAGTAGTTGATATTCAAGAGTTTTGTTTTGGTCAGTTGAAGAAAACATCTCGATTTACGAGGAAGGTTTTATAGCAGCTGGGGAGGCATTCGGGCAAAGTCTGCAGAGGAGGAGCAGAGAGGGTCAAGAAGCAGGGAAGACTGCTTGGCGTCTGCAGCGATGGCATTTTGTGGCAGTATCTTTTTCACGAGCGGATGTCGCTGTGAAAGTTTGATAGCGTTTCGAATGCTGTGTCTTCGGAGTTATAAGTAGACCGAGTGCTTTACAACTCATTTGAATTTTTTTTTTTGAAACAAATCATTAGCTGAACTGAAAGAATATGAGGCAGAGATAATTCAAAACTTTCTTTTATTTTATTACCGCAATTCTTTCCTGGAAAAATATATTTTGTGTATATATATGTACAAAATATATTTATATATACTATATATATATATATATATATATATATATATATATATATACTATATATCTGTCCAATACACAATATTTTCAGGAGTTTTAATAATATACCCATATTAAACAATAACGTATTGGGAAAATGCCACAGATGAATTCAGGAAATTGAGAACAAATTATAAGTACTAATTTAAATAACGGGAAAATATATTAAAATATGAAAATAATAGCTGAAGAAGAAAATTATTGTAAGAATGTGTGGTCAAAATATATAATAATTAAAATGTAATTTTAACCTAATTTATTTCTCCACGTTTTTATACGCGTGTATATACACTTTGAGTAATTCCTCGTTAATGTCATCTCAGGAATCAGGTTATTGCTGCCACACAACTTATTTGCAGAGATTAAAATTTCTGTCCCTAGACTGTTTCTTAAAGGTTCTCGTGGGTTGGACGCAGTAACATTCAAGCACATTCATTTCGGTTTTGCACGTATAATATCAGAGATAATATCGCTTGATATTTTCTATTTTCTATTTCATTGTCCATACGAGGAGAGAGTCTCCCCCACGTATCCTTCACCTGTGACCGAATTGCCTTCTCATAAACTGCCAAAAACTATCATCTTTCCTTAGTTATGATATACTTAGTTATGGTATACGAAGGATAAGAAAGCTTTAAAAACATGATAAGTTTGTAACTACATTCCAAAGTGAAAATATTACTGCGTGCTACAACAAAGTATAAAAATGTATAATTAAGACTAAAATTAATCCACACAACTGTTCAGTCATTTTCAAAATACATTTAAAGTCGAGGTGATTTAAAGGCGGGAAAATGGTAAATCTGCTTTGTGGTGTTTTGAACTAAAGCCTGGTAGTTAAAAAATCTAAAACTATTTCACAACAATTTGTGTTTCGATAGGAACTTCAGATATTTTTCGAGTCTGTTTCAGGTTTCTAAGATAGTGTAATTATTTTATTATATTTTTAAACATTTTATCTCTATCTCGTAAGAAAATATTTACAACATATTTTTGTGATTGTATAAATTATTTTCTTTTTTAAATTTTTTCAATCGGATAAAATAGTGTTTAGTTGACGGAAAAAAAAATTAAAAAAAAATTGTGTGCCTGTGCTCTTAATTAGTTTAGATAAAACGAAATAAATTGTAAGGAGGAGTTGGGAGGGGCGCGGCGGCGGTCACGCCCGGGCACTTGCGGCTCGTTACGCGGAGGCGACTTGTTTACTCCGGCGCAGCCCCACGTGCTTCCCGCGCGGCCGAATTGGCCCATTGCGGGCAATCACGCAGCGGCCGCGCCGCTCGCCCGCGCCCGCGCCTTCGCCCTCGCGCCCGCGCTCTCGCCCGCGCTCTCGCCCGCGCTCTCGCCCGCGCTCTCGCCCGCGCTCTCGCCCGCGCTCTCGCCCGCGCTCTCGCCCGCGCTCTCGCCCGCGCTCTCACCCGCGCTCCCGCCAGCGTTCTCGCCCGAGCCCGAGCCCTTACTCTCGCTCTCGCGCGCGCTCTCGTCCGCGCTCTCGCCTGCGTTCTCGCCCTCGCCCGAGCCCTTACTCTCGCTCTCGCGCGCGCTCTCGTCCGCACTCTCGCCCGCGCTCTCGCCTGCGTTCTCGCCCTCGCCCGAGCCCTTACTCTCGCTCTCGCGCGCGCTCTCGTCCGCGCTCTCGCCCGCGCTCTCGCCTGCGTTCTCGCCCTCGCCCGAGCCCTTACTCTCGCTCTCGCGCGCGCTCTCGCCCGCGCCCGCGCCCGCGCTCGCGCTCTCGCCCGCGCCCTCGCCCGCGCTCTCGCCCGCGCCCTCGCCCTCGCTCTCGCCCGCGCTCTTACCCGCGCTCTCGCCTGCGTTCTCGCCCTCGCCCGCGCCCGCACTCTCGCTCTCGCGCGCTCTTGTCCGCGCTCTCGTCCGCGTTTTCTCGCCCGCGCTCTCACCCGCGCTCTCGCCTTCGCCCTCGCCATCGCTCTCGCCCTCGCACTCGCCCGCGCACTAGCCCTCGCTCTCGCCCGCGCTCTCGCCTGCGTTCTCGCCCTCGCCCGCGCCCGCATTCTCGCTCTCACGCGCGCTCTCGCCCGCGCTCTCGCCCTCTCTCTTGCCCTCGCCCTCGCCATCGCCCTCGCCTTCTCCGTCGCCCTCGCCCTGGCCTCGTTCTCGCTCTCGCCCTCGTCCGCGCCCTCGCACGCGCTCTCGCCCGCGCCGCGGGCACCGCCCCCTCTCTGCGATTCCAGGGTAGAGATGTGCTCATAACAGCTGAACTGTTATTCCTTAACAATTAATGTTTAGTAACTGTTATTTCGTTTATCCTGTTATTGGCTGCAGTCGGTTCAAATTCATAATATAGCAACCTATTGGGCCAAACCCGAACTACTACAAGCTTTCGCGGCAACCATTTTGTTCGATAACAGTTTCACTGCAGTTAATCAATTGTGAATATTATGTGTTCAAATTATAGATTCATTAGTAAATAATTCGTCATTATTACACATCATGTGCTACAATATTTGTATATTTTATTGTATACACATCAATAAGAAGTTTGTCCTTTTAATTAAATCCGTCCAGTTAACTTTTTTCTGTCTCATTGCTGCCTAGGTGAAATCCACGAGTATTTCCGTGAGTCCGATAAAATAAAATGAGTCGCGGTTAAATAACTTGCTTTATAATTTTTGACATTCAAGAGTCATTTCCAGTTAAGCGATAGGAAAGCAAAAACACAGTATCTCTTCATTACTTTTGGCAGTCCTCACTTCACTATACACAAGTTGCATAATAGAAAGAATATTTGCAATCTGAACCCGAACCACTGTCATTTTCGTAACATTGAATACACATTTGCTACTCATCATATCAATTACTATTCTTGCTTGGCAGTTCATCTGCTCAAATCAGCTGTTTCTCTGTCCAAACACGTTTGGGGAAGTACTGCAAGCAAGGGCCGTGAAGTAGCTGCACAAGCTTCACGGTGCTACCAACATTACTCGTTTTGCCTGGTGTAACTGTTAGCAGTCGCTACAATTGATTTAACTCCTAACAGTCGGCCATACTATTTTGCTCATCACTGACGTGTAATTTTCCAACTGTTATTAATAACCGTTATTATGAGTCTACAGTTATTGAGATAACAGTTATCAAAGAAAAGCATGTTAAGCCCATCTCTATTCCAGAACGGCATCCGCCTTTGCCACAAGGCGACATCAAACCAGCCTTTTGAGGAGATAAGCGTTAATGATTGATTAGTGATTCTAGGCGCTCCCACTGCTTAGATCGTTAGTCCCTTACGCATAATGCATGTTTGTTTGTTTTTTTTTTACCGCGGGAGGGGGCGGTGATCGTCCCCTGCTGGGTGGGGAGATCCGGCGCGGACCTGCGTCGGGGTGCGGGGTTTTTCACCAACCAGCCTGGCATCACCCCACAAGCTCCAAGCTCCCGACAGGCCTTTCGGCATGTGCGATTGTGTAGTGCATGTGACTGTGTGTATAAGGGAGGAGAATGGGACAAGAACGAGGAAGGAAATATCGCGCGCGATCCGTGGCCCGTTTGTTAGGGCACTGCTCTGGCATTCGCCTCGTGTTGATCGGAGAAACCACGGCAAACAACCGATCAGAGGAATGGCCTCTAGAATTTTCCTCTAGACAGCGGCTGGGGTCGACAACTAGCTATGTAGCTAGTGCAGAAAATCCTGTCACCGTCCGACCACACAAATCCAAGGACCTCTCGGTCGGAGACACTGCAGTGACATCACTTGATGCCCTGAGACACCTTTGCTGGTGAATATTAGGCGTTTCGGGAAGATCCACCTACAGGCTGATTTGCTCCGTAGCTCTTTGCTTTTCTGTAGTTTGTTTCTGGAATCTCCGATCGGCGTCGATCTCACGATCCCCAGGGGAGGAACTCCACCACCTCTCGATTTCAACATTCACTACACTTAAGGGAATAATGCCCCAAATAATGAAGCGCCCGGAATCAATTAATACTCACTGTACTTCTTGTTTTCTCAAAGTCTTCATTTTGACAAATATTTACATCTCGTTACTGTTGAATAATTTGTAGTAAATGAGATTTGAATCTTCATATAATACTCTTTTCCATTAGTGAAAAAGGAATCAAATATCTTAATTTACGTATTTAACTGAAGAAATCAATTTTTAGAAACAAAGACCCAATAAAGTGACTTCATAAAAAAGGCATTCCAAATCAAATTGGATGCTGATTTACCGTCAAGGAGAGAATATTCTGTACATTCAATTCTCGGATAAAAGCTCTTCTTCGTAGATATGGCTATGATATTCTTCACGCAAAATACCCGAAATAAATATGAACGTAAGTTAATAAAACTTATTTCGTAAGGAGGAAAAGTTTATTTTTACCAGTTCTTACAGTTACTATTTACTGCACAAAAATATCCCAAATCACCGACCATCAATTAATTTAATTTTTTTTTTCAGATCAGTTGGAGTAATGTCCAGCAAAACAGCGTCATTCTTAACAAGGAAGAGTTTGTAAATATAAGTCCAAACATGAACATTGCACAGGAAGAGAGGAAAATACTATATTTTTAGGTGAGGAAATTCAATAAGAACAAGCGAACAGAAAAGTGAGAACATTATAGAACTGCGCCTCCTGTTGGCAAAACCAAGATGATGATGTAAGGCCCCAGAAAATGTTCTCCAGTTCATGTGTCGTAGGTCAACAGATAAACTAGCCCAATTTCGACACTACGCGAGGAACATTCCAGCATCATCTCATGCAATATATATTTATAACTACGAAACATTACTTAATTGAAATCATGAGAATAAGGGCAACGAATAAGTTGTGACTTTCTAATTAATTATTAATTATTAAACGTCATTCCTCATTGTGAAAAAGTTAACTGAACAACTTAGAATGCTGAAGTTCTGCTGTTTTGATATTGTGCAAATTGCAGTATTTTCTCAATCAGATTTTAATATTTTCTAAATTTGTTTTCTTGATAATTAACAGACATATAAAATTAACAATATTGTATCGAACTCAAGAGAAAGAGATACTGATTACTTCTTCAATTATCATGAAATTCGATTTGCCTCGTGAATGTGGAGTGGTCAATTTACATCCTATTATTTCCCTTAATCTTTTGCATTTCATTAAATCAGGGTAGTCCAATAAATCCGACGTACATTTGCAAATGTTTTAAAAGGTTTAGCTGTGATTTATTTTGAAAAGTCTGTTTGAAATACCCACATTAAATTTCTGCACTGTTCTCATGAACTGGGCATAAAAATAGCGAATAACATGGAATGCAAAGGTAGGTTCTCGGAATCGTCCAAGAAAAACAAGCGTTACGATTCCGACTGCGGCAATCCCATAGAAAACAAACTGCGGGTTGACCGCATATTAAAAGAGGAGTTCGCCTCTAATCCGCGCATTTCGTCCGCGTTAATCCGCGCGCGGAGAGCGGCGCGGACACGCGGGAGAGAGTTGCGACGAGGCAACGACCTTCGGGCGGCGGAGGCGCGAGGTAATGGGCAGCGGCCGCCCGCGCTTTATTGATTAAGCAGCAGCAGCAGTGGCTGCTCCGGGGCGGAATGCAGCGGCGCCATTATCCCATTCCCGCAACCTCGGCCGCCACTTGGCGCGCCGGACGACGCGTGCATCCGCGTTCGCCCCGCCCCCGCCCCCGACCACTCTCCCCCGACACTCTCCCCCGTCCCACTCCTCCGCGCCTCCGCCCGCAAGTGCCCTGCCCTGCCACACTCCCGCCCCGTCCGGCCAGCCGCGCCCCGCCCCCCCTGTACCCAGCCCTGCCCCGCCCTCACCCCGACCGCCTAGACCTTCCCACCCGCCATGCCTCCCGACCGCCCGCGCCCTGCCACGCCCCCGCCCCCGCAACGACGGCCCAGCCATTTCCCCCCCGCCCCACTCCGTCCTGCCTCACGGCTGCCCGCGCCCTGCCCTGCCCCATCCAAGCCCCGTCCGCCCAGCTGCGCCCCGCCCCACTGTACTCAGCCATGCCCCGCCCCCGCCCCCGACCGCCTAGACACTCTCCCCCGCCTCACTCCGCCGCGTCTCCGCCCGCAAGCGCCCTGCCCTGAAACACCCCCGCACCGTCCGCCCAGCCGCGCCGCGCCACCCTTTACCCAACCCTGCCCCCATCCCCCACCCCCACCGTCTAGACCTTCCCACCCGCCATGCCTCCCGCCCGCCCGCGCCCTGCCACGCCGCCGCCCCTGCAACGTCGGCCCAGTCCCTCCCCCCGCCCCATTCCGCCCCGCCTCCCGGCTGCCCGCGCCCTGCCCTGTCCCACCCCCGCCCCGTCCGCCCAGCCCCACCCGCCTCTCTGTACCCAGTCCTGCTCTGCCCCCCACCCCAACCGCCTAGACCTTCCCACCCACCCCACTTCACCATGCCTCCCGCCCGCCCGCCCGCGGCCTGCCCTGCCCCACCCCCGCCCAGTATGCCCAGCCGCGCCCCGCCCCAGTGTTCCTATGCCTGCCCCGCCCCCTCCAAGTCCGCCTTATTCCACCCCGCCTCCCGACGGCCCGCGCTCTGCCTACCGTGCCCAGAGCTGCCCCGCCTCCGGCCCGCATCCTATCTTCACAACACCCCGCCCCAAAAGAGTCCCTTCTCGGTCTTCTCCGCTCCCATCCCACCCTGGTCCGCTACCGCCCGGCCCCGGCTCCACCCCGACCGCCCAGCCGCGCCCCATCCTTCTGTACCCAGCCCTGCTCTACCCTCGCCCAGTCCGACCAGCCATTCCCCCCGCCCCACTCAGCTCCGCCTCCCGTCCGTCCGCGCCCTCCCCACTGTGCCTAGCCCTGCCCCATCTCCGGCCCGAGCCCTCTCTTTACAACACCCCGCCCCACAAACGCCCTTCTCGGACTTCTCCGACCCCATCCTACCCTTCCCCCCTCCCTCGCCAGGCCCCTCCTCTAGTTTCGGAGCCGAGTCGAATTCAGTCGCTGTCTGGAGGAGAATTCTAGCAGCCGGCTGCTCAGATTTTTCCGTTGTTTCTCCTGTCAATACCATGCCGAATCAGTACCCTAACAAACGGGCCATGGCCCTCGCGAGATCTTTCCTTCCCCATCCTTGTCCTACCCTCATCTCTTCCTTACACACTTACATGCACTAGACTACCAACGGGAGACCAGTCATGAGCTTAGAGCTTGTCGTGGAAGGGGCCGTGCACCGTTGGGGGTGATACCTGGAAAGGAAATCTCCGCAAGTCGATCTGTAGGTGGGCGACGGATTTCACCGTCCAGTGAAGGAGGAACATCATGACCTTCTGCCAAAAAAAAAATATTTACTATGCCAACGGGGCTAATGACCAAAGTAGTTGTCGTGACAGGAAACGTAAGTCATTTTCGGACTTTTCCTCCTTGTTACTACGTCGGTCCTCGTCTCGCGTCCTCTCCACTGGCGCGGTTCTCCTTCACCGCACCGCGCTTCCGATCCCGGATTCGTCTGCGGATCCCTCCTACCAATATCTAATCCGATCACTCGCCTTTTCCGCTTCTGTCCCTAGTTCCTTTTGGAATGGGTTCTCCATCCATACTCCAATCGCCTTTGTCCTCGCCGCTTCCCCGCCCCCCTCCCTCTTAGCAACTTGGCTGTCCGGGAGACGCCGCATGCTAGGCACAGCTGCCAACGTGCCTCAGGGCGAAGTGTGCCGACTGAGGAAGGTCGCAGAATGCCGGCCGAAACGTTGGTACCTGTCCCTAGGACGCGGGGTAGACCGCACAGGCAAGTATAGTACGATTTATTTAGTCATGCACGTGACGTAAATCAGTTGTTGCGATTTCAGCTAATCAGGAGCTTATATGTCGCTACAGTGCAGTCACAATGGGGACGTTCAATCTCCCGATTCGATGAAACCGTGAACAGCTGATTTACGTCAAGTGCTCTGTTAAATAAATCCTAGTATAGCTACAGCTGCGGAAGCCGAAACGCTCTCATCTTCACTCTCGCATCCTCTCTGGCCGGACCTGCCACGCTTCCGCCCTTAGCTCCTCTGCTCTTATACGACCTCACCCCAGCCGCCGCCTTCGGACGAATCCCGATTGCATCCCGCAGTCAACTTTTCCTAAGGTTTTACTTGCCTCCCCCCAAAAAGGAAAGCCCGAATGCATCCTATTCTGTTTTTCTCGTGGCTACAAGCAAGAGTTCAGCTAGGTATCGATGCTAGGAAAATCGCCGTTTCGCTTTCATATTTGAATGAAAGAGAAAAGAACAAATGCTCCCTTTAACGTTGTTCATTTTGTATACTCCTGGTATCGTAATGGCCAGAAAGAGTAGGGAAAGCTTATGATTCTGGAAGTGAACTATTGATTGTTCTGAAATTAAAAACCCGTCAATAGGCTTGCATTCCCGAACCAAAAACGGAGCTTCTACAATTTCGATACACATTATCAAGAGTTTGTGTGTGTGTGTGTGTGCGTAATTTGACCTCGTTCATCTTCAAATGTGGAATAATTGAACGACTTTCGTCGTAGCTCTCGACCATCATCCGCGAAGCCGCTTCGGTGACCGAAATGGGATCAACAGAGCTGATTGGCCTCCACCCACGCCCCTCCGGCAGCCCCCTGCCCACGCGTCGCCTCTCACCCGCACTTCCGGCGCTTCCTGACGACTTCCCAGCCTCTACCCAGTGCCCAGCCGCCCACTGAGCCCGTCAGCCTTCATCGGCGCTAACGCTCTCCGTCCCCGCCTCCGCCTCCGCCTCCGCCTCTGCCCCCGCCTCCGCTCCCGCTCCCGCCTCCGCCCCCGCCTCCGCCCCTCGCTGGCCCTGGCTCCCTCGCAGGATTTAGACGCAATTGGGTACGTGACGTTTGCGCCTTGAGTTCGTCCAGGAGGGGAGGCTGTGTTGCCGTAAGATGTATTGAATATTTATAGCTCTACGGAGGAGGGTGGCCTCCCCCTTCAGAGCTACAAATATTTCTCCGCCTGCCTGAGCTCTTTGTCACAACATAGCTCTCTCCCTCCCTCCCTCCCTCCCTCTCTCTGCCTCTCTCTCTCTCTCTCTTTCTTTCTCTCTCTCTCTCTCTCTGTCTTTTGGGCGTCGCGCGGTAATTCAACACTTCGAGTTTGACAAGCGAAAACAATCTGATGAGTGAGGAGGATCAGACGAAAGGCAGCTTACGTGTTACTACAGTACGGGTTGTCCAAATGATCAACGGAAAATAAGCCGTGTCAGCCGTTTCAGTAATAAGATAATGTAATGGACCAATACATTAATGAATTTGTAATTTCCTTGGACATTCCTGGCAGTGCGAGTTCCTTCTCTGACAATGCCAGCGATGACAAGGGACGATCACTGCGATCGCTGCGGTCTCGCAGTCGCCTCTTCTTGTGGCCTCCGGCCGTGTTCTGCTTGAGCTACGACCGGCGGCGTCGACTAGCGATAGCTTGCGTCAGCTTCAAGCGATAAGTTGCGATGTCGCGTGACAGAACATGGGGTGTCTTCCATAGGCGACAAGAAGCTGCAAACAGCGACAGCGTATTGGTCTGCGTGGAAACATAATCTCATTCACTTCTACAGGGATAGTACATAACATTTTTTTGATTTAAGTATTGTAACGAATATTGCATCACCTGCCGAAGTCGCTGCGCGTGGATTGCGTCACCTGCCGCCGCCACTCCCCTTCCCCCGAACTAGACGGTTCCGGACAATCCGCGAGCCGCGGAGAAACGCCGTGAAAGAGCCAGGTGCCTCGAGACAAGCGCCGGGCAGGTATAAATGCGCCGGCCGCGGCGGCCGCGAGTTAGTTAACAGTTAACAGAAGAGAGTCAGTGAGAAGAGAGTTACAGAAGTCAGTCAGAGTTAGCAGAAGTGAGCAGTAAGACGTCAGTCCGTCAATGTGTCCAAGTGAAAGCTGTGCTGTGAAGTGTGCATTGCGGTGAAGAGTGGTGCAGTGGTTGAACAGCAGTCAGCAGTCTGAAGTCTGCAGTGGAAGCTGAGCTGTGAAGGGTGCATCGCGGTAAGCAGTGGTGCAGTAGGGAAACAGCAGTCAGCAGTTTGAAGTCTGCAGTGCAAGCTGAGCTGTGAAGTGGGCATCGCGGTAAACAGCAGTGCAGTGGACCCTGGTGTGCGCAGTGAAGTGTGGTCTGCGCAAGGAATTGTGGTCTGCGCAGGGGAATTGTGGTCTGTGCAGGGAATTAGGGTCACGTGTAGTGGACCGTGGACAGTGCATGGACTGACTGATACTGTAGAAGAAGAGAACTGTTTAAATAAATAGTGTGTAAGAAGAGAACTGTTTAAATAAATAGTGTGTAAGAAGAGAACTGTTTAAATAAATAGTGTGTAAGAGGTGAACTGTGTAAATAAATCAAGAGAACGGAGTTGTGTGTAACAGTGTAAATAATTAAGTGTAATATATCTGTAAATAGACCAAGTAGTTTTTAGTGTAAGTAAATTTTAGTGTATAGTTCCCGAATAAAACGTCATTGTTTAATTCACCACGGAGAAACGTTACAGTATTACGAAATATAATTAGCATCTGACGAATCCAATAAAAGTAATATCAATCAATATAATTTAATAAAGAAGTAAATACATTTGTTATTTTCAGTGCATCCACCACTTCCTTTTACAATTCACCACTCAGAAATTTATTGTGGTATTCAATCTCTTGTTCCTCAAAACCCTTCTATTTTTCACTTCTTCAATTAAACATTACGTTATGTCGCTATCGGCATCTTTGAAATGGGATATTGAAGACCAAAACAGCGAAACTATACGCGCGACACAGCGAGAAGAGGCGACAAGTAGCGACAAGATTCAAATACGATTGAATCTCGAACGCCGCCGCTTGTGGCGTTTTGGCGCTCCGAGCTTCCGACAAGGTCCGTGAGTTCGAACCGCGGTTTAGGAGGAGCAACGCCCCGAGGTTGCCGAACGAATGTCACCAGAAGCCGTAGCCACAAGGCTACTTCAGCGCGTCGACCGACACTGTGGCCCTGCAAGCGACCGACGCCGTCACACAGCTAGTGCCACAGGAACTGCGTGTAGTAGCAAATAGTGGAGTGGAAGTTGCAGTCACAGGTGACAGACCAACCTCGCTGAGAACAGAAGGTTAGACTACATGTTTCTGCAACAGAATTACTATAAACTTTTGAGATCTATAAAGTTATTGTAATATTGTAAGGGGGATTATTATTAATAAGGGATTGTTTAAATATAATTAATAAAGTTTGTGAAAAAATAAATATTTGCGAGTTTCAAACAAAAACAACAAAAAGAACAGAATAAGGATAGAAATATTGTATTTGTACTTTTCTCCTAATATAAAAAATTGAATTGTCGTTTAATGTTTTGAACGTCAGAAATTAATTAAAGGAATTAATGCATTCTATATATTTTTATTAAAATATTAATGTATTTTTGAGTTGTCAAGCAACCACGGAATGCTTGCAAGAATTCTCAAGAGAATTAATAATTTTAATTCCTTTTTGTCAACCATTAACTGGCACTGTTTGTAACAAGTAAAAATAAATGAATTAGTAAAATAATGAGTTCAATTTGTTTTTTAGGATTGAATTTATTGATGTGAGAATACCTTGGCAAAAATTGTAAGGTTCAAAGATAATGAACTGCCATAAATTTGTATAAATATGTGTTATTAATAATATTTCTAGTCTGGAAAATGATGAAAAAGGGTAGATGAAAACGTGTTTTGTTTTGACTATTTATTGAAGCAGGGCACGTTTTCTTGAAAGTGATTCACTGTCCTGGAGACCTTCAGGCCTTACCGGGATGTTGCTATCCATCAGCGATGTTTATGTCACAGTATATTCACTATTGCGAACAATGTATTGTACGTATGCAACATATTAGATTCATTTTCGTATAATTATTTCACTACAAATTCATTTTGAATTATTGGATTAATAATAGTGGTAAATAAAACAATAGGTATTGTGCAACCCCTATTAACGGGGATTATAGTATCTGAGAATCCAATTGTCCCGGGCCCACTTCATGAATAAGAGAGAACAAAAAACAAACAAAAACATTTTTTTCGGCAAGTAAAATTATAAAATGTACTAAATTTATTTGAAATTCTTATTATGTAACGTCGTAAAATGTAATTAATTTTTACACATTTTTTATTAACTTTAATTAACCGTTTGAAAAAAATATTGCGATTATTCGGGTTTTTAGTTTTTTAATGGTCTTACTTCCCTATTATTACCCAAGATAGTGGTGGTTCAACTGTACTTGTGAAAATGTGAAAGTGTAAATTAAAATTGAGTGATACGTACGAAATAGCATTTATTGAAAACATTCCATAATCGTGAAAGTACGAAATAAGTGCATGAGACCAGTGTTCGAATTTAAAGCAGTTCAGAAAAGTATATACAATAATCGACCTAGAATTTGAAGTAATATAAGGGTTTCTTGGTAACCGAAGGGTTTGACCGGTCCAGAAATTCGATATGTGATAGGAAGGGAGTCAAAAACAAATTACGAGAATTGTAGCTAGGGTATTAGAAGTATAAAAGCTGATTCTTATGGCCGCAAGAAGCATTCGGACGAAACTTCATTGAGATGACCTTGACCAAACAATGAACGTCAAGCGAGCGCTATCTGAGGCACGACACATTAAACAGTGATGCTTCTCTGCAGATCAAGCTAATAAAACTTTGATGGAGAGCTCACGTGATGCGGTAGGATAGTTTCATGTCCTACGTGCAGCTAATTAAGATTAGTCAGTTTACCGATTTGTACAAGCGTGTATTCATGAAAATGCAAATACAAAATATAATATACGTAAGAAATAAATTATAGTAAATCTAGTGGTGCTAAAACAGTACGTACTTTCTCGCACGTATTTTCACTCAAATTTACGCGAACAGTACTTAAATTTTCGACAAATTATTCATGACCTTATTTCGAAATCTATTTTTAAGAAATAAAAAGATCTTTATGGGAAAATCTATCATTAAATCAATCATTTTAGTTGTAGGAAGGCTCCGAAAAAATTTTGAAGTTTTGCCACTTCTGAAAAGTCAGGGCTTTTAACGAACATGAGAACTGCACCATTTTCATAATCGTCCTTCACACTTAAATTTAATCCAAAACGATGGAGCCATTTTTGTGAAAATTTTGAAAATATCCCAGAGGCGTCGTGTGAAGTACCCTCAAAATTAAAATATCGGTTTCAAATGCAAGGGGCCCCGACAGCAGTTGGCGGGTTCCAACCCGATCGAAGCCGTGGATTTTTCAGGGCGAAAAAATCCTTCGTACGCCTTCCTTCGGAGGGGAAGTAAAGCCGGCTGTCCCATGTTCGTAGATTTACTTGCATGTAAAAGATCCTCAAGCCTAAATGACGCCTCTGAGCTAAATTCAAATCGCCTGTTTCTCGCCCAAGAAATACCTCCTTTCTCTGCTAGTTGGTGAAAGGAGCGTAGCGAAATTTGCGAGGTCAGACGGAAGAGCAGGCCTCATGGCCCGAGTCTCGCCACGTAAAATAAGGCATTAATTCAATTCAATTCAATTCAACAGCCAGATCGCTTGGAAAATATCCTTTGTGGAGACAGACGGACGGATGTTTTCCTGCCATTCGATTTTTCGGTATCAAAGATCCACCAATCATGCATTCTGGCTACATCAAGTGTTAGTGTTTTTTTTTTCTTTTAAATTTAGCAACTGGGTTTATCCACTTTTTCGTTACCAGGGCCTAATCGCCGTTACCTGTAAAAAGAGTTTTCCGTCGCAAATTGCCCGTTTTTTGCGTGCGGCATTCCATAACTTCCTCTCTACTTCGTAGCGTACTTCAAAGCGGCACAAGTTTCACTCAATACAATCAGCACGTAGTACCGAAAGGGCAATGCCCATTATTCTACTTTACTACCTACTATTTCTCCTGCAGTGCTTTACTTACTCGTAATTCGCGTTTCTGTTACCATCGTAAAACGCACGCTGCGAGAGAGGCAAGGAGGGAAAGTGAAAGAGGCGGAGTTCCAAAGGATGAACAACAGTAATTGGAAAGGATCGTAAGTTGTTTTATGAGGCCCTTACAAAAATCGTCGGAGCATACACGGAAAGAAGACAATCATGGCTCGTAACGTTGAAAGTCCTTGTGTCATGTACATACGAGTGCATAGGTGAATTCATTTATTGAAGGCATAACGTCTGAGACTCGTCTGGCTTGCAACATTAGACGACAAAATTCCAAGCTGACGCATAATTACTAGTACCACATGACAATATGGTACATGACAAACTGGATTATTTTGAATCATAGAATTCAAAACTTAAACCAAAATCATGGAAAGCATTTATTTAATCAAATTTCATGATGATCAAAAAGTTTGATAATAAGCAAAAGGCGTTTGCTACACGCTACGTAAGGCTTAAATAACAAAGATTTAAAAAATGTATTAATAATCGTATGACTATTCCACTCGTCAAATTAAAACCAATAATGTTCCACTATACATATAAAATACCATAATCTGTGGATCTCAAAAATGTTATGGCATTTTCTACCCGATTTTCACACCGCTCTTCCCTCCAGGCCAATAATAAAATGCGACTCATCTATCTTAGGTACTATGTATCGATTATAGTGTTGACGTGTAAAAAACAGAGAATGTACTATAACATAACCACTTTGATTTTAACATTGCATTCAGTTATTTTCAATGTTTGGAGCATTTTCGGACATAATTTCATTCCTGAAATAGTATTAAATATCGCTCTGGCTTTGGACATTCTCATATAAATCCCCTTCTCGCTTCGCGAGTTGGGGATTTATCGGCAATTTCCAAAGCATCCGTGGTATGAAAATCACCTTTCTTGAAGCCACCATTCCATATTACCGAGAAGGGGATAGTTCAGTTTTTTTCTCAGGGGGAGTTGCCTAGGATGTACAATATTCCAATTCTCAGTTTGGTGTTGTCTTTGTAATGTACAAAACGTGTTTGAAGTATGTTTTCAAGGTCTTGTATTTCCCCCTTTTCGCGTTCCGGTGCCCTATCTAATGAACCTGGTTTTGATCGGCCGCTGGAATTTTCCTCCAGACAGCGACTGAACTCGTCCTAGCGAGTGTCGCATTCGGGTGCCCCTTTTATGAACCAAAATAGTCACCTATCAATCTCTTTCACAGACGCAAAACTGCATGATCCACTCCTGGTCAGTTCATATGACTTGTTTCACGAAATAAATATGTTTGTGAGAGATTCTCAATAAGTGTTCATGTCTCCTTTGCTTTTAATTTGCAAAAAGAATAATATATTCATAATGTTAATAATTTTGCATTTCAACATAACTGAGTAAAGTTGATTGACTTAATGAGAAACGAAAATGGTTTAATATAACAAAACTTTTTTTACCGTTCTTTGATACATACGATGAGAAAATTTAAAGGAAAAATTTAAAGCTCGTTTTCAGAAAATAATTGTATAAATATACTTCATGTCACGAATTAAATGAAAACTACTCATGTTTTCGAAAAATTGTACATGACCTTTTTTCAAGATCTGTCTTTGAATAATATATTTATTAAGAAAACAAATTTCCATCTTCAATATTGTAGTTATAAGACGGGGGAAAATGTTGAAATTTTGCAATTTTCGATAATTAAAAAATTTCAACAAAACGAGACCTGTGCCATTCTTTCAGGCGGCTTTCACGCAATCTGAAGACAACGTTTGATCCACAAATTTGAAGCCATTTTTGAGAAAATTTTGTGAAATGATTTTGAGGCATCATGTGCAGTACACCACAGAATCAAAGTATCCATCTCGACCTCGTAGAGCATCCAGTTCCTTTAAATCAATCAGAGACTTTCAATTTTTGAGAAAATTGCTGGTTGCACAAATGGAAAAACACTGGCGTTGATCATTGGCTGTCGGATAGACGAATGAACGGGCAGACAGACAGACGTTTTGCCATCAATCAATTTTTCGAAATCAAACATGGATTCTTACTACAGAACGTGCTGGAGGATATAATTTACTACATATAGTAATAATAAACGGCATGGTGATAATCTGGTTCAGTACTCTGGCTTTCTCCGGCCGACGGTTCAGATCACTATGACACCTTGGAAATATGGCCGTCATGGCCATATTTTCACGCTAGGAGCGCTGTTACAAATCCGTTCGCCGGATCTCTAGCTCGTTGGTTCAAACGCGCGAAAGTAAACGGAAGTGGTCATAGCAAACCCGAACGACTTTTTGGGTCGGCGTCGGAAAACATCGACTTGCAGACCAAGAACTGCATCGTTTGGCTTTGTCCGGCCGGCCGAAATTTCGTCCAAAATGAGCTCAACGGTGCCCGCTGCCGAGGGGAAAGAATGCGAGAGATTATCCCGGCTGCTCTGTGCGTCGACCTCGGCCGCGGGCTGCGTGGAGCGGCGCGTGGCGGCCCTGGCATTTGGGGGTCAGCGCCGGAGCGGCCGCCGACGGCCTCCGGGCCCCTGGGCGTACGACCGCTCGCCAGGCATGCCATCAAGGAAATATCCACTCCGTTGGAGAAGCAACAGAAATATTTTAGGATTGCATTATTCATCGTTTAGCATTAAACGGAAGCCTGGCTTAAATTTACGAACTAGTATCTTCCAGCAAATACTTCGTGTCTCTGGAACGTTGAATTCGAGTCTTGCCTCCCGGACCGTTGCTCATCATAGTAAATCGTTTCATCCTCTGCAAATATTGATCCGTTCCAGACGCCCTAAGGCCACTCGACGGGAGGTCAGAGGCTTCGAGTCCCGACGTGGCAGGATTTTCGACACTAGATAGGTAGGACGAGTTCAGTCGCAGACTGGAAGAGAATTCTGGCAGCCAGTCAATACCAGGTGAATGCCGGAGCAGTACTGTAACAAACGAGACACGGACCGCGCGCGATCTTTCCAACTCATGATTGACTTATCATATCTCTTACTTGCACACACATTCACTACTCAACCAAATATGCCGGCAGATCGGTCGGGAGCTGGGAGTTTGTCCTGAGTGGGGCGGTGCCCCACTGGTGGGAGATACCTGGTTTGGGAAAACAAGCAAGCCGACGGTAGGTCAGCTAGGTCCAGCGGGGCAGGATCAGTCAGTTTCCGAGCAAAAACATGCACTACACTCACGGTACTATTGACCTTAGCAGTTGACGCGTCGGTAATCACCAGTAAACTATCGATCAATCATCCAAGACCCTACGCTTGTGACCGCTTGCACTCACGCCTACTGCCGGGCATGCCATCAGGCCCAAGGAAACATCGGCTTCGTGGAAGAAGCAGCTGAATTTTTGTTTAGAATTGGGTTATTAACACTCCTTTTGCAGAATGGGTACAATACATGCCATATATTAAAAAAACATAAATATTTGATGGTTTTGGCCGAGGTGGTTAAGAGCATGTACAAGTTCAGCTCTTCGGTCCGGCCGCGGATTCGAGAGTCGCCTTGGGCATGTTTATCCCTTATCTTTCACGAATGTGTTGTCGCGTTCTGCCGATCGCAGATAAGAGGAGTCCGCAATTGTTTGTGTCTAATGAATGAACGAATGTAAGTCTCGTCGGGACATAATGGGTAGTCGGCTGTCGACTGGAAAAAAATCGTAGTAACAAAGCAAAATTGATAGTTTTAAAATATAAATCTGGCAGTTCATGAATTTTTCATCAATATTTTATTACAAGATAGCGATCATTGACAAATTCTTTAAGATGTTTGTGTTGATCCGATCGTGTCCTGTTTTTTATTACTAATATCTGTATTATGTCTTATCTCATAAAGGGATGTGAATTGTATTTGACGAGGAATGTTATAAAAATAAGCACTGAATATTTATAAAATTTCGTCGTATGTTGGATTTTTGGAGGTGTGATTGGAGGTAAATATAACAGCATAGTGGAAGGTGACTGAACGCTGAAATGTCACTGGCCGTTCCATACTCACAGTGAATGTTTCCCGTGCAAAAAGTACACATTTTCGAAGAACGCAAAAATTCACAACGTATATTCATAATCGTATATTCATAATCATATATTCGTAATGACCAGCCCGTCAAGATGACTCACTCATCCCTTCCAGATATGACCATAAAGCTTTGTCACTTGCATACTAATGTGAACGTGTACATTAAATTTAAAATGCGTTCACGATAATTACTTCAATGTTCATTTCATTAAAGTAATGCAGTGTACTTACAGCCATGTTTACAACATCGGTCGGAAATTTGGCGTTCCCTGTTACGTATAGTTCGCAGCAAGTCGGGTTTTGCTTTCGGAGGCGGAGTGGCAAACACGGCGACAGGCGAACAGCGGCCCTAAGCCCTCGAGGGCTAGCTCGGCGCTGCGGCTGCGTCCGCCAGAGCCCTTCACAGGGCCCGTGATAGCCCTTTCCCTCGCGCCGAGAGGTTCCCTACGTAGGCCCCTGGCGCCTACGTAGTGTTCGCGCCGGCACTCGACGCAGCGAACGCCTCTGGATTTGCCGACAGCGTAGCAGGCGCTCGGGCCAGGAGACCTGTTGGAGCTCCGCGTTAATTGTGCTCATGAGCCTGTCAGGAAATCGAGTCACGAGGGGGCGTTGGAGTAGGCGATTCCATTGCAAATGCCGCTCTTCAAAATCTCGGAATAAACAGAGTGAGGGAAGGAAAGAAGGAAATGGGAGAGCAAACGTGACTTCTGGAGGAAAGGTTATCAATATTATAATGATATTACACTCCTCCGTATTTCTCCACGTTCTGATCACAATTCAATTTTTAGAATAATGTGCATTCATTTGTATATTTTAATCACAAGCAAACCAGGACGTTCTTCTTATACTGCCTTCTTTTATCCTTCTTCACCTCCTCTTCCTCTTCCCTTTCTTCTATTTCTTCTTCCTCCTCCTCCTTTTTCTACTATTACTCACAATACTACAATAACTACAACTTCTCATAACAAAAACAATAATAAATATAATAATTTTTGTTAATTAAATAATTCTTTGGCTGACCTCGAACTGTCTAAGAGCGTGTGCAGACTCAATGCTTCGGTCTGAAGGGTTGAGGGTTTGAGTCCCGCCTTGGGCATAGTTGTTTGTCCTTTGTCTCGCATGTACATGTCGCGGAGGGCCTAGCGTTCCACTGACTCCACATGAGAGGGGCCCACAAGTTTCTTGTATGAGGTCGAATTTGCGTCTCATCGGGACGTAAAGGGTAACCGGTTGATGGCTGGATAAAAGGCCCGAAAACGCCTTGAAATTTGAACACATAATGAATTGAAATTTGAACACACAGACAGCTTTTCAGGATCATAAAATGAATGATTTTTTTTCATTTTGTGTAGTTTAAGTTCATTGTCCATCAACAAATGTATTATACATGAACACCTTATTCGTCACATATCTGCAATTGAAGATTCAAATTGAAGAGTTAAATTCATCCATTTTCGATAAATACCGGAAATGGGGAAAATAATTCATTGTAACCAGTTCATACTCAGTTATCAATTTTGGTTAATTAGCAATCAATATAAAACATCCTCATAAGTTTTTTTAGAACTAATATGTGGCCTAAGACTTTCTGAAAGAGAAATCTGAACATTAAAT
The DNA here is from genome assembly GCA_038098605.1 of Gryllus longicercus. Lineage (NCBI taxonomy): Eukaryota > Metazoa > Arthropoda > Insecta > Orthoptera > Gryllidae > Gryllus > Gryllus longicercus. The sequence continues at coordinate 557,263 of JAZDUA010000448.1, read as the reverse complement.
CCTCGTTAAGCACTCGCGTGTTTAAATCCTGGAATATCATCACTTTCTTTGAGTGTACATGGTAAAGTAAAAACAAAATTATAGGTGTAGAGTGAACTAAGGCTTTCACATGTTAACATTTTCTCCTTCACACTTCAAATAATTTGATATTATTTTTAAGATCCCTTCAAATAATCATTTTTTTTTGTTTAGATACAAAATAGGAATATTTGTGTTAGGATGGTCAGTTCTTATTCTTCAAACTTTATAAATTTTTAATACATTTTATTTTTAAATAAGAGGTATTTTGAAGTCTTCTCCAACGATCCGTGATTGCTATATATGCAAGAAGCCAATAATTTGTTGATTTTGTTGTCTTGATTGTGTGTAATACGCGTAATAGTAATAAATTGCACACTACCTCTATTAGTATGTATATAATACTATTTAGTATATAACATAATAACTTTGTTATTTTGTCAGTTGTTAATACGTAAGAGGCACCTTTAGAGAGAACCGAATACAAATGAATCGGTGAGTGCAGGAATATAACAGAAGTGTCATTGCATTATTTTTTTGAAAACTAAGAAAAACAATATAATTACTACTTGACAGAAAGTCACGAATCTTTTTCTGAGGATTAAGTGACACACGACAAGTTAATTGTTAATGTATGACATCGGCCTATTACATTGTTTGAATTTTAAAATATTTTTTCTCTACTTTATACCTTTTTTCATATGGCAATTGTGGTTTTTTCATATGATCAAGACTCCAAGAAACGTTATTGTTCTGAATCTCATGAAAGATTACCTTGATTTTTCAACACCTGGTGTTGATAATTTTATCAAAAACTATAGTGATTTTTTTGAAACATACAGTGGTACCTTGATATCCCTTGGAATATTTAGCGTGGAAGTCTCAGTATAAAAGAGATATTTTTAATTAATTGGTAGCCACCACTTCTTAATATCTATTACAGTAGAACCCCGGTTATCCGAACTAATTGGGGGCGTGGATGGTTCGGATTCGGAAGTGTTCGGATTATCCAAAAAAATGTAGCGTACATATACCACATGAATCTATAGGATTACCAGACAATGCAATGCAGATATGAGAAAATTGCAACGTAGTATAGCGATCACATCAACACATCCCATCAAAAAAACACATTCAGTTCCTTACTGCAAAAGATCACCAATTTGGCCAGTTCCTCTTAGTGAAAACTACTGATATGTAAACATAAGTTATCAGTGTAATAAACGTTTCATTTCGACAACTTGTGTTTCAATAATCAGTCGTTCAATTCTACAAATTCTACTCTTCAATTATAAAATCCTTTCTTTATACTACAAATAAGCAGTTTAATTATTTTGTTTATTTTTCCTCCATTAAGAATTTTGTTCGTATTATCAGAAATTCCGGTTTTACGTGGTTCGGATTAGCAAGGTTCTACTGTATTTCATTTCGCACCAACTTCTCAATGCAATTCCTGTTTGCGGTTACATATCGCGCCTATCATTCCCGGAAAGTGTACTTTTCTTCGATATTTCAATGTATGTTTCACTCCTTCGCATAACCGACATTTCTGGCCGAATGTGATTCCTCCATTTTCATAACAATACTGACATAAGCAACACGTTAATTTCTTCTCATGAGAAGTATCACGAATTACTGTAATGAGTAGAAACGGCTTCGCCGTCAGCTTAATATACCTACCTCTGCTTGCATAGTAGGAAATGGTGACATTGTGTTTGTGCACTGTCTGATGGATCTACATGCAAAGTATGTATAGATCTTGAATATAATCAAATTTGAATGCATAAAAACACTTTAATAATATTGAATAAGAGAGAATAGGTGTTTACGCGAAATATAATTTCAACAAAAAATACTTTACAAAGCAACTTTAGGGGAAATGTAAAATACAGTGAAGATTTTTTCCAGATATAAACAGAGTAAACATACGTATCACATTATATGTATATAATTATGTTTATTATAACATGTTATAATAACCATACATTTTTACTCATCAGTAGTTCCTATTCCTACCATATATAGTATTTGTGTGACTCGTCGTTACGCGAAAGCAAATACCATTTGGATTCCCTACCTTGAACGATACGGTTTTAGTCAACAAAAATGTCAACATGTTGATCGCTGATCACAGTTTTTCGGTTGCACGGAAATTCCTACCGGAACCGCATACTAGTCCTCAAAACATAAATCATATTACACCTTGCTGACGCGTTTCCTGGTCCAAAATATAGTAAGACGTATTCAAAGCTCCGTTTTCACAAAATCGGCAAGAGCTGTGAGTAGCTAATTCTATTTACGGTGAATCAATATAAAAACTTGTGTATGGGGATAAAAGGAGAAGGATCATTTCAATGAGAGTCGTCACCCGAACCAACTTCCCCAAATAATTTCTCTTCGAATGCTGTCCTTTCCACAAATGAGCGGCGAGTTTTAAAATATTAATAATTTACAAGATAATAAATGTTTATAAAAATTAAAACGTGGTGAAAACAACTTTAACACAAAATTTTCATTAATCAATTATCAGCTTATAATAGCAATAATGCGGTAGACAACATCTTTACCATACGATTTCCAGTAATCAGTTTTCAGCTTACAATACTAATACATGTGTGAGAGATGAACGACGCATATTCCACGTTACATAAATTACTTAGAATCTACATTGCTGCAGAGTGAGAAAATTCCTGTATGCGAAACGTGCTTTTAGATGGCATTCAGTTGGGCGAAATTGATCTCAGGTGAATTTGACAAATAATACACGAAGGAACAGCTAGAACCACGAAATCCACCAGTTATTTTTTTTCTTACCATATTAACATTCCATCTCAATTCCGTCTCTCTTAAATTATTAACATTATAATTGGGTGATTCGTCTTCTCGCGGCATGATCAACAAACCTTCTAATAAATAGTGCCAGTCCTTAACATCAATTAAAATAAATTAATTACAATTTTTTTTAATAACCGTGAAGTATCCGCCTCCGTGTCCTGCATCCTTGGCCCTGAAGTGCTGGCATAAGAACCAGTTATTAGGGCAATTTCTCCCGGAGATGCATCTCTGCCTCCGCCGCCTCCCGACCCTCGGCTGTCACTCAAAAGGTTGCGCAGCGATTACTTCGTGCACCTCTCCTCTCCTCTCCTCTCCTCTCCTTATCTCTCCTCTCTTTTTCTTTTCTCTCTTCTCCTCCTTTCTTCTTCCCCTTCATCCCTCTCCTCTTTTTTCTCCTCTCCTCTCCTTTCCTCTCATCTCCTCTCTTATCCTTTCCTCCCCTCTCCTCTTCTCTACTCATTGCCTCTCCTCTTTTCTCCCTTTCCTCTCCTCTCCTTTCCCCACCTCTCCTCTCTTCTCCTTTCCTCTTCTCTTCTCTCCACTCCTTTCCTCTCTTCTCCTTTCCTCTCTTCTCTTCCCCTTTCCTCCCCTCTCCTCTCTTCTCCTTTCCTCTCTTCTCTTCTCTGCTTGTTGCCTCTCCTCTCCTCTTCTTTCCTCTCTTCTCTTCGTCTTTCCTCTCCTCTCTCTTCTTTACTCTCCTCTCTTCTCTTTTCTCTCTTCTTCTCTTCCCCCTCTTCTTCACTTCCCCCTCTTCTCTCTTCGTTCCTCTCCTCTCCTCCGCCCCTTACGCCTCCTCCTCATCCTCAGTCCTCCTGGAGGGTTAACGCTGCACGTGGGGCTAAAAGGGGATAAGTTGAGTGTTGTCAGTGCCGCTTTAGGGGGAACTAACAGTACCCCCGAGCGCTCTGTGCATTAAAATTTACTTTTTACGTTCTGGGGCTTACGGGATGAATGCCGAACGAGCGAAAGTATTAAAGGGAGATTTCCGTTTAGGTTAACCCTCGTCGATGTTTGTCTTTAATTAAAGCAGCGGTGGAAGGGGATTATTACGAGTTAAACGTTCCCAGAAATTTTATCAGCTCTTTTCCCCCACCGAGAATTTGAATTCAGTTTGAATAGGGAGGATTGAGTTTACTGCGTTTTAATCACATAATTTTTGCCCTTTTTTTCGTATTTGGCTACGCGAGAATATTCGCTTGGGTGTACGTTGAATTCGAATTTAAGTATTTGCAAGTCTAAAGCAGTATTACTGTAACATTTAAATCACTTAAAATAACTGATAGCGTTAAAATAGCGTCGAACATCCCTGCTAGTGTGAGGGTGTAAAAGTTAAAATAGTAAACTATACTTTTGGAGGAATAAAAAATGTTCCATATCTAATTTTATTGTAATATTTTTGAATGCAATTGATTCTACATACTTATATTCTTTCGATAAACGATTAACATTTTTTGCTGAAGGACGTTCTGAACTAAAATATTATATCAAAATATTTCAAGGCATTAGCATTTGTTTTCGTTCAGGTGTTCGGAAACCAACATCTGATTTCCTCTTCGTTGTTTTGCTGTCTTGGAGTAACTAGCAGATGTCCTTGTGAACGTTGAATTTCGTCACACTAGGCGAGACCGAACTTCGAGAATGGAAACAAGGAAGCGTGACTGCGTAACCGAGTCCAGGGCGGGGCTTGTTCCAAATATAAATGGCAGCGAGAGAAGACAATGAATGGCACGCTAGTAAGTGTGTGCATTCCATTCAGTAATTAATATGGGAGAATGACAGGGTAGATAGTACGCAGGCAGAAACGAAATCGGATACTTATCTCGCATTGACGTTCTGTTCATCAGTACTTCAATCCTTCTCATAAGAACTGCATACCTACTATAGATTTTCCAGAATTCTAAGCAGCACAGCTGTATTAAGTGTTGACCTTTGTGTACAATTAAAGTGAAGTTAGTTAAATAGTCATTTCGGTTTCTATCGAAAATGTGAAGAAAAAAGTAGCTTTGAGTTTGTTTCATATACTATTGTGAAATAGGGTGTCGTGCATTGTAAAGAAAAAATCAAAGAATCGTTTTTAAACCACAAATAAAAAAAAATTGTAAATAGAACTCAAGAAACAAGAAAAGACGGAGGGAGTATAGCGAAAATTACAACGAAAAATGTAAAGGAAAGAAGAAAACACCGATGCAAATAATTCGTGGTATCTAAGGGCCCCTTCACACGTGAAGCGGGTGGCGCGCCACGCAGCAGCGGGCCGCGTAGCAGAGCATTGGTTTGAATGGAGGCCTTCCCACGTGCAGCGGGTGGCGGCTGCTGCGGCAGCAGACGCCGAACTCCGGCCACCAGAAGCGCACGAGGGGCCGCGCGCCACCGCTAGCAGAACACAGCTTTAAATGGGAGCCTTCTCACTTGCCGCCGGTCGCGGCGTTCTACCTGCTCGGGTCCCTTTGTTCGTCGTCGCCGGAGGGTCGGCGAAACCTACCCCTCCAGACCCCACCCCCTTCCACGGCCAAGTTGAAAGTAGAGTGCGCGGTCAGTGCTCTTCACAGGAAATAGTACGCTGCGGTTTCCTTATTTATAAAACCATGCTTTAAAATAATGTTTAAAATATTTTTCAATCAAAGATGTCTATGTTGGTAGTAAGTAAAAACATCATGTTAATTTAAATAAATTTCGAAATATATTTCCATTGTAATATGTTGGGAACATATTTATTTATTGCCTTATCGCATTGTTGAATTTGGGGAGAAGGGAGTGTATCGTTTAACTTCCCCTCCCCCCTTCGTGGATCCATCACTTGGTCCACGGTACTACAGTTTACTTGAGAACCGGCTCCTTGTAAAAATTGCATGTGCGGCGAATGTATTTTATATTTAAAATAATGGTAAAAATTAATGTACAATTACATCTGTAGAGGTATCACTTCCTTTCCGCCGCTACGAAATCATGTTAAGAGCATTTCGACGATGTACTGTGCTCAGATAATGCTTGTGTATACTAATTTCAAACACTATAATGAATTTTTATTATTGTTTTCTATTTTCCCTTACATATTTTGAAAAAAAAACTACATGTATAGATATAGATTTTACTTTTTTACTACAGTAAATTCTGTTTCCTAGCAATGAGATATAAAATATAACTTACGTAAAAGTTATACAACCCAATGCAACAAATACAAATTTATAGAGAGTGAAAGGAAAATTTGGCTGCGTGTCATGTATATTCATGTTTTACGAAAAAATTCTTAGGAGCGTGTGACGGCAATATCCAATGTGCATTATTGGAAATAAGGAGCGTTCCGCTCACAAATTATGTATCGGCAAAGATTTTATATACTGTGTGATAATTTATATAAGCCTTAAGAATATTTCATTAAACTTGATAGAAGAAAAAATTCGGTGGGGATAGTTGTATTTTCAAGTTTTATCAAGAGTTTTTGCACCTCGTCGCGTCACCGACGCAGCGGACGTCGTAATCCTCCCTCTTCCAAGCGCAGTGGCGGCGGCGGTGGCTGCGGCGGTGGCGTCGTCTGAAGAGCTCTGCTCCTTGAAGGAAGCGCGCTGCGGCCGCGCCGTGTGAAGCGGGCCTAAGACGCACTGTGTCGAGGGCAGTTAGAGACGCGGGGTGGGGCCGCGCGGGTCGAAGGAGAGGTGAGTGGGGCGCGCATCGCTGGCGCATGTGCAGGGGAAGGAGCAGAGCGTGGGAGGGTGAGGCGGAGCGGGGCGAGGCGAGGCGGGGCGGAGCGGAGCGGGGCGGGGCGGGGATGCAGCGGAGTGGGGCAGAGAGGAGCATGGAAGGGCGGGGCGGGGCGAGGTGGGGCGAGGCGGGGCGAGGCGAGGCGAGACGACACAGGGCGGGGCGGAGCGGGGCGGAGCGGGGCGGAGCGGGGCAGAGCGGGGCGGAGCGGGGCGAGGCGGAGCGGGGCGGAGCGGGGCGGAGCGGGGCGGGGCGGAGCAAGGCGGAGTGGGGCGGAGCGGGGCGGAGCGGGGCGGGGCGGAGCAAGGCGGAGCGGGGCGGAGCGGGGCGAGGCGGAGCGGGGCGGAGCGGGGCGGAGCGGGGCGGAGCGGGGCGGAGCGGGGCGGAGCGGGGCGGAGCGGGGCGGAGCGGGGCGGAGCGGGGCGGAGCGGGGCGGAGCGGGGCGGAGCGGGGCGGAGCGGGGCGGAGCGGGGCGGAGCGGGGCGGAGCGGGGCGGAGCGGGGCGGAGCGGGGCGGAGCGGGGCGGAGCGGGGCGGAGCGGGGCGGAGCGGGGCGGAGCGGGGCGGAGCGGGGCGGAGCGGGGCGGAGCGGGGCGGAGCGGGGCGGAGCGGGGCGGAGCGGGGCGGAGCGGGACGGAGCGGGACGGAGCGGGGCGGAGCGGGGCGGAGCGGGGCGGAGCGGGGCGGAGCGGGGCGGAGCGGGGCAGAGCGGGGCGTGGCGGGACAAGCGGTTTGGTGCGGGGCGTGGGGGGCGGGGTGAGGCGCAGCGGGGTGGGATGGAGCAGGGCGTGGCGGGGAGCGGGCGTTGCCGGCCGTGACCTCTGCCCTGGCGGCGCTTGCGGAACTGGCTCGCCCGCTCGCAGCCATTCAACGCACGCCTGCGGCCTTGGGCGGCGATCGCTTGTACGCGTTTACGCTCAGGGACGCGCTCACCACGCACCGCGGTGGCTGCAGAATGGCGTATTGGCGCCTCGGCCTTTGTGGGAGCCCCATTACAACTCCCTCGCAAACGTCGGCAAAAGGAACAAACCAACGCTCTCAAAACTTGAACTAATCTTGCACTATAGTTTTGAGCTAATTGTTCTTTTTGTCCCTCTCTCTCCCTTTCTTCCCTTTCCCTCTCTCCTCTCCGTTTCTTCCCGCTCTCTCTCTCTCTCTCTGTCTCAAATGAGACTTTTGCAAAGTTTTCATTAACATTCGTAAGGAGTCACTTTCGCAATGCTACATATACAATAGGGTACTTATATGTAACAGTTATTGATAATTTGATAAGCTTTAAAGGAGATTCCAAAAACCATTTCGATTGGTTAAACTAGCCCTTCACCTCAATTTTCAATCGATCAGATTCCAACTCCTCTGCAATAATTCTCATATATGTAGATCCTATAGCTTTCCATGCACTCGTATAATGATTGACATGGACAATTGTGATATAACAGTCAAACAGAATACCTTTAATTGGAATTCATCTCTTGAATCTGTACATCATTTTGGTATTTTAATATAGCGCGAACATTCTTTGATTGACATTTACGATTATTTTATAAAATGTGTTAATTAATAAATTCATGGAATTCTTCTTCTCGTTGAGAATCCGTAGTGTAGGGAAATAAAAAACCTGCAACTCAAATTTTCTTCTTGCAGAGAAATGTTCCACAATACTATGTATAGAATGTTCATGTATTGAAATATTTTGTGCTATGTTCCCGTAACTTATTTTAACTTCATTCTGACGCAGTAATATGAACCAAAGTTAAGACGTACATGCATAATAAACTAATAAATCACATACTCCTCGTAAAGGACTTTCGCAACACATTCGTACATGGTACAATTCAAGATTTAATATCACTCATGCATTACATCTCGAGTCATTTTATCTTCGCGTCTGCACTTTTTCCAGAACGAATACATTTTTTTGATAAAACATGTTGATCATCTCGCCAAAATAACTTTCAAGGAAGATATAAAAAAATGAAGTAAATGTACTCAAATTAAATTATAACTATTAACTCATAATAAACATATATAACAAATAATAACAAGAAATATTATTCTAGAACACATTATGGATTGCCGATAAGACACATGATTTTTAATAACAATAGTTACGATGCCGTGTCCGAACTGATGCACCTTAATTTTGTTGAAATATTTTACGGGGTACGAGACATCAACTTATAGGTAAAGTGACGAGTACAGAGAGATGCTCCTTGCTTGTATAAACAAAAGGTGTCAAGTAGTGGGCTGAACTCCACAATTATATCAATAGCAAGTGACTGTTAAGGGTGCTCGACTCCACAATTATATCAATAGCAAGTGATTGTTAAGGGTGCTGAACTCCACAATTATATCAATAGCAAGTGATTGTTAAGGGTGCTGAACTCCACAATTATATCAATAGCAAGTGATTGTTAAGGGTGGAAGATAGCAAAGGATAGGGTCAAGGTCACCATTGTTTCATAAACAAGTGTCGTTACGATACATAAAAAAAAATAAGATAACTGTGTTGTTATCGTCAAATTAAAAGACAATAGAAGACATTTGAGGATTTTTCATATCTTCAAGGTAAGCTGAGCGCGAATCTAGAACGAAATCAACAGTCATAAATTCAGACAGAAGTCACATGCAGATGAGTTTATTGAAGTCTGGTGAGAGTCTTTATAACAAATTTTTATTGTAGATTTGGAGTAATTGTCAACAGAAAAGAGTAACAGTCAAGGGAATTGGAGGGCATTTGATCATCCTGAGCGAAGTAACTAGTTGTCCAATGAAAGCTACATTGGATGAACGTGGATGGGTAGAGGGCGGTGAAGATTCAAAAGGACCTACTGGAAGAAGTGGTTGGGCACAAGAACGGAACCATTGAAAGAAGTATCAAGATTAGCCAAAAGCTTCATGCTGTGAAAAGTGAATGTGTTGTCTGAAACCTTCCTCTGCTTCACTGACCCGATAACAGACTACGAAAAACAATCAAACTAACAACAAACTAATCAAGTTAAAGGAGCTCAGACTTTCATCTACTAAATGTTCGTAGGTTTCTTTAGTCGGATGTATATAGGATATTAAATCCTTGAGGATATGAGACAGAGATTAATATATTTTGTTTAAATTTATTAACATTGAATAGTTTGTTCATTCATTTCCTTCTGTTTCGCTTTTAGTTATTATTGCAAAATAATGTTTATTTTATCGAAGGAAATGGAAGGTTTCTACATTTTCATTTCCTCGCATCAATGAAGCGTTTCAGCCAGATGTACCATCGAGTAGGATTTGATAATATTAAGATATTTGGGGTATTGCGTTGTGAGTTTGTAAAACAGTTCAATATTCCCATCGATGAAATAAATTGAAGTAAATGATCATGATAAATAATATATATATATATATATATATATATATATATATACCGTAATAAATATTTAATAAATATTAGTATAAACGTATATAATAATAAAAACCATAAATAAAATATAACCATAGGAGAACATATATCCTCCTCAATAGTTTTCTTCCCATTATGACGCGCGGTTCATTTTCGTGTAAAATATCTACGAATGCCTACAGCACTTGTTTCCTAATTTCGAGGCTGTATGTCGACACGCAGGGCCCAGCCAGGCATGAGCTCTGACGGATGTCTCCTACTGACATCGTTTCGCCTTCGCGCGTGCCTTATAAGGCCGGCGCGTGCCCGCACCGTAGGGGGCGGTGATTCAGAGGCGGAGGCGGCGTATGGTCAGGCGGCCGCGTTCATTGCCCCGTTGCACCGGCACTAAGAATAGACGCGCCCCAATGCGCTTGCGCGAAAGCGATTGACTCGCGACATTGCCGACGATTGTTTTGACATTTCGCTACATTGGGCCAGGGTGACCGCCACAAATGTTGACGAGGTTAAGCGGCAATTGAAAGTATTGGCGATTAAACTTTAGAGGGAAATGACTTGAAGATTCGTGTGATTCCCTACTTATCGACTAATAAATGATATTTCTGGCATATGGTGTTCATATTATATATATATATATATATATATATATATATATATATATATATATATATATATATATATATATATATATATATATATATATATATATATATATACACACACACACACAGCCGATCAGATGGCCGAGATCGCTAAGGCAGTAGTGCCGGAGTGGTCTCGGACCAGAATATCGCGGGTTCGAGTCCCGCCTCGGGCATGGGTGTATTTGTGTGTGTTTGTATGGGTGTGACGTCCTTTCACCCCTCATTATCATCATCATTTCATCTTTCATACCCCCAGGACTAACAACCCTGGGGGATAAAAATCGGATCCAGCTTAATGCTGGTCCCCCCAAAGAAGTGTTCGCAAGCACCTGCCACCGTGATATTAAATGAAAAACTGAGCCACGGTAATTGCAGGTTGCTTGCCCTGCGTGGTCCTAGTTGGCCGAAACGAAAATAATAATATATACATACAACTTTCGATGGCTTAGCCATCATCAGTTTTCTGCTGTATGGAAGCCAAAAAAAAATACTAAACGACTAGTTTAGTGTATGTTAGTATACGTGTGTGTGTGAGTAACGGACAACGATAGAACAAGGAAGAGGAGGGAAAGTTCGTGCGCAATCCATGGCCCGTTTGTTAGGATAGTGCTCCGGCATTCGCCTGGTATTGATTGCAGAAACCACGGAAAACTACTGATCTCGAAAATTGTGTCGTAAATTCTGCGACCGTCGTGACTCGAATTTAGGACCTACCGACCAGAGGCACTGCAGTGACATCAGTTAATGCACTGAACCACCTCTCCCGATGTCTCGTGTATGTGAATGTGTTTTCTATTCGGCCTACTGACAGAGAGTATTGAATGAGTATTTACTGATGCCGAAGGCAACAACCACTATACTGATTAGTTCTGGAAGTAATGCAGAGCTGAACTGTTAGGGGAGCTAGTAGCGCTTCTCCCACGCAAGGACGTCATACCAAATGCTATGATCGGTAGTTCCGTTTGTACTGCGAATGTTTTATGCCAGGATGTGGGGGTGTCCCTTCCCGCTGATGAGAAGATCCAGCGCTGACTTATAAGTCGCCTGGCGGGGAATTCGACATAGCCGTATACTAAGTAGTGTCTAAAATCCGGCTTGAACCCTACGACCCCCTACAAAAGTCACTGCAAATGCTCTAAGCCCAGGCGTCCGGCGCCGACCTATAAGACAATCTTTATGCTCCCGAATGCGTAGCTAACTACCCTGCTCGACATGTATGTGTGTAAATGTGTTGTGTGTGTGTGTGTGTGTGTTTCAAGGGAGATCAGTGGACAAGAATGAGGAAGTAAAGATCGTGCGCGGTCCAAGGTCCATATGGTAAAGTTCTGCTCTGGAATTCATCTGTTATTATCGAAGAAACCACATCTAATAATCATACTACCCGACTTACAATTTTCATACAGGTAGAGGTGGAATATGAGATAGAATGGACAGACAGAAAAGTAGAGAAATAAGGTTTAAAGATCAAGAAGAAATTTTCATACAAATAGAAAAGACATAAATGAAAGTGAGGCTTTCACCGGGTACATACGAGTAGAATAAAATATGAGAATTGTGAGAAAAAACGAACATTAGATAAATACTACGAATTATGTCGTGAGATAATTCTTTTGATTTGATAACAATGCAACACCAATTACCAATTTATATACCACAAATCATCGATGTTGCCAAAAGTATTAATAAAATCTTGCAGACATATTTTTTGTATTTGCTCGTTACTTCGATAGGTCCATGGCCTTTTCTTACGTCATTTTATATTCATAATAGTTCTCGAAATTGAAAGTAAACACAAAAAGTGTTTGGACGAGTCATGCTTACGCTAATAAAAATGTGCTGTATCATTGTTCGTTGACTTCCGACAGGTAAAGTCTACCTAATGAGAGGTAAAGATACACTAGCAGTGGGTCAAAACAACCATTAATTGTGCACTTTCGATGTTACAAAATTATCTAATCATAATAATATTTTGAATAATATGAACTACCAGGAGATTTCTACTGCCAGCACAAAACAGATTCAATACGCGGATCGTGCACTTGCAGAAAACCTGTACTGTAATATCCAAGAACATCTTAAAAGGTGAAGAAATGATATTGAACGTTTTTGTTTGATTTATGCTCAAATGTGTTTCACATTTTAGAAATAATTCTTACAAATTTATAATAAATTGTCTTCGCAACAGTTCCTTTATCCAATGATTCCTTTTAAATAGACAAAATATAAATCATTATCGTAAGAATCGATAATTAAAACAACAGGCATTTCAGAATCCTGTAAATAAAAGTAAAACACTTTTCTCTCCATATCCATATCTTTCTACACATATCCATTCACTCAAACTCATGTCAACAAGCGCTGAATGAACCTTCCACACTATTTTCAAATCTGTGCGTGAATTATGTTTTTCACCTTGAAGTGGGCGCTTTTAGTTAGTTAATGAGATATTTTATAATGGGCCTAATACATGCCTGTTATTTCCGGCTGAAACTACACTTCGAATTCCTTTGCAGCTTGGCACTCCGGTCTCCGTTTTCTGATCGGTCAATGGCCAGTGGCTCATTCATAGAGGCTGATGTCAATCGTGCTTCCTTCACGCTCGAACAACTCGCACCGGCTGAGTTAGTTCAGAGCCAGCATTGCCGTTATCTCTGCACCGCCTCTGACCGGGACCGCCCAGGCTTCGAGTCCCGATGACAGATTCTACACTACACACCGATTTGTCGATAGTGGCTGATGGCATTAGGTCGTTGTTACAGCTCCTGCCTTATAAAATGAACCGCTTTAATTAATTCGCGAACATCCTTCTTAATGGGGCACATGGCCTCAGAAATATGCTTACCACTGTTTATAAGATTCAATTTATAAGGCAAGAGGGGTAACATTGTCATCGGTCACTACAGAAAAATCGAAGTATTTATATAGCTAACAGCTAGATCGAATTCAGACGCTGTCTCGAGGAGAATTCTAGAGGACGGTTGCTCTGATCGGTTCCGTGGTTTCTCCGATTGATATTACGTGCTTGCCGGAACAGTGCTCTACGAGCAAACGAGTCATATATCTTCCCTTCCTCTTCCTTGTCCCAGCCTCTTCCTTTACTCACAAACATTTACACTCGCTCTCACACATGAATGGAGACCAATCAGGAGCTTAGATATCAACCCGGCTGGGACAATGCCTCTCTGAGGGGAGATACCTGGTGAGGACAATACCCACAAGCCGTCGTGTAGGTTGCTGCCCGGATCTCACTAACCTGCAGGGGAGTAACATTTCCACATCCAAGGATAAAACAATCACAACACTAACGAGACTAATGACCTTAGTAGTTAACGCGCCAGGAAACATAAGTTAATCAATCGCAACTTCTCCTCATACCCTTCAGCCCCCGCATTCGAACTGCTCCTACCACATGTTCTGGCAACAACAAGCAGAGTCCGAAGATACGTCTACGGATGGTGACGGCAGTGTAACAAAGCCCTAAAAAATCTGGGAGGAAGCAAATGGGCGGGCGTGGGGTGAAGTGGTTGACGTTTGTCTCGATAAGTCAGCAAAAAAATATTTAAGTCGCCAGAAGGGGCTTTAAAGAAAATGTGGAGATGGAGAGTTGCAATTGCGAAGGCGGTGGCGGTGACGGTGGCGGTGACGGTGGCGGTGGCGGTGGCGGTGGCGGTGGCGGTGGCGGTGGCGGTGACGGTGGCGGTGGCGGTGGCGGTGGCGGTGGCGGTGGCGGTGGCGGTGGCGGTGGCGGTGGCGGTGGCGGTGGCGGTGGCGGTGGCGGTGGCGGTGGCGTAGGTGAAGGTGCTGGCGGTGGCGCTGGCGGAGGAGGAGGAGGAGGAGGGAGAGAAGGTGCTGGCGGTGACAGTGTCAGGCATTGGCGGTGGTGATGATGGTGGTGGTGGCGGCGGTGGCGGTGGCGCTGGAAATGGAGGGGAAGCAATTGGGAGAGCTCCTTTCAGCTCTTTCTCAATCCCTTTCTTGGCCCAATGCAGCATTTCTCCGGGACGAGAGTCAGTTCAGGGCTTAGGGACTGTTCATACTTCATGTAACAAATGAATGACTACAAGACCCCTGTTCCATTAATATACCACTTGACTAATGCAACATGGACCATTTACGCCAATGAGTGGAAATGCACACGAAAGAACAGACAGAAATGCCAAATCAGAGATATATTGCTTTTCAAGGGGAGGAAGGAACAAATATTTAATATACTTCTTAAAATTAAAAAAAAATTAAAAAGACTTTTGAAAAAGTGAAATTTACGTATTTGAGAAATATCCAATTAGAATGTATTGTGTCACATTCAGTTGTCTCATGCATGAATAGAAGAAACAGCTAGCGTGACAACGGTACAGATGTGCGTAGGGTCAGATGTGTTTGCGTTTACATCATTATGTTGCGCAGCTTGTGACGAAAACCTTGATGAAGCAATGAGAATGCGACATTAGCATGGAAGAGACCTAGAGATTGAATACATCTTATTACTCCACATTTAACATTTGAAAAGTGCATGGAGGAAGATGGTAAATGTCATGAGATTGGATGGAATGAGGAAGTAATATATGTAAACAATGGTCGAGGAGAAACAATGCTTGATGTCAACGGTAAGAAGAGTTGAATTGCTCAGGTGGTATAACGACATTATTTAATGAATACGGTTACGGAAACCCCCTAGGTGGAGGGAACGAGTAAGAGAGAAAGAAGGAAGTTCATTAAATATATGTTTCAGTGAAGAGCTCAAGGTAATGAATGATAGCGAAGAAAAGAGTGGTTACCAAGAAGGACCAGCTGCTGAAAACTTAAGAAGTAAAGCACCTGGATGCAGGATCTATACATCGAATTGCAACACATACATTTTACGTTCACTTTCAAATATTTAGTTTAAAACATCGCTATTAAATGACGCTCGTTAGTGCATCATCTAAAAGTTGCAAGGAATAAGATATTAATTTTTAAAATGGAGGAATGAAAGTTAACAAACAGAAAAATATTCTCGTATCGACCTGACATAACATTATTATTCGAATCTTACCCCGAGAATGGATTGAGTTAATTTTGGTTCACAAAATAGAATGATAAATAGACCATTGATTAACAGATGACAAGAGTTAAATTGTTTGGTATCAATAATTTTCACATCATATACTTTTATTGACAAATTATTTAATATTAACAAATTATAAATTTTGAACTCGCAGTTATCATTATTTTTATTAAATACCCAGCCGATTAGTTGACTAAAATGAGAAAAAGAAAAAGAAATTATTTTGTCATTGTAATGGTAATTGATAAGAATTTTTAATCAATATTACATCTCACTTCTATTGTTGTGTCGCGCTCATGCTCTTCGTGGTCGGGTTCCATTTGTCATGAACAGGAATCTCCCGCGAGTTCCACTGATGGTTACTTCACGCACCCTGCAATTGTATCAACCGTTACATAAACGCCCGACATGCAATGGGGCTCTGAGAACCTGAACCCACTTTTTTCTTCCTGGGGATTTCTAATGTTGCACATCACGCGTCTGAAACACCGAGCGCAATTAAGCAATTCAATGGACAATGGAGGAAAGAAAGCTCTGGAGCCAGGCATCTGTGAAAAAGTTGCAGAGAAACGATGAATTAGTTGGTCAAGCGTCACCTGCACGACAGTCGTCCTCACCCCCCCCCCTTGCTTGTTCGGAAGACCAAGGTATCACATTTGGTAATGAGGATATTATACTTTCTGTCGTAAGGTATGAACATGTTTTCAGCATGTGGGTAAAATAATACATAAAAGCAATTAGCAATTTACAACAAAAGCAAAAATAATTCAATCTCCGAAAAACAAGGGTATGATAATGAAAGGTCATGCTAATAAAGGCGTTGCGTAGTTGCTTGCTAAGGAAAGACCATGATAATAAAAGCGTTTGTAGTTGCTTTCTTTGTATTATTCAAACAAACTCAATCGTAAAAAACTTGTGATTTTCCGTACTCCAAATTAAATGTAACAAGGAGTTAAAATAGATCTTTACGCACGAGGGAGAAAAGTTAATCTTCAGGCCCGAGAGTCTGAAGGACATAATGTTTTCGTCATATACATAATTTACTTTAAACTTTTTTTTTTTGAGATTTTATCAATTTCTTTTAAACATGCGTACTCACTTAGGTCATGCTCTTTGAAGACGAAGGGCGTAACATGCTTGGGTCATGGCAATGATTATGAAAAACTGGACAATATCTTAAATCGTACGCCCTGTGGCACGTGTGTTACTGTAGTGCATATAAGTGTGTCTGTGTACGCAAGGGGTGATGATAGGACAAGGAAAAAGACAGTAAGATTGTGCACGGTCCTCCAGACTGCGACTAATCTCGACCTAGCTATCTGACTTGTGTCAAAATATCTTTGCCACCGTTGGGACTCGAACCTAGGACTTATCGGTCAGAGACACTGCAGTGACATCAATTGATGCTCTGAGCCACATCTCTCGGGTAACCGCCTTTACGTGGACCATACGTCACCTTCGCGTTCTTAAAACTTCGCATCCGGAAAACTCCAGCTGTTCCAATTATGAAAGCTATTTTTATCATCCTCGTGGGCAACGTAACTCTCTTCTCTCAGCAGGCGATGCGTTTGCAATTGAATACCTCCGGGCAAAAAGGTTGTAACCCACATATTAAACGCAGCACTCAGCACTATGCAAAATGAATTGTAACTATGTTGTAGAGTGGCTCTACCAAGAGAATGTTGGCTAACTAAATTTAAGGTTAATTTCTAAACTCTCTTCTATTTAATTTAAAAAATAATCAACTTCCATTGATATTAGGATTGCAATGAGTTTTAAGGAAGTAGATAGTCAAATGCGTTTTGCACGTTACATCCTCTTCGCCCGGAGGTATTCAATTGTCGCCGGAAAACGAGCGCCGCTCGCCGGGAGAGACGTTTTACCACAGCGCGTCTCGTTCCGGGAAGGCGTTTAGGCCGCGCGCCCAGAATACACTTGACGCGAACACGGCGGCGTGTCGCGCCGCGGTTTCGCTAATTGCGCTTCCAAGTACTCGGCGGAGCGCGACCCCCGGGACGGGGCGAAGCGACACGACAGCGCGCTCCCCCCTTCCGCTCACTCTCCGAGCCCCGCTCCCTTCCACCACCCCGCTCACTCCTCCCGTCCCGCTCACTCCCCCGCCCTCCTCACTCTCCCCGCCCCTCTCACTCCTCCCCCGCCCCGCTCATTCCCTACCGCCCCTCTCAACTCCCCACCGCCCCGCTCATTCTCGCAGCTTCGCTCACTCCCCACCGCTCGCTCACTCCTCCCCGCCCCGCTCACTCCTCCTACCCCTGCTCACTCCTCTCGCTCCGCTCACTCCCTCCTGCTGCCTCGCTCACTCCCCTCCCCGCCCCCGCTCACTCCCCCCGCCTCACTCCCCCGGCTCCGCTCTCTCCCCCCGCCCCTCTCACTCCTCCCCCGCCCCGCGCATTCCCCACCGCCCCTCTCAACTCCCCACCGCCCCGCACATTCTCGCATCTTCGCTCACTCCCTCCCTGCCTCGCTCACTCCCTCCCCGCCCCGCTCATTCCCTCGCCGCCCCACTCACTCACTCCCCGCCCCGCTCACTCCCCCCGCCTCACTCACTCCCCCGGCCCCGCTCTCTCCCCCCGGCCCACTCGCTCCACCCGCCCCGCTCACTACCATCCCATCCCGCTCACTCTCCTCGCCCCGTTCATTCCCCCCCATTCACTCCCCCGGCCTGCTCGCTCCGCCCCGCCCCGCTCACTCCTCCTAACCCGCTCATTCCCCCGCCCCTCTCACTCCCTCCCTGCCTCGCTCACTCCCCTCCCCGCCCCGCTCACTCCCTCGCCGCCCCACTCACTCACTCCCCGCACCACTCACTCCCTCCCCGCCCCGCTCACTCCCTCGCCGCCCCACTCACTCACTCCCTGCCCCACTCACTCCCTTCCCGCCCCTCTCATTCCCTCCCCGCCCCGCTCACTCCCTCGCCGCCCCACTCACTCACTCCCCGCCCCGCTCACTCCCCCCGGCCCACTCGCTCCACCCGCCCCGCTCACTCCCATCCCACCCCGCTCATTCTCATCCCATCCCGCTCACTCTCCTCGCCCCATTCACTCCCCGGCCTGCTCACTCCGTCCCGCCCCGCTCACCTCCTCCTAACCCGCTCATTCCCCCCATTCACTTCCCTGGCCTGCTCACTCCGCCCCGCCCCGTTTCACCCCCCCCGCCCCGCTCATTCCTCACCTACCCGTTCACTCCCCACCCCCCGCCCCGCTCACTAGCCACCATTCGCATAGAGCATTCAGAGGTGCCACGGCGCTCGAAAACGAGTGGAATCAGTTACAAGTAGAGATTGTAGATTTCAGCAATTGCTAAAAATGCAAATGTTGCCAAACGCTGAAGACAATAGTAACAGATTGATCGGTGATCTGTACAGTAAATTTCCGAAGGTTTTCGATCAGTGATAAAATGCGAAATATATCACAAATTTGCTATAATACCGAAACGCAGATTTTCTTTTCCGAAACGCAAATATTCCCTGATCAAATAACCACCGAAATCTCTCACCCAAAACACTGAAAATACGTATTTCTCGGCAATTCGATATAAAGAGGATGTTCACACTCTTCTCCGATTATCAGGCATTTCTTAGGCAATTGTACTCACTCTCGGATCAGCTGCCCAGTTGACAGGTTCAGAACGAAAAGTGTGAAAGAATGAAAGAAATGAAAAGAAATAAAAGTAAATAAAATAACATGCTTCTAATCACTCTCATAAACGCGAAGGTATTTGAATTTTCTGAATAACTAAAAGTGACTAATTTAATAATTTGGGATCAGTTTCAGGTACCGGACACATAACTAATTTTGTAATATATTTTAACGCCACCTTTCTTGCCGAATAGTGCCTAATTTCATAATTTTATTACCTATTTTAGGTGCCTAAATCGTCAGTTTTTTGTGGCTAAATTTTCGAGGCATGACTCACGTATGAGCGAGAAGAGGCACCCACTTACGCCTTGATCTAGTTGAAAGAGACACCACTAGACACCATTTCCAATGGAGGAAATTCTCCTCAAAAACCGTAGGGTTCCATTAACTTCTTCTTTCTCGCGCTTCATACGAAGAGAATGCTATGTAATCGTGCGCCGGAAAACGGCAAATTTTCGATAGAGAAATTCTTATTACCGGGCCCTGATAACGAAAAAGTGGATAAATTCTGTTGCTGACATTATCCCAAAAAACGCTCCAAATTTTTTCTTTATTTTTTTTCAACGAATACAAGCAGAGACACTTAAAAAATAGAGTGGGTCTCAATTTCGTTGAACGTTAATTTTCTAAATTTGCAAATTTTGAAACAATGCGAGAAAGTATGTGCTGTTGGGGCCCCACTAGTTCTTTCTTATTCTTCTGACTGCAAGAGTATTGTGAGATATTAGCGATGTCTATACGCGAGGAAGAAAGGCAGAATGTGTCTTTTCAAATCGATTTTCATCGTTTCTACGTCGCCCAACAACGCAACAGTTTCAAACTCGACCAAAGTCAATTTTCTCATACGAATTTTATATCTATCATGTCTTTCTAAGCTTTTCACATTCTCATTACCCTTCGTTCTCTATTCTATATTAATTCCGCTGTTACGTTTTCTTAATCACTCTGGTGATTTGATATAATTTGTTCATTCACAACATCATTACTTTCATTTTTCGTGTTTTCCGGTGGTTTTATTCCGATCCAAAATCATTTCCGGAGTATCTCCCAATTTTATTTTTTGTGCGAAATCACATCAAAAACACTATTGTGAGTCATAAAAAGTAATTCAATTACAAAGAATATCGATTTAGTTTCATTCAATTTGATTGGAGGCCACAAACAGATTACCTATACTTAACAATGGAAGTTGTGTTTTGTTCCGTGGGCAATTCCTTGCGAGAATATCATGGATGACTAATGTAAATTCATCCTTAGATCAGTAAACTAAATCAATAAATAAGATTTACTTCGAAATATCAGCTACCCTTCGTCAAGTTTTAAGAAAATTCCTGTGAAATATCAAGTGCAAAACTTCTGAGTGAATTATGAGTAGGCCTACTTATACCTGTCCTCAATTTGGCGTCATTCATATGACTGCACAAGTAACCGACTAACTTGAATCAAATGCGACTGGGCGATCTCCCACATACTTTCGACCCACTTGCAGTAATTTGTGGAAGCTTTTCATGTCCTTATTAAGAGATCCGCTGTCAGATTAAACGTTTATCGACCAGTTTGATGCACTACAGCACGTATGAGCCAGTAATAACAAAAATTATGAGACTGTATCTTTCCTTGGACGAGCTATGAGCGAGAGGGTAGCCGAGATTGGTCGATTATCGAAACAAAACCGAGGAGGCGGCCCGCGGGCCGCTTTCTGCCGTAATTTTTCACTTTTTACGGAGCACAGGGCACAGGTGCGCGGGGGCTGCGTGATGGCTCCCGGCACGAAGCCCTCGGGGCCGGGCGGGGCACGCCGGGAACCATCAAAATCTAATAAGCGCTGCGTGCAGGCTCTTTGTTCCTAATAGCGGCGAGAAGCGAGGGATAAATTAAGGGGCCAACGGTACTTGTTTCCCACGGTTTGCTTGCTTCATTTATTTTATAAGCTCAAGAACGTATTTTTTTTTATCATTCTTGTGCTCTCTGTTTATTATTTGGTTAGTGTAGAAGAATACGTTTACTTTTAAATTCAGGAAGGTTGCATTTCTTAATTCACTACTATATTTACCGAGTTTGTGTAAATTCGCAATTCACTGATATAAATTTTATTTTCATTTAGATTTATATAGATACGTTTCGGAGAATTTACGTTTTATTCTAAATAAGGTCGTGACATTTTAAGGCAGAAAATCAGGATTTCTAGGATTATTTTAGGATCCGTAATGTTTTAAATATTCCGAGTTTGATTCTTGCTCGAGGCAAAAATAGCTTTCCTTTACAAATCATCTCAAGTTACGTAGATGTGTAATAAAGAAAAAGCTCGGGTAGGAGGCGTTTGCTAGTTACGGTGAAGGGAGTATGTCATGTTCGCTATATGTCTCTCCTATCTCAAACGTGGGGAAACTAGGCCCAGGCACGGAAGACACCGTTAGCTTCCAGAAAAAAGTCACACAATCGAACGAAAATGTCACATATATACTTAAATAATTTATTAAATATTACTAACTGAAAGTAAATTCATCAAGAAGTTTGTGTTTTAATTTTACTAACATGTTGTGAGAGAGGAATAAAAAATCGCACTCTGCTTGCTGAAAAGCATAATTATTGCCATGCCGATAGCAAAACTTTGACTTTGCTGAAAGTATGTTTTTTTTTAAATATTCATTCTTGTATTAATATCTTCTGCCCTTTACCACCTGGTGAAGTGGGGAAAACTTGAGCAGCATATCTAAGAAGGAAAAACAAACACGCAACGCACCCACTCTACACAAGAGGAATACGTGAAGGAGTTGAGACAGCCGGTTTGATAAGCTGGCAACTACTTGCTGTCTTGGCGAGTTCGGACGTGTTCTGACGCGAACCAGTCCTCGGTGCAACCGGCTCTCTTAACAGCAGTCAAACGGCGCGGTTCGAAAGCATGTGTGCACGACGCGCAGCTCGTAAAAGGAGTCCCAGGTCGAGTGTGAGGCAGACTGATTTTCTTCTGCCAACAAAAAAATATTTTGTTTCTAATCGAGTTCTAAAAAAAGCCTCAACGGAAACGCGAACATTAAAAAACATGACGAAAAATGAAATTGATTCCATACGGCATTAAAAATTAAGAGACGGAAACGAATGTAATGTGTTTCAAGTTCTTAATTGCAACAAATGATTTTGTTCTTGTTACTTTCCTACCAAAGACGTTTTCTAAATATTCACGAAAATAACTATTTTCAGAAATTTAATTACAAGTTAGAAAACGAAGGTGTGCAAAGAAAGCAGACGTGAATGAAAGAATTCCTTCATATGGATGTGATGTGAAAATGCTAATCAGGAAAAATTGTTTCGCGACTTCCAAGGTCATGTCGAAGACGCCATACTATCTATTTGAATTCTAAGTACCTAGGCAATAAGTTTTCATTAGATAAAATAATTACTCAAGTGATTTGTTTTTTCAATTTTCAATGAATATTTCAAACTCCGAAGGTGCATTTTGTCTAAATAAGGATTAAAGATCTACAAGTGTTAATTCTGGACGTGAATGTACTCTGTATCAAAGTACGCAGACAAGTTCTTGGTGCTGAGCATCAAAAATTGACTTGAATTGAACCCACCTTATTATAGCATAATAACATTTTCATAACTCTTTGAGTCTAAAATTGCAGTGAATTAATTGTATACATACTTTTCAGATTTTTGTCGTTTTTTGAAATGTCTTAATTTTAAGTCCCCCAAAAAACAAGTAGCTGTGTCAACCACTACACAAAGGAATAATCGAAAATATTTTGGATGGAACTGAACAGTATGTGCCACTTAAATTTTCATACTTGCAGGCATACAAACGCGCGCGCACATACACACATAAATTCATACACACACACGCACACATACATACCCACCAACACTTGCATTTGTTCCAGGCGCACATGGTCCGATCTGTATAGCAGAGATTGCTACGGTAGTAACGTAGATTTCTCGATTTGAAGGGTCGTTTATTAGAATCTCGAACGTGGGTGTATGCTGACATATCTCCTTATCTCCACGAAGTGACATATCCAATTTTTTTGTTTATTATTTTACATATCAATATAGACGTATTCTTAAGTCGTATCTCCAATGTACTGCCAAACATATGCTCAAAAATGGCATTTCTTCTAAGTTAAACGGAACCTGAAGACCGTTGAATCAAATCTCGAATGAGAAGGCTGAATTTGAATCCATTGTCTTCCTGAACGATATTTCTTGGTGTAGCTCTTCGAATACAGTTGGAAAGTACAGTGCTCAGATCTTTGAAACCCACTGTTACCGTACGGAGCGTATTCCATCTAAACCTCGGTACATACGGAGTTAGCGGACTGCGACAAAGCCGTTTTCCCCTTCCTCCAGGTAAGCCCAAGATGATGGTGCGGTGGGGGGGGGGGAGTGCGCCAGTGCTTGTGGGATGGAACGGCCTTGAGTGGGCAGATGGGCGCAGCGAGACGCAACGCCCCTCCGGGGCTCCCCAGCACCTGAGGAAACGGCACGGCGCCCATGGCCAGATTTGTGGGCGTAGCAGATTATATACCTACACGCAAGGTCTTCTCCTTAACCCCATGGTATAGGAAGAACCGACATGGTCAGTCTTTAATTACTCTCTTAGTTTCGCTCTTTTGGATCGGCTCACATATATGCGTTACCGAGAATTATACTCTACCTAAATTTGATCAGTTTTGTCTTACGTGATCTCTTCATCGTAAAAAGTAATTCCCACAACGGAGTTTTACAAAATGGATAAGTGTCCATTAGATACATTTGTTAACAAATACTTATCCATATTATCACAGGAGAATTAAGGCGTTACCATGTAAAAGTATGCAAGTCTGAAAACATTTTTACACGACAAACAAGAAACGTTTGTTCTGAAGCTCTCACACTTACAGCTAACGAAGAGAGCTGCAGAATGTACACTAGTTGTTCTGGGGACATCTTTGCATTACCAACCCACTGGCTTTCGGTAGCCTTATCCACAAAAAACAAACAAAAAAAAACTGATTTAGGATTGTTTTATACATACGTGGTTTTCCATGTTGACGCTTGAATTATAGTTGGTCTCGAGCGAAGTTCTTTAATTCCCTTCATATTTCCCCAAGTGTCATCTGAAACCAAATAGGCAGTTGTTTATGAAGTTTTAACTGCATATAATTCAGAAATAATACAAAGAAATATGTTGTTTCGAAAGTATTATTAGTGCCATCTCAGATTTTCAAAACGTAAATAGGTAAATTTAGATCAGGATACACAGTGTGAAATTAATTCAAAAGGGGAGGAAATTTCCTTAATAAAATGTAGACGTAATTAATGAACTCAAAAAAGGACTTCGCCATTTCATAATGGTAGACCAATCTATTTTTCTAAAAAAATTGAAATAAAATTCTCTCACAGGTTTAAATAACTATTTATTAAAGAAACAGAATTACAAACAGAATAAGGAAATAGTTAACATTATTAAATAAATACTTATTTCTTTAATCGATGTATTATAATTCAATTGTATACTAATTAATTATTATTCACATAAAACGACGTTTGATCAGATTATACCAGTTCCTTACTCATTTAATTTTTACATAACTTGTTTCAATCATTCTAAACATTAATTTTATGAATTTTTCGTAATCAGTCTGTAGAACTTATTATGAATTATCTTAGTAAAACGTACAAACATAAATTAAGTCCTAAATTCAACTGCCATTTACCACGACGTATGAGTAGCAACAGCGTAGGCTACACAGGCAGATCGAACGGCTGACGGAGTATTGTTTCCGCAGTTGTGGATGTGGAGTGATCAATAAACCGACCAACAAACATATCTGATATAATTAAGGCAAAGTTGCTGGGTAGAAATCTTCAATTGTTTTCGAGATGGTTGTTTCGTAGAAGGGGGGAAAGCTAATAGAGGCGGTAGGTACTATAATGGTTGTTCTAATTAAGTAATGTCCTGGTATCTATGATGTGTCCGCAAGCGAATGGTTTGAAGATTGAAAGGGGAAACAAGAACAGTTAGCCAAGGACATGCGTGTTGGAGTGAGGGAGAGACCACCGGAAACATGTGAGTTTCATCTATGCATAAGACAAACCAGTTTGGGAGGAAATGAGGTTGTTTAGGCAGGGGGTGGGTGGAAGTGATAGTAGTTTAAATGGTAATGTAGTAGTGTTTGCAATTTTACTAGTGGTGCAATTCTACTCGAAGTGTGATGATGATAGTGCTGTTGGTGGTACTGATTGTGGCAATGGTTTCTACACTAGCTACTTATTTGGTAGAATTCAAACACTGTCCGGAGGAGAATTCAAGCGGTCGGCTGCTCTGATTGGTAGTTTTCTGTGGTTTCTTCTAAAAACAGGCGACTGTCGGAGCAATATCCTAAGTACGCCACGCGTTACTTTGAGGGATCCGTATGCGATCTTTCTTCACCCTTGACCCATCTCCTCCCCTTTCTCTCTCTCTCTCTCTCTCTCTCTCTCTCTCTCTCTCTCTCTCTCTCACACACACACACACACACACAGGCACCTTACATTCACTACAGTATCCCACATGTCGACGCCATTAGTCACGCGATCCGTGATCCTTTTGTTAGGGAACTGCTCCGGCGTTCACCTGGTATTGGTTGGAGAAGCCACAGAAAACTAACGGTCATAGCAGCCAACCGAATTCTCCACCATACAGCGGCTAACCTCCACCTCGCTATCTAGCTAGTGTGGAAAATCCTGGCACCGTCGTCGGTACTAAAACTCAGGACCTTCGGTCAGAGGCATTGCAGTGACATAAATTGATGTTCTGAGCCACCGAAGTACAAACAAGAGTACGAACTCTGCTCCAAGAGCGCATCCGCCCCTGGAAACCTCGTTATAGCATGTCACGTGTATTATCTAAAATAATCAACAATAACAGGCCCGGTCTAAGGGGCGGAAGTGCACTAGTGGCGAGGCACGACGCGTGAGCGCCGGAAGAGGAAAGGGCGGGGCGGAGGCAGAGGCGCCGGGGGCGGGAGCCGGGCGGTGGCGAGACGGGCGGGGCTGGGGCCGGAGGCGGGATGGGGGTTGGGGGGGTAAGGGAGCGAGGCGAGGCGAGGCGGGTCGGGAAGGGCGAGGAGGGGCGGGGGCAGGGCCGAGAGGGGCGGGGGCGCGGCGAGGTCGGAGTTGGGTGGGGCGGGACGGGGGCGGGGGCGGGGGTGGGGGCGGGGGCGGGGCAGGGGGCGGGGCGGAAGCGGGGACGGATGCAGGGGCGGGGGCGGGGAGGGGACGGGACGGGAAGAGGTACGGCCAGGGCTGGGGCCGGAGGCGGGATGGGGGTTGGGGGGGTAAGGGAGCGAGACGAGGCGGGTCGGGAAGGGCGAGGAGGGGCGGGGGCAGGGCCAGGAGGGGCGGGGGCGCGGCGGGGTCAGAGTTGGGTGTGGCGGGACGGGGGCGGGGCGGGGGCGGGGCGGAGGCGGAGGTGGGGACGGAGGCGGGGGCGGAGGCAGAGGCGGGGGCAGGGCCGAGAGGGGCGGGGGCGCGGCGGGGTCGGAGTTGGGTGCGGCGGGACGGGGGCGGAGGCGGGGGTGGGGGCGGGGGCGGGGCAGGGCGGAGGTGGGGACGGAGGTGGGGACGGAGGCGGGGGCGGAGGCAGGGGCGGGGGCGGAGGTGGGGGCGGAGGCGGAGGTGCGCGCCCGTGACTCAGCCTCGGCGCGTAATTGGGGGGGGGGGGCGGAGGAACCACGCGCGGCGAGCAGCGCGCAATTAGGACCGGGCGCGGTGCACACGGGCCGAGGAGCCAGGAGGAGCTGTTGTCTCGAAACGCACAGTGCTCACGACGGAGAAGAATAGAGACAATGAAATACTCCACGAGACGGAAACGCTTGTTAAAGGATTTTACGGCGGTCTAACTTAAGTCAATGAAAGACGTAGGTTGACTATTCCACTCATGAGTTAATGGAAGTTTTATAATGAGATGGTAAACCAATCAGGGGCACCTAATATCGACAAGTTCATATGTGTACGTTTCGCTATCGTGTTTCCGCAGGTGTCGTTCAACTGTTTTGAAAAATAATTAAATATTCCTTCCACGTCGGAAACTGCAGTATCTAAACACTGAAACTGCAGTAAACTGCAGTATGCAGTATCTAAAACAACCCAACAAGAAAATTTTTCACTATTTTTAACATCGTGTTCATGCCATTTAATCGATTTATGATTTTATTCGTAAAATAGTCTAACCGTATTCCATTTTCAAATTTCAAAGTGGTTTCAAAATTCTCACATACGTAAGTTTTAAACCCGCGCACTAGTGACATTACGTATGAAAATAACTGGGTAAATTTTCGAAATTGAAACACAAAAAATCAACTTGATAATGATGTATTTGTGGTGCTTTAAAATTCTCCAGATTGCCTCTTCACGATAGATTGTTTCTAGGACAATACATGATGATATTGAAACAAGAATAAACACTAAAAAAGTACAGAAGTTTCGTTTGAAACTAGATGAAAGAACACAGTACAAAAAAGGATTAATGCATTTTGAAGTGTATTTATTCCGTTTTTAAAATAAAGTATTGGCACATCAACATTTCCTACTACAAACATAAATGTTGCATAAAATACTGCAATTGCAATAAAAACATAAAACGTCAAAAAACAAAACCCACGGGAAAGGAGACCATCTATAAGGTTTGTTTCAATTTTGACAGTTACGTGTGTTTGTGTGTGAAAACGCTTGTTTCGAAGTCATCGCAAATATACTTCACGTGTTCCTCGCATGTTTAGGTTCCGCGGCGCGGAGTGGAGGGTGGCCGTGCGGGGTTGGGGGGGGGGGGGAGTGGAGCGGAAGTGGTGATCAAGGTGTAGGCGCGCACCGGAACACAAGGGAAACAAATGCCCGTCGGCCGCGCGCGATGCAGCTCGGCTGGGCCCGCGTACGCCGCGCCGCGCGATACCAGGCGAACGCTGAGTCAGAACCCTAACGAAAGGAGAGCCGAGATCTGTCTTTCTTCTCTCTTTGCCTATCGTCCCCCCCTTACGTACACTAATAGCAGGCGCGAATCCACAGGGAGAAAAATGAGGGAATTTACCCCCCACCCTAAAATTTTGGAGGTGCAGTGGCGGAGGTTCAGTGGCGGGGAGGCAGTGGAGGAGGTGCAGTGGAGAAGGTGCAGTGGCTGAGGTTCATTGGAGGAGGGGCAATGACGAAGTCGCAGTAGGGGAGGTGCAGTAGCGGAAGTTCAGTGGCGGAGGGGCAGTGGCGGAGGGGCAGTGGCGGAGGTTCAGTGGCGGGGAGGCAGTGGAGGAGGTGCAGTGGAGAAGGTGCAGTGGCGGAGGTGCAGTGGAGAAGGTGCAGTGGCGGAGGTGCAATGACGGAGTCGCAGTGGCGGAGGGGCAGTGGCGGAGGTTCGGTGGCGGGGAGGCAGTGGAGGAGGTGCAGTGGCGAACGCGCAGTGGCTGAGGTGCATTGGAGGAGGTGCAATGACGAACTCGCACTGGGGGAGGTGCATTGGAGGAGGTGGGCGTGGCTGTCGGAGCAAGGATGATCGCTGGCGCGGGCCCAAGGGGTGGGGCCATCACTCAATGCGCGGCCTGCAGCTGCTCCGTGCACGCATCCGACGCCTTTGTATATCGACGGGCGAAAGAGCGTGAGTGCTCGTAAACAACGCCACTCCAACTTCTGCACAGCATCCTGGCGTTGCCAGACATTCAAAATACATTGCCAACATGCGTGTGTTCTTTTCCATCCCGCCCACGATTTATGAGCAACATGGAGTGGGGAAAATAATAAATGTACGTAATTAATTAATAACTAATTAGTTAATAATTCACAATTTAATTCGACACTGTCTAGAAAGGTTTGTCAGAAGCGTAAAGTTTTTAGATTGAATTACCGTATCGCGAAGTCAGTCATCTGTATTTACTAAGTAGGAATCCAATGAAGTACCATTCCTTTCAAATTTTCTCTTTCGAAAATTCGTTCTTGTAAAAATTATATACCGTTTTTTAGTCTAATTAATAGTACAGATATGATTTTTCCCTTTCAGATCAATAGTATATCAATTAGATTACCTGAGAAATGTTTCGGGCTTCCGAGTCAACTCGAGGAATGCAATGCTATTCCGTAGGTAGTATTTGGTGACGTCGACCTAGGGGGTTCAGGTCTCTAAAAGTCCAGCGCGGACAATTCTCACTGGTTGTTTTTGTTTCTTTCTGTTTTGCATTGTATTTCTGATACTTTCAAATATATATATTTTTTTTACATTTATTAATATAAGTTATGTATACATTCATTTACGAAGTTGTGATGTGGAAATAACTTCTGAAGAGTTATAAACGCGCCTCTCATATGCTTTAAAAAGTATTTAAAACACATTTTAGAGAGCGCATATTCGCTGTTAACCGTGACCAAAGGAGCTCCTGGACAGCTCTTGCATACAGAGCGGAATGGGCGAGGTGAGCGGAGGCGACTAGACTAGAAAGCGGGGAAAGGTGCTTCTCGGGGAGATACGTGACCCTGTGAACTTTTGACACAATTGGTATGAAGTGAAATGTTACTTCAACCATAAAGCTCCATGTTATCCACTTAACATTTCTGTGAAAAAATAATGCTACGGTACGATCTTTTCTCTCATAAGAGTTACGTTTTGCAACTCTGTAATTCCAAAATAGTATATAATTGCAACCAGTCCCACAAGAAAGAAAAAGGAATATACATACGCATACACGAAACAAATCTTACAGAATGATGCAAGGAGAAATAAGTTTTGATTTTTCAGCGAAACTATTGCATTCTAAGTCTTGAGTAATTTTCTACTTTCCTCACACTTACTATCAACTGAACATATTTTTCAGGCATTTTAATTGTTTTTCTCCGATGAATTCCTTCCGGGCCAATTTTAAATATGGCAGGTCAAATGTTTTTTTTTCATTTAAATAATTTTCAAAAGGGACATGCATTTTGGATACTATGCGTAATTTACTTTTCTTACAAGCATTAAGTAAAGACACCCCTTCTTTCCTTCTTCTATTCTATACCTATAGTTTATGTAATACCAGTATAGTTCATGTAATACATTTCTAATACTACCAATTAGAAGAATCAATTCTACAGATTACGACATTTTTTAAAGGACAATCGTACGTGCTAAACAAGAACAAATGAAAGAGCGAGAAAACAACGTAATCTTTATAAAAGTCATGACGCAATAGAAACGATGCATGAAGTGTCCAGCCAGTAGCGGACTCAGTCTAAAGAGCGACCAATTATTGTTTTCCTGTGATGGTAAATTATTTATAGAAATTTTTGAAAGTAGATAAGCTCACGATAATAATTGCCAATTTAAAACTCATGATTATTTCCATAGATACATAACTTAATTACCGATCTGCATTAATCTACGTTTTACACGACTTATATTCATTAAAACTACTAAAGAGCGACCGCACCTTCTATAGAAGGCATACCTCTTGGCATACCAGCCGTGAGGAAGACCACGACAAGATAGTCGAAACGTCGGCAACGCAGCCTTCGACACGACGTCACCCGGACAGCCAAGATCATGCGTATTATATAACGTTTTTTTGTAAAAGTAGAGAGCCACGTTGAATGATACAGCTGTTATCTGCGCCGTGTCGGCTGCAGCGGTGGATGCGGGGCGCCGGACGTGAGAGCGACGCAAAGAAGGCGATCACGAGACGACTGAGATAAGAGCCCGCCTTCCGTTTCGAAAAGTAGGGCACACGAGTGGCACCGCCTGGGAGGAGATTGCATCCGCACGGGAAGGCGTCGCCGCCCCGCGCCCGCCCGGAAGCCGCCACGCTCCCACGCGCCGCTCCCGGGCGGCCCATTCAACAAGTGCCCCGCGCGGCGCGCGCGCAGGTCGCGCTCGAAAACGCGGCGCGGCCCGGGAGGCGCGCGGGAAGTAGGGCAGCGGGGGCGGCGATGGCAGCACTTGCGAAGGCGGCGGCGGGGCAGGTGCCGGCGAAGGGGCACGTAGCGGAAGGGGAGGCGGTGGTGGCGTGGGTGGCGAAGGAAGCACAGGGGGGGAGGGGGCAGGCAGTGGTAGAAGTGGGAGGGGTGGGGACGATGGCAGCACTTGCGAAGGTGGCGGCGGGGGAGGTGTTGGCGGGGAGGGGGAGTTAATGGAGGCGAAGTTGTGGGTGGCAAAGTTAGCACCGGCGGAGGTAGGCGGCGGCGGAGGCGGGGGCGGGGCGGAGGCGGCGATGGCAGCACTTACGAAGGCGGGCGGTAGCGGGGCAGGTGTCGGCGAAGGGGAGGTAGCGGAGGGGGAGGTGATGGAGACAGAGGTGTGGGTGGCAAAGATAGCACTGGTGGGGGGAGGAGGCAGGTGGTGACGATGGCAGCACTTGCAAAGACGGCAGCGGGGCAGGCGCCGGCGAAGGGGGAGGCAAAGGTGTTACCGGCGGCGGTGGAGACGGCGACGGGGGAGTCGCTGGCGGAGTTGGAGGTAATGGAGGCGGAGGCAAGGGTGGCGAAGTTAGCACCGGCGGAGGGAGGGGGCAGGCAGTGGTGGAGGCGGCTACACTTGCGAAGGCGGTGTTTGAGGAGGTGCCGACGGAGGGGGAGGCAAAAGAAGGCGGCAGCGGGGGAGGAAAAGATGACAACGGCGGCGGTGGAGGCGGATGTGGGGGCTGCGTAGGCAGCATTTTGGACGGTGGAGGCGGGAGAGGTGCCGGCGGAGTTGCAGGAAATGGAGGAGGAGGCGAGCGTCGGAGGCATCGCGGCCCGTGGAGGCGGAGGAAGTGATGGCGAGGAGATGTTGGCGAAGGGGGAGGTAATGGAGGCGGAGGCGAGGGAAGCTAAAGTAGCACTGGCGGTGGGGATAAGGGGCAGGCGGTAGTGGAAGTGGAGGCGAGGGCGGCGATGGCAAAACTTGCAAAGACGGGAGCAGGGAAGGTGCCGGCGGAGGTGGAGATAATAGAACCGGAGGGGAGGGCAGCAAGAGGGGCACGAGGATGGGGAGGAGGCAGGCGGAGGAGATGGTCGCAGCAATGGTGATGGAAGTGATAATGGTAGAGGTGGTGCCAACGGTGCACGCGACGGCAGAGGCGGCGGCAGTGTAAGTGGGGGAAATACATATGGTTGAACTGGCCACGGGGAAACGGCGATAGTAATGGAAGCAACAATCATGGCGGTGATAGCAGACGAAACGACGGCGGTGGCGTCAGCAGCAGCTGCTGTAGTGATCTGAGCAATGTTTGCAGACGGAGGTCAACCTAAGCTTATTTCACGGCTTTAGGGAAATATCTGGCTAATATTGTCTTTACATATCTAAAAATAATTAACATGCAAGAAGGTTCCTTAGTTGTTTCGAAAAAAATATAATTTTTTTTAATATTATTAAATATTTAGTGTCAAGAAAATAATAAAATTGTTCAAAATAATATTAGAGAAAGTATTGTATTTAAATTTCTCTCTAGGTCACCATTTACTTTGTCCTTAGCCACTCATTATCTAGTATGCCGTAAGTTTAATCTGACCCCGTCAGAAAATCTAATTAACTTTCCAAGATAAAAAGAATAGAGCCAAGTTCTTGTGTCAAATCTTGTGACATTTTCTATCCTTAAAATAGAGGAATGTGCTATCGCGCGTCACACAAACTAGGTCGGTAGAAATGACAAAACAGAAGAAAAAACGCGAGAGGGAGATAACCGCCTTCGCACCGGTGTGCCTGGTGCTGTTAAGTGAGTGCAAGGTGCATTTCTGCAGTAAACAATGTTAAGCTGTATGACGAGTGCGTACAACAAACTGACGAACGGTTATAATGTGAGTTGTGGCGCAACTACAGGCGTGGCGGGGAGCAATGCGCGGCAGCGATGGTAGCGGTAAAGGGGGGCGGTGGGGTGGGTGGGTGTCGGTGGGGGGCGGTGGGCGCTGGGCTGATGTGGGCGACGGTGGGTGGCGGTGGGGGCGGTGGGCGGCGGTTGTGGGCGGTGGGCGGCGGTAGTGTGCGGTGGGCGGCGGTTGACGGCGACGGTGGGTGGTGGTGGGGGCGGTGGGCGGCGGTTGTGGGCGGTGGGCGGCGGTAGTGTGCGGTGGGCGGCGGTGGGCGGCGGTGGGCGGCGGTGAGTGGCGGTGGGCGGCGGTGTTCGACGGTGGTGGGCGATTGTGGGCGGTGGGCGGCGGTAGTGTACGGTGGGCGGTGGGGGGTGGTGGGCGGCGGTTGACGGCGACGGTGGGTGGCGGTGGGGGCGGTGGGCGGCGGTTGTGGGCGGTGGGCGGCGGTAGTGTGCGGTGGGCGGCGGTGGGCGGCGGTGGGCGGCGGTGAGCGGCGGTGGGCGGCGGTGTTCGACGGTGGTGGGCGATTGTGGGCGGTGGGCGGCGGTAGTGTACGGTGGGCGGTGGGGGTGGTGGGCGGCAGTTGACGGCGACGGTGGATGGCGGTGGGGGCGGTGGGCGGCGGTCGGCGGTCGGGGACGGTGGGCGCTGGGCTGAGGTGGGCGGCGGTGGGCGGCGGTGGGCGGCGGTGGGCGGCGGTGTTCGACGGTGGTGGGCGATTTTGGGCGGTGGGCGGCGGTGTTCGACGGTGGTGGGCGATTGTGGGCGGCAGTAGTGTGCGTTAGGCTGGGGGTAGCGGCGGGCGGCGGTGCGCGGGCGGAGGCAGCAGGTGGCGCGGCGCCGCCATCAATTCGCGCCTCCCGCGCACCTCCGCCTGCGCCTCCGCCGACTTCCGGCCGCGGCGCGCGCACAGCTGCTGCCCCAGGGGATTGCGAACGTTTCGGACGCCACCTACGGCCACCGGACTACACCGGACTACACCACTACACTACACCTACTTTCCGCTCGACTTTTCCACGTTGACCTAACCTCTTCTTTAAATACTCCAAAGACCATTTGAACATGATTGTTACCTCTTCAAGCTTGTAGAGGATTAGGGAAGAAAAATCGTAACTTTCTAAAAACTTGAAGAAAAATAAGTTCAAGATCAAAATCCGAATGAAAAAAGTAAAAATTCCTTGACGGAAGTGTTAACAGCATTTCCCCTGCATAAAATCCTGCAATTTTGTTTCCCAATACGCTTTGATTACTTAGAAACGATAGTTGTTTTTTTTAATTTTCGTTCATTGTTAAATAATTTATTTTACAGTAACATATTCGCATCGTTTGAAAATAAAGTATTGTTTAAAATTTTGTTCAAGCTACTTCTGTTCATTACTACATGTGCTTTATAGTAATGATTATTAACTGAAATGATCGTCATTTGCATTTATTACTGGATACAGAGGAATGTTGTACGTACTAATTGTCCTGCTGCTCAGTTGCCCTAATAATACAATTGCTCCATTATTTTAATTAAAATGTGCAACCCAAAAATATTGAAAATATTAAAATACAGTAAAAGAACATTTTAATAACATTCATATTTTTATTTTTATAGGCCATTACAATGATGTTTCTTATAATAATAAAATGCTATGAAAAATGTCTTGCTAGATTTAACCAAACTGTGGTTAAATTCATGATTTAAACTCTTTAAAAGTTATGAATCTCCTGAACTATATTTCTTATAATTCTGTTATTTTCCGGAACGATTAGTAAATTTATTGAAGCATTTTTCTGAAATTAATATTTAAAACGCTGACCGTCATTTAAAGATAGACAATGACAAAATGAGAACATTCTACTTTCCTACGCCCACGGACCGACATTCGTTAGGACGAGACCAGCCGGATATCCCCTTTTAAGCAGGTAATAACTTTGTACGTTTCGCAAGAGAAATAAAGCGACGAATTAGTGCGTCCACGCGCCTCGTCCTGAATTGGCCCTTGGGACGGGGTGGGGCCGGTGGAGCGTGCGCGCCGACCCAGTGCGCAGCGCGAAGAGCTAAACGCGCGGCGGAGAAGACGGCCGGCGGCGCGCGGCGGGGCGCCGGAGTGCGCGGGGGCGGGGCCGCGGCACGTGGGCGGCACGTGGGACGGCGAGCGCCCAATTACCGGCGTTCAGCGGACGCGACGCGGACGCCGCCGGGATGAGTCAGCCGCCTCGGACAACCGGCGCGGCGCGGCGCGGGATGCCGCGATGAAGAGGCCAACTCACAGCACACATAAACATTGATAGCGGAAGGAGCTAAATAAGTAAAACAAATGTCTTCAATGGAAACTATCGACTAGTACGTATGTCATCTCCACAGAGAAACATATCATCCACAACATCCTCCGGGAGAGGCAGCTCAGGACAGCAACTGATGTGACGATGTCACTACAGTGCTTTTGACCGGCTTCTGACCGGATACATCTAGTTATACGAACGAATTCTATCGAAATCTGGTAGCAATATAATTACTTTAAAATTCATCCCTCCCCATTTCGTACATCTTATGAGTATTTCTTTGAAACTAAGATTACAAATTTGTATGTGTGATTTTAATTTTCATTAATAATTTGATTGTTATAGCACACTAATTATTTTCGCTTATAATAGTTTTAATATATTTTATCTATCTTTAAAGGATTTGTATTCTGTCTTCCTGGATCCAAGTCTAGACGCGCCCTGAATTAATACATTGAAACACCTGCGTTGGCCCTTCTTTTGAAGGTCTTCCTTGGGAGCGCTAGGCAGTCCTGGACTCCGGAAGTGATCGCCGCCGCCGGGAGGGGGAGGACGAGGCAGTGAGCGGAGCAGGGCGGGGCGGAACGGGA
Source organism: Gryllus longicercus (assembly GCA_038098605.1). Taxonomy (NCBI): domain Eukaryota; kingdom Metazoa; phylum Arthropoda; class Insecta; order Orthoptera; family Gryllidae; genus Gryllus; species Gryllus longicercus. The sequence continues at coordinate 521,361 of JAZDUA010000448.1, read as the reverse complement.
CGGGGAGAGCGGAGCGGAGAGCGGGATACGAGAGGGCAAGGCGGAACTGGCCGGTAAAAAGAGTGATGTGGAGGGGCGGGGCGGTGTTGCGCGGATCGGGACGGAGCGGGGCGGGGCGGAGTGTGGCGGAGTGGGCGGCATGGTTGGGCGGGGTGGAGCGGGGCGGGTGTGTGGGGCTGAAGGGTGACAGGGTAGGGCGGGGCTGAAAGGAGCATAGCGGGGCGGGGAGGGACGGGTCGGGTCGAGAAGAGGAGGGGAGGGGCGGGGCAGTGGGCAGAGCAGGACATGACGGAACGGGGCGGGGAGAACGGAGCGGAGTGCGGGGTAGGGCAGTTCGAGGGCGCAAGGTGGAACGTGGAGGGGAAAAGAGTGGTGAGGCGGGGCAGGGCGGTGTTGGGCGGATCAGGACGGAGCGAGGCGGGGCGGAGCGGGTCTGAGTGGATAGGAGCGGAGTGGGCGGTTGGGTTCGGTAGGGTGGAGCGGGGCGGGTTGTGGTGCTGGAGAGTGTTGAGTTAAGGCGGAGCAGAAATAAACGAAGCGGGGTAGGGCGGGACGAGGCAGTGGGCGGCGCAGGACGAGGCTGGGAAAGCGGAGCGGAGAGCGGGGTAAGGCAGTACGAGGGGGCGGAGCGGGTCTGAGTGGATCGGTGCGGAGTGGGCGGCATGGTTGGGCGAGGAGGAGCGGGGCGCGGTGTGGGGCTGGAACATGACGGGTAGGGCGGGCAGAAATGAACGGAGCGGGGCGGGCCAGGACGGAAAGGGGCGTGGCGGGGCGGGGCGGTACGGGAAGAGGAGGGGAAGGGAGGGGAGGGGCGTGGCGGGCCACGCAGGAAGTTGTGAGGCCTAACGACGGCCTCGGACATCAGCTCAGCGTAATGACCTCTCGTAAAACTCCTCAGCTCGCTCGTCTAACGGTGCGCTGAACCGAGATATGCGAGAAAAAGACATTCAGTGGATTAAAATTATGGGCATTTATAAATAAAAATGTTCAAGAGGGAGTAATGTTCAGGAAGTGGTATATTTTGACATCAAAACGGAAAGAACATTCAAAAAAACTTTTGTTTGCTGCCTCTCTTGTGAGTATTCAATAAGCTAAAAAAATGTGAAGTTACACCTGAGAAATTGTATATTCGTTCGAGTAACGTTAGTAGTCTGTTGTAGCGACATTTATCAGACATATTTGTATTTAGAATTCATCTGCGAGCAGTTTATTTACATTAACATTACAATTCAGAGATTCCTTTTTAAAATTCGAGGGTATTGATTATAAATTTAATATCAAACTCTCAAGTCAAAATAAATTTACTTGGCTATTACCTATTATTTTTTTTCAAAACTTTACTATAAATGTATATTAATAATGTAATTATAGTATAATTATTTTCAAAAACAGAATTCACAATATATTACAATTTTATGAAGGCCTACCTCTTACTGGATCTTGTTAATTTAAAACTTATTACCGTTTTCCATCGAACAATCTAGTGCTTTTTCGGCCAAGGAGAGTAGTGCACGGGTTTGCGCAAGCAGAATAAAAGCGAGGAGTGACACAAAACTTGCTTCATACCACGTGGCTAAACCTTTTTTTTCGTTTGACGAGAACACTCGTCGCTGTGGCAACGCGGGACGTTAACTGGCGTGCCCGCATGAAACCCCAATTTCCTTCTGCCTTTCCCCCTCATAAAAACGCGGGTTTTTGGAACTTTTCTCGCCTACCATGTCAGTTTTACGCCACGTGGGGCGCAGGGAAGAGAGTTAAGTGTTAAAACAGTGTGAGACTCTGCTATCAACGTTTGTGTCCTAAGAGATAATACGTAAATAACATTTTAGTTTTAGGACATTACCCAACATAGGGTTGCGACGCACCGTGAGAATAAATTGGCAGACGAGTCCTCAGACGAGTAAAGGGACAGTCCCACGAACATGGCTCTGAGCATTTCAGACGGCTACAATACGCATTTCGCTGAGCCTTTGTAGAATGAATCAAACCGTATAGTAAAATGAAAATGCTTTAAGAGGTAATATCCTTGCGTTACTTCAGTAAAAAATCATTTGATGAATTTAAAAAATAATTTTTGCTTTTCCCATAAACTGTAATTTTATATATTAGAAGAGAAAGAGAACGAGGGAGAGACAGGGGGAGAGTAGGGAATAGATGGAGACAGGCAGACGAAGAGAGAGAGAGAGAGAGAGAGAGAGGGAGGGAGAGAGGAAGAGAAAGAGGATGAGGGTGGCCGAGGAACAGACAGGGGAAGAAGAAAAGGAAGAGAAAGTAAGAGAGAGAGTGAGACAGACGAAAATTGAGAGGAAGACGAAGAGAAAGGAAGACGAAGAGAGAAAGAGGAGGAAGAGAAAGGAGAGAGAGAGGAAAAGAGAGGAACAGAGAGACGAAGAAGAAAGAGAAAGTGAAGGAAAAGAGAGGAAAGAGAGAAAGGAAGAGGGAGAGAGAGAGGGAGAGAGAGGGAGAGAGAGAGGGAGAGAGAGAGGGAGAGAGAGGGGGGAGAGAGAGGAAGAGAGAGAGGGGGAGAGAGAGGGAGAGAGAGGGAGAGAGAGGGAGAGAGAGAGGGAGAGAGAGGGAGAGAGAGAAGAAGTGAGGGAGAGAAAGGAAGAGAGAAAGTGAAGGGGGAGATAAAGGAAGAGAGAAGGATAAAAAGAGAAAATGCGCATTCTACATTTGTTTAAACAAGACCCTTCTGAAACAGAGTATCTTGTTTTATCAACTTGACTGCGCATCTTTCGCTCATCCGGCGGCGCCAATCAACCGAGTGCTTAAGAGGCGCAGTGTTTCACGGCAGCCGAGTAACAAGGAGCCGAGCCATTTGGGAGCGGAGGACTTCCGGCGCGTGGCGGCGTTCGCCAAACGAGACGGCGCGCCGGCAACGCCTCTGGCGGCGACTGAGGGAAGTGCGTCGTGCGTGAAGCCGCCCCAGGCGCCTTTATGGCTGCTCTCCCGCCCGACCTCGCTCGGCCTCACACAGTCGACCCCGCCGCTCGACTTGCAGGTATACGTTCTAGTGCAACGTGAAAACGGCTGCTTAAGTGAAGTCAGTGCCATGGCGAACAGTGCCATTGCGAGTTCGGTTAGCATATCGGGCTGTATTATACAAGGTTGCGGGTGAATTTTTTAAGGGCGAAAACATCCTACGTACGCCTTCCGTCGCAGGGGACGTAAAGCCGACTGTCCCATGTTGTAGATTTACTGCATGTCAATTCAAGCCTAACGGAAGCCTTTGAGCTAAATTTAAAATCGCCTGTTTCGTCGTCCGAGATGACACCTTCTTCCTAGATAGTGAAAAGAGCTGAGCGAACTTTGCGTGGTCAGATAGAACAGTGGGCCTGATGCCCCGCATCTCGCCACGTAAAATAAGGCACTAACAGAAAACTTAAAGCATAAGTTAAGTGCAGAGAGTGAATGGGGTGAATGGATTGTTATGTGTATAATGAAACAAGAAAGAATTATGCGTGAAAAAAGAAGAAAAAAGCAAATGAACGAACATTACTTAGTATAAAGAGTGAAAAAATTGTTCAAGTGAGGTACGCTAAAGAGCTGCAATTCAAATGTTAAATTGTATTTAAACTAAAATTAATTTAGTTTCAGTTAGTTATTAACCCACCCTCTAGCTGCTTAAGCCGTAAGGTTGTAGCGCGATATATTCGAATCATGAAAATAAATTCCCAACTCTACAGGGGGTATTATCGAGGGGAAAATTCAAAAACAAACTGCAGACTCCCTTTAATGTTCTCTTATCCGGAAGTGGATCAATAAGTGAGAATGTAGGGGACCACACACATCAACTTGCTGGCTCATTGCTCCCTTGAGGGTTATGCTTGTTTGATGCAGCTGGGAAGTGGCGGTGCACTTTTCTAGTTTGAACGTGAGATCTGGAGTCCACCAACATGCCTTATGGGTTTTATGCCTCCAGGTATCTCCCCTTGCGGGGTACCGTCCCATCTAGCACACGCTCTGAGCTCTCGTTTCGTCTTCTGGCATGTGTGTTGTGATTTGTCAGTTTGTTTGTTTGTTTGTTCTTGGCACGTCGGCCCGTGTACGCCGCGTGGCGTATCAGCGACGACCTGGCCTCGCGTGGTAGGGGGTGTGTATGAGTGGGTTAAGGGGGTACGTGTGGTTAGCACAAAGGCCGCATTCTGGTATTCTCAACCTGCGAAGTGATTTTTCTCACCGACACACAGGAACATGTACTGGGACATTGCATGGAAAACGCACACTACAATTTGCCAGATCGGTAATCGAACCCGGTGTCGCGTCATGGAAAGTAAGCACGCTGGCCAATGAGCTAAGCCGCCAGGCTCCATGTGTACTGCGTGAAAAAGGCCTTAAGAGTAAGTAAGGGAGAGAGGAGAGGACAAAGATGAAGAAGGGAAGATCGATGCGATTTATTGCCGGTTTCTTAGGGTAGTTCTACGCAGGCACTCGCCAGGCAGTGGTCGGAGATATCACAAAAAATTACCGGGCACAGTAACCGACCTCCAGAATTTTCCTCCAGGCAGAGTCTGAATTAGACATAGTTGCATCGCTAGTATGAAAACTCCACACTCTCAGAAATCTAACTATAGGTATTCCTAGTCAGAGACGCTGCAGCGTAAACACACATATCACTGAGCCATTTCTGAACCCTATAACCCCACCAACCAGCATTGACAAAAAATGCCAAAGTTGAGAAGAAATGATAAAAAACTGATAGCATTATGGAGATTTCCGAGTATATTACTATTGGCTTTGGGTAGATGGGTTGTATGCAACATTCAAAATACGTCACACATATAAAAATATCCCCTACAACTGAAAATAAAATGGCGGAATCGATAGAGCTAAGAAACGCGCTGAATTCGATTTTATATGACTAATCTACGCCCATATCACTGAGTTTAAACCTTCCAATGGCATCCTATATCGCTCTTTCGCTTCCATCTTTCCTGAACTCCAACGTCGTCTACAACTGCCAGTTCTCCTGCCACCAACAGCTAGTAACCTCCCGGCAGCTTCAACCACGAGCTACTGCCAACGCCAGCATCACTATGCTCAGCGCCATCGTCACCTCGCCTCCCACCGTCTCATCGCTGAGCTGAATATTCTCCGACATCTCTCGCGCGCTTTACTTCATCTTCCTTACTGCCCTCACCCCATCGCGCACCGCCATCACCCTGCTCCTCTGCCTCTCGGAGCGTAGAGCCTGCTGCTGCCGCCGCCGCCACTGCCGCTTCACGACGAGCTCTGTCTTAATGCGCTTTATACCCTCCGCTCAGCGAGTCCCCAGACGGTGTCCGGAATGCCTCTCTCTGAACTAAATGCGAAATGCTCTTCTTAAGATGATACGAGATTAAAGACGATAGGCGGTTGGCAATGATCTTTGTTTTTGTAATAAACGAAAGTACTTAATTAAAGGAAAATGGCATCGATCTCTTTACAACTTTATTTTTTATCTACAAAGCATATAAATTCTGATATCGCCTGATATCGTAAATCTATATCGTATTGACGTTATCTATATCGTAAGACTATCACGACCTTGCCACAAATAAAGAATTATTATTTATTAGTATTTGTTATTATTATTTTTATTATTTATTGTTGTTGTGGTTGTATAAGAATATCGAATTTTTCATCAAAATAATTTAATTTCATCATAAATATATTATCACTTATTAATCAACAAAACATATTTACTCTTCTTAGATTAATATATTGTATTATTTATAGCATATAGTTGTACAGCCTAAGAATCTCGAGTTTTTAACGGTCTTTATAAATACAGAAGTTTCATAGACGGATTCATTCACGACATTTCGGAAATTCAATAATACTCCTTCTAAAAGTCAGTGGTATTTTAGTCTTTGTTATTCGCGTTTCCTTAGGCTTTAACTCCTCGAGATTTCGGCCAGACTTCTTCCTCGTTCTATTCCACAGCGAGATGGAGCTCACAAAGACCTCTTGTCGCCGCCCGCTCTTCACGCATGCCCTCACAACGCCCCTCCGCGCTTCGCTCCCCAGCAGGTTTTGAAGCAGCCACACAACGTCCTCTTTGACGCAGCATCAACGTGGGTAACAAATGCACACGTTAGCCGTTGCCCTCTTTTTTCCTTTTCTTTCTCTTGTTGTTCTGTTTTCCTTTCTACGTTGTCCTTCACCCGGACGAATCTCGGACGTCCTTCTGATTCCCTAGTTTTCCCCTCTCTTTTTTCCTACCTCGGTCCGGCACCCTTGTTACCATATTCGCAGCCTGCCTCCCCGCCTGCTCTTTCATATTCAGCAGCTTTTCGATTTGCATTGCGCCTTTGATCACCACCCGTAAGAAATGCCGGGATTTTGCGCCGGAGGGGCGTCGCCCCGGGCGATTCGCCTCGCCGCCCGAGTAGGACTCGTGTTCACGCGCGACGGAGGGGAAAGCAGGCGGGTAATGCATTCGGAAAGAAGCGTCAGCGCCCTTTATTACTATTCCATCTCCATTATCACACTGTATTCTTAACCGTCCTCTTTCGTCCTGTTATCATTTTCATTTCCCATTTTGTTTCTAGAATTTCATTGTTTTCAGACTTCTGGTGTTCTTTCTTTTCTCATCTTCCTGTTTCTCGACTCACTTTTCTCCCTAGCTTAGGTTGATTTCCCGCAATATTTCCACTTACTTAGTCGAGCCCTTCTTTTACTGACGTACATCCTTCAAATGTCTCCAACAATTTTCATTGTATTTTTCCACAAACCATTATTGTCGTATGTATATTCACTGTGGGATGACTCGACTTCTTAAATAAGTATTTCCATTAATGAGTAATGCAATTGCTGTACTAATAGAACTAATGTTGTAATGGTGAAATAGTAAGAAGGAGAAGAAAAAGAAGAGGAAGAAGAAGTAGAAGAAAAAGAAGAAGTAGAAGAAAAAGAAAAAAAGAAAAAGAAGAAAAAAAAGTAAAAGAAGAAAAAGATAAGAAAAAAGAAAAAGGAGAAGAAGAATTGAACGGCGCGGGGAGGTTTGGTCAGGTCCGCAAATGCGGAAAAAAGTTAGGGATCGTAAAACGCGACTGACGAAACTAATTATTATACCTTCCCTATAGTTCATTTTGTGAAAGTTACTTGTGAAATAACTGTCGTGTTCGTGACTTCGTCCATGATATTGTGATGTGTTGTAAGGTGACATTATAACAATGACGTACTTGTTAATAAAACAAAATTGATGGAAAAAATTGTAATTGTACATTGCCTATGAAATGGAAATAAGACAAGAATGTTAAGAGTATAATGAAAAGTATTAAAACACACTGTGATTATTGAATATCTGTGAAATGCAGTTAAATATCATTACAATCCATGAATTCTTAAAAGAGATTCCTCTTGAACAATTTTTATTCAACATTGTACTGGAAGAAAAATTGTTACACTAACAAACACATAGTAAACTCCTCTCCCTTCGTGTGTTTACTGTAAAAAAGCCTACTCCTCAGCATGGATTAAACGGAATAAATAAAGGAAGATTACCACAATACGACGGAAGCCCCAAGACGTATGCACAAGAAACACAACGAGGTGCACAACTGCATGTGTGGACAGTATATTTAGAGCGGGTAGACTTTCGTTTAGGTTAATAGGGTGCTAAGTTTACCAGTATTCCCTTCTCCCTCAAGATCATTACACGGCCTTGTAAACATGTGCGTACGTTCTGAAAGCAGAGCGTAAACAAACGCCGGAGAGGGGCGCAGTACGCTCTTGATCGTCTCTTCCGAGCGCAACGAACGCCTTAGAAGTAACACGTGGTCCGGTCGGGCGCCTTTCAAAACCAGGGAAGATACACAAATCGCGGCTCTTAAACCCAAACATTTTTTGGTATTTCTTTATTTCGGTTACCCCACCAGCAACACTTATAGTTTTAGGGGTTCTCGCACCTTGCCACTGATGCAGCCCAGATCTTCAATGCTTTTCGGATATTTTGTCGATCAATGGACCATATCCATGGAGAGTAAGCCCTTCGTTTAGTAAAATAATATGAGTAGGGACAGGATAGAAAGGAAGGGTTGCTTGAGGTCTGAGTCCTGTTATGATTCTGCTCAGACATCTGACTGCTATTCATAAAAGGAATACGTGAAAACGAACGATAAGATAATCTGGCTTCTACAATAATTGTTCCAGGGTTACGAACTTCCAGGTTATGTTGGTCAGCTGATGACGTACATGTTGTAGGAAATCTTATATAACAAATTATGACATTTGTCCCAAGGCAAATCCCCTGCTCTGATGTTACACAAGATCTCTTTTAACTACCTCAAAACATGCTTACCGCTTAATTACCGCATGCGTACCTGCTAAATACCATTGCACGATGAGTGGTATCGATCAGTGACAAAGGGCATATGTGTAACTTCGTTGTATGAGATTCCTCAACATATGCTCGTTGGCAAAAAGTGATGATTTCCACTCCTCCGATCCCCCCCCCCCCCCCCCAACACACACAGCCTTTCTCAATTACGCAAGGGTCAGCTTCGATAGCCGTTGAAGCGATATAAAAATCGCACACCAAGGGTTCTAAATCCCAGGATTTCCCGTCCAACAATGAAGACTCAATTGCGTTTGTTATCGCAGTCGCTATGTTAAAACGAAATCAATAAACGAAGTGGTATGGGAAGTTTACGACAATCCAAAAATATACTAATATATTTGACGACATTTATCTATTTGTTTACATTAATTTTTACTTCCTTAGTTTACAATGTAGCGAACTAGTGAATTATATATTCTGAAAAGTAATTAAGAAGCGGAAAGTCAGATATGAATACACAACATCTAAACTGAGCATTTTTCCCTTTGTACGTTATATAAATAACATTTTTGACCTTTAAATATTACGAACTTTACACTAAGGTTATTAAAAGTATTATTAATAAACTGGTACAGTGATTGAGATCAAGCTACATTTGCTTAGAAATTTCAGATAAATTAAAAATCATATGATATGTACGTCAAAGAAGGTTCATATCTCTTTGTAAGAAATGTGATCTACGAAAAAGGAAAATAAGAATGATAACTAGATTAAAGAGAAACGAGAAATGTCACAAACGTTGAGACAAAGAAAAAAATGCATATGATAATGGAACTCGACCCTGAAAAACAGGAGGTTAAAATCTCATATTAAGAAAATATCGGAAAATTTGTCAAATACGCCTGTGGGATTCAGAGGAGAGTGTGAAGACTTATTTACTCTACGACAAACGGATAAAAATGGAATACGATCGAAATCGATATGTTAAAATTAGTTTCATGACTTATCGTTGTGTAATAAATCACTTATTGATTGGCAGAAGCTTCACACAAACTTTATCTGTTAAATTTTCAGGAATTGTCTCAGAAAGGGCGTCGCCCTTCATGGAAAATATTTTATTTAGTTTCTTAAATCACAACAAAATTTTTTTTATATAGTTCATGGAAACACCTTGCAATTAGCCCAACATGTTCACGGGCCGACAGATGGCAGCACTTGCCTCCCAAGACCACAAAGAAATTTCGCAAGATCTCGTAACCAATTGGCAGCTTGTTGAGAACGGTCATGGATCAGAAGACTTACGTAAGGAAATAATCACGTTATAAGACTTGGGAGCGGTAAGATCATTGCCCTGCACATATTGCAAGCCCAGATCGTTCTCTTTCTGTATTGCTAACAATCTTTTTAAAGTTGAGTATTTTGAGTCATAAAAAATATAATTTCTTAATATAATATACTGCATAATTTATAATGTTTCTGGAGTGTGGAGGTCAGTTACAGACGCTGTTTTCCTTCAGTTTTATTTAATACTAAACCTACAATATCATTTTTGCTATTTTACATCTGATTGTGAGAATAATAAAGTATGAAATTTACTCCCATGGTTCCACGGCTGTATTTCTGATGAAGTTGGTAAATAAATCAATTAATAATGTGAAAGTATGTATTGAATAAAGAAGGTCGGAATGAAAAAAGTTCTGAAAATTTAGTCAATGACACATTGCAGCTATTTGCAAATATTATTTAAGTAATAATATTTTATGAGAGCACAAATATGACGTATTTTTGTCGCAGTGCACGAGTTCGTTTGGGTTCTGATCCCCTTCCGAGCAAATGGGAAAGATTTTTTCGTTCAATAGTTGTCGTCGTTCGATTATATCGTTTAACCGTTTGATTACTTTATATTTCCTATGTTTCTTGTGTTTGTAGGTATACTCCAGCAATGAAAACCCTAATTCACTTCTGTCAAAATAACCAGCAACACACCAGTGAAATTTCCTCTTCCTGTTTCTGAAATGAAGTTCGAAAACGTTATAAAATACTAAAATAATATAATGCGAATTCAAGTGATGGACACCCGTGTATTTTTCTAATATCATGAAGAAATATTACTGGTACAGGTTTAGTACCCATTTATAAAAATGTTAATTTAATACGCATAAATACAATAAATGTGATTAAGATTTTAACATTCCATGAAACATTCAACGGATCTGACAAGAGGCTGTTTACATTAATCAGTCATTACTGATTCTACGAATAATACAATTTTCCTATTCCTAGTTCAGAACACGCAAATAGTGAGAATGGTGAGTGTAATGTATATAATGTAAATATCTTGTTAGAATTTCGCATAGAGATAATAATAGTTGTAAGTTTAAGATGGCTTAGATATTAAGCATCCCCACCATAATATATTAGTACACAATATAAAGAAATAAATTATATAATACGTTCCTGCATACTGTATTTTGAATACAAATACGTGAAAAATAATATATCACTGGCAAACAAAGTTAAGTTGTAATTCATTGCCTTGAATTCCTATTATGTAATTTTTCGTATCTACAAGTGAAACAAATGATTCTTTCAAAAATCCGTTTCAACACGTTGCCAATATTAGAAGACTAACAATGAAGTCGTCAGGTGTGGTAGTTTATTTCCACATGTTTCTGCCGCGTCAGTTAATTGAGGTTTGTTTTCGTGGCGCCGTGACGGTGCGAAGACAGCGGCGGCGGCGCCGCGGCCTTTGCAAGGGAGTTAGCGCCCTCTGTGCGTCGGCTGTTTACCGGCCGCGCGGACTGACTTGTTCTCAGCACGGTCTATGACGCGCGTCTCTCCGCTGCAATTAGACGTCGCCGTCTGGTCGTTTGCGTTACTTTGACCTTACTCTCACCGCTCCGGTTGATCGTGGTACCTCAAACATCCTGTTTCTGTTTACCATTGGCCTTAACAATCGTGCAAGTGTCAATTGATTGATTAGTGTTTCTGGGCCCGACAACGGCTAAGATTATTCCCATAAGTGTAATGCATATTTTTACACGGGAGGTGGCGGTGATCTTTCCCCGCTGTATGACGAGATCTGGTGCCGACCTACGTAGGTTTGTGCGGTTTTCCCCAACCAGGTATCTCCCACCAGCGGGACATCGACCCAGCTGGGACAAGCTCTGAGCTCCCGACCGGTCTCCCGGCATGTGTGGTAGTGTAGTGCGTGTTAGTGTATGTGGATGTAAGTAAGGGATGGTGATAGGACAAGGAAGAGGAAGGAAAGATCGCGCGCGTTATGTGGCCTGTTTGTTAGAGTACCGCTCCGGAATCCACCTGGTGCTGATCAGAGAAACTACGAAAAATTACCGATCAGAGCAGCCGACTGCTGGAATTCTACTTCAGGCAGCGAGCGACTGAAATCGACCTCTCGGACAAGGTAATGTCGAACATCCTGTCACTGTCGGGGCTAGAACTCTAAGAACACCCGGTCAGAGGCAATTCAGTAATATCAATTGATGCCCTGAGTCACCTGTGCCAGTTGCATACTTATTTAAATTCTTAGATGTGAACGTGCCATTTTTACTCTAGGTCTTGTACACATTGACTTTGAAAATTTATACAAGATAAACGTTTGAAGGGAAATGTGAATTTTTTGAAGAATTTGCTAGACATACGACGAGGATGCACTCGTTGCCACTGCAGTGGCTATGAACGGGAGGTCTTACGGTTCGAATCCCGGTATTGGCGGGTTGTTGACACTAAATAGGTAGACTTCAGCGGGTCTGAAAAAAAAAAAAAACTATAGCGTTCGGCTGGTCTGATCGGGAGCTTTCTGAGCCATCTCCGATCAATGCCTGGCGAATGCCAGAACAGGACCTAACTAACCGGAATAACTCCTATCTATCGTACCACTCCGTAGATAGGGCTCATTCCGGCTTGGACGGTGTCCTACTGAGGTTCCAAGAGGGGGAAAAAACGCAAGACGACAATGTACCGAATCTCACTTTCCGGGTGGGGGATGCCACGTTCTGTGACATACGCACCACACTCACGAGACAAATGACAAAAGTAGTTGACGCGCCCGCAAACACGAAATTGACTCTCACTCAGAAGCACACATGCGATAATTTCCGTACTATACTACAGTTACATGAATCTCCTTCATGGAGCTACAACGCAACGTCTTAGAATTACATCAGGTAAGATACGCCCCTCATATGGGATACGTTGACAAATTTTGACCCTTGACAAGCCGAAATTCCGAGTATGAATGATGAATGAAAATGAACATGCAAACAATGAACGAAAAGAAAATCTGAAATTTGCGAATTTTGTATTATTTTACATTTTCTTTTACAGAGAGGTAAGCGCAAATTTGCAAACTGAGTTTACTTCCATGGCTGTCCGATCGTTCTTCCGTCTGTCATTCAGAGCCCCTCTGTCAGAAAATTTTGCCTTAAATAATGTTTTAAAAAATCAGATCTTTAAAAAATATCTCGTACAATTTTTGGGAAAAACAACTAGTAGTGTCCGAACAATTTCTGTTCGAAGTTAATGCAAATTATAAAACAAATTCTTAAAAAATACCCCAATTTTTTTCTTTAATTATTTGCAAAGGGAAGTTTAAAAGGATGGCGCAGGTCTCACTTGCGTTGAACTCTCTGAATTTAAGAAAATTGCAAAATTTAGAAAAATGCGAGAAGGTGCGTGCTGTTGTAGCTCCGCTAGATTTTTACATCCGCTCCGTGCCGGCCATCCATCCGATTATCCCCCACTACCTTTATGGGAAGCTCTGCCGGCCGTCGAGGTGCAGCTCTTGGAGCGCCGGAAACGGGGAATCCGGCGGAATCCGGAATCCGGTCAATCGACGTAACTCAATATGCGCAACATGCGGCGGCGGAGGGAAGCCGCACGTTAGCGCGAACACGTCGCGCGATCGCAGATGGCGGATGGGCGGGAACGTTCTACGAACAGTTCTACGAACAGCGCCCCCATGCCTGAATCTTTATCTGCGTGCTTAATTAACGGAGAAAAGAAAAAATAAGTGTCCTCCTCAGTCACACTTAGTATGGATTATGTTTTTGAGCTAAAAATAATTTCCGGTGTTTTTTCAGTTTTATTTAGAGCTGATGTTATTTTAAAGAAGAAAAATATTTATAAATAAGAAATAAAAGGAATAAACTAGCGAAGTTGGTATTGTGGATATTCTTCACCTCTTGTACGTGTTTACAAAAATAAGGATCTAAATTAAGTAATTTTAATTGTTCCACAATATGTTGTATATGGAGCATTTAGAGACAATACTGATCAATTCGTAAGCTTCGACCCAAGATGGAATTGATGTCGACTGATTTATCTCTTTACTATCGCTCGGGCGTGTACGGTTGTGATAGCCTGGGAGACAACCTAAATGTTTTGGACAAGATAATATTTCTGACTACACTACATTGCGAATTGTGGCCCGAGGTGGTCTCAATCATAGCTGCATTGTCTCCCGAGGTGGTCATTATTAGTTATTGAATGAGACAAAAAATGTATTTGTTACCGTAGATCTTAACAATGAACTATGTGTACAGGTATCTTGTTTTATAAACATTATCGTATTCATAATTGACATATTTATTGTGAGTCATGTTGAAAATACTTTTAATCTATTCTTGCAAATTCAGTCTTTTCACAATAGCCAAATGAATTGTTTTATGAGCTACTTTGAACGGCCTTCTTTTTTAGTCCTTTCTAATTATACACTGAATATTTTCTTTGGTACTCTTGTCAGGGCTAGTGACGGCCCATTGAAGCACAGACTAATCAATGTCTTATATTTTCCAACTTTCTTTCTTATAGTAGCATAGAGCAAAGTTATGCATGAATATGAATGGATTTTTTACAAATCACTCATTGTGTTTGAGTAGAACATTGATTCTATACGATGTTATTGATAATGCCTCATAGTATAATTAACGGTTTATACATTTCAAGTACCATTAACGGGCGTTACACTTGAAACCATTACCTTTTTCAGGTGGTGTCAATTATTCAACATTCGAAGAATGTAATTGTAAAGGCACAGTAATTCTAATGTTAACTTCTGACTTTACATAAGTTCAATTGTTTTAAAAGCTTGCACCTTCACTCGACAGACTTTTAGTCCACATCATTTTATTAGTACGTACATAGTTTATAGTTCGAATTATTAACATCCAGTTGAAGCATTTTTGCTAGTTTGTAGTTCCCCTAAACTGCAAGTACATATTTTTAAACATTAACTGTATCAGGAGTGATGTCTGGGTTTATCATCTGCAAAATCACTGGGCTTGATCCAGCGAGAACCGGCCCACACCTGGCGGTCCAAGTAACCTCAGGAGCTGTTGTTCCGCGTAAAGAGAACAAACAAGAGCGAGCACTCACTGTCTGCCCGCGGCGTAAAGAGTGCGCGGAAATAGAATTATGAAGGCGATATAGCGCGCGCGATCGGCAGAGGCACTGGGAGCCGCTTGTCGAGCTGATGGCTGATGGCGTTTATTGATCTTGGCTGCGGGAGTCGAAGCGGGAATCCCGTCTCGCCCGCATAGGCGACACTCTGTTGCCGCTGTTGGCGGAAGGTGATCGTGTGTGTAATCTGACGCAAGCGACTGGGGCTGGAAACGCGACCGGGAAGGATCCTCTGTTCCAAATTGTTCTACCGAAGATTTCAGAGATTATAGTTACTACGTGATAATTATTGGGCTGATTTGAATGAAATGCCTATTTCTTTTCACTTTAGAGAAATGCCTTTAGCATAGAACTTAATTTTGTGCTATGACCAAAAGGAAACTATCCATTCTTATGACTTTTTTTTGCATTTATCGTCAATTTCGCTTAATAAATCATTTTTTACCTTTTCCGTCATTTAATTTTTTTTTCTGGTTTCATCGATATTATTATCACGCTTGCTTCAAATAATATTTAATGTTTTCCACAGAATTCTGAGTAGCCTATTCGACTTCTTTGTTTAAAAATTTTAATGTCAGGTGTTATGAGATCTAATCTAAGGTTCTTGCGACGCCTATCAGCGCAATTGTCGGTTCGGCTGATTCGCGATAACTAAAGACAGAGATTTTCTGATAAAAAATACTCCAAACCAAACGTTTCCAAGCTGCGTTCATCTGAACATAAGGAAGAAGCCTCAATTACATCAGTAACATACCCAACAGCTTGAGTTGTTGATCTGAACTGGTTATCATCAAATTTTTTACATAATTTTTGTTGTTTCTTGGTTATTTTAAAACATTTTAAGAACATTTTTTAAATCATTTTTGGCGAAATTTTAGGTCATGAAAATCCAGCCCGTAGTTATAATCAACTAAGACCATACAACTCACTATAGACATTCTGCAAACATTGCAAATGAAACTGGTAAAAAGTTAGGTATCCGAAGGAGACACCTACTGATATCGTAGATAAATACGAAAACTCTAAGGAATATTTATATTTATAATAATATTATTATATTATTACCTCTTGATCTTCCTCGTTTCTGGCCTCTCAATCGCATCCAAAAAGCGGCAATAATAGGAATCGCAATAGCTGATCGTAGTAAACCGTTAGGAAGTTGGAAAGGAACACATAAATTCAATGTTTGATTTTAATCAGCTTAGCCAGTATGGTTAAATACATAAATCATGTTTATTACTCTGGAGATTTGGTCGTGAGGTTGGTATTTGTGCGAGTTATTCAATATTTTAGAGGCCATTAAATTTTTATGGAACTGAGAAATATTTGTTAATGTGGAGCTATAAAATGCTGAGGAACTACACATTGCAGTACAAAATATGATGTGTTCTCCATTAAAAATTGAATTCTTGGAACTGTTATGTATCAATAACAAATTTTATTTTTCTGTGGAAGAAATACCTGTTTATAACTTTGCAACCTGCACGTGCAACTTTAGTCTCACAAAAGGCGGAGAATGTCTTGCAAAGCAAACAAAACACGAAAATGTGGATAAAGTATATTAAATTATTTCGATTTCACTCTGACACTACATGAAATCTCACTTATTCACCTAACACGTTCATAAATTATATGTTCTTTTAAATAATCTACGAACCATATAATTAAAAATTAAAGTGTGTAACAGTAAATCATTTGCTTATTACACGACAGAGAGAGAAATTTTGTTTTGAACCGAGAAGCAAAGTTTATGTATTCACATTGACGTCTTCCAACGAACGAAACTAGAAACTCGCCGTACTCCCCAAGGAAATAAAAAGACACGTTTCTTGTCCTGTTTCCACGAGTAACGATAAAAAATGAAGTGACGGGTCGCCTCGAGAGAATCCACTGTGGAGAAATAACTTCCGTGGATGTAAATTAACAACTTCAAAAGAACGGGACGCATACTCACATCCTGACGCGGTGATGTTGATTTGCAGGCCTTGCCTTACTGAAATTGGAATAGGTCTTTTGAGCTTCCAATTTCCTTTTGTAGAGTTTAAATTAAACGTTTCGAGGTAAAGGTAAAAATAAACAATAATTAACTACGGATGCACGACATTGATAGCAAGAGCATGCACAGAAAACAAGACGCCTGGGGTAACAGGTTCAGGATGGCCACTTGAGTTCCGAAGATAGGATCCGCCCCCGCATACACACATATACACATACACAGACACCACATACACAGAATTAATTTCTCCCGACAACAGAATTTAAATTACAAGTAAAAATATTTTGTTTTGTTTTGAAAGAAAGAAACAAATACCCTGGGCCTTACGTCGGGGAGCAGGGAACGATATCCCGCTGCCCCCTCCTTCCTTCTTGGCGCCGCTTATTGATTATATTGAGCATTTTACGAGTACTCAGCTAATATTGATTGATGATTCCTGGTGCGTCAACTGCTAAGATAATTAGTCCCGTCAGTGTGTTTCAGGTTTTCTTTCCATGGTGATCTTCCCTTGCTAGATGATGAGAGCCGGCGCCGACCTACCTGTCGGCTAGCTTCTCTTAACTCGCTATTTCCTACAAGCACAACTGGACATGTATCAAATCCAACCGGTAACAAATTTTACGAACATTAGATTAAGAACTAATAACAGCACAGAATAATCGCTTTTTTAAGGGGTGAGTGTAAAAATAAATTAGAACCCGAAACGGGATAATGCTCTTTAATTGCTCTGAAAATGGGTAGCAATTTTTAAAATAGTGAGTGAGAAAGACTGAATTAATTCCACCTTATCAAAAATAACGACTCCCTATGTACGTCAGTGTACGTCAGTATCATTACTTTCTGCCTCATTTCATTCATTTCTGATTTCAGCCTCTTCCCCAACGCCGGTTGTGAGGGAGGAGTGCACTCTCTCACTCTCACTCTGTCCGTCCGTCCGTCCGTCTGTCCGCCTGTCCGTCTGTCCGCCTGTCCGTCTGTCCGTCCGTCTGTCTGTCCGTCTGTCTGTCCGTCTGTCTGTCCGTCTGTCTGTCTGTCCGTCTGTCTGTCCGTCTGTCTGTCCGTCTGTCTGTCCGTCTGTCTGTCCGTCTGTCTGTCCGTCTGTCTGTCCGTCTGTCTGTCCGTCTGTCTGTCCGTCTGTCTGTCCGTCTGTCTGTCCGTCTGTCTGTCCGTCTGTCTGTCCGTCTGTCAGTCTGTCAGTCTGTCAGTCTGTCCGTATGACCGTCTGTCCGTCTGTCGGACTGTCTGACTGTATGAGTCTGACTGTATGGCTGGCTGTCTCTGTTTGTCTCTGTATGTCTGTCTGTCTGTCTGTCTCTCTCTCTCTCTCTCTCTCTCTCTCTCACACTCACACACACACACACACACTCACACATACAATGATGCAGTCTGGATTGATCGCGCGGTCCTTGGCCTGTTTGAACAGGGGGTTGTTCCGACATTCGCCCACGAGTGGTCAGGGAAGTCACGTAAACCACCTACAGAGCAGGAGATCCACGAGCTCGATCCCACCTCGGGACACAAACTGGATAAAAATATTTTTCTATTACCTATTCTGCTGATGCAATCTTCCATGACCTCCAGGATGCTCTCTGGAGTTACGCTTGGGTGGGCAATTTCAGCAAGTACCCATCCACGTAACAATTCACCCATCACAAGTGCGCTTTTCAGAGGGCGTCTACCTGGCGAAATGGCTTCCGGGAGGCTGCATCATGTGACCAGGCACCGGACGCATGGCGACACTGCGGGGAACGCCTCGTCGTCCGTCGCGCCCCGCTCCGCTGGCCGAGACCACGCCAACAATTGTGAACCAATTAGTGATGGCAGAGTTTAGCAAAACATCGATACTACTATACATCAGTAAAAGATTCTCGATGTCGATGAAAACATCGACAAAATCATCGATGTTTAAAATAACATTTTTTAAAATTTAATCAGATATTTCGAAGTGAAATGTTTTGGTTCCAATGTGATACATAATACGTCAATATTACTTTAAAGTATATTCTGCCTTAAATTTGACTGTCATCTTCATTTTCTAATCAATGTTCTATGTAGTCAAGGTTCAAAATGCAGTTTAACAATATTACCACGTAAAAAATAATCAAAAAAGATAATAACACTGGAGAAAGTTTGCGAATACCAAACTATTTCTTGCAGCCTGTAGTTCGGCAACAGTGGCTGTTGTGAATGGCTGTTGATAACGAGCAATCCACAAAAAAATCCACAAAATTAGATACTGGAAATCTTATTTATATCATGAGACTTTTTTAAAACTTCGATGTTTCTGGACAAATATATCGATTGGAAGAAAACTTCGATGTTTTAAAAACATCGATGTTGTTTTGCCATCCCTAACGGCGACATCGTAAGGCACGGCCCGTCGTCTATCCGCCGGAGGCCAAGCGACCGATTGTGATCCAATTCGCGGCTGTTTATTCGGGCGGGGCGGCCACGCGGCTGTTTGGCTTGTCCCGCCCCCTCCCCCAACGAAGCCAAGCAAACATGGCGGCTGCGGCACGACGCCGGCCACCGGGGGAGCGCCGGTGGCGCAGACTAGCGGGATTTTTTTAGTCGGCTGGCGCCTGCGGACGCCACGTTTCACACTTTCGCCTAATTACACAAACCGCCCGAGACGAAAATACACTGTCGCAGTTGCCTGTGTTTGAAACGTCTCGCAGAAAAATAATTTCCCGCCGATCGGTCTCCGATGCAATATAGATAATTATTTCAAAGGTTTTCTTGAAGGCTTTGTTTGTTTGGGTTCGAGGGTCGATCGATTGGCTCGAGAAGTCGGTCGGTGGGTCAGATTGACGATAAATACAATCGCTCGGAGATCGATCGGTTGATTTGTTTCACACGCCTTTGTAGGAAAAGCAATAGTCACACTTTCTAATCAAACACCTTTGTCCTAAAGATTTTAAAACTCGAGAGTGTAAAGTAATACAGAAAATAAATAATGTAAAGGTCATGCGATTTCATTTTTATACATCTTAACAATCATAGAAATTCAAATTAATTTCAGATAATGTAAATCATTAGCAATTGAAATTAGTTTTGTACATACTTATGTACCGTGAACGATCAGGGAAATGGCTTTTGTGAACGTAAGGTAGGTCTTAAGAGTACACGTCAAAACACTTGTTCTCGTGAAATACTCCTAATATTACTGATTCTTGGCCTCAGTTAATTGATTTTATATAATGTAACCAACGCTGCAAACGAGCCAGAAGTTAGGTGAAAGAAGGAGGTAGTATTTTATTGGGGTTTGATTCATTGTAAAACACTGGTGTCGACGTCCCAGACAACCCGAACCTACCCGGCAACGTAGATGATTATCTCCACGACTCTCTAAAAGTGTTTTCTAACTGGGCGGTCACCGTGACCGTGGTCAGTAGTGACGGGCCTGCTAGCAGAAGAACGGACCAGGCAGAGGGCACCCTGGTGTTGACTCACTTGTAACTCGAATCAAGTGCGTACGCGTGTCGGGAGAAAGCAGGACTGCAGCCGGCTCAACCCCAGCGGACTAATCAACATAACTCGCCTTTAATGGAACACACCGTCTGAAGCCCGCGCGGAACGCCACTGGGGACATCGTCTGGGTACATAAACAAGTGTCCACCTTTGAAACAGGGCTGACCAACGGGAAACAGCACGGGGTCGTTACAAATGCTGAAAATCGTGATAGATATTAGTATTTAATTGGCTGTCCGGGTGGCGCCGTATCCATGGCAAAGGTGCCGACGTTTCGTTCACCATTCTTGCGACCTTCCTCAGGGATAAGAGGAAGGTCGCAGAATGGCGACCGAAACGTCGCCACCTTTGCCATGGACGCGGCGTCACCCGGACAGCCAATTAAATACTGACTCGGGCCGAGGAAGCGTACGCTCTCACGTGATAGATATTATTCATTTTCCTTCATTTTCGTTGATTATGTAAGTTATATCGTCTTGTCAGCTCAATATTTGTACTAAAAGTTTTCAGTACAGTCGATATAACAAGCAAGGAGAGTAATGGTAACAACAATGCAATTAATAGTATCAACATAAACAATAATTATGCCATGTTATTACTTACCCAATTTTGGTCTGTAAAGTAATTGATTCCTCATTTTTCGCGAAAGTTATGTCATACATATTTCTTTAGTTTTATGTACCTGGTATTGCCCATCGCATATATTTATGTAAAAGTAGATTGAATGTATTTTTAAATCTTGCTAATTTAGAAATTCTGAAATTCTTAGTTCGCAAATGTTATTCAAGCAGGAATATATTTTAAAAACCTAGTGAGTAATGTAAGGTCATATTTAATGATTGTTAATGCATTGTATTTATACTTCAATGATCTAAACGAAATTATAAAAGCAAAATATTAACATGAAATGTTGATCGAATCAAATCGTCTGTGGGTAACCACATTTATAATAATAATCGAAAAAGATGTATAAGAAGGTTCTGGAAGATCTCTCGCAGAACAATTCTAACGGTCGCACATGGCTACGAGGGCACCATTTGGACATCACTGCTGTTGAGTTTCTTTGCCTCTCTCCTCGTGTGTTAAGTCAAACGCTAATGTTAGTTGAGAAGTTAGATATTTAAATCGAGCCATTAGCTTTCCTGCGAGTGAAGTAGGGTGCGTGTTATATTCGCTAAAAGGTTTCGCGCAAGTTCCTTAATGTTCAGCGCGAACCTGCGACAGTATGTTTAAAGTCTTAATGAGGAGTCTCGAGCGGTGCGAGAGAAAGTCGTTACCCAAAGTTCTGTTGTTGATAGATCGCGGAAAACTGGTTTAGTTGGTTTCTAACGCACGTTAAATATACATAAACGCTAATTGCACGCAAACGAATTTTGTTGCAAAGTGGTAATGTAAGAAACATAGGTTCTAGGGAGTACAAGTCGGGTGCAACATTAAAAATGAGAACCATTCTCATTAATAAAACGATTTTTTAATATCATTTAAGTTACGACGAATTCAGCCGCTGCCTGAAGGAGGGTTCTGGCGGGCGACTGCTCTGAGTTTTCGTGGTTTCTCCGATCCACACCAGGCGACTGCCCGAGCAGTACCCTCACAAACGGGTCACGGACGGCGCGCGATCTTTCCTTCCTCTTTCTTGTCCTATCCTCACCCCTTACTTACACTTACATTGTGCTACCACACACGCCGGGAGACCAGTCGGGAACTTGGAGCTTGTCCCGGCTGGGGCGGTGCCTCGCTGGTGGGAGATACGTGTGAAGGAGAACCCCGCAAGCCGACGGGGTGGTCGTCACCGAATCGAGCCAACCACTGGGATAAGATCAGCGCAATCTCCTGCGATAAAACATGCGCTACACTTACGGGATTAATGACCTTAGAAGTTGATGCGACCGGAATGACGAATCAATCTATAAATAAATAAATCCATTAATACCCCATAATCAAATCCATAATCTGAGGTGGCGGTGGTGTAACGATTAGCGTATCGGAATGTTACACCCAAGTTCGCGGGTGCACACCCGATCGAAGCTGTGGATTTTAAAGGGCGAAAAAATCCTTCGTACGCCTTCCTTCGGAGGGGAAGTAAAGCCAGCTGTCCCATGTTAGTAGATTTACTGCATGTAAAAGATCCTCAAGCCTAAATGACGCCTCTGAGCTAAATTCAAATCGCCTGTTTCTCGCCCAAGAAATACCTCCTTTCTCTGCTAGTTGCTGAATGGAGCGTAGCGAAATTTACGTGGTCAGACGGAAGAGCAGGCCTAATGGCTTGAGTCTCGCCGCGTGAAATAAGGCAATTCAATTCAGTTAATGTGACTTAAGATAAGCAAACACTAATAATGCGGCAGTTGAGATTTAATGAACATCTTTCACTCAAAATAACAAGCATACAATAGTCATATCGATTTCATGCATTTAGTTGTTTTTTTCTGAATGTTAAATAATTTACAAATTTTAGAATTTATTTTTCTTAGCACAAAAAATGATTACTCGAAACTAGGAAAGATTAACTACTGTAGTGGGACGATATTTCAAAAATATTCTTTATGCACTGGAAAAAACGAAAGTGAAGGATCACGTTACACTCGTAGAGACTTAAACCAAAACCATCTACAACGACAAATGACACATAGACCACTTGAGAATGCATAGATGCTCGCTTGAACAAATTTACAATAACCTGGATTTTTGCCAAAATGTTTCATAGACCAATTTAGTTACAAACCAGCCATTTGTTATTATTTATGCTTTCGCATACTTTAAATTTTGCGCCAAGCCTATGCTCCACGACAATACCCTCTCCTCGGGACTAATTAACAAGCGAGAATATACTAACCCGAGCTAATATACTATTCTAACCCGTTGGAACTAATCGAATCTAGTAAGCTCGGGTATTCATGATTTGCCCGCGTCCGAGATATTTTTTTTTCCAAATCGCACGGAATAAACGTGAAAGGTCAGATGCAAAGAGCTTAGAAAGTAGATGCCTGTTTTGCCTCTCCACTTCTCGAGGACAGCATCAAGTAGACTAGCTGTGACATTATGTGAATTAATTCCATGACTCCGAAATTTCCTAGAAACGGCAATGCTTCCTGCAAGACCGTTTGTTGTAATGTTATGACGCGAATCGTTGCGAGCGAATGCGGTTGAAATAGTTTCTCTCGGTGGCAAGCGGTTTTGTCACCCGTTCGCGCTTATAAACCTAGCGTGAGTTTCCAATGTCCAAAAAAAGGAAGATGAATTTTCTTTGCTATCTACAGTCGTGTCGCCAAGACGGCATAGACTCCTGTCAGAAGCTTCGCGCGAAATCATATCATATCTAATAAATAAACAACGGCGGGTAATATCTTAGCTTATTCTTAACCCCTTTAGCGATTTAGTCGTTATTTTAATAATTTCATGTGCTGACAATAGTTTTATTGTATTTTAGAAGCCAAATTCGGCGTGCTTCATTTTAGGCGAGGTTAGCTTACTCAATACGCCTGTCGTATTGACCGTCATTATGTTTTCATCAATGTTTCCCAAAAATTCAAAACAAGCTATTTATCAATATTAAAAACCCTCTAAATTGGGCAAAATATATGATATTAACCTACGTTTTGTCATTCAAAAATAAAAAATTGATAATGAGCATGTGAGAATAATAGCAGGAATGTGAAGGTAAGTACGAAGGCTGTTTTTTTCCCAACCACCGTTCGTGCCTGCAAACAATCACTCGAGTGGAGGGAGGCGGGGATGCGCAGAAGGCAACTGCGCATGTTCCCCACTATAATTTCTGCCACTAGCAAGGCCATTACGCCATTTTCAGCCGAATTGCAGACACACAAACATGGCCGCTACAATTGATGCTCCCGCCAAGAGCGAGTTGCGCAGTGTAATTCGATTTCTTCAAGGGGAAGGAAATAGTGCAGCTGAAATTCATGGAAAGATTAGCCGAGTATACGGTGATAACTTTACGGTGGATGGTGTTGTGCGTGAATGGTGTAGGAAGTTTAAAGAAGGTCGAACCGATATTCACGATGAAGGGGACAAGGACGCAAGTCTGTCGCATCAGAAGACATTGTTCAACGAATTGACAAAATGGTTCGCGAAAAAGGGAGATTTACTGTCAGTGAGTTGATTGTAGGATTTCCTGAAGTTTCGAGATCAACTGTGTACACAATGATCACAGAACACCAACACACATATATTGTGCACTAGATGGGTTCCAAAGATGTTGTCTTATGACCATAAAGTTCGCCGAATGGGCTCAGCGCTGACATTTCTCACCCATTATGAGATTGAGGTGGATATTTTAAAAAACCTATTGTGACTGGATATGAGACCTAGATTCAATATTGCACCCCCGAAACAAAACAACATTCACAAAAATAGATGCACTCACACTCACCAAACAAACCGAAAAAGTTCAAACAAACATTCAACAACAGAAAAGTAATGGCTGCCGAGTTTGGGGACCAAAAGGAAGTGTTGCTTATTGAATTCGTGGAACCGGTGTCTACAATCAATGCAGCTGTTTATTGACAAAATTTACAATAATTACGGAGAGCCGTTCAAAAAGGAAAGAAGAGGCATGCTGACTTCTGGAGTTTTCTGATTCATGACAATGCCCGCCCTCACAGTTCTGCTGTCACCCAACGACGTCTAGAGGAATTTCGATAGGAAGATTTCGAACATCGGGCGGATAGTTACGATTTAGCACCAAGCGATTTCCATCTCCTTCTTGAACTGAAAAAAGTGGCTAGGAGGGCAGAGCTTCCAGGGTACAGAGGATATTCAAAACATTGTCAAGGATCATCTCAACTCACTGGTGGCAACATTCTACGCAGAGGGGATTGGAAAGCTCGTTAACAGATATGACAAATGCTTGAATCTTCACAGTAATTATGTAGAAAAGAAGCCATATTTGTACACAACATTTGGTAATACATTCATTTTTCTATTTACATTTGTCTTATTTTTATGAGCTATGGAAAGTTGAAAAAAAGAACTCGTATATAAGAAATTTTCATTTGAATTAGTTCCGAACAATAAAATGACTAATTCAGTAAATACGCACGGAGTATTACATTCTGAAAATTAGATTACTACCAAACAAAATCAAAGCTTCGCTAAATTTATGTTAAAGAAGTAATATCGACAAATTAAAAAATAAACATACCTCTCACTTAGTTTTTAGAAAAACAAATATCACACAGAACTTCAAATTTATATAATTTTATTTTGTGTACAAAAATTAACGAGGAATACAATGAAATGCACTTTTTCTATTTCATCTTCAGCTATTTCCACGTCCCAGACTCATACTGTTTATATTTGAATCAAGCAAATTATTCATCTACGTTGATGAAGTTTCTGGGAAAAGCGTGTTATTTTGCAAACTTTTGTAACTCGATAACAACAAAACTCATGAAAATAACTTCTTCAATTAGCAAGTCACTCCATGCAGAAACGTTAACTGACGTAACTTTAACAACGAGGCTATTCATAATTGCTGCAAACACGACTTAAACCAAAGCGCTTCGCTGTTCCGGCGAATCGTTGCAGCCCTTTCTGTTTCGCAAAAGCTGTGCGTACTTTCCTAAAAACGCCGAGTGTAATTGTAGGGTAAGTAATGATTCCCTTTGAAGTCCAGCGGCATAATATACCTCCAAACCTTTGTCCTTTGAGCCGGTCCGGGTGGCCGAGATCGCTAAGGCAGTAGTGCCGTAGCGATCTCGGACCGAAGGGTCGCGGGTTCGAGTCCCGCCTCGGGCATGGTTGTATTGTGTTCGTCCTTTCACCTCCTATCATCATCATATATCATATCATCCCCACGTGGGTTGGCGTCAGGAAGGGCATCCGGCCGTAAAAACTTTCGCCAAAACCAGAAAAACAGCGACCCCTTAAAGGGAAAAAGCTGAAGAAGAAAAAAAAAAAAAAAACCTTTGTCCTTTGAATTCACAGCAATACATTGTCTTCTATAACATCCGTAATTAATTTTCGCGGTTTTAATGATAAAAATAACAATAGATATACTAAGAAATTATTGAAACTAAGCTCAATTTGGGTTTGGTACACATTTTAAAGGATGATGTGAAATACCGTGATAAGATGGATAATTCTTTACTACTGAATAATATTGAAGTATTTTCAGATTACCTTTTCACTTCTTGTAGTCAGAATCAAATATTATTGTACTTATATTTGTACTACAGGGCTTGGAACCACCTATCTTCTTATGTCATGGGTGCTACTGTTTGGAGAACAGATTACAAGCGATTCGGTAGCAGACTTTTCCTTGAAATCTTTGGTACCTTTGTACCATTCGTTAGCACTTTTCATACAAATCACGAAATTAATTTCCCCTCCTCTACAATTTCAATTTCATAATCAAGTTAAGTATAGTTCTGAAATACACAGCTATCCCTTTTTGGAAGTATTTATTGGAAATTCCTACGGTTGCAGCTACCTCACCGGAATTTCGTGAACTAAACTCAAAAATCTGTTGGATAACTTGGACGTTCTGTCAAAGATTGGATTTGAAAACAAATACAGAATGCGTTTCCGAGAAATGAAAATGCGTTTCCGAAACTACACGTTTTGAATTGTATAATTAATAAATTCTGATATCTTTCTGTTTCCTAGCGTTTTATCATTCCACAGGAATCTAGTAAAAATCATTTTAAAAAATACTGGAATTTCAATGTTTCTTTCATGAAAGAGGCTTTATATAAATGGGAGGAGAGTTCTTTTCAGTCCTCAAGGCTCATCCCGAGCCGTGAGAGAATTTCTCAGGACAAACAGAGGCTAAGGGAAGGAACAACGCGGGCCAGTGTGTTCCATTTTCTTAACTCCAGCTGCGGCGTCAGAGGAGGCGAGATCTTGTAAATACATCAGGAACGTGTGTTGTGACGGAACCGGGTCTCCGCTGGGTCGCATAGGCGCGAGGGCGGACACACGCGGCGTGGCGGTGGAAAGTGACACAACAGCCGTTTGGGCAGTCAACTTTCTTTAAATTGGTTTGAAGGTCCTTTCATTTTTTTAGGATTTGATTTGGATTCGTTTGAATTTCAAAATTCAATCTCATTGAATAATTTATAATAATTCTTTCAAAACAACAGTCAACTTTCCGTGAACTGAACGAAATGAAACTATTTCCGATCAAGTGGGAGGATAGAATGTTTCAATAAGGTGACCATCTTTTGAACGGTTTTACGCTGAATGTTTTTGCTGCCGTTACTACATACTAGCTGGGTTAACTTCATTATAATTTTATTTTTACACGAAATTGATATATATATATATATATATATATATATATATATATATATATATATATATATATAGCCGGAGGGTTAAGAGAAAAAAATTACGTTAAATTTTGAGAGAAAATATCAGTGAATGAGTGTAGCATCTATTGTCAAGAAAGATGACATAAAAATGTATTCATATTTGTAATCGCAATATCACTTGCGGTTTAGCTTATTGGTCAGTGTGCTCGCTTTCCTCGACGCTGCTCTAGGTTCGATTCCCGGTCGGTCAAGATTATAGTTTGCGTTTTCCTTGCAATGTCCCAGTACAGTTGCTGTGTGACGATGAGAAAACTGAACATCTCAGATTGAGAAGACCAGAATACGGCGTGGGGATCTTTTCGTGCTAAGCACACCCATGGCCGCGAGGCCGGGACGCTCCTGATAGGAACTGGCCCGTTCGCGCAAAGTACACGCAGTAATCGCAATGCGAGCGCTTTATTTCACTTTATAATATTTTATTAATACAAATTAAAAATTCCAGTCACACTTATTGTTGAAATGCCATCCATTTTCTCTGTTTGTCTATTGAACATTCTCTCTGAATTCAAAATATATCTCTAAGATCGACAAAACATTAAAAATCCTTATTCAATTCTGCATTTCATTGTGCAGCGGGCTGCTCTCTCAGAATTCATTTTCTTTCCTTGCGTTCGTTAATGAATGCACAAAGCTTCGCTCCAACATCGCAATTATGAGGGTATCATTTATTACACGAAAGTGAGGTAGGGGACTCTGAGTTTCAAGGGGACCACGAGGCGACGCGGCTGACAGCTGACGACGTCGTGCGTGACGAGGAAGCTGCCGGGAGGCCTTGTTGACGAGGCGTCGCTAATTGGTAATCCGTTGCTTTGTGCGAAGACCGACGGAGCCCTTACGTCGCCCGGCACAAACTCTTCCTGGTTGAACTGAGGTGGAAAGCAGTGAAACGAAATTGCACGCACAACAGAATTTCGACGCGTTTTCTTTATTTTATGCAATAACGAACAGAAAATATATCTACTTCGTAAAAACTTACTAGACAATAGTGATACCACCAGACGACTTAAACGATATCATACTTTAGACCTGACATATCGACTATAAATTGTTATATTATTTTCTGTTTTATTATTATACATGCTTATCATCGTATAATTTTAGTATGTTAGTTTAGTTTAGTTATCAAATATGTTTAGAGTGTGTTAATCTGAAAAAATGAAATATTGGGACTACGATCAATGGACCTTACTCCTATCATGTTATTAAAATTATATGCAATTTTGCCAAATGTTTATACCCAAACAAATGGGAAAATAAAATATTATAAAGAAAACTTCGTAAAAACTCACTATGTTTGCTTTGCATTGCAAACAGTAACCTCATATTCACATTGTTGTCACAAGACGACACAATAAATGCATTCTATAGAACGATAGCAACTCGCTAACAAAACGAAGTAGTGAACATATGATTATAAGTTTTCATTCTATTGACTACTTTAGCACATAAGTAACATTAAGTGTTTATACTTTAAAAACGAGTGAGTGATCACACATCTAGGAAACAAAACCTTTCATTTAAATTTAAAAAAATCACAAATTTTGTTTCAATATAAACCTCAAAGGACCTTTTTAAACGAAAATACTTAACTCTTTTAATATATATATATATATATATATATATATATATATATATATATATATATATATATATATATATATATATTGAAGCTTAGACATTAGGAAGTTTGCACGCCCTGAAATGTTAAAGCACTATCGATCTTCTGCGGATGCGCAGTTCAAGTTTCGCACCACTTCAGTGTATCTGCGCATGCGTAGAAGATCGATAGTGCTGCCCACTACGGCGTGCACAAACTCCTTATTTATGTGATTATCGTAAAAAGGTCGGCCGGCCGCGACAACGCAGTGACCTGAGAATTGTCGAAATACGTTGACCCAGAGGTTGCGGGTTCGATTGCCGCGTAAACCATGGGTGTTTTCGCCTAATGGCTCAATCATAACCAGTATTTATTATCATCATCATTATCATTTTCTTTTCATGACTAACCTACCATCCTTCATTCACGAAGAAGGAGGAACACGAAGGCAATCCAGCACTGA
Organism: Gryllus longicercus; assembly: GCA_038098605.1. Classification (NCBI taxonomy): domain Eukaryota; kingdom Metazoa; phylum Arthropoda; class Insecta; order Orthoptera; family Gryllidae; genus Gryllus; species Gryllus longicercus. The sequence goes on along the minus strand of JAZDUA010000448.1, from coordinate 491,820 downwards.
AATCTCACTCTTAGGAAAGGAGACGATATAGGTGCGTAATCTTTTTTCTAATCCAAATGAGTATGGTTCTCATCCCATCTCGAACGTATCACATGAAGAGTTAGCAAATGATCTTTCGATCCTACAAGTGAATAACCTGACGTGCAAGGAGCTTCTTTTCCCCACCTCTGAAAATGTTACGCTGCACCTTCTTTGCGCAGCTGTTGCGCAGGCAATCGCGTGCTGCTTCTGGTGAAAGGAAATGCGTTTGCGCGCAGCGGGGAAACTAGAGATGGTCATAATTGACCAATCATAGAATATGTGTAGTACACACATTAATACACGCACATACACGAAAGAAAATTAGTTGTATTAAAACATATCACACATTAATACACGAAAGAAAATTAGTTATATTAAAACATATCACACATTTTCTCTCCTTATTTGTTATGTTTACGTAAAATGATACTAATTCTATGGAACTTATGAACAAGTATTTGAGGCACCAAGAGATTAAGGGCGATACGAGACAATTTTCCTGGTCTGAGAACATGAACATCAAAGTTTATGAGTGATATTTACATTCTGGATACCCTCAAGTGTATTCTATTTCAACCCCGGTCATCTTTTTACTTACAATCGTTGACCACAACGTTTTTCTGAGATTTCAGTACACGTTTCTGCATTTACTCAGTTTTCACAAGTGCAGTTTCCTTCCCAATGCAAAATAATGTGAAATTATTTCCTCAGCTTTCAATATTCCCGCAAAATCTCTCTTCAAATTCGCAAACTCTATACAATGTGAACAAAATTTTTCTATATTAACTTGATGGTTTAATTTTCGTCTTGTAGCATTGATACCTGAGTAGATAAGATTCTGTGTTTCATGAAAATTCACATTTTATGTGAATAAATGTGTCATCTTAATTTTTCATGTCTCTAATAGTTTAATGAACATGCAGCAATCAGAATTTTATACAAGAGAAGATGTTATTTTCATGAACATTTTTGACAAAACATGGAATCATGTTTTGCGAATAAAATGTTTGGACGTTTTTGGAAATGCCATTTTTATGCAATTACCAATTTGCGATTTCGAAAAGATGTCGAGAAGCGTAATAAAACGTCGTTTAAAATTTCTGTATCCACAAATGCACTAAATAATGATATACATGACAGGCAAATATAATGGTACTAGAGTTTTGAGAAAAATATGAGTATAACAAGTGAAAATTCAAAAGTTTTGATATTAGTCATACCTTTATCTTTATATTTCGCTTCATCTGTTCAAAACATTCTAAGAAATAAATTGTAGACGTTTTTGAGAAAATGTGTTTATTTGTTTAATATTGAAGCAATTTTCTTCAAGGTATACGACCCTGATATTTTGAAATTATATTTTACAACTATGTAGAGTCGCTTGCGTCAAGAACAAATAAAGATTCACGAAATGTTGCAAAAAACATCGTTTCTATGTTTGAAAACTCAAAAGTTTTCATGAGAACTGACGTTTTATTTTGAAGGTACACTTCGCTTTCTTTGATCAAGAAATCTAAAGAATTCTGCTGATGTGGAAAAGATTGTCCGAGTGTGTGCTTAAATGCGTGCATGTATTTGTAAAGCTGAAGGAGTCAGGGAATGTTGGACAAATTCTCCGAAGCAGCGGCGATCAGGGCAGGTGGAGTCCCTATTTATAGAGAGTAGAGCAACATGAGCCGCTCTTGCCATTCCTCTTGCCAGAAAGGCCAACCAGGCAGCACACAGGTGTTGAGGAGAAATGATAACAACTGAAGGCATTTGGTGCAGATTAAAATTAGTTTTGAGTAGATTGCTGATTCTTAACGCACAGAATATTGCAGTTTACATGGTGTGAAGTCCCCTGTCAACACGATATAAATTTCCGACAGCCTGTCAACACGATATAAATCGGCGGCGCCGCGAAACACGCTCGCAATGTAGAGTCTGGGTGGTAGGTGTGCATTGTTTTGCTCAATGCTAGGTCTTTTGAAGGCCCAGGGGGTTCCTGAACATTACTATATACATTACTTTTTACAATCTTTTAATGACGCCGTATCCAAGAATTTCGTTTTCCTTATATTACCACCTCAGTTACACAATTTTCGCCTCCATAACAAACCGTGAAATAATTATATTTATTAATTTATTTTCTAAATCAGGTTTTTCTCACGAACTGAAATATAGTCCAGCCTTTTCTAAGCATCATTGATCAATTTGGTACGTCTTGAACGTATTTGAATGTATAATGTCTGTTTAGGGAGACAGAGAACTCGGTTTGAAACACATTTGAAAATAAATTAAACGTGATATAAAAATCGGTAAAAGTATGCTCTATCCCATGCAATGTTACGATGGTCAATAAACATTTGACTATTCATCTGAAAATACACACAACATTTGTTTCGATGAGAAATCAAAATATCCGAACTGAAAATTCTTCTGAGTTGAAGATGTATTTGGAAGTTATTAGTGATAAAATGTAAAAAGAATGAAAATAATCTTAATAGGTAACAATAAAAGTATATTCTCGTTGATATCATTCTTACTTTACGAGAAGAGACAAACTTATTTAGAGACTTACAAAGAGACAAGACATCAAATTATTCAATCGATCCGAATATGACGCACTTTCTAGGATTTCGCTTACATCGGAGGTTTTGTTGGTATGTAGTACAATCAATTATTACTGACCAGAAACCATGTAGGGTCAATCGGGGCCATTATGAAGCAGAAAAGCAAACGTTTCAGTTTATCTTCCATACCATTTGTAGAAAACACTGAATATGTCTTTTGGTACTAAAGACGTGTAGAAAGTAAAAAATAACTGAAGACCAACCAGAACTCCTTAAAAATTATTTTTTTTAAGTTTTTCAAAATATTTTGCTGGGTTGAAAGACTATTAGATTTCGAGTTCTTATTATATGGTCATTAATAATAGAATATATTTCCTATTACTTACTTTTTTTGATAATTTTGGATATCAATAAGTAGCAGTTCTTAAGGTGTATCACATTAGCCCCAATTTTTTGCTGTATCATATTAACAGAGACTGACCTATGTTTGTTTTTAATTATTTCCATATTAATTAAAAAAATTTTAAATATTAAATAAAAATATCTCTTTTCAAAGATACTCTTTCATATGTCTTCGATCCTGGTGAATAAGCTGATAGTCATAAACACTTAATTTTACATGTGAGGATGAAACAACTTTCAACTGAAGTAAATCAGGTGTTTATGATAATTAAACGAAAGTGATATTCAAACGAAACTATTCGTGTGTATGTTTTGTTTAAATATCAGTAATTCTTGATTTACTGCATTAGTTTAAATTTTTTTTTTTTAAATTTAAGGTCGCATCAACGTCTAGGCCATTAGCGACCACTATTGGTTGTAACGGTATGGTAATTGTGAGGATGACACGATATGATGATAGGGCGTGAAAGGACGAACACAATACAACCATGCCCGAGGCGGGACTCGAAACCGCGATCCATCGGTCCGAGATGGCTACGGCACTACTGCCTTAGCGATCTCGGCCATCCGGACCGGCAAAGTTGTTTTTTTGCTTTCCTGTAAAATTAAGCTTTTTGTCTTATCGGCTTATTCAGCGGGGTCGACGATTTATTCTGGCGGAAATGTCGAGGGCCAACAGCAACGACGTCATCCAATGCACGTGCAGTGATAATCAGCGACGAAGGCGAAGACGGCGGCGGAGGCAACGCGTGCATCGCCGTGACGTGACGTGACGCCTCGCGTGCGCATTCGCGCGTTGGGCAACGCCTCGGCGCTTTCTCCGCCGGCCACGCGATGGGCGCTCGCTGCTCGGCCCCTCGGCCGCTCCGTCCGCGCAGACTGACGCCCGTGCGATGCGACCAGCGCCGTGGCCTCCGAGCACGAGTACGCAACACATTGAATTGAATTAATGCCTTATTTTACGTGGCATTTGGCGAGACTCAGGCCATCAGGCCCGCTGTTCCGTCTGACCACGTAAATTTCGCTACGCTCCTTTCACCAACTAGGAGAGAAAGGAGGTATTTCTTGGGCGAGAAACAGGCGATTTGAATTTAGCTCAGAGGCGTCATTTAGGGTTGAGGATCTTTTACATGCAAGTAAATCTACTAACATGGGACAGACGGCTTTACTTGCCCTCCGAAGACTTTGTTGCGTACGAAGGATTTTCTCGCCCTTAAAAATCCACGGCTTCGATCGGTTTTGAACCCGCCAACTTGGGTACGCTAACCGTTACACCATCGCCGCCGCATTGGGTGCTCTCCCCCCAAAAATAATGATATTAAGATTTGATTGATTGATGCTTTCGGACACGTCAACTACAATAGTCAATAGAAGGATCTCGGCTATCCGGGTGACGCCGTGTGAAGGGCATTGATACCGACATTTCGACCATCCTATCGTGGTCTTCTTCAGGGCTGGAGTGCCAACTGAAGGCACTCCAGTGCACTCCCCCAAAAAGTACTGATATTAGAATTTGATTGATTGATGTTTTCGGACACGTCCGCTACTATAGTAGAAGGATCTCGTCTGTCCGACGTCGCGTTGAGGGAATTGATACCAACATTTCGTCCATCCTGTCTTCAAGGCTTGAATGACAACTGGAGACCCTCCAGCCCTGAAGAAGACCACGATAGGATGGACAAAATTTTGGCTAACTGCCCTCCAAGAAGCAGCACCCGCACAGCCTTGACACAACACTGGCCGCGGAAGCCTACGATTGTACTGTGGTCCTTACACGTAGTTCCGTTAGTGAATGTAATTTCGTGCGTGATGGTGTTTCTCTCTCACTAGATGGTGAGATCCGGCGCCGATATAAACACTGGCGTGTGGGGATTTCCACCTCCAGGTATCTACCTCAGTGGGGCACTCTCCCAGCCGAGACAATCTCCAAGCTCCCGTCTGGTCTCTCGACATTTATGTGTGAGTAAGAAGAGAGAGAGAGAGAGAGAAAGGGACAGAGCGAGAGAGCGAGGGAGCGAGGGCGAGAGAGAGAATAGAACAAAGAGGAAGACAAGATCGCGCACGGTCCGTGGCCCGTTTGTTAGGGTATTGCTTCGGCATTCCCCGGGTGTTGATCGAAGAAACCACGGAAAACTACCGATCTGAACAGCCAAACGTCAGAATTCTCCTCCAGGGAGCCGCTTAATTTGGCCTAGATATCTATACGAATGTGACGAAAATGCGCTACAGTTAGGGTTTAAACTCTAGGACCATCCAGTCCTAGAGAAGTGTTTGGATAAAAGTCTTTATACTCCTCCACTCGCATCACAATTTATTTATACAAGAATTACTGCAAAATAAATCTGTTACTGTATTATGAACGTCGTCGCGGTGGAAAGACAAGAAGAAAATCTACTGTATAAATGTAAAAATATTTTAAATGAAGCAGAAAAAACACATAAGTGTTGATCTTAAATAATGAATTATTCCATTTTTATGATCATAATATGACAATATCAACGTAATTAACAAAGTAGGCGTACTTGCAAATGACGTTACGTAAGAGAAAGTTATCACGTACCTATTTTAAAAATTGCCACAGATATTCCATACGCAAAGAGTTAGCTCTCAGATAGTTCTGTTTTCGTATTTGCGAAAGCCGGAACAACTTCCAGAGTTTACGAGAGCGGTTCACATTGTAATTGCGTTCGTGTTTATTGACATCGTTTCGCAGGCGCATAAAACGGGCGGCGGGGGCGCGGGGCGTTAAGCACAAAGGAGGTGCGAAGCACGAGGCGGCCCCAACCTTAAAGTCGGAGCTCTCCTTGCCGCGCGCCCCAACGCGAGAAAGTCCGCAAACCGCCGGCCGCCGAGTGCGGCCGTAAAATCGGCAGTCATGAAAGCGAGGCCTTGGCATTAGGCGGGGAAACAAACCACTGCGGCCCCTGACGCCGCGCAGACCCCGGCAGAGATATGCATAACCATGCGGCGCGGCGCTTCAACTCTTTGGGCTATTTGAATGTAGATGTGTTATAAATATATTTAATAAAATTCAGTATAATTACCTATGTCTTCTTTGTAATTAAGTATTATTATTGTTGTTGTTATTATTATTATTAATGTTATTATTATCATTTATATTATTATTATAAATGTCATTATCATTATTGTCATTATTATTATTATTATTATTATTATTATTATTATTATTATGTGCAGTGCAGTGGCGTGAAGTGCAGTGACGTTGTGCAGCTGAGAGAAACGAGTGAGTAAGAAAGACATTACAGAAAGAATACAAGTTAGTGTATTCTGCAGCCAAGTTCTCACATTTAATTGCAGAATTATGAATAAATCTAATCTAATCTAATTGGTGACTGGGTCCACGGAGAGCGTCCGACTGGTTAAAGTGGTACGATTACCACAGAAGCGGATTTTATTATGAATAAATAGTAATTGTCACCACCCTGCCACCTTTTGGCACGCATTTACGCTCGGAAATATGAGCAGTATCCTAACAAACGAGCCACGGACCGTGCGCGATCACACCTTTCTCTTCCTTGTCTTTTCCTTAGCCCTTACTTACACACACTTGTTCATTACACTGTGGTTCAGCAGAATTTAGTAAAGAGTGTTCAGCTGCAATTTTGCTACTTGTTTGTCATGCCATGTAGGCAGAGATTCGAAGATAATAATCTATTTTATGCGTTGCCATCAGTGACCTATAGCACACTACGTATTCCAAGTTTATGAAACAATATCCAACAAACATTTTGTTCCAGAAATTGAAGTGAAAATTTATTATACTGAGCAAATTGCGATACTGATTATTGTTTTCACGTGAGCGAAATTCAGTGATGGGGCATGCTCAGCCTACAAATCATATCGACAGATAATTAAAAATTAATATTTTGAAAACACAATATTTTGAATGAAGAAATAATCAAATAAGCATCATGAACAACTTTATTTTGTCCGTTTCTGATAAAATGACAATATCTTCATGTGTTGACAATAACTAGGAATATTTTCTCCATTAATCTAGCAAACGCTGGAGCGATCCCTTCCCAATACTGAAAGATTAGATCCTCTCACGGTTGGAGAAGTATCAAAGATGGATATCCAGCACCAATCAGGAGGACATTTAACGCGAGTTTGCGTTCATCTAGTCAGGAATGATAACTTCAGCCCAGGTACAACATTGTGCAGCGTTTTTTGCTTCATGATGAATGATTGTTCTTGTTACTTTCAATCTTCATTTCCTTCCAAACGGAAGAAGAATTAAACACCAAAAATATATGAATATTTAGATATATTATTAATATATAAAATAAATTATTAAATATATATTAATATATTGTAACGAATATTGCATCACCTGCCGAAGTCGCTGCGCGTGGATTGCGTCACCTGCCGCCGCCATTCCCCTTCCCCCGAACTAGACGGTTCCGGACAATCCGCGAGCCGCGGAGAAACGCCGTGAAAGAGCCAGGTGCCTCGAGACAAGCGCCGGGCAGGTATAAATGCGCCGGCCGCGGCGGCCGCGAGTTAGTTAACAGTTTTAGCAGGAGTTAGTTTAGTGAGAAAGAGTTACAGAAGTCAGTCAGTAGTGAGCAGTAAGACGTCAGTCCGTCAGTGTGTCCGAAGTGGAAGCTGTGCTGGGAAGTGTGCATTGCGGTGAAGAGTGGTTGCGGTGCAGTGGTTGAACAGCAGTCAGCAGTCTGAAGTCTGCAGTGGAAGCTGAGCTGTGAAGGGTGCATCGCGGTAAGCAGTGGTGCAGTGGGGAAACAGCAGTCAGCAGTTTGAAGTCTGCAGTGGAAGCTGAGCTGTGAAGTGGGCATCGCGGTAAACAGCAGTGCAGTGGACCCTGGTGTGCGCAGTGAAGTGTGGTCTGCGCAAGGAATTGTGGTCTGCGCAGGGGAATTGTGGTCTGTGCAGGGAATTGGGGACAAGTGCAGTGGACATTGGACAGTGCATGGACTGACTGATACTGTAGAAGAAGAGAACTGTTTAAATAAATAGTGTGTAAGAAGTGGACTGTGTAAATAAATCAAGAGAACGGAGTCGTGTGTAACAGTGTAAATAATTAAGTGTAATATATCTGTAAATAGACCAAGTAGTTTTTAGTGTAAGTAAATTTTAGTGTGTATAATTATTCACGAATAAACCTTCTTTGTTTAAAATATTTCGTTGGTTTTAATTCACCACCAGGAAAAACGTTACAATTGGTGTCAGGTGTGTGGGGTTGGTGTGTGTTTAAATCAGTATAACGTGTGGTGAATTAAAACCTTAATGAAAATGGTTTTCACAAAATCCTTACGGGAACTGAAAGTAACCGAGTTGAAGATTGAGTTAGAAGACAGGGATCTGGAGACCACCGGAACGAAAGCAATATTACAAGAACGTCTTGCTAACGCGTTGAAGGCAGCAGGAGAGGATCCAGAGAGTTTTCGCTTCGAGATGTGTTACGGGGGTATCTGTGTCCGAGCATTCGTAACAGAATGGGGGAAAAAATGGAAGGAAGCTGACACAACGTCAGAAGAAAAACTGACAGAAAATTCCAGAATTTCGGAAGAAAAGGTGTCAGAAAACCTGGAACAACAGATAACGCCGAATAATACATTGGTTAGAGAAGAAATCGAGGAGATAATTTTAAAGAACGAAGAGAAGGTTGACAAAATTGAAGAGGAATTTCTGAAGAGCGAGGAAAAATTACTAAATCCACAAGAAGCGGCAGCGAAAGAAGAAGAAGCGGCAGCGAAAAAAGAAGAAGCGGCAGCGAAAGAAGAAGAAGCGGCAGCGAAAGAAGAAGAAGCGGCAGCGAAAGAAGAAGAAGCGGCAGCGAAAGAAGAAGAAGCGGCAGCAAAAGAAGAAGAAGCGGCAGCAAAAGAAGAAGAAGAAGCGGCAGCAAAAGAAGAAGAAGCGGCAGCAAAAGAAGAAGAAGAAGCAGCAAAAGAAGAAGAAGAAGAAGAAGCAAAAGAAGAAGAAGCAGCAGCAAAAGAAGAAGAAGAAGCAGGAAAAGAAGAAGAAGAAGAAGAAGCAAAAGAAGAAGAAGAAGAAGAAGCAGCAAAAGAAGAAGAAGCAGCAAAAGAAGAAGAAGCAGCAAAAGAAGAAGAAGAAGCAGCAAAAGAAGAAGAAGAAGCAGCAAAAGAAGAAGAAGAAGCAGCAAAAGAAGAAGAAGAAGCAGCAAAAGAAGAAGAAGCAGCAAAAGAAGAAGAAGCAGCAAAAGAAGAAGAAGCAGCAAAAGAAGAAGAAGAAGCAGCAAAAGAAGAAGAAGAAGCAGCAAAAGAAGAAGAAGAAGCAGCGAAAGAAGAAGCGGCAGCGAAAGAAGAAGCGGCAGCGAAAGAAGAAGCGGCAGCGAAAGAAGAAGCGGCAGCGAAAGAAGAAGCGGCAGCGAAAGAAGAAGCGGCAGCGAAAGAAGAAGCGGCAGCGAAAGAAGCAGCAGCAGCGAAAGAAGAAGCAGCAGCGAAAGAAGAAGCAGCAAAAAAAAATCAGAAGTAGAAAAAGAAGTTTTTAAACGAGTTGTAGAAAATAAAGATGGCTCTCAAAAGAGGAGAAATGATTTTGTCTACCGAATTGAAAGGTTCCAGTATGAAAACACGCGGGTCATCCATTCCAGTCGGCTGGCCCCGTGCGCGGGAGGTAATGAAAATGACGGAGAAGACACCACAGGAGCTTGTGAGTTGGGCATGAAAATGTTCACTTTTGACGAGTTTATGTCTCACCATGGCGGAAATGATATGGCGCGTTGTGGTGTGGCAATGGAGGTGCCACAGGATCTGTTCACGGTACTCCAGAAATATTCATTAGCGCATTGTGTTGCTCAGGATCTGGATATGACCAGAGGTGTTGCTGCTGTATTCAGAAGAAAATACAGGAAAATGGAAGAATTGGAGAACCGGCGACCGGATATTGGGAATGACCTTCTTCTCCGCGACGTGAGTAAAGATGTGCATTTTGTTATCACAAAAAGAAAGTCGCATCGCAAGGCCACCTTCAGAACCTTGGGAAAACTTTGCTTGAATTACGCCAACAATATCTGCATTATTTCACTAAACGCGATCCGGGACGGATCGCATCTAAGGAGGGGGCAATGTAACGAATATTGCATCACCTGCCGAAGTCGCTGCGCGTGGATTGCGTCACCTGCCGCCGCCATTCCCCTTCCCCCGAACTAGACGGTTCCGGACAATCCGCGAGCCGCGGAGAAACGCCGTGAAAGAGCCAGGTGCCTCGAGACAAGCGCCGGGCAGGTATAAATGCGCCGGCCGCGGCGGCCGCGAGTTAGTTAACAGTTTTAGCAGGAGTTAGTTTAGTGAGAAAGAGTTACAGAAGTCAGTCAGTAGTGAGCAGTAAGACGTCAGTCCGTCAGTGTGTCCGAAGTGGAAGCTGTGCTGGGAAGTGTGCATTGCGGTGAAGAGTGGTTGCGGTGCAGTGGTTGAACAGCAGTCAGCAGTCTGAAGTCTGCAGTGGAAGCTGAGCTGTGAAGGGTGCATCGCGGTAAGCAGTGGTGCAGTGGGGAAACAGCAGTCAGCAGTTTGAAGTCTGCAGTGGAAGCTGAGCTGTGAAGTGGGCATCGCGGTAAACAGCAGTGCAGTGGACCCTGGTGTGCGCAGTGAAGTGTGGTCTGCGCAAGGAATTGTGGTCTGCGCAGGGGAATTGTGGTCTGTGCAGGGAATTGGGGTCAAGTGCAGTGGACATTGGACAGTGCATGGACTGACTGATACTGTAGAAGAAGAGAACTGTTTAAATAAATAGTGTGTAAGAAGTGGACTGTGTAAATAAATCAAGAGAACGGAGTCGTGTGTAACAGTGTAAATAATTAAGTGTAATATATCTGTAAATAGACCAAGTAGTTTTTAGTGTAAGTAAATTTTAGTGTATAGTTGTTCCCGAATAAACGTAATTGTTGTAAATATTGTGTTGGATTTAATTCACCATGGAGAAACGTTACAATATTATTAAAAATTGATATAATAATATATTAATATATATACTATTTATTTTTAATATTATTTCATATATCAACGTATAAAACTGAAATAAAACGATAGAATTATCATCTATTGTCCTTCAATTAATACGTCTTTGTTTCTTCTTATCAATTTCTAACCATACATTACATTATAAAAAAATGGTAATAACTTTTCTCCTTCATTGTGATACAAGAGAGGTACGTTGTTTCTCTTCCGCCAGAAGGGCCAAATTATTTGAGTGAGTGTTACAGTTTTACTTCTATTTTATTTCAGAAGCAGTTGAGTTCAAACAATTGAGGAAGATTTTGTATTCCATTCACAAGTTCAGACTTCAAAATACATCGCTAAGGAGGAAGAATGTCCTCTTGTTTCTTCCCTCCGGAAAAAAAAGTGGATCGCGCCAGCGGTAATTTCCGGGTGGAAGAAACGGCGGCGTCGGCAGCGGAGCGTCGCCTTCGACTGGCAAGGAGCGTCGCCCCCTTCCCCCACTCACGGGCGGGCGTCGCCTCGCGTGACGCGATCCGGCAGCGCGGCTCCCCGCAGCTCCCGTTCCAGGCCCCGCCCGCCCCTGAAACCTCCCGACCCCCTCCAGGCCCGGCTCCTGCCCCTGAGCCCTCCCCAGCTGCTGCCATGGCCCCTACCACCCCACGTTGCTCCGACCCCGCTCCAGCCCCCTTTCCCTCCTTCACGCCATCCCTCAACCAAGACGAGCCTGTTCCAGGCCCCGCCTCCTCCCGGCCTCTTCCTGAGCCCTTCCAGACCCGGCTCCCGCCCCTGAGCCCTCCCCGCCTGCTGCCATGGCCCCTACCACTCCTGCCCAACCCAGCCTCCGCTCCAGTTCCCACTCCAGCACTCACTTCTTCCCACACTCCAGCCGCCTTTCACGCGCCCACACGCCCAGCCGATCATCCACTCCAACCCTCGCTCTAGCCCACACATCATTCCCTCGAACCAACCCGTGAGTCAATCCCTGTCACAGGTTCGGCCCTGCTCCAGCCTCCTCCCGACCCCCTGCAGGCCCGCCTCCCGCACCTGATCCCTCCCCATGGTTCCTACCCTCCACTCCAGCTTCCGTTCCAGTTCCCTCACCAGCACTCACTCCTTCTCACGCTCCAACCGTTGCTCCGACCCCGCTCTAGCCCCCTTTCCATCCTCCAATCCAGTCCTCGCTCCACCTCACACTTCATTCCTCGATCTATACCGCGTGCCAGTCACTGTTCCAGGCTCCTCTCGCCCCACTCCACCTCCTCTCGACCCATTCGACCCCCGGCTCCCGCCCCTGAGCCCCCTCCCCGGCTGCTGCCATAGCCCCTACCACCCTACTCCAGCCTCTGCGCCAGTTCCCTCTCCAGCACTCACTCCTTCCTCCGCTCCAGCCCTCGCTCCAGCCCACACTCCGTCCCCCTAGCCAATCCCTGCTCCAGGCCTCGCAGCGCCGCCCATTCCAGCCCTCCCTAGCGCCCGCTCCCTTCTCCGACTCAGAGAGAGGTGGCTCAGGGCATCAACTGATGTCCCAGCAGCGCCTCTGACCGGGAGATCCTGCGTCTGTGTCCCGACGCTGGCAGGATTATATATACTACCTACGTAGCTAGGTCGTTAGTCGCTGCTTGGAAGAGAATTCTAGTGGCCGGCTGCTCTGATCGGCAGTTTTTGGTGGTTTCTCCGATCAATACCAAGGGAATGCCGGAGCAGTACCCTTGTAATGCCTTTCGCTGCAGGTGTAGTGCTACTAGCAGCGATTGCAAGCAATTACGATTGCTTCCAGTACAGGATGCAAAAAAAGTTGGGTTCGCAGGGAAGCTAAATTCCCTGGAGGAGCGTGGTGGTGAGCGAGGTTTCAATTACAGAGACCAAGTCCGATGAAGTATGAAAGTTTAATCGAAGAAAAGTAGAGCTGCAGAGCAGCGTGAAGTGTACACAGCAAAATCTCTAGGCTGTCTCCCCGTTCTCAACGCTAGAGGATCCTTATATGGGAAACAGGGAGATTTACGAGGCCATTACGCCGCCCCCCGCCAGAACTCGGCATGCCCTGGACGCAATAAATCGACATAACTGTCAGAGGACTTTTGCCCTTTTGAAAACTCACAAGTTCCCAAACATCCCTGTTTCCACGCCTGGATCGTGTTAGCGTTGACAGCGGTTCGGGGAGCCTAATCACCCTTGACCGTAGGCAGGGCGCCTGCTCCAGACGCGACCCTAATTTAAACATGAAGGGTAATATTTCTTTCACGTACAGTTTGAAAGAAATATTCATTGCTCTTCTTAAGCAATGCGTACTTCACATGTACGTAAGTGCATTTACCATTACACCCTAACAAACGAGCCACTGACCACGCGTGTTGTTTTCCTCATCTTCCTTCTCCTATCCTCACCTCTTACTTACACACTCTTCCACTAAAATGCACTAACTACCACACATGCCGGAAGGCTGGTCGGGAGCTTACAGCTTGTCCCGACTAGGGCAGTGCTCCGCTGGTGGGAGATACTTCGTTGGGGAAAATCCCGCTAGCCGATGGTAGATCGGTGCCGAATCTCAATATCCAGCGAAGGGAAGATCACCGCCACGCTCGAATAACGAACATGCACTACACTTATGGGACTAATAACTTTATCAGTTGACGCGCCCGGAATCACTAATCAATCAGTCCAGTCTCTGCTCCAGACCCCTCTTCAGTTCCCCCCTTCAGTCCCCCACTTCAGTCCCCCCTTCAGTACCCCCTTCAGTCTCCCCCTTCTGTCCCCCCCTTCAGTCCCTGTTCCAGTTCTGGCTCTAGTGACCTCTCCCGCCTTCACTACATCCCTCCTTCCAGTCCTTGCTTCAGCGCCTTCCTGCCTCCTCTTCAGTCTTCACTCCAGCCCCCGTTCCGTTCCTCGCTCCTGCCCATGTTCTGGCCTGCTCCAGCCCCCGCCCCAACCACCGCTCAGCTCCCGCTTCACCCCCTTCCACAGCTCCCGTCTCGAGGCCCCGCTCCGGGCCCTGCTCCCGCCCCGGCTACCGCTCCCGCTCCCGTGGCCGCCGGCGGCGGCGGCGCCTTTCCAAGAACAATGGCAGTCGCCGGGCGAGCGCTCGCGAACGACAAAGACGGCGCTGGGGCGAATTCCTGCTGTTCACGACGCTTCCGGTCCCGGGAGAGCGCGCCGCGGCCCGCGACGCCTCCCGCCCTCTCGCCTCCGCCCGCTCGGTCGCTCGCTCGGTCGCGCGCTTGGCTGGCAGGCAGTGGCCGCGCGCGCCCTTCTGCAGGGCGCGCTCGCCACGAGCCGTACGTTCCGACGAACCGATTGCTCGAGGAATCTATTTTTTGATAGTTCTGTGCCAATGAATCAATAAAATCAGGATATATGGGGATCAATACAATCACTTTATTATTTTTGACACACTCAAAATTAAATATATGTAAAACTTAAGCATTTTTTTTTAAAAAGAAAAAACTAATCAAATTCAAGTATGGATACTCAATTTCTTTTCTTTTTTTTATTCCTTGATTCAAAAGTAATTTTTCTTACAATTTTGAATACAGAGCCCAGACTTGAAAATATTATAGTATGTTAAAGAAGGTAAAATAGACATTTTGTGCCAATGCAGAAATATAGAATCACGAAGTGGTTGAATTATAGAAGAGTTTGTAGAATTCATTTAATTTGTATTTTTTGTGTATTACGTTAATTGTTTCACATTTCAATTCACATAACTATATTACATTGATTTTCGATAATCGATTATTCTATGTTGTTTTGTAAAAAAATATCTATGGGTGCAGGAAACGATGTGAAAGTGCATCTGCCAAACACCAATTTACGACGAGTTGCCTACCCATCAAAGGCAAATATCGCATATGTAACATCGTTATGTGAGTTTTCTCACTATATATTCTCTAGCAAAACTCTTTGATAATGAACACAACAGCCATTGATATTGAACACATCAGCCAATTCCATCACCCACTCCGAGATCGAACCGTAGCTCTCACACAGCAAACCATTGAATCAATCATCCGTACTCCTTACCTGCTTTTTTCGTGTCTACCGGGAGAGGGTATTTATACATTGTATTCTGGCTTAATACACTCCATTATACTGCCAATGAAATATTTATGTACGACATTGTAAACGAAATGGCTGTCTTTGTTAATTAAAAAATCTTGACAATATTTTTTTGGTAAAGCTTTATTGGAATTTCAATTACGTTCTCTTGCAATACATTAAAACTAGATATAATCTATTGAACCCTAGATGTTATATGAGACTAGAGGAAGTGCTAGTGTCTGATATCAACAAACTGAATCATCAGTCATCATCACCAATTATAAGCATTAGTGAGTATATCAAATTAGGCGAATCCGGGTAGACGAGATCGCTAAGGCAGTAGTGTCGATTAAAAATCGTTATTTTATTACGCTGTAGAAATATTTTATCCGAGAGGTCTCCTAATTAAATATCACTTGCAAATATAGCTGCTCTTGTCATCAGCCGATGCGTCTGCTAAGTTATCCACTCTACAAAGAGATCATGACTTCTCGAACTTGCAAATTTCGTTCCACGCCTTCTTCCTCCGAGGCATTTTCAACCACTGTGTGTCTCGTGGGAATGGGGGGCGGAGGAGGGGTCGAAGAAGGAAAGGTTTACGAGTTCTCGCCGCGAGACGCCGTCGTATCGACGTATCGAACGACGCACCGGCGCGGCGGCGATGCAACGGAAATAGCCCGAGCACGCCCCGCCCCCGCCCCCACCCCGCCCCTCCCCGCTCCGCGCCGCTCCTGCCCCGCCACCGCACAGCCCCTCCCCGCCCCGCCCTCGCCCTGCCCCCACCCCGCCCCACCCCCCACCACGCCCCCGCCCCGCCCCACACCGCCCCCGCCCCGCCCCGCCCCACCCTCGCGCCACCCGCCCCAGCCCCAGCCCCGCCCACGCCCTGCCCTGCCCCCGCCCCGCCCCCGCCCCCGCACCGCACCGCCTGGCCCTGCCCCCGCCCCCACACCGCCTCCGTCCTGCCCCGCCCCGTCCCGCCCCCGCCCCCGCCCCGCCCCTGCCTGCCCCGCCCCGCCCCGCCCCACCACCGTTCCGGTCCCGTCCCCACCCCGTACAGTACCGCCAGCCCTGCCCCGCCCCGATGGATGCTTTTATACATCGATGTTCAAAATTATAACATCGCCCCGAAGCATGGATGTTTTTTGAAACTGTATTAGTGACCACGTCGGAGTAATTTAGTTTAAATGTTAACTCATTTTTATTTGAGATTTAAAATTCAAAATTCAAATATCGATGCCTTTCTGTTTGTAATGTGGAAACTCGTTATCTCAAAACGAAGATGAAACATAATCCCTTGTTAAACATTGCTGAAAGTAACTAAAGAAAGTAAGATGTGTTTTATGTGGGATATAAGAAGAGGGTATCTTTCAGTGCTAGTTTCATGCCTCGTACATACATATTCTATGTATGGAAGATAAATAATAATAATAATAATAATAATAATAATAATAATAATAATAATAATAATATGCTCAAGAAATAAAAAATATGCAATAAACAAATTTATCTTATTTAGGACGTAACAGTTGGCCTTCATTCTCATCCTCTTTACACGTTCTTTTCAGACAAAACCTGTCTCATAATATGTGAGCGGGATGTTTATTTTCTGATGGATCACAAATGACAAGGAATTTCTTACAACATTCAACACTGAATTTGAAAAGTTATAGAAAGCGCTAACATATCGGTTTAGACTGTATCGAATTTAGTAGACGGAGGTCTTCCGACTGGGAAGTAAAAATGGCAAAGATCTCGTATAAGTTTTGTTGTGTTTAATATCTGTAAAATTATCAATACAAAGTGTCTCTGAAATACTTGAGTAAAAAGATTTATTAAATTAAAGTAATGTTGATGAGGACAAGATCTATACTATGTTTGCAAGAAAAAATAAGGATATCTATCTTGTTACACAACGGCTGCTGAATTATGACAACTCTTCGTAACTGATTGACATTATTTTTTTAAAGAATTCGTCGGAGTTATTGAGAGGGCAAATATATTAAAATTCTTTTATCTTTTTGCAGACTTCCTGGCTTCTGTAAATTTTCCACTGTTAACGAAGAATATTCTAAATGCGTCACAAATATCCCCAGCATTCCATCTATTCACTGCATGGTCGTGATAAATGGAAACAATAACATGACGATGCAACATTGTCTGAGAGCTTCAATTCATGTTGTAATAGTGCGTCTAAATATCTTCTGTGTACGTTGTGGGATGCATGTTGAATGTGTGATGATGGGAAGGTGATCGGATAAGTGGAGAACGCTGTTTTGTAATCGATTCTGTGTTAGCAGTGACTAGCGCGATAAACCCGCTCGGGGGATGGGGGATTGTGTTGACGATTCCGTCGATGTTATAGTTGATGAGGGCAGGGAGAATGTGGTAACTTAGGAGCTTGTTGTTATTATGTTGATGTCAGTCGGGTTTCGTGTTCCAAAACGTCTGGGATAATGCACTACTATACATAATTCCCTCGATGAAGGAAAGATGAGTGGTAATGTGAATTAGTAAGATAAAAACTGTGAGCAACAGAGTAATGAAATTGAGTACGGTTATTGTAGTTTTTGATTTCAAGGAATGATAATAAAGAATAGAAGCATCGTTTTAGGGTACATTATCCTTAGGTTAATTATTACCCTAGTTCACCTTCGTATAATGATACAAATTCCGGTGAATTGATGTTATTACTTACGTAGCAATGCCCGATTAGTACAAACTGCGAAAAAAAAAGCTTCTAATGTTGACGTTTCTAAACAGTTTAAATGGAAATATATTGTTTGTTTTGCAGAAAATAACCTACTATTAAGATAATGAAATTATAAGGATGAATCAGAAAGTTGACTAAAGTCCAAACGTGTTATTTGTGGAAAATATAATTCAATTATAGGTCTCAAACAGCAAAAGCATCTCGTGTATTGAGCGACATATTAAAAATACTAAACTAGTGGTGCTACAGAATAGCACAGACTTTCTTTTAGTAGTTAGTTTTCTAATTTCTTTGATCTGGCTTAGCTTTTCGGTGTTGCCCCATCCTCTTGCCAGCTACCAACTATCGCCGTCCAAAGTAGTACTTTTTTTAAAAAATCTTACTTTGTCGGTTTACTAATCGTATAATAACAAGCATTTTACAACTTTTTACAATTTAATAATACAAATGCACGCTAGTGTACAATCACAATGCAAATATGCCCATCTAGTGATTTCACTCGAGCACGAAATCATTGGTCTGTGAACGAATTAGATTTCCTACAGAAAACAAATAATACAACCACAATCGTATAAGGTTCTCTTAATTTTAGCACCCTTCTAGTGTTAATAACGTGCCGAATGAAATCTCATCCACAGTCATAGTAGCTCTAGTTCGGCGAAAATATTTTGAAAGCTTCGGAATTATACATATACACAACGAAACTGAAGGAGAAACATCCATTTAACAATTTTCTAAATAATAAGTGGCAGTCAATGCAGTGTTACTTCAATTATATGCGTGGAAAAATCGGATTTAAACAACACAATGTGTCATGCTATTTTTGTAACATGGACAACCCAAGAGAGTTTCCGAAAAGAGGCCGTAAACGCAATGGTTATAAGCTGCAATAGCCTAGCCAGTACGGACCTGCTTGTACTCTCGTTCGACATGTGGCATTTGTGTGCGAGTGTGTAAGCGTGAGAAGGTAAGGAGGGGATCGCGTCTAAAGCGAAAGATATTCGACCCCAGACGCGAGGTTATCGGATGTGGCAGAGGGAGGGAAGCCGCAAGATGTAAACGAGAAGGGGAGAAGTTCTCGCGGTTCGGGGTTATCCAATATACGATCCACACTACATGTAGGGTTTGCTTGTATTTTATCTAGGTCTCAGAATTTACGACTATCCTATGGCTTCGTCCCATACATCTGTTTTCCTTTTTATTGAATCGTTGTGAACTTGGTGTCAGTCGCCTCGCGTAAAATGTAACGAAAAACTGGTGCTAAATTCGTCGAGTTCTACACGATCTGGAACCGCTGTAGAGTGCACATTCATCCTGATTCCAAATGTTTCCTTTCATTTTGTTATCTGAAACAGTTATAAACCAAGTAGAAGGCTATAAAAAAGAAACGTATTCTAAAATCACAATGATATTCAAAAGCGAATGGTTGCACAACCAATTCATCTAAAGTTTTGCTTCGTGAAAAACGCATTTTCCACCTTATATCTTTAATTCTAACGTTTTTTCAAAAAAAAAAAAATGAATGTTCTGGCAAAGGTGAATCGACAGAGCACATTGTTAGGAAATGACTCATAATTAACAAATATTTATCTAACATAAGTTATTAATAGACAAAATAACGAAACCACTATTTCGATTTCAATGCAATTAACGTTTTCTTTTCTCCTTTGAAGTATATCTCAAGACAAGAGGCACATCTCAACAAAACTTTATGTTTTAAACCCCAACTGAATTAATGTTTTTAACATTGTCCAAGAATTTAGAAGGCACAATAATTCAAATTCCTCATTTTTTCTTCTTAACTTGTAAACCCCATTTCCCCCCATTAATAGAATTTTGCTATTTTCCGAATCAATATACACACACCTACAACGTCGTTTAAAAAACTCTAAATATGGTGTTATCGTCAACATTATGAATTAAAGCAAAACATCACTGAATAAATTTAGTAGAGACACCATTAGCAAACGCAGTTTACACAGCCTTCCTTCATCAAGAGAGCCCCCCCCCCCCCTGCCATAAATCAGGAGCAAACTCCCCGCAACGAGGCCGCTAGTCTCTTCATAAAAGCAGCGTTTTCATCGTGGGAGGTGCGAACTTGTGCCAACGCGCGCCCGCGCCCCACTTTGCATACTGTAGGCGGCCGCCCACACATCAGGCCCTCGACCCGCGTCACCGCCAGCGCCCGCCGGGGGCAATCGATGCGCGCCCCCGCACCGCCGCCACGCGCGGCCGCGAGGGCGGAAATCCGCTGGGCGACGGTCGCTCCTTGGCCACTGCCCGGAGCGCGGGGGGGAGGGGGGTCGAGAGCCCATCACGCGCCTCGCGCAGGAAAACTGCCACTCTCTTTCTCTCCAACTATTCCATTCCCTGTGTCAATCTTGCTTACTTGCTTGCTTACTTGCTTGCTTACTTGCTTGCTTACTTGCTTGCTTACTTGCTTGCTCACTTGCTTGCTTGCTTGCTTGCTTACTTGCTTGCTTGCTTACTTGCTTGCTTGCTTGCTTACTTGCTTGCTTACTTGCTTACTTGCTTACTTGCTTGCTTGCTTGCTTACTTGCTTGCTTGCTTGCTTGCTTACTTGCTTGCTTACTTGCTTGTTTACTGGCTTGTTTCCGGAAGCGTTAACTGCTGGTGTAGTACGTAACCACGTACTACACCAGAACAGGTACGTAGTACGTTTAGATTACACTATCCCGTAAGTGTAGTGACAGTTTTATCGCGGGAGGAGGCGCTGATCTCCCTCTGAATAGCGAGATCCGACCTACACGTCGGTGGGGTTTCCTGCAACCAGGTATCTCCCACCTACTGGCACCACACCATCCGGGAAAAGCTCTAAGCTCCCGACTCGTCTCCCGGCATGTGCGGTAGTGTAGTGCATGTAAGTAAGTGTAAATGTTTGTAAGTAAGGAGTCGAGGATACGACAAAGAATGGGAAGGAAAGATCGCGCGCGGTCTATAGCCTGTTTGTTAGGGTCTTGCTCCGAGATTCGACTGGTGTTGATCTAAGAGAACTACCGATCAGATCAGCCACTAGAACGTTCCTACAGATAGCAGCTGAAATCAACTTAGCTATCCAGCTAGTCTTGAAAATCCTGCCACGCTCGAGAGTAGAGCCCTAGGACCTCCCGGTCCGAGGCCCGACAGTGGCATCAATTGAAGCCCTGAGCCTCCTAAGCCAGTGTTGGTGCTAAGAGTTGCGTTGCCGCGCTTGCCTGCTCTTGTTACGTGCGCGCCGCGTAATATTCCGCGGGCCCTATTATACGACAACCAAATTCCAGCCCTGCGTTGGTCATACTTTTTAGTCGGAAACAAACACAGTCTGGATACTTATAATGAGGTGTATTTTGGAATTTGGCATCATAAATGAGTGGTAGAAGCGCTCAGCTTATTCGCTCTATTCCCTTCATTTATTCATTCCGAGTTGGTTCCAGCAAGTTTAGATTATAGATATTACTGAAAAAGCTGCTGCTGAATGCTCTTGGCTGACCGGGTGACGCCGGGTCGAAGGCTGTGTTGCCGAGATTTCGACCATCCTACGTGGTCTTCTTCAGGGTTGGTTTGCCAAGCAACTTCCAGCCTTCCAACCAGTCATCCTTAGGGCTGGCAGACCACCCCCGAGGAAGACCACGACAAGATGGTCGAAACGTCGATCATCTTAACAAACACAGCCTTCGACACGGCGTCAAGGCTGCCAAGATCATTCACATCACACTCGGACAGCCAAGATCATTCACATGATTCCGGCCGCGGATGCCTAAGACTTCAAAGCTGCTGCTATTGCATGCCGGTAAGAAACCACTGCCGGCATGCATTCTTGGCTATCCGGGATGAGCCGCGTCTCGGTCAAATGTACTGACGTTTCGGCCATTTTGCTGTGGCCTTCTTCAGAGCTATACTGTTATACTGCAGTAGTATAGTTCTGAAGAAGGCCACAGCACGATGGCCGAAACGTCAGTACAATTTAGCGAGTCGCGGCTCATCCCGGATAGCCAAGAATGCATTGACTCCGGCCGCGGAAGCCTACGAACCCACTGCGGGCATCATCACGTGACTCGTTTACTCGTTTGACAGCGGTGCAGAGGCAACGATGTTTCCGTTGAGCTGTCTGTTCCGTTCGTTTGTTACTCGCGTTCCGTCCGTCCGTTACGTGTTCCGATCCATCAGTCGAAGCAAGAGAGATGTTGCCTACTAGTGGGAATCGGACATGGCAAATCCCAGATAAAAGAGCCACATATGCCAACACTGTAATTATGCTTTTTTGTGAGGTCATTTCAAGCTTCATACACATTATGCCTAGCCTTTAGCTCTGCGCTATTGTACCAGAGCTGGTTTAGCGCTTCTCCAATCGCCGGTGCACCAGCTCGACAGTAGGACACAGCGCTGACCTCCCGCTTCCTTTCATGTGTCGCTTCGCGCGATTCGCAGTAATCGTTTCACATCATACATCACATTTCATAGCATTTGGGCAAATTGAATGCATATTTCGAGCAGTTTTGGCATTATCACTGCTGTACATGGCAGTTCAAAGTGTACTTTAATAGTGCAGTACTCGCTAAGTACGCGAATTGTAATTAACATTGTAACTTGTAAAACTAGTTACAAACTGTGCCTGCCTGTGCGAGACAACAACAGACATCTGTGTCGCGCGCCAACGCCAATGTTCGTTGAACGAATTTGTGTTTCGTGCATAAGCAGAACTTCTTTCGCAAGTATTTGGTTCATGTATACTCGTATGACTTGTTACCAGTGATATCTCCGCTCCCTCTGTGTTGGCCAACTCTACTATCAGCCAGTCTGCAGTTAAAACCAGCACTTTAAGCGACTTTATTTACTAAGAGCGTACGTGTCTCTCTTTCAGAAGTTAAAGCATTTGATGTGTGTGAATAAATGTTCTTTTGTTCCAATCATATTCGTGCGCGTGAACATTATAATGAAGGATTCCGCAACCCACGTTTCATTTCAACCTGCGCTACTGAACTATCTTAGGGTTCTGGCTGCGGTATTTAATACTTCCTTATCATACAGTTCACTCTTTATCCATGCACTAGACCAAACAGGACACTTAAACCTGTTTTCGAATGTTTGAAGGCACGTTCAGTGGTGAAAATGCTGTAAACTATTCTGCTTTTCCGTGGGGTAAGTGGCAACCAGCAACAGCTGAAATTATTGGAAATTCCTACGATCGCGGGCGCCTACGGCAGCTTCTACTATTGCGAAGCGGGAGTTAATCAGATAAGTAACGATTTTTTATTAGTGGTATTTTATAATCTCATTTTAATAAAACATTGTATTCTCATATTTATGGTTTGTGTTGTTACGACACTGGTACAAATATTGAAGTATGGAAACAGTAAGTTTTATTACATTAATATCAGATGGAGATTATTCAGATTTAAATTGAATCATTAAAAACACATTACTGTATTTCTAGGAACCTTCACACTCGCAATTTTTACGGCACACGCATCTAAAGCACAGCACATTTTTTTGTAACCGATCAGACGAATGGTCAATCTAATACTGAGATCACAAGTTACATTTCAAAGGATTGATTTTCGATGGAACTTTTTCAATATGCGTCAAAAGCGGAACGGTACACAGTGAAGAGAATATCAATAATTTCATTACCTTAATATCGATACAGACTGCTGCATATGTATTTCAGAGCAAAATGCTGATATTATGAAAATTCAATATTGCGCATTTAATGAAATAGAAGGTTGAATACAAGCACACTTAAGTCGAAAAGAGTTTGAATATTAGGAACAAATAATTATAAAATATATCACAAATAATTTTCCCTAATAAATATAAATGAAAGAACTCTGGAATATATTAAAGAGTTCGTGCAAAAACAATTCCACAACGTTCGACTGATATTTCAATATCATACTCCTATTTACTCAATACGTTCGTGGTCAATTGTTCAAATGATGTTTACAAATTTATAAAAGTAGTTATTTTATCAGAATTACTATTCAATCTAATATTTGCACTACTGGCCATATTTATTTTCTAATATATCGACATTTGACGGTGTAAGAAATGGGCCGCACCAGATTGCAATAGAATATTTTCTTTCTCCAACGACGACCGTTTATATGGGTTCGTAAAAGCTTACTTACAGTTAAATAAATCAAATTGAACAGATACAGTGAATCAAAATGCTTTGGAACCACATAACATGAAAAAAAAACATCGATGTCATTGTAGTAACTATATTTTTCATTGCTATTCCAACAACCTGTCGGTTAACTGTATTAGTTTATTAACACCTATCGGTTTTGTAATAATAATAATAATAATAATAATAATAATAATAATAATAATAAATCCCTGTTTTTAAGATCATATTTTTTGTGTTAAAATGTGTTAAAACTTTTAAACACTTAACAACACTCAGATAAAAATGTTTACTTCGCAGATCGTCCTTCGTTTCTTTATACTATATTTCGACAACTTGTTTCTCCGCTATCATTAGGTCGAAAGTTATAGGTTTTATTACATTATATTGTGCTCGTATTCGTCTCCAATAATTCTTGAAAGCCATTTAGATTATAAAATTAAAAGAAAATATTCAAGTATTATTGTATATGCATCATCGATAATTCTTGTGTTGAAAGCTTTTTAGATTCTAAAATTAACAGAAAGCATTCAAGTATTATTGTATAGCCTTTCGTTCTGCTTAAATTGGCTTCCCCTTCAAGCGAGAGAGGATGCACCCTGGCCCGCGCGGAGCTTCCGTCTTCCGCCGCGCGCGGCGCTCGCGTCTGGTTGGTGCGCGGGCGGACGAGTCATTAGTCGCGCGTTTATCTTCCGCGTCCGCCGCCGCCGCCGCCGCCGCCGGAGCTGCGTGTTTGCGCAGCGGACAGCCGGTCGATCACCTGCGGAAGGGGCTGCACCTGATAGCACACACCAGCAACGGTGGCTCAGGGCATCAACTGATGCCACTGTAGTGCCTCGGACCGGGAGCTCCTGGATTCGAGTCCCGACGGTGGCAGGATTCCGACATTATACTTCGATTTGTTTGGAGCTGCCCCTGACGTGGATCAGCTGTAGCGGTGTCATTCAATCGGGAACTTACTCATCACTAAAGTGACGTTCAAGCTCCTAATTGGATGACACTGCAACTCCTGATTTACGTCAGGGGCAGCTCCAAATAAATCGAAATGTAGCTAGACAGCTATATCGAATTCTGCCGCTCTCTGGAGGACAATTCTAGCGGCTGGCTGCTCTGATCGGTAGTTTTCCGCGGTTGATTTTTTCGATCAACACCAGGCGAATGCCGAAACGGTACTCTAACAAACTAGCCATGGATCGCGCGCTATCTTTCATTCATCTTCCTTGCCCCTATCCTCACCCCTATACTCACACACACTTACACTCGCATGCACTGCACTACCACACTTCTGGGAAACCTCTCGGGAGTAGACCCACCAGACGTTCATGCGTTATGCGTCTTCGAGATGTACTTACCTCCACTACAGTTCTACCACAATATCATTAGATCGGACATACAGTAATGAACTACCTCCTTAGACTATGGCTTGGACACCGACGAGAACATGAAGATGGGGACAGGCAGGAGGAGACTGAGAAAAAAGAAAGATTTAAAGAAATGAAAAAAAAGAGAAGATGGAAAAGGAAATCATAGAACAAAGCAGGCAAACATTCTGCCCAATCACAACAACCATAGCACCACCGAATCTGCCGTTGACACTGCAGCTACCACAAACTAATGCAAACTCCGTGGCTGCCTAAGCATTCTGCCTTATAGAAATCAAATACTTTACCCCTCCAACGCCTCCATTGCCATAAAGCTATTTTAAGCCTTTTGTCTCCCCGAGAAGCTTCGGCTAAATGCGAAAGTTCAACATACCCCCCAATACGTGACAAATTGGGAAAAAATTAAGTTCAGCGCATCGTATTGAAAACTGGTACATAGGTAGAACAAGATACGAAAAATTGAATGGAGAAAACCAGAATCCGGTCAAAATAATCGTTTCAAAGATACATGCAAAATACGACTTCGGCTAAATGCGAAAGTTGAAAATACCCCCCCCCCCATTACGTGACAAATTGTGAAAAAAATCAATTTCAGCGTACTGTATTGAAAACTGATTTATACGTAGAACAAGATACGAGAAATTGAATGGAGAAAACCAGAAAACCAGAAAAAGATTATAAAACCAGAATCCGTTCAAAATAATAGTTTCAAAGTTACATGCGAAAAACGACTTCGGCTAAATGCGAAAGTCAAAATACCCCCTTTATGTGACAAATTGTGGAAAAATTTAATTTCAGCGTACCGTATTGAAAACTGGTATATACGTAGAAGAAGATACGAGAAATTGAATGGAGAAAACCAGAATTCGGTCAAAATAATAGCTTCGGAGTTTCATGTGAAATACGACTTCGGCTAAATCCGAAAAATTTAATTTCGGCTAGTCAATGAAGAAAGGTTACCCTTTCTTACGAATATGTTAGTTTCTAAGTTACGAAACCACTTTCATAACAAAACGAAGCTTATTCACTTATAAACATTTGATGCCCTTTTTTTGATAAGAGAAGGATTATTTTATCGAATTAGTAATATTATTTTATAAGAGCTGAAGATGTTCGTTAACGTGATTCTTCATCAGAACAAACCTACATGTTAGTAGAAGTTTATCGTAAATATTATGAAACTGGAAACAAATTATTGAAAAAGAGGAAGAAACCGAAAAAGAGGAACGACCAATCAGAGCAGCCAAGCCCAAAATTTCCATCGAGTCATTGCCTGACTATTTTCTCTCTCGTGTCGAAAATCTGCCCCCGACGTCACTCGAACGTAGGACTATCACTACTGCGAATCTCTACGAGTGGAGTTGCAACTTCATTAAACTTATTCCACCTGGTGTGACTAGCAAGTAGAATTATTACTGCAGTGTGGGGTTTCTTGTAGGACAGATTGCATACATCACTTGACTGAAATTTCCCATTGAAATCTGCTTCCAACTTAATAATTTTCTGTCAATATTCGTGTAGGAATAATTACTGCAAGTCGCATTACAACCATTTCACCATAGTGGTATCAATAACTCCTTAATCGTCCTCACAACATTCTCATTGCTTCCGATTAGTGATGTTCCCAGAAGGATACGAAACCGATCGCTTCCTTTCGATTGGGAAATGTCCATGAATCTCGTAGGGTACTTGTCACACGAGCTACACATCGCTGAGTGCTGGGCGCTGCCTCGGCGCTTCGCGAGCTCACGCGGTCAGTCCCCCGCGCGCCGGCACTCGGAGCGGCGCGCTGCGAGGCGGAGTGGAAGCCCTCATCGCCCGCCATCAACTCTCCCGTCGCTCCTTCGGCCGGCGCGAGGCGGGCGATGCAGCTGCGCTCCCACGGCCCGGCGCCCGCTCCCTTCCCCCGCTGCGCGCAGCCGCCGCCGACGCAACCGCCGACGCCGCCTCCGCCGCCTTCCGCAGGGCAGCCGCTGCCACCGCCCCCGCCTCCGCCCCCGCCTCCACACCCGCCTTGGCCATGACAGCCGCCCTCGCCCCCGCCGTCAACGCAACCACCCCCGCCGTCTCCGCTGCCTTCCTCATGACAGCCGCCCCTGCCTCCACCGCCACTGCCACCACCTCCACCCCCGCCTTCGCCATGACAGCCGCCCCCGCCTCCGCAGGCAACGCAACCGCCACCGCCACTGCCACCGTCCCCGCCTCCGCCACCTCCTTCCCCATGACAGCCGCCCCGCCCCTGACTCCACTGCCACCGCAACTGCCACAGCACCTGCCACCGCCATCTCCGCCGCCTTCACCATGACAGCCTCCTCGCCGCTGCCTCCACTGCCACCGCCCCCGCCTCCGCCCCAGCCTCGGCCGCCGCCTCCCCATGATAGCCGCCCCCGCCGCTGCCTCCACTGCCACCGCCCCCGTCTCCGCCACCTCCTTCCCCATGACAGCCGCCCCGCCCCTCCCTCCACTGCCCCCGCCCCTGCCACCACCGTCTCCGCCGCCATCCCCATGACAGCCGCCACCGCCCCCGCCTTCGCCGCCGCCTCCGCCAACGCAATCGCCGTCACTTTCACCGTCTGCACCGTCGTCGCTACCGCCGCCTTCCCCATGACAGCCGCCCCCGCCGCTGCCACCACCGCTACTTCCACCGCCATCCCCGGCACTGCCACCTCCGCTACTAACCCCGCCACCGCCACCGCCACAGCCACTGCCCCACCGCCCCTTCGCCACCACACCCCCGCCGCCCTCGCCGTCTCTTTAACCGCCCCGCCCCCGCCCCGCCCCCGCATTTCGCTTCCCCTTTTCGTCACTGCTCCTTCCCCCGCCACCGTCCTCGCCTACGCCATACAGACAGGATTTTTATTATATAGAATATTCTTTTTTGCATGCCTCCGCCGCTGCCACCGCCACTGCCCGCAGCCCCAACGCGACTCTCCCAGCGCCGCTTCCTCCTCCGCCTCCGCGCGCGCGCGCTCGCGCGGGCCAACCACCCGCCCGGAATGCGGCGGCGCCCACCGGTCGGCCTTGGAGGGAACGTCCGCGCGGATCGACGCCCACGGCGCGGCACTGCGCGGCGCGGCGCGGCGCCTCCTAACGGCGCGCGGCCCGTGATTCACGCGCCCCGACGCGCGCCGCCCGCCGCCATCCACGGACGGACCCCCGCAGGGGCGACCCCCCGCCCGACCCCGTCCGGCCCCGTCCGCCCCGCACGGCCTCGTCCCGTCCAGCCCCGCCACACTCCGTTCCGCCGCTCCCCAGCGCTACTTTAGCGCCACTTCGACATTCTCTTATTGGCAACTAGTGGACCGGCAATGCTTCACTACATATTACACAGTACTGGTCACCAGGGGAAAATTCAGCTGATCAGGAAGGACCTCGTCCCGCCCAACACCGCCACACTCCGATCCACCTCTCCCCAGCGCTACTTCAGTGCCTCTTCGACATTCTCTTATTGACAACTAGTGGGCCCGGCAATGCATCGCGACACGTTACACAGTACTGGTCACCAGGGGAGAATCCAGCTGGTCAGGAAGGGCCTCGTCCCGCCCAACACCGCCACACTCCGATCCACCTCTCCCCAGCGCTACTTCAGTGCCTCTTCAACATTCTCTTATTGACAACTAGTGGACCGGCAATGCTTCGCTACATATTACACAGTACAGGTCGCCAGGGGACAATTCAGCTGATCAGGAAGGGCCTCGTCCCGCCCAACACCGCCTCACTCCGATCCACCTCTCCCCAGCGCTACTTCAGTGCCTCTTCAACATTCTCTTATTGACAACTAGTGGACCGGCAATGCTACGCTACATATTACACAGTACTGATCACCAGGGGACAATTCAGCTGATCAGGAAGGGCCTCGTCCCGCCCAACACCGCCACACTCCGATCCACCTCTCCCCAGCGCTACTTCAGTGCCTCTTCAACATTCTCTTATTGACAACTAGTGGGCCCGGCAAAGCATAGCGACACGTTACACAGTACTGGTCACCAGGGGAGAATCCAGCTGGTCAGGAAGGGCCTCGTCCCGCCCAACACCGCCACACTCCGATCCACCTCTCCCCAGCGCTACTTCAGTGCCTCTTCAACATTCTCTTATTGACAACTAGTGGACCGGCAATGCTTCGCTACATATTACACAGTACAGGTCGCCAGGGGACAATTCAGCTGATCAGGAAGGGCCTCGTCCCGCCCAACACCGCCACACTCCGATCCACCTCTCCCCAGCGCTACTTCAGTGCCTCTTCGACATTCTCTTATTGACAACTAGTGGGCCCGGCAATGCATCGCGACACGTTACACAGTACTGGTCACCAGGGGAGAATCCAGCTGGTCAGGAAGGGCCTCGTCCCGCCCAACACCGCCACACTCCGATCCACCTCTCCCCAGCGCTACTTCAGTGCCTCTTCAACATTCTCTTATTGACAACTAGTGGGCCCGGCAATGCATCGCGACACGTTACACAGTACTGGTCACCAGGGGAGAATCCAGCTGATCAGGAAGGGCCTCGTCCCGCCCAACACCGCCACACTCCGATCCACCTCTCCCCAGCGCTACTTCAGTGCCTCTTCAACATTCTCTTATTGACAACTAGTGGGCCCGGCAATGCATCGCGACACGTTACACAGTACTGGTCACCAGGGGAGAATCCAGCTGGTCAGGAAGGGCCTCGTCCCGCCCAACACCGCCACACTCCGATCCACCTCTCCCCAGCGCTACTTCAGTGCCTCTTCAACATTCTCTTATTGACAACTAGTGGACCGGCAATGCTTCGCTACATATTACACAGTACAGGTCGCCAGGGGACAATTCAGCTGATCAGGAAGGGCCTCGTCCCGCCCAACACCGCCACACTCCGATCCACCTCTCCCCAGCGCTACTTCAGTGCCTCTTCGACATTCTCTTATTGACAACTAGTACACCGGCAATGCTTCGCTACATATTACACAGTACAGGTCGCCAGGGGACAATTCAGCTATTCAGGAAAGGCCTCGTCCAGCCCAACACCGCCACACTCCGATCCACCTCTCCCCAGCGCTACTTCAGTGCCTCTTCGACATTCTCTTATTGGCAACTAGTGGGCCCGGCAATGCATCGCGACACGTTACACAGTACTGGTCACCAGGGGAGAATCCAGCTGATCAGGAAGGGCCTCGTCCCGCCCAACACACATCACACTCCGATCCACCTCTCCCCAGCGCTACTTCAGTGCCTCTTCGACATTCTCTTATTGGCAACTAGTGGACCGGCAATGCTTCGCTACATATTACACAGTACAGGTCGCCAGGGGACAATTCAGCTGATCAGGAAGGGCCTCGTCCCGCCCAACACCGCCACACTCCGATCCACCTCTCCCCAGCGCTACTTCAGTGCCTCTTCGACATTCTCTTATTGACAACTAGTGGACCGGCAATGCTTCGCTACATATTACACAGTACAGGTCGCCAGGGGACAATTCAGCTGATCAGGAAGGGCCTCGTCCCGCCCAACACCGCCACACTCCGATCCACCTCTCCCCAGCGATACTTCAGTGCCTCTTCGACATTCTCTTATTGGCAACTAGTGGACCGGCAATGCTTCGCTACATATTACACAGTACAGGTCGCCAGGGGACAATTCAGCTGATCAGGAAGGGCCTCGTCCCGCCCAACACCGCCACACTCCGATCCACCTCTCCCCAGCGCTACTTCAGTGCCTCTTCGACATTCTCTTATTGGCAACTAGTGGACCGGCAATGCGTCGCTACATATTACACAGTACAGGTCGCCAGGGGACAATTCAGCTGATCAGGAAGGGCCTCGTCCCGCCCAACACCGCCACACTCCGATCCACCTCTCCCCACCGCTACTTCAGTGCCTCTTCGACATTCTCTTATTGGCAACTAGTGGACCGGCAATGCTTCGCTACATATTACACAGTACAGGTCGCCAGGGGACAATTCAGCTGATCAGGAAGGGCCTCGTCCCGCCCAACACCGCCACACTCCGATCCACCTCTCCCCAGCGCTACTTCAGTGCCTTTTCGACATTCTCTTATTGGCAACTAGTGGGCCCGGCAATGCATAGCGACACGTTACACAGTACTGGTCACCAGGGGAGAATCCAGCTGGTCAGGAAGGGCCTCGTCCCGCCCAACACCGCCACACTCCGATCCACCTCTCCCCAGCGCTACTTCAGTGCCTCTTCAACATTCTCTTATTGACAACTAGTGGACCGGCAATGCTTCGCTACATATTACACAGTACAGGTCGCCAGGGGACAATTCAGCTGATCAGGAAGGGCCTCGTCCCGCCCAACACCGCCACACTCCGATCCACCTCTCCCCAGCGCTACTTCAGTGCCTCTTCAACATTCTCTTATTGACAACTAGTGGGCCCGGCAATGCATCGCGACACGTTACACAGTACTGGTCACCAGGGGAGAATCCAGCTGGTCAGGAAGGGCCTCGTCCCGCCCAACACCGCCACACTCCGATCCACCTCTCCCCAGCGCTACTTCAGTGCCTCTTCAACATTCTCTTATTGACAACTAGTGGACCGGCAATGCTTCGCTACATATTACACAGTACAGGTCGCCAGGGGACAATTCAGCTGATCAGGAAGGGCCTCGTCCCGCCAAACACCGCCACACTCCGATCCACCTCTCCCCAGCGCTACTTCAGTGCCTCTTCAACATTCTCTTATTGACAACTAGTGGACCGGCAATGCTTCGCTACATATTACACAGTACTGATCACCAGGGGACAATTCAGCTGATCAGGAAGGGCCTCGTCCCGCCCAACACCGCCACACTCCGATCCACCTCTCCCCAGCGCTACTTCAGTGCCTCTTCAACATTCTCTTATTGACAACTAGTGGGCCCGGCAATGCATCGCGACACGTTACACAGTACTGGTCACCAGGGGAGAATCCAGCTGATCAGGAAGGGCCTCGTCCCGCCCAACACACATCACACTCCGATCCACCTCTCCCCAGCGCTACTTCAGTGCCTCTTCGACATTCTCTTATTGGCAACTAGTGGACCGGCAATGCTTCGCTACATATTACACAGTACAGGTCGCCAGGGGACAATTCAGCTGATCAGGAAGGGCCTCGTCCCGCCCAACACCGCCACACTCCGATCCACCTCTCCCCAGCGCTACTTCAGTGCTTCTTCAACATTCTCTTATTGACAACTAGTGGACCGGCAATGCTTCGCTACATATTACACAGTACTGATCACCAGGGGACAATTCAGCTGATCAGGAAGGGCCTCGTCCCGCCCAACACCGCCACACTCCGATCCACCTCTCCCCAGCGCTACTTCAGTGCCTCTTCAACATTCTCTTATTGACAACTAGTGGGCCCGGCAATGCATCGCGACACGTTACACAGTACTGGTCACCAGGGGAGAATCCAGCTGATCAGGAAGGGCCTCGTCCCGCCCAACACACATCACACTCCGATCCACCTCTCCCCAGCGCTACTTCAGTGCCTCTTCGACATTCTCTTAATGGCAACTAGTGGACCGGCAATGCTTCGCTACATATTACACAGTACAGGTCGCCAGGGGACAATTCAGCTGATCAGGAAGGGCCTCGTCCCGCCCAACACCGCCACACTCCGATCCACCTCTCCCCAGCGCTACTTCAGTGCCTCTTCGACATTCTCTTATTGGCAACTAGTGGACCGGCAATGCTTCGCTACATATTACACAGTACAGGTCGCCAGGGGACAATTCAGCTGATCAGGAAGGGCCTCGTCCCGCCCAACACCGCCACACTCCGATCCACCTCTCCCCACCGCTACTTCAGTGCCTCTTCGACATTCTCTTATTGGCAACTAGTGGACCGGCAATGCTTCGCTACATATTACACAGTACAGGTCGCCAGGGGACAATTCAGCTGATCAGGAAGGGCCTCGTCCCGCCCAACACCGCCACACTCCGATCCACCTCTCCCCAGCGCTACTTCAGTGCCTCTTCGACATTCTCTTATTGGCAACTAGTGGACCGGCAATGCATAGCGACACGTTACACAGTACTGGTCACCAGGGGAGAATCCAGCTGGTCAGGAAGGGCCTCGTCCCGCCCAACACCGCCACACTCCGATCCACCTCTCCCCAGCGCTACTTCAGTGCCTCTTCAACATTCTCTTATTGACAACTAGTGGACCGGCAATGCTTCGCTACATATTACACAGTACAGGTCGCCAGGGGACAATTCAGCTGATCAGGAAGGGCCTCGTCCCGCCCAACACCGCCACACTCCGATCCACCTCTCCCCAGCGCTACTTCAGTGCCTCTTCAACATTCTCTTATTGACAACTAGTGGGCCCGGCAATGCATCGCGACACGTTACACAGTACTGGTCACCAGGGGAGAATCCAGCTGGTCAGGAAGGGCCTCGTCCCGCCCAACACCGCCACACTCCGATCCACCTCTCCCCAGCGCTACTTCAGTGCCTCTTCAACATTCTCTTATTGACAACTAGTGGACCGGCAATGCATCGCTACATATTACACAGTACAGGTCGCCAGGGGACAATTCAGCTGATCAGGAAGGGCCTCGTCCCGCCAAACACCGCCACACTCCGATCCACCTCTCCCCAGCGCTACTTCAGTGCCTCTTCAACATTCTCTTATTGACAACTAGTGGACCTGCAATGCTTCGCTACATATTACACAGTACTGATCACCAGGGGACAATTCAGCTGATCAGGAAGGGCCTCGTCCCGCCCAACACCGCCACACTCCGATCCACCTCTCCCCAGCGCTACTTCAGTGCCTCTTCAACATTCTCTTATTGACAACTAGTGGGCCCGGCAATGCATCGCGACACGTTACACAGTACTGGTCACCAGGGGAGAATCCAGCTGATCAGGAAGGGCCTCGTCCCGCCCAACACACATCACACTCCGATCCACCTCTCCCCAGCGCTACTTCAGTGCCTCTTCGACATTCTCTTATTGGCAACTAGTGGACCGGCAATGCTTCGCTACATATTACACAGTACAGGTCGCCAGGGGACAATTCAGCTGATCAGGAAGGGCCTCGTCCCGCCCAACACCGCCACACTCCGATCCACCTCTCCCCAGCGCTACTTCAGTGCCTCTTCAACATTCTCTTATTGACAACTAGTGGGCCCGGCAATGCATCGCGACACGTTACACAGTACTGGTCACCAGGGGAGAATCCAGCTGATCAGGAAGGGCCTCGTCCCGCCCAACACACATCACACTCCGATCCACCTCTCCCCAGCGCTACTTCAGTGCCTCTTCGACATTCTCTTATTGGCAACTAGTGGACCGGCAATGCTTCGCTACATATTACACAGTACAGGTCGCCAGGGGACAATTCAGCTGATCAGGAAGGGCCTCGTCCCGCCCAACACCGCCACACTCCGATCCACCTCTCCCCAGCGCTACTTCAGTGCCTCTTCAACATTCTCTTATTGACAACTAGTGGGCCCGGCAATGCATCGCGACACGTTACACAGTACTGGTCACCAGGGGAGAATCCAGCTGGTCAGGAAGGGCCTCGTCCCGCCCATCACCGCCACGCTCCGATCCACCTCTCCCCAGCGCTACTTCAGTGCCTCTTCAACATTCTCTTATTGACAACTAGTGGACCGGCAATGCTTCGCTACATATTACACAGTACAGGTCGCCAGGGGACAATTCAGCTGATCAGGAAGGGCCTCGTCCCGCCCAACACCGCCACACTCCGATCCACCTCTCCCCAGCGCTACTTCAGTGCCTCTTCAACATTCTCTTATTGACAACTAGTGGGCCCGGCAATGCATCGCGACACGTTACACAGTACTGGTCACCAGGGGAGAATCCAGCTGGTCAGGAAGGGCCTCGTCCCGCCCAACACCGCCACACTCCGATCCACCTCTCCCCAGCGCTACTTCAGTGCCTCTTCAACATTCTCTTATTGACAACTAGTGGGCCCGGCAATGCATCGCGACACGTTACACAGTACTGGTCACCAGGGGAGAATCCAGCTGATCAGGAAGGGCCTCGTCCCGCCCAACACACATCACACTCCGATCCACCTCTCCCCAGCGCTACTTCAGTGCCTCTTCGACATTCTCTTATTGGCAACTAGTGGACCGGCAATGCTTCGCTACATATTACACAGTACAGGTCGCCAGGGGACAATTCAGCTGATCAGGAAGGGCCTCGTCCCGCCCAACACCGCCACACTCCGATCCAACTCTCCCCAGCGCTACTTCAGTGCCTCTTCGACATTCTCTTATTGACAACTAGTGGACCGGCAATGCTTCGCTACATATTACACAGTACAGGTCGCCAGGGGACAATTCAGCTGATCAGGAAGGGCCTCGTCCCGCCCAACACCGCCACACTCCGATCCACCTCTCCCCAGCGCTACTTCAGTGCCTCTTCAACATTCTCTTATTGACAACTAGTGGGCCCGGCAATGCATCGCGACACGTTACACAGTACTGGTCACCAGGGGAGAATCCAGCTGGTCAGGAAGGGCCTCGTCCCGCCCAACACCGCCACACTCCGATCCACCTCTCCCCAGTTCTACTTCAGTGCCTCTTCAACATTCTCTTATTGACAACTAGTGGGCCCGGCAATGCATCGCGACACGTTACACAGTACTGGTCACCAGGGGAGAATCCAGCTGATCAGGAAGGGCCTCGTCCCGCCCAACACACATCACACTCCGATCCACCTCTCCCCAGCGCTACTTCAGTGCCTCTTCGACATTCTCTTATTGGCAACTAGTGGACCGGCAATGCTTCGCTACATATTACACAGTACAGGTCGCCAGGGGACAATTCAGCTGATCAGGAAGGGCCTCGTCCCGCCCAACACCGCCACACTCCGATCCACCTCTCCCCAGCGCTACTTCAGTGCCTCTTCGACATTCTCTTATTGACAACTAGTGGGCCCGGCAATGCATCGCGACACGTTACACAGTACTGGTCACCAGGGGAGAATCCA
Organism: Gryllus longicercus; assembly: GCA_038098605.1. Taxonomy (NCBI): domain Eukaryota; kingdom Metazoa; phylum Arthropoda; class Insecta; order Orthoptera; family Gryllidae; genus Gryllus; species Gryllus longicercus. The sequence goes on along the minus strand of JAZDUA010000448.1, from coordinate 455,700 downwards.
GCTGATCAGGAAGGGCCTCGTCCCGCCCAACACACATCACACTCCGATCCACCTCTCCCCAGCGCTACTTCAGTGCCTCTTCGACATTCTCTTATTGACAACTAGTGGACCGGCAATGCTTCGCTACATATTACACAGTACAGGTCGCCAGGGGACAATTCAGCTATTCAGGAAGGGCCTCGTCCAGCCCAACACCGCCACACTCCGATCCACCTCTCCCCAGCGCTACTTCAGTGCCTCTTCGACATTCTCTTATTGGCAACTAGTGGGCCCGGCAATGCATCGCGACACGTTACACAGTACTGGTCACCAGGGGAGAATCCAGCTGATCAGGAAGGGCCTCGTCCCGCCCAACACCGCCACACTCCGATCCACCTCTCCACAGCGCTACTTCAGTGCCTCTTCGACATTCTCTTATTGGCAACTAGTGGACCGGCAATGCTTCGCTACATATTACACAGTACAGGTCGCCAGGGGACAATTCAGCTGATCAGGAAGGGCCTCGTCCCGCCCAACACCGCCACACTCCGATCCACCTCTCCCCAGCGCTACTTCAGTTCCTCTTCGACATTCTCTTATTGACAACTAGTGGACCGGCAATGCTTCGCTACATATTACACAGTACAGGTCGCCAGGGGACAATTCAGCTGATCAGGAAGTCCTGATCAGCTGAACTGCTGAGGCTGCTGAACTGCGAGGACTGCCTCGTCCCGCCCAACACCGCCACACTCCGATCCACCTCTCCCCAGCGCTACTTCAGTGCCTCTTCGACATTCTCTTACAGTACAGGTCGCTGGGGGACAATTCAGCTGATCAGGAAGTCCTGATCAGCTGAACTGCTGAGGCTGCTGAACTGCGAGGACTGCCTCGTCCCGCCCAACACCGCCACACTCCGATCCACCTCTCCCCAGCGCTACTTCAGTGCCTCTTCGACATTCTCTTATTGACAACTAGTGGACCGGCAATGCTTCGCTACATATTACACAGTACAGGTCGCCAGGGGACAATTCAGCTGATCAGGAAGGGCCTCGTCCCGCCCAACACCGCCACACTCCGATCCACCTCTCCCCAGCGCTACTTCAGTGCCTCTTCGACATTCTCTTATTGGCAACTAGTGGACCGGCAATGCTTCGCTACATATTACACAGTACAGGTCGCCAGGGGACAATTCAGATGATCAGGAAGGGCCTCGTCTCGCCCAACACCGCCACACTCCGATCCACCTCTCCCCAGCGCTACTTCAGTGCCTCTTCGACATTCTCTTATTGGCAACTAGTGGACCGGCAATGCTTCGCTACATATTACACAGTACAGGTCGCCAGGGGACAATTCAGCTGATCAGGAAGGGCCTCGTCCCGCCCAACACCGCCACACTCCGATCCACCTCTCCCCACCGCTACTTCAGTGCCTCTTCGACATTCTCTTATTGGCAACTAGTGGACCGGCAATGCTTCGCTACATATTACACAGTACAGGTCGCCAGGGGACAATTCAGCTGATCAGGAAGGGCCTCGTCCCGCCCAACACCGCCACACTCCGATCCACCTCTCCCCAGCGCTACTTCAGTGCCTTTTCGACATTCTCTTATTGGCAACTAGTGGGCCCGGCAATGCATAGCGACACGTTACACAGTACTGGTCACCAGGGGAGAATCCAGCTGGTCAGGAAGGGCCTCGTCCCGCCCAACACCGCCACACTCCGATCCACCTCTCCCCAGCGCTACTTCAGTGCCTCTTCAATATTCTCTTATTGACAACTAGTGGACCGGCAATGCTTCGCTACATATTACACAGTACAGGTCGCCAGGGGACAATTCAGCTGATCAGGAAGGGCCTCGTCCCGCCCAACACCGCCACACTCCGATCCACCTCTCCCCAGCGCTACTTCAGTGCCTCTTCAACATTCTCTTATTGACAACTAGTGGGCCCGGCAATGCATCGCGACACGTTACACAGTACTGGTCACCAGGGGAGAATCCAGCTGGTCAGGAAGGGCCTCGTCCCGCCCAACACCGCCACACTCCGATCCACCTCTCCCCAGCGCTACTTCAGTGCCTCTTCAACATTCTCTTATTGACAACTAGTGGACCGGCAATGCTTCGCTACATATTACACAGTACAGGTCGCCAGGGGACAATTCAGCTGATCAGGAAGGGCCTCGTCCCGCCAAACACCGCCACACTCCGATCCACCTCTCCCCAGCGCTACTTCAGTGCCTCTTCAACATTCTCTTATTGACAACTAGTGGACCGGCAATGCTTCGCTACATATTACACAGTACTGATCACCAGGGGACAATTCAGCTGATCAGGAAGGGCCTCGTCCCGCCCAACACCGCCACACTCCGATCCACCTCTCCCCAGCGCTACTTCAGTGCCTCTTCAACATTCTCTTATTGACAACTAGTGGGCCCGGCAATGCATCGCGACACGTTACACAGTACTGGTCACCAGGGGAGAATCCAGCTGATCAGGAAGGGCCTCGTCCCGCCCAACACACATCACACTCCGATCCACCTCTCCCCAGCGCTACTTCAGTGCCTCTTCGACATTCTCTTATTGGCAACTAGTGGACCACAATGCTTCGCTACATATTACACAGTACAGGTCGCCAGGGGACAATTCAGCTGATCAGGAAGGGCCTCGTCCCGCCCAACACCGCCACACTCCGATCCACCTCTCCCCAGCGCTACTTCAGTGCTTCTTCAACATTCTCTTATTGACAACTAGTGGACCGGCAATGCTTCGCTACATATTACACAGTACTGATCACCAGGGGACAATTCAGCTGATCAGGAAGGGCCTCGTCCCGCCCAACACCGCCACACTCCGATCCACCTCTCCCCAGCGCTACTTCAGTGCCTCTTCAACATTCTCTTATTGACAACTAGTGGGCCCGGCAATGCATCGCGACACGTTACACAGTACTGGTCACCAGGGGAGAATCCAGCTGATCAGGAAGGGCCTCGTCCCGCCCAACACACATCACACTCCGATCCACCTCTCCCCAGCGCTACTTCAGTGCCTCTTCGACATTCTCTTATTGGCAACTAGTGGACCGGCAATGCTTCGCTACATATTACACAGTACAGGTCGCCAGGGGACAATTCAGCTGATCAGGAAGGGCCTCGTCCCGCCCAACACCGCCACACTCCGATCCACCTCTCCCCACCGCTACTTCAGTGCCTCTTCGACATTCTCTTATTGGCAACTAGTGGACCGGCAATGCTTCGCTACATATTACACAGTACAGGTCGCCAGGGGACAATTCAGCTGATCAGGAAGGGCCTCGTCCCGCCCAACACCGCCACACTCCGATCCACCTCTCCCCAGCGCTACTTCAGTGCCTTTTCGACATTCTCTTATTGGCAACTAGTGGGCCCGGCAATGCATAGCGACACGTTACACAGTACTGGTCACCAGGGGAGAATCCAGCTGATCAGGAAGGGCCTCGTCCCGCCCAACACACATCACACTCCGATCCACCTCTCCCCAGCGCTACTTCAGTGCCTCTTCGACATTCTCTTATTGGCAACTAGTGGACCGGCAATGCTTCGCTACATATTACACAGTACAGGTCGCCAGGGGACAATTCAGCTGATCAGGAAGGGCCTCGTCCCGCCCAACACCGCCACACTCCGATCCACCTCTCCCCAGCGCTACTTCAGTGCCTCTTCAACATTCTCTTATTGACAACTAGTGGGCCCGGCAATGCATCGCGACACGTTACACAGTACTGGTCACCAGGGGAGAATCCAGCTGGTCAGGAAGGGCCTCGTCCCGCCCATCACCGCCACACTCCGATCCACCTCTCCCCAGCGCTACTTCAGTGCCTCTTCAACATTCTCTTATTGACAACTAGTGGACCGGCAATGCTTCGCTACATATTACACAGTACAGGTCGCCAGGGGACAATTCAGCTGATCAGGAAGGGCCTCGTCCCGCCCAACACCGCCACACTCCGATCCACCTCTCCCCAGCGCTACTTCAGTGCCTCTTCAACATTCTCTTATTGACAACTAGTGGGCCCGGCAATGCATCGCGACACGTTACACAGTACTGGTCACCAGGGGAGAATCCAGCTGGTCAGGAAGGGCCTCGTCCCGCCCAACACCGCCACACTCCGATCCACCTCTCCCCAGCGCTACTTCAGTGCCTCTTCAACATTCTCTTATTGACAACTAGTGGACCGGCAATGCTTCGCTACATATTACACAGTACAGGTCGCCAGGGGACAATTCAGCTGATCAGGAAGGGCCTCGTCCCGCCAAACACCGCCACACTCCGATCCACCTCTCCCCAGCGCTACTTCAGTGCCTCTTCAACATTCTCTTATTGACAACTAGTGGACCGGCAATGCTTCGCTACATATTACACAGTACTGATCACCAGGGGACAATTCAGCTGATCAGGAAGGGCCTCGTCCCGCCCAACACCGCCACACTCCGATCCACCTCTCCCCAGCGCTACTTCAGTGCCTCTTCAACATTCTCTTATTGACAACTAGTGGGCCCGGCAATGCATCGCGACACGTTACACAGTACTGGTCACCAGGGGAGAATCCAGCTGATCAGGAAGGGCCTCGTCCCGCCCAACACACATCACACTCCGATCCACCTCTCCCCAGCGCTACTTCAGTGCCTCTTCGACATTCTCTTATTGGCAACTAGTGGACCGGCAATGCTTCGCTACATATTACACAGTACAGGTCGCCAGGGGACAATTCAGCTGATCAGGAAGGGCCTCGTCCCGCCCAACACCGCCACACTCCGATCCACCTCTCCCCAGCGCTACTTCAGTGCTTCTTCAACATTCTCTTATTGACAACTAGTGGACCGGCAATGCTTTGCTACATATTACACAGTACTGATCACCAGGGGACAATTCAGCTGATCAGGAAGGGCCTCGTCCCGCCCAACACCGCCACACTCCGATCCACCTCTCCCCAGCGCTACTTCAGTGCCTCTTCAACATTCTCTTATTGACAACTAGTGGGCCCGGCAATGCATCGCGACACGTTACACAGTACTGGTCACCAGGGGAGAATCCAGCTGGTCAGGAAGGGCCTCGTCCCGCCCATCACCGCCACACTCCGATCCACCTCTCCCCAGCGCTACTTCAGTGCCTCTTCAACATTCTCTTATTGACAACTAGTGGACCGGCAATGCTTCGCTACATATTACACAGTACAGGTCGCCAGGGGACAATTCAGCTGATCAGGAAGGGCCTCGTCCCGCCCAACACCGCCACACTCCGATCCACCTCTCCCCAGCGCTACTTCAGTGCCTCTTCAACATTCTCTTATTGACAACTAGTGGGCCCGGCAATGCATCGCGACACGTTACACAGTACTGGTCACCAGGGGAGAATCCAGCTGGTCAGGAAGGGCCTCGTCCCGCCCAACACCGCCACACTCCGATCCACCTCTCCCCAGCGCTACTTCAGTGCCTCTTCAACATTCTCTTATTGACAACTAGTGGACCGGCAATGCTTCGCTACATATTACACAGTACAGGTCGCCAGGGGACAATTCAGCTGATCAGGAAGGGCCTCGTCCCGCCAAACACCGCCACACTCCGATCCACCTCTCCCCAGCGCTACTTCAGTGCCTCTTCAACATTCTCTTATTGACAACTAGTGGACCGGCAATGCTTCGCTACATATTACACAGTACTGATCACCAGGGGACAATTCAGCTGATCAGGAAGGGCCTCGTCCCGCCCAACACCGCCACACTCCGATCCACCTCTCCCCAGCGCTACTTCAGTGCCTCTTCAACATTCTCTTATTGACAACTAGTGGGCCCGGCAATGCATCGCGACACGTTACACAGTACTGGTCACCAGGGGAGAATCCAGCTGATCAGGAAGGGCCTCGTCCCGCCCAACACACATCACACTCCGATCCACCTCTCCCCAGCGCTACTTCAGTGCCTCTTCGACATTCTCTTATTGGCAACTAGTGGACCGGCAATGCTTCGCTACATATTACACAGTACAGGTCGCCAGGGGACAATTCAGCTGATCAGGAAGGGCCTCGTCCCGCCCAACACCGCCACACTCCGATCCACCTCTCCCCAGCGCTACTTCAGTGCCTCTTCGACATTCTCTTATTGACAACTAGTGGGCCCGGCAATGCATCGCGACACGTTACACAGTACTGGTCACCAGGGGAGAATCCAGCTGATCAGGAAGGGCCTCGTCCCGCCCAACACACATCACACTCCGATCCACCTCTCCCCAGCGCTACTTCAGTGCCTCTTCGACATTCTCTTATTGACAACTAGTGGACCGGCAATGCTTCGCTACATATTACACAGTACAGGTCGCCAGGGGACAATTCAGCTATTCAGGAAGGGCCTCGTCCAGCCCAACACCGCCACACTCCGATCCACCTCTCCCCAGCGCTACTTCAGTGCCTCTTCGACATTCTCTTATTGGCAACTAGTGGGCCCGGCAATGCATCGCGACACGTTACACAGTACTGGTCACCAGGGGAGAATCCAGCTGATCAGGAAAGGCCTCGTCCCGCCCAACACACATCACACTCCGATCCACCTCTCCCCAGCGCTACTTCAGTGCCTCTTCGACATTCTCTTATTGGCAACTAGTGGACCGGCAATGCTTCGCTACATATTACACAGTACAGGTCGCCAGGGGACAATTCAGCTGATCAGGAAGGGCCTCGTCCCGCCCAACACACATCACACTCCGATCCACCTCTCCCCAGCGCTACTTCAGTGCCTCTTCGACATTCTCTTATTGACAACTAGTGGACCGGCAATGCTTCGCTACATATTACACAGTACAGGTCGCCAGGGGACAATTCAGCTATTCAGGAAGGGCCTCGTCCAGCCCAACACCGCCACACTCCGATCCACCTCTCCCCAGCGCTACTTCAGTGCCTCTTCGACATTCTCTTATTGGCAACTAGTGGGCCCGGCAATGCATCGCGACACGTTACACAGTACTGGTCACCAGGGGAGAATCCAGCTGATCAGGAAGGGCCTCGTCCCGCCCAACACACATCACACTCCGATCCACCTCTCCCCAGCGCTACTTCAGTGCCTCTTCGACATTCTCTTATTGGCAACTAGTGGACCGGCAATGCTTCGCTACATATTACACAGTACAGGTCGCCAGGGGACAATTCAGCTGATCAGGAAGTCCTGATCAGCTGAACTGCTGAGGCTGCTGAACTGCGTGGACTGCCTCGTCCCGCCCAACACCGCCACACTCCGATCCACCTCTCCCCAGCGCTACTTCAGTGCCTCTTCGACATTCTCTTACAGTACAGGTCGCTGGGGGACAATTCAGCTGATCAGGAAGTCCTGATCAGCTGAACTGCTGAGGCTGCTGAACTGCGAGGACTGCCTCGTCCCGCCCAACACCGCCACACTCCGATCCACCTCTCCCCAGCGCTACTTCAGTGCCTCTTCGACATTCTCTTATTGACAACTAGTGGACCGGCAATGCTTCGCTACATATTACACAGTACAGGTCGCCAGGGGACAATTCAGCTGATCAGGAAGGGCCTCGTCCCGCCCAACACCGCCACACTCCGATCCACCTCTCCCCAGCGCTACTTCAGTGCCTCTTCGACATTCTCTTATTGGCAACTAGTGGACCGGCAATGCTTCGCTACATATTACACAGTACAGGTCGCCAGGGGACAATTCAGATGATCAGGAAGGGCCTCGTCTCGCCCAACACCGCCACACTCCGATCCACCTCTCCCCAGCGCTACTTCAGTGCCTCTTCGACATTCTCTTATTGGCAACTAGTGGACCGGCAATGCTTCGCTACATATTACACAGTACAGGTCGCCAGGGGACAATTCAGCTGATCAGGAAGGGCCTCGTCCCGCCCAACACCGCCACACTCCGATCCACCTCTCCCCACCGCTACTTCAGTGCCTCTTCGACATTCTCTTATTGGCAACTAGTGGACCGGCAATGCTTCGCTACATATTACACAGTACAGGTCGCCAGGGGACAATTCAGCTGATCAGGAAGGGCCTCGTCCCGCCCAACACCGCCACACTCCGATCCACCTCTCCCCAGCGCTACTTCAGTGCCTTTTCGACATTCTCTTATTGGCAACTAGTGGGCCCGGCAATGCATAGCGACACGTTACACAGTACTGGTCACCAGGGGAGAATCCAGCTGGTCAGGAAGGGCCTCGTCCCGCCCAACACCGCCACACTCCGATCCACCTCTCCCCAGCGCTACTTCAGTGCCTCTTCAACATTCTCTTATTGACAACTAGTGGACCGGCAATGCTTCGCTACATATTACACAGTACAGGTCGCCAGGGGACAATTCAGCTGATCAGGAAGGGCCTCGTCCCGCCCAACACCGCCACACTCCGATCCACCTCTCCCCAGCGCTACTTCAGTGCCTCTTCAACATTCTCTTATTGACAACTAGTGGGCCCGGCAATGCATCGCGACACGTTACACAGTACTGGTCACCAGGGGAGAATCCAGCTGATCAGGAAGGGCCTCGTCCCGCCCAACACCGCCACACTCCGATCCACCTCTCCCCAGCGCTACTTCAGTGCCTTTTCGACATTCTCTTATTGGCAACTAGTGGGCCCGGCAATGCATAGCGACACGTTACACAGTACTGGTCACCAGGGGAGAATCCAGCTGATCAGGAAGGGCCTCGTCCCGCCCAACACACATCACACTCCGATCCACCTCTCCCCAGCGCTACTTCAGTGCCTCTTCGACATTCTCTTATTGGCAACTAGTGGACCGGCAATGCTTCGCTACATATTACACAGTACAGGTCGCCAGGGGACAATTCAGCTGATCAGGAAAGGCCTCGTCCCGCCCAACACCGCCACACTCCGATCCACCTCTCCCCAGCGCTACTTCAGTGCCTCTTCAACATTCTCTTATTGACAACTAGTGGGCCCGGCAATGCATCGCGACATGTTACACAGTACTGGTCACCAGGGGAGAATCCAGCTGGTCAGGAAGGGCCTCGTCCCGCCCATCACCGCCACACTCCGATCCACCTCTCCCCAGCGCTACTTCAGTGCCTCTTCAACATTCTCTTATTGACAACTAGTGGACCGGCAATGCTTCGCTACATATTACACAGTACAGGTCGCCAGGGGACAATTCAGCTGATCAGGAAGGGCCTCGTCCCGCCCAACACCGCCACACTCCGATCCACCTCTCCCCAGCGCTACTTCAGTGCCTCTTCAACATTCTCTTATTGACAACTAGTGGGCCCGGCAATGCATCGCGACACGTTACACAGTACTGGTCACCAGGGGAGAATCCAGCTGGTCAGGAAGGGCCTCGTCCCGCCCAACACCGCCACACTCCGATCCACCTCTCCCCAGCGCTACTTCAGTGCCTCTTCAACATTCTCTTATTGACAACTAGTGGACCGGCAATGCTTCGCTACATATTACACAGTACAGGTCGCCAGGGGACAATTCAGCTGATCAGGAAGGGCCTCGTCCCGCCAAACACCGCCACACTCCGATCCACCTCTCCCCAGCGCTACTTCAGTGCCTCTTCAACATTCTCTTATTGACAACTAGTGGACCGGCAATGCTTCGCTACATATTACACAGTACTGATCACCAGGGGACAATTCAGCTGATCAGGAAGGGCCTCGTCCCGCCCAACACCGCCACACTCCGATCCACCTCTCCCCAGCGCTACTTCAGTGCCTCTTCAACATTCTCTTATTGACAACTAGTGGGCCCGGCAATGCATCGCGACACGTTACACAGTACTGGTCACCAGGGGAGAATCCAGCTGATCAGGAAGGGCCTCGTCCCGCCCAACACACATCACACTCCGATCCACCTCTCCCCAGCGCTACTTCAGTGCCTCTTCGACATTCTCTTATTGGCAACTAGTGGACCGGCAATGCTTCGCTACATATTACACAGTACAGGTCGCCAGGGGACAATTCAGCTGATCAGGAAGGGCCTCGTCCCGCCCAACACCGCCACACTCCGATCCACCTCTCCCCAGCGCTACTTCAGTGCTTCTTCAACATTCTCTTATTGACAACTAGTGGACCGGCAATGCTTTGCTACATATTACACAGTACTGATCACCAGGGGACAATTCAGCTGATCAGGAAGGGCCTCGTCCCGCCCAACACCGCCACACTCCGATCCACCTCTCCCCAGCGCTACTTCAGTGCCTCTTCAACATTCTCTTATTGACAACTAGTGGGCCCGGCAATGCATCGCGACACGTTACACAGTACTGGTCACCAGGGGAGAATCCAGCTGGTCAGGAAGGGCCTCGTCCCGCCCATCACCGCCACACTCCGATCCACCTCTCCCCAGCGCTACTTCAGTGCCTCTTCAACATTCTCTTATTGACAACTAGTGGACCGGCAATGCTTCGCTACATATTACACAGTACAGGTCGCCAGGGGACAATTCAGCTGATCAGGAAGGGCCTCGTCCCGCCCAACACCGCCACACTCCGATCCACCTCTCCCCAGCGCTACTTCAGTGCCTCTTCAACATTCTCTTATTGACAACTAGTGGGCCCGGCAATGCATCGCGACACGTTACACAGTACTGGTCACCAGGGGAGAATCCAGCTGGTCAGGAAGGGCCTCGTCCCGCCCAACACCGCCACACTCCGATCCACCTCTCCCCAGCGCTACTTCAGTGCCTCTTCAACATTCTCTTATTGACAACTAGTGGACCGGCAATGCTTCGCTACATATTACACAGTACAGGTCGCCAGGGGACAATTCAGCTGATCAGGAAGGGCCTCGTCCCGCCAAACACCGCCACACTCCGATCCACCTCTCCCCAGCGCTACTTCAGTGCCTCTTCAACATTCTCTTATTGACAACTAGTGGACCGGCAATGCTTCGCTACATATTACACAGTACTGATCACCAGGGGACAATTCAGCTGATCAGGAAGGGCCTCGTCCCGCCCAACACCGCCACACTCCGATCCACCTCTCCCCAGCGCTACTTCAGTGCCTCTTCAACATTCTCTTATTGACAACTAGTGGGCCCGGCAATGCATCGCGACACGTTACACAGTACTGGTCACCAGGGGAGAATCCAGCTGATCAGGAAGGGCCTCGTCCCGCCCAACACACATCACACTCCGATCCACCTCTCCCCAGCGCTACTTCAGTGCCTCTTCGACATTCTCTTATTGGCAACTAGTGGACCGGCAATGCTTCGCTACATATTACACAGTACAGGTCGCCAGGGGACAATTCAGCTGATCAGGAAGGGCCTCGTCCCGCCCAACACCGCCACACTCCGATCCACCTCTCCCCAGCGCTACTTCAGTGCTTCTTCAACATTCTCTTATTGACAACTAGTGGACCGGCAATGCTTTGCTACATATTACACAGTACTGATCACCAGGGGACAATTCAGCTGATCAGGAAGGGCCTCGTCCCGCCCAACACCGCCACACTCCGATCCACCTCTCCCCAGCGCTACTTCAGTGCCTCTTCAACATTCTCTTATTGACAACTAGTGGGCCCGGCAATGCATCGCGACACGTTACACAGTACTGGTCACCAGGGGAGAATCCAGCTGATCAGGAAGGGCCTCGTCCCGCCCAACACACATCACACTCCGATCCACCTCTCCCCAGCGCTACTTCAGTGCCTCTTCGACATTCTCTTATTGGCAACTAGTGGACCGGCAATGCTTCGCTACATATTACACAGTACAGGTCGCCAGGGGACAATTCAGCTGATCAGGAAGGGCCTCGTCCCGCCCAACACCGCCACACTCCGATCCACCTCTCCCCAGCGCTACTTCAGTGCCTCTTCAACATTCTCTTATTGACAACTAGTGGGCCCGGCAATGCATCGCGACACGTTACACAGTACTGGTCACCAGGGGAGAATCCAGCTGGTCAGGAAGGGCCTCGTCCCGCCCAACACCGCCACACTCCGATCCACCTCTCCCCAGCGCTACTTCAGTGCCTCTTCAACATTCTCTTATTGACAACTAGTGGACCGGCAATGCTTCGCTACATATTACACAGTACAGGTCGCCAGGGGACAATTCAGCTGATCAGGAAGGGCCTCGTCCCGCCCAACACCGCCACACTCCGATCCACCTCTCCCCAGCGCTACTTCAGTGCCTCTTCAACATTCTCTTATTGACAACTAGTGGACCGGCAATGCTTCGCTACATATTACACAGTACTGATCACCAGGGGACAATTCAGCTGATCAGGAAGGGCCTCGTCCCGCCCAACACCGCCACACTCCGATCCACCTCTCCCCAGCGCTACTTCAGTGCCTCTTCAACATTCTCTTATTGACAACTAGTGGACCGGCAATGCTTCGCTACATATTACACAGTACTGATCACCAGGGGACAATTCAGCTGATCAGGAAGGGCCTCGTCCCGCCCAACACCGCCACACTCCGATCCACCTCTCCCCAGCGCTACTTCAGTGCCTCTTCAACATTCTCTTATTGACAACTAGTGGACCGGCAATGCTTCGCTACATATTACACAGTACTGATCACCAGGGGACAATTCAGCTGATCAGGAAGGGCCTCGTCCCGCCCAACACCGCCACACTCCGATCCACCTCTCCCCAGCGCTACTTCAGTGCCTCTTCAACATTCTCTTATTGACAACTAGTGGGCCCGGCAATGCATCGCGACACGTTACACAGTACTGGTCACCAGGGGAGAATCCAGCTGATCAGGAAGGGCCTCGTCCCGCCCAACACACATCACACTCCGATCCACCTCTCCCCAGCGCTACTTCAGTGCCTCTTCGACATTCTCTTATTGGCAACTAGTGGACCGGCAATGCTTCGCTACATATTACACAGTACAGGTCGCCAGGGGACAATTCAGCTGATCAGGAAGGGCCTCGTCCCGCCCAACACCGCCACACTCCGATCCACCTCTCCCCAGCGCTACTTCAGTGCCTCTTCGACATTCTCTTATTGGCAACTAGTGGACCGGCAATGCTTCGCTACATATTACACAGTACAGGTCGCCAGGGGACAATTCAGCTGATCAGGAAGGGCCTCGTCCCGCCCAACACCGCCACACTCCGTTCCGCCTCTCCCTAGCGCTACTTCAGCGCCACTTCGACATTCTCTTATTGGCAACTAGTGACCTCGGCAATTCATCGCTACACATTACACGGTACTGGTCACCAGGAGAGGATCCAGTCGATCACTGACGGGGGTGGGGAGACATCATGGGGATTTCCGTTAATACTCAAATTTGTTATTATGTTGCATATTATTTGTTTGGAAATTTATAATGTAATATTATATATATATATATATATATATATATATATATATATATATATATATATATATATATATATATATATATATATATATATATATATATATATTATGCCGATTCGGTGGCCGAGATCGCTAAGGCAGTAGTGCCGTAGCGATCTCGTACCGAAAGATCGCGGGTTCGAGTCCCGCCTCGGGCATTGTTGTATTGTGTTCGTCCTTTCACCCCCTATCATCATCGTCGTCGTATCAGGGAAGGCAACGGGAAACCACCCTGAATAATTTATCCCAAGAAAACCCGTTATGGGTCTCCTAACTTCCGTATATGGAAGATAGGACCAAAGAAGAAGATATATTTTATTTAATATTACATGAAATTTATATATATAATATTATGTTTTAAATAATTACATATTTATTTACATACTTATTAATTATTACATATGTACATAATAACTACTTATTTGAATAAAGAAAGGTAACAAAGGAACAATCTAGGCCTTTTTGTGGGTGGGGGCATGGCCCTGGATCTGTCACTGCTGGTCAGGTGTTTGTTAATCACGTTTTACGCTACGCAGTGCAAGAATTAGATGAAGCAGATGTAAGACGTTCTCGCAAGTATGGATTTGTTCTATGTACAGGTTGGTTCTCTTATTGTTAAAACTGCGAGCAGTACGCTCTGAAGAAGGCCACAATACGCTGGCCGAAACGTTAGCCACCATGACTTTGACGCGGCTCGTCCCTGATAGCCCAGCCAACATAAACTCCGGCCGCGGAAGCCTACGCAACCTTATTGTTAAAACATTCTCCGTCAAATTTGGGCATGCGTTCGCTATGACGCGATCTTGGAGAAAATTGATTTACTTGTCCGATGTTCAAGTAATAATTGCGGCCGATATTTAACAATCGCAGTATACTTGAATGCAGTGAAGACGCATTTAATCTTTGAGCCTGCAGCGGACTGCGTAGAGTTCAAGGGCGCTTGAGTCGCCATAAACGAATAAATCATCATCAACAACGCCCCCTACTGTCAGCTTTAATTCAAACCACTCTGTAACATTCCCATTACTAATAAGAATAAAGTGTGAAAATTTCAGCGAAATCAGTCGAGTTGTTTTTGTGTCTATGTGCAACACGCATACCACATTTCCTTGTATTTACATATAGATATAGATGAACTAGCTGTAGCAAGGCTGCGTAAGCAAGAATTAAGAAGTGCAAAATTATACATGATTCGTGAAGTGAAATCAGAGCTCACAGTATTCAACTTATTCAAACTCTTTCAACCTCTCCTTCTCTTCCTTGTTTTTCTTCTGCCTCATCACTTCTTCTTACCTTCTTTCTACCCCATCTTCTTTTCTTCCTTCTGCTCCTTTTCTGGGCGTGTCAAGGAATATTAATGACAATTCAACAGCAAGGAGCCATTGCATCACAAATGCGTGTATTGTACGAACGTCAAGGAGATTGTCTAATAAAACGGTCACCGACATCAGAGTTATAGGGAAAATACCAGTTTTAGGGTGGAAATCCTGCTTACAGTTTAGCCGCTACCTTTCTTTACATGTAGATGTATATTGAAGCCAAACGTTTTGCCATAACTCAATTTTTCCGTATCAAAGACCCACAAAACATGGATTACCACGACACAAGATATTAGAGGAAGTTATTTATGTCATTTAGAAACAAGAATAATCCAGTTTTTCGGATTCAGGGATCCACAAAACGATTTTTTCTTTCCAAAAGTCGCAATTTTTCGCATATTACCTCCTCTATATTACGTACGTAATGTGCGAGAATGTAAAATAATTGTTTTGAGTTATGTGAAGAAATATACTCCTATTTATAAAGCAGTTTATTTGACTAGTAAACACATAGAAACGCTCACAATCAGTCGAGGCACAGAGTAAAACACATTGTCACTCGGTTGTCAAAGCATTCGTCGAAGCATTTGCCGTCTTGCGAGCTCAGTGCGCAAAAGTCAATGAACTTAAGCCAGTGTTCCCAGTTTCGATTCCCTGACAGGGTGACTATTGTTTTGAATTATTTAAAATCACATTGCCTTTGTCAGTTAACTTAATACCTTCGAAGTTCTCCTGCTAAATGAGAATTTTCACATTGTCACTTTTCTGGTACATCCACCATATATTTTTCAGGATATAATAATTCATTAGGCAAGGAGGCAATGTCAGTCGTGTAATTAACTCGCGAAGTGTTATTCGGAACATGTTGTAAGATTGATTTCATGTTGCATGGATATGCACAAAGTTTTATAAACAACGAAAAAAATCTTCGCAACGTTTTTGGGATTTGAAGTATACGAAAGTAGTAACCGAGAAGTGAACCTCAGGACATACAGGTAAGCGGTGAGAGCACAAATCATTTACGCGAGTAACTTCGAGAAGAATGCTCTAATCAAATGAGGTATGAATATATAGTTTGTATATTTTCATTTCTCATTTAGGAAATCATATCTCTTAAACAAGCTGCAATATAATAATAACTCATCGTTTTATTCCGAAATCTCTGAGCCGAAGTCGGAAGCGGATGAGTATTTGGCAGTGAATGTTACGATGTTCAAAATATCTTTGTGAAGCAAATTCAGCGCTTTTAAAATTAGTGAAATATATATTACATCGTGATAGCGAAAATTGGATATTTTTGTTCTAAATAATATTTCTCATTTTTCTGGAAACGTATTCCAGTGATTCATTTAATTTAATGAATTATTTTGCGAAGCAAATGCCATTCGAATAAAACAATGTTATTCACATTTCGATTTTGCCAATCAAATTCTGAAAGGACAAACATCATGTAACCGTGAGATTGATAGTGCGATCGCTAGTAAGTTGGTAAATAAGGTGTAAATCTGTGATCTACAAGTAAAATAAAATTTCAATTGTATCCAATAGATTTCGGGGGTCGTATTTCAATGTGTCCAACAGATATAACATCGCGGCGAATAAATTTCATAATGAACACTTAAAAGCATGCATTTGAGATATTCAAACTGAATTCAGTATCTTCTGTATAACGTGGAAACTTTATTCTCATTCACTATGAATGTATTCGCTGAATGTATTTAATGACCGTCAAAACTCGTGTAATGAGATTCTCACGTATGTTACACGAGCGAGTTCACAACCCGAATTCGTTATAGTGCGAATCTCTGAAGACAAAAATGCCAGCAGAGTGAAAGCAAGAGGCGAGAGTAACGGAGCTGAAGGCTGAAACCGCAGAAATGCAAACACAGACATTAAAAAATCACTAACTCGGAAAATGGATGACGAATCTGAACGGGACTAAAGCGGTTACGGTGCAGTACCATTACCGGTTAGATATTCTCTCAGGGTCCACATTGACAATAACATCAACACACCGTTGTCCGAGATGTATCTACTTCTAATTGTGGGAAGCGTGGAGTGGTGCGGGCCGCTGGGTGTACCCAATGACACGAAGGAAAGGAAGCCGTTAGAGGATACGAAAAGAAACTGTCAGCAGAAAATGCGGTATTATTTCCGTTGCCAAATTGCTAGCCACTCGAAAGACTAAATTACTTTTCCTTTTAAAAACTCAAGAGCTGATTCATCCACAAGTCTTTAGCATTCCATGGCGTCTACAAGGCGAGACCTGTTCTTGAGTTACCGTTAAGTTCTCGAATACTACATGGGGCCTACGTGCAGCTTGCTGATGTCTCAGAAAATGTACAGAGAAATAAAAAAATAGTCCTCATTACTCCAGCCTTTTTAATAACGTTTAAAATATACTTTATGAATTCTAATCTTTGCATGGAAATGCAAAGAGACACACAGAGTTTAGAAATATAATAAGTAACATCTGAATTTTCACTTTCTTCAGCTTTGTAAAAGGCATGTAATTTGAGGTATAAAATGATACATCGGAATACAATGCATATCTTGGGATACAGGGATTTTCAAACTCTCACAGTCAACTTGTTACTAAGAAGGTATAAAAAAAAGACGTAATTACATTTCTCATGAATACACCGAGTCTTGAATAGAGCTTCTTCCTTTTCCTCTGAAGCCCTCGTTTCTTCCACTTCGACTGGCAGAGACAAGCTTTCCCTTCCCGAACACGCACGCAGATGTGCCCCACGTGGGGGGGGATGATTCGGTGGGAAGCAGATGCTCCTCTCGGAAGGACAAGAATCTCGGACGAAGACGAACGAATCATTCCCACATACATCGTCTGTTCAAATTCTCACGCAGGGTGATATCACGATCAGATAGATGTACAGAGCAAAATAAGGAAAGCAACGGGTATGAATCGTAGAAATGTTTAATAAGTTTTCTGTTACTGACATGGCTGATGATAATGTTCAGAATAATATTCTATTGCATCCTAGTTTCAAACACACTCTTCATACTCAGTCATTTCTAAAATTAAAAGCGACTGGTCAGTAAAATAATAAACAAGAGCAGATTAACAAGACGAATAAACTGTAGGAGTTGGGTTCAAATGATCAAATGTGTTTATTCGTCAACTTTATGAGCTATACTTAACTGCTCCAAAGAGAAATTGTGAACGAGGGCGTCAAAATTATCTCGATGAAGAACGAAGGTAATATTTGAAACGTTTAGTTCACTTGCTTGATCCAATTATAATATAAATTCCGAAACTGAATAAACACATTTTGGATAGGAGCCATATATCACAATACAGTGCACGGGTAGGTTTGCGCCGGAACTCGCCATCCAGCGGCGGAAGTCACCTCCAGCGATACAAAAAAACAGCACTGCACTTGCGGGACTATTGACCTTAGCAGTTGGCGTGCCCGGAATCACTAATCAATCAACCTCTCTCCTCTCCGAGTGCGCCACTACGACAACGGAGAACATGACACCTAAAGTTGAGACTTTAGGACTAAAAATTAGGGAAGAAATGAAGCAAAATGTATGGAAGACTGTGGAAATGACAAATGGTGTTTGATCGGATGAAAAAGAAAAGCAGTAAGATTTGATTCGCAATTAATATTCTCTGAACTGGCCACTGGTCAGCGGGTATTCTCCAGTAGCTGGAGGAGTGTAGAATGAATGTAGGCAAAATTTCAACAGGAATCAACCGCAAAATGACAACCAAGGGGCGAGCAGGTTTCGCAACAAGAGAAAGTTAGCAGAAAGAGGAATTTGGCAATGACGTAACGGACAGTAGAAGTGACAGGCACAGTGACAATTGTGTTTGCCTTTCGAGAGGGAGTTAAAGGTGAACGGAATGTTGACGTATACGATGTTGAGGAAGTGTGATAATTGATTGAATAAGTAGTTTTTTCTTTTGTTTTTTTTTATTGGCCAACTGCACATCCCATTAAGGGCAAGAGCTCCCTGCTCGCGCAGGAAATTATTAATCCTTCTTTATGGCCGAGATCGCTAAGGCAGTAGTGCCATAGCGATCTCGGACCGAAGGATCGCGGGTTCGAGTCCCGCCTCGGGCATGGTTGTATTGTGTTCGTCCTTTCACACCCCAATCATCATCATATCGTGTCATCCTCATAGTTACCATACCGTTACACGCAATAGTGATCGCTATTGACTTAATAGTTGATACGACATTCAATAACAAAAAAAAAACTTGTAGAAATATGGAGCACAAAACATGGACGGTAAAAAAACATCGGCATCAAAAATGGATGTTAAGTGCATTGATTTCATAACAACATTGATGTTCTGAAAACATCCCTATTTGGAGGTTTTCGCCCCAGGTCCACCGTCTGTTTCACCGCCCCCGCCAGCTCTGGCTGCCACCGTCCCGCACGCACCCTTGCCCCCCTCCCCACCCTCCCATACCGGACCCGCCACGTATTAACGTGCCTCACGTGATATGTTCAGTGTGGTAGTCACGGAAACGCGGCAGATCGGTACCTATCCAACTATTATTCTTCATTAATAGTTTGATTACGCCGCATACCCGTTATTTTGTTTCAGAATTGAAGTTCTCTGGTCAATCGCAATTGAGGCTCAAACCACAACGTTCTACTCGGCAAAGAGGCTCTTTTAACCACTAGGCCACCCACGTAGAAATGCGAAACCCATTAATTTTCTAACCACAAATCAAGAGGCACAAACTGAGCTTCTTATGTCATCGATCAACCTCGAGTAGTTCGTTCATGTGATTCATTGATCGCCTAATTGAAACTAAGCCATTAATTACTCCGTCGAAAAAAATAATTAGGCAATGAGCACAAGTGTACACTGTGTCGAAATTTCAGAACATAACAAAAGCAGTTGATCTGATTAAGGTAGTTGTTTATATGAAAAAAATAAGAATTTTGTGTGTATTTTGTTTTCCTTTATACATTTAACTTCTTTACGTTCACTTCACACGTTCAAATTTGGATCACGACTCTGAAATGTGCGGAAACGCTACGAGTCCTGAAAGCGACACTGCTGCGTCCAAAGCCTCAGCCATTTCAAAGAGAAAATGTAACAAAGCATACGACCCAATAAAAATAGAAAAACAAGAAATTTCACATGTTGCATCATTTTGAGATAGCTACATTGGACAACGATTTACATACAAACTAAGCACACGTTCAAATTTGGATCACGACTCTGACATATGCGGGAGAGCTACGAGTCCTGAAACTGCGTGCAAGCATCACCCATTTCAAAGAGAATCAAACAAACCATACGTCCCAATAAAAATTGAAACCATGAAATTTCATAATTTCCATCATTTTGAGATAGCTACATTGGACAACGTATGACATACAAACTAAGCACACGTTCAAATTTGGACCTCGACTCTGAAATGTGCAGGGGAGCGACGATTCCTGAAAGCGACACCGCTGCGTCCAAGGCCTCGGCCATTTCGCTTGATCACCGGCGGCCAGCCTGTCGAAACCCGCGAGCCGCGGGCGGTAATGCGCGTAACGGGCGCGGGCCGGGCCGTGTGTCTCCATCGGGCAGCGGCCGTTGAATTGGAGGCGGGCGCGAGGGGGATGTAGGTCGTGGGTTAATGAAAATGAATTGATTTTTGATGAAGCCCTGACAGCCCCTATGGTTTCTCCTTACCTCTCCGAACACGGATCTTGAATGAATTGCTCCCGGGCCTGACCGTCTGGAATGCAGTTGGATGACCCAATCACGATTCTCATCGTGTTTGGGTGGCTCAAGTGGTTACAGGTTTTGACTAACTAGGAGACCTTTCACGCTCTGTATCACTAAATTAAACGTCCTTTCAGAGAGGAATGGTTGCACCCATTATTTAGGTGGTTGCAGTTTACACAGTTACTGATATTTATTATCCTTATCTCGGAAATATGTCACGAATATCTCGGAAATGAAAGGTAAATGGCTTTATAAACAATATATATATCCTTAAATAGTGAGTCTTGCACTTTCGTCTCTACAAAGCAGATTACATTCGGTAGTATATTTGTGCAAAGAGTGTCATCGGGTGCAATGCTCTGTTAAATGTCTCTGAATTTTCGAAAATACCAAAATTTGCAAGTAATGAACCATCAGTTGATCCTATTATCATTTGATAAGAAATCGTGAGGGTTATGAAATAAAATAAAAACATTCACTAAACATTGGTTTATTTTTAACTTAACCTTAACAAGAACTTAAAGAAACATTACCAAAGAATTATCAATAACATCACATTCATGCTGAGATGAACGTAGTTGGGATTTAATCGTGGTTCCGGGCACGTCAAGTGCTATAGTAATAGCTATAGTGCTGTAACTGCTATAGTCCCGTAAGTTTAGTGTATGTTTTTATTGCTGGAAGTTGCAGTGAACTTCCCCGTCTGGATTAGCGAGGACCGATCTACGTCGGATTGCGGGTATTTTCCCTAACCAGGTATCTCCCACCAGCGTGGCATAGCCCCAACCGGGACAACATGAAAGCTCCTGACTGGTCTCCCAAAATGTGTGATAATGTAGTGAGGAGTGTATGTGTAAGTAACGGATGAGGAGAGGACAAGGAAAAGGAAGGAAGGCAGGCAGAAAGGTAGGTAGGAAGGAAGGAAGGAAGGAAAGGTTGCGTCCGATCCGTGACCTCTTTGTTAAGGTACTGTTCAGGCATTCACCTTGTGCTGAAACTGAAGGAAAAACCACGGAAAAACTACCGATCAGAGCAGCCAACCACTAGAATTCTCCTCCCGACAACGCCAGAATTCGACCTAGTAATCTGGCTAGTGCCTACATCCTGCCACCGCGGGGGACTCGTACCTAGGACCTCCCAGCCAGAGACACTCCAGTGCCATCCGTGGATACCCTGAGCCAGCTTTGCCGGTCGCAGTTTCCGAGCTAATCTGCCATCGCTCCGGCCCTTGCTGCCGCAGGTGCCGCCTCGGGGTCGGGACGTCGGGCCGTCGGGTCGGATCGCGTCGGTGCACGCCGGGAGGTTCTAGTCGGGTGCCCGCGAGAAATGCAGAGGAGCAAGGTCGACGCAGGCGGCGACGGCGGCTGCGTAGGCGGCAACGGCAACCGCGCTGCTCAGCGGGCAAGAAAACGAGATGGCGCAGCGCAGAACTCACTCACCCTCCACTCAAGTGCTTCGCGGGCAGGAAAATTACTTCAGTTAGTTATTTGTTTTAGATTAAAGCCCTTCCTTTCTACGAAAGCCAAATCGGCTGCAGAAAAACTCAATGTAGCCCATAAGGACAAATAAATTCCCGCCTCTCCAGGGCTACTGGGGAGGGGAAAGTCGAAAAAAAATACTTCAGTGAAACACTATCTCCAGTAATCCGACTTGGCTTTCACTCACCATTATAAGTTACGTGCGTATGTTCGTTAAGTTTTCATTTATTATCCCATGAAATTAAAACCAACAGTGTTTAACTCTACATACCAAATGCCCCAATCAGGGCGGTGTATCTGAAAAAGTTTACGGCTTTTTCTATTTGATTTTTCTTACTGCTTCTACCTGCTGGCCAATCATATACTGTGACTCATCTATCTTAGGAGGCGTTATACATCGACCGCTTTGTCGATGTCCAATAAACGGCGTACGTACTACGACATAACCTATTTGATTTTAACATAGCTTTCAGTTGTTTTTAATATTTGACGCATTTTGGGACTGTTGGACATAATTTTACACGTGGGATAGTCCTATTAAATATCGTTTGTGCTTCGGAAATTTTTAGATAAACCGTAGATATAAAAATTAGATATATTTTAAATAATAAATAAACAGAATTTGCAGACACTTTCTAAAGCACTCGTGATAATACCGATGATAAATAATGGTTCGTTATTATTTTCGGTGCGAAGCTCGATAAATATTGTGTGTCTTTTATTCTGAATTGAGAAGATCATGGTTACGTGGAACTTGAATTATGATACACGTTTCTTATGGAGAAAATTATGGGTCATAATTTTTTGAGGAAAACATGAAAATACTGCAAAATGATTCAAATTAATATCTAACGAAAAAAACGGGCGACTTTAGACGCGTTGATTGATGATTATTTAAAACCACTGCCATTTTTACACCCCCCTAGAAAAATGTGTCGAAACTAGATATTGATCATCAAACACTCATGTGATATTATGTTCAATATTGATAACGATTAATGTAAAGAAGCTCTTACAAAGTACTCGTTGAAACAATTCCGCCTGTTATCAATAATTTTCACTTTTTGGCAACAGAATTCGTATCGAATTTTTCTTTACAAATCATTAACATCCCACTAATATGACTGAGTCCGCATTGTAAATATATTTCGACCATGGAATAAGTGTTTGTAACCGTGAAAGGACAGGATTTGATGTAGAAAAAAGGACACATTTCCCATTCGACTGCTGCATTCAGTTCAGATAAACGTATTGCAGATAATTTAGAACGACCTTCATTTAGTTGCAAAATTCTTGTCAGGACATGTTTTCCAGTTTTGAGGGGAGGGGAAGGCCATCCAGAATTTGTTGAAGACCTCGAACTTAGAGTCGCTCTTTAATTCAGGTATCTTTCGCAAATTGTATTATCTTTCCTTCTCTTCCTGTAATGCAAATCTCTTCTCTTACTCCTAATAGTATACTCGCGTACGGTATATAGATGTACTATACTCTCTTACTAGTATATGGAACTCTACGATTGTACATTGACGATATTGTTCAAGAACTTAAAATTGAATGATCAATGAAATATTTCATCAATATTATTAATATTAACATTATGAATGGGTTTACTTATAAAACAATATCGTTTTGGGTATTGGCGACTAATATTTATTTTGTAGTTGATCGTTTCTATCGTTACTGTTGCTTTTATGAACGTTAAAAGTTAGCAATAATCAAATAAATAATAAATATTCGCGTACACAGTGTATAATTACTTCTGAAATGGCAAATACCCCAAATCGAAAATGTATTCACGTTCTTCACTACAACAGTTTTTCATTCGCAATCGCTATGGGAATCATGTCTTTCAGAATTTCTACATTATTCACTAACATTGTCGACTAAGATTTTCTACAATTATGATTACAAAACCGGCAATAGAGTATACATACATGTAAAATCATCAGTTTCGCCAAGAATATCCTTGATGAAACCTTGACATTCTTAGGCTGAGATGTATAATCGATCCAATACGTCGAAAATTTCAGACTTGTAGTTCACGGTTTATCTAACTCGTGACGCCTGATTCGGAAGAATCGCAGTAGAGTTCATTACGATTAGCAAAGATACATTTCATTATGTAACCCATTTTATGTTGCCCGCATTCACTATGGAAGATCGAACTATAAGACTTTATCATAATCATGATCGATTATTCAAAACCTCAACTAGCATCGATAATTTGGAGGTCCGAGGATCGGGATCCGTCAATGAGGGCATTTAGACATAGCGAAATGAATCACCGTGTGAAGAAGAATTCGATAGTTTTCAGTGATTTCTCTGATTAGTACCAGGTGAAAGCAGAAGAAAAACACAAACAAACGGGCCATGGACCGCACATCATCTTTCCTCCTCATCCTTGACCACTGGTCTCTCTTTAAACACCCTCGCCCTTGACGGATCTCCCGATGCATGTGGTAGTGTAGTGGGTGTAAGTGTAAGAGTTTTTAAATATGGCGTGAGGACAGGGCAAGGAAGATGAAGAAAAGGTAACGCACTGTCCGTGGCTCATTTGTCAGAGTACTGCTCCGGCACTCGCCTGATATTGATCGGAAAAAACACAAAACTACCGATCAGAGCAACCGGCCGTTACAATTCTTCTCCAGACGGCTGAATTCGTATGTAGCTAGTGTCCTGCCACCGTCAGGCCTCGAACCGTAGGACCTCCCGTTCAAAAGCACTGCAGCGCCATCAGTTGATGCCCCGAGACACCCTTTCCGGTATATTACCGCTCAAAACCTTTACAATTCTCCCCTTTAGTTTCAAATTCGCGTGGTTGGAGTGTATTAACAGCGGTCTCCGCGGCTCCGCGGCGCCAGCGCGCAGCCAGCCCGGTCGGGAAGCCCCGAGGCAGGCGCGGGCAACGGGATCTTCGATACAACGACCCGTAGTAAAACTTCTGCGCGGCGTGGCGCGGCGCGGGGCTCCACGCGCCAAAAAGGCCCGCTTCAGACACGCATCGCAGGTGGCGTGGCGTGGGGTAGCGTGGGGTGGCGTGGCGTGGGGTAGCGTGGCGTGGCGTGGGGAAGCGTGGCGTGGGGTAGCGTGGCGTGAAGTGGCATGGTGTAGCGTGGTGTGGCGTGGTGTGGCTTGGTGTGGCGTGGAGTGGCGGGGCGAGGCGTGGCGAGACGAGGCGAGGCAAGGCGTGGCGAGGTGTGGCGTGGCGTGGCATGAAGTGGCGGGGTGTGGCATGGCGGGGCGGGGCGTGGCGGGACGGAGCAGGGGCGAGGCGTGCCGCGTTATGGCGGGTCGCGTGGCACGGCATGGCCGGCTGAGAGGGACGGGGACGGCATGGCGGAGCATGGCACGGCGAGGCGTGGCGAGGCGTGGCGTGGCGTGGCGTGGCAGGGAATAAGGCAGCGCGGCGCGAAGCACAGCCCGGGAGCACCAACTCACAGGCCCGCGCGCGCCCGCCCCGGTCGACAGAGCGCGCGCCTGGCACACAGCGCGGCGTGGCGTGGCGTGTGCGACACAGGGCGCGTGCCTTGTTGGCCCCGGCGCGGTGAAACACGCCCGCGGGCCAAGGCTTGCTAAAGCGCCTCTTAGCTTTCTAGGCCCGCTAGCGCGCCAGCCGCAGCCTCAACACTGCGCGTTGCTTATGCACGTCGGCGGGCTGGGACGGACGTGAGTTTGCAGTCTGGGGAATAGTGCGGGGAGATCGGAGTTTACACGGAAACAGGAAACGTCTTTAAGTGTTTATAGTTTATGTGAAGGTACATCACTCATAACAGTAGTAGGTATTTTTGATTTAATGAAACTTAACAGCAATCCTTAGTACAGTGTTCCTTTTTACTTGTCATGTATCTTAAACACTTCTCAATTCTGTTCATAACAAAACCTACTTCAAAAAATATTTATGCAAATTCTAGGAATTTGATACATCAAAGAAAATGAAACGTTCCAAACTTAAGCGTACTGACAAACAATCTTCCCTTTTCGCACCAGAACGACTGACAATGAAAGTTTTTGAAATAAAGAAATTGGGGAGCATATATAACAACCAAAAATCATGCGCAGCAATCGCCAGCGACCTTTGGTTAGAATGTTAATCTGCCAGCCTGTAGACAGTATTGCAATGCACTTGTTGATTTCAAATGAAGGTAATGAATCTACAACAGAGCTCGAATCTACAACAGCGCTTTGTGTCGAAAATGCACAGAAAGTTTCTTTGCCGCACACGGTGCGACAAAATTAGAAAATTACGAAATCACTTTCTACATTTTGTGGGGTTTGTTCAGCAGCATTTTTGTTGCTGCAGACCAAACGTTTATAACTATATATAGTCTTCCATTGGCACATAAAGAAACCATAGGTAAAATCAATATTATTTGTTCACTTTTCTCTGGCCATGTCTGTCCTTTCTCATTCGGGATCCTATTCAGACTTACATGATAAAAAATATAGTGTGTTCACAAATTCGGCTTTGCATTATGCTGCTTCCATTTCAAAGATTAAAATAAAGGTTTTGGTCTCTTTTTGAACGAGAAGGAATTAAAGCGTGTCAAAAGGAAAGTGATTAAATAATACTGATTTTAACAAATATCGGTATATATAATCAATAACAGACTAAGGACTGTGATTCAGACAACTAAATTCAACAAGAGAGAGAGGGAAAAAGAGAGCGAGATGGAGAAAAAAGAGAGGGAGAAAAAGGCGAGGCAGAAGAGAGGGGGAGGAAATACAGATAAAGGAGGGAAAGTAAAGAGAGCGAGAGTGAGAGAGAGTGACTGAGTGAGAGTGAGTGAGTGAGAGAGTGAGTAAGAGAGAGAGTGAGTAAGAGAGAGAGTAAGTGAGAGTGAGTAAGTGAGAGAGTGAGTGGGAGAGTAAGAAAGTGAGTGAGAGAGAGTGAGAGAATGAGTGAGAGAGAGGGTGGGAGAGTGAGTGAGAGAGTCAGTACGAGAGAGAGAGAGAGAGTGATTGAGTGCGAGAGTGAGAAAGAGAGATCGCCATCTGGATCCCCTCGCTGTAAGGAAGTCCTAATCTATTCCTTCGCCAAGCGCTGCGTTGTCTCATCGTCCACGCGATGTCGCATGCCTCCAGAGGAGATAAGATCTCGCGCTACCAACGTCGTCGTGTTGTGTTCTATATTCTTCCGAGTGGCACATCAGTTCCAGCACTTCTCCTCCTCCTCCTCCTTGGGCTTACGGTAACCTCCTTGGAGTAATTAAAGGGTACCGGGGTCAGGAATTCGTTTTTTTTTCTGCGGTCGCTGGAAGTTCGCCCGGCCCTCCCGTTTGCGTATCCGTTAGCAGGAAAAAAAAGAAAAGAAAAAAAAGCACGCAGAGAATGCCAGCTATTCTCGCAGCCTTAGTTTGCTGTTGCTACGTTACCTCAAATTACGAGGTGTGTTTTGTGAAATAGCATTTACTACTATTGTGAGTTGGAACGATGTGCTCTTCCGGAGAGAACTAATTGAAGCTCTGTAATGCAATTGAAATAAAAGGTCTTGTTTACTGAAGTTGTGTAGAATATCTTGTTCTGATTCATAAAAATGCTATTTACTTGATTAGTGAATACGTTTGTTCACTAGAAGCAACTGTAGATGGTAACTCAGCTGACGCAAACACAGAAACTGAAGATTACAAATACTACAACATGGATGCAAGTAAATTCTCGTTAGCACGAACTCGCTTACACGAAATTTGTCATCAAATGAACAAACTTTGGGTCCCTCCAAAGAAACGTAGTAATGAGTATATATGATAAAACCAGAATGTTTATAACAAGCGCGCCGATTATTTCAGTCCCTTGGAATTCGTGTTCACTATGCTTTACTGTATATTGTACTTCCAGAGCGGGACGTTTTATGACGATCCTGGAACAAATTGAACGTCTGAGTTAGCCCAGAGTCAGCACTGCCATTGTTTTTGCAGCGTCTCTCGGAAGATGCAGGGGTTCGAAACCCGGCGGAGGCGGATGTTCTACACTGGCTATATATCATCCAAAATAATTTCCTCAGACTTGCCACTCATGCACCCTGGTTCATCTCAAACATTCAACTGCATAAAGAATTTAATTTACCCCCTATACTTGACCATATCGCGCTCCTATCTAACAATTTCTTCTCCAAAATAAACACAATAACCCAAGCCACCCATTACGGCGTAGCCACCACCTACCAGCTCCCAACAAGAATAAAAAATAGATATCCATTAGATTCATTCCTCAGCATATTTTCAGAACTCAATTAATCACATAGGTGCTCTGTGAGTTTCCTATTCATGTGTATTTAGATTTAGTTGTAAGATTAGCGTTTAAGTTAAATATAAGTCATAAAAATACATATGATGTAGTATACATAATACTAAACTATGTACATTCGTTCACTAATAAAGATATACTAAAAATAAAAAATAAAACTATCTATATAGATACGTGGAATTCTGCCACTGTCTGGAGGAGAATTCTAGCGATCGGCAACTCTGATCGGTAGTTTCCCGTGGTTCATGGGAACGAGGAAGTACAATAGCACCCCGCTAAAGCTGATGCACAGAACAGTAGAACCCCGAACTAATTGTGGATGTGGTCAGTTCATAATCGGAAATGTTCGAATTAAGCGAAAAAATGTACCGTACAAATACACATCTACAGTTTACCAGACAATGCAACGAAGCTTGCGATTTCAGAAAATCGCAACGTAGAGTAGCGATCGCATCATCAAGCAGATTCAGTTCCTTACGCCAAAGAAAGATTCCCCATTTTGCAAGTTCCTCTAAGTGAAAGTTACTGCTACATAAACATATGATATACACCGTATTTATCAGCGCAATAAGCGTTTCATTTAGACAATGTGTGTTTTAACACTAGGGAACAAGACTTTTACCTCTAGGAAGGTAGTCTGTGCATCGTACTCAATTTTATACGTAGATTACGAATATATCCTCATATAATAACCTCAATGAAGTAATTATAACCGGTTTGACAATGTGAAAATTATTATAGGGTTTTGCTTATCTCAAATAATAATAATAATAATAATAATAATAATAATAATAATAATAATAATAATACCTGCATATCTTTTGAACCCTGCGTGATATAAACGATTTATAATGATTTTCGAAATCATCTTGATCGTTTCCTTTGAAATCACTTACTTTAGTTGTTCAGTTCTACAGTAAATATAAAATACTTTCTTGACACCACAAATAAGCATTTTATTTTTATATATTTATTTTTTATTATTTTTCCTCCATCCCGAATTTTTTCGCATTATCTGAAATTTCGAATATGCGGGATTCGTATTATCGAGGTTCTACTGTACTTTCAAAGAGTAACTGGACATTGTGAGTATTTTAGATAAATTAAATTCTTCTGAAATACCCTAGGGACGGTCAGAGGAGGTCAGAAGTCAGAGAAGTTTTAAAAAAAATTACACCTAAAAATGAATTTCTAGTGACATATCTAATCCAGCATATCAGGCGAATACTGGAACAGTACCCTAACGAACAGGCGAAGGCCCTTGATATTTTGAGTGCGTTGACAATATTGAATCAAATATGGAAAGAGCACAGACACTGGTGAAGAATCTCGAAATTATATTAATAAAAATCTGTACACAGCAAACGGGAATAATTATCAATTTAAGGCTAAATAAAGATACGAAAATGAAACTGAATTCATGTTGTTAGAATATTTTACCGAATCTCTAAAGTAACTAAATTATAGTGGAAAACTATTTTATTTCGCTGTTTTTGTTTCCAGTGAATCTCTGATGCAGTGAACATAAAATGGTGGTTCCCAGAAATTCAAAATAACCAGAGTTATAAATCATAAACCATTGTTATAAATAATTATAATCAATATATTTTTATTTATCGAAAATTGTGTGTTTTTGGTAATTTTTCGTTCAAGATGTGGCTTTAAAGTGTAAATTGTATACTGCTCAGATACCCCACAGTGAATGTCTTATGTTATCTCTTCGTTATTTAAAAACAACAAAAAAGGGGAATGATGTGACGTGTTAATTTTAATGAGCATCAGAATTTAATTGGTAAAATATGAGCACAATCATAATTACAGAATTTAAAAAACTTCTTATATCTAAATCCACATAGCTAAGTGGTTTGGATCTTGTGAAGGACGACTGAAATCATCAGACAGAGAGGTAAATATATATTTTATATTTGTAGATTATATAAATACATGTGATCATTTTTTAATATTAGCTGCCTAGTGCTCTCGGAAATATGGACTTTCTCCTCAGAGTAACTAGGTGGACTTTTTGCTTTAATTCCTCTTGGAATTGCTGCAGTAGTCACAAAATTTATTTTCTCATTATAAGTTTGTTAAAAAAATATTTATTTTTACTGTATCACACTTTTGTATCAGTTCTTTCATATAATGTAATCTGTTAGATGCGAATTGGTATTTTTTCTCATGAAATATTCCTCAATAATATAGTATATCATTGTAGATTCACGACCATAGGATCACGGGAATTGGTCGGAGTGAATAAAGACATTAAAACATTGATTGTCGACGTTTCGGAATATTTTTATTCCATCAGCGCATGCTTACAACCTCCCGACACAACTCCACATAGAGTGGTTACAGTGTGAAAGTCCATTCCGCCCACGTCTGTGTATTCGAAAAAGGTGGAAACAGGCAGAAATGTGCAACACTCGAGAAGCAAAGAATAAATATTTCGACGAATCGCAATCGAATGCAGTACCAACTTTCTCTTTCACAGACTCCTCTTCTGATAAACACGAGATACTTATCCGTGGAATAAAGATAAGTCGTTCAATAGGACGAGTCGTTTATTCTCGGGAAAAGCAATTCTTAGAGATAACTATTCCTGGAGATAACTATACATCACACAACCGACCCTTAGAATACTAAATTCTCCGAAATGTTCTTATTGACCACACTTATTTAAAATATTTTACTTTAAAACTTAAAAATATTTTTCATGAAAATCTGCAAAGCAGTGATACAACACAGTGAGGCATAAAATACTACTTGCTGCTGCATCCGGTCTGATTCCGTGTTGGATCCTTAAACGAGGCAGCGCCGTGCAGTGCGGCGCTTCCAGTCGCATCAAGGCCACCTGTAGGCCGCAGCCCCCACGGCCCCCTTCGGGTGTCAGGCGGGCGCTGTCAGCCACAAGGGGTCGGGAATCAGGCAACCGGGCCACCTTTGTCCGCGACCTTCCGAGATTCCCAAGGAACACACACACTCAGAGGTACAATTCTTTGCTCGTCTTCAGACGCACCCGGCTCAGATTACAAATTAGGGTCACGGAGATCTGGGCTAAGGGCGCAATGAATATAATTATGAACATTGTACTATTTCTTTGCATTATGCTAGAGGTGCCATACAGAGCTCACGGGCCCAAGATCGCGAGTTCGTTGTCGATCAAGTGTGGGTAATAACTCGGGATTGGCATTTCGGCGCATATTCTTGAAAAAATCACGGTGGATGGTTAAATCTCGTGTACATCTGTAGACCAATAGTTAAGAAAAACAGCAACCCATATAGCTGCATTATCTTCACTTAAAATGAAATTTAATTAAGCTTATATTCTATATTGTGACGGTAAACATTGACCCCAATCAATAACTGAACATATCAGTTCCTTGAGAAGTTTTAATTCATATTTCTTCTGTCTGTATTGTCCGAACTTCAATTACCAATTACTGCTAACATGCAGAACCATGTACTTACAATAAATAAATACATTCTTGATTAATTACGTATTAGTTTTTAATATTTTTAGCCTTAAATGGAATATAGTATACACAATATGTATAGCACCACCCGAGTCTTTCTAAACAATAGAAAACAACAAAACAATAGAAAAACCTTTAAAATCCGTTTCAAAACATTGACACAATCAGCGACTACTCACCATGTATTATCGTCACAGAAGTTGAAACATAAAGCAGAGTAGACTTCAATTCTAAATGAATGCTGTAGGAATCCTTGAAAATGGGCGTTCCTGTGATAGATTCTTGGTTTTATTTATCTGATGAAAGATGACATTTCTCTTCGAGCATTCCTGTTGAACTGCAACACACAATAAAGTTTACATTTTATGACATAAGCTACATCTGGTAAAAAGTATCAAAGACATTTCTTTGGATAACGTACATTATTAAATTAAGATAATTTACTCCAGTTGAAGATAACAAAATTACATACTTTCATTAAACTGGAATATAAGCACTTAAAAAGTATTTAGTAACAGTAACTAATGACATTGGTATAGAAAATTAAATATCTTCACAAAATAGGGTAACGTATTAACGGGCATTATATTCACAAACTTGTTTCTACCATAACAAAGGGCACAGCGATCAGGGAGAATTTACAAGGAATATAAAATAAGGGAAAATTCTCAGAAAAACGTAATTTTAATTTCAAGGAACTAAGTATACGGAGTTTGGAAACAAGTTGAAAGGAATGCACTGTTATCTTTTACCACTATATCTTTAAATAAAATACAAAAAACATACACTTAAAATTACAAAATCTAAAAATAAAATCCGAACTTGCAATTTCTCCTTTATCGCACTTTAGTGAATTAAAAAAAAGCTTTTTTGACAATAATTATTAACAAAACTAATATAATCAAAACGAAATTGTAATGTTTAATTTCAAGTTAACTATACTATTAAAAATGTTTGCCGTACACGTGAAGTTTCGGCAAATGCAATTTCACTGTTCATTAGTAGCTGCAGGTCGAGCAGCCTACCTAAGAAACAGCGGTAACCAGGCCAACAGAGCACGTGAGTACACTTGGCACGAACACAAGAACGCTCTCCCAATGTGGAGTGTGTTCAAACTCACTCTTGCTCCAATGATTGCAAGTTCTTTAAGAAAAAAGAGTAAAATACAAAAGTTAATGTTCAATATTCTTCTCTTTGTGTAGCTATACACAAGCATGTATTGGATTTTGCATGTGTTTCGATTTGGCCAGTGTTCAATACCTGACCTTAATTAATTAAGTCTTAATATTTTAATTTTCATAAGCGGTAGATTTATGTAAATAAATGATAGTATAGGTAGTAACATATAGAAACATTTTCGTGTAGAATATTTCATGTCATATTAAATCTGCATATTTTTACATCTATTGACGAAGTAGGGAATTCAAAACCGCAAGTTATGTTGCCAATCCGTAGATTTCAGTGGCCCGATTTAAATCAGCTTTCGAGCTTCTATTGTTATACATGTAAATTTATGCGCATAGTTAGGACATATACAATTTTCAAAAAGGCAGATTTTAAGTATAGGTCTAATTTAGAGCATTAACTTCCTATCTAGAGGGAATGTGGTAGTGAGGCGGTCTATACAGACTTTGAATTTTATGAATAAAACTATTTAAATATTCGTAATTAAATAATTTTTAAGTCACGTTTTCGTTTTCTTTATTTTTTAGAAAGTTATCAACTAATCAAACAGTTAAAGTTATTTAATGACAGATTAAAGGTCTACGAAAATTGAAGTCTGTCTGACGTTTTATTCCTGCAATTGTGCTCGTTTAACCACATACCCATACGTTTATTGTTATTTTCTCCAGTTTACAATTCAAATATTATTCAAAAAATGTTTTTCAAAATATTTCTTAATCGGAATATAGATTAACTATCATCTTCAGAGACTGACTTATGAACAGTTTTTATGTAGATGCTACTATTAGAGAGGTAATTCAACATCTAGAACTGAAAAGACCTCACAGAAATGACAGGTTCCAATTGTAAAACACTTTAGCGACTAGTGAAGCAACCTTTTGGCTGCGATGACCACTGTCGAAACTATTCCGTTGCTAAGAAGCTGGCTTTACATGCATCTCCCGTTGATCGCCTTGGACGAATGGACACTGGGCCATGGCGCGACGCGCAGTGACTTTCAGCAACGCTGATCGCCAGGCGTTTCGCAATACGAGTGCACGCGTAACTAAAGCGGAGCAACAACGGACAAGTAAGGCTTGTTAAGATTACCTCGCGCCGTTTGTAAATCCATCACTATCCTTGGTGAAAACAATGAAGGAAGGTTCCGCCATTGACAGATTTACAACCAACGCGAGGCAGGGTTAATAATCTTCGCTTGCCGTTGGATAAGGAAGACGAGATTGTCGGGGAGATTGAAAAGGTATTGGGAATTTGGAATAGGCTTACTTAGTGAGATGGAAGTATGCCTCCATTTTCTTTTATTTGCCCTTCGCATTCTGCCTGGAAGTTTCAGGTTTTATTCATACCAGTAAATTTTATCAGCAACAAATTCGGAGAGTATTCCAAATGCGTCAAAGTCGTTTTTGGGTTTGTACGAGTTAAGAACTACCGTTAAGTAACATATGAATAAAAATTTAATCCTGTATCTCGGGAAATCCACTCAACCCAATAGTTTCTGTGTTATGTAAGTTACGATATCTCTGCTGGCGATAGCACAATTCAAGAACTACCTTACTACAATGGCTATTCAAGTACTACCTTAGAAGCACTCCAACCTCTTTACCGCCACCGTAAGCATTCCTTCCGCCTCTCGGCTCTGCAGTAGCTATCATTTTCGTATTCGTCAGCATTTCCTGTCCACTTGTCCTCGATTTCCTTCCTGCGTCTAAGCATCAGCTTAGCTTCCAGCGTTCTCAGCTCATCTCGCCACTCTTGCATCTGTCGTCAATGTCTTCATCGCTCGCTTTCTTTGCCATCGCTCCCTCCTTTCTTGCCATTCGAGTTCTTTGATCAGGTCGCTGAATTTTGCCTAACCATACTGCACTAATGGCAACAGTGCTCATTCCGTATTGGAGACATTACTAAGACCAGGAAGGCTAAAAAACACTGCATACGACTTCACCTCACGCAACTTCGACTTCTATCTTCGACTTATGCGCCTCACATACATACAACAATCACACACACTTTCTCTGTGCCCCTTTTCCCATCGCTGAGTTTTTTGATAATAATTGGAGAAATTCAAGGATGCTCCGTGAGAAAGGGAGATACGCACAGAACATATTCGAAATAGTCTTACGAACAGTCTTGTGAATCGGATGATACTCGGAAGACATAATGGCCCCAAGGTGATGAAAAGCTACACAGAATGTTGAAATAACGGCGTTGTTTTGTTCATGGTGAAGCCTATGGTAAAACCTAAAATTTGAAATAAAGGTATTCACATTATACAACCGAAGTGATGTCCACCCGAGTTTTATACTCTCACTCCCACGTGACTCGGGACGTCATGTTCATGTTCGCGCGGCAGCCAATATCACGTGATTGCCGCGTCGCCACGCTGTTCCGCCACTCGACCTAGCTGCAGTTAGTTTCCTAAATTCCGAGAAGTTCTCAACATACGTCTGGAATGTTGTACACCTGCGTTCCGGGCCTCTGCAGCTCCCGCTCGCTTGCGACACCCTAACGCCGTTCCTCTAAGCCCTAATCCTACGACTTCGGGGCCTGCACGGCGTCAGACTTCTGCCTTTAGCGAGGTCCGTTTGCAACAAGTTACTCATTAATGATCTTATGAAATATTTATATAAAATGATCGCATTTGTTATGAATCCTTGTGAGGTGTTGGATGGCGAGATCCAGTGCCACCTTATACGCTAGCGGGTTTTCCCAACAGTGTATCTCCCAACAGCAGAGCATCGCCCCGTCCGGGACAAGCTGTCAGCTCTCGACTGATCTTCCGGCATGTGAGTTAGAGTGTGAATAAGTAAGGGGAGAGGATAGGACAAGCACGAGGAAGGAAACATCGCGCACTGTCCGTGGCCCGTTGGTTAGCGTAGTTCTACGGCGTTCAGTAGGTGTTGATCAGAAAAACACCGAAACCTACTGATCTGAGCAGCCGTCCGCTAAAATTCTCCTCCAGAGAGCGTTTGAATTCCGCCTAGCTATGAAGTTAGTGTCGAAAATCCTGCTATCGTCGGGACTCGAACCTAGGACCTCCCGGCCAGAGGGACTGCGGTGACATCAGTTGAGGCCGCGAACCACCTAAAGACCATCGATTGATTGATTGATTGTTTAGTGATTCCGAGCACGCCAACTACCCGTAAGTGTAATGCATGTTTCTTGCTCTGGAAGTGGCAGTGATCTTTACCCCACTGTATGCCGAGATGCGGCACCGACCTACCGTCGGCTAGCGGGGTTTCCCCAAACAGGTATCTCCCACCAGCGAGGCACCGCCCCGGTCGGGACAAGCTCTTAGCTCCTGACAAATCTCCCGGCATGTGTGGTTGCGTAGTGCGTATTAGTGTAAGTTAAGGGGTGAGTATAGGACAAGGAAGAGGTAAGAAAGATCGTGCGCGGTCCGTGGCCCATTTGTCCCATTGACCGCTCCGGCATTCGCCTTGTGTTGATAGGAGAAACCACGGAAAACTACCGTACAGAGCAGCCGGCAGCTAGCATTCTCCTCCAGACAGCGGATGAATTCGACCGTATTTACTAGGCTGTCCGGGTGTCGCCGCGTCCATGGCGAAGGTGCCGACGTTTCGGTCGCCATTCTGCGACCTTCCTCAGGGCGTACGCCCTGACAGCCTAGTAAACACTGACTCTGGCCGCGGAAGCCTACGCTCTCGAATTCGACCGTGTCGACCGTCTCGCTAGTATCGAAAATCCTGCCACCGTCGGGACTCGAACCGAGCCATCACTCCCGGTAAAAAGACCACCAGAGTACATGTGAATGTGAACCTTGTCATGGCGGAGGATCGAAGTGAGCCCGTCCGCGGAAGCACCTGCCGGGGGAGAGAAAGCTCGCGGCGTGGGCGCGCGCGCATCCGGCAGTGGGCGTCGCGACGCTCGGCGTCGGCGTCGGCGCAGATAGCGGCGACGTCCCCGCGCGGAAACGCAGCAGAAGAAAAATAAAACTGTAGATATGGAAATTGCGCCTCGCGCGATGCGCGGCGTCGATACCCGCGCCGGGCGGCGCTGTGCGGCGCAACGGGCCGCGCGCTTTCTAAAACGCCGGGAAGCGAGCGAAAAGGAAAGTGGACGGGTTGCGCGTACGTGGAGATGATATTTTTGCGCACGTGAAACCGATGTGGAGACGGTCGTCAGGCGGGAAATTATCTTTGAAGGAAGTTTCAATGAAGTAATGTGCGTTGAAGCAAGCGGATGGGATGCTTTGCACTGTGTATAGCAGGGGTTTTCAAACTGTGCGTCGCGGCTCCCAGGAGCGTCGCAGCCATTTGGTATAGGCGTCGCAGTGATTATTAAAATGATCTTTAGATTTGATTTACTTTAATCCTTTACTACAAAATAATTCTGTACCATCTTTCTATATGTTATTTGAAATGTATACGATTTATTTTACTAATCAATTGTGAATTATTTGAACCTGGGAAGTCTCTTACCTATAGCCTCGTGTATAACTTCTTCATATGTGTTGAATGTTTAATAGGCGTATATTATTATTTATTTTTGAAATTTATTGTCGCCAGGGGAGCAGCGGGAAGTTTTGTTTAGCTCAGGGGAGGCGTGGACGAAAAAAGTTTGAAAACCCTGGTCTATAGCATTCGGATTTAAATATTGAGATTACTGTTGAAAGCTGTTTATCACAATATTCATTTCAATAAGTAGTCCGCGAGAATCCACGTGATTTCCAGTTCGTTGCAGTTGTTCCACTAGCAGTGATATCAATAATCGGTAGACATAGACAACTCCTTACATTTTAGTTTATGTGCGCTAGGAGTATTAATACTTGTAGATCATTTGTGCTTGCAGTGTTGCTTGTAGAAGTAGTAATATAAATTTTTCGCTAATTTCTACATCTCTTAATTGACAAACATCAATTCGAGAATCAAACGGTCAAAGGCAACCATTCCCGTGCCCGGTGTCATGTATTCCGCAATGAGCATCTTAAGGCTCCCAGAAACCAGCGCTCAGGATCCGCAGCTAAGCGACATGTCCGCATTGGAAATTTCGAGTTAGGTGGTGGCTAATGTGCACATTCAGGCCGGCGTGGCAGGTGTGGTGGCGGCGTGGTGGCGGCGTGGTGGCAGCGAATTGACAGCGTTTAATCCGCGGCGGATTTTGTTTCGCTGTCATACGCGTTTTTTCCACTGCCGCTAGAGTTCCTCTGACGAAACCAAGGCAAAGACTCGTTGGATGTCGAAAAGTTTCAGTTCGCCAGTGAACCTGACACGACTGAAGAATACTCCTAATAGTGTTCAGTAATTAAATAGATTTTAAATAACATTAAACTTAGTGCATTATCAAGTCGTTCTTAATGTGAGAACTTCATGATTGTATCAGAATTTCTTGTCTTCTGCGATCAGATTCAAAATTTCATCAAAACAGTCAGTGGTCATTCTAGTAAATATAAAAGCGTTTCTCATCCTTTGTGGCGTCAAGGTGGGAAGTCCTTTTTCCTTTCTAGGTTAAAAATCATTCATTCTTCCATTTCTTAAAGAGATACTGTAACCTATGTGTAGGTCGGCACCGGATCCCGCCATCCAGCCGGGCCGCAACCTCCAGCGATAAAACCCGAACTACAACTGCAACCTGTACGTGTAGCAGTTAACGCGACCGGAAACTAATCAATCAATCCATCCATCCATCAAAAGAAACGTAATAATAATAATAATAATAATAACAATAATAACAATAATAATAATAATAATAATAATAATAATAATAATAATAATAATAATAATAATAATAATAATAATAATAATAATAATAATAATGTCTTTATTAATGGCGAGGCTCAGGCCATAGGGCCTGCTCTTCAGCCTAACCACAAACTTACTGTTCATTTGTTATTGTAAACACCTTTATATTGTATTTACTGATTATTTCAAGTACGAAATTATTGTACATTTTCATTGTATGTAATAATAATTATCCGTGATCTAGAAAGTGAACGTAATAGGTGACGCCAAGGCCCGAACTGAGGACTAGGAAGAAGAAACCCTTCCCGTCCAGACATTGGAACCGCCGTAGTGACTCCGATCCCCGCTCGCCAACGGGGCCGCTAATGCCGAGTGGCCGATTAACCGCCTCTGCCCGCCGCGCGAGGCGCCTGCGAGGGCTGGCGCCTGCCCTTATCGGCGAGCGGCGCACAGTGGTTGATTTCCAGAGTCTAGTGGAATTAAATCAAAAATACATATTCCCCTCATCTCCCAGCAGTTCCATTTTCAACCTTGGACGCACAGCAGAACCGAACTTACGAATCAACTCACGCTTCCCTAAAGACAGATTCAGACCACCATAAAATAGCAGAAAATGGGCCTCAAATAATATAACCTTTATTGAATAATCTTATCAACGATCATTCTCTGTACTCTCAATATACTTCCGTAATAATTTAAATTATTAATAAAAAATAATAACAACCAAAAACATTTATCGCATCCGTCTAGGGCACCCACAGTTAGGAGATAAACCAAAAGTTATATATGATTGTATTCACAACCCTGAAAAACATGTATGTTGAACAGGTAAACAATAAATAAATAAAAAATACATATGCTCGAAACGAATGAAAACCTACGTGGGCGGGTTCCTAATAGTCCTGCCAGGACTGTACCAGTCCCCATAAGTGCAACATTCATTTCTCAAAAGAATGGGGGGTATGTTAAGCGAGCTCTTCCGAGCCGTACGCGCAGCCGTGCCTACGTCTTGCTTTGACGCGCTTGGTGTTATTGCCCACTGCTACTGAATTGTTAAGGATAACTTCATTATTCGATATGGACGAGAATCTAAAAGGAACGTTTTTTAGAATGCACTACCGTTTAATTGAAAATTTTAAATTTTTTATTGGTATTTTATATGCGAAAGTATCACTATATATTTGAGATACATTTCTTAGTGATCCAAAATTTAAACTGAGTTATCTTGAGTTGCCAGCAATTGCCAAGAATGGTCTTTGCGCCGCGGCCGGAAACGAGGAGGTTCGCTGGGACCATTACGCGCCCGGGGCCTTTGGCTGCTGTCCGCCGCCGCTCACAGCCCCTCACCAGCGCCCACGCACGCCCTGCTGCCTCTCCGTGACCAGGCCTCCAGCCACCGAGCCACGAGTCCGCTGCCCCCGCCTCGTCACTTGGACGCCGGTCCGCGTGACGATCACGAAAGAAAATAGAGTTCACTTGGATCAGCACGGAAGAATATCAATGAAATCAATTTGTTCAAAGAATTGGTTTATTGCTTGAGTGTTTTTTTATTATATTGTTTTATTTCATTAATTGTCACCTTTCCCGTCACCTTGTTGAACACAGTTACGCTCGAAATTTATGTATTTATTTATTTATTTATTGTTTGTTTATTTTATTTACTGCATTAATTGTCACCTTTCCCGTCATCTTCCCCTTGTTGAACACAGCTCGGGGATATGTTCCATAGTCGTAAAGAAATCAAAATTGTGACCATCTTATTGAGTACCAATGCGTTTTAATAATTAAATTTGGTCAAAGAATTAGTCGCTCCGACCGCGATTCGAACCCTGGCCTTCTGGTTTACACCCAGCAGCTCTGACCAATAAGCTAGCGAGACAACCAAACCTTTGAACAGTTTTTCGCAAGGGCAATTATCACTCTTGTATGTATACAACAGTCAGTCACATATATAACAGTATATGTATATAATAGTCGGTCATGTATCATGTTAGAGCAGCTGGGCGTAAATCAGAAGGCCCGGATTCGAATCCCGGTCGAGGCGACCAATTCTTTGAACAAATTTAATTATTAAAACGCATTGTTACTCAGTAACATGGTTACAATTTACATTTCTTTACGACTATGGAACATATCTCGGAGCGTAACTGTGTTCAACAAGGGGAGGATGACGGGAAAGGTGACAATTAATGCAATAAATAAAATAAAACAAAACAATAAAATAAACAAACAAACAATAAATAAACAAATAAATAAATACATAAAATTCAAATTGGAGAAACTATTTCTACTGCACAAATATAGCCGAACCTCTGTCATTAAGGTTACGCAAAGTCAATACATATAACGGCATCAATATAATTAATTCACTAAGTCTATCTGAAAAAAATTTGAGATGTTAAAGATACCCTTTCTCCATACAGTTCTTCATGGCATGAATGTCTTAAGTGCGTTACTATATATCAAATTTACGACTTTAATTTATTAACCATTTGCTTTATTGACTAGTTTTAGTTTTAGTGGGTTTGTAACACGCTGACGTTTACATGCTGATTCATCTTTGACATTAAGTTTGTTCTTAGGACACGTCTGGAAACTAAGTAGTGTACATCAATTCATGTCGTTAACATCGCAAAAACATTTACGATAGATTTAGTGAACTAATTACATTAAAATTCCAATCAAAATAACATCTGTTTTATAGTTCAACTGAGTCATACGTAGTTATTATATTCCAATACAACACTTAATTTATTCTTGCCATTATTCTTTATTCCATTCGGGTTTACACCCCCCACATTTTCAATATTACCAGTAGAAACTTTACATAATATGCCATTCAACACATGTGTAATCGATGAAAATATTGTGTATTTAAGAGCAAAATTATTATCCTATTAGCATTTGCTGATGCCATGTGATATACTGACCTAGCTAAACGATTTCTACATAAGTTATTTACGCCATGAGTTGTCTTAAGTGTCTTCAGTGCGTATGTCTTAAGTGAGTTTAAAAATCTTCAATATAAAAAAGTGATTGTCACAGTTACTCAATGTTACGATGACCACAAAAGGGTTGCAACGTAAGCCTTTCCATTACGACACCAAAAATTATAGCCTCGATTCCTTTCGCATTCATATATATCCCTCGCCGTGGGTCGTTTCAATTTAATCACTCCCTCGAGCATTAACTGCAGTCCCTGAAGCACCTGCAGACATGAGGAGGGGCATCTTCATCGAAAGACCTCCCACGTGGAGCCCCTTCACGCTTTCACCTGTCAAAAGGGCTGAAGCACGGAAGCCCGCATGCAACAACTTCACAATGGAGAGATACTCCTATGGTCACAGAATAATGAGTTGCATACAGTCAAACGTCTTGGCATTGTATTCATGTAAAACGATTTAACGGAACGTTATTCACAAGAATGACGTGTATCTTGATAGAGCTTTCTTGTATATCGGAACAGTTTCATCCATTTTATAGTACGAGAACTATGCAGTTTTCAGATTTTCTCGAGTCTAATCAATTTCCTCACACATGCCACGAGTCTTTTAGCATTTGAAATCGATTCTACTGCACGCATAAGAATAAAACTACTATACAACTGCAAAAATGTCAGCTTATATGAAACAAATTGTTTATTAAACACCTACAGTAATGAATACTCCATCAGAAGTTTGGAAATTCATATCTGATGATAACTTTAAAATTAAATCTGCCTGATCTATTGCACATGTTTCAGAATCTGTACACATGAGCAGCAGAGCGTCAGTCCTGATTCAAACACGTTCCAACTGAAGACCGCGTACATTAAACATGGTAAAATGTTCTGTCCTTGCATCTAGATTTGAGGTACAATTATTCGACATCCTTGAGCATGACTTCTGCGGCGAAATCCACTTTCCCATGAAAATGCACGAGATGGTGCATCAATTGTCGCAAAAACGTAACAAGTTTCACAATGAGGTGCGGTTTAACGAGCAAAAAATCTGGGTTTCACTCTCACATTGCAGTCTAACATTCATTGTTCTCATAAATTAAATTTATACGCCAGCTTCAATACTTATTTTCAGAATTATCTGACGCTTATTTTTAATTTCCAAGCTCATTAATTTTAAACAGAACGAAAGACAGAACAAGGAAGTGTTGACGAAGAGAAAGAAGCAAGAGGAAGACTGTTTAAATGAGGTACAAGGTACTCAAATTAGATACTCATTTTTTTGCTTTGCGTTAATCTGAATGAAGTTCTGTTGATTTTGTCGGAATGAGAAAAATTATGACGACCATGAGGGCGTCAAATTATATATATTGTATTCATTCTTATTTTTATTTAGAAATTAATTGTCTGTCATTATTATTCCACTCTTAGTACCGTAGCGTTGTGGTCATGTAAAGTAACTCTTAAAACAACCTTTTCTTAAATTGTATAATACGAAATTATACGGTATGGTTAGAAGTAAACAATCTAGTATTGAAAACGAATTTCTCATTGACATGAGTTACTAATGGATAGGGGGTAAACGTAAGTTATATACATTGAGAACGATTATATAATTATTCTCTGAAGAAATGGACAACGTTAAATTGGCTTGCACAGAATTATCTCCAGAGAGAAAATACGTAAAATACTC
The DNA here is from genome assembly GCA_038098605.1 of Gryllus longicercus. Classification (NCBI taxonomy): domain Eukaryota; kingdom Metazoa; phylum Arthropoda; class Insecta; order Orthoptera; family Gryllidae; genus Gryllus; species Gryllus longicercus. Next base: position 412,673 of record JAZDUA010000448.1, on the reverse strand, counting down.
GAAATCCGACGTGGAACAAATTACCTCTTTGTGAGCCAGCCTTTCAATGCAAATTCGTCGAGACAAGAACCGACATCATTGCGACAATTACAATCCGTTTTGCGACCGTGCCTACTACCTGAACGCGGGAAAGTTCGACGTGAACGCACTGCGACGACACCACCTAACTGTGACGGCAGCGCACGTCAACCTCGCAAGCGTCACGCGACAGTTCTCTCCAGGAGCGGAGCCTCAGGTGGTTACGGAATGGTCACGGTGCTGCACTCGCTGACATATGCCACGCGGCGGTCCAAGTCTATGTAGTCCAAGTCCGCTTATACTATTCCAGCAGCTTTTTTTTAACCCCTCAGAAAACTCACGAGGGCAGTCAACCACGTACTATCAGTCTCTGATATTAAGTTCGTCACACTTCGGATGAAAGTTATCTCCCGGGACGTATGTTCTGGGACACGCTGACATATGTCACGCGGTGGCCCAAGTCAACCGCTAATTCTATTCCGGTAGATTTTTTTTAACCCCTCAGAAAACTCACGAGGGCAGTCAACCACGTACTATCGGTCTCTGTTATTGAGTTCGTCACACTTCGGATGAAAGTTATTTTCTGGGACGTGTCGAACATACATTATTTTACAACACCTTGCCAAATGACATTAAACGATTAAATTCGATACAAACGTTTAAGTCCCAAGTAAAATATTTTCTGCTGCACAACTGTTTCTATACAATTAGAGTCTCTACCGAGCATCCAAAATTATAAAGAACTAGAATATAATTATAAAGAACCTGTAACAAGTATTGCACTTCTGCTTCTGGGTCAATGACCCCCATCTCGATCAGATTTTCGTCATGTTTCCCTGATCCTCGATCAAATGTTGAGATGGACCAGTCACACATAGTTTTTAACTGTTTTTGACGTAAATAAATAAAAAATAAAATAAACGCGAAATACAATGAAATCTTGTTATACCGACCATCCTCATTTGTACTTTAAATACACATCTGGAAAGTTCGTCGACATAGAGAGGTGACGTGGATTAGTAGAAATCCACTCAACGTAATGTATTGCATCACACTCTCGACCATTTGTACTCGTCAAATGCAGGTTTCTGCCGGCATTCAATTATGATGCACCAATTTCATATTAGCAATCCAATTGAACATTAAGGATGTACGAAAATACGTAGATATATCTCCATAACATACAAAATTCATCTATTTATTAAAGAATAATACATTTACATGCAATATTGCTACATTACGAAAGTGTTCAATGGACAAAGAAATCTGATTTAATTTTTTTACACGTTTGCTAATCATAACATTTTCTCTTTATCGACCTACTTTACCTTAACCAATGGAAAATATCTGTTTGTAATGACAAACTGGTGGTCACTGGTTAGGGTTAGAGGTTGGAATTAAATGAACAAATTACTTCGATATTATGGGGGAATAATTCCGCCCCACACACAAATGGTGATGGAATTAAGTTAATGTAATGTAGTGGTCGTGAAAAGAGATTTGGCTGTATAATCCACCTAAATAATGCACATCCCAAGCTCTATAGCGCCACCCCTCTTGCGCTTCCAAGAAGTTGTTAATGTTAAATTTATTTTGAGTAGAAACAGGATAAGTTTCACGTTATTCTTTGTACTATAATTATTACAAAATGTTTCCACTTATTTATAATAAAGCGTAAGACTTAATTAAGAGGATGTAATGACGAATTAAAAATTTCATCAAAATAAATAAATGAATTTTTGGCAACAAAAAACAAAAAGCTTTTAACAGGAGAAAACTGTTTTGAGCTCAGTGTGAACTACTTACTTCATATGTATACTTCTCTGATATCACCACTCTGTCACATTTGTAGTAGTTTTCCACAGTCCATTTTATGACACGTCACCTTTATAGAGAATTGCTATCAAATACACAGGCAACACATGAACCTCAATCTCATCGACTCCTATGTTGTCTCGATAACCAACTACGATTACCACGTTCGACTCCCGCTCGGAGTAACTAATGTTTTGAATATTTCATTCAAAAATGTCTTTATTAACTATAGCGTTTCAAAGGGATTAATAAATCACGTTCAAGAAATAAACGTATACTGTGCGACAAGATGTGAAACAAAATCATGAAAGTACATTTGAAAGTATATTGGGTTGCTGTGCGTAGATTTATTAGTAGGGGGGATATGCCGGTTCTGGACCAGGAAGTGCTTATCTTATCAGCTTATCTTATCTACTTCCGGTCCACCGCCCCCACATCCGGTGTCAACAACCGGCGCCACCAATTATAATGGCAGGAAGTGCTTATCTTATCACCTCTTATCAGCTTATCTTATCTACTTCCGCCCGCCCCTCCCCCTCCCCCCGCCCCTCCCCCCGCCCCCACCCCACTTCCGATGTCAACAACCGGCGCCATCCATTATAATGCCACCCACCGAAAGTCAACAACCCCCTCCCCCTCCCCCCGCCCACCCGATGTAAACAACCGGCGCCACCCATTATAATGCCCCCGAATGTCAACAATCCACCACCCTTCCCCCTCCCACCCGATGTAAACAACCGGCGCCACCATTTATAATGCCCCACCGACCGGGGTCAATGACCCCTCTCCACCCCCCCCCCCTTGCGACCTCTGGTGGCGAAGTGTGGAAGCGTGCGCGCACTCTGGTGGTGAATTGTGGAAGCGTATGTGTCTGCGCTCTGGTGGTGAATTGTGGAAGCGTGTGTGTGTGTGTATGTGTTTCAAAAATGCTCCTGCCTGAAGCGGATTCGAACCAGCCTCAATCGCATTTCCTGTGTGGGAGGCGACCAGCACTTTGGCTCTGAGCTACGGTGACATCTCGAGTCAAGCTGTCTGCTTTGGGGTACAGATATTACACGCGGTTGGGAGGGCGCGCTGCGGATGCTGATAAGGGCGGGGGCCGCTGAGGGTGCGCGCTGCGGAAGTAGATAAGATAGCGGGGGGCAGGGGGCGCTGAGGGCGCGCGCTGGCGGCGCTGGCGGCCGGGTGGTTGATAAGATAGCGGCGGGCAGTGGCTGCTTTGTTCGCCCACTCATTAGCGCTATAGAGATACTACACGCGCGCGCTCTCTGGGAGCGATTCGGGGAACGAGAGGAGATGGCGCTGTGCGTCGGGGCGCGCATTTTGAATGCACTCTATATAAGATAGCCAGCCGCGTGTTTCTCTCTCTCTCTCTCTCTCTCGAGTCGAGAGCGCTGACGCTCGCTGCCCCGCTGAAAAGACTTTCATAATAGAAGAAAGGGAAACCCTAAAAGGCGGTGATAGGAAAAACAAATGAAAAACAATACAAATTGAAAGAATGTTTTTTGTTTATTGAAATCAAATAAAAATCAAATTATACATAGAATAAATGACATGCATGTTTGCTTGCCTGTTAGATATTTAGCGATTTCCCCACACAATTTCACTGTTAAACTGCGGTGGACTTATCACCAGTGACAACACATATGAAAAACAATACAAATTGAAAGAATGTTTTTTGTTTATTGAAATCAAATAAAAATCAAATTATACATAGAATAAATGACATGCATGTTTGCTTGCCTGTTAGATATTTAGCGATTTCCCCACACAATTTCACCGTTAAACTCCGGTGGACTTATCATCAGTGACATCACATCCCCCTCTTGTCGACACACTACACTGTGAACACCCCTCGTCGAGCTATTGCCTCGGCGGTACGTCGTCGACATATTTCAGCACAGAGAGCCTCCAGGACCTGTCGAACCGCTACTCTCTCGTTGGTGGGAAGTGTGCACATGACGTTGCAGAGATAAATGTACGCCTGCATAATGATTCTGTCATCCACCATCGATGCCATAATGTATTCATCTAGATTCAGATAAGCTTCGGGTGGGGGAGGTTTTAATTCGCGTCGACACATAGGACATGTATTGTTCACGTCTAGCCACGTTTGTATACACTCAAGACAAAAAAAGTGATTGCACAGTGTGCGCGCCATCACAGGCGGGGGAGTGTCATCGTTTTGACAAATGATGCAACATAGAGGAGGGGATGCCGTGGATCGAACTTCCACAAAAGGAGGTGGAGGCGGTGATGGTGGCGGTGTGTCACTTGTCCATTGGTCTTCCATTTTTCTTCTTTTTGTTTCACGTCAAAATATTAAACAGATAAAAGCAGCGAACACGAAAGCAAAGTTCAGGAGGGCTACACCAACAATGATGCTATCTATCCAATTCATAGCACACACACGTCACAATATTCCTCTTACAAAACACACACACATCATTCCGTTTCAATGGCCGAGATCCGTTGTCGTGTTGAGCGTAGTGCTGCGTGCAGACGAGAAGGGTGACGGTTTGTCACGACGGGCAGCCCGACGGTGCGGCAGCGTCCTCCTCCTCAGAGTAGTGTTGGATGCAAGGCTGGCGGAGATAGATGCAAAAGCGACAATTCCGCTTCGACGGCGGCGGTCCATCGATGTGCGTGCGTCCACGATTCCAATGCTCTTTACACGAACGAAGTTCTTCAATACACGGTAGTTTTTTGATGTCTTCAGGGAGTTTCTCGAAAACGCGCTCAACCTCGTGAGACGCGGGCCAATGACACAAAAATTCGACCGGCAATTGACTCAATGTATCCGAGTCGAGAAGTGTAAGCTTGTAATCGGCTTCATACAACTTTCTGAAAGCGCGCTCGATGTTTTCGCGCGTCTCTCGCCTGATCTCTTGTCTGGTATGCTCCAATACTTCGGCAACGTAGCAGATGAGCGGATGAGCGGATGCGTACGACGGAACAGTCGACATCGTACTGATGAGCGACGCGGTGGAGAGCGTGATTATAACATGCACGAACCTGTTCATCTTATCGTTCTCGAACGGAAGAGGCCGACAATCTCCCTTTTCGACTCCTCCCCTTCATGTTGCAACATGCAGGAACTTGTTTATCTTATCGTCCTTGAACGGAAGAGGCCGATTACACAATCTCCCTTTTCGACTCCTCCCATTCATGTTGCAACATGCAGGAACTTGTTCATCTTATCGTCCTTGAATGGAAGAGGCCGATTACACAATCTTCCTTTTCGACTCCTCCCATTCATGATGCAATAAGTGCGGTCGATTGACACTCATCCAGTCGTACAGGGCGATGACGTGCTGTCCTGCTAAGCTAACATCACCACAAGCGTAGAGTTCGCGGTACGCGTGTAAACACTCCTTCAGCGGAGGGCATCCGATCGACTCCAGATCAACAATACGTTTTCCTTGAATAACATCCAGCAGCCACTCTTTCTTCTGTGCTCCCTTAACGTATATTGTTGTGACACCTTCGAAAGCTTTCAACATCACAAACGTCCTGTCTCGATAATCGTAACGGCCGCTACTCCACGGCGGTGTGGCGTGATGGCAGCTTTTGATCCACCACACTTGTCTCTTGTCGTCGCTATTCAAAGTATAGAAAGGTCGCGGTGGACGAAAGGTGAATTTCTGAACGAACCGTTCCTCAGGATCATTTTTGGCGGTCCGGATGACGGTTAGCACTTTGATAATGAATTGTCCCCCTATCCAAAACCCTTGAAGATCAGCGACAGCTGTGAGCACACGTCTTCTTCTTCTTCTTCTACCGGATTCGTTTTCGCGCCACGGGGTGGTCGGCTGTGTTGTCCACAAAGTCCCCTCCCCCTCGTTCTCGTTTCGAAATGATTTTTCTTCTTGCGGACTGTTCTGTTCAGGTGAAGAAGAAGTATTGTCTCGCTGTTCGTCTTCTTCTTCTTTCAATAGTCTGTATAAAGAATGTTTCACGTAGCGCAACATGATCAAAGAAGCGCACACACAGTCACAGAGGAAAACAAAAATCGAATGACACAGCGCAATGATCATCGATCGGTGTAGCAGCGACTCGCTTTCGCACGCGACAAGAACTGACGATTGTCGTGCTTTCGTCGTCCTTCTTATACAAGACTGTGACGTCAGCAAACATATCGAAGTGTGATTGTCCGCGCGAGGATGCAAATCCCTCTTAAGCTTCAATGTCTCTCGCATGTACCCACGAATTATGGCGTGAGTCGAAACCGAGCCATTTCACGAGGCGAAGCGGACCCTTTTTCCGTACGACACGCTCGACTAAATATCGATCGAGATATCGCGTGCGATGCAATTCCTCGGTATAGAAGCGGCCCTTGATTGTTTCACCTTGCAGATCTTCTAGCGAGTACGTGACGGGATTCGAGAGATGCACACGAACGATTTTGAAGAGTTCGGTTCCCCATCTCGCTTCGTAGCCTTTCCGAAACGGTGAGCTTTTGTACGTGCTCACCCGAACAATGTCCCCGACGCGAAATCGATTTGTCCTCAGGAGACGCGGGTCGAGCGTTTTCACTTGTCCGTACACCGTGCGCATGAGTCTGTCGTCCTTGACGTCCTTCGGCTTCATGTCGATTGTTCGATGTTTAGTATTGTTGTAATCTCGGAGGAGGGTGGGGAGCATAAGGGTCCACCGTCGCGTCCCCTCGGCGGTGAAGCGTCTCCACATCCGCTCCTTGAGCGTTCGATTGAAACGTTCGACAACGCCGGCTTTCACGTTGGAAAAGGTGGAATAATGACGAATGTCACGCTCTCGGAGCCACTTGTTGAGTGCGGTATTGTAAAACTCGGTGCCTTGATCGGTTTGTAGGAAGTGAGGCACTCGCCCGCTCGACGTCACGATGCTGTTGAAAGCCTTGACGACTTCCGCTCCCGTCTTTTTCTTTATCGCTTCCGCCCAGGCGTACTTGCTATACACGTCGATGACGGTGAGAATGTATCGCATTCCTCTATTGTTTTTGGAGTACGGTTGCATGTCGACCAAATCGGCTTGCCATAGATCATCGAGTCCTTTCGTTATCACCCGCCGTCTCGCGTAACGGCGTCGGGCAGGCGCATGCAACTCAGCAGCGAGTCCTTGTCGAACGGTCGGCAATACGGTCGTCTTCTTGTTCTGCATGGTCAGAGGCGCTAATCGATAATACCGGCGTCACGCAATTCATCTTCTATTTCTACTATTTCACCATCGAGCCCGTTGTTACCGGCCGTTTTCGAAGCGTGTAACAGACTTAACCTCTCCACAAGTGTGTTCGGATCGCGCCAATATTTGTAGTCTGGTGCCGTCACAAAACGTAGACCGCTCCCCTTCTTCTTCTTCTTCTTCTTCCTTTCTTCAAGTCTTTTGCTTTGTCTTTCCCCTCCACCGAAAAGACGTGAGATAATTGTACGATATTTCCATCGATTTCCTTTCGTGTTAAACGGACAACTCGATTTGAAGTTCATCTTGTGAGCGGAAGTGACTTCGAGAATTGTTTTGTATTTTTTCAAATCGTCTTCCGTGACATCCTCTAAGTTGGGTCGTTTTTCAAAAAGGAGTTCGAGAAGACCAGGTTCTGGATAGAATGTATGACCCTGAACAGAGAATGTTCCATCTTCCGGGTCAAGTTCTAGGATGGAGTTACCGATGTGAGGTCGCCCTCCTTTATAGTACGGTTCGAAAGTCGTATCGCCTATGTCGAGCGCAGCATTCGACAAGTAGCTCCGTAATTGCTCATAATGTTGACTGTGATCATCTCTATTTCTTTCTGTGTTCCCTTCTTCTTCGTCTTCGACCTCTGGGAGAGATTGGAAGGAGGACCCTTCTTCTTTTTCTTCTACTCTTGATTCCGATTTGATACGCGTGGACGGTGGGTTGTTCTTTTTTCCCTCTCTTTGAGAGCGGTGCAGCGCTTTCGAGACGGGCGTTGTGAGATAAGTATCGAGTATTCGATTGCGCATCGTTTCGGTGTCTTTCAAGATGCTCATTTTGTTGCGAATGTTTTCGCGTGCCTTCTCCAACTCCGTTTTCAACCTCTCTTCCGACGTGACGAGTCGAGGGGGAGCGGGTGCTGAGGGAGGACGAGAACGCGCTGTCTTTCCACGCAAACTCTTTTTCGTTTTCTCAAGTGCATACAGCGTTTCCAAGTCTATGTTTGATCGTTTGTTATTTTTTTTAATTGTTTCACTGTCTACATTTCTTCTTCTTCTCAAGTTTTCGCGAATCTTTTTTATTTTTTTCACACGTCCCCCTATTTTGGATTTCACTTTCATTACTCCCGCCACACCGAGCGCGGCCGCTCTTTCACCGACACTCGCGTCTCTGGACGTGACGCGCTCCCACGCTGTCTTGGCGAGTGCTTCATCTGCCCTTTTGCGTTCCTCACCGCTTTTGTAGTTGTGGTAAGCGATGTCATGTTCCCTACATGCTTCGTCCAAAGGATTAATACCACGGTCACCTCTTTGCAGTCTCTTCATGAGCTTTGTACCGGGCCCACAAAATTGATATCCACCGGGAATGTGAAGTTCGAAGGGCAGTTTGTCTATCGCCCGATTCAGCATCCGTCCTATAAATCCTCTTCCGCGATAGTGTCGGTCCCCCCGTCCCGCGACATTGAAATGCTGTCGCACGTACACCATGGCGTAGAGTGAAGACTATAGCGAAAGAAAAGATATTATATAACCTTAAAATCAGCACCACCATCGTCCGTCGGCACGAGAAACCGGTCGAAGCCCGATCGGTAACGACCATTATGAAGTGCACTTGGTTTACAGATGACCACAAATGCAAAACGGTCGGCGTTCCACACGTTGGAACACACCGCCTTAAAATCGTTGAATGTACGGAAATCGTTTCCGACGTGCTCTTTGTAGATATAATCGAGGTTGTTATCGTCTTGTCGGAAGATGACAATCATATTCGCGTTATCGCGAATCAACTGTTTGGGAATTTTGGTGTACGTTTGACACAAATAGAGCACGTCTGTGTGTTTATGTCTCCCGGCCGCGAAGTAGGCTTTGATGCAGTCTTGTTTTTCGGTGGCGATGTCGTCGAAAATGAAAACACTGTCGGGCGACGCCTCGGCTGGCGGCACGATGCTATCGTGTTGCGAAAACGAACGAAAAGGAAGGAGTCCGTCGCAGACTTGCTTCAAGTACATGTACATGGGCTGCGTGTCTGTGGTGGAATATAAATACACGTTGCGGAACGCCAGTCCGAACTGTCCGGTGAGAAGCGAGACGACCACATTTGTCTTTCCACATCCGGAAGGTCCCACGATAAGAGCGCGCACGCTATCTGGGAAAAGCGGACCGTGTCGACTCTTGTTCTCATCATCTTGCCCACGCCATAAGGCCGTCACGTTCACGACGGGCAGTGTCGCCGATTGTTGAACAACGTTCATCGCCTTGCGAAGAAAGAGAGAGACTGTTTGCATGCTAGCGAAGGAGACTGTTTTTAAAACCGACAAAGGAGAGTGGGAGGGGGAAAGGGATACCCTACTCGGTGTGTGATAAGGATAAGAAATGAAAAAAAATATGAATAGAAATACATCATTTTATTGATAATTAAAAAATACAAATGTGACACATTACACATGACTGTTATGGTTGTCTGTTGGGGTAGACATCGATACAATCGCCATCTGCACAGCTCTTGCTAACCAATTTGCTGCGTTGCGCGCGCATTCCCCGACGTCCAGTGGAAGAAGAAGATCGCAGCAGACTGTATCCGGTGAAGTGGATGTTGATCGTTCTGTCGTCGTCTTGCGGCGTCGCGCTGTTTTTTTGATCTTTCGCTCTTTTGGTTTCTCGTCCTTTCTGGTTTTCTTCTTTTTTTTTGATGTGCAATGCATCGGACAGGGATGACCGCATGCGGAAGGAAAATCAGTTGATGAAGACGCCGCTCTCACCTCCAGGTCCTCCTCCATGTTTTCTTTGATGTCAATAAAAACTGCGAGTTGCGAATCGCGAGACGAAGAAGAATCAACGTCGTCTTCACCGGGCGAAGCAGATGGAGCTTCTTCTTCTTCGTTCATCATCTCATGAAGGAAAGACACGGAATGATGGTAGTGCACGAAACACGCGACGTCTTATACGATCACGTTTTTCTTCACCACAAAGTCGTCGATTGGTGCGTATTGCACTTCCGTTTTGTAGATAATGACACAATAGGCTGTGACGTCGGCAGGCATGGCTGTACCCGTTTCCCACGTGATCTTGATGTCGGTTTGCGAGGGGAGTACGGCAGACGCTCTGGCGGAGACGTCCCACACAATAATAGGAAACCAAGTATTCAGATACCAATATTCCATGCTCGAGATGGGATTGCGATTGTAGTAAGAACGTTCAGCTTTTTGCATCATTTCAAAAAGATACGGGTGCCATTTTTCATCGCCAGTATAAAATTTTACATTGCATTGAAGTTCGGAATAAGGGTAAAACTCGTCGTTTAAATACAGTTTTGCTCTTGTCATATCGTTACCATCGAATTCACCCGAATTCTGTTTCAGGTCCTTGTCTCTCCCCGTTTGCATTCCAAAGAAAATGTACAAGGGATGATCCTCTTTTGCGGCAGTCTTCACCGTCCACTGAAACGGTCCCATGCCTCCACTTGGAACGTTGGGATATTCGTGAAGTTCCCATCGTCTGAATTGCACGGGGATCGGTCGCCGACTGTCCAGCGTTCGCGTCACCGCGAGGGAAGCTGCATCGTTCAGTGTCAAATGAGGCATTCTCCAAATCACATCTGTCACGGTAATCGTTGTTTCGTCTGGTGTGTCGATTTTCGTCGTGAGACATCGATTATCGTGACGACCTCGAATGAGGACGAGGTCATGTTTCACACCAGTCATGATACGCGTGTGATCTTCGAAAAATCCCATCCACAGTCGCAATGGCACGATACCGTAAAATTTTCCCCCGGTCTTACTGAGCATGAATTTGGTGTTGCTGACAGCAGACTCATATAATAGAAGGTCTTCGGTCCAACATGCGTTGCCAAATGATCTTCTTTCTGCCGGCGAAAGGAAACACACGTTCTTCATCGTGCTCGTGATGCCCGGATTTTTCACAACGTCGACGATCACGTTGTTGATTTCGTAACGAATTTCGCTAAAAAGAAAGGCGAAAGCATTGTTGATCAATTCACAGTTGGTGCGCGTGGCGGTGCCCGTTTTGACAACAGATCCCGTGATGACGAGCGAACTCTCGCAAGGTAAGAGAACGGCGTCCTTATTCACGATAGTAATGCGAATTTCATCGTTTTGACCAAACGATTTAATGTATGGAAAGTGTTCGTGAACAGCTTCGTTGACGATGTGGTGTTTTATATTCTCCTTGCGGAGAATGTCGATCGCGTGTTCGTCCACAAATTCAGTTGAAGAATGATGATTGGTCTTCATTTTCTTGGACGACATTCTTCGGTCTTCTTCTTTTTAGAAAAAATACAGTAACCCAACGCTCGTAAGGTTTGTCGACTGGATGGTGTTAACGTGGTGAGCGGACAAAGCACTCTGTGCCTCGGTCGCGGTACGACCTGCATTTTATAGTGCTTTTTCAATGTTCTTTTAGAAGAAAGCGGCATTGGGATTGCTTCTGGGGCGTACGAGTAAGGTGCACGTCAACGGTGTTTCCGAGTACAATGGAATCAGATGACCGTCCGCATTCTCCAGTCGAATCGATATCTCATCGATCCAACGGCGCGTGACGCGGTGAAAGATTTTTTCAGCCGGCCTTTCTTCGACGATGGCGGCGGGTAAATCGTTCACGTGAAACTGATACAGCACGTGCGCTATGCGATGGTTTATATATCCACTTTCGATCACGTTACACGTCACGAACACCTCGAAATCTTTTACAATCGTCGGCGCAGCATCAGCCGCCACGTACACCCCGAAAGGTGTGGGTGACACGGTCTTTGAAAATCCGAGGAGAGGGCCGATGGACTCGGCGTGATCGAAACGCAGCGTGAATGACGTGTTGACGCGCACTTTGTTCGTCTGCGGGTCCGCTTCCAATTCGAAAAAGTGCTTCTTCGCCGCAAAGTCGCCGGGAAACTGTTGGTGTAGATTGCTTGATATACGATGATAGATGTCTTCTAAAGTATACGTACCCGGAGAGACGGACAGACTATAGCTTGCTGGAGCCCCATCCCCCTCGACAACTTCATAGTGGAGTCGGTTGTGACCGTCCTTCACGTTGCGAATGGTGTGAACGGTGCTGAGATGCACTAAGGCAATCTCGTATACATCATTCGAGAGGTCGACACCCGGCGCAAACTTCACCGAGACCTCTGGACCCTTCCCGATTAAGGTGTACGTGCGCATGACACAATCGTCACAAGCAAAATGACAATGTCCGGTGTTTAATCTTCCTTTTTCTTCTTCCATTCGTGAAAAAGAAATTGCAAACATAACTTGCCGCAATTGTTCGCGTTGTATTGTTGAACTTGACGTGTGTTGTACGTCACGTGCTGTCTTTGCATGTATCGAAGGAATTCGGGAGGGGGCGGAAGTCCGAACGAATCGAAATAACGCACCGTTCGGCCGCGTTTCGCGTACGCGACGAAATGAGTACCGTCGCCGCTGACGTCGTCGAGGTTGATGACGCCGCACTCACGCTCCGCCCTTGTTCTTTTGGGCAGCGCATCCCGCGTAAACACACCATGAAAATGAGGAATGTTCAAAATTTTCGCAAAACGTGACATTTCCTCGTGCGTGAGCGCTCGACGCGGTACTCCGCTCATTCGTTTTTTTGAGGCCTCCCCCTCCTCCCCTTCGTCTTCCTGCTCGTTCGAAGCATTTTCGCGGCCCTTAGCAACACGCCCGAGCCTTTTTTGGTCTCTTCCATGACCTTGTTATGACGCACCATTTCCGATAATTCTTTGTTTTTATTTTTGGCGTTTTTCACAGCGTTTGCGATAGCGGTCGCGCCGCCTGCGACAGTCCCGAGCGCGCTCAGTCCGCTGAGGATGGTTGGAATCAGAGGTATGAGGGCGGGCAGAAAGCCACCTCTCTTACTCTTTCTACCGCCACGCGCCGTACTCGTCGTCTTCCGTCCTCGTACGCCACTCCCCTGCAGACGACGATTCCCCCTCCTACAGGGACCGCCGACGCACCGACCTCGCAAAGAAGTGCCGCGACCCATCGCGGTCGGAGTAATCACCGCGTCGGAAACAGGAAAAGAATCAGTTCTTCTCTCTCTCTGTGCACCTCTTTGTCGTAACTCCCTATCAGGTTGTCTCCTACAATCTCTCGTCGTTGTTGTTCTACACACGGTGCGAACCATGACAGTACTAATACACGAGCGCAAGTGTCGAAATATATATACAAATCCGATCGATCTTTTTTCAACCATCACTCGGGAATGGCGCCCATCAAGGACGTCATGGGAATGGTGCTAAGCAAAGACGTCAATGATGAGTTTGAGGTGGCACCAATCATTCTCCCCATTATCTTTGTAAGACTGGAAACGACTGTATTGAGGTTTTTCAAATTTTCTTTATCGTTATTGAAGTCATCGCGCAACTTGCCAAATTGACTTACCATTTGCTCATAGTATCTCTTGAGAACAGTAACATCGTTCGCCACTTCCAACACTCGGCTCTGAGAGCTGTTAAAGAGTTTCTCGAGATTAGAATAATCTGCCTCGAGCTTTTTCAATTTTTCTTCGCAAACGGATGCGTTTATGCGCTTATCGACTTCCTCACGCAATGCATTTAAACGAGTCGTCAGAGCTCTACCTAAACTCGTCTTGCGGTTATCGATTTCCTCCTGCAATACTGTCTTCACCTTTTCCAATTTTGCTATCTTTGTTTCGAGATTAGAAAAATCGTTTTTGACTAGTTCTTTATGTACATGAAAAAGATTCTCCGCGTGTTTCTTCGCATCCGCCAGCGTGCCATCCAATTGCGACTTAATCACAACGTCCGAGCTGTTTGTGCCAGGGCCTACTTTGCGAATAAGTTTGTCATGAAAATTGAAATTACCGGACGAACCGACTTGCGGTAACGTGTCCAAGAGCCTGGGAGGAATTTTACTTTCGTGCGCGGTCACGAGCGCCTTGCATTCGTTTTTCGCGAACGCCTTTAATTGATTTTCCTGTTCTCCGAAACGCGTAGAGAGCTTCTGCTCGAGAGCATCGAGGTCGCTTTCTTTGATCACGGTTTCCATAGTCTCATCAACTCTTCTTATACGCTTCACAACATCATCGATTTGTTCATCGATGTATCGCTTTGTGACGGCGTGACGCGTCCGAACCGCATGTCCGAAGACATCCATCGCATCGATACAACTGAGAGTTTTGTTTTCGACTTGCGAGTTTTATATAAACATTTGATTTAAATAAAGAAAAACTTTTCAAATGCACTATTTGATATCCTGTCACAACCTTGTATGGGATATTTAAATGAATATAATAATTTACATTATAAATATTTGATACATTTTCCTCTGTAATTTTATCACCTTCATATTGTATTTTTAAGTTTGAGGATTTGGGGAATGGAGTAGGAAAATAAGAAGAACTCTGCACTTATATTTAATATTTTGTTTTATTCTGTAATATATATACATCATTTTTTCAGTTGTGCAATAAACATTTTGGCAACAATTATTGAATGTATTAAAAAATTGATATAAATATAAGAGAGACAATCATTTTGTTTTATTTATTAAGTTGTACATTATTTCCTTTTTTTCTAGAAGTCCATATTGCTTGAACCATATTAAGAGATTTTCCCAACTTGTTTGTTTCAATAAATCTTTGTACTTGTATATAAGTACAACACTTGCTTTATTCTTAGGATGAATCCCAAGAAAAGTTAAATGCGGCCTTTCCGCTAAAAATTCTTCTTTGCCTATGGCTTCAATTTCTGATGTAAATCTATAAAGAAAAGTATTATTGTATAATTAAAAAAAAAACCTTTTTACAAACATATTAAAACATATTTTACATACCTTGTTGGGAGAAATACATCGAATGTATTGTGCAGAGTCGCTACATACGATGATTTTTTATATGCCTCACTGACAGTGAGGTGTATGTCTGTAATTTCGAAGAAAATACCTTTCGGCAACTGTCTCATGTTTACTCGAGTTGTAGTGGCTTCCATCTTTTTTATTAATGCTTCCCACGAACTAAACAATGAAAACAAACATTTTTAATGACAACTCAGAGTAAAACAGCTACAAGGAAAATTATTTCACTTACTCGGTCGTTCTTTTCGACGTGTATATAAATACAGCACTATTACTAATCTGTATGCAGTCTGTGTTGACATTCATTTGTACTGCTTGCATTGCATTGTCTTCCTGTCTTGAAGAGAACGGGAGAAGCATGTTGTTTTTTGATGTTTCTTCTACCAGAGCAATGGACTGATCTCCCTCATCATCATATAATAACTTCAATGTCTCTTCACACGCTTGTTTCTTTATCACTTTTCTTTTTTCTTTTACCTCTTCTGATATACTTTAAAAAAAAAGAAACACTTTGAAACTATTCACTGAATGTATGATATATGAAATTGAAAAAATTGAAAAAGACTTACAGTTTTCGTTTTCGAAGTGCTGGTGGCGATGTTTCAACCAATTCTCCAGCGAAGTCCATGGAGTCTTCTGGCATCCCGTTCATGACGTGTTGCGAGCTGCTCATGGTGTCTAGTTAGTTGGGGCACGCGAGCGAGTGAGCGTTGCTCGAATGGAACCCCTTTTTAAGTCGGCGCGTTGAGATTATTAAATTATCAGTGACTTCACTCTCTCTTCCGATGCTCCAATTAGAATGTCCGCTGGACCCCCGAATGCTTCCACTATCTCTTCCGGTGCTCCAATTAGAATGTCCGCTGGACCGCCGAATGCTTCCACTATCTCTTCCGGCGCACCAATTAGAATGTCCGCTGGATCGGCGGATGCTTCCACTATCTCTTCCGGCGCTCGAGGGATATCAATACATCCTGTTTTCCTAATTATCTCTTCCGGCGCTCGAGTGATATCAATACATCCTGTTTTCCTAATTATCTCTTCCGGCGCTCGAGTGATATCAATACATCCTGTTTTCCTAATTATCTCTTCCGGCCCTCGAGTGATATCAATGACATCCTGTTTTCCTAATTATAACTTCCGGCTGTGGTCGACTGCTGTTCTTATCACTATCGCTTGGGGGAGTGATGAATGGCTTCTGCGCATGCGCACTGCACGTGCTGGATGTGATAGTGTGAGATAACATAGGGTTTAAAACTCCATGTCCACAGAGCTCTGCCATTAGTCTGCCATTGCTCTTGAAGCGTGCGGACCTTCTTGTGTACTGCTATTTCAGTGTTGACGTCGTGTTAGTCACGTGTGATTCAACTCTGTCTTGTGTACTGCTATTTGAGTGTTAGTCACGTGTGATTCAACGTTGTGATTGTTAGCATTCAGTGATTCGATTTGAGATGAAGAAATTTCTGTTAAATCGGCACATTCGTGACGAAAGTGAGTCTCATGCAGGTCGACAAGCGGAAGTGTCTTCTCCGCAGCGTGAGGATGGTAAAATAAATTTCTTTTAATAGGAGTGGTTAGTGATGTGTTGTATGATTATCATTTATGTATGTGTTTTCATGAATTCTATAGATGTCCCGTTTCTATTCAATCGGCACATTCGTGACGAAAGTGAGTCTCATGCAGGTCGACAAGCGGAAGTGTCTTCTCCGCAGCGTGAGGATGGTAAAATAAATTTCTTTTAATAGGAGTGCTTAGTGATGTGTTGTATGATTATCATTTATGTATGTGTTTTCATGAATTCTATAGATGTCCCGTTTCTATTCAATCGGCACATTCGTGATGAAAGTGAGTCTCATGCAGGTCGACAAGCGGAAGTGTCTTCTCCGCAGCGTGAGGATGGTAAAATAAATTTCTTTTAATAGGAGTGGTTAGTGATGTGTTGAATGATTATCATTTATGTGTGTGTGTTTTGTTTGATTCTATAGATTGCCCGTACCAACAACAACAACAACGAGACATTGCAAACGCTCCCCAATGGACGGACGTCGTTCAGTCTTTAAACGCCCGTGTATTTCGAGGTGTCATTTTGAATCCTCCTCCCCCACATGACATTGCGGATCCCGTCGAGTTTCTCAACCGTTGTCGTGTTCCCTTCCATCGTAAGATGTTTGAAGAGCTCAACAACACTCTCGGTCGATCTAATTTCAAAATTTTCGCGCAACTCGAGTGTCAATTTTTAATTGAGAAAGAGAACGTCGAGACGCACGAAATTGTAGGGGTGCTGCAGCCTATCTTTCTTTCGGCACGAACGGCTGTGTTAACGCAAGCGGATGACATTTCGGAATTTTTCCTTTCTCATATAGCACAACCTATAAATTCCAAATTCGACGAGTTTTCCGAGAGAGATTCCGGGAAATCGTTGGCCTCTATCGTCGCTCTTCATGTTTCGGCTCACTTGTTTGAACCTATCGCTCATTCTGCCTCATCTTATCTTCCTCTTCCGGCAACCATCGCGAGTCGTCATGCTGTGATCAACGTGCAAAATCGAGACGAGAAATGTTTCCTGTGGGCGGTGGCTTCGGCTCTTTTTCATAAACGTCAGCCCCCACACATCAAAATTTTGCATTCTAATCGTACCGGTACCTATCAAACCCTTTTCGATGAATTGGAAAACAGTCTCGATTTGCGCGGCATCTCCTGGCCCCTGCCCGTTCACGAGATCAAACGTTTCGAACGTCAAAATTCTAGCTTTTCATTCAATGTTTTCACGTTAGACTATGATTCGGCCAACAAAACTTGGAAAATCGTAGGTCCTGTACACTTTTCGGGGTCGAAGAAAGAGAACCATTTCAATTTCTTGTTGATTCATGGCGATGGCGGACAGTCCCATTACGTTTGGATCAAAAATTTAAGTAGACTGATTCAGTCTCAACATTCGGCTCACAGCCATAGGATTTTCGTTTGCGACAGATGTTTGAATGTGTTTTACTCGCAAGCGCATCTCGAGGCTCACGAAATTGATTGTCGATCCGTGGGGTCCCCCGCACGTTTGATCCTTCCGTCGGAGACGGGCAAAGAGGAGGAGCGCTTCATGCAATTTCAGCACCTCGAAAGACAACAACGATGCCCGATCGCGGTTTATGTTGACTTCGAAGCGCTCACGGTCCCCGTGTCTTCATGTGAGCCGTCGTTGAATGGATCCTTCCTTCAACCATATCAAATTCACGAACCCTTTTCGGCCGCGCTTCAAGTGGTGTGCTCGTTTGATGAGTCGCGGAATCAGCTGGTCACCTTTCACGGTCCCGACGTCGCGATACAATTATTAGCATTCTTAGAAGGTCTCGCGAAAGATTATGAGCAACTTTTGAGTCATCCTTCTCCCCTCGTGATGAACGACGAAAACGAGGCGTCTTTTCAAAATTCCGATATATGCCACATATGCAAAGGACCTTTTCTTCCAAATTCCGTTCGCGTCAGGGACCACGATCATTTTTCGGGTGTCTTTCGCGGCGCGGCTCATCAAGCATGCAACGTCAACTTTCCAGCACCAAAGTTCATCCCCGTCGTCATGCACAACGGGAGCGGTTACGATTGGCATTTTCTCCTTCAGGCCTGGGGCGAAAAGAACTGTATGAACAACGACGGGCTGCGCGTGGTTCCACACAATCACGAGAGATTCGTGGCGATTTCCCAGAGAATCGGGAAAGTGGAACTACGCTTTTTAGATTCATTGAAATTTTTAGGTGCATCGCTCGACTCTTTAAGTCGATCGCTCGATTCGGCCGATTTGAAGTTCA
The DNA here is from genome assembly GCA_038098605.1 of Gryllus longicercus. NCBI lineage: Eukaryota > Metazoa > Arthropoda > Insecta > Orthoptera > Gryllidae > Gryllus > Gryllus longicercus. The sequence goes on along the minus strand of JAZDUA010000448.1, from coordinate 394,073 downwards.
CCCGTGCAGCCTTTCCCGACGATCGCCTTTTCGAGTTGGCCAGAAGGAAGGGGGTGTTTCCCTACGATTATGTCAATGACATGTCCAAATTGGACGACACGAGGTTACCGTCGCCCGAGGCCTTTTACAGTCGCCTCACAGACACACCCGTGTCGGACTCGGAGTACGCGCACGCGCAGGCCGTGTGGGACGCGTTCTCCATTCAAAATTTGCTGCAGTACGCCGATTTGTACTTGAAAGTCGACGTGCTGTTAGAAACCGACACGATGGAAACCTTTCGAAATTTGTGTTTGGAGGTGTACGGGCTCGATCCTCTCTTTTACTACACCGCTCCCGGGCTTTCGTGGGACGCCATGTTGAAAACCACCGGCGTTCGACTAGAGCTACTCACAGACATCGACATGGTTCTCTTTTTCGAACGGGGCATCCGGGGGGGACTCGTGCAAGTGATCGGTCGTCACGCTGAGGCCAATCATCCCTTTGCGGGTGAACGCTTCCGGCCAAGCGATAAGGCATCTTATCTCGCCTACGTTGACGCGAATAACTTATATGGTTTCTCGATGTCACATCCGCTTCCGGTGGGCGACTTCCGGTGGATGCCGGAAACCGACATCGAGCGGTTGAACATCGCAGAGGCGGCTGCGGAAGTCGACCGGGGATACGTTTTGGAGGTCGACCTCGACTATCCTGACGCCATCCACGATCGCTTGAGCGATTTGCCGCCCTGTCCGGAAACCCGCGTCCCCCCCGACTCGAAGAGCAGGCAAGCCAAGTTGCTAGCGACGCTGCTCCCCAAGCGTCGTTACATCATTCACATTCGAAATTTAGTTCAGGCCCTCGAGTTGGGAGTGCAACTCACGAAAATTCACCGCGTTCTCTCTTTTTCGCAACGACCTTGGCTTGCCACGTACATGGACCTGAACAACGCACGTCGACAGCGCGCGTCCTCCGATTTCGAGGATAAATTTTTCAAACTCATGAACAATTCAATTTACGGCAAGTCGATGGAGGACGTGCGCAACCACCGACGCATTTACCTCGTGAACAAGTGGGAGGGGAGGTGCGGGGCCAGACGACTCATCGCCGATCCCGCTTTCGTGCGTAGTCACCACGTGAATGGCGATCTCATGACCATCGAGTTGCGAAAAACGGAGGTGAAGTTCACAAAGCCCATCTATTTGGGGTTTTGTATATTAGAAATTTCGAAGCATAGAATGTATGACTTTTTTTATAATTACTGTCAAAAACATCTTTGTGATCTTCACCTTCTCTACATGGATACCGATTCATTCATTCTTTCTACTTCCACGAGTGTGTACGCTGAGATGAATCGGCATCCATCCTGGTTTGATACATCCTGTTTCGCTCCCGATAACGCATTTGGCGTGACACCTCGCAATAAAAAGGTCTTAGGGTTGTTTAAGGACGAATGCGGAAGTGATCCCCTGCTCGGCTATGTTGGTTTACGTCCAAAAATGTACTCCATCGAAACCCGATCTCGGGCATGTTCTTCTCGGGCGAAGGGAGTACAACGTTCGGTCGTCAAACGCTATAAATTTCAAAATTATTTGGACTGTTTATTTCGAAACGAAAATAGAATTGACAAACAATGTACTATTCGGTCCAAATCACATATTAATTATTCATTTGTTCAAAACAAGCGTTCGTTGTCCGTGTCCGACGACAAACGCTATTGGATCGATAAATTTACAAGTCTTCCATGGGGTCATTTCCGCATCCTGCGTACGCGTCCGTCCGTTTCTTCTTCTTCTTCTTCAGCGTGCACGCTCGTCCCTGCAGGCGGGGTTCAGTTAGACTAGCATTCATTTTTATTTATTTTATGATTTTTTATTTATTTTATGATTTTTGTTAACACTTTTAGTAGTATTTTTCAATTTTTTATATATTTTATGGTTAGACTCTTTTAGTAGTATTTTTAAAATTTTTTATATTATTTATGGTTAAACTCTTTTAGTAGGTGGGAGATTTATGATGAATCACTTTCAACTAGTAGTAGGGGGAGCGTTTGCAAACACGTTGAGACGGGTCTCAACACGTTTAGACAGGTCTCAACATGTTGAGACAGGTCTCGACACGTTGAAACAGGTCTCAACACTCGTCCATCGCCTGTCGCCATGGAACAAACTCACTTAGACGAAGAAGCTTATGATGATTGGAAGAAGCTGATGATGATGAACTGGGACAGCCTCCGCGACGCCGCCGCCGATCTCGCCATCATTGCACACAATAGCAGTCTTCAGCGCCCCTACTACGCTGCAGCCTATCACTCGATTATCGACGTCGCCGTTGATGTGGCGTGTGCTGCCCGACGCTGTCACGAGGAAGAACCATCAGATGTCGAAGAAGATAAGGAAAAAACTCTTCACAATCTCGCGATTACATGTCACGAGAAAGTGCTATGGATGATGATGGTTCTCGGTGAAGTGAACTCCTCTCTGTGCTGTGAGTGTCAAACTGATGATTTATTCGTGCGCTATTGCGTCATCCAGAAAGCTTTGAATGCTCCCTGTGATTCCTTCAACATGGGGGACCCCCCTCCCTTTATCATAGACAATGATAAGCAATCACCACCACCCCACAATTCATACGGGGCGGAAGGAGTCGCTAAAAAGAGACCGGCTCAACCGGAAGAGTTTATTCTCACGGTGCACGCTGAAGTGTTAGCTGTCCTCGAAGCTCTCGGTCATCTCCTTCAAGATCCGTACGGTGAAGCACTGCGACAGCGCGTCTCTCGCGTTCGTCAAATCATTCAGACGCTGCGTTGTCCATTTGAAAATACGCCTCCGGCGTACTCTCCAGTCCACAGTGATAGTGACAGTGACGAAGTTTGACGTCCATCTACGTCAGCGCCATTTCGAGATGGAACGTGCCATACAACGTTTCATCAATGACGGGTGTTCTCTTCTCGGACTTGATGATCGGTCTCTGCAGCTTCTTCCTATGGACTTGCTATTACATTGGGCCGCGAAGGACGTGCCTTCTGTCTTCCATCGCCTGTCGAAAGACGTGCAGCGGAACCGAGACATTCGTCGCCTCCTTCCTTGTCTTCGTCATTACAACAATGGACACACGCATGTCGACAACAAACAACCGTTGCCGAAGTGGAAGTGTTTGCGGTGTCGGCGAGAAGAAGTGCTACCTTGTTTCGAGCACGCGCATATCGAGTCGCCGCCGAAGTGGAAGTGCATCGAGTGTAGAAGAGAGGACTTTTAAGATGGAGAATTCTATGTATAATTTGATTTTTATTTGATTTCAATAAACAAAAAAACATTCTTTCATTTTGTATTGTTTTTCATATGTGTTGTCACTGGTGATACGTCCACCGCAGTTTAACGGTGAAATTGTGTGGGGAAATCGCTAAATATCTAACAGGCAAACAAACATGCATGTTATTTATTCTATGTATAATTTGATTTTTATTTGATTTCAATAAACAAAAACATTCTTTCAATTTGTATTGTTTTTCATTTGTTTTTCCTATCACCGCCTTTTAGGGTTTCCCTTTCTTCTATTATGAAAGTCTTTTCAGCGGGACAGCGAGCGTCAGCGCTCTCGACTCGAGAGAGAGAGAGAGAGAGAGAGAAACACGCGGCTGGCTATCTTATATAGAGTGCATTCAAAATGCGCGCCCCGACGCACAGCGCCATCTCCTCTCGTTCCCCGAATCGCTCCCAGAGAGCGCGCGCGTGTAGTATCTCTATAGCGCTAATGAGTGGGCGAACAAAGCAGCCACTGCCCGCCGCTATCTTATCAGCCACCCGGCCGCCAGCGCCGCCAGCGCGCGCCCTCAGCGCCCCCTGCCCCCCGCTATCTTATCTACTTCCGCAGCGCGCACCCTCAGCGGGCCCCGCCCTTATCAGCATCCGCAGCGCGCCCTCCCAACCGCGTGTAATATCTGTACCCCAAAGCAGACAGCTTGACTCGAGATGTCACCGTAGCTCAGAGCCAAAGTGCTGGTCGCCTCCCACACAGGAAATGCGATTGAGGCTGGTTCGAATCCGCTTCAGGGAGCAGCATTTTTGAAAGACACACACACACACACACGCTTCCACAATTCACCGCCAGAGCGCAGACACATACGCTTCCACAATTCGCCGCCAGAGTGCGCACACACTTCCACCATTCGCCGCCAGAGGTCGCAAGGGGGGGTGGGGTGGAGAGGGGTCATTGACCCCGGTCGGTGGGGCATTATAAATGGTGGCGCCGGTTGTTGACATCGGGTGGGCGGGGGGAGGGAAGGGTGAAGGATTGTTGACATTCGGCGGGGCATTATAATCGGTGGCGCCGGTTGTTTACATCGGGTGGGCGGGGGGAGGGGGAGGGGGTTGTTGACATTCGGCGGGGCATTATAATGGGTGGCGCCGGCTGTTGACATCGGAAGTGGGGTGGGGCGGGGGGAGGGGGAGGGGCGGGGGGAGGAGGAGGGGCGGGCGGAAGTAGATAAGATAAGCTGATAAGAGGCGATAAGATAAGCACTTCCTGCCATTATAATTGGTGGCGCCGGTTGTTTACACCGGATGTGGGGGCGGTGGACCGGAAGTAGATAAGATAAGCTGATAAGATAAGCACTTCCTGGTCCAGAACCGGCATATCCCCCCTGCCATTATAATTGGTGGCGCCGGTTGTTTACACCGGATTACTCTCATTTTTGGTTCAATGCCCACAACCTAACATAAGCTTTTAGTTTATCAGCGAAGCGGTTGAAGGAAAACGTAACATAGTTGAATGTTTATGTACGTGTCAAGTAAAATGTGTAATGTTCGCTATCTTAGGCGTTGGTGTAAAGTACTTTTCTTTGATAACGACTACAGGAAGTGAATCATCTTAAGGTGCATCGTTAACATCGGTGTACGTTTCGTTGTGTTCTTCCACGTTTAGAGAAAAATAAAATAAGTTTTCAATAAATGCATAACATTATGCTAAATTCAAATCTGATCTTTAGACTAAATCGGCTACATCTACTGTCAGTAATGTGTACTTGTTTCTCAACGCAGGTATTTTTTGCGAAACGCGTAATGTTTCAAGTCTTGTTCTCATTAGAGAATAAAAGTGTGTAATCTTGGTCCCGAAATAAGTGGCTCTGTAGATTAGATTGCACGTGTCAGGTTTCCAATTTTCTCACTTTCTCATCCTCCAATATTCAACATCCACACGAACATTAGTTGCTTGAAGATTATGGAGTAACAAAGACCACGATGATTCAATTCAGGGATTCAAGGATTTCATTAGAAAAGTAAAGAAAATGATCTTTGTGAGCTAAGAGTGAGCATTATATTCTAAACTTTAAAACAAATGAGAATTAAAAGTTGCCCCTGATGCACGAAGATGCATACCCAATATATTTACTTTACTGGTCTGTGAAACAATTTCACCTCTTATTCGGTATCTGAGGGCCAATGGAAAAGAAGTTTTCCTTTAGATCCTTCAGACAAGACATTGATGCTATACACGAATATTAGGCAAGTGTCATCACTATCTTTTGCATTGTTTTCTACAAACAAGGTTCTGATTGAAAAAGTGCAACCTTCACTGACTTTCGAAGTATGAAAACATTGCGTTTAAATTCAAGGATGAAACCGAAAGTGGCTATTTCTTTCAATGTATCGCAAGAAAAGAAATCATGAAAAAGGACGATGTTTTGCAATGTAAATGGTCCGCTCACAGCCATATGGCTTACAATGTCAATACTACACCAGTAGCTTATCGTAGCGCCTGAAGCGGGTATAGTCATATTAAGTTTGGAAGGCGTTGCAAGTTCATTATAAAAATAAATATTAAATTTATTTCAGTTTTTCAGCTCGTCCATTTTATAGTATAAATAGTGGCATGAAAAAGAATCGATTGTAATACTGGTTAACATTTTTGTTTCATTACGAAATAAGGTTTAATTATCGTCAATCTGATGAATCAAGTCGTAAAGATTCCCATACTTGCCGGAAAGAGTATAGTAATTCACAACGTTTCACCAATGTTCTTGCACGTGGTTTGAAACATCCAAAAGCACTAGTTTCTCTAGAATTCTTCTACAATATCCTAGTTGGAATCGGCTAAGAATTGTCCCCATTTGCCTTGTCAAGAGAAGTCGAATGAGAGTGTAGTTGCTTAATGAAAACAAAAGTAACTTTATAGAGAAATATCTTAGGATCATCTGATTGGATCCGCAAAAACATATTAAGAGCCCGAGACGCTTCGAATGATACCTCAATAGCCTCGATTGGTGGTCCGGAAGAATTCTAAGCTTGAGTGACGGACGGACAGACGCAGGTTATTTGATGACTAGGGAGCAGATTTCTACGATTTTGCGATTTTTTTCCGTTGCTTCAGGGCATAGCTAAGTGGAATTTCTTGGCATTTGTTAGAATTGGATGCTAAATAGATTAATACATTAGGGCATATTTGTGCATATTTGGCCACGTTTTCCTGTAGGAGCATATTCCTATAATTATAGATGCAAATTTTGCACATTTCGTTAAAATAGAAAGTTATTTGTAAAACGTTTCATGTTTTCATAAAATCTATTTATTTGTGAGCGTTAAGCGAGTAAGAAGGAGCTTGTTTTCAAGTTTGAATTTTTTATTTTTTTCTAGAAATGTTAAAACAATTGTGCAAATATATTATATTTCTTGATACATTTTTTTAAACCAGACCGAAAAAATGAAACAAGACTTTCAATGTACTTCACTACGGTGTATATTTACTTCAATTATTTTTTCCGCGAAGTAATCTAGGTTACATTATGTTAGCACAAAAATACATATTTTAATTCCAAGCATGAATTCCTGCATTTTATCAAGAACGGTTTGTACAGGAAATAAAATATTGATAATTTTAATGGTATATTAAAGTGCATATTTCAGACTTTTTAGGTAATAAATGCATATTTTAGGGAGCGTATTTCAAGATCTTTTATGGCATAAAAATCCTCTCCTTATTGATTACTACATAATACAGACTAATTGTTCACGTCACAATGCACAATGAAGTAGAGTCACTATTTCAACAATTCGAAAAAGAGTCAAAATGAAACCGGGAGATACGCGAGCGAAGCTTCCCCTCTGTAGCCGTCTTGAATCAGTCCGAGGCAAAAGCCGAGTGGTGAAACTTAGAAAAGCACGGAAGCGAGACGCCGCGCATGTTGAGTAACAGAAAGCACGAGAAAATGCGCTTTGCTTGGGTGGCATTCAATCACCTGTAGCACAGCTTTCGTCACGCCAGATCACGTTACTGCCTCACAACACATTGGAGGGTCTGCACAGTATTCAAGTTGTATACTGGAGGTACATTTTAAGAATCCACTCCACGTAAATATTATATACGATCATGTATAAACTTGTAGCAAAAATTATGCTGAGACAGTTTCCGTTATCTTTTTCTTTTTTTTACTTTTTCTAGCTCTTAATTAGTGAGACCATAGCCGACTTCGTATTATGAATGATGCAGCACTTGAGAAGGTGTTGGGAACCAAGAAGTGATTAAAAATAATAGTTTTCATAATTAGATTTATGACTGAATCAAACATTTTATGTAATTCTTATCTAGTCTAGAATACTTTGTTCTTATTTATTCCCACTTCTCAATCGAGAGAATTTTAACATGAACTCAAATATAAAACATAATGACAAACAAGAACTCAAAAAGTAAACGTGATGACCAGTTCATCTGTGTTCGAATTGGGAAACATCAAATCTTCTCGATGACGAAAAACATTATAAAATATACTTAATATATGCAACAGTACAGTTACGAAATTTATATCGATGAAATCAATATCGTCTAATAGTTCATGCGTTTTATCCTTAATGCTTCGCAATTGCCCTATCTTCTCTTGCTTTTTGCACCTCCCTCTCTAGTTTACGAATATGCAAATTTATCTTGCATCTGGGCCCTGTTGTACTAAAAAGTATTTCGTAATTTCACAACCATAATTACTCCGATTGAGTACTATAATATGTAAATGCTAAAATTAAATGCAGAGCTACTTACGCTAATAACGATAAGTGCTCTGTGGTTACAGATTGTCGACGCGTTCATTAGAAGAATAGAAAGTTAGGAGCGTAGGCAATTATGAAATGTATGAGCTCCTAGAAATTGGTGTAATAAAATTTCTTTCGAACGATTGTTAATTACTAGAACGGTCGGCTTTCTGTTCTGGACAGAAAAGTCTCTCTTCATTATTATTCAGCCGCAGCACAATGATAAACAAGCCTAGAAATGTAAGGTAGTTACGAATAATTTCATGACACGCCAATGACGAATATCTACATTCTACAAGTGTACCAAGTAACGATTTCAGTTTCAGTGGTAGATTTACGGATCAGAATTACCCAAAATTTAATGACCTTATGAGCTCTTACTAGTCTTATTCAAACACTGTTTGCACACGTTATTGAATCTTGTAGGCAATGAAGTAATTTTATGACATGCTTCCTTGATAAGAAAAATACTTCTCAATAATCCCATTCATGATAGTCTTTATTTATCTGGTTACGCAACCATTTATTTCTCAGGTTAATTTACCCGTAGTCCATACCTTTTGCAAATACGATAGCACTAGTAAACTCCTTGGCTTTTGGATCATTGCGAAAGTGAATATTTACATCCATTATACTCGTATGTAAAGCCAGCTATATTATATTGAATTGAATTGATGCCTTATTTTACGTGGCGAGACTCAGGCCATGAGGCCTGCTCTTCCGTCTGACCACGCAAATTTCGCCACGCTCCTCTCACTCACTAGGGGAGAAAGGAGGTATTTCTTGGGCGACGAAACGGGTTATTTGAATTTAGCTCAGAGGCTTCATTTAGGATTGAGGATCTTTTACATGCAGTAAATCTACTAACATGAAACAGCCGGTTTTACTTCCCATCCAAAGGAAGGCGTACGAAGATTTTTCCGCCCTAAAAGTCCACGGCTTCTGATTTGAACCCGCGAACTTGGGTATAACAGTCCGACACGCTAGCCGTTACACCACTGTCGCCGCCAAATTGAATAATATTAGAACTACTTGTCAGTTGGTATGCCATTTTCCTATAATTTATTTTACATACCACATTCGTACCACATTTTCATTCCAGCGGCGTGATTCCTTATCGGAATGCGTCGCTGGGCAGCGCCACGCATACACAAACAGCCGCAGGACAATCACTTCCTCTGTGCCAGCCATGGCCATACATGTGCACACGCAGACCAGTCGGAAACTAAGTGCTGCCCGCGAGTGTCCAACTAAGGGTAGGATTTGGGTAGGTGCTGTCCCATGAGTGTCTATTCATTTTCGTAAGATACTATATGCCAATAAAATTTCGTCAGTCGCCAGATGTATCAAAAATCTTGGAATAAGAAGATATATCTCGAAAATAATAATAAAATACATGCTTTTTTTATAGAAAAAAGTAATTTTCAAATGTGTTTGGGTCTGCTCTAGTTCTTTTTTTATTAAAACCTTTTAATACATGTAATCAAAAAAGAAAGTTTGTTTATGATTAAAGAGGCATGAATTGTAATGATTTTGTAATGATTTGTAATGATGTTACAATGATATAATGTTTGTTATAATATGTTATAATTTGTTATAATTATGTTGATAATAATGTTTGTAATGATCACATTGTTATATGTAAAAGGTTATAGCTATTAACATACCTAGAAATGTTATGAGTATTATTACTGCCGATGTCAAAAGTTAATTCGGACGAGGCAGTAATAACACTGTAACATTTCGTGGTATGTTCAGCGTTTTATCGGTCACCATAACATCTCATTTTTTTGAGAGAACTTACATTACTGCGATTTGAAACACATTAATTCTGTTGTTGCGGCACGATAATCGATATTGTTGGGTATTGCTTGTATATCTATTTTACAATACATTTGTATTTCGTGTCCCGAAGGAAGATGGACGCTGAAAATTCGTCTGTACCTCAAGAAATTTTGGAAGCAGCTGCGGAAGATACGCGTGATTTAATTCCTGAAAAATCTAAAGTACGATACGAGAAGGCATACGAAGAATTTAAAATTGGCAATTACTATTTGTCTTGTAAATTGCCATGTGATTTTTTTCGTAATAATGTTGACTTTCGATGAATGGGTGGTTGTTTATTCAGGTTACTTAGGTTGTTAAAACCCGTTGCTAAGGATTTTAAATTTCTTAACCTACAGGTACAAGTGCACTTAACAAACTTATAGGGTTGCATGTAAACAAGGATTAAAGACACATGTGACCGATAAAAATTTTAAAATTATTTATTACCAAAACAGAAGAGAATCAACAGTTATCGACTACTTTCTCACCATTGTATTCGAAATACATTAATACATTGTAACGGGGATTCTCCAAATGCTCAGAATTCGGTGAATGTCCGCCAGAGAGGAAGCGCCCTATTGACCCCCACAAAGCGTTTTGGGGGGAACCAAGAATATTCTATTATGGGCGCCGGAGCATCAATCATCGGCGATTGGCGGGCGCCCTGACACCGCTGCGGCGCGCGCCGCGGGCGGGCGGGCGGGCGGGCGGGAGGGAGGGCGAGAGGGATTGCTGACGGAGGCCGTAATTCGGTAAGCGCTGTGCTCTGCGCTGCGCTGCCGTGGGCGGCAGCGCGGGTCGCCTCAAGGACGCCGCCCGGGCCGCGCCGGAGTGCACCGGAGCGGCGCGCAATCAGCTGAGCGCCGCCGGGGAGGGGGGAGGGGGAGGCGCTGCGCCCGAGAGCCCTGCGGCGACGGGGATGGAGGAGGAGGAGGAGGAGGGGGAGGAGGAGGCGGACGCGGACGCGGTGGCGTGGGAGCGATGGAAGTAAGCTAGGTTATATTACGTTAGCACAAAAATACATATTATAATTCCAAGCAGGATTCCTGAATTTTATCAAGAACGGTTTGTACAGGAAATAAAATATCGTTAATTTTAATGGTATATTAAAGTGAGTATTTCAGAATTTTTCGGTCATAAACGCATATTTTGGAGAGCATATTTCAAGATTTTTTAGGGCATAAAAATTATCTCCGTATTGATTACTATATAATACGGACGAATTGTTCACGTCACAATGCACAATGAAGTAGGATCACCACGAGGAGGAGGAGAAGAAGAAGGAGGAGGAGGAGGAGAAGGAGAAGAAGAAGAAGAAGAAGAAGAAGAAGAAGAAGAAGAAGAAGAAGAAGAAGAAGAAGAAGAAGGAGGAGGAGGAGGAGGAGGAGAGCACGCTGTGGCGATGGCGACAGAAGCGGTGGTGTGGTGGCTGGGGACGGGGCAATGGCGGCGATGGAAGAGGAGGTAGAGGTGGTGGCGGCGGCGGCGGCGGCGGCGGCGGCGGCGGCCGTCGCCCCGAAAATGGAGGTGCGCGGGCGGGCGCAAGGCCACCGCCCCGCGGGTTGGCCCGGAAGCGCCGCGCTCGCGGGCTTCTGGCTCTCCAGGATATTCACTCTCAGAAAGCAGCTCGATTGGAATAGTTATCACCGACAATATGCTCCTTCTCTAGCAGTCATTTCTCATCATTAAACTTAATATAAGAAAGAAAGATGGAAAGAAAGCAAGAAATACTTATTGAATTGTGGTGCAACATTGCACAAAGGTGTTCATGCAACGACACTCTTCTCAAAACCACATTATTTTTGTCTCTGACTTCCAAAATGAAAGTTTCTGAATTTTAGATGAACGAATTTATTGCATATGAGAATGACAATAAGACAAGACTGAGAAATAGACCACGTGTACTGAAGTGTACATGAAAAAGAATTTGGAAAATGGAAAGTAGCAAACGAAGGAAATTAATCGATGCCTATAGTGACTAAGTTTTAGAAATGAAGCTTTCTTAAACTGGAATCTGGCATTTCAGTATTATCTTCGTAAGGGAATTATGCATTTGTTTTATTCCTGTTAATGAGAGGGCTTGATAAATCTGGTGGCAAACTCTGCATTAAGTACGGGTGGGTAACGAATTTATTACATTTTAGATTCTATAAAGAAGACAAAATTATATTTACAACTGACAGCAAGTATGAAATGTTCGATATTAAAAATTAAAATATATGAAGTTAAATTTTCTCAAATCTAAATTGAAACATACAGGACTTCGTTCTGGTTGAACGACAGAAAATGTTCTCAACTAAAGTTGCCGCATTTCGGCAGTAGTCTCTCGACAGTAGTTAAATATCTTCGAATCTGATTTTTCAATTGTCATAAGAATGGGATCATGAGATGTTCCTCATTACATATACATTTGCATGAATTGGGAAAACAAATAAGAACAAAGAGAGATTCTGAGAAGTGGAGAATTTTGTTTCGAGTTCCGACTTAAGTATCACAAAACCGACTGTATTTTTCTTCTTTTCCATGCGGGCAGTGAAGTCGATATGATCTGAATGATGTGTATAGTTGTGCTCCTTGTTTGCAATGTAATGTTGAATTACTAATAAAGGAATTACGCCTGAAATAAATACAAATTTAAGCAATAGTGATATTCTAAAGAAATGCATGTTATCCGTTTGATATATTAACCAAATAACAAATGTATCAGTTTCAAGTGTTTTCCCGTGCCGTAAGAAGTTTTTACTGAGTCGTGGTTTGTAGTGTAAATAGTTAGTTTTGTACTATTTATTCATGTGGTTAGCTCGTTCTTGGTATGTTACTTTAAAAAAATATTTTATTACAGTCAGTTTTAAAACAGAAAAAATAAAACAAAAATATCAAACAAGGCACATGTCATACTTTCCCTATCACTTCAAATTATCATTAACAAAAATTCTCAAGGTAGAAAGCAGATGATTTTCGTAGAAATACGTCATCAAGTCATTGTCCAAAACGGTGCACACTTCCCTTTCATTGTTTCCGTGTGGAATCCATATTTTTCCCATATCATGTTTCGATGGAGAACGCGTGTTTCTTGCATTGATAAACAATAAATATGAATATTATTCGGAAAATCAAACGGTTCTTCAGAGTCAGAGACAAGAATAAAATACACTCAGACCGTCTTTGTGAGACGAGATAGTCTCAATTTTTTAACAAACTAATTGCCTGTTTTAATTAGCTCTTCAGTTCTGTACTATATTTTTAACTCGGCAAGAAGGCTCTTAGGTCGATGGAGAAAATTTCTTGTTTTCCAGAAACAGGTGTTCTTTTTGGCGTGAACACTATCTGCAATGATGCAAATACAATTGTATTAACGCTCTTGTGAAGATCTCAAAAGAACAAAATCATTGCAATTGCTGTCAAGAACCTGAACTGCGTACGATAATCATTTCGATAAGGAGGGAACATTTTTGACACTCCTGATCCATCCTTGAGGACAGGTCCCCTTGACGATTCGTGCCCCTTTCATAACATACACGCAACTCCTTCGTGTCAATGATGGCACGAATGTGGCATGAAGGTATAATCTTGAAAGCGAAGGTCACAAAGGGCCAATAAAGTGTTTTACTTATTGCGGATGATTATATGAGCATACACTCTATATTATCCGCGCAAGTTTTCTTGAGCCCTCGCTTCGCTACTTGCGAGAGGAGTGGGGAGTTGGGTTATTTTAACGAAAGGCATTTTGCATCAAATTTGTTGTTCCTTTTTCCATGCAAAATGGTTTCTACTACACGGGAGCGAACATTTAGGTTATCTGATTTTGTCTAAAACGTTCGTTGCTATCATTTATTCTTAATTCAACTAATGTTGGCAGGGAGTTGGGGTAAGTATTCCGGGAGTCAAGAAAACGTGCGTGTATAAAACCTGCATACCAGTAAAGGAAAACCACTACGACGCCTCGGTCTCTCCTGAGGGCAGGTGTCTTAATGATTTAACGCCCCTCTCTTTCACTAACGCCCCGGTCCATTCTCTCACTCCTGTCTGTCGAATCGAAGACTTAAGACCCGCATCCATGTACCAACACTTCATGCAACACACGGCTCGCGTTTTACTGCGTGACTCACGAGCCCTGCGTATCAAAAAATCTCTTTCGCGCGCGAATGTTGCATAGGCGTTTTTTGTGGCGCATTCCGCTTGTGGTCTCTCGCTTTCTTGTCGACTCGAGCGACGGGAAACTACCGAGTGAGAGAACCCTTTACTCTAGCCAATACACACGATGTACAAATGCTCCTTGACATTTGTAAAACACTTCTACACACTCATTGATGCACATGGCAATGGTATTTCAAAGAGAGCCTTCACTATTAAGGTGTTGCATCATTCAATACTTCGACGATCAGGTATCGTTTAGTTATCTCTGCATGCGTCAAGAACGTTTCGTCCAAGTACAGTTATCAGGCCAGGCGTATATACAGATCAGGTTTGTCTAGTACTTCATGAATGGTTACATCTCCGACGAGTCTCACTTCAGACCCAATCACATTTTCCTTACAGTCCTTCCTCATTTCTCTTCTCGTCTCCTTTCCATTCATCTCCAGCCTCGAGGACCGTAACGCGTCCTCTGGTCCCTCACATCAACACAGTCCCCTTCGGGCGCAAGCCTTGCACAGGCTCTGTTTCCAGCACATTCCTCTCGCGGCGCGGCGCGGTCTGTCTGTCTCTTTCTCTGTCTCTCGGGAGGCGTGGGCCCGGCGGACGGCGGCGGGGCGGGGGGGGGTGCTCGTTAAGGGGGCGTGGGGGTCGCCGCGTTGCCAAACACTGGCCGAATGAATGGCTCGTTCACACGTCATTTTTAGCCGCCGCGGCCCGGCCCGGCGCAACACAGCGCGAGCGGACGCCTGCAACGCCGCCCAGCACGCGCCTGCCGCGGATGGACGGATTGATTGATTGATTGATTGATGTTTGCGCGCCCGGCGACTGCTATGGTCATGAGCTCCGTAAATGTAGTTAGTGTTCGGGACGTCGTGGTGTTTCTCCCCCGCTGGGTGGTGAGATCCGGCACAGCCCTACACATGCGTTGGGGCGGGGGAGGTGCGAGAGTCCCTTCTCTAGGTATCTCCTCCAGCGGGCACCGCCCCAGCCGGGACAAGCTCTACGCCTCCGATCGGTTTCCAGAGACGTGTGGTAGTCTAATGCATGTACGAGGAAGTTTTAATGTGTGCGAGGTACGGACAAGGAAGGAACGATTGCGTGCGGTCCATGGCCCGTTAGTAAATGCTCTGCTGTGGCATTCATTCGCCTTCGATCGAAGAATCCCTAGAAAACTGCCAATCATATCAGAGAGACACTACAATTCTCATCGAGACAACTGTTGATTCCGACTTAGCTATCTGGCTAGAGTCGAAAATGCGTCACATTTATGGCTCTGAAACTGATGCCCTCTGTTTCGAGATGAAAAGGGAAAGAAGAAACAAAGAAACGAAATGAAACGGAAGGAAAATGTACTTCTCTCTGGAAGGAAAAACGAAGGGGACTGGAAATTGAACTGACAAAAACATTGAGATATGAATTCAAGAAGTGTAAAGTACGACTGAATAGCATGGATGCAAGGCAACCTTCCAGTTGCTGCTCCAGTCCAGAAGTTGCTCTTTTTTTGTCAGAGGAGGGCCCAGCCTAAAAGGAGAAGGGAGGAAGGGGGGAAGGTATATTTTGGGGCATTTCTCGGCCCCCTTTTCTATTTAACATTTTCATACGACACATTGTTTTAGTAAATAATAAAACGACACAAGGAGAATGAAATAATGATTTTAATTATACAATTAATAAATACAATATGGTTGTGTGACGAAAGAAAAAGGTCGGGCAGGCCAAGACGCCATGCTCGCCACATGTCTCCTCCTTTGCTCTCAGCAGTGGATGACAAATAAGAACAGGGCCCAGGGATGGGTGCGCCGCTAACGGATTAATCGGAATCTTAAAATGCCAAACACACACTTACAATACTAGTGTCATTAGCACCGTTTTGAAAACCTATTTTCTTCTCATCAGTTGAAAGTTCTATTTTACATATTTAAATGAAACCATTACCGCCTGATTAGTATGTTAAATTTATACAAGATTAATATCATTTCATTTGGAGTTGCTGTTTATCTATAGTACATGATTGTCAAAATAAATGGACCATACTCAATTGAAATTTGATATTCTACTGTTGCAAAATAGTACATACATGTATGCATTTAATTTACGGTGTTAAGCTTTATTGCATAAGCAAACGTTTTGAAAACGAGCGACGTTAGGTGTGAGTTTTCGAAGTTCTATGAAAGTAATAAAGCAACATTAGTTTAACGATGTTACCATAACGAGTTGTATACGCTATTTTCAAGAACAGCATTATTAAATTTATTATGACGTCACGCGTATTTGACAATCGTGCGAGGAAACGGTGGTTGGCTGTGCAGTTTACCGCCCCCCCCCCCATTTCTGGCAGCCATTCGGTCGGCTGTGCCATTTAGCACCATCGTCCCACGATTCGCTCGCTGCGATTTTCAGAATATGTGATGCCTATTATTATTATTATTTTTATTATTATTATTATTATTATTATTATTATTATTATTATTATTAATGCCTGTATTAATGGCGAGGTTCAGGCCTTAGGGCCTGCTCTTCCGCCTAACCACTGAATTTACATACATATAGAGTAGTCACATTTTAAGAGGGGATGACAAGCTGAAAATTTACGTCTGGGAGTACAAATCTACGGACCATCCCGGCATTCGCCTTAAGCGAATGAGTCAATCCAGAAAACCTCAATCTGGATGGCGGCTCTAATCAGGGCCGAACATCATCAATTTACGGAGAAAAGTGGAAGAGAAGGAGAACTAAGAGAAAGGAAACATAAATGAAAATGAAGAGGAAATTCCGGAAGAGAAAGAAGAGAGAGAGAGAGAGGGGGGGGGACAAGCTGTATATTTACGTCTGGGAAGAGAAGGGACCATCCTGGCGTGCGCTTTAAGCGATTGAGTAACCCAGAAAAACCACAATCCCATATTCCTTAATGCCATAATTATTCGTGCCTTAAAAGGCTAATACGGCATAATCTGTGCCATGAAATGTCAGCTTACAAACGATTTCTTGCAAAAAAAATAGGTCGTTTATAATGCTGATAAACAAAAACAAATTATTTAATAAATACTTCAAATGTCGGTTTTGCTAAAAGTACGATTGATATAGAGCTGATACTCATACTACTCTTTTATGCGATATTTTAACAATTACCATAGCCCTTTGATTTTCTTTTTAAAAACATTTAAGGGTTAACAATACAGGAAATGTTTGTAAATTTAAGTTAGTTTGTTGGTAAATCCAAATTCATTGTCCAGTTGAATGTTCGAGCAAGGTTAATCTAAGTAGTGATGATGACATTGTTTCCTAACAAACAATTACAATACAATACAATTGAATTGTTCACTCTTCAAGGTTGTATGTGACATGCCTACCTATTGATAACTATACGATTAATCATCCGTTCTTTTCTGAATAGAACTGATGCGTCATGGAACAACCACTTCGTAGAAATTGCAAACACACGTACGCTGAGAATTGTAAAGAGCAAACGATTCAAATTACTCAAGTGTAAGATAAATTTTCTTCTAGCATGGAAAAACATGTTAACATGCTCAGCAATAAAATATATATTTTCAAAAAGACATCTCCGCAGTTAATATTACTCAAAGTTGAATTCAAGTAGCGAATAATGCGAATGTAACGAGACAAAATTAACTTACTAAAATTAGATTCGATTTTACTGATACAAAATTGTTATTGATGCGTTTCACAGTTTCATTAAGTAGTATGTGTTCTATGTTTTACATGTGAGAGTGTTTTTTGTAATGCGCTTTTGAAGGAGTGAACATCTGATTTCTTTGGTGTGCACTTTCTCTGAACGTCTATGATATTTCATATACTTTTGTTAAATCCATTTCACCTTAAACGAAAATATAAACTACTGGCGATATATATGGGCACAAACTTTCTCACTCTTGTTAGTTCTCTAATATCTTTCTTCTCGGCTTGCTTTGCGGTATTTCCCAACCCTCTTCCCACCTGCTACCTATTGGCGCCAAAACATTTTTTCTGAGCTGTTTTCGAGAAAATGTTTGAATATTTCTGAAAATACGCTATTTTCAGCTGTTTTTCATTGAAAACTTTTGGGTTTTCGATGAACTTTGTAAGGTGTCATTTGGACCATTTGTGTTCACAAATTCAATAATTTATAAAAAAGAAAGTGCCTGTAAATATTAAGGATGTGAGTGATATATAAAAAGTTATATCTGCGTAATTCTTGAAAAATCTTAAGAACACATCAATGGCGTTTATGTATTATTATTCAATGCGTATAGAACCTGCAATAAGTTGGACCAGTTTTGGAGAAAATCTTGTTTTTAAAATTGTTTATTTCACGCAAAATGACTAAAAAAGTGTAATTATTTGAAACACAATTTATAAGACCTCATTTCACGATATAATTTTGAAAATACATTTTATTCAGAAGATAAATCTATATCTCTAATTGTTGGCACTGACCGCCAAATTGATTAAAATTTGGCGCCACGTTTCGAACAGCGCAGTTTTGCTGCTCGTTATATTTCGCAGCCTCAACACTAATACATTCGTTGTTGGAAGACACCGAGAAAATATTGAACTTTGGCAATTTGCGAAATATCAGAAAGCAACTGACACCTGCACCATTTTTTAGCGTCATTTACGCTGTTCGAGGACAAAATTTAATCCAAATATTTGGAACGTGTTCGAGAAACTTTTTCAAATATTCTTGAGGCTTCATGTAAAGTACCCCCAAAAATTAATTCAAGGGGCACGACATCAACGAGATCAATTGAGGAATATCAATTTTGATTTGATTTTGTTTATTTTGTCGAAGAACAGTAAATACTACGTGGCGTCTGGGATAAAAGTACCATCTACGCACATTTTCGAGAGCTCTGGAATATTTTCCCCAACTTTTAACCGTGAATAGTTGAATGATGAACAAATGTTCCAACAAAATGAGGTTAGCAACATTTTAAATCTAGATATTTTTGCTCCCGAATTAGGAATTATTTGCAAATTCACAAACTACAGATTTGGATTTGTTAGAATTGCTAACTGAATAGTAACAAATTCCCCGGCTCTACTCTTACAACTAACAAAAGGAGAGCTCAACAAAACGTGCTCGTACGGAAGCTCCATTTATGCACAGAAGCAAAACAAGGAGTAATCTTAGCATTTGCTCACTGAATCAGAGAAAGTGGAGGAAACCCTTAACGTCATGGGAGCCATTTGCAATCACCATGGAAGGCATTTGCTTATTATTTGTATTATTTATTTCTGCAATCTAAATGTCTGGGTACCATAAGATGAGCTTCGCCAGAATATTATGCCATATCTCAGGTTGGAATGTACATTTGAAAAATAAATGCTGCTAGCTGCATGAACGATGACAGAATTCGAAAGAATTCTGAATGCGTAACACGATGAACTTAATTTAGTGTTTAATTATGTTATATATACATTACATTTGAGGTTTTACTGAATTGAGAGACCTAGACATTTTGTTACCTTAACATCAGCTAATTGCATATTGTTAATTTTCAGTGGAGCATGCGATTGCTGATTTGAAATGCAAAATTGCATTGAAACTATTTTTTCTTCGTTAACTATTAATTTATTATTACAAAACCAATTTGAAACTTCTGAAATCGTATAATTTGTTTCTTTCTTTCCAAGACAATTCAGATCCGCAAAGAGATTTTGCATTTCTAACGGAAGAAAGCATATCGATTATGTATAAGGGAAGGACAATAGGGCCTAAGATCGAACCCTGCGGGGTCTCATGCTGAATTGACAAAGAATTGGGAAGTCGAGTAAAGAATACTATTTCGGCCAATATGGTATTTCTACTCTTTGCGACCGATGCTCAAGGTACGACGATATCCAATCTAGGGCAATACCATGAATTCCAATCCTGCTTACGGTTAGCCGCTAGCGTTGTTCTCCAACAGACGGACAGACGTTTTGCCGAAAAATAAATTTTTCAGTATCAAGGATCCACAAAACATGGATTCTTTCTACACAAGGAGTATGAAGATGTTATTTACTACATATATGAGGATGATTCATCTACGTTTTCGGTATTAGATATATACGTTTCTGTCGAAAAATCGTCGTTTTTCCTCTTCAGCATTACGTAACTTTCTCTGTACTACGTATGTAGTATGCGAGAAAGTAATATTTATAAAATATGACTTTCTCATCGCCATTTGAATAACTTGCATGGTTTTGAAATACTTATTTTAAGAAAGTGAAGTCAAATACTCTTTGCCATTGAGTATGATGTGACTAACATACGAAAACCAAACATCTTTTCACTTTTTGTGTTCTCTTAGGAGTAAATGATTTTTTTCTTCAGAGAGGTTTTCTGCTGGCGGGGGGGGGAATCATTACCTTCCAGGAAACGCTTTGCCGCCAGCCATCGACACCAAACGGGTTAGTGCTCTTTGTTAGAACTACACACTACAAGCCGGATGCCTCGAATCTATTATTGGACGGCGTGCAGTAGAGCAACCTTTCCCTGGCGTTCTCAAGACCCCGCAGCGCAAAGGACGGGTTTTCTTCTCCCAGAGGTGACAATTCCATGCATCCAAACACAACCGGTTGTTTTCGCAATTCAGGCACACCCATCTCAATAGAATGCAAATAATCAACATTATTCGAACAATATGGCCACCAATTAGTGTAGAGGGTAGAATCGATGAATACAGGAGTTCTCTATTTTAACGTCAATTTTTTGTGCAATTTAAAAACACAATATTTGACCTGCAATTATTCTTCTGAGTCGTAGTATTTTTGTGGGAAAGTGAAGAAGTGAGCAGCATTTTTCTATCGTAAATCTAATGAATGTATTTCCGGAATAATTTTGTATTTTTTAAGGACTCTGTGATGAGAGTGTTTTGTAAAGTTGGGAATCATTACATTCGCATTTGAGAATCCTATGAAATTGTTGTGTCAATAGTGGTTTTCAATAAACGAGCGCTGTATACAGACTCTTAATCAATTGGATCATATCTTGAAATTATGAAAGGAATGCATCTATTTTAATAAAAAAGAAGCCATAGTACAATTATTGCTGTTGGATTACTTATTTTCATTTCATGTTTTAATGTTCACGGAGACAACAGTGGTTTTTAAAGTTAATTTTCTTTCTTCAATTTCGATAACTATTATAAATCCGACATTTGTTGCGTAGTTAAGTGTTTATTTAATCTTAAACATCAATAAAATAAGTAATACTTGTACATTTGGCTTAAAATCCCAAAATACATCTTTCAGTTGATATAACGTCAATTCGCCCTCTGTTTTAATCTAAGAATAGTAGTTTGATCAACTGGGAAGCAGTTATCCGATCGGGGATTTCAATTTAAAAAATTAAGTCTTAACGAAGCGCCCGATTCAATAGCCGTTCCAGCTGATCAAACGTCAATTTGAACCGTTTTAATTGTAGTATTTAGCATGTCCGTGCAGAATCATTACAGTCCACAAAAAGTCACTATGTAACGTAGCCGTTGAGAATAATAGTTATTATTATTTAAAAAAACGTAGTTTTTATTTGAATTTAAATCGGTGCAACATACTACAATACAATGACATTCTTTAAGAATGTGCCATTACTTGCACCAAATATAATTTGATTATGATCGTGTATAATATATCATATTAATGTCTAACGAGCCCTGATGAAGTTGGAATTACTCACCAAAATGTTGGCAAAAACGAATCATTTTTTCACATTTTTTGTCACGACATTACACCATATTTATAATAACGAGGTCAAAAAATAGTATTTTTATCACATAAATCACGTGTTCTTTATACATAACGGACAGGACACACGAGAGTAAAAATATTTCATTTATTCGTCCCCCTCCTATTGTCCCCTACAAGGCTAATTTTTTTTGTCGAGAAATCTTATTTTACTCTCATGTACAATAAATTACAATCGTTTTCGAAAAAGAACGGGTGGAATTGAACGCCCAGTGCCGAGAGGAACGCACGCCCACGCACGGCCGTGACGCGGCGGGCGGCGGTTCTGTGAATCAGCGGCGCGGCCACACGCGCACACAGCACGCTTGTCCCCGCGCTGCGCGAAATGCAGTGTTTGCCTTGGCATCGTCTGTAAATGTGCTGGATGATGCGAGGTGCTCTTGGCTCCCCGCTCATTCTGTCGTTATAGTGGCACATCCTGTTTGTCTTATCGGCCACTAACAGTGCAGAGAACCCAGTACGTTTCAGCTGGTTTCCTTTTCTCCGCTTGGTCAGCTATCTTCCACGGGAGACACATGTGTTGACTTCACGGGAGGCAGACCGTCCATGATAACGTGTGCAACTCGTTCGCAATGGGAAGAAAAAAGAAGCACGGAGCGACTGTACTTTCACTCGCAAATGTCATTGAAATTCATAACCTTCATCATGATTCCTCGTAGATCATACACACAAATTCATTTGAATCTCATATCCCAACTTTCAATTTCAACTGTTCTTTTAAGGAAGCAGGAAGTGGCTCCACATCAAAGTAAAAGTTCGGTTTGAGACGATGATATTTATTCAGTTAGAAAATAGTGGAAAAAATATATTTTTCATTGACAAGACTCGATAAATTATTATAAAAACAAATGTTCTTCCCTTATAGTTTGAGGTACCTTTAGGAACGTTAAAATAATAGCTAAGTAGTGTACCTGATTAGGGCAATATTTAGTTTGGCACTTAAGGTATTGTTTCGCTAACACACTATTATTTCGCTATTGCACAATGTACTAAAAAATTCGATATATTATTTTTAATCAGTCAGTCCACTATTTGTTTAAAAAATGTGTAGATGGTTATCATATATATGAGTCACGTGAACACAATTACAAACAACTCGCATAAAATAATAATAATAATAATAATAATAATAATAATAATAATAATAATAATAATAATAATAATAATGAATTGTTAGAATGTTATGACCAATAAGTTGGAATTGATAGTGTGCTCTCTAACAACCCTCATGTTACTTACATCATAAGTAAAGAGTTCAGAAAATGTTTTTAAGCAAGTTACGACTGATTAGCTAAAATACTTCCTTTTTAATTCAAGAACAATCACCTTATAAACTTCTTTAAGCAAAGCACTCTACCCATTGGTTATTTCATTATTTTGTGTATGTTTACATCCTATAGCGTTTCTCACTTCTTCAACATCTTTCCGTCCCTCCCTCCATACTCCTTCGTGCCCCTTTGCTTCCTTTGCCTGCAGCATTCCAACAGACAGGGACATCATCCTCGCTTCCGCCATCTGAGAGGTCCCCAAGATCACTTTCAAGGTTGCGGCTGCGGCGTATGTGGAGTTAGCAGCGTAACACTTTGTGTATGCTCTGTTTTCCGAGTTTAAATTTTTGTATTTCCTCTCTGTTCTCCACCCTCTCATTTCCTTTAGGAAATGACTCGTGAAACCACATGAGCGTCATTAACCTGCAACTGCTGTTTTCTTGATAGCCATCATATTCAGAACTCATTCGGGTTAGGTGAATTAAGGAATTGATTTTCTAAGCTATTTTTTAGTTAAGAAAGGCGCATAGTTTGTTCCGAGGCACTCTTCTAAAGGCCATCACTTGGCGCCCGGGTCCACGCCAGGCCTAGCGCGAGCACGTCACCCAACTCCATCGATCACTCAATCTGCCCCCGCCCACAAAGCACGGCGATCTGGCGGCCTCGGCCGAGCCTCTCTCCGCCGCGACCTCGCGTCCTCCCCCCCCTCCACGCGCCGGGCGGGCGTCCTCGCGCGCCTGTCGGATTCCGAGGGAGGTCGCGCCACTTAGGCCGTGATGAGGATAATCGATTGGCTGTTTTCCGAAATTCTGCAACGGTCGTGTCCATTACTGCGGATGGCAGCGTTACCGAACGTGTGGAGATGTGGTCCTGTGTCTCGGTCGGCAAAGCTCCCCTCGGGACCAATCTGCTTCCGGTGTAGGCCGATTTGACGGAAGGCTTAATGATTTTCCTCCCCGCACTATATTATTTTCTTAATCGGTTTGCCATCTCTGCATATTCATACTAATTCTATCCATTCTGTTTGTCGTTTACATTTTATCCTTTGTTTTGCTACCCTTTCTTGTGTTATGCTATTAATTACATTTCGTAATGCTGCACGAAAGAACGGCGGCGAATTTTCGGCAGAAAATCTCTTATTATTACAGGGCTCTGGTAACAAAAAAGTGAATAAATTAAATTGCTATATTTAGGAAAAAATCCTTTTGTCGTATAGTGCAGCCAGAATCCATGGATTGTTGGTCCTTGCTACCGAAAAATCGAATGACGGCAAAACGTCTGTCCGTATGTGAACAACGCTAGCGGCTAAACCGTTCAGCCGATTTTCTCCAAAATCGATATTTCGCAATCGTTCTGGCTGATGTAGCGGCCCCTTGAATTTGAAACCGATATTTTAATTTTGGGGGTACTTTACACGATGCCCATGAATCATTTTTCAAATTTTGAAAAGAATGGCCCCATCGTTTTTGATTTAATTTTGTTGTTGGATGGTGGGAAGGACATTTAAGAGAATGGTGCAGGTCTCATGTTCATTGAAAACCATGATTTATCGAAAATTGCAAAAGATATCAACTTTTTTCGAAGTCTTAAAACTAAAATATTAAAGATAGAGATTTTTCTCTTAATGAAATCTGTTCCTTCAAGATATATTTTGAAATAGGTCAGGAACAATATTTCGAAACTATGAGTACTTTGCGCGTAATTGTGCGTGAAAGTTCAGGGGAGAAAGTTCGTGCTGTTTTAGCACTTCTATTTTGCCTTGTCTTCATTTGTTTCATATGCATTGAATTATCTCTTTTTAACATTATATTGTCGATGACAATCCACGTGATGTTTATTTAGATGCAGCTCCTTCCTCTCCAAATGCGAGCTTCGCACTAACGGCGGGAGCGGCGCGTCACAGCCTGAAGGCGGCTCCTCACATTCGTTATTCGCAGAGTAGCGATCGCGTGCTCGCTCGCTCGCCGAATCACAAGTAGTGTGGAAGAGTTGCTTACTATTTGCCGAGTGATGAGCATTCAGTGTTCGCCCCCCCTCCCCCACCGCGAGTCGTGCTTTAAGGCCGCTCCACACACGCGGCATTCGGCGAATCCCGAGCAACCGCTCGCCGAATCCCGAGTAGTTCGGTCGGGTTGCTTGCGACTAGCCGAGCGATGAACTTTCGCTTGAACGAACGTCCTACCCACCACGTGCCGGTTTTTAGGACACATCAAAAGGAACCAACATTCGCCGAACACAGCAGGAACACGTGATTGGGCGAGCAGAAGCTCGCTGCTCGGCGAATGCCGAATGTGTGGAGCCGTCTTGAGGCGAATTTCGAGCAGCCGCTCGCCGAGTAATGTGGACAGGTTGCTTGCGATTCGCCCAGCGCCGAACGTTCGGTATTCGCCCTACCCCCCAAGTGTCGGCCTTTAGGACACATCCAAGGGAGAGAACGTTCGCCGAACACATCAGCTGTTCGGGAACAGGCGAGCAGCAGCTAGCTGCTCGGCGAATGCCGATTGTGTGGGGCTGCCTTCAGTAAGGAGCGTTCGGATGATTGGGAGGTTATGGAATGGAGTCCATAGTGAATGAATGAGTATTTTTTGAGATCGGGTGCGTCAACTACTTTGGTCGTTAGTCCTACGCCGCTTTGCGGAGTTTCCCTCCTCACGTATCTCACCAGTGGAGCACCGCTCTAGCCGGTATACGCTCTAAGCTCCTGACATGTGTAGTAGTCGTCCGTGGACGCGCGCGCGCGCGCGCGCGCGTGTGTGTGTGTGTGTGTGTGTGTGTGTGTGTGTGTGTGTGTGTGAGAGAGAGAGAGAGAGAGAGAGAGAGAGAGAGAGAGAGAGAGAGAGAGAGAGAGAGAGAGATAAAGGGGAGATTTGGATCGCCTGGTATTGGTCGTAGAAATCACAGAAAATTAATGCTTAGATCATTTGGCTGCTAGAATTCTCCTCCCGGCTGAATTCGACCAAGCTAGTGTCGAAAAGCTGCCTCTGTCAGTGCGGGAACCGTAGTCACTTCCGGCCAGAGATTCTGTAGTGGCAAACAATGTCGCACTGAGCTATGTCAGCCACGATCCCATCAACCAGGGATTTACTCGATGTGTTTAACATTAGCGAATTGTGGGTCCTGACGGGATCGAATCCCTAGGACGAATTCTTTGAAGCTTCGTTTCCGTTGTTTCCCTGCTCACTTCTAGGCGTATTCTGACGCAGCACCCCAAATAACGGGACACCTGTAATGTATCCGAAGGGGGGGATTGGGTCGATGCCTCCCCCCAAAGGCCTAGAGTTTACGTTTGTTATCTCCATTTATTTGGTAAAATTGATTTAAATATTTTTGTTAGAATTTTGTGATTATTTAAAAATAATATTGTGTTGTATCATCTATACACTCAAAAAATAATATACAACGAAATAAATATGTTAATTGAACAAAAATATATGATGGCCGCCTCCCCCCAGAATGATCGGCTGGATCTGCGGGCCAGAACGGTTGATCTTAACGTCCCAGCCCTGGGCGCTAAAGAAGTGTGCAGTCTTTTAAAAAGAGGGGAGAGTTATATTTCTGAGCCGCCTTTTCCCTGAAACTCTTTTTATTTGCATTCGATTAGGATTGAAAACATAGTTGAAAGATAATTAATTTATCATGTTAATGATACAATTGATTTTATATTGAACCGTTTGCTCAGTTGCCGGATGATTTACAGGTCTTCTTTCCCAAATGTTGTGAACCAATTCCCCAAAACGTCAGCTTAAAGAGGGGGGAAATCAAAACCTCAGTCTTATTTAAGGGTATGTTTCATTGCGTAGGGCTACGAGGCTCCTTTCCTAATGTTCAGTGGAGCCACGCCTCCCCCCTGTGCCTCGTATGCTGAGCGCCAATGTCCATAGAAGCTGAAGCGCCTTAGAACCGCAGCTAATTAAACGTAGCCCCGCCGAGTTCTTGAGCACGTACACTTTCTGATTATATCGAACACGTTGCGACGTTCTGTATCAGTAACTCGGGTCACATCCTTCACCGTATCTGTCTATGGTGTCCTCGGCCTGTCTCTAGATCCCTTGTCTGCGTCACTTCTCCCTCTGATCACAACCAACTGCTCCTCCCCTCTTTGCCTGCCGCCTCCAGCGTTTTTTTGTTGTTCGCTTTGTTGTTTACCTGTGCCGCAAAAGGATATGAATGGCAGGCCCCATTGCTATCACTGGGATCTGAACTCTAGTCGTGATCTAGCCAGCTATAAAACATGTGCTTAATGTTAGCAATTTTTATTAAAATATTAAATTATGTGCTAGTATCGTAGTTTAATTTACTTTGTAAAATAAAATAGCTGTTATTAAGACGATTTGAATGTACAAAGTTTGCATTTAATAAGTATTCTTGTATAGATTTTCTAATTTTTACCCCGTGATAATTTTTTTGCAATACTTATCCTAACAGGATTTTCATTCCCTATTCAATATTTCTTAGTATTTATGATCGAATACGATATTGTTTTTTTTGACTATAGAATTTTGTATACTAAAGTCAAGACCATGAAGTGAAAATATGTGATTTTTCTTCTGCAGTGTGCAACTATGTTTCCAGTGTATTTAATAATTGAAATATACTACATTGATGTGCTCCTTGCATTGGTGTCTTCTTAACGTCCATCCAGTTGAGTAATTAATATCTAACAATTTCAAATTTGGTTAAGTTACATCACATTCCGTTTTGAGAATTACGGAAAAGACAAAATTAAAGATACTTCAAATATCTGGTACAACTTTCCTTTTCGTTATGTCCTATTCTTGTCTTTTTCATTAGCAAAGTAATTAAACTTGGACAGGCGAGCGAACGTGCCATATCATTTATAATGGCATGGGATTACATAAGTGTGAACATGTCGTAAGCCCGCCACACCATTTCCTCCTAATGTCGACAACAAGCCTCCCAATATCCTCTAATCATTCGCATTACAGGCATTGCGCAGACGATACCAAATAATGCAGAGGTACGTGTATTCCGAACAGCAAGGTCAGAGCCGTGCTTCGCCAGGTGGGAGGCGAACATAGGTCAATCGGAGTACAACCTCAAGACGAGGACAAAAACACAAACTAATTAACTTTCTATAATTTTCGAGAATGCAATTATGTGCATTTTCATTGTATTGAAAATCTATTCGAATAACCTACTCATATTCGTACTCTGAGTTTTACATAAGCCATTGTCTGTTTCAATTAGGTAACAGCGTTGCTGACCGCTGTCTCCTGCGGTTCAAATCCCAACGGTAGCAGATTTTCGACACTTGCTGCACAGCTAGGCCGAACTTGACCCCTGGACGGTGTTAGCATCCGGTTGCTCTGATCGGGAGTTTTCCGAGATTTCTCCGATAGGGATAGACCGCAGGGATAGACGAAGGAGCAGAACCTACTTAAACGGACCATGCGCTACCCTTGTCTTCTCCCCTCCCTCCCTCCCTCCCTCCCCCCCCTCTCTCTCTCTCTCTCTCTCTCTCTCTCTCTCCCTCTCCCTCTCTCTCCTTACTTACACTTAAACGCATTACACAACCACACATCGGGAAGTTAAGGGTTCTACCTGTTGGGGGGGGGTCGGTGCCCCGCTGGGGAGATACACTGTAGGGGACTAACGCTGCAAGAAATCGAGTAGGTCGGTGCTGGATGTCATTCATGTTCTAACGGTTTAGGAACACTGTCTCCTCCCGGGATGTAACATGCAATACACTTACGGGACTGACGGTGACATTACTTAATGACCTGAATAGGAAACACTGAATAGTCAATCAACTGAATTACTTGTGTCGCCTTTAGATGTACTTTTCCATAGTCATATTGCCCCAAAGCGCATAATCGTTAATAATTTAGTGTCAAATTCTAGGTAATTGATTTCGTTAATTAATTACTTGTTTTTCCGCGACAGTCTCTTAAAAAACGGTGTAATTTTATCGTGCAACCCATCCCTGCTATAATTAAAATGTAAGTATTTACATTTTTAAAGAGGCCAGACGGCCGGCCGAAAGAAGCCTCATCAAAATAAAGACTCGGTCAAGTATTATAAATTAAAATGACTTGTCTGAATCAAACCCAAACACGCGTTTGTGCGCGTAGACTAATGCATTGATGCAACAAGAAGTCATCTCCAACACAAAACATTGATGTCTACGACCTACAAGCCGACTGAAGGATTCGAATCTGCAATATACGGACATGAGCGATACGTTCTAACAGCAGCGCCTTTTTTATATTTATTTATTCATTGGATCTCTACATTGACATTCACTGACTCTTTCATTCACTAATTCATGCGTTCTTCTATCCTTCCCGTAGCCCCTGGCCCCGCACCTGCATCACACTGTCGCCGGTGGCATGCTGAGACGCTCGACCCTGTGGGACGTGCCATGGACCCCGCGCGAAATGACATCGAAGAAAATATTATATTTATTTTTGTCTAAGACTTGTTGGTACGTACACTCCGGCAATATTGACAGATTAATGGACACTCGTCTGTATTTTGAAGAGATGGAAAAGATTGTTGTATCGATAATTAATTAACAATCAGTTGACAGTTTATTTTACACAAAATTTGAGAGCAAGCTCTTTACTTCAATTTGTTTATTACCACTCTTTCAAGTTTCACATTCAAGTTTCTGTATCCATTTCGTTCTTTTTCTTCAGATTAAACTATTTTGTTTTGCAAAACTTAAACTAGTGGTGCTACACCAGCACATACTTCCTCGCATTATTGGAAATAGCCAAGTAATATTGACATATTGCATTTTCCGCGCTACTAA
Organism: Gryllus longicercus; assembly: GCA_038098605.1. NCBI lineage: Eukaryota > Metazoa > Arthropoda > Insecta > Orthoptera > Gryllidae > Gryllus > Gryllus longicercus. The sequence goes on along the minus strand of JAZDUA010000448.1, from coordinate 364,341 downwards.
TACCTCAGCTATTACTTGAAAACGTCCAAATCAACCAATTCTATCAATTATGCCCGTTTACCAAAAAGTCCTTTGATTGTGTTGCATTGTTTTTTTTAGTTCAGGGGGATAGTAGGATTTCAGCTTTGATCCACTACTAACATACGTGTACAGATATTGGTAAATGAACAATAAACATTCGTTTACATTTTCATGTTTAATTCTGTTTGCGCAATAAATGGGATTTTTTGTTCCGAAATTTGCAAATTTCTCTTATTGCATTGGTTTTGGAGAATACGTTCAGAATGACATGACCATTGAATTTTTCGATTTTCCTGATAGTGGATTACTGATGGTGAAGGATGAAAAGGACAATCACAAACATACAAAGATACACAAACAATCATGCGCGAGGCGGGCCTCAAACCCACTATCCTTCGGTCTAGACCGCCAGGGCACTACTGCCTTAACGATCTCGCTTATTATTAATTATTATTCAATTATTACACACACACACACACACACACACACACACATATATATATATATATATATATATATATATATATATATATATATATAAATTAGTGTTCTGAATTTTGGGAATTGCTTTTGCGTCAGTCGATTGAGGTGCAACCTTCAGTCTGTTGGTGCACTGGTGTACATGCGATGACGGAGGAGAGAGGCCCGTGGTGTTTAGCAGCGCCAAGGCCCTCCGCGGCCTCGTCCTCCGGTGCTGGTGCTGCGCTGGGAACCCGACCCGTCCGCTCAGCGCCGCGCGGGCGGTGGCACGCGCCTAAGCGCCGCGTGATTGATCGCCTCCCGTTTGAGAGGCCGCCCTGCGTCCACCCCACCTGCGACGACGAGTGGCCGCGCGGCGCGGCGCTCCCCGCCTGATGCGACGCGCTCGCGCCCTACCCACGGTTTGAGAGCGTAGGCTTCCGCGGCCGGAGTCGGTATTTACTAGGCTGTCCGGGTGACACCGCGTCCATGGCGAAGGTGCCGACGTTTCGGTCGCCATTCTGTGACCTTCCTCAGGGCGTAATGTGTCACCCGGACAGCCAAGTAAATACTTACCAACGTTTTGAGAGCGTAGGCTTCCGCGGCCGGAGTCGGTATTTACTAGGCTGTCCGGGTGACACCGCGTCCATGGCGAAGGTGCCGACGTTTCGGTCGCCATTCTGTGACCTTCCTCAGGGCGTAATGTGTCACCCGGACAGCCAAGTAAATACTTACCAACGTTTTGAGAGCGTAGGCTTCCGCGGCCGGAGTCGGTATTTACTAGGCTGTCCGGGTGACACCGCGTCCATGGCGAAGGTGCCGACGTTTCGGTCGCCATTCTGTGACCTTCCTCAGGGCGTAATGTGTCACCCGGACAGCCAAGTAAATACTTACCAACGTTTTGAGAGCGTAGGCTTCCGCGGCCGGAGTCGGTATGTACTTGGCTGTCCGGGTGACGCCGCGTCCATGGCGAAGGTGCCGACGTTTCGGTCGCCATTCTGCGACCTTCCTCAGGGCGTAATGCGTCACCCGGACAGCCAAGTAAATACTTACCAACGTTTTGAGAGCGTAGGCTTCCGCGGCCGGAGTCGGTATGTACTTGGCTGTCCGGGTGACGCCGCGTCCGTGGCGAAGGTGCCGACGTTTCGGTCGCCATTCTGCGACCTTCCTCAGGGCGTAATGTTTTTGGAGAACTCACGAGTGAGATTAAATATTTCCTCCCCGTAGAGCTGGTCAAGTGAGAGCGTAGGCTTCCGCGGCCGGAGTCAGTATTTACTAGGCTGTCCGGGTGACGCCGCGTCCATGGCGAAGGTGCCGACGTTTCGGTCGCCTTTCTGCAGCCTTCCTCAGGGCGTAATGCGTCACCCGGACAGCCAAGTAAATACTTACCCACGTTTTGTCTTCGCGAGTATTGTCTTGTGTTTCGGCCGAAAATATGTACTCCCTCCTCTCCCCAAACATGCCCCTAAGCCGTCGGCTTATGAGGAGAAAATATTGTCCCCGAACCCCCGTTGGAAGTAGTAGGCCATGAGAACCTTTATTTCTAAACGAACTGATCTTGTAAATTATAATTTTCGAGGAAAACAACTTTATTATCAAAATTCGTGAGCTGCGAAAGTGAAATGTAATCGCCAACAACTATTTATTTTGGCAGGCTATTCATTATACGCGCAGGTTCCTTCAACATGTTTGCATTCAAGATCGAGTTTTATGGTGTGAAAAATACAGTAATCATTTGTTTAATACCACATTCGTATGTGGGACAGTTCAGGAAGCATATTTCATAAAAATAGAAATCCAACATATATTTCAAGCAGTTAATGTGATAAGAACTATTCCATATCATTTGTAACATTCTGAACTGAACTCGGGAGTGTGTGTGTGTGTGTGGGTGGGGAGATGTTGCCAAACATTGCGTTAAGTCAAACATTGCGTTCGGTAATAGACTCATTGATATACTGAACGAAAGAACATGGAAGGGACACGTTCCTGACCCAGACATTTACAATATTCCACGATTCTCAAATGAAATGTATGATCACTGCTAACGAGAATTAGTTACAACTAGCTATATGTGAGAACTAGAATTGCGATACTAGTGGTGCTAAAATTTGCCCGTATTTTCACGCTAAATTATGCGAAAAACATCCAAATTTTTGAAAAATTGTACATGACCTTATTTCAAAATTTATCTTTAAGGAAGAGATTTCATTAAGGGAAAAACTCTCTATCTTTAATATTTTAGTTTTAGGAAGACTCCGAAAAATAAAATTAAACTTTTGCAATTTTCGGAGATTTTAACGAATCTGAAATCTTCACCACACTTTTTAAACGTCTAACACACTATCAAACAACAAAAGTTTTAAAAAAACAGCGATGGAGCCATTTTTTCGAAAATTTGATAAATATTCCATGGTCTTCATGTGACGTACCCCCAAATTGGAATATGGATTTCAATTTCAAGGGACCGCGGCATCAGCCACATCGATTGGGGAATTTCAATTTTGGAGAAAATCGGCTGAACAGATTAGACGCTAGCGTTTTTCCGCCATTCTATTTTTCGGTACCAAGGACCCACAAAGTGGATTCTGGCTACACCACGTGTAAGAGGATTTCCCTCCCTTAATTTAGCAACTAGATTCATCCATTTTCCGTTGCCGGGGTCCTGAAATAAGAGTTTTCTGCCGAAAATTCGTCGTTTTTTGGCGCAGTGTTACGTAACTTTCTCTCTACTCCGTAGCGAAAAATTAAGTACAAATATTTCCTGAGGAATAATCCTTTGCGAATAAAGTAAATTGCAGATAATTTGAAAAAGATAACGTTAAGGTGGGAGGATGGAAAAGGAGAACTGCTACGAAAGCAGAGGTTTTCTATCCAGAGTGCGTCATCGACAGAAACGTGCAGGAAAACCACCGTATATGTTGAGAGGAAGTGGAGGTCTATCTCGAAGGCAATGGCTGGCTTGCGAAACACAAAATTGCATCGGGGACGGAAGACGAGAGAGAAACAACAGAACAGGGAGAAAATGATGTTACAAGACACATTACGTAAAACTCAGCTCAGTTATGGCGATACATGAATCTTCAATGTCTAAAACATTAGTAATTTGTTTTTCTTTTTACTTTCTGACAGCTTTATGCCTGCATGTTTCTTTTTGTTTTGGCCTGAGCAGTTCTTTCTTCCACATTACTTTCTATCTTCGTTCGGTGTTTAAAATGTCCAACAAGTTCGAATTGTAAGCCTTTGTTATTTTATTATTTGCTCTTTTAGTAGCATTTACTGGCTTCTTTTCTTTGGATGCAAAATTTTCAATTCGTTAAAAAGCTGAAAGTTTTCGAGGTTAGGGGCTAGCCTGAAGAAATGTTATCTGATAATTTCGAAGGTAAAACTACTTCCTCTCCCACTACTAGAAATAGCCCTCAAAATTGTCTACCTGTTCCAGTTATATAATAAAGGCTTGGAATTTTCAGTATCTTTGTAATGTTGATGTCACGTAGAAATGTCGTCGTCCCCTGATAAATACTGTTCAAAGCAAATCTTTTGTCTCCGACGTTGTTCACTCACAAAAACGTAATTATATAATTACCATACAATATACTATCTACTAAAATTCACGAGAATTTTTGCCTGCAGTATTTCACTTCTGAAAATAGAAGGGTTGGGATCCACGGCCACTAATCAGAGAGCACGTACAATTTCCCATCATTTCGCAGAAGTACCCTAAGGACGAGCTCTCGGCACATATGCATAGACTGATAACCTTGTCAATTTAAAAGTAGCCGAAGATGAAAGTAAATATATATAATTACACTAATAAAGAGCAGCTTTCTCCTGGTCTCGTAAATACAGAACTTTTCATTCTCGTTCATTATGAAAGCATTTACGTGATTCGCGTTCGAACAAAGAGCCAGAAAGTTTCTTCTAAACCACTCGCTGATTATCTGCTCTTCATTGAAATCGTGCTTTCGAGCCAGAAAATATTTGACAAACGTACGCATTCACGTGTGTGATATTGTTCCACGGAATATTTTACTTTTGAAATGACCGCAATTAATGTTATTACTACTTAATTTAACAGGTACAAATAACTAAACCAACTGCTAAAACGAAAGCACAAAATGTTGTTGCCAACGAAGTTATGCAAATTGAGAAATTGTGTATAGGTAGAACATAATTTTCTAAATCAATGTACAAATACAATATGGTTAAAAAATCACGGCACCCCTTGTATCGAGTTCCTAAACACTAGCGAAAAGGACCATAATTCTAGAGTGTTATTTCACTTGTCAGTAATGAAATTACTTTTACAATTTAATGTTACGTTAATTATAATAATTTATTGTGATTATTCGTGGTCCAAGTTCGACTCAAGTCTTCGCCGCGTGAGAGACTAATTGTAACATACCTCATCCAACGCTACGATGAGATTTTCACTACAAACAACTCCACATGTGTCCAGAATCACGGACCTGTAGGCCCGAGAAGTAAATGATGGGTACAGATGTGCCTCTTTCAAGCTTCTTAAAATTTTTGTTATCAAACCGCTCGCTATTATTACTACAGAGTGTTTTTCACTGATTCGAGTTTATGTATTTCTTTGTATGCTGTTTCGATTAGGGTAAATGTATATATTATTTTTAGATTTTGCTTCATTAATATTGTACGAAAAATTGAACGTATTTTTATTAATAATATTATACCACTACAACTACTGTATTATTATGAATTATTATTATTACACTCATCCTTTGATTCCAGGGACCTTCCTTCGAATATCGCAAAGAGCGGACAAAACGTGTAGTGTGATTTTGAAACAAAGGAGGTTGAATTTACTATATTATGGTCTACGTGTACATATATTTTAAGATGTCAAATTGAAAGTACATTTATTCCTCTGAGTTCAGTTAATGTAACTTTGATGTGCCACTCCTGACGCGCAAAACGTAAGTGGTGGTACCTGCAGGCAATCGGCTTCATCACATGGAAGTTACTATAGTATTTTTTGGCCCGACGATTTGAGGACTGGAGGCTTTGTAATTGAAGGGCCTGGGATCAGACAGTCATATGCAAATATTTCCAAACATTGAGATAGTATCTTCTAAACGACAGTCAGCCTTCCAGTTTGTATCTCTGTAACATTTTTACAACAAATGGAGTAATAGAATTGGCAATATCAGTTAAATTTTTTTATACTATAAAAATAATGAATGCCTTTATAGTCCCCAACAGCTTCTCAACCGATAACCCAATTTTCAGGAAAATGTTTATATTGATATATTATCTTAACTTTGAATATTTCAACATGATACCTCCATATTGCATTACCAATATTTGGGTTAATGCAATCCACAATGCATGTAGGTATTGCGGGCAGGCGGTGCGGAACGGGACGGGACGGGTCACAGCGAGAGGACATAACTTCCTTCGTTCCTTTTCTCCCTATTTCCTTATAATGTTGATAAATATTCCAGCAGCATCTGACTACATCACTGGAGTAATAATTATAAGTCAAAATGAAAGGTACTGTTTGTATATTTCATAATGAATGTCACGTACTTTTAGAACATGTATAGGGGTCGGAGAGGAACACATTTTTCCGTAGAACATACTCGTATGATAAAAAAATTCCGTTCAACGAATGTACACATTTCCCTCTGATTGTTACCCAACTAATAACGAATTAGTGTTTAACAGGACATGTTCTGACGCAATCAGAGATTTCGTGTACTTGCCGAAGAACGGCGCAACGAAGTCCAGGGACAAACATCACATACATTAACTTACGAAATACGAAATTTTCGACGTGTTGATTGGCAAAATTTACTCATCTTCGAGAATTATATATGCTCAAGTAAACTATTGTTTGAAATACATTTCCCAAAACTTTTTCTAACTTGAACGTAATTTTTGTTATTTGTTGAAATAAGTAAAATAACATTCTTGACACAACATTCACATTGGGGTGGGGGTGGGGGCTACATTTCAGCATTGCCCCAGGCCCAAAATTGTCCAACTCCGACACTGTGCAGTCCTACGCGCCCGGGTCATTTCATATAAAATCAATAGTTTTAATTAAAATTTTACCGCACCACCCCAGGTTCAGATGAAATTTGTCACATAGGTTGCATGAATGAAGAATAAGAAAACTACGAAATTTGAGTAAAATATATCTATTCGTTTGTGAAATATAGCTATGTAAAGAATTACAACATCGGGTTCCCTGAAAAAAAAAAGTTTTTTCCGAATTTGAATGTAAAATTTTGATTTTGATTTTTTTCAAAATGTACAGCTTTAAATACTTTGAAGCGGGCCGTCTTTTCTTCCTCGTGCGTTGGGGATGGGATGGGACAGGGGGCGGGACGGAACGGGTCGGTGGGCGGGACGGGGCGAGACGGGGCGAGACGGGACGGGGCGGACGGCCGCCGGCTGGCAGGGTGAGTGTCCGTAATCTGCGTCGCTTTCTCGCGGCGGCGGCGGTGATGGCGGAGGCGCCCGCCCTGCGCCGCGGCGCGCGACGCCACACTTCCCGCGCGCCAGCGCACAGGCGCAAGGCCGGCGCCGGCGCCGCCGCCCGGGCCCTGCACGCGAGCACGTATCTCTCTCCGCCCGCGCCGCGCTTTTCCTCCGCGCCTGCTTCACCTCACCTGTCAAGACACGGGAAGCTGCTCAGCTGGCGGCGGCGGCGGCTTCAGCTCCGTCCGTTGTATGGGTGGTTGTATGGGTACTAGGGTTGCCAACGATGTTCATGTAAGAAAGGGAGGACACAACAACCACCTCCGCATCAACACATTTCTTTTTAGAAATACTTCATTTAGTTCTATTTCGTTCTTCTCTCCATTTGCGATTCAAGTGAAAAGATTCGTTCACGAAGTGCAGATGACGATGGTCTGAGCGTCTCTTTTTTTTTATTTTTTTTTTATTTTAGGCGCTAGAGAGAAAGACTATTATTCATGCGTGTGTCAGCGTTCAGAAAAAAGGATATTCATGTTTTGTATTCTAAATTAAACAAACGCTAGAACGTAGCATATGTTAGTCATGAGATAAAATAAAATGACAAATGTTAAATTACTAAAAGGAGGACTTCATCAAATTTAATTATTAAAAGAAGGACATTCAAAATAAAAAGGAGAACGAGAGGACAATTGACGTCAATAGAGGACTGTCCTCTCAAATGGAAGGCGGTTGGCAACCCTAGTTGGTACCCTGTCTTCCGCCGTAGGGTTGGGCGGCATGTTCGTCTACGACCGCTGTGCTGTTGGTGCTAGGAGGAAGTGTTCAGGGAGAAGGGGTGTAATTTCAGATCGCCCTTTTCATATAAATTCGTGGAAGTTTTTTTGAAATGGCGTCCGTTTGGGCTTGATGGAAATACTTCTTTGTAAAGTTATGTAATGAATGTGAGTTGTTTTGTTTTGCCCTCCACCCTGTTTCCTCCATGGCTGGTACACAGCAGCTCTCCGTCTCTCCTGCCTTGCTGCAGAGGAAAAATTCAGCTCTAACATAATGTCCTACATTGAGCTGTGTCCGGAGATGTTATGATTCTGCACCGCCAACGTGGGGGGTTTTGCTCTCTCCCCCAGGATCGGCGCCATTCACGAAGCAAGCCCGGGTAAGGTACCATTTACGAGCAAACCCAGCTTGTAAGTCAGGCTTGCGCCGATTGTAAATCTGTTGCAAAAGCCGCCTCGCTCCCTTGTCCGACCAATAAGCACTCACGTTTTGGGACTCTGAGGAAGATTTCCAAAAGGCTTTGACGTCGTGCGCTGTTCCCACTACTACCACTATGACAGCGGGCGCCGTGTGTGCACACCCACCTCAGCCACTTTGGTACCTTCGTTGTCCCCTGCGCAGTCGATCCTGCTAAGATGGTGGACAGCTCCAATCGCTCTAGTAGCAAATGTTCAGTGGAAATATCGCCGTCTGCCCTTGCCCTTACAGCGCAATTAATATTTATTGCGTCTTCCCAGTTCATCACGAAAACGTATGCAAATTTGATGGATGTCCGAAGTGTGATGAATGTGTACAAATGTTTCACTTAAAACCTTTTACTGCGTGATTTTTTGTTATTCGTTGATTTGCACAGAAGTACAAACCGGTCGTACAGTAGTCATAAATTGTGCTTTTCAGCCTCATCTAGCTACTTTTAACCCTTTTTAAAGGCGTTCCTGAACGTCATTAAGGAACAGATGACGATGAAGATTATCGAAACATGACCACATTTTCGAAATAAGTGAGAGTAAAGCAATTTACAACTTCTGAATGATATTTTAAATCAAATTTCTATTTAAAATCGTGACTGCTATAATTGAAATGAAGTTATATCTGTTACCGTAGCAGTTGTTTTTTGTTAACCTGAGCAAAGGACCCTCAAAAACGTTCTTCTATTTTTAGTTTATATATTTATTAATAACCTGTATTGTGGCAAGTGAATGCACAGAATGTTCTCGCATGTTCTTAAATTCGTATTCCATTCGCAATACACAAATTGTCTAATAAAGTGCATTACGTGCTGCAATGTATCCCTGGACTCACAAGACCGCTACAGTTTGCAAAGCATTTCATGTGATTCACAGATGATGAATGCATTCCTCAACAATGAAACAGAACCCTAAACACCTACACCTTTGTAGTCACAAAGAATTTCAGAATGTGTCATGTAACACTGTGACAGTCACCCTGCGTAAACACGACGAAAAATTAACGTCATCATTCATAATGATGAATGGGGCGAGGTTCATATTTCCATGCAATGAACCCAATGACCAGATGAGGACATAAAAAAGCTCAACTTATATTCCGAAAGGAAATGTAACCATTCTCCTCTTCATAAAATACTATTATCTGTTTAACGTAAATAAAATCACGATTCATGTAATATAAACCGACCCTCACTTTTTTCAAGTAAATAATATTTCATTCTCGACAAATTCACACACTTATTCACAAAATCCAATTACCATATTACTAATGTAGTTCAAATTAATTCGAAATCAGTAATTTACTAATGTATGAAAACAATGTACTTAGGTTCTAAATATGACATGAATACTCAATTAAATCAATGGCAGGTTAATACGATTAGAATACATATCCCCCAACGGCTAATGCTGGCCACTTTGATTGCACTCGTGGTAAGCGCATCAACATAATCAATTCTGAAAACGATCCTCGCATAATAATTTTCCCACCGAAAAAATAAACAAACAAAATACTCTGGACATTCGTCAATTATGGTTATCCTCGGACAAAGCCCTCTTGGAGAACAAAATAGGTCTTTTTCGAATCCTCGAGTTTCCCGCAACTCGCGAGCTCTTCAAAGACGGACATGTTATTTTCTTTGCAGTGAAATATTTTTAATTCGAACTGTAGAGCCTCGGTGACGGTGAAGTTTCGATTAAATTAATGTTTACAAACATCCATCGAAATAATGAAAGATCTTCCTACAACGGTGCCTTCTGCTATTCACACGTAAGTTTGTTCACGCGATTAAAAGTTAATAATTTTCTGTTATCAAATATGTCAAGAAATGCACCATCTCGTACATTCCTGTCCTCAAAAACTTCCATTCTCCATGTCATTATTATTTTTCTTTCTATCTCGATGTGTTCAATTATGGTGGTATTCCATGATCTTTAGCTTCGATTTTCTCGCATTCATACTATCTTAAGCACTAGCACGATTTTCTCTTTCAAGTGAGATTTTACGTGTGATGGCTTACGCCAGGAAGACGAGTCTTGGATTGTGCGTGACTATGAGACGACTCTGATCCGTTAGTGAGAAAGAAATATCTTAAAAAGCAACTCACATATTATGTTAAAACAGTTTTTAAAGGATTTCTTAGAAAATTTAGTCATATTAGTCGGACATGGAAAGAGGACACAGAACATTTTTTGTACTACACAAAAAGTATAGATAATTTTGAAATGTTTGTACAATTAAAATATTAAAATATTTACATCTCATTATTTACTTCGCCGTATATTACGAAATATCTAAGAACCTACATTATTTTCAGTCTAACGAGGAGGTCAAACAACCCTCTAAACAATCTCAAGAGGGTTTTTTTTTTTGAACACTCAGAATTATTAGAAATGTAATTGCGCAGTGATAGTTTTCCTACAAACTTTTCAAAATTATTTAGATTTTTTGTGTAGTGCATCAAGAAACATTTTACAGTATCCTCTTTCCATATCTGCAATATATGGTCAAATGCCCTAAAAAAATATATTCAAGAAAACTGCAGACAACTAAAAATTGAAGGTACATTTTTTAACGGATTGTTTACATGACAGATAAGACCGTATTATAGTGAATTATTCGGGAAGTCACTAGTGTAAATCGCAAAATAAAAGCTCACAACCTCCAGCTCGTCTGAGGCGAGAGTGGAATAAAATATTTTATACAATTTATACTGTCTTCTTATAATAGTATTTCTCTTAAGAATAGGTCGCTTTAAAACTTCAGACAGCAGACAATTTTTCAATTATTTCATTTCATTACAATTCAAATTTATCCTCCTGGGAAAACATAGACGTAAGATTAAATTTGAATTGTTATAAAATAAAATATTGAAAAAAATATTCTACTGTCTAAAGTTTGAAGGGACCTGTTCTTACGAGAAATAAAAACTGTTGCCTTCCATATTAGATTTTGTCCCGCGTAAGGCTGGCTTCTCGCACCTGGAGCAGCGGCGTTGGTTTTAAGCGCGGAGGAAGCGCAGCGCAGCTGTCGCCAGCGGTTTCCCCGCGCGGCTATCGCGAACCGCAGCACAGCGCCGCCGCCGCTTCCTGTGGCGCGGCGCGAGCGGTATCGCTTGCGATTGCCACAGCCGAGCCCCGCTCTCAACCTACGGGCAAATCGGTCTGGGAAAATGAAGAACGCCTTTCTAGAGGGAAAGAAGAAATACTGTACATCTAATTACGTAGAAATATTTGTTAGTTAAAAAAAAGTTACTAAAGTAGAGTAGTTACTAGTAATAAAAATTTTATTATTAATTCTGAAAATTAAGTGCGGGAACATGGGAGGCAGAATACCGCCCAACCAATTTGATTGGATGTACCCACATTACAACAATACAAGAATAATTCACATCCCAATAGATAAAGCCAGCTAAAAGAAACGAAATGATGTATCCGCAGGTCAAAAAGAATTAAATAATTGTTAGAGCAATTAAAAGTAATATTCTGATAAATCCTCTAATGCCCCTGGAGGTGGAATACGAGTGGATTGGAATTTTATGCAAGTTTCTGTTAATTCTTATTGGAGCTGTTTGATGTAGGATTATTAAATAATTAATAAAGGAAAATGTATACATCAGAAATGATCGTTGGGTTGTTTGATTTCATTACGACTTTTCTTGACATCTACTATCGATCCCTTCGAGAATGACTGGCCTCAGCTAATGATGTAGCTACGCCCAGATACACCAGACGCAGATTTTTAAGAAAAAGGAAATAATAATTGGAGCTATTTTTTTCAGTATTACATACTGTGAACGTACAACTGTGTCGCTGACTTGTTTTATTATAGGCATCTTTCGGGACAATGTCAGTTTATTAGCTAATTACTAACCATTACATCTATTACGTACTTTGCCTCACTGTAAGAGAATTAATTTTTGGCTTAAGTGTATTATTTAAAAGGATTAAAATAACTATGTACCGTTAGTAACATTTTATGAGTTCAACCATTTCTAAAAACATCATAACCCAATTCTATTTGGAGAAGAAGGTTCTAGTTTTTTAACACAGGTGTGAATGCAGTAAATAAAAAAAAACTTATTTACATTCATGAAAATTAAATATAGTGTTTCACAAATACACGTTCTAAACCACAATATTTTAATTAGTGTCAAATTATGTTTTAACGTCAGTATAGAAGCTCTCCCAGGCGTGAATTAGTCATGACACCACATCTAGCAATCTACATCTATTAGATTGCCTACAACTAATAAGAATAATGAACAACAGCAATCTTGCAGGCAATGACTGATGAATTATCTGTTATTCAAAAATTTAAGTACAATTGATATGTTCTTTTGATAGTGAACTAAAATATTATTTTGTGTATTATAAATGTTATTCACAAACTGAGGTTTGAGTTAAAAATTAGTTGTGTATGAACGAATAACACACTGTTGAATTTGGACATAAAATTGGGCACAGTGCTTGTGTTACTAATAATAACATACAAGCTACTCTTCTCCTGCACTCTTGCTGGTATTTGTACGCAATTCTTTTGTTCAGTTGTTGCATGGCAACCTTATATTAACTGTTGGTCGAGAATCTGGGCGTATACAGTACGGGCAGATCCTTAAATAAATTTTCTCGTCTATGAGAAAGTGGTAAAGGAAAATATAATTTGTAAACTAGCTGCGAAAAATACGCACTGTGAAACGTTTCTTTTTATTTTCGCAGTGAAAGCAATCAATTTTAATTTAATTTTTATATATTGTCATCTTATGTCGAGCGAATTACGATTTTGTCACCTTATATTTTGTTTGCTGAAGAAAAGAATTCCGACCAAATATTAGGAAGCATGCAGGAGAAGAGTAGCTTATATGATATTAGTAACACAAGCACAGAACCCAATTTTATGTACAAATTCTTCTGTGTGTTATTCGTTCATACATAACTAATTTATAAGGATTAGTTAATTCCTAATTTTAATGATAGCAATTTGAACAATCGCATCATTTACAAGAATTCTAAATATAAGATTCACTCCTTCCCTTGACCAACTTTCTCTAAAATAATATAAAGCCCAAGATCCTTAAAATGGAAAGCCTTTCGTTTGTTATTTTAATTTGACATTCTTCCATGCGAAATAAGTATGATCAATTATATTCGTTCACATCATTCTGATTCCACTGAACAAAAGTAAGGAAGCAGACTGGATGAACTGTAGCTTATTATGGGGTATGAATTCAGCTATTGTTTATGAAGGCATAGGAGCTTTCGCCGCTGTTCTGTAACCTCAATTGTTCGCTTTATTGGCTGTAGGAATGCATAATATTCGCTACGCACCAGTCGCCGTCTGCGCTGGAATGCATATTACACCGCAGGGTCTGTAAACCCAAGTTCATTAGCGATACCGGGGCTTGATAACGCCCAGCAAGCGGTTGCAAGGTCACCAAGTTATTTATGAGTGGGCTCCTGCACGAGACGAGCAGATGTTGTGGAGTTACGCACCGATCGCCACCAGGCGCCGGCGGCCAAGTAATGCTTGCCCCCTTCGTGAATGGTGCAGGCTTCCTCGGGCTTTCCAAAGGGTACCCCCCGTTAAGATGGTAAAAAGTTCCCTAAAGCCAAATAGTATATGAGTAGTAACACTATAATTCTAACATAAAAATATTATTTTTCATAGGTTTTTTAGCCCCCAACTCCCCACCACAATCCTCAAATCTAAAAAAATGTGTTTTTTTAATTTTATTTTTTTGTCCATATCAAACCAACTTATCTGAATGGAAAAAAATTCTCAACATAAAAAAATATTTTTTTCTAAAAGTTTACATTTTTTTCATAATTTTTTGGCGCCAGATTCAAACAAAAAAAATGTTTTAAAAAAATAAAATTAAAAAAAAATTTAAGTGAGATTAAATAGCGGAACAGGCTCGAAAAAAATATCAAAAATTCCTCGCGGAACGGCGGATTTTCCCTATTTTTTTCAGATTTTTCCGATCACTGGGCTAGAAGTTACAAAATGTTAATCAATATTTCAACCCTTTTTTTCATTTTAAATATGTTTTGATCATAACTAAAACAATTTTTATACACAATTTGTTATAAACAGTTGTTATAAGCATGACAGAAAATATAATTTTTCAATCATTTTAATTTTGCAATTTTTCAATACTTATATTTTTACATATTTTTACCGCTTATTGAGTTATGAAGATATTCAATAGATAATAATATGATTAAAGGAAGTAATGAATAATCCTTTTGTCGAGTGAACATTTGTGTATTAATCATGTGGTGTTCAGTTTACAAATCGTGATTGTATAAAAAATATATATTTACATTTCGTTAAGATTCAACCTCAATCCTCATCGCTGTCTTCGTCGATTACCGCATTCTCTTCATCAAAATCAAAAAGACTTGTCAAGATTTCCGCCGGTCTTACTATTTTCGACTGGTATCGGGCATACGATAAATAAAAAATCATCGCTGCGACGTGTGAACAACACCCAACTGTTCTTCTACCGTTAGCACATGAACAAGCATACCGCTGGATACCAGAAATGTCATTACGATCAGGCACATAATGTATATAACATTTATAATTCTTCCGGTTGATATGTCTAGAATGAACTTCAAATCGTATAATTTCTGGATTTACTTTTAAGTAACTCAAAAGAAGGGTATCGTCGTCTTCCAACATTTCTGCCAAATATGATACAGATTGTTTCAGTTGGTACGACCCAGTAAACAATATTTGCAATTCCTGGGACGTCAGTTAATAGAAACAGTCAGAAAATAGTAAGACCGGCGGAAATCTTGACAAGTCTTTTTGATTTTGATGAAGAGAATGCGGTAATCGACGAAGACAGCGATGAGGATTGAGGTTGAATCTTAACGAAATGTAAATATATATTTTTTATACAATCACGATTTGTAAACTGAACACCACATGATTAATACACAAATGTTCACTCGACAAAAGGATTATTCATTACTTCCTTTAATCATATTATTATCTATTGAATATCTTCATAACTCAATAAGCGGTAAAAATATGTAAAAATATAAATATTGAAAAATTGCAAAATTAAAATGATTGAAAAATTATATTTTCTGTCATGCTTATAACAACTGTTTATAACAAATTGTGTATAAAAATTGTTTTAGTTATGATCAAAACATATTTAAAATGAAAAAAGGGTTGAAATATTGATTAACATTTTGTAACTTCTAGCCCAGTGATCGGAAAAATCTGAAAAAAATAGAGAAAATCCGCCGTTCCGCGAGGAATTTTTGATATTTTTTTCGCGCCTGTTCCGCTATTTAATCTCACTTAATTTTTTTTTTTAATTTTATTTTTTAAAAACATTTTTTTGTTTGAATCTGGCGCCAAAAAATTATGAAAAAAATGTAAACTTTTAGAAAAAAATATTTTTTTATGTTGAGAATTTTTTTCCATTCAGATAAGTTGGTTTGATATGGACAAAAAAAAAATAAAATTAAAAAAACACATTTTTTTAGATTTGAGGATTGTGGTGGGGAGTTGGGGGCTAAAAAACCTATGAAAAATAATATTTTTATGTTAGAATTATAGTGTTACTACTCATATACTATTTGGCTTTAGGGAACTTTTTACCATCTTAACGGGGGGTACCCTTTGCATAGGACATACAGCACTGCCGCCTGACTTCGAATTGCGCTCGCAGACAACGGAAATTTATTATTAGTTATTCTAGGAATTATCGGCATCGTGAACATTACCACAAAGAAAACCGATGGAAGCTAAACGAAGTTTTAGATTTTATTGTCCAAAGTTCTCTTCTAAAGGGAATATTTTAAAAATTAGATACCCTATACTCTAAACCCGAAGAGTATGTTTTACGGATTGTCTTCAAATAATTTTCTACTATAATAATACTCTTGGTTTATGCGACGAAAACATGATTATATTAGTACAAATTCGAGGAAAAACCCATATTGCTACCAATCCCAATTCCACATTTTCAGCACCGGCTGTGTCAGATAAGTAAGCAAGTATCATAATTTCTAGACTGTGCAACCGAAAAATGACGGACGCAAGAATTACGAACGCCCCACAACACCGTGCACATGCATTTACGTTTCGATAATACGGTCCCACATTAATATTATTTGTAATCTCTGAAATGCTGCTAAGATTCTTCTTTCTTGCGAATTCAAGAGAATGTTCTCTTTGTCATGTACCAAACCGCCATTTTGGTCCACATGTTATTACCTTCCCTGCAATAGCAAGTTGCACTGCTGCACACATTTAGCTTCTCATCGAGCATCATGTCAATCTCGGATATCTCCATTATATCAGTCCGGGAAAACAACGTTGAAACCACCACAGAAAAAAAAAACAATTTTCTTGGTCTCTGACTGAGGGGAAAATGAATATACATGAAGTGAATAGAATCAAGATTGCACGACGCATGATCTGAATCAATATTATATTCGCTAGTACCTATATTAATACACCTGAACGATTTTGCAATAAAAACACAGAACATACGTTTCAATTCATTGCATCAATTTCATCCGTACACCAGTTCAAGAATTTCTCTTTTATGCTGTGAATGCGTTTTCTTGCCCCGGCGACATGCAACCCTTGCGAATTCCACGTCCAGCCTTCACGGGAGAGCAACTGTTGCTCGGGCCGGCCGCCTGCTGCTAGTTTCACTCGCTCCGGGCGTGGCCACCCCTGCGATGACGTAAGCAGACGCTTGGCAACCGCGGCGGGCGGCGCGACGGCAACAGCCTACTGCATCCCGACACACATGTCCCGGCCCGCGGCTGCCAGCGTCCGCAGCACAGGGCGGGGTCGGCGGGCGGGCAGGCAGGCGGCAGGCCGGCCGAGGAGAATTAAATACATCTGAATTAAATTTCGACAGTAAATTAATTTTTTTTAACTTGTAAATCAAGTTCATGCAGAGCTGCGATATATTAAAATTTATAGTTTAATTTAAATATTTTTGTTTGGCTTGTGGGTCTAGTTTTAGTCATAATTGAAAGAATGTACGTACAATTTGTGCTTGGCGTATTTCAGAAGTGCTTTTGTTACTACGTATTTGATTGAAAATTGTAGTAATCAGCTTCAGACAGTGAAAACCCACTGAGCCTTGTTCCCCCTTAAAGTATGTCACTCAGTAATGATAATGTTCTTCAGGTACAGTAGGGATGAAGATCACAAAAGCAAATGTACAGTGGCACCAAAAGTTTGAGTAATATATGTAAATTCAAATTTAATAAGCCGTAATGTAGGTTGTATTAATCCCTCAGCGTTGACATTTTTAACGTTCATAAAATTAGCCCCAAATATGAAACTGCCTTTTATAGGCCATCAAACGCACATAATCAATGATCTCCAAGAGTGAATCATCCACCATTTCAACATTGTTAATTAACAGGTTCAATAAGATACATTGAATTATTATTTTTTTTAAGTTACGCAAGCCAATTGAGAATCTGCCAAAATTCTGTCTCACTGGGTCGTAAGCTCTCGGGGTGGAGGTTCAAGAATAAGGAGGTGGGTATGGACCGTTCGCCTGAAAGAAGGGCGCTTGTTGACGAGTCGCTAGCAATTTCACTTCCATATCCAAGAGCAACAACGTCTATTGATTAGTAGTAATTTCCACAACTGGGTTTTAAATAAAAAAGTTAATGCAACTACAAAACTATCAACTTTAATACATTTAAGATCCTTTATTGTAAGCTAAGGCTCGTAAAGCTCAAAAAATATTTTCTCGGAAACTAATTGTAAATCCATAGACATACAATATCTTTCTATTGCTACGAGAGACGGCAACCCCATATTAAAGAAGTACTAATGTGTTGCATTCATTTCTAACTTCTATATAAAATCTCATTTCGAATTTGCTTAGCGGTATGTCAAAAAATGCCCTTCTTAAACACTTCGAACGCTCGATACAAAAACAGCACACACATTTTGTATAAACCATGTATTAAAACATATCTGTCCTTTGTTACACATTTAAAAATCTATGTATTTTTTTGTTTTATGTAAAGTAACACATTTATGAGTCCACATGATAATATTAGGATGATATACATGTCTCATTTATGTACATACGGATAATGGTAAAGTGATATTTTTTTCCTCTAGTGGAGCAGTATTGGTAACACACGCCAAACCCATGACAACATGCACAAAAAACACTTTTTCCATCAATGCAATTACGAAGTAACCTATGCCGATGTCAGTCTCTGGAAACGAATGTAAAAATCCTCCTAAAATAGTTTTTGCTCACAGCGACCTGCAAGCAGTTTAGTTTATCCTCCCAAGACGACGAGTACTAGGAAAAAACCCCACATACAGTAAGAAAGCTTCTGACGTCGTTTTTATTTTACTTTTTTTTTTTTTTAATTTTCGCGGGTGATTTGTGGGAGGCGGGCGCCGGTGCGGGAGAGCGATGTGGGAAAGAAAGACAGCGGGGGGAGGGAGGGAGAGAAGGTGGCAACCGACCCAGATTGCGCGCGATACGCGACGCGGGCTGGGAACGGGGCGGTGGGGCTGTGTAGACTGGAAGGCGGAAGAGGCGCAAGGCACTGGCGCTGTGCCCGACGCGGCGCGGCGGGGCGTCACCGCCCACCCGCGCCACGTGCTCGGGCGCGCGCGCGGACGAGCGGCCGGCCAGGGCGTTCAACAAGTCCTTTGCTCTTATTATTTTTTTCTCGGTGGGACCGGACACGGCGCCGACCAAATGCGGCAGAGCGCCCCGTGGGGTCGCCTGAAGGCAGGGCCCTGGCGACGCGAACGACGGTGGAAAACTTCAAAAATTCGTCAACTCTCCTACCGTTGGCTTTAGACCCGGTTTCTGGTGAACCTCACCGATTAAATCTCTATCTCTTCAATTTATCACGCACCTGATCCGCACATCTCGTGAACTGATAGACCCCTAAATCTATGGACAAGTGAAATGTAACACATTTACGACAAACACTCTTAAAAGACAACAATAGCACGTCTGGAGCTTTCTCGAAAAACACTACTGCAGCAAATGGAGAGCGAACTTGTTGAACGCACCGGCACGCGAGAAGAAGAAAACATCGACCGGGAAAAAAAAGGAAGGTGCGAGGGGGCGGGTGAGAGTCCTACTACAAATGTACGCGAAGTCGACCTGCCCCAAGTAGTGAATAGCGCGTCTACTACACGAGTGGTTCTGAGGGTTGCGCCCTACTCGATCGTTGACTGGGCCTGCGAATTTTGTACTTGGAAGAACGAACGGCACAAGTCGCGCCGCGGCGCGATGGATGGTTTGCTTGGGCGGCCTATCCCAACACCCGCTGCTCGCTGCGCTCAGGGCAGAACGTTGTTCCTTCGAAAACTGCAGGTCAGAATACCAATTTACAAGAAAAACACTAGTGACACGGATGACTGCTTTCTATAAAAATCGCCAATTAAAAAAGAAGAAAAAAAGTTCGAACGTCTGAATCTAAAAATGTTTGCGAGGCGAAGTTGTTTCCCTTCCCAACTCTTAACATTCTGGGAGCCCAAACACCCCCACATCCCTCTGCGGAAGCGGCAACTGACCTCTCTCTAGTGCCCGAGACGTAGAGTGAAGGAACAAAGCTACAGCTGCGCCGCTGACGTCACCTGACGCGAGGCCAGTAGCGGGTGTTGCCTGATCGCGCTGCTGAGGGGGAGCCTGACAGGCGCACGAGTCTCGTCTGTCCTCTCCACCGTAGGCTTCTTTTTATATATATATATATATATATATAGTTCTGTACCCGGGCGGGCGAGGGAGGAAATCTCTCTTTTCCGCTGATCCCCAAAGATTTCGATCGCGCCGTTCACGCCGCGCGCGCGCGCCGCCGACCGTAGTAAGCGGGGCGCGAGAAGCAGTCCACGCCGAGTAACGGGAAGACGAGGCAGCAGCACGTGCTAATGCATTTGGTTACGGCCGGCCCGCGACGCAACCACAGGGTCTGGTCAGTCGCGGCGACGGAGACACTCTTTGGCGCGACAAGATGGAGCACACCGCACGCGGTAGGCAGGCTCCGCGACCGTCGGCCCATGATTTCTGTAAGCGGATGCTGTCTCTTTACGCCTCGTAACGCTACTGGCAGTTCCCGTAACGTACGGCTCAACAACCGGTTCATAAATTTCTCGAACGTTCGGCGCTGAACTGTCGCCGCCCGCTGCCTTCGTTCGGACGTCGCTCGGCGTAGACTGCTAGTCACACACTCGAATCGGCGCACGACGGCGGGATATCGTATTGGCACTTGAGCGCTCCCGACCTTGTCAAACGGCTCGACGGCCTTCAAAGATCGTTTCAATATAAAGTGATTAGAATTATAAAACGCAGCTAATAAACATTTTCATTCAATTTGGAGGCAAGCGACTAGGTTAAAATAAAGAAGACAATTAGTCTCCGCTCTAAAGGACAAAACAAAACGCTGGCGTTAAGTGAACGTAAAACTCGACGAATTCGCCAAGTGCCAAAGTAGGCGAGAAAAAAGTACGCACGTCGCAGTCTCCACGGACGCCGGTGTACATAAGCGGCTCTCCGGGGGCCCGCGACGAGCGGTACGCTCTCCCGCTCGGGGCGGGGGCGCGTGCACACACGCGTGCGTGCGACGAACGACCGCACGCGTGCGGCGGCGGCGGGGTGAGCGCCCCGTCGCCCAGGGCAGTCACCGCGCCCGCCCGCACTCCTCGCCCCGCGCCGATCGAAAACGCCGACCCGACTCGCCCGCCCGCGGGAAGACCTGGGCTGTGGTCACTTGTGATACCAATACTTTTCTTTTTTTTTTTTTTAAATTTTACTTTCATCTCGTCAACCACCCCACGCCTGAGCAGCCTCATCAACCTGCTTCATCGGTAATTGCACCTTGCTCCCCCCCCCTCCCCAGAACGCGTTCGGTCTGTCTTCTGTCTCTCTCCTGAAGAAAATGCCTTCGTCCCACCCCGTAGCACGCGCGCCACGTCTACTGTCAATGATATGGTTCTTTTATTTTTCTTTCCTTACAAAAGTGATACCAAATACGTCAGACGGATTTTTTTGTAACGTTTGCACTGGTGCAAAGCAAATTTATTTCTTAAAACATCCGAGTGGGTAAAACACTGCCCGATTCTACTGTAGGGACTATGCAAATCACGGCAAGCTTGTGGTAGACCGAACATATCCATATATACAAAAGGTGCACACTTTGGAATACTCTACATGCATGGAAGAAAATACCAACAAAGCACTTTCAAAAGTGGACCCAATTCAGTGATTATTTTTACAACACAATTTCTTTTCATTATGCCAAATATATAATAGATGGAATTTTATGATATATGTTTTACAGTACCTGGCATATACGATAATCCATAGATTCCTTCAATTTTAATCCAGCATATATATTTGTATAGGTGTGTTATATATATCTATATCACATGTCCGACGAGACTCCTGCTCACTTGCTCACATCCACACACAAAAAATACACCTTTGTCACTAAGTACATATGACAGCTAGTAATTTGCAAATATGACACTCTGAAATACAATACATTTTTTTTTGCACACCACACATCTGCACACAGCACATGACTTTGCCCATCTTCCTGCACATCCAATGAACACTCATGGCCTGCCGTTCACCATCATCACACATATCCACAGATGTACGATGCAGGAGAATATATTACACTGCTTTTCTTGAACGTATCCACATCATATAAAATTGTTCCACTGAGTAATCATAAATATGTAGAGGGTATTTCTCAAGGAAATAAAAGTGTTAAAATAGCTGTATATACACAAAAGCCAGTCATTAACATTATATATGGCAAATTATTTTTAAAAAGGACACAGCACCAACTATCAAACGATTTAGGACGTTACATACAATGTGCGTGATATTCCTATTTGGTCTCAAATTGACAGCTCAAAACAGTATTCATCCTCTTTAACTGCTATGAAACAAATTTAGGCCAAGCTAAATCGATGTACAGCATTTAACTATTTTTCTCAATTTGCAATGCACATACATGAATTGAACCAAGTTACATTGGCAACTCGCAATACCAAGAGAAATTGTAATATACAACTATTGCCCCTCATGCACCATGTAACAAAATATACATTGACTCACTAATAGTGGTACCTGGTGAATGCCAGAAACTCTTTGACTAGGTTATGAACAATACCAACAGCAGGGGGTACAGTGCAATATCACAAACAATTTTAAGGGAAAACTTAACTCAAGCTTTGTTTCTGTCATTTTACATCACCCCCAAGCCAGCATCAGTATGATAATGAACAAAATTGTCAGATTGTAAAACAAAATTGCACTTTATGTGAACTGAGATAGACCTGCTGAAAACTGATATTTTACAGGAGGTCCTACTTATTATCTGAAGCAGAAGTTCAACAGTGCAGATAAAATAAGTGAAGAGGGCATGCAAAACTGACTAAAATTTAAAGCTAAAGAAAAGAATACAGATATTCACAATCCAATAGTAAAACAAAAAAGGTTTGACACCTAAGAAGCTGGCTGCAACTTTACATGACAGACTGCAGAAACGTAGGCCCTAAAATTTACATCCAGTATTTTTCTCATGCTCAATAGTTGAAAAATATGTTCCCTGGTTTGTTCAACTCCTGCTTGGCCAGAAATATTTTTATACAAGTCCTATTATAGAACCGTGCAGCAGCAGTAACTCTTCTTCTCCTTTTCCGGATTGAAATTCATCTCCCTGACAATTTCGGCGAACATTTCGTTGACATTGGTCCTGTTTTTGGCACTTGCCTCCACAAATGGGCACCCCCACATCTGCGCCAGCCCGTTGCCGTCGATCGTCTGCACCTCACGTTGATGCTCAAGATCCACTTTGTTTGCCACCAACAACATTGGAACTCGTTCGGTGCCTTTAACACGGGTTATCAATTCCTTCATTGATTTGATATCTTGAAATGTTTGGTGATTTGTAAGACTATATACCACAACAAATCCTTGTCCGTTCTTTATGTACAGGTCGCGCATACTCGCAAACTGTTCAGTTCCAGCTGTATCGAGAATTTCCAAGACACACGGAGAATTGTCCACTTCAATTTCTTTCCTGTAGAAATCCTCGATTGTCGGGTCATATTTTTCCATAAAACAGCCCGACACAAATTGTACAGTAAGAGCACTTTTGCCAACCCCACCCGAACCGAGGACAACTACTTTGAACTCTCTCATCTTCGGGGCTGGATATTGCGCACTACAGTCAATAAATCTGGTACAAAACTACACTACGATGAAGAAGCTGCTGACAATGTAGTCACAAGATCGTCCACTGGCAGGTATATCCAAAATTTGTGGCGTACAATGAGATTATCTTCAGCCATCGCAAGCTCACTTCTTCACTGCTGTCGCCATCTTACAAGACTGATTTTTGCATTCGTACGAGCCCGACTGGAACAACGACGAGCTCTGCCGGCCGACTCGAGTACTAAATCCGGAAGTGAAATGTTCAGTCACATGACGTTTTACTTCCTGAAAAGTCAGGCATTCGGTTAGCAAGTAAGAATGAATAATTAAGTGGGAGTGGCCCAAGTTACGTCATTTAAATCATTGAAGTGAATATCAGATTTATCCAGGTATGTAATTGTTTTCACCAAAAGGGCACACAAAAAAATGCAACAGTATATTACTGTCATGTGACACTAATGTGGAATTAAGATCCACATGTTTTTTTGCCGAACGTAAGTATATAAGCCAGATATAATTTGAAAATATATTTGCGTATGTAAACATACACCTTTTACGTAATACTCTAAAGATCTGATTTAAAATCTCGGAAGCTGAGGTAGTTTTTAAAATTGGAAGTGATGTGATGTGCCCTAATATAGTTCTGTTAGATGCCGAGTAATCCCAAAAATACTCATTTAAAACACTTAGTTGAAACGTAGACCTTCCTTAACAAACTTAAGGTTTTGGGAATATGGAATATGTATAATGGTAAGTTACTGAGCTTGACATTCTGTAATTAATATTTTTGACAGGTTCAGAGATTTTGTTTATAACATATTGGGTGTATGAATTTCCGTGTATTTTATGGTGCTACTATTATTTATTGTTATTTATGAGTGTACATCAATGTGTAGGTGCCCTAGCTTATATCCTGAAAAGTCAGGAAGTAAACTTTCCTGAAAACCCAGATATAAACTGATGATATAATATTTTCTAAAACATTATTAACCTTGTTCATCATAATTCATTATATGTCAAGAGTGGCAGATATAGCTGTGCTTTGTGTTGCAGGAATTGAATTACTGAATAATGTCTTACCCACCAAATAATCAGCAGGGTTATCCACCACCCTATGGAGGTAAGACATGAAGAGTACCATTTGTCACAATTCTGTATGACATGGTTTTTAATAATTTATTATTAGATTTTGTTTCAGATTATATATTGTGATACTGTATATGCAGTGTTAAATAAAATATAAGGACTGCTAAAATTCTAAATTTCAATGCATTCTTTTTACATTGTTTGCTTTAATAATTTATATTAGTAAACATAGCATGTTGTGCTTCACTGCATAAAGCAAATTATTAGAAACATGAAAAAAGCTTCATCAAAAAACATAATCAATTTATTGTTTTTCTTAACATTAATATCAATTTTTGTTACATGAAGAGACAACCACTTTCACAAAGAATCAGAGTAATTACAGGTGTGGATCCATGGGGAGGGAAATTTCCCCTCCTAAAATTTTTCAGTTACTATTAATTTTAACTTCCCATGACACTTTCAACCAGAAATATTTTCAGATAATTATTAACACAATAAAATCATATCGCAGCATGAGCTCAGTGTAAGCTGTGACATTTTACAAAATCTGTAATATGACATATTCAACCAAAACATTTTTAATTTCCCCAAAATTTGCCTCTGGAACTACACTTGGTAATTAGCTACTAATTTTGGGAATATAATTAATTTGTACCAGGAACAAAGCTTTCAGGGGGGCCAATTTTGAATTGATTAACCCTGCCTCTTTAAGTATTTTTGTAATAATTAAAAAAAAATAATTGTTAGCCTAAAAAAAAGCGTATTATATTCATTGGTACATGCTATTCCTTTGGATGTTATGTGATAAATATTTGGTAATTGTTTTAAATGAAATTACAAAATAATATTATTGGGAGGGGGCTTGCTTCCCCTGCTGGAGCTGCCCTTGGACTGGACTTTAATATGCTTAACTCGCTGAAAACTTTTGTTGAAAAATATAAAAGGAAAAATTGAAGTTTCATGAAAAAAATGTTCTTAAAAATGAGGGAGTTTTCTGCAGTTGTAATTGAAGACTAGCCATCAGGCTGCAAAATGATACAGATAATTGGAAAAATAATAGATTGTGTGATGATTATAGGAAAATGAATAGAATATCTGAATACTTTCACACTAAGTAACCACTTTAATGTGGACGTGTAACTAGTTTTTCTTGAGGAATGTACTTGTGACTGGTTTTTCCACTCTTCTCTTGCCCCCTCTCCCCTCTTTTTTTTCTCACGTGCATTCTGTGTTGTGGTAACCTCAAGTCATGCATTGTTGCAATGGCTCTCCAGCTGTTTTGAAATGTATTTAGTATATAATTTTTGCTGATATGTTTAATTTGTGTATTCATTTGATGTGTCCTTAGGTGAACTCTTGTCACAGTTATCCAAATTGTGTGTATTCTATTAATCTTTTTTCATTAGATTAATTGAATTTTAAAAATTTACTGGTTCGTACTTTCTTAGTTCTAATTGTTGCCTTGAGATTTTGGTATGTTTGGTAGGTGACTTGAAGTTCATTGTTATTTATTATCTAACAACTTATTTGTGTCATTTGTCTAACAGTACTTTATATCTTAAGTTGTTTGAATAACTGTCCCATGTTTTTAACTTTAATGTCCCTATTTAAGCACACAATAATTGTAATGAATTTTGTGTTACCAAATGATACTTTAATTCATTTATGTGCAGTTTTATGATTTAATTTTCTGCCAGTTGTAATTTTATGTTTTTCTAGTTTCTGCCTGATGGTATCTCAATTGGGCTACGGGATGTTGTAGCCACATCTATTCTTCATTATGTTGGCTATTCAATGTGAAAGTTTTAAGATATTTGATTGTCTATGATTTGAATAGAATTCCAAGTTCATTTTAAATTATTAAGTCAATTGTTAGGAATTAATAACTTAGGACATTAGGAATTAAGAACAGGACATTAGGAATTAGTTCTTATTTTTGGATTCTAAAAACAAAACATATTTTCAATGATATGTCTGCTGAATTAATGTGCAATTTTATATTTTGCATGTATTTCCTGCAGTGTGACATTTGCTAATTAATGTTCATATCCGTTTTTTTGTATGTTTTACTTTTACTAACTCTTCAGAATGTTAGTCACATGTGCAACTTTTCACATGTTAGTCAATATGCTTAACCCATTACTGCCCAAGGTTAGTATTACAATGATATTCATGTTATTTGTGGTTTGATAGTTCAAGTCGTGCTACATTGTAAAGTTTATGTTGGAACAATTAAAAAGAAAATCTAAATTGCAAAATGTCTGGATGAAGGAATACATATTCCCCCGCCTTCCGTCTTATTTTTGAGACAATGACATGTAAAGGGTAAATAATTTTGTAAATCCATTGCATGTTTAATCCCTTAATATCCTCATTTGAAGGTGTACATTTCCAAGTTATTTTATAAGATAAGTAATGATTTTTTTAAAAATTTTTGTTGACGTCATGATTATTGTGGTTCTTTTTTAACGAATGTTGCTTATTCCAGGAAAGGAATTTTTAGTAGGGTTCTTTCCGAGTTATATTTTAATATATTATATATAAATTTCTTAATAATGTCATTTATTTGAACAAAGTTGCTAGTTTTGTATTTAAATTGAAAGGTATAATAATAATTATTATTATTGAGATCCTCATAACTGGTCTTTATTGATTGTTGATGAATGTCAAATGAGGATACTGGATGCTCAGTTCTATTTTCGTGCAATGTCTTGTTTGAACTGAATTATATTTGATCTGTTCTTGAGTTTGAAATGCAAAGTTTTTTTGACACTTGAATGGAAAGATAGAAAAAATATTCTTTAGTAGGTGGAATGATGAATGACAGTGGGTGAGAATGATGAATGACAGTGGGTGAGTAATAATGAGTACAAATTTTGACACCGTAAGGACTGAAAATAAAATAATGAGATGGAGCAGTGCAATCAGCTAATAAGTCATTGATCTTCATAAGCTAATCTCAAATTTGATACTACCATGGATGGTGTTGATCATTATTGTTGTTTAGCAGAAAACTATGCCAAGTATTTTGGCCCGTTTTTACAAGAATAAAGAATAAGACCGTTGTCAACTCGTTGATAATAAATTTACATTCATGTTCATGGGAACAAAGTATGTGACATGCTAAATTTTTCATGCAGTGTATTGTGGCAACTACAGTGGCAAATCGAAGTTGGGATCTCTATGCAATGCATTATTTTTTTATAATTTTACTCAATTTATTCTTGAAAAAATTTCTGAAGAAATGTAAAAAATTTGGACAATTTAATTTTATAAAAAGTGAAAGAGAAAAGATCCCTATTAAAAACCATTTGGAACAGGAAAGCAAAATTATTATGGACACATTTTTAGGCATAAAGATTTCTTAAGTACAATTTCAGAATGTAAAGTAGTTGGAAAAAGAGGACGAGGGAGATCTAAAATATAATTTTAGAACACCTTTAAACCCAATTACAACTATGCAGATATGACTATATAACTATACAACTATGCAGATATAACTATGCAACAAACTATGCAGATATGAAAAGGATAGCGAAGGACAGAATGTCATGGTGGCAGCAACAATGCACTTTTGGCCTTTAGGATGATGATTACTCTTGAAAATTACCACATCACATCAGATTCCAGAGTGGTATAAATATTATGATTAGGTTACAGGTTCACCATCTTCCTTTCCAAAATTGTTTTTGGAGCCATCTCTAAGCTATCTGCATTTGGATACATAATCCAACTTAGTTTAAATAAGAAGGAAACATGACAAGGAGAAAAAATGGGTAAGATGTGCATTGGAGTGCTATTCTTGAAAGTCTAGATCGTTAGCTATTAAGTGTTTTGTAAACTTATAAGTACTTTCCTTTGATGTTTATCCTAAAAAGTAAATAAAAAAAAGAGTGAAATATCATTTTATTTTCAAATTGTAAGCAACAATTTCCTTCCTGTACAGTCTTTGGACATTTTGCTGTCCTACACTACGCGTATTTCCTCTTAATTATTTGGAAAATTAATTAATTGGCCAAAAGCAAAGAGTCATGGAAAACAAAATTCAATAAAATCAATGGAAAAAAAACAAACTTTGGAATGAATAAGAGACAAAGCTTAAAATATACTGAATAACAGCAAAGCTATTGTTAATGCTTGGATCACAAACTTGCACCTTGAGAACTAGGGATCTTCAAAGATTAGAATTAATTTATCAGAAGATTCTAGAACACCTGGCTGGAGTAATAAAACTAGACAGACATCAAAATGAAGAGATCAGAAAAAGAACATTGGTGGAGCATGTGGAAAGAATGAAAGGTTTAATTTCCAATTCTAGCACTGAAATTCCTACCTAGAAGCAGAAGGGAGTGAGGAAGACCAAAGATGGAGAGAGGAGGAATATCCATCAGGCTACGGCACGAGGAGAGGGGAACACCTAAGCCCCAAAAATATTGATGATTTTCAAACTGTGTATAAATTAAAATTAAAAGAATTATGTAAACATTTTGGTACTATAAATTTAGTTTTAAAATATATTTGAATATTATAAAAATCTCCCTTCCTCCCCTAAATTTTCTCTAAATTTATCCAATCTGTGTAAGAGTGTACACACACTAAATTATCTTGTAATTGTGGTGTGGTATATAATGCAAACCATGTTGTAGGGAATAAATCTACAGCTTTCTCTATACCACCAAGAATACGGAATAAGAACAAAATTGAAAATTGTTTTTAATTCCTGAGTAATCTTTTTTGTAGTGTATTTAGCTGAAGGGAAAATATTTTACTCATTTTACTCATCTATTCTTATTTGACTACTCAATTTTTTTTTTTTTTTTTTTTTTTTTTTTTTTATGTCCTCAAGGAAAGGCCTAAATAAATTGGCAATAAAATTTAATAGTGTATATTATTGAATTACGATGTACCATTATTAGAATTATTGGAATAGAAGTTTTTAATCTTCGATATTTGTTAATAGACAACTTTTTTTAAAAATGACTTTCCTAACTCTTTGTGTAGGTGTGGCATATACTATCTCAAATGGTGAGCTGCAGTCTACTTTGACAGGTTACCGAGGCATTTCTTAGCTTGTTTGAATTTGATTAAAAAGCCATTTCTTATTTGCACCTAATTATTACTTTCTCATCTGCTCATACGTTTGAACATCTTTTCTTGTTATTCTCTTGTTGCATGTTCACTTCCAAAGATTTTGTGATTCATTGTGTTGTTTGTTATTATTTTATTCACGATTCCATTGCTGACATATCACTTTTAACTTGACTTCTTTGAAGTGGCACTTTCACAGTGCACTGTGATATTTTTTATTTATTGTATCATAGTAATTACAGGAAATTGAAAAATAAATTTCTTTTACTCTGTTTTGCAGAAAACATTTCTTTGAAATATATGGACTATTTATGAAATGACAAATTTTTTAAAATATTGACAATCAATGTTTTGCTTTTGTGTCTTCTTAATTCTTGATTATTGAAGCTGTTGATTACTAGCTGGATGCCAGTAATTTAAAATAAGTCTGAGTCTAAAATAATATTTCCCATTTACGTGTGATAATAATACGAAATCCAGTCCTGTCCTGTCCTACAATAACACAATATCCTACTCAATGCCTCAATAATAATTATAATTCTACCTGCTGTTCGGTTGGCAAAATTAATGATTAGTAGTTTTGGAGGAGTATGAGTCAAGAACAGGTGGACTGTACACATACCAGCATTAAAGGGATGTCACAAGCTGATAAATTGTACTTGTGGAAAATAAAATAAAATCTTAGATATTGAGAATTAGACAATAAAAGTATTAAGTCAGTCTCATCCAATTGTTTTAACAGTGAGTTACATTTCAATATGAAGAATTGTAAATAATTCTCAATGATTGTGAAGTGTCATGTTATATTCCATTATTAGATTTCCTTAAAAAATAGTTTTCAAACTTACCTTAGTTCTTCCTAAATTTCTTTGCTTATAACTGTACTTAAATGCTGTAAATCAATTGAATATAGAATCGGACTGAAACCAGAAGGTTTAAAACTCTGATTATTTACATTATGGCGATGGACCAGTAATGACTGGATAAAACTTTATCTTTTGGGGTTTTGTGTAATTGAATATCTTCACCTCATTGTCATAAGTGTGAAGTAATTTTTTAACTATAGTGTGGCAGGTACTGTTGAACATCTTTTGTCAAATTCTTCTACCTTTCATACTTTCAATTCCTTCTTTGTTTCACTCATTCATCAGTGAAGGAAGGCTTTTCTTCATTTTACTAGAAAGTTTTCTCTGCTGACATACTTCCAGTTGCAGAGTGAAAGGAGTACATTCAGTTACATGTGTATTGTTGCTTTTTGAACTCTCAATTCATCTCAAAATTCATTATATTCAATGATTATCCTTAGGGTAAGCAATTTATTTCATTACATACTTCCAATCTGTCTATAAAAGCTAATGTATGAGTGTGTGACATGCAAAAAATTTTCAATTGATAATCTGAAACTAATAAAAATTTTCACTCTTTACCTTCCAAATAGAGGTCGGCCACTTTCTGAATGAACTATCGAAAAATCTGCACTCCTCCCTTTTTCCTTCCCGTTAAATAGTTCTCTTATCTCTTTTTCCTCAAATATCTTGAAAACAGTGAGAAAAGCATTGAAATTGATTTCCTGAAAGCTCATAAAATGCCCTACTGAATTCAGATTAATTTATTCTGCTTGTGCTATTAGGTTTTGAGTTGGTCGAAGTTGAAATTTAGTTCTGATGAGAGTTTGGGCAAGATGGAGCAGAGAGAGTATAAGATGTTAATAAAATTAATTCCATATTATACTGTAATTCCATTTTTCAATCTAATAGGTGGTTGTGATAATTTATCATTTTATCATTAATCTCTGGGCAACTTCAAGTTATATCAGCTAATGGTACCTAAATTAAAAATTTAATTGTTAGTAGTGTCCTTTCCTGAATTCTTGTCTCCCTAGAATCGTTAGGCATTTGATGAATGTGTATATCAACCATATGTTGTTATTCTTGTTTAATCATATTTTTTCTCCTTTTAGGTCCTCCAGGTGTGTACCCCCCACCTCAAGGGGGATACCCACCACCCACCAGCTTCCAACCTGGTCCAGGTTATGCACCTCCTGGTAGTCAGCCTGGATATGCCCCTGGCCAGCCAGGGTACCCTCCTGGCCAGCCGGGCTATCCTCCAGGCCAACCTGGCTACCAGCCTCCTCAGGGGCAACCTGGCTACCAGCCTCCACAGGGGCAACCTGGCTACCAGCCTGGCTACCCTCCACCGGGAGGATATCAGCCAGGAGGTTACGGCCAACCAATTGCCCAACAGCCAACTGGTGGACCAACTCCTCAAGCCCCAGGTAAATTGATGATGGCAAATTGTTTGCAATTGTCTCCGAGGTGTGAATGACAGAATTGAAGAATGATTTCGTAACTCTCTTTAGAGGCGTTTCTGGTGTCATCATGTGATTTACAAATATCAGTCCTTGCCTTATTTAATCTTCAATGTTATTTTCAAATTCTGAAAGAATTGCTCATTTATTGTCAACAATGAAAAAGTCAAATATATATTCATTTGTACAATTTTTATTAATGTTTCTCAGAGTCATAATCCAAGAAATGCATGATTGAAAGAACAAATAATTATGGCATCTTTTACGGAAATAATGTAGTTGAAATAAAACTTCTTAAATGATATATTGTTCTAGAATCAACTTGCCTTTAGTTTTAAGGAATTACTTCACTTAACGAAATAAGTATGACAAGTATACATCATGAATTAATGGTAATAATTTTTGGAAAATGTTTAAATAAATATTTGTCTGAAAAGATTCTGAATTTTGATGAAAAATCATCTATTTGGTATATTAAAGTCCTTTCTGACTAGTATAGTATGCTAATAATATTCATGACTCATAAATTGTAGATATGTATTTTTGTTGTTTCATTATTTGAAGAAGAAATGCAACTTGGAAAAAACAAAACAGAATACAACATTGTTTTGGCATTTTGAAGATTTTTTAGGTTTTAGATCATGTTTTGTTCCAATGTAGGTAATTTGTTATTCTCAAGCAATTAAACCCGTACATGTTTTTTCATTTCATTTTAATATTGTTAGTGAATATTATAAAAGTGAATAGTTATATATTTGAAATATTAATTATTATTGTAAATAACATAATAGACACCAAAGTAGGTATGTGTATGAGAGATCTTTAGATGGTCATATTCATTTTAATTTAAAATGGAATGGCAGCATTGATAAATAGATTTGTTTTACAACAGTTTTTTAATGAAAAGTATATATTTTTTTATATAAATGTTTATTTTATATGTACATAGAGGAATTTTGTCATACTTTTATGGATTGTTTCTCTCTCACTGAGAATATTTTCCAGGGAAAAAATTCCATGACAAATTTGTGTTGTAAACTGTGATCATATGAATTGACTGTTAGATGACCCAAAAATACTCTATTATTTTTAATTGGTGTGTGCTTCAAAATATTGATATTAAAAAAATCACAAGAATAAAAGATGTATTTTTCTATAAGAAGTTCCCATGATCTGACATAATGTTACTGATTTTTTTTAAGTATTTGTAAGTCACATGATGAAATGTACTGGTCTTCTTCACTTACTGAATTGTTTATTCTGCAACACTTTTACAGTTTTTCTTTTATTGGGCATGTAATATTGGTAAGTACAGAAAAGAAAAATAGAATTCCACCTTTCCCGTGGTGTCTTGTCTGTGTTTCCTACACTTTGTGATAGCTTAGAAATAGTTTGATAACTGTTGTTTCAAATTCATTCAGCTGTTCGCTCACATAAGATCGTACTGCTTATAGACATTAATGTGGAATTTCCAGGTTCTATTATGTTTTACAAAGCCTTCAGTATTTCTGGCACCTGTATTTAAATTATTTCCAAGATGAAGGGGATGTCTTAATGGAAATTGAAATTAGCTATTGAATTTATGAATAATTGTTACATTATTTTTTATACTCAATTACATTAAAAGAAAAATGGAACCAAATTAGTTTGTTAAATTGTTGCTGTGCAACAATGTTTTATTTACTCTGATAATTAGAAAATATAATTTTGGGTGAATGTTAAATTTTCTTAAGGCTCTGTAAAATATTTTTAAAAAATATTTGAGCTGATAAAGTAAAATATGAACTTTAAAATGTCCTCTAGATATTGTGTTTTGCAACGTTTCCTTTACAATTTGTTGATTTTGTGGAAAATTTATTATTGATAAAATCAAATCAGGAGTGTTTCAAGCTGAACAAGCTTTTTGGCATTGTTGATGTGGGAAAGAATATTGTTGAACATTGTAAAGATATAATTGAATGACAAAAAAATAAACAGTTGTTATTGTCAAGTGGATCTTTAAACTTCATAGGAATTGGCCTTGATGTATTGCTCTAAAGTAGTTTGATAAAGAGATTTGTGAAAGAAAGATACAAGTTTTGTAATGCTGATTGAACGAAAGATTATCATATATCAAAGATTATCATATATCAATCACTGTCTGCGGTAAATCTGGTTGCTTGCCTGGATTGGGAAGCTTCATAAAATTTGGATATGTGGCAGTATGATGTACATTATTCCATCATTTCTGTATCGTGCTGTTTCTTGGTATGTTTCCAGTTGAAGCAAGGTACAACCTTATTCAGCCTTGAATGAAGAATCAGGTGTTTTAATCAAAGATGCACCCAATTTTCAACATTGAACATAGCCTGAATGCCTGGTGACATGTTTTTAATAATGCAGGTCATGTTGAACATCCTTGACAAACAACTCATCTTTTTTACACAGAAACAACTTCACTTCAATTAAAAATAATGTAACATCTCTTTCTGGATAATATTGAAGTAAATGAACATGTTTGAGTTTGTCCGTACTTGATAATGATGGGTCTTGAGATTGTCAAAGGAGCAAGAGATTGATCCCTATTACAAATATTGATTCTAGACCTTTCAGAACTGCAGATCTCAAAATATGTTTTTTTGTGAGAATTTTCAGGAATCCAACATTTCCTAGAAACAGTTTCCCAAATTGTCATCTTGCTTCTCATTTTTTTTTATTTTATTATTATTATTATTATTATTATTATTATTATTATTATTATTATTATTATTATTATTATTATTATTATTATTATTATTATTATTATTATTATTATTTTTATTTTTATTTTTATTTTTTTTGTTGTTGTAAAAATTCCAAGTATTTTCTTAAGCATTTCCACCATCCTTAACCAAGCCTTGTACTGTTTGTTCGTGACTTAGAAATGACTCAGATGCTCCAGCTTGTCAGTTATTTTCTGGCCTAGTAATAGAGCCATTAGGATTTTGAAGAATCCTGTTAATATCATTTTTATTTACAAATTCTCAAATCAGATCACCTTTTTCATTGGTCTTGAAGGCCAAAGCACTTTTATTTTACTAATATTCTAACTGTAGAATAAAATACAACTTGTCCTTTTGTATGGTTTCATCACCTTTCATGCACCATGGAGTCAGCATACAGGGTTTTGAGCGTAACTCACAACCCGTGTCAGGAAACACCACCTCAGGTTTTGCCAATGCATGGAAAACCTTTGGCATCCCTATCACTTTTAGCGACCCACAGCTGCTTGCTCTCAGATTTCGGAGTGAGAGAGTGAGGCTAATTTTAGTTGGAAAAAAGAGAAAGCACTTATTCTGTCCTTGTTAGTCTTCAATGTACTGCTGCCCCTACACTGAATAGAGTTAAAAGAGTAAATAGAGTAAAGAGACGTTTTGTTTGTTGCTGAAGTCTGCTCACCTCTCCCCTCCCCACCCACTCTCTGCAGCGCAAAAAGGTTCCGACATTAGAGCCCCATACCTGTCTACCTAAGCTCTTGAATTGGAAAAACACAGACAGAAAGGTGCTACAGCTTATGACCTGATGGTTGCCTCCTCTGCTGCCTCGATATGCAAGGCACGACTGTCTTGAAAGGTGGCAAAAACATACGGTGGCCAAATTGCCAAAACAAGAACAAGTGCTCTAAGACGTGGGTTGGTAGTTTAGCTAAAGATCCTGTATAGTCAATAACAAATGCATTGAGGGCTATTTCTTTTATACAACTAAAAACCAGTAGGTGAAAATTATTTGAAAACAATACTTTTCATATCAATATTTCTTGTTTATTCCCTGAAAAGAAATCTTTTGCATAAAAATAAAGAAAATTTCCATAATTCTATGACTATAATATTAAAATTATTAAGTTTATGATAATTGGTAGAAACGAGTTCAGACTTTTGAAACTGAGCTATAATTACAATGTTCTGAAATATAAATATACATTTCCCACAAATTTTTTGAATGCATCATTAAATCATCATGTGTTAATTAGTATGTGCAACATTAATCAAGAAAGAAGTAATTAAGTCATTTTTTATTGAAGTTGACCTTTTTACAAATTCAATGTCTTTCATTGTCATGTCTTTCAATTCTTTGATTTCCAGGATAAGTTAATTTAAGTATAATTTAGTGATTTTAAAAGAAATTGGTGTTTCATAATTTCAAATCAAAGGTTATGAATACTGCCTACTAATTAATCCTAATTTTTCTTAAACATAAGAATTAGTAATAAATTTGCCTCAAAACAATAGAAAATTAAAGTAAAATTCAAAATAAAAAAAGTGGTTTTCCGCAATGCGGTATTTGGCATTTTTTTAAATGAAATTGTTTTATTACAATATTTCTGTATGTAATTGTTCAAGAATATGCATTTCACTACATCATGCAGAGTATTCGTTACTTACCTATTATTCATTGTCCACTTTATCTTTACAACTGTACTGTTTATTTTCAGGTATTATTGATTTCATTTTATATAAATCATAAAATGTAACGAGTGACTAGAGCAAAACCGCCCAGGGTTTTCAAGTAAACTCCATATTCACCTTATTTCAAAATTTTGGTTTCAACATGCTTTTATGATGTATGCAAGATAATATTTTGAAAATTAATAATATTGTATCCAGAGAACAATTGTATCAATAAAGGTGCCTTAGTGCTACTAATAAATTACTGTATTTCATGAAAAGTAATTACAATACATTTTTTAAATTTGTTAATGTCTATTTTTAGGTTTATTTTCTTGAGAGGCAAAAAATCTTTTTTCTGATGAAAATGTTGGTAATAAGAAATTATTACATAGCTGAAGAATTCGTGTGCATGAGTTTGTAGAAAATAGCAAAGGTCTAGTTGTTCTAAAGCTTTGTTTAATCATATTTTTGAAATTTTGAAATCTATGTTACATGGTTTTCCTTCACAAATTGCTCTGGACAAGTTTGACTAAATTTTCTTTAAAAAACAATTTGTAGGTTTAAGGCCTTCTGTGTTTTGTGTTTTATTATGTATTTGTAATAAGTTAATCCTAATAAGTCCTTTGGAAAGTATCCCTGCAGATTTCATATTAATGTAATTATTCATGACTAGTATCTGCTTGCTTTTTGGATCTTGCTTATTATGCTGAATTCATTGTAAATAACATGTTGTGAACATTTATTTTTTTATGATATGTGTATTTTCATTAAGTCTAAATATACACTGATAACAAAAAACGTCAAAACAACGGAAATAGTTATAACTGGACCACAAAGAATATATTTCAAAGTACTAAAGAAACTAAAAATCGATAAAAGGGACACCAAAGATACAAACATCATTCCAGAAGAAACATGGATAAGACACTGAAAACCTGTGAAGAGAACACACGATTGATATTGAAAAAGAAACGAAAAATAACACACCAAATATAGAAATGGAAGAACTAGAGAAGGTGATAAAGAATTCAGAGAATAAGAAAAGCCCAGAACCAGAAAGTGTTAACATAGAATTATTGAAATATGCAGGAAAATAACCTCCCCAAAAATATTAAAGCCATAAATGAAATATATTCAGAACAAAAAATCCCAAGGGAATAGCAAACCAGAATAGTGATGAACATGTGTAAGAAGGGAACAAAAAACCAATGCAAAAACTTTAGACGAATTACCATGTAAACCATGGCTACAAAATATGTACAGGTATACTGGAAAAGAAACTAACAGGACACAAAAACGAACTTCATGAAGAACAATGTAGTTTTAGGAGTGGAAGAAGCACAATTGATGCAATCTTCATGATGAAACAAATAATTTAGAAAAATGAACAAAATCTTCCAACATTCCTATTATTTTTGATTATGAAAAAGCATATGACAAGGTGGACAGGAGGAAACTATGGGATATGCTAAAAGAAGGGTGAACAGTCAATTCATAAAAGTAAAAGAAAGCCTGTACCACAAAGCAAAGGTGAAAATACAAAATATGGATGGAAGCATCTTCAAAGCAATACGCACAATCATAGGACTACGACAATATGAATATATATATATATATATATATATATATATATATATATATATATATATATATATATATATATATATATATATATATATATATATATATATATATATATATATGAACCATATGATTAAAGAATGAAAGAAACAAACTAAAGAAGGAATAACACAAGCAGATAGCAACAATATTGTACGCCAATGATCAGGTGGTACTAACTACACCTGAATATGAACTCCAAAAAGCAGAACACAGACTAAACGGAATAATGCAACAGAAAATAGCATAAGGAAAAATCAAGTCAATGGAAATAGTAGGAAAAGATTACTGCAGAGTAAAATTTATAATAGATAATCTGATAATGGAACAAGTAACAACTTTCACATGTCATGACAACAAGGTATCACCAAGAGAGGAAGGCATTGAGATTAACAGGCAAAATATACCAAGATCAATGGCTGTGTAAACAGACACTTCTGAAACATGAATAAAGAAACACAAAAAAAAGAATCCACAACATAATGGCAAAACCAATCCTACAATATGGCAGTGAAACTGTGACATCCAAACAGAGAGACAGAGAATAGAGGCAGCCCAAATAAGGTAGTATCTGAGTGCATTACTACAAGAAACAAAAGCAGGTAACATAGGCAGGTATTTATTTTGACTAAAGTGACACATATGGCAAAATGACGTAAACAATGGAAAATCACATTTCAAAGGAATTATGTAAAAAATAATTAAAATGATTGATTATAATAATATTTAAATAAGATTATTGAATATTGAATAGAAATATTGGAAGATTATAAATATTGAATAAAATACATGTTGAGGATTCAAATTCCTCACCATAGAGTAATATCTCGCTTCTAATTTTGAATTTGACTATTCATTGTGCATTAGTTTTTTGATTGGATAATATACTGAATACAACAATTTCAAATGCCCGATTTATAAAGCAATAGAAATTATCAACATAGTCTGTTGAATTTATATGAATATATACCACCACTCCAAATATTATGGGAAAATTCGAGAAAAAAAAATAAATAACTTCTACGTTTGTATCTGACAGTTTCTTCAACTCTGCAACTCTGTTCCAACTGAGCTAAATGATTTAACTAAACTTTTGTTTTGTAACTATACATATTAATTGTTGTACTTAATTTGGGTATGAAAGCTTAAAAGTATCATTCCTAAAAACATTTTTTGTGATTAACGGGGGATGAGGAGAACAGGATGTTTGGAATCACATGAAAACTAGTTTTTTAGTATTCCGAACAGTATACAAGTATCAAGGTTTCATTACACATGGGGTCGCGTTTTGAACCAGGAGAGGTGGCTCAGTGCATCAACAGATGTCACTGCAGTGCATCTGAACGGGGAGGTCCTCAGTTTCAGTCCTGACAGTGGCAAAATTTTCGGCACTAGCTTGTCAGCTAGGTCAAATTCAGTTGCTGTCTGGAGGAGAATTCTAGAGGCCAGCTGCTTTGATCAGTAGTTTTCTGTGGTTTCTCCAATCACCACCAGGTGAATGCTGGAGCAGTACCCTAACAAATGGACCACGTACCACACACAATCTTTCCTTCCCATTCTCTTCTCCTATTCTACCCCTTACTTATACATACTTACACTTACATGCATTACACTGCCTTACATATTGGGAAACCGGACGGGAGCTTAGAACTTGTCCCAGTTGGGGCAGTGCCTGTTGGGGAACCCCTCTAGCCAACGGTAGGTTGTCACCGGATCTTGCCATCCAGCAGGGGAAGATCACCACCACCACAAGGAAAACTTGTACTATACTTATAGGACTAATGACCTAGTAGTTGGCACACTCAGAATCACTAACAACTGACCAATCACTTTTCAACAATCGTTTTGGGTAGAACCCTTAATGTTTTCATTTTACTCCAAAATTTTAAAATACTTCCTTTTCGTGAATGATAGTAGTTATGTTGAGTCATTCTTTGCTTTGTAGGTGGTTTGCAAACTGGGAAATTATTTGAGATCTCAGATGTTTTATCTGGAGAGGTTTTGAATTTGTTTTAGAAGATATTTCAGAGATGAAATGCATGCTCAGTTCTGCCAGCTAGGCATATGTATTCAGTTGAAAAGCTGAGCTTCATCTTATTTAATATTGAAAGTGGTACTAGTGTTTGTCATAAAAATTATTTATTTTGTAGAAAATTTTAAGTGATTGAAAAAGAATAAGCTATATTACAAATAATTTCTTGACTTAAAACTAATTAATTTGTGAATTGATGTATTACTTACAACATAATTATGTGTTGAAATTGGTGGAGTGCATAAGGAACCAGTCAAATACTATATTCATTCTCAACTGTATTTATGCTCCTCTCCCCTCCCCACCTTTACTACAATTTCTAACACTCAACCCCTTTTCTGAATTAGTGTACAAAAAGTACTGGCCTGTAGCATCAAATGCTGCTCATCTATTTGAATGCACATTCATACAATAATATAACAATTCTTTTCTTTCTTTCTTTCTTTCTTTCTTTCTTTCTTATTGTACTAGTATTCCATTATTAGTAGTGGAATTAGTATCACTGTTAATGCTACAGATATTATTTATTTCAAATGAGATATGAAAGTAACTTTGGGGTGGGACATTAATGTACTCTCTTCTAACATCAATAAATTAAATATTTTAACAAAAATGCTCTCCATGAATACTGCAGTAATATGGTATACTAGTTACATACTGTTCAATATACCTAGAATATCAAAAAAAGCTGCTGTTCCAAAATGCAACATATGACTAGCAAATATTTAATGGTACATGGTCTCTTCCCTTACAGCCCTGTTGTCACATCAGATGTGTTGTGAACTGTGACACATAGAGTTTGAGAATTCAGTTATGTACAGTATTAGAATAGACAGAACAAAACACAATAACACAATTTTTTGCATTTTCAGTCAAAATCAAAACTGTTTCATTGTTTTTTAATTACCCCAGAGTTCCTGGGGATCCAATGAAACCGTGGACACCCCTCACATGGATGGAAGTTTTTTAGTTTTCTTTCAATTTCTGCTTGCAGTGGAAATTGGTAACATAATGTTCTTGTATTTTGAACAGAGATGTTCTTGTATTTTTGCCCAAGTTCCTGGGTATCTAACAAAACCATAGACACCTCTGGAATAACTGGAGGTTTGCTTAGTTATCTTTCAATTTCTGTGTGCGTTTGAAAATAGTAATAACAATGTTGTGTAACAAAAACTATAGAACCTCTCATTTGGCTGAAGTTATTGGCTGTTGAAAGTTTGGCTGAAGCCCCAAATTATCTTCAAATTTCTGTTTATTGGAAATTAGTAATATAGATGTTTTTGTATTTTTGTCAAGTTCCTGGGTATCTAAAGAAACTGTTGACACCTCACATGGCCAGAGATTTTCCTTCAATTTTGTGGGTAGTGGAAATTATTCACATACATGTATGTATTAGGTCAGAAATATATAAAATTAAAAATGTGTTGAAATTTCATGAACATTTTTTAAACAATTTTTCAAAAGTAATCACAATATACATTTTTAATTGATTCTAACATGCATTTCTGGTTTGAAGTTCATAATGCAATAATTATCAAACAAATGTTTCAAGAATGATAATTTTTTATCAGTTCCCCTCTCCCTCCCCTGTTCACTTCTGTCAC
This sequence comes from Gryllus longicercus, assembly GCA_038098605.1. Lineage (NCBI taxonomy): Eukaryota > Metazoa > Arthropoda > Insecta > Orthoptera > Gryllidae > Gryllus > Gryllus longicercus. Next base: position 322,811 of record JAZDUA010000448.1, on the reverse strand, counting down.
AGTTATTAGATCCTCTTCCCACCACAAGAAGGGAATGTATATTTTTTTGTAAGTCCCTAATAGTAGACCCTATACATAACAAATATAAGTATGTTGAATAAGGATTACTACTTTTGTATTCACTTCTTCTTTTGGCTGTATTGAAAAGATCTTGTAAATACATGATCTTGAATTTTTGGGTGGGATAAAAAAAATCCTTTTGCGTCCAATTTTTACAAGTATTTGCATCATCTACATTGCGTTTGTTTGTATGTTCATGCGTACGTTCTTCCAGTTGGTCAGTATTGTGGATCTGCAATCATGACCCCCTACCAGCCACCTCCACCAGGTATGCCTTGTGCTCTGGTGTTCCTTTAGTTTTCTAGTTGTGTTGAACATTATGGATGATTTAACTTTTGCTGTAGAGAAAGGCAGTGTAGAATCAGAGGGTAGAGAAAAGATGTTAAAAATAATTTTTACACGTAGAGCAATTTGTGGTTTCATATCTAGTGTAATGTTTTTGCCTTCTGCATTGGTTTTAATTTTTGACAATGGCTCTGTTGACATACATATTCATGCAAATGTTCATCCAGGTGGTCCATACTGTGGATCTGCAATCATGACCCCCTACCAGCCACCTCCACCAGGTATGCCTTGTGCTCTGGTGTTCCTTTTGTTATAATACCCGCACGTTTTCTTGAGCCCTGGAACACCTACCCCCACTACCTTGCTAACATTAGTTGGATTCAGAATAAATAATAGAAACGTGCGTCGTTGACAAAATCTGGTATCAGAAATATTTGCTCCCACGTAATAGAAACTTATTTTGTATTGTAAAATGAGCAACAGATTTGATACAATAGTCCTGTCGACAAAATAATCAAACCTCCCACTCTTCTTGCATCTAGTGAATCGAGGGCTCAAGAAAACGTGTGCTGGTAATACATCATGCATTATGTATGACTGAATGTTGTGGTTTGACATTTATCATGAATGAATAAACAAGCCATATAAGTGTTTTGTGAAGTTCAGTAATTTGGAACAATGGTGCAGTTAAATACAGTGGAACCTTAAAACTACAACTTCAACTACTACTGGAATTCCTTAACGTCATGGTGCAGTAAATACAGTGGAGCCTTAGAACTACAGCTTCAACTACTACTGGAATTCCTTAACATCATCATAAACAACCTTTCGGCTGTAAAATTTATCCAAAGATCTGAAGATCTTATTTGCTAGTAATTAAATTAGCAACATTTATTTTGTAGTACCTACCAAATACTGTGTGATTACAGCACAAACCCATCAGGCCATGACTGAGGTATTACTTTGAGCAGGAAAGTCCTATTCAAATGTTTCTTTGTGACATCTTTTAGGCTCTAGGTTCTTTTAGATGCTTTTAATAAAAGACATGGGATGGACTTTTTTTTTCTCTTCCAATGGAAGGTGTATGAATGGGAGGCACATTCTGTGATATTTGAATTTTTTTATTCCCCTTCATCTTCCTCAGAGTCAAGAGTACTTTACCTCCCCCAATGTCTCATATCATTTGAGAACTCATTTTTTTGTTTTCTCACTCTAGATTAAAGTTACTGAGGTTCCAATGTATTAATGAGTTGTAGCACTATTCATATGTAGATTTTGTTGTTGATGTATTTTGTATATTGTGTCATTAAAATTTAATTTCATGCATGAAATGCACTAGATGAGAAAACTGCACATTTAGACTGAATAGTAATTGAGGAAAGACAACTTCTCTTGTTGCCAAAGTTGCCATGGGGACTATTGTAAAAGGGGATAGTAAGGGTGGAGTAAAACCTAATTAATGTTCTGTAGCAAAATTAATTGGAAATAAATCTTTGCATCATGTGATTCAAGTTCTTAGCCATGTTACTACAAATGGTTCATTGCTCATTGTTATATTTATACATACTTGTTACCCTTGTTGTCCCTAATAATAAAGGAATTTTGGACTAGTTTTATCAACCATAAAATCAAATTAGTAAACCTTTAACTCTCTTTCTTATTGTTGAGAATTTTATTATGATATCACATAATTCAAATATCTATGTATTAATGATAAGTCCGTGCATTGTTGCATTGTAATATCACGTTACCCTGAGTGTATTTGTTTCTGTAACTACCACATTTCATGCAAAGTAGAAGTATTGCATGAACCTGCAATCCATTATATTTCAAAACAATCTCATTTCTTGAATGCCTACTTCTTTTTATCTCTTTGTTCAGAGTAGTTACATAAGTGTGTATCCCTGCATTGTGTGTTTTATCTTGTTATCAGCTCTGTAGATAAAAGATCACTTTCTTTTCTTTAAGGGCCCTAGTATGCTCCTTTGTGTAATGTAGATATGATTGATTAAGGAAAAATATTTTCAGTGTACTGTTTCTTGTCTTCTACAACTGTTCTGCCTTTTGTGCCGTGAGGGTGTGGACGTAAAAGGGGGACGAAGAAGAGTGGGAAGTTAGACTGCCTGGTGATGCAGTAACTGGGGAGCAATTGAAAGAGCTGATGAGCTTGATTGTATAAGTGCTTCTTCCTAACGTGGGCAAGTCTGTGTTCATTTCAGCCTTCTTTGCATAGGGCTTATGAGTTATGAGTGCCAGTTCAGATTATAAGGACATATAAGGTGACTAAGGATGTTCACAAATGAACCCAGAGACCAGAAAACAAACAATTGGTAGAGATAAAGCTCGACACTATTTACAAGAAACTGACAGAGGTCATGTGATAAGCAAAATTTTAAGATTGAGCTCTCTCTCAATTCTAAATGCATAACTGTTGAGATTGCAGACAATTCTTACTGTCTCTTCAGGGAAGATCAGTGATGTAAAGAATTCTGTGTGAACTTGCATTTTTTTGCTGCTTCAAATGACTGTTTCTTTGTTTTGAAGAAGTGTGATGGGCATTTACATAAAAAATTGTATAATAATATTTATTATATTTCTGGAATTTCAATGAATTAGTGAAATTAAATTTCACGTTGTTATTGTAGCATCTACTACACACTCAATTGGAGTTGCGTTGTTGCCCCACTATGTTTACTAGTAATGAAGATCTCTCTAAATACAAAGTGTCTTGGAGAGCTTGTGGTTTAAAACGACGTTTTAGATATGCCCATAATAGATTGAAGAATGCTGTAAAAGGTAGAAAGCAAGCACTTGAAAGATTATTACAGAATCTTAGCAATGCAATGCTTGGTGTCCCTGATGAACTGTTTGTTGGAGCCACAACTGAAGTGCCTTATATGAAATTGATCACTGATGAAGAGAGAAGGTTAGGAATTACTTAAAATTCATTTTGATGTAGATTAGTCGTGGAAATGTGGATTATTGATTTTATGAAGTCCATTGGTGGTCAGTGTTAGCAGTGTTTTTCTTTTTTAATTATAATCTTTGGTTTTGCATTGATTTATTTGTAGTGCAATGCTTTTGTCAATAGTGCTTCTGACCTTAGTGTAGGAGTTATGTGTATATTTTACAAATTACTTGTGGTAATATTGTCTATTTGTTTCAATATTGATGAAAGTAGACATAAATATATTTGGATTTTGCATTATAAATTCATAGATAATGTAAACTTAATTAAATAATTTTTTTTATTGATTATCCAGACATGCCATTCATTAATATTCCATTAATTTTTTTAATGCCATCCATTAATACATGCCAAGATTTGTGATGTAATGAAATATATTTCAATAAATTATGTAATGAAATATTATTGATTGAGAAAAGCTGATTCAGTTTGACAGATTTAAAACCTAAAAAAATTTTTGAATTCAAAATCAGTATTGGTCTGAATATACACTTATTTCAAACAAAAAATTTGAGTGCTAGAGTTTTATATGTGATTGAAATAAGTGTTGGATATGTAAGTTTCTAATTCATTATCATAGCAACACAGTCATAGTATAAAAGGGTTATTTACTTACAATTCTGATTACTCTTACACATTACGTTATTTGTATAGTTATTTTATTCAGTAGTACTTTTAGACCATAATGTCAATGTTTCTGGATCTTATTCCTCTGTGTATTCTTTAAAACATTGAATCTGCTTTCATTATGTCTTCATGAGTAGGGAACCGTTAATTCCTCAGTGTAGCATGGATTTACCGATTTCTGATTTTGTAGGTGGCTGGATGAGCATGCCCCAAGGGAACCCTGGTATCCCTCCTGGTTTGGAGTATCTTACACAAATTGATCAGCTCCTGGTCCATCAGAAAGTTGAAATTCTTGAAGGTATGTCTTAATATTTAGGAAGATGGATAATTGTGTAATTTTGCTGCTTTAGATGTGTACATGTGTACCCATGACTGGGTTGAATTACTTTACCTGCTGAATAAAAGTGTATGAATAACAGATTAGTAGGTGTAGCTGCCTTGGAGCTAGTATGGCTTTGTGAATACCTGAGTTAAGAATTCAGAGAGACTGTAGTGAAAAGTTGAAAGAAAATTGTTGACAATAGTATCGTGTCAGGGTCATGTATTGTGGGTATATATGTGTCAATTTATTTTATATGGCATATGTGCACTCATCTTCTGGTAATTAATATAATCATTTACTATCTAAACATTTTTAATGTTTATTTTATAGATTCAATTTGAAGGGTGGCTGTCATATAAAATGTGTAACTTATAATTTTCCCAATTCTTATAAGTCTTCCATTCAACAAGTCAATATCAGTCGCTATCGAGAACAAGTTACTTTAGAGTTTTAGCTCAAGAATTTATGTATGTGTACTAGCTGCATGGTCAAGGCAGCCATGGAGTGATTTGTTGTATAAAAGTCATTATATGTGATGGTTACCACTGGCATCATCATGCTCTATTGCATGATGAAAGACTTGAGGGCTTTTCATAGAAAAGCGGTTGAATAGATAATCCCTGCATTATCAGTGTGTATTAGTAAACGTTAAATGACATTACTGATAATTGCGGTGAAATAACTTTTTTTTGTGTTGTTTATTGAATTTTTCATTAAAATAACAATATTATATTTTAAAGGTAATAAATCTGAATTGTAATTCTAGATTTTTCCATTTCTCTTTTATCACTTATTTAAAGTGCAGCAGAATTGCTTTGTAATATATGATTCTATGTAAAATAGAAAAATTTGTTAAATTAAAATGAATTGTTCATAGATTATATATATATATATATATATATATATATATATATATATATATATATATATATATATATATATATATATATATATATATATATATATATATATATATAAAACTTATTTTTACTAATCATCTGATTATATTGGAGGAAAATTTATGGATATTGTACAATGCCTTCTCTCTTACAGCTCTAACTGGCTTTGAGTCTAAGAATAAATTTACCATTAAGAACAGTATGGGACAGAAAGTATACTATGCTGTTGAAGATTCTGACTGCTTGACTCGTAATTGCTGTGGGCCATGGAGGCCCATGGATATCAAAATTCTGGATAACTTTAAAAATGAAGTGATACACATGAACCGTCCATTGGCTTGTGATTCTTGTTGGTTTCCATGTTGTCTTCAGGTATTATTATTATTATTATTATTATTATTATTATTATTATTATTATTATTATTATTATTACTATTATTATTATTATTATTATTTATGGGTTCTTCTGAAATGTACTTGGAATTTAACTACCTTTTCATTTTAGTTTCATTAGAAATAATAGGGTGAATGTATTTTCTTTCCCTCTCCATTTTGCTTTTTGTAGTTTCTTCTTTTGTTAACAAACAAGTTTTATTAGAGGAGATAAACTTCATTTCTTAATATTTTTTATGGAAGTAGAAATTTAGTTCTGTTATCTTAAAATTTTGAAAACAAGCTTAAATAAAAGATTTCTGTTGTCCACAAATTTACCGGAAAGAAACACATTTTCAATAAATGGATTGTTTGGAAACTAGTTTTATTAGGACTCTCAGAATGAAATCTTACAGAAATAAATGTCAAGAAATTTCAGATTTTTTCAAAAACATATTCTTAAACATTTTGCTTCTAATGAAAGGAGTATCTAATTTTTAATGTGGTGTTGTCAATGTGTACTGTGTGTGTAGTCAATGGAAGTCTCCTCACCTCCGGGCACAGTGGTGGGCAGAGTAGAACAAGAATGGAGCATTTTGACTCCCCAGTTCAGAGTGAAAAATGCAGCTGGAGACACAGTGTTGCGGATAGAGGGTCCATTTTGTACTTTCTCCATTTGTGGTGATGTGGAATTCAAGGTAAGTTAATCAGTAACTCAATATTGGATACATTAATATCTATGGATGGCTGTTGTGGTGGTGAAATGCTTCTAAGAATTTAAATGTATTTATCTATATTATCTGTCTATTGCTTACAATTTCTTAGAAAATGACAAATTGCTCATATGAGAGAAAAGTTGTTTGTTTTCTCTCATAACATAATGATTTTCAGTTTTATTAAAAGTAGCATTTACAACTGATTTGATTTAATTGAAAGGTATTATTGCATATGTGTTTAAGTTAATTTTTGTTTTGAAAATTTTATTTCCATATGTGGTTTTGCAATTTAATTTATGGCTGCCATAAATTAAATTGCAAGACTATAAGCAAGCACAAACTACAAGGAGGCACTCCTTATCATTATTATTAGTACTAATATTGTATAAAATATTCTTAATAAGATAATAGCTTCTATTGCTTTGTTCATCTTTGTATCCAAAATATTGTCTGATGCATTTTAATTTTTGTAAATTTCTGAAGTACATATCTTAATTAAATCCAAAACTTGATGTATTTAACAAACATTCTTCTCCTGTCATTTTCACCTTGAAAATTATTTTTGCATTTAGAAGTTTGTATGAACAATTGAGTTCTGAATAGCCAATGAGGAAAGAGCTGAATAATTTTTAAATTGTGACCTCAGTTTTTTGTTGATGGCTTACAGTCTAATAATGAAAATTCATGTAGTGAATAAATTGAAATGTTTTTTTATTTTACACAGGGGATTCCAGAACTTTCCTTTGGTCACTAACCCTTTTTGCAAAATGTATTAAATCTATTAACCCATACCAGTAATTAACTTTACCTACTCAAAATAAATACGTATATTATGTGGGATGAAATATTTCACTAAATGTTAAAAAATTGATTTTTGATTTTATTCACTTGTTAATAAATAATTGAAAACTCTAAAAATGGTAACGCAAATGACTTTCTTTTGCAACATTTATATCGAAAACTGCACTAATAATATTAAAACCATTAGTGTTCCACTTTTTGTTCCCCTCTCTCACAGAAAGTACTTTTCTGTTTATTTAATGTCAAAATTTTGGGTGATAATAATGTATTTAATGTCAAAAAACTGTGTGTAATCTATGGGGGAGTGGTGTGTACAGGGTGACTTATTGGAAACTATTTCCCCCAGTTGCTTCCTTTGGAAGTGACTGGTTTACACAATAAGTAGAATTATTAATTCCTGTTTTGAAAATTCATTTTAAGCTTGTCTTTCATTGCTAACTCTTACCCTACAGGTCTTGACAGCAGATGGGGCCACTCAAGTTGGCAAAATTTCAAAACAGTGGGCCGGTTTGCTCCGAGAAGCTTTTACGGATGCTGATCATTTTGGCATCACCTTTCCCATGGACTTAGACGTGAAGATGAAAGCAGTAATGATGGGAGCATGTTTCCTAATTGTAAGTAATGTTTGCATTAACAAATCATAATATATAGTTCAGTAAGCAGGCCATATATTTTCATAATTTCATTTACGTTTTTTTATTACGTTTACGTTTACGTTTTTTTTTATTACGTTATTACGTTTGATGTCAACAAATTATTTTGGTTTAATTTGTATATTTAACGTTGTGCAGAAAGCGTTAAAAATTGCACTTAGTTATTTCAATAAAATTCTGTATGGAAGTTATACATAGGTTATGTAAATTTCAAAATAGCAATATGCAGACTGTGTTTTACTGACAAATTACAGACTTTTTTAAAAATTATTTTTAGAAATTTGATTTGAATGATGAAATATATTTTAGATCAATTTAAGTAATGTTTCTAAAATATATATAATTTTTTTAATATCAAATGAAATTTGCTTCTTGGGGGAATAAAAATGAAAATACATGTTTAAAAATGAAACAGTGGTACCTGGACAAGAGAACAAACACGTTTATCATTCCCTACTGAATTTGAACATTACATTATTAAAAGTTCTATGAATTGATGCAGGAACACAGTTTTCTGCATAAACTGGGCAATTTTGGAACAATTTAGCATAAGAGGGAGCCAGATTTCTGTAATCAGAATTGAGCATTTTTCTTATGTCTGTGGCTTTATGAAAATATCTGTACTTAACATGATTTTGAGAAAATAATGTAAGTTTATCACAATACAATCCTGCATTTAGTGATAATAATAAATATTTTCACACATTCCCAAGTTGTAGTGTACCAGCTCTGCCTAATTATGATAGATAATAAAGTGTAGTCTAGTTAAATCTTTTCCTTGAATTGAAATAATTATTTACCTGGATTTTTCTAAAATTACTGGTTACATGGTTTTTTTTTATTTGGATAAATTATTTTCTTAATGTATTTCATGTTTCTATAATACAACCTGCATTTATCTGCATTTGAAAACCATCCAATATTGGTAGTGTGGGGTAAGTAACTAAAAACTTATTGGGAAAACTTTCAAAATAATTCGAATTGTTAAATTTGAACACTTGAACTATAACAATCATTTGGTTAATAAAATTATTAAATTATAAATACAAAATTTCTAAAAATGTATTATTCCATGTTCAAATAGTGAATATTAATATCTAAAATTATTCTGTATTTTTACTACTCTTTTTCAAAGGATTATATAATGGTTAAGGCCTCAGTAACATCTTGATATAATTGGATGCACTTGTAAATAATATCATAATCATTATATGATCCGTAACATCTTTATTACTTCATTGTTTGCATTATTATCACTCAAATTCTATGTAACAATTATAGTTATTTCTTTAAAATGATTTAAGCTACCTGTTTATTCCAAAAATAATTGCATATTAATCTATTTTTAAACTGTTTTTGGGAAGTGGAAAAGGGTGTATAAAAGATAGTAAATTTAGTCTCAATTTTGACCAAAAATGCAGTTACCTGTTTTTTCTTATTCCCACAGATATAATAATGCACTTTATACCAATTTGAAAGGATCACGAAAACAAATCGTTTACATAGTATAATTTACACTTATTTATTATATTACAATAATGCTAGAAATTCTGATATTAAACCCTGGCAACCCATTGGGAAGCCACAAAAATAACATTACAATTCTACAACAGCTACAATACTAGCTTCTACACGACTTTCTTTGATCTTCATCCATTTTTTGACTAAACTATTAATAAACATGAACATGTGGGTGTGTGGGGGAGAAGGGTTTAAATACCACTGATAAAACATATTTATCCTTTCAGAATATTGCACTTACTAAGGATAGTTTTATACTATTAATTACAATGATTTGGGGAGGCTACATCTTGATTGGATTACCATAGAAATTATTAGTTGGTAAATTATTTATTTACTTGTGAGTGTTTGATGTTTCTCTTGAAGTATCTGTCTTTCATTTTATTCTTTATTTAATGATAGAATCTTAAAATGAGATGTCATGAGATTATATGTTGGTTTTATGTTGATTAGAATGTTTTATCATCAGCGCTTGGATTTATATGGAATAACATGTGTGTGAATTCATATATTCATGTAGACTAATAACATTTACAGTATTTAATTTGGTCTCAAATTTGAATAAAATAATAAAATTTTGAATTAATCAAATGTTTATGTTTTATTAACAGTATGGTCAAAGAACTGTTTTAATGTTAGCTGTAGACCTGGGTTGGATAATTTCTTGAACTACAATAGACTGGTCATTTTCGTGTCAATTTTGTTAAACCTATTCCCTTAATTTGTTGTTTGCAAAATACTCGGTTTGAATGTAGGCCTACTAATTTAAATGTTCGAAAATGAACCATATGTTAGTTTTCCGTGATTTGATTTGATTTATTTTTATCAAAAAACAAAAGAAACAGTATGTGACATACAGGGGAAAGGTGTAATTTGTGCATGTTTTCTTGAGCTCCAGAATCTCTTCCCCACCTTTTTACTACACATAGTTCAATGATGAATAAAAATGCCAACTAAGCTAGGTTAGCAACATTTGAAAATAAGACATTTTCATGAGTTACAGAAGACGTAAAAGAATTGCAGATTTGATTTTATAGTACTGCTAAGAAAATTGAAACCCTCCTCCATCTCTACTCCTACCACTAGTAGCAGAAAGAGAGTTCAACAAAATATGCGCATAGTGCAACTACATTTATGTTCAGAAGCAAAACAAGGGGCCATCTCATCATTTAGTGATGGTTAGTATATTGTATATAAACAGTTCCTTGAAATAACAGTGAAAATACATTCTATATTTGGAAATAGAGATCAAACATTTTTCATATCAAGTCAGTAAACGTAATTCATAAATATATGACATTAGTTTGGTTGCAACTTATGAACAAACAAATATGAAATTACTTAAAATTCTTTCCTTACCTATTGTTAATTTGGCATTTACTTTTGTATTCTTTACTTCTCTTTATTTTTTGGCAATTTTCTCCTTATTCCTTTTTTTATTTTCAATGTTTACTACTCATTTCTCATCATCCTAGGTCTGTGTTTCTAATCGTAAACTAATAGTAAATGTAAAATACAACAGATCGGTGTGTATTCCTGTTACTCAATTTTACTTTTCAAATTTTAGAATTTTAAAAAATTTCTGTTGTAATATGCTGGGTGATAAGTATATTATGATATCCACCAAACTTTTTACAAATTGAAATGGGAATTGATACATACTCTTTGTAAGAAAGTTACTTGTAATTTCTCCTCATGATATTGAAACATTCATTATGATGTAAAAATGTTCATCAATTTACATCAAGATGTTCATTATTTTTAGTTGCAATGAGCCACAAAGGTACATTGCAAGACACATTTGGCACACATCACCACTTTGACATCTGTTGTCAGTTTTAGGAATTATATCATTATTAGAATTAACATTCAGTGACTAAAATGATCAGGGATTTTCTGAAGTAATTTTAATCCTTCCTTAGTTATTAATTTCATAATTGTTGAGATTGGAGGTTACTTTGTAAGATACAGTGAAGAAAAAAATAGGATTCCTAATACAATATAAGAATCAGAGAGATTCCAAATAAATTAACCCCATTGTCCAAGAGCTTTGGATCCTGTTTTTAAAATGACAATTGATATTTGAATCTAAGGTAATTTTTTATCTATTTCTAAAATTCAGTCAACAGAGAGATACCATTTTTAGTTACATGAATGAACAAGTAATGTGTTACATGAATTAACAAGTAAAACAAAACAAAATAAAAATTTTGGTAGGAGAATAGAAATTTTTGGATCAACCTAAATTGCAATGCACCCAAGATATATTGTTTGTAGCAGAACACATCATTGGGTGTATTTGTCCTCAGGAAATGTTGTTTTATGAGAAGCCAGCAAGAAGTGATACCTCACAAACCTCCCGACCTCCTATCTGTGGGCTTGTGATCATGGTGCTGGTGGCTGTCTACATTAACTACATAATTTTTTTTTACCTACAGCCCTGGACATTGTGGTTTGGAAATTAATGACATTGTTGAGGTAATATATTTGTGTTCAGGATGTGATGTTCTTTGAGAAGAAAGGCAACGAGGAGAGGGACCGGCCTGGGATGTTTTAATTTCCTCCAAGCAGCAGGCCACTAAGTGTCTTACTTAAGAGGTGAGTGTAATTTCCTTTTAAGTAACCTTTTGTGCTGCTACGTCAAGTGGCTTTTGATTCTGGAAAGCTTGTGTTCTGGCTTTGAGTCGTGCTCAATATACAGCAGGAGCCCAGAAATGCTATCTTCTTGTGATAATAGTTGTGTGAATCATCTATTTCACTGTGAAAACATATTTTCTGTTGTCAGTGTGTGGTTTAAAACTGCTGTGCATGAAATTTCTATCAGGGCTGTGAAGAAGGTTCTATTTGAAGTATTGATTGAAAGGCTTGGCTGTAATATCTTATTTCCTCTCGTACTTTTATTTCTTATTTCTTCTCACATTTAAAATCTTTTGTGAACGTCCATAAATGCCATTCACAGCTGAAGCCAGACTTTAAGTCTGTCCTACACATAAATAAGGATAAACATTTTTATTTATTACATCTCCCTCTTTTCTGCCAATATATTGTGGTTGAGGGAAAGTACGGGTCATACTACCCCACGATACACCAATGCTAATTGAAGAGATGGACAGGAAAGGAAAGGAAAGGAATAGGAAGATGTGTGATCCATAGCCATTTAAATAGGGTATTGCTTCAGCATGCCTTGTAGTAATCAGGGAAATAATGGAAACAACCAGTGATTACAGCAGTTGGCCTATACCTTAACACTTGATCTTTACATTTGCCATTACTGGTGTTGATATGCCCATTTTGAGAGCCATAAATTGGAAATAGTTTAAAATTTAACTCGTTAGGGTGAAGTTTTTTTGAAAATAATATTTATAGCAGTATTTATTAAAATAATAAAGTGAAAGTGAGGAAAATGTGAGTGAAGGCATGATGTTCTAAACTTATTTAGCCATTGGAAATTTTCAGTTTAAACCCATTTCCAGAACTCAAAAGTATGTCTAGAAGTGAACTCTGGCACCTGTCAATTAATGCATTATATAAAAAAAAAAAAAAAAAAAAAAAAAAAGAATAACAACTGAGTTTAGAGCTGTGTGGAAACCATGTTACTCATGTAAATGACACAAAAATGTGATGAACTATTAATTTTGCTATTCTAAAGAAGCAATCATTAATGGTAGGTGAGGATTAAAAAAAAAATCTATTGAGAAAGTTGTGCCATCTTGCTTTTCCTCCTGGGACATTTCTATCGCATTGCGATTGAGGTAGCAATAGCAATGAGTGCAAACTGTTCAGTCTGTTTTCATGCCTGAAGAAGAAAACTGAAGAGAAACAACTGCTCCATAGTGTTTCCATTTGGCTATATAAATCAAATAATCGCATCAATACATTTATGAGGAAAATTCTATTGCCCAGAGTATGCAGTTAGAGAGAGACCTGGTAAATAGCACTCAGCAGTGTCTTTTCATGAATACTGACATACTTTTGAGTTCTGCAATTTGAGCAATTGTCCTTTATTTCCAACATACAGATGTGTAATTTTAAAGTAGGTTCCTAGCAATCCCCTCTGTATAAAATATTCCTGAAGATAATTGTTTTGTATCATTTATACAACTCCAGTCTTTGGATTCAGCAGTGACTTCATTTACCAAAAGAAACGTGTTAAAGTTATTGCTAAATGGAAAGACTCATTTTATATTCAAAATTATTTTTTTCTTTAAGTGTCCTTTAATGTTCCAAAGTCTGTTTTACATTTTTTTTAAATTGCATTTTTATTGAAATTTCAATTCTGAGATGGTGTCCTAACAATAAATTTACCTCTATTTTACCATATGAAAGTTCATTCTGTTTATCTTCATTTTGGAAATTAACTTGCAATGTGTCAAATATTCTGTTCATTGAAAAATAAAGTATAGAATAATTTGAGGGATACATCAGAATATTTTTATTGCCAGTCCTATTAATTTCCCGAAAGAGATCTTCAATGAAATATTTTGTTTTTCAGAATGTGGATTATGCCTGATACTGAAGCTTTTTAATGTCTGTCATCTTCAGTGACTTCTATTTTTTACCTAGAGAACTGACTGGTGGATGTCTCAAACTAGAGGTTTGCACAATTAATTTTTATCATTGCATTAGCAGGCTCTTGACATCCGAAACTTTTTTATTCCTTGAAGAGATGTATTTAAATGGAATTATTGACCTCTGTAAACATGAAAAACACATAATGCAATCAGTACAGATGAGACCCAACCATGCAGCTCTTTAGTATTTTCAATGTAAGTAGATTCCCTTATCTCTTAGCACTTTATGTTCTCCTAGCACTTAATAATAATAATGCAGATTAATGTAATTATACATTGTCTCGCCTCAATTTGCTATAAATAACTATTGTAACATTCTGTGTTGGACACATCAACCATAGTTATATCGTGTGAATATAAAGTTGAGAGTTAATATTAGTATTCGTGGGCACAGTCTGCTTCAGACAGTGTGCAAAGACGCACAAGATGGGGAGAGAGAAAATAGAACCACGTTACGGAATGAAGTAATGGAGGCAGTGCTCTTTAATTGGTATTTTGCCAGATCTGCTCTTGAGAAGAAACAGTCTTCTTATATGTTTCATTATTGCTCCTATTCCCATCTTTGATTCCTCCTTAGTTTCTCCAAAGGAATTCAATGCTCTTGCAAAATAAAGAAAGAATTATCAGATTCTTGAAGATAAAGACTATTACTGACAGCTTGCAAGTGTTTGTGTCCATGAAGCCCATATATCTGTTATAAACATTATATATTACTATCTTACATTACTAATAATATTGAATAGGATATTCTTTATGATACCTAACAAATTGGTATTAACTCGTCCAAATACAATTTCCCAATGTGTAAATTGTCAAAACAGTTTTGTTATGTTCTGCAATTGAATTGATTTTCTACTTGTACCTAATGTGGCTGTTAACAGTAGCCTTATGTGAATGTTTAAAAAATAGTATTTACGATGACTCTTAGAGATGATTATATTTTGTATGAATTTGGATAATATGAAGCAGGTCTTAATGGCTGTAAGTTGAGTCAATTGAAAATTGAATATTGGCATACTGTAAGAAAAGTAGTTTATTGAAATATTGCTGAAGAAGTGAGAAAAATGCTATTTATTTTATAAATGCCTCCACTGTTGAGAATACTACATGGGTGTTGTGAAGAGGCCAACTATTTTTATGTTAAAATGTACTATATGACTTGTCCACGGTGTTAGATAATTGTAAATATGTTTATGTTGTACATTAACATGTTAAAGACTGTATGTTGTGTGAGTTCAAGCAGCTACTGCCCCCAGCTTTCCCAAATGGTTACCAAATATATTCAGTGATTGAGGAAGTCTGATATTTGAAGCACTTAATGCTAACTGTCTTTTATATTTGTTAGTCATTGCCATCAAACTTTTCATTCCTGCTGTGAGGTAAGCCAGCTTTTAATGTGCAGGAAATAATGTGTAATTCAGTGTCTCGACATTAAAAAGATTGCTGAATGATATTTTTCAGATATGAGTATTGTTTATTGTATGTGTTAAACAGAGCAATAAACAAAGTGTTTACCACCATTTATTTACGTCATTTTCAGCCACAAAGATATAGCTTAATACTTAACTCAGTGTCTTAATTATTCCTAATTTATTTTATTCTCAGACCACACCATTGTTTTTCCAACAGATCCATATGAGATGTAATACTTTTTTAAATTGTAACTAATTTTCACTAAAGTAATGGCCATTCTAAATGTTACTATGTGGATTGAGGAGTGAAAAACTTCATCTGGAGCCATGTGGTATATATCCTCACACAGGTTCGTTCACAGTGATATCCTCAAGAATATGTTAGTAACTATACTACTAACTAGCTACTTGTTTGTTTGCAACTGTATGTATTGGCTTTGGTATCTACATGTGTGTGTTTGAAGTTCAAAGTTCAGGTTAGCATTGTCCTCGTGGACGTGTGCAAGAGTCGTGTGGGAATATTTTTGTTGTTGATTGATTTATTTCCAATAATTATTAAGTAATGATCAATTTTGTTGAAGGAGAATGACATGTTCAAGATTTATCTATCACTAGACTGTAACATGTCACAACCTCTGCTGACATGTCGCAACCTTGCCAGCTATGCAACCAAAAGTGAACTAGGACTTATCCCAAACATTTTGATGATGACCTAGGGGAGGGGATGAATTCTATTGTCTACCCTCGTGCACACACACACTAACTTAAAGTTGATTCCGGGAATGCAGGAAAATAAATTGGACAGATATTGGTTGATAATATGGACACATTTAATACTGTGTAAAAGAATTTTAATAGCACAAATAAAACCAAAAGTCGCAATGTACAATTAAACTACACTATTGCTTCTAATGATTTACAATTGAATCCATTCTATTAAAAATATTAATATCTTTTAAACACACTATTGCTTTTACATCAATTTTAAAGTCTGCAAAACAATTAGATCTTGGGTCATTACAGCTTTCATGCTTTCCCGTTTTTGTTTCTCACCACACCCACCGTAATTTATGAAATCCTTTTGCACACACTACAGGTATTTCACACAAGGTACAAATCATTCAGTGCTAATATCTTGAATTTCTAATGCAATGGAATGCAAACTTGCAATTACATTAGAAGTCGAAACTGGTTTCAAGTTTTTAATTTGAATAGTCTGAATAGTCTTTTAATGTGAATATCTAAATTCTAATAATTCTCTACTCATTCGTTCTGCTATCAAGAGCCTCTTAGTACTTCCATTACTTTTCCGCCTTTTTGCAACCCCTACACCTTTCAGTAAAAAGTATTTGAGATTCTATTGAGATTAAATCAGTTTTGTGCTATTGGCTTTCAGAACAAGTGGGTTGCTGGTTGTCTCTCAGATCGCTGTCAAGCAATCTGACAATTATGTATACATTTGTTGCGTGGACGTGTTTACTCTAGAGGAAACCCAACTTTAAAAGTCAAGCATTGTTTGAGTTTACTGTTACTAGGGAGGTCCTGTCTCCTTTACAGCTCCTCCTGCGGAGGCTGCTCCGCTCTCAGCCACCGGCATCAGGCTTTGGTCTTATTCCTATACACAAAAACATTTGAACCTATCCCCATTAGTCACATGTAGGGTGGTAAGTATTTATTCCTCCTTGCTCTTGGCTTTTGTTGATCTCTACATAGCAGAAACGTCTGGTATTTTTTTGTTTCTTTCTGTATATTTGTATGATGTACATCCCATGTCACATTACTCTACATTCTGAAAAACCTTTTGAATATTCTTCTAAAAGCTGCAAAGGCAAGAGCGAGACAAGACTGTATAAGTAAATGCTTTCTATTCAGTAGATATCAAATTTTGATACAAGAAGGATATATCACTGTATTTTGTGTATACCATCCTTTCATATGATTTTTATAATATGAATGTTGTAATTATTTTATCTCCAACACTACATGCACAAGCATTTGATTAACACACTGCTATTAAAACAAACATTAGGGTAAAGTGCTGAAACTTGGATCTTTAAATTTTTTCTTCCTCAGTTTGTGATTTTTACTTTTTCATATATTTCTTATGTAGAACAGAGAAAAAATTGTAAAACTGCAGTGAAAACTGGTGATTTTTCAACAGAAAATCTCATATTACTGTGGGTTTCTGAAACCGAAAAATTGGATATTCTTGCTTTATATATGTAGTAAGTTGCTTCCTCGAATACAATGTGTTGTGAATCAAAAAAAATTTTGTGTTTTATATTAAAAAAATTGGCAAAATATGTCTGTCCATATATCCATGAACAATACTAGCACCGAAATCGTTCGCAGGATTTTCACCAAAATTAAAATTTTTCATTCAATCTGGCTTATGTCATGGCCCATATATTAAAATTTTTGTGGCAACATAACATGAAGCCCAAATAACGTTTTCACAATTTTCTAGGGAAAAAAATTGAAAAAAAGAAGAGAGAGAGAGATCAAATTTTTTCTCATGTAGAGCAAATTATGTCCTTAAAAATGGTGCAGGGGCGATTTTTGTTGAAATCAAAATCTCAAAATTTTTGAAAGTCGCAAAAGTTAGTTTTTTGCCATCTTTCCTTGGCTACAACATTGAGGATATTTCTTTTCTTAATGTTATCTGATCTTCAAAATTATACCTTCAAACTCATAAGCTCAGTGAAATTACACAGATCAAAGTGAAATAAATCCGTGAATTTTGAAATTTTATACGAATGTTTGTTGGTACCTACAGTATATCATTCTAAATTTCTTGAAGTGTGAGGGTTAAGCGGAGAGTGGAGGATTCATGTAGAGATATTTTTTATTTTTTCTTATATCTCCATTACTATCAATCCTATAGAAAATTATAATGTATACAATAATAAAGTGGATAAAATTGCCTATAAAAAAAGTTCCTGTAAGGCTTTGTGTAGAATTAATCCATTTAAAGTTATGGGCTCGAAAAGTTCTATTGTTTACTTAGAACAAGGCCTTATTTTGTTTTTTTGCTTTGTACTAATGTTGTTATAAGTTCAATGCAAGGAAGTTCCATCAAGTGGGGTGATAATGGGTCAATGTTGTAACTTCATATACATTCCAAAATTTCTATTGCCTCAACAGTGTGTTGGAAATTTTGGAAATTACATGAGAAATGTAATCAGCTTAATGATATTATTTTGTACTGTAGCTTCCTCATTTCAGTGGTCAGTTGTGGTGACTTTATTTTTTGCATATGTGTGGGGGGTGTCCGCGGTGCAGCATAGGCATGTGGGTATGTGTGAGAGTTTTCAGACATTTTGCATCAAAAAGTGTTTTGTTGCAATTTAACTTTGTGGTTTTTGATGTAGTTCATTATTCTAATCAGTCCTATATATTTTGTTACATAAATGATGAGGTTATTTTATTTTATATTGTTTATTATTTTGTGGAATGACATTGACAGAAAAATCAAAAAACAACACATTATCCAAACTTGAAGCTGCAGAGAAGTAATTTCATTTAACAACATCGCTTTTCATTTTACAAATTGCTCAATTGATATTTGTTTAGTAACTAGTTAAAGCAATGGGGAAATATATGGTGAGTATTGTAAATGGCTTCAAAGATAAAATTTCTTTGTTACAAAGTAAAAGATTTACAGAGGCGACTGCCTACCATCACATAAGTTAAAATATAAATCTTCAGAAGTGACATGAAATGATAAAGTGCAGATTGGTTGCAACTGTCCAGAATAAAACATAGTATTCATCAATAGTTGCTTAGTTTGGAAAATTTATCTCAGTTTACTGAAAACATTAAAAAGATCTACTCTTCTGTGTCAAATGCAACGGTGGTGCATTTCAAATTTTGGTCAGTATGGGTGCTGAAACTTAAACACTCAATATATTTGGTCAGTCACAGTGTACAGTGTGATTTGTGAAGCTTAACTTCACATTTCTCTGATATACTCTCCAGATAATTACCAAATGTTATAAATGCAGTCTTTCCCATATTTAAGCTCAGAAAATTACATTTTCATAAAATTCAACAAGATCGTATTTGAACATCTGTTTTTGATAAATACATTTCATCAAGAACTAGTGGTGCTTCAGATTGGCTCAGACTTTTTTACACAGGACAGCGTTTTTTATAAAAATCTTTTTTTTTTGTAATTCTTTAAAGTTGCAAATATTGCGCACTAACTGCTAAAAGTTAAAAAAAATGTATGTGACATTAATAAAAGAATTCACTATGAATAACGAATTATATGAAGGAAAAACCTCTTTCTTCAATTTTGTAGTTCAAGAAAAACATGGAAAAAATTCAAGCTTTTGAAATTTTCGAAAATTTAGAGATAACCATGAAAATTTGGCATAGGCAACCTCTAATGTATTACACTAAATTCTTTCAATAAATGTAAAGAAAATATTGGAGCCGTATTTTTTTTAATGAAAATGTCCGAGGGGTTTCATGTAAAGTACCCCCAAATTCTGAAGCGTTTTTCAAAATCACGGCGCCTCGAATGGAGCCAGATCGATCGCGGAATATCCATTAACAGTATATCCATGAGATGTTATTAAATTTCCGTAGATATGGCGTGCACGTTGGTTTAGCAGCGCTCTCCTTTGAGTGATAGGCAGGCCCGTGTTGTGCCACTCTGTTGTAGACCGTCAAACGACGTGGAAACGTGCAAGCGAGGGTGTGCGTCGCTGCCAACGCTCAATATCAGTATCGGTGTTCGAACGGGGCAGAATGATTAGTCTCAGGAAAGCGGGTTTGTCGTACCTCGACTCGCGGCTGGAACGGGGCGCGCTTCTACGACTGTGATACGTGTGTGGAATCAGTGGATAGAGGAGGAGCGTACACAACGACGAACGGGTACGAATGTGACCACAGCGCGAGATGGCTGCCATCTTGTCCGCAAGGCCATAACCGACAGAACGATGTTGTCCATAGTGTTGACTCTACTGTGAAGCACTGCAACGAGTGTGGTCATGTCTGTGACGTCGGTTTGACACCGTCTGCTGAAGGCTGGGCCGGTGTTACGCATACCACTGCGTCGGATTCCGTTGACCAGAAACCACCAACGCCTCAGACTTCGCTGGGCACGTGAATGTTTACACTGGTGTGTTGAGTAGCAAAATGTGTTTTCGGACGAGTCCCTTTTAATTTATGCTTCAGCGATGGCCACGAACGTGTTCGAAGCTACCGTGGTGATCACATGAACTACCAGACTACATTGTTCCGAGCCATAGCAGACAAGCGCTAAGTGTGATGGTTTGGGGTGCCATTGGCTACAATGTGCGATCTCGCCTCATACGTAATCTAAGCAACAACCACTACTTAAGGATTTTTTTTAAGCCCGAGGTACTGACCCTACTGCAAGCAGCTTCACATGCCATATTTCAGCAGGACAATATGCGACTGCATGCGGTGAGGAATGTGCAAACTTTCTTCGAAGAACAACGGGTACCACTGCTTCCCTGGCTTGCACGTTGGCCTGACATGTTGCCCATCGAACATGTTTGGGATATGATCGGTCAGCAACTTGTTCGTTCTGGTCCTCCTGCACTGTCGATACTTTATGGTCACGCATAGAAACCGCGTGGCAGTGTGTTCCCCAGCCGCATATTCAGGCTCTCCTTGCATCCATGCCACGACGTCTAGAGGCTCTGATGGCAGCGCATGGCGGCTTCGCAGCGTACTAAATACTCAAGGTCAAGATGCAGGTACAGTTCTGTAATTCTAATCATTTGTGTGATTTTCCTAATTGTGGTCTTCCTAATCTGTGGAATACATTTCATTGTAAGGGTATGTCTCCGACTTGGTGTTGCAATATTTGAAAATGTTTCACAAACACCAGTAAATATTGAACACACATTCGTTTGACACTTTTTAATTTGAATTTAATCGGCTCTGTCAAAGCATGGTGATCGTGGTGATATGATAATCGTCTATTGCTGATTGGCATGTGCTTGAGGGGTGAGTTCTAGCAGACGATGCGTTTAAACAGCAAGTAGACATTTCTATTGTATTTAATTTCTCAGAATCATCTCTGTGTCCCACTTTGAAACTTACTAGACATATGTAGAACTGTTCAGAGATTACAATAGTATTTTTTCCATTTTTTTTAAAATGTACAGTTTGGGGAGAAATTTAAAAAATAAAAATAAAATTGGTCAAAAAATCCATTTAAAAAAATAATTAATTCAATACATATATGAAATAAAAGAGCATCTTTCATTCTTTGATATCGCATATACTAAATTTCTATCACAATTACAACACGGGTGAAAATGATTAACTTTAGCAATGCGAACATTATTTCGAAATTTTTGTACATATATTAATAGGAGCAAAGAACTTGTCTTCCGAATTCCCGATCGCTTTTGTGTGTGTGTGTGTGTGTGAGTGTGTGTGTGTGTGTGTGTGTGTGTTTTCTGACGGTGCGCCACAACGAGGCACACTGCAGTATCTGGTGACATCGGACTGATAATGGGTTGGCCATCTGTTGTTACTTAAACCAATACCAAGAATTCATTATGTACTCACATTCAACATGAAGTAGAATGCCCCGTTTGCATTGTACACGTATCTTTAATTTTACCTATCGCAAGCCTATTGATATGTTATTTGTGGAACATTTACGATGAAAAGACATGTATGTACTTGGCGCGACAGCCTGTGAACGGGCTCAGGCCTACCGGCGACGTCCCTGCCTCGCGGGCATGGGTTAACGGCGTACGTGTGATCAGCACACACACATCCTCACGCCATATTCCGGTCTTCTCAACCTGAGAAGTGAATTTTCTCATCGACACACACACACACACATCAACATATACTGGGAAATTGAAATGAAAACGCACACTAAAGTCTTGGCTCGGCCGGAAATCGAGCCCGTGGCCGCGTAGTGCAAAGCGAGCATTATGACAAAGAGCTAGCCACGAGCTCCAATAGATAGTGACAAAGTGGAATTAATATTAGAATGTTTGCATAATTAAATGTTTTGTTGGAATTTTTCGTGCAGCCTGATTTAGCTCTGAGCAGGCATTGCCACTGTGTATGCAGCGGCACTGACCGGGAGGTCCTAGGGTTCGAACCCCGCCGGTGGCGGATTTCCGACTTTACCTACAGAGCTAGATAGAATTCAGCCGCTGTTTGGAGGAGAATTCTAGCGGCCGGCTGCTCTGACCGATAGTTTAGGCGAGTGCGGGAGCAATACTCTGAACATACGGGCCACATGATCCTCCTTTTTTCCTTCTATTCTCTCCCGTTGCCCACGTGCTTAAATGGACTGCTCTACCACACATGCCAGGACCTTAGAGCTTGGCCCAGCTGGGGGAGATACCAGAAATCCGACGTGTAGGTCGGTCTCCGATCTAACCACCCAGCGGGGAAGGAACACCGCCCCCTTTCAAGAAAAGAAATATTCATTTAACTATTGGGACTAATGACGATGGCTGTTGTGTCCGCAAACTTGAACTTGCAGCCGCCTCCGGTGACTGTGCTCGAAATCATGAGAATCTTGGAGGTCTTTGGTTCAGTTCCCACGGTGGCAAGATTTTCGACACTAACTAGGTCGAATTTAGTTGCTGTTTGGAGGAGAATTTCAGCGGCCTGCTGCTCTGTTTGGTAGTTTTCCGTGGTGGTTTCCGATCAACTCCAGGCGAATGTCAGAGCAGTACGCTAACAAACTGGCCACGGACCGCGCGCTATCTTTTCTACCTCTTCCTTGTCCTATCCTCACCTATTACACTGACTTTCACTAAAATGCACTACACTACCACACATTTCGGGAGACCGGTCGGGAGCTTAGAGCTTGTCCCGGCTGGGGACGGTGCTCCGCTGGTGAGAGATATCTGGTTGTGGAAAGCTCCGCTAGCCGTAACCGTAACCGTGGCGGAGGCCGTGACGGAGGCCGTGACGGAGGCCGTGGCGGTGGCCGTGGCGGTGGCCGTGGCGGTGGCCGGGGCGGTGGCCGGGGCGTCGCACTCTATTATTGCTTCAGTTTCAATCTTGGTGTTACTTGATATTCCACGGGGCTAAGCTTGAGTTCTACGTAGGTGACAGGAAGCAGGCGACTGCCCCAGCCTGTCGTTATCCGCCGTGCCACGCGGAAAAGCGATCAGTTTCGTTAGCCGTTTGCGCCATCCCGCTACCGAAAGCATCTCGCATGTTATTACGTGAGTAAATAAGTCTTCGGAGAGTGGAACGGTGTCCCAACAGTGCAAGAACCATTGAAGGGTGTCAAGACTGCATTACGATATCTAGACACAGAGAACAATGCAAAATCAAGTCTGGAGAAAGCACTAACTCTCGAGAAGGTTCTAGAGAAATAACTAAGCTCGAAGCTAACAATTGAAAATAATTGATTTTAATGACAATATTAAGATATTGAAATTTTCAGTTCGCGCTGTATTTAACTGTATCTCTGTATTAATAAAATCAATCGTTATGGAATAATTCTATTTAATTTTGACATCATCGGATACAGAGCCAAAAATATTAGTTCCCAGAAATTCACTATAACCGGAGTCGACTGTATTTTCATATTTTCTACACAGAGTGGCCTCAATGTCCTCAAATTCAACAACGGTCCAGAGGTGTCTTCACGAAACGAGACTCTCCGGTAGCTCTCAGAAGGGTCTTTGACAGTGCTGTCTAAACTCAACTGCCAGCTTAATCTTCCCTTGATCCTCGTGTAATTGAGAGACCCACGCTGTAGTGGTAGTCAGTTTGTGATCCACGCCTGGGAACCGAAGATGAAAACCCGGTCGATCCAAGAGGAATTTGTGGGGGACAAAGCGGGTCTGCGGCACGTTTTCTAGAGGCTTCTGCCGTTTCTACGATGCTGCATCGTAATCAACAGCCCGGTAAACTCATTCGTCTAATCCAGATGCGGCTCCAAGGCTAGGATCTAGGGCCCTTTTTAAAGAACTTTTGAGGGTCAAATATGAAGGAGGGCCTGGGATTCGCCTCTCAGGATTGGCGACGCACGCATAATCTGATGCTTTTTACTCAAATTAATGACTATTTTTTTAATCTTCTTTTGTATTTTACCCTTTGCATTTTGTTTACAAAACTTCATGTTGTGTCATATTCAAATAATATCTAAAACTAGAGGTTCCACAACAGCACATACTGTCTTTTCATTTTTTACAAATTCTTACGAAATATATTATTACAATTTTTGCCCAACTAACACTTCAGCTATCACTTAAAAAGGGGTAACCAATTCAAAGAAAGCGTCTGTGGTGCGTATCTGCATTTATTTCGAAATTCAGGAACAGTAATCATTTCTTTCTTCTACACATGAAACAGTTTGATTAAAATGAATAAATTAAACTGTTACAGTGTTTGTTACACAAAACCAGAAAAGCAAGGATAATTTCGCACAAGTCTTGATTAAATCGAAATGAGCTTTTAATTTTTTAATACCGTATTCAGCGATCGAACCTTCTTAAAGTAATATAAGTGGATTTGTTAGTTCTAAGTTAAATCTGTTATCTTTCTTAAAATCTCTTATATTGCCTTTCGTAAGAATAGTATCTACGTATATCTATCATGCATCCCCACATGCCCATGATCCAATCATTCTATCCAAGTTGACTGTCAGTAAAACCACCGTATTGCCGCGATGCCAGTTAGTGAACTGACAGCCTGTCAAACGAGGTGTGGGAAATTCGAATTTGCAATTCCAATTTTTGAAACTATAGAGTGTTTGCCGAAAATGGAACCAGCAGCGCTACCTTTACCGTTTTTTGCTACATATGAGGAAAACATTTTGAAGACTTTTTGAGAAAATAATTGTTTAAATTATTTCAATAATGCTTGCTTCACGCAGAATTAAAAAATAACTACTCATTTTTTTCGAAAAATTAAACCTGACCTAGTTTGAAGATCTGTTTTTTGTAAAGAGATTGAAATTAAGTATAACAAATTTCTCTTTCCATTATTGTTGTAGGAAGACACTGAAATATTGTGAACTTCAGCGATTTTCGAAAATTCAAGGAGATAAACGAAAATGCAACCTATGTGACTTCTTTTAGTGACTTTTGCTCTATCAGAGGAAAAATATAAAAACAAACTTTGGAGCAATTTTTGAGAAAATTTTGATAATGTTTAGGCTTTACGTTAAGTATTCCTAAATATCAAAGTATTCGTTTCAAATTCAAGGGGCCACGACTTGAATTAATTGGATTGGAAAATATCAATTTTAGTAGAAATCCATGCATAGATGGCAAAGGTGTCTAGGGGGAATGGACTGATGTCAGTGCAGTGCCTCCGAGAGGTCCTAGGGTATACGGTTTAGCCGCCAGCGTTGTTTCTTAAACAGACGGGCAGACGTTTTGCCGTAATCCAGTTTCTCGGTATCAATCACACGGCAAAGGTGAATTACTACTTATAGGAATACGATTTATCCACTTCTACATTACTCGGGACGAGCAATAAGAGACTTTCTGACGAAAAATCACTGTTTTTTCTCCACACATTACAATATTTTCTCTCTATTACGTAAGCAGTTTGCGAAGTAAATTAGTGTCTTACAGTGCATTCTCTCCCTTACCGGCATACATTTCACTCTCTAACATTACCACGGTAGTGTACCTATTGCATTGAATTATCACCTTCATAGCTGTAATTGGTTGAACCCGTAGAGTAATAATCTCCAGATTTATCCAATCATCCAAGCAATTAAAATTAACTTTTTATTTATTTATTTATTAATAAAGCATAGTATTAGCACAAAGTAAAAATCAAAATGAATTTTTGTGGGTACTCTATACCGCAAAAGTAAATTTTTCGAGCTTCTGTACGTAGCAAATTACTTTCTCGGATGTAGTCACAAATAAGAGACCATATTTCGAATGTTCGACATCAACAAGAAACCACCAAGAGGAAACCCGATCAACCGAACTCCGGGCCGTCAGTTGAAGATCCACATTGCTCGCACCAACGAAGCCGGAAACGAGATTCTTTGATAATGCATAATTTGCTGCGAGATTAGACCTGCCCGTACTGTTTCGATTTCCCGGACAAGATACGGACGTGGGCGAGGATCCACCCGTTAGCCTGATTATAATCATTGTTCGAGTACCAGCGGCACGGTCGCTTTCCACTTTCGGGACACGGCAGCTCAGCAACGAAGACCAGCTTTGGGTGGGAGTGGGGAGTGGAAGGTAAGCCCAGCGTTTGGCGTATTACTTTGTAATCCGAAATAACGAGGCAAAAGTCTGTGAAGTTTAAGTATTTGACTTGCCTGCATCATTCTTGTTTAATTTCCTTAAAAAGAGCACAGATATTTCTTCAAGATATGTACACTCTTGCAGATTACTGAAGGAATTGTCCAAATCATTTATATCAGCCACTCCTTTCTTCCTCTTTATATCATTTATTTAATTAATAATTCTTTACGAATGCCTCTGTAATGGGTGTGCAGGTGAAATCTAGACAGTTTCATCGGGGTGGAGGTAGATGGAAATTTGGTATCTGACAGCAATAGCTCCATAAAAAGCAAATTTAGTATATCACACACATCATATCAATATTATAGGCAAAATTATGCTCAAAAATACCAATTACGGAAGCTTATAGGTTAATGAGGGGAGGGGGATCCGTTTTGGAAGATACATTTTTACTTTCTCACCTACCAACCACTTAAGAGGAGAGTGTAATTGTGCGCCGAAAAACGTCGAAGTTTGGACAGCCATCTCATAACCGTATCCTGGTAACAAGTGAATAATTCTTCCTGTATGTAGTAAACTACTTCCTCTAATATGTTGGGTAGTCATTGTTCATGTTTTGTGGGTTCTTGATAATGAAAAATCGATTGACGGAGAAACGTCTATCTGTGATCGTTAGCGCCGAAACCGTTCAAAGTATTTTCTCCGAAATTGATATTTCCCGATCGATCTAAACGAATTCGTGGACCTGCGGTTTTGAACCGGCATTTTGATTTTTTGGGATTACGTTACAAAAAGCCTCAACGTTTTCAAAATTGTCTCAAAAATGGCTCCAATTGTGTTTTATTAAAAGGATCGCGTAAGGAACTCAAACGGAATGGGTCTCATTTTAGCGATAATCGTCATTTTTTTGAAAATTACAAAAATTCTAAGTTTCTGCGGCGTCTCTCTATAAGAACAAAAATCAAGATAGAGATTTTTTCCTTAATAATATCTGTTCTTCAAGAACATATCATGAAATAAGATAACCTAGTACAATTTTTCGAAAATATGAGTAATTTGAAAATAATTTTGTTTGAAATATAGACATTTAAATTTTTTTTTTCAAAAACAGCTGCCATTTTTGCTTTGAACTTTCTCCTCGTATGTATCAAAGGACTGTATAAAAAGTGGAGCCGGTATAGTAGAAAGTATTGTAGGGCTGCAGGGAAAAACGACGATTTTTTGACGGAATCTTATTGGCGATCCCTGGAAACGAAAACGTGGTTACATTTTGTTCCTATACGTAGTAAATTACTTCATCTAACACGTTGTGTAGTCATAATCCATGTTTTTTTTTGGTCCTTGTTAACGGAGAATTGGATTACGGCAAATCGTTTGTGCGTCCGTCCTACCCGCATATGAACGCTGGAGGCTAAGACCGTAAGCAGAACCAAGATCGATATTGCCCGAATGATTTAAGTAATGTAGTGGCCCCTTGAGTTTGAAACGGAAATTTTGATTTGTGGCGATACTTTACATAAAGCTACAACATTTTCGAAATTTTCCCAAAAACGGCTCCATTTTTTTTCTTTAAATGTTTTCCTCCGATAGAATAAATGACGCCTAAAGAAATAACATAATATTTTTGACAAAAACAGAACCTCAAATAAGCTTGTGTTTCATTTTTGAAAACATGAGTAGTTTTGTGTTATTTTGCGGGTTCGGTATTGAAACAATTATTTTCTGAAAAAAATTCTCCAATTTCCTCCAACGTTCTTTGAAATTTGGGCGAACTTTTCATTAAGTCCCTGGGACATTTTCAAAAATTTTTCAAAAACGGCTCCAAATTTTTCTTTATTTTTTTTTATAAAAAAAGAGGAAAATATGCTTTTAAAGGTTGCATAGGTCCGATTTTCACGGTTAACTCTAAATTTTCGAAAACTGCAAAAGTTTGATTTTTCCGCGTCTTTCTACAACTACAAAATTGAAGATAGAAGTTTTTCTTTCATATAAAATTTGTTGTCCATTATTAGTTCTTTCACTAAGGTCACGTACATTTGTAATATTTACAATTCGCGTGCAATATTTACATTTATAAAAAATTATAAAAACAAGATTTTTGCAAAACGGCTCCAAATTTGTTCTTTAAACGTTTGGTAGGGAAGTACTAAATGCACTTTATAAGATGAGTTAAAAGCTTTTTTGCTCTATTCTTTTGATCTTTCAAATAATACAAAATTGTATTTTTTTGACGTGTCTCTCACGTTAATAATTACATTCGCAGCAACTTTTTTACATTAATTTATTTAATTCTGCATTTTGAGAAACGCTCAAACGATTTTCTCAAAAATGGCCCCCTAATTTCTTCTTTGAACTTTTCCAACAGACTGTGCTAATTGCACTATTTAGGATGACATAGAATTAATTTTGCTGTATTAATTTGGTTTTAAAAATTACACGTATGTAATTTTTTAAAACATCTCTCACGCCTTTAATATGCACAGTACCAGCGATTTGTAAACACTATTGCATTTGTAACTGAGAGTGCTTGAAATCACTTCTTTTGAAATTTTTCGAAAACTCAATGGTGTTCTATGAAAAGAGATTCAAATTTCGAATTTACAGCAGCGCTTAAGCGCCATTTTCTTAAAAACTGCTCCAATTTTTTCAAAGAAGATTGCAATTTCGTGCATGATTTTACTGTTCTTTAATATTCTTAAAATAATATTTTTGTTATACTATTAGGAAACCGAAAAATTAAGAAAGTTTAAAAAAAGTTTTGGGCGGCAATAGGTGGCAGCTGGCAAGCGTATGTGACCAATCCCAATCGCTCGCAGAGACCGAACGAAACAAAACTAATACGGGAAAGTCTGTGTCATTCTGTTGCTCCACCCATGTGTAAAGAAATGGTGCATGTTGTAATTTCGTTGCCTTACATTTTTTTTTCGTTAATGTTATCCTCGTATGTAGCAAGATGAAAAAATTGGCACTGGTGACAGTTTCGAAAATTGTAAAAAATTATCTACGAAAAAGTACAATATTGATGTTGGAGAATTTTTGTTAAATGAAAACTCTTCCAAAAACGTATTTAACGAAGTCATGTACAATTAAAAAATACATATAGTTTAACGTAATTTTGCAAATTCGAATTCCAGAATTTGTTGATACAATTTTTCAGAAGTTATCACGTTGCAATTCAATGGGGACGCTGCAACACGGCAGCTTGAAATTCTCAGAATAACTTTTCATGATTGGGCGGTGTTTCTGAGTGTATGGAAAGGAGGTTTGGATTGTTGAATTTGAGTTGATATATTATCTTCAAAAAAGTATTAATGAGGTTTACAAGTGTTACTGTAAATATGTTTCAAATTTAAGGGGCTGCAACATCTGCCAGATCGATTGCGGAATATCAATTTTGGCTAACATCGGCTGAAGGGTTTAGCCGCTAGCATTGTTCACAGACGGACAGAGAGAAGGACAGACAGACGTTTTGCCGTCATTTGATTTTTCGGCATGAAGGACCTACAAAACATGGATTCTGACTACATCACGTGTTAGAGGATTTTCCCACTTAACTTTAGCAACTTGATATACCCACTTTTTCGTTACCAGGGTTACCTTCGTTACCCTGTAATTAGAGTTTTTCTGTTGAAAATTCGCCGTTTTTCGGGCAGCATTACATAATTTCCCCTCTACTCCGTAGCGAGAAAGTAAAATGGAGCCCTTCATTATACTAATATGAGGAACAAGTATTCTCTACCCTTTGAATAATGTAAGCATTTAAACTCTAATATTTATGTGACTCGAGAGTGCTGGTAAATTCCTATTCTTTCAGCGAAATTAAAATTTAATTTTTACTGTATACGTCTTTGCGATTTATTTTTAACTCTGACCCTGAATAACCGTCAAATTGTGTGATGCCACGATATTAAACGGAATTCACTTTAATTTGTAGATTTGGCAACCAATCCGAGGTTGGTAAAGAAGAGCTGTTATACGAAGACAAAGAAGCGGGGAATCAATGTACCCCTCTCCGTCAAATGTGGATGTTCTGCCAGCAACAGCGCCGCCTGAACCAATGGCACCCGCATCAGTGCCTTCTGGATTAGAATCTCTTTATAATGTAAACCACCTATCTGTTGAGCAATCTCTGAGCTGTTGCGGGGGTAAGTAAAAACACGCTGGATCCTTTCTGGAAAAATATCCTACAGCACGTCGGCGTTGTTTCTACGCTGTCCTTGTAGAAAAGCAGTCACCACACGTTTTTGGTCACATAACCCAAGGAAGGGACTTATTAAGTGGCTTCTTGTGATTTGAACTACCTTTTTTTATTTTAGAACGTTCAGAGAATTTAGAAGAAAATGAAACCCGCGCTGTTATTTTAAGCATCCTTTACTCTATTCGAGGACAAAATTTAATGAAACAATTTGGATCTATATTCACAGAATTTGAAAATGTTGAAGCTTCATGTATATTATCCCCAAAAGTGAAAACATCCTTTTTCAATTCGGAGGGGCTCGTCTTCGTTCTGATCGATCGGGGAATTTCAGTTTTGAAGAAAATGCAAATCGATTTTTCAGAATCAAGGACCAATAAAACATGGTTTCTGACTACACAACGTGTTAAAGGAAGTAATTTAATGTACAGGAAAAATAATTATCCACTTTTTCGTTACCAAGACCCGACAATAAGAGTTTTTCTGTTGAAAAATCGCCGATTACTGCCGCACCATTATACTTTTTTTATTACTTACGCAGTAAGGCGAAAATAACTAAAAATCTTTTTGCACTTCGTGCGCTACGATTTGTAATGACTTCAACAATGGGCGAGTTGTTGGGACAGAAATTGCGGTGTAATATTTCGTTACTGTTACAGTGCTTCTTATTGACATTACGAGGTGTTGTAGTACCAAGTGTTTAATTTTAAATTACTGAAATTACTAAAAGTACTAAAATTAAACTTGTTATGCCGATTCAAGTTGGGAAAGGAGGGGGAGGATTCTTTGTTACTTTGTCGCCCTCTGCTTGCGCAGAATGGAGTAAGTATAATATCGCGAAAAACAGCGATTTTTTGACAAAAACACTATTCTTGCCGGGCCCTGGTAACAAAAAAGTGGGTGAATCTTGCCTCTGTATTTAGTAAATTACTTTATAACACGGTGTGTAGTCAAAATCCACGTTTGATGGGTCCTTGACACCGAAAAGGCGATTGACGGCAAAACATCTGTCCGTCCGTTCGTCTCGTCTGTGCGCTAGCGGCTAAACCGTAAGCAGGATTTTTACCAAAAACTGATATTCCCCCATCCAAATGATTGCCATCGCGGGCCCTTGAATTTGTAACGGCTGTTTGATTACCTACATGAAGCTTCAACATTTAATTTTTTTTCTGCAAAAGACATATAAAGAAATGGCCTAAGCCGCATTTTCTTTGCACTCTGAATTTGTGAATATTGCACAAGTTAAAATATTGTACGGCTTCTTCTTACAATTACAATTTTGAAATTAGATTTTTTAATGAAATCTGTTCATCAAAAACCAGGTCTTGAAATAAGGTTACGTTCAATTTTTCGAAAATATTACTGGTTTTTGTGTAACTTTGCGTGAAACAGGCAATTTTTAAATTTCAAACAATTATTTTCTCAAAAGCGGCTCCACATTATTTGCAGTTATTTAGCAAGGTATAGAAGATGGTATTGATCCCATTTTCGGCAAACTCTCTGTTTTCGAAAATTGAAAAATAAAAACGAAGTTGTAAATTCGAATTTCACGCGCATTGTTTGAAGCGCTGTCAGCGATACTATTTACAAGGCTTAGTATTGTACTCATTGTTGGCGGTCGTGATAGTCGTATGATGCAGAGAATATACTTATAAAAGGAAACAGATTTAAAGAAAGTAATCGATATAACTTAGAACTTACAAACACACACATACATTAACTTACACTAGAACTTAAAGCAAACAAACGCTTTTACTTTGAAAAGGTTTGACCGCTTTTTATGATATTAAAAAATTGGAAGCTGTCTTCGATTCAATCAAGTCAAGATTGTATGAATTTTTTTTGATTTCCTGCATAATGTGCCATAAATGCTGTTATAATTTAAATATATTCATGTTTGTTTCATTAGTAAAAGAAAATAAATTACTAGTATTCATGACTATTGAAATAAATGGAGATATGCCTCACTAGGCTTTGTTTGAACTAGTTGAATTGATTGAATTAAAATTTTTCAAGTTATAGCTGTGGTGTTAGGGCAGAAATTTCAATATGTCGTAACAGTTTCGAATGCGAGAATATATGTGCTGTTGTAGTCCCTCTTGCTTAACCTACATAATCCAGGAATTTTATTCAATATAGTGTTTTGTTGTAGTGTTCACAACATATGAAACCAGAAAAGAATATTCCATTAAAAATATAAAAGGGCAAATCCTGTACGGCGCCAAGGAAACAACTGACTGCTTGACACGCCAATGCTGGAGAAGTGCACGCCCTGCGCGTTTCAAGATTGTCGATCACACGAAGAAAGAAGTGGTGCACATGCGTCGGCCTCTTTCTTGCAGCTCGTGCTGGATCCCCTGTTGCCTGCAGGTACGAAGTTTGTTCAATTGATAAGAAGCTATATAGCAATTGGACGGCATTCATTAAATGAACTTACCGCCATTTATGAATAAAACATGTTTATAGTAGTGATGCAATGACGATATATTCTAGTCGTAAGATAATATTTCCGTGTTCATTGGAGGTTACCAGTTACGAAAATAAAATGGCGCCTTAATACGAATGTAAATGTCGATAAAAAATTCTTCAATAATAACTAGAAGTGCTGAAGAATGGCACATACTTTCTCGTATTACTTTCCTTCAGTCTTGGCTATTTTTTCAGTTTTGCCCCAACGTCTTCCCAACTGCCATCTATTGGCACCTAAACGGCAACTTTTCACGTTTTTTTTGGGGGGGGATCCCTAGTAGAATTGAAATATTACTTTAAGAATATTAAAGAAGAGTAAAACCTTGTTCTACATGCAAATTTTCCTTGAAAAAAAATGGGAGCATATTTTAAGAATGTATGTTTTGGACACTTCTGAAAATGAATAATTTCTGAAAATGAATAAAAATAACAATACAAAAATATACATTTGTGTAATTTTGAATTAGTAACGCTACAGAATGATGCAGACCTCGTATTAGTTAGTTGTTTATTTTTTTGTCTTTCTTGTGGCCTGGGTTACCTTACTTGGTCTTGTCCCATTCTCTTCCCAGCTGCCATTTGTCTCCACCCAAAATACATTTTTCAATTTTTGGTAGTCCACTATTGATAGATCTGAAATATGATCACGAATATTATAGAAGAGTAAAATGTCGTCCTATATGGAAATTTTTGTTGAAACATTTTGAGCCATTTGTGACAAAAGTCGTTGAAGCCTTTCTGTAAGTGGTAAATTTGAAGCTCTTTTTCACAGGAAACTTTTGAATTTTAGAGAATCTTCATTTGGAATAATTTGAACCATAAGATAAGCAGAAAATAACTTTATTATAAATAATTCCCTTTATTTCACACAAAATTACGGAAAATCTATTTATATTTTTGAAACATCGTTCGTGACCTGTCTGTGGTTCATGAAGATCTGTCTTGGAGAAAAAAATACCTATTTTCAATATGGTAGTTGTAAGAAAACGCCGAAAAACATTTTGAAATTTTACAAAAATAAGGCGCCATTTTTTTAACCGTCCTTTACGCTATCCGAGTACAAAGTTTACTAAAAAACGTGAAGTCATTTTTGAAAAAATTTTGAAAATGTTGTTATGATTTCATGTAGAGTACCCCCAGGATGTGAGGAATCTTGTGTGTTCGCGAGAAGTGTACTGTGTTGGCATGGAAATGCGTTGTAGTCTCAGAAATGTTTTAAATGCATCGCGAAGTCCGAAAGCTGAACTTCGTCGTCCCAACTCCAAAATGAGTACCGATGGGGCAACTACGTGTATAGTGAGGTTGCGAGGTATATGTAATTAGAAATTTACGACTCGCATAGTGGGACTCAAAACTACACATGTCTCTCACTAACCTGAAAAACTTTACCGTACCTAACCGCTGGGCGTTTATCATGTTTTATCTAGTATTCCTCTTCACCGTAACGTACATACTTCACCTGTTCTAGCTACCTTGTGCTAAATATACTTCGAAGTTGTTCCCATATCGATCTTGTTCCATTCATTTTGGATAATGTGAACATTAATCGGATCTAAGCCGCGACAGAAGTGCTATTTTTCAGAAGAAAGACTGAATATTTATTAGTTCGCCTTTTCTTGCTAATATGGTGTTTCTTTTCCAGTCCATCGAAGTTTCGATGCCGAAGGGGGAAACACTGGGCTCTGTGAGGCAACGGTGGAGTCCCATACGACCTTTGTTTCATGTGATAAACGAATATGGGAAGACAGTATTGAAGATTTCTGGTCCATGTTATATTCAGTGTTGTTCTTTCTGCAATTGTGAAGTTCATTACAAGGTGACTGAACAAAATATTTTTTTACCTGCCATTTTGATGTAATTTTTGAGGTTGCATTGGAAAATAATATAAGTGCTTCAGGTCAATCTTATTCTCTTTTTGCATCGATTTTTCATTGACTTATTTTACTTCCATGTACATTTGCTGAACTTATTACGCAAGTATTTAATAGTGGCCAATTTTACAGTCTCCATTTTTTAAATTATGCAACTACTTTGAACGGAAAAATAAAATATTTTATTAAAACTAATCATTTTACCTGAATAATAATGAAGATTTAATATTTATCTTTTTTGTAATTATTCCGCATTGCATTATAAATTATTTCATTCATCAATAATTATTTACCATAAAAGTGTACTAAAAGTGCATACTGACAACAGAACTGCGACAGAACTTAATCAGATTTTGATTTGCATGATGTATAAACAGTACGAAGAAAGGTTCACGTTCTTGATGGAAAATGCAAACTCATTGCTGTTTTATACAGTTATGAGGACTGGTAAATAATAATTTATTTTACAGATACTGGCAGTCGATGGCTCAAAAATTGGCCGCATCACAAAATTATGGTCAGGGGTTTTTCGTGAGCTTTTCAGTGATTCCAACAACTACGACATAAAATTCCCTCCGGATCTCGATGTCAAGATCAAGGCTGTTTTGTTAGCCGCCTGTTTTCTAATCGTAAGTGTGAGTTGTTACCGTTGCGGCGATGAAGACTGTAGTTCTATATTTAAGACGTTTCAATGTTAAAATTGTGTTGAGATTCCGTACTACGATAAATTTCAATCGATGATTCTCGGCGGAGTACGTATTCCAAAACAAAATTCTTTGACAGTGTCTTCTGGAAGGGAATATTACTGACGATGTTTTATTAGAGTAAGACGGCCCTTTACGAGTATATCTTTGGGTTTCAATCTAAATAGAGTGTATATTTTTCGTAGATATGTCTTGGGATTTTAAACCAAAATTGATAAAAGAAGCAGGCTTGTTAGCTATTGTAAATGTTTAATTTGGTTTAATAAGGGATGTTAGATATTCAGATCAGAGGATCAACTTGAACCAGAATTCATTTTTGATTGCAAGAATGTATAACAAAAATGTCTTGAAATTTAAATAATTAGCACGCTTTTCTTTCTTAACCAATAAAAAAACTATTTTCTTTGAATGATCTTGTAAAAAACTTTGTTCATTACATTGTTTTTAAGACCTTATATGGATAGTACCATCTCATAAACAAGTTGAAGTATTTTAACTACATGAGACCTTCCATTGTTTTTATTCATAGATGGGTATGTGGTTTTGATCAAATGGTTTTATTGATGTGGACGAACTGTAAATGATAAAAATAAAACCATATGGAGGTAGTGGTCATTGCTATCAGTTCTTAATACATATAATTTATTGGACTTTTTCCTCTTATGTTTTCAGGACCTACAGCTTGTGAAATGAATTACAAAATCCCAATATACTTAAACAAGACATACTGATAATTGTATATTTTCATCAAAATATAAAGCAGAATGTTTTGTCCTGTAATTCACATTAATTTTGCAAATCTTGACATTATTTTATTTTCAATGCCACAAAAATTATGTATTGTAGTAAATAAATATTTTAATAATGTACTTCTGAAAATACGAATTAGTCGGTGTATTTAAAATTTTTCCAAATTTCCTCTCAAGATGTCTTCAAGAGCAAAATTCTTTATACATTTTAAAAAATGATAAAAAATTGTTAATAATTTGTTCACGAGAATACATACATACAATTAAAAGGTTTTAAGATCAATTAAATAAGAGTGAATCTTGCTTATTGATGGAACTAATTAGGCTCATTTTATAGTTTTAATCTCAACGCGTATTTGTTCCAGGATTTGATGTATTTCTCGGGGAGAACACGAATCCCCTTGAAGCTGCAGACCCAATTGAACGCAATTTGTTTAATATGACGATGTAACTGTGTACCGTTTCATAAAATTCCTGTCAATCATGCTTCCCCGAACAACACTTTAGTATTGTATTTTATATTAAATATGTGGGTTTAATTAAATATATAAAAATGTAAAATGTGAATATTTGCTGTTTAATGTTGAGTATTCACGAAATAAATATGATAAACGGATGCTGATAAATTTCTTTTTTTTCTCTCAAATTGTTGATGATGAATTTTGAATAAAATTCAATCAACAGTTTGACTTCACGGAAATAAATGTGTATTCTTAAACACTTTTAGTATACCCACTGAAACACTTTTGGACTTTTTTTTGGATATAGATAAAAGCGTTTAGTGAATTGATTTACATTCATTGTCATTGTAAGATGTTAAATGTTGTTTAAACTTATTTGTATTCATGCTATTTTCTGCTCGATATCAACTCTTTTAGTGTAACTTTAATTCAATTATATTTCAACTTTTTATTATTGATTGGGATGAATGTAAATCTATTCTAACTAATTTTATTTATTTTCTACCTCAGTATAAACAAGAACAGGAAATAATTATTTGTGTCCGACTGAAGTTTATACGTTTTACTGTTCATGTTATAGTTCATTCATATATGTCATTTGTGTTCGTAGGTCGACAAATTGTCCGTATGTCCGTACTGTCCGTATTGTCCGTACGGACATACGTTATTATGAAAAACCATTCTCATATTGGAATTTGGGTTGCAGAACTGGAATATTAAGAAGTCTGTCATTCAATGATAAATTTAAAAGAATTATTAAAATATTCTTATCGTGATAAGTCTTTAATTTTCTTTCAAATCATGAAATTGTTCTTTTGTTTCTGTGATTTTTCCTGTAAAATATCGCAAATACATCATTTAGCATTTTGATAATATTCTCCGAATCTTTCAAATAATAATTTTGAATTGCGTTACTAGTATAACTTGGATTTTAATTTAAACTTTATTTTTTTTAAAGAGCTCTTTGAGTTATTTTGCCTGTACGTACTCAAATAAAACTTTCCTCCGTATATAGAACCTCTATATTGTGGCGAAACCGATTTCGTCATATAAAATTTCATAAGACTGAGGGGCAGTTGGGAGAATGTAAACAGATTCAGCTGTAGCCCGGAGCTCGACTGGGGATGTAAACACTGCGTCGCACGTGCGATTTCACTTATCGCGGGAGGCCATTACCGCCTCCTCCCCATTAAGCAGGCCGTTTGGAGGACTGCCGTTGACAGACACTGTGCAAGTGTTCACAGCCGGCTGCAGATTTCGAGACCACCCACTTTCGGGGGAGCCCAGAGCAATACTTCTGTCATCGAACGCGCCCCCCCTGATGCAAGCACGGGGCGATGTTCTAGAAGGAATTAAAATAACATTGTGCACGTGCAGCTAGCACGCAGGGCGGAAAATTCTGTGGCTTCTCGCGTGGCGATTGGCTGAAAATAGCGTGATGCGCAACAACCTAGAGCCAATAGTGACTTGACTTTTATAAAGGGCTAGGGCACATAAGAGGAATTGGGTGGGGGAAAAAAATTTACCTTATAAGATTTCGACGGAGAGAAAATCAGAAGAGCTTGGGCATCAGACGGGGCCAGATCATTAGACGGGGGGGGGACAGTCGTCGGTCAGAGGCAAAGTTCGCCTCTGCCGGACTTAGAAATTTTTCATCAATCAGACGAGGCCAGAGTATTAGGCGTCGGGGAAAGACTATTGTGTCTCTGGGAAACGTATTATTTTCTGAGTTTGAATATTGGACTGAGGACAGTGGAGAGAAGAACTTATATGGGGGTGGGAATTATTCGGGCGATAATGCCTATGTGGGGATTTACTGCGAGTTTTGAGCTGTGAGCCGACTGCAGTGGAGAGAGAATTTTCTCTTGGGGTGGGTTTCCGTCGTGAAGAGAGGCGAATGTTTCTCCAATCGAATTTTAAACTGTCCGAAGTTGTGTTCGACTTCTTATCATAAAAGTCAGAGAGAGACGCATAGTTGGCAACTCCGTTCCTGAGATCATCCGGCCAGCTCAGCTAGTACTGCCAGTTTCGACCAGAACTTCTAGAATCCGCCAGATCAACCAGAACTTCTAGACACCGCCTACGCGGCAACGCATCGCGGCCTTTTCGTGAAACTACGAGGCGGCTGCCCAGCTGGCGACGAGAGAGGTCATTGCCTTTTCCCGAAGGCAATTTTTTTTTTGAAGGCCGCCAGGCAACCCTCTCGACCGCGCCACGGCCGCCCCCCCCCGGCCGCACAAAGACCCTTCTCCAAGTGGTATCGTTAGGGCTCCCGCCCTATTGTATAAAATTTTAGTAATGCGGTGTCACGCTCTGACACACTGACTAGTAGTAATTTTACCCATTGTAATTGTTAGCTATAATTCTTTTTAGTTCTTTAAGCTTAACTCCTAAAACTAACTTTTCATTTTTTTTCTCTTCTCTTATCTAATTTTCCGCTATTCTTTTATTAAATTTAAGAGTGTAACTTCCCTGGGGCATTTTAATCATACTGCCCAGGAATAAATGTGAATTTTTACCAGTGAACAAGTGTTTATTTTGTGTTTCCACCGTACAGTGTAACAATTCCTTCCATCACCGATCTGAGCTAGTGGCAGGGTCGCCAACCGATTCCACAGGTAATCGGTTCGGTTACAATATATCGAAATTCTCAATAAATCGAATTATTTTTCTGTTCCATGAAAATTACGTTTAATGACGATTCTATATATCGAAAATAATTTATATTTATCGGACTCCTTTTCTGAATTGACTATTTTTTCTATGAAATAAAACAGTACATATTATAAATTATCAACAATTTGTCAGGGTTTTTGATTGAGACAAAATGTTCCAGATGAAGTGTTTCACTGGGTTAAGAAGTGTGAACAAGAATTTTGAACGGAGTGGATCATACGTGCAACAAGACGTTAGATTTTTTGAAATTTCAATTCATTATTAAGTCAAGTACGTATGCAATACCATTTTCATGTTACTATTCATAAATATGTGGAAAAAGTTATTAAAATATTTGTTAATTCATTATTTGTTTAATTTTCCATTTTAACCAATTTTTCCGAAATTGTTTAAATACATTTGAAAAAAATTCATAATTGCTTCTATACATCGACGTTTTTATATATCGAATTATCGATGGAACCGTCAGATTCAATGTATGAAAGTACGCCGGAATGCCTTTACGCCTTTCTAAATGTTTGCGATGTTTCGAATTGCTTTTGGCCAAAATTTGTCTCGATCACGAATCTTACAAACAATGTCTCGTTGTTCGTGCCTCTTCGAGAAATCTGTTCTTGAAGTCAATCCTAATTGAATTCTACGTAGCCACCCTACTCACATGTAACTTTTTAAATTACGTCCCCTAACATTTAAATGATATGATTATAACCCTATTAACACTTAAATTTCTAAACTTTACTACATTAATTCAAATGAGCTATCTCAATTTCTCCTATAAATTCCTTAAGATTGACATAGATAAAGACAAAACATTGTTTAAAATAAAATTTTACGAACAAAGAACCACATCTAACTCATGGAAAAGAGAATCTTGACTAAACTATATTACTGTAAACACCAAACTATATTTTCTACCCTTTAAAATGATCGTGGTGTTACCAGATCTTTCCATATGAATGATCTGTTAACTATTTAGATTGATGACTTAAGTACTTAACCCTGCAACTGCACGCGTATTTTTGTTACATAAAGTGCACACCGGAGGTCTCACGGACCCCAAATATTTTTATTGTTCAGAAGGATTCAGAAATTTACGTATGATTCAAAACTGTGTTATAGTGTTTTATTTTCATTTAAGAATGCGTGAAAACAATAAAAAACACAAAAATGGAATTTAAAAAGGAAAATTTTATCATATTTGGAACGAATAACCGTTCCTCAGACTTTAAGAAAATTATTACAAATGTTTGATGAAATCATCACACACAATCCATGTGGAACAAAAATGTAATGAATTATCATTATCACATCAGATAAGTGTTAGAGGAATAATGGTATTTCTATTTTATTGTTTGTGTGGGAAAAAATCGGAAACTAACACTGACTTTCAGTAGTTGCACCTACAACGAATTAGCTTGCATCGTTGGCAAAGTATTGGCACCAACTGAGACTGTAAATAGCATGAGGGCAAGCTGACGGTATACTCAAATTTACGTAAAACGGTAAACGTTAACGGTGATCGACAGAAATTTCCACTCGATGTGAATATGAAATGTTGTTGGGGTCCAGTGTGAAGTTTTGGGTAAAAAATGAAAACACAAAACATATAAATATATCTTAATAAAAAAAAATGAGGTGAAAGAATCTGTGATTTGTTAGGGCTAGATTTTAATGATGATTAGAGACTTTTTATGGTCAGAAATCGGCTTTAAATCTTCTAAAAGTACTTCAAATGTGAGCATCAGACACGAGTTTAATGCATTTAGCTTCATGAAAAATGTTTGGTCTGGCGATCTGACTGAATGGCGGTTGAGTCGGATTGAAGCGAACTATGCATTTTCTTTCGTAATCAGGGTAGTTATACGGATGTTAAAGAAAGATTTAAGAAGCATAAACACGATATTGTCCAAAAAGATCTGCCAACGCTTTATTGTCTCGCGTTTATATGACAATTACGAACACAAGTCGAGCAATAGGGATGTTGAGGCTGCGAAATACTCGTAAGATAATTTGGGAGAGCAATTAGTTGAAGCTGCAACAAAACAAGCCTCTTCTATCGGCAGTTTTTTATTAGGCAAGAGTGTTCTGAAAAAAAAAAAACGATTGACACACAATTGACAAAGATTGTTGACAATTGACAAAGACTGCATCCAGTGCCTGGCACACCCTGAATCGAACCTTGAAGGTGCCCAAAACGTTTTTACTAAGCTTTCTGCACTTCGCCTCTGATGACAATGCGAACTCGTGGTGTCTAACATGGAAATCTCTGGATTCTCAGAATTTTTAAAATGTCACACGTTTTCGCACGAGGAGCTGATGCGATCTTTCGGTGACGCTCCGAACTAACAGGAAGCAGTCGACAATCTACGTCAAGGTACGAAAGAAGTGAGTATTTGGTCAACTGGGAAGAAATTCGCGCGACTTTTTTGAGTAGATCTCCAGAGTGCCAAGTTTGAAATGTATGATCCTTTGATGAGAGAGAATACATGTATAAACATTGAAAATTTTAAAAAAAAGTCACGTCTGACAGATTTGCTGGCCTAATTTTTCGAACGGGTGAACACAATTGACGTTTACATTTGTAATGCTAAGGCCAAATGTTTTTCATGTAAAATATTTAATTTATTTATGTTTTATGTTCTTCCTTTAGTCAGCTAGCTCAATGTATACTTCAGCAATTCAGTTATATTCCTTCATAGTTTATATGTAGTTTATGTTGCTACATAACAACTTGTGTACAATTGTGTTCATGTTTCATGACCGACTGGAAATATCTTGGCCACGTGTGTCTCATAGTGTCTTAATTAAACGCCTTTTTCTTTTCTGAACTCTGATTGGTAGTTTTGGAGTATCAATTTCACGGTGGAGTTTTAATTGCTCGCGTGTTATTAGCATAGACATAATCAATAACTTTTAATGGAATTAATGAGCATCTTTAGTTAACTAAACGAAAAAGATATTAAACAGTGGAGACGGGGCTTTGGCAGCGCGTCGACCGGCACCTCGTCCTTCGCTGCTCCTTTACAAGGCCGTGGTTCACGCGACTTGCGGGCCATCACTGATAAGACAGGTGGAAAATGCAACTACTGAGGACGTAGTACATAGTTGCCCCAAACAGAATATAACATCATTTGTGATTCCAAAAGAATTAGCACGAACGTTTGGAAAACTATTAATTTCCATCAAGATAGTGCAAAAATGGTAATATTATGCAATTTATTGAACCACTACTATGGATAATTATTTATTTCA
Organism: Gryllus longicercus; assembly: GCA_038098605.1. Taxonomy (NCBI): domain Eukaryota; kingdom Metazoa; phylum Arthropoda; class Insecta; order Orthoptera; family Gryllidae; genus Gryllus; species Gryllus longicercus. The sequence goes on along the minus strand of JAZDUA010000448.1, from coordinate 280,035 downwards.
TTAAATTTAAGTAAATGTTTCAATAAATACAGTTAAATTAAATGTTTCAGCAGTTGTAAATGAAAACTAAACCCGTGGTGCGAACGCCCGTATAATCACACAAAATTATGCGAAAAGTATTCAAATGTTCGAAAAATTGTACATGACCTTATTTCAAAATCTATCTTTAAGGACTTCATTAAGGGAAAAATCTCTATCTTTAATATTTTTGTTGTAGGAAGACTCCGAAGAAAATTTGAACTTTCGCAATTTTCTAAAAATCGTAGTTTGCAACGACCATGGGACCTGCACCATTCTCTTGAACGTCCTTCATACTATCCAACAACAAAATTTAATAAAAAAACGATAAAACATTTTTTTTGAGAAAGTGGAAAATGCCCAAGGCGCTTTATGCAAAGTACCCCCCAAAATTAAAATATCGCTTAAAATCCATGAGGCCGCGGCAGAATAGATTGAGGAATGTGAATTTTTGAGACAAACGGCTGACCGGTTTACCCGCTAGCGTTGTTTACAGACGGACGAACAGACAGACAGGCAGGCACACAGGCACACAAGCACACAGGCACACAGAAAACAGACAGAAAGCAGAGTCAGGCACACAGACAGGCAGACAGTCAGGCAGACATACAGACAGACAGGCTGACAGGAAAACAGAAGTTTTGCCGTGTTTCGATTTTTCGGTATGAAGTACCCAGAAAATGGGGTATCTGAAATACCCAGGATTCTGGCTACACCGCGTGTTAGAGGATTTGTTTCTGAATTTAGCAAGTGAATTTAAACACTTTCTCGTTATCAGAACCCTGTAATAAGTCTTTCTGCCGAAAATTCGCAGTTTTATCGCACAACATTATGTAACTTTCTCTACTCCGCAACAAGGAAGTAACTCTACTCCGCAACAAGAAAGTAACTACAAAGTAAAAATCATGGAAATATTGATCACGGCTTTTCTCGCACGAATTCCATTTGTATTCTTATTTAATTGATATTTTTCTTTCCTTTCGATTAGCGTTTACTATCATATCACGAGATTAAAAGATAAAGGTGAAAATTGTGACAAGAGACGTATCCCTCTTCTGACGCAAATTAATTTTCTCTAAAGGAAATTGTCATGGAGGAAATTCAGTGTATACAGTTCAAAAGTCATTTCAATTTGTGGAGAGAATCTCCGAAGCCTGAAATGTGCTCCCCACCAGGCGGCAACATGATTGCACTATGACCGGATGTGGATGGTGATTATGAAATCAACAACGCGTGTGTTATTTTAGTACGCACAGGCACATTACACCGTTGGACGACCTCTCATTTGTAAGATTCTCGCACAAAGAGTCAACATTCGGAGGAAGAAAAAGTTTTGACGTGAGTGCTTCCATATTTTTTAAACCAATTTATCAGTATTTTTTGTGAATGAATTTTACTCGTGTGTTCCAATCATTGGAGACATTTAAAAAAAATCGTTTATACAAATTAAAACATTTTATTGTAATGTTTATCATTATCATTGACTGATTAAGAGTGTACTTTATAGTTTTACTACTTACAAGTTTATAATCGTATTTAGCCGAAGCCGTTATTCGCGTGTATCTCTTAAACTATTATTTAGATCGGATTCTAGTTTGCTCCATTATTTTTCTCGTAAGTTGTTCTACTTGCATACCAAATTCAAACACAATAACACGAAATTCAAAATTCCGAAAAATTTGTCACGTAATTGGGGGAGGGTATTTTGAACTTTCGTATTTAGCCGTAGCCGTTATTCGCGTGTATCTCCGAAACTATTATTTGGATTGAGTTCTAGTTTGCACAATTCTTTTTCTCGTAAGTTGTTCTACTTGCATACCAAATTCCAAAACGATACAACGAAATTAAATTTTTCGCCAATATGCCTCGTAATGGGGGGGTATTATAAACTTTCGTATTTAGCCGAGGCCGTTATTCGCGTGTATCTCTGAAACTATTATTTGGATTGAGTTCTAGTTTGCACCATTCTTTTTTTCGTAAGTTGTTCTACTTGCATACCAAATTCAGAAACGATACAAAGAAATTAAATTTTTCGCCAATTTGTCTCGAAATGGGGGGGTATTTTAAAGTTTCGTATTTAGCCGAAGCCGTTATTCTTGTGAACCTCCGAAACTATTATTTGGATTTAGTTCTAGTTTGCACCATTCTTTTTCTCGTAAGTTGTTGTACTTGCATACCAAATTCCAAAACAATACAACGAAATTAAATTTTTCGCCAATTTGTCACGTAATGAGGGGGTATTTTAAACTTTCGTATTTAGCCGAAGCCTCTATTCGCGTGTATCTCTCGGAAACTATTCGTCTGATTCGAGTTTGCTTTGCACAAATGAATTTCTTTTAAAGTGTTCTACTTGTGTACAGAATTACAGATAGCAGTGCTGAAATTAATATTTTTCGCAATTTGGCACGTAAGGGGGGGTCGCTTAGTAACTTGATGAGTTGAGGTTCCTTTTGTTTCTTGTCTATCTCGGAAACTATTCGTCTGATTGGAGTTTGCTTTGCACCAATGAATTTCTTTTAAAGTGTTCTACTTGTATACAGAATTACAGATAGCAGTGCTGAAATTAATATTTTTCGAAATTTGGCACGTAAGGGTCGTACGTAAGTACGTCGTTTTGTAACTTGATCATTTGAGGTTCCTTTTGTTTCTCGTTTATCTCGGAAACTATTCGTCTGATTGGAGTTTGCTTGGCACCAATGAATTTCTTTTAAGGTGTTCTACTTGTATACGGAATTAGAGATAGCAGTGCTGAAATTAATATTTTTCGAAATTTGGCACGTAAGGGGGGTCGTTTTGTAACTTGATCAGTAGAGGTTCCTTTTGTTTCTCGTCTATCTCTTAAATTCAGTGTTAAATCGTGCTGCGCGTTCTCCTTAAAGGCACAACCAGTTTCGTTTGTTGCAAAGTTAATAGAACATGAACATTTAACTTGTAAGTTATATTGTTTCGTGATATGTCCTCTAAAACATCTTAGTTATTCGAAATTATTTATGTCAAGAAATATGTTATTGTGGAGTTCAAACAGAAGGAGTATTGTCTAAATCACTATCACCAATTGAGGCATGCAATGATATATATGGAGTTAACTCACACAGTTAAAAATTTCGGTTAATGAATATATTTGTTCATGAACAAATTAAAAATGTTAATAAATAGATGTTTTTAATTTTGTTAGCCAGCTTTCTCAGTTGTTTGGGTTCATTCTATATTGAATGAAGATGGTATAATTAGTGGGTGTTTGGTAAAGCTGGCATTGAAGTGAGAGTGTACGTTAAAAAAATGCTTATTATTTAAATCTTACTGCAGTTCTGCCACGCAGTGAGAGGGACATTATGTTGGGTGTCGCAGTAATGTAAGCCGAATATTTACATTGTTGCGTGCCAGGCCGCGGCAAAAATCTTAAAACTTACCCGTTAATTTGTTCACATCAGCTATGACGTCTCTTGATTTACTAGGTTTAGGCCAGCTCAGGATTAGGAGAGATTCTTCACTTAGTAAAGAATAAATCACTCTCTGTTTGGAAATGTTATTGCTAAGTGGAGTTTATTGTATTGAAAAATAAACTTTCCGTATTCATGCACTCACACACGCATGGAAAGATACGTTTGCAATTATATTACTATTATAATTCGGTTCTTTCTTGAATAATACTGATGTTTTTCTTTGAAAAATTCGTTTTTCAATACATTTTAGCACATGTTAAAATTCTTATTTTAAAAATATGAATCTCAACAGTCACACAGTTTTGTTTCGACTGAATAAAATTTCTTTAATAAGAACGCATAAACCTTTTTTCTTTTGTCAATTCGCCCGTAGTTTCTGGAATTCGGCGCAGAAAGACCGACATACTGATGAAGGGGTTGTGGCAACGGACGTGAACAATTTGCAGTGTCGACCGCTCTGCTGAATTCACTTTCTGTAGGCACCTTCACACGTCGCCACAGCGGCGCGCTTCCGATAAGCTGCAGGACCCTCCACACGCCGTCACTGCTGCACGCCACCGCCGCATCGACGCCCGCCATTGAAGGGGGTGGGTTCTGCAGGGGAAGATTTCGCCGACCCTCCGGCGACGACGAAAAAAGGGACCGCAGCAGGTAAAACGCCGCGACCAGCAGCGCAGTGGGAATACCATTATTTAAAGCTGTGTTCTGTTAGCGGTGGCGCGTACGCCCTTCTGCGCTTCTCGTAGTAAGTGTTCGGTGCCGAACGCCGCACGTGGTAAGACCTCCATTTAAACCAATGCGCTGCTACGAGCCGCGGCGTTCGGAAGCGCGGCGCGGTGGCGACTTGTGAGGGGTCAAGACCGAGGGTTTTATTTAAAAATGTTCGCAGGTATCCGAACAGCAGACAATTCGTTTCGTTCCGACACTGCCAGCACGTGGGCAGTCGTCCACACTCCGCCATCATCAAACACGTACCGAGCTCGCGGGTATCAGTAGTTCATGGTGGTCCCGACGGTGGCAGGATTTTCGACACTTAACTTGTCATCTAAGGTAAGGTAGAATTCAGTTACTATCTGAAGGAGAATTCTAGCGGCCGGCTGCTCTGATCGGTAGATTTCCGTGGTCTCTGCGATCCACACCAGGCGAATGCCGGAGTAGTACCCTATAAACGGACCACCGACCGAACACGATTTTTTCTACTTCTTCCTTGTCCTATCATCACTGCTTACACACATTTACACACTACCATGCACTACACTACCACACATGCCGAGAGACCGGTCGGGGGCTTAGAGTTTACCCGGCTGGGGCGGTGCTCCACTGGGGGAAGATACCTGGTTGAAGGGAAACCCGCTAGTCGACGTGAGGTCGGCGCCGGATCTCGCCATCCAGCGGGGATGCCTCGCGGAGCACGGTCCATTCCAAGGGCTACGCCAAGCCCATCTGCAACACAGGAACAATCTGCATCGATCTTGGCTAAGAGTGTCGCGTTCGGCTCCTAGTCGCTACGGCTGTTGCTGCTTTGGAATCTTTTTAGCGTCTCTTGGCTTCGCTGTCTTGAATATCTCACTAAACTTCACCCCCTTTTCCAGTGATGCCACCAGCGGAAGTCTGTGGCACTGGCATGATGCAAGCATGACGAAATAACTCCTTCACGCAGTTGATCACCTCGCTACAAGAGAGCACGAGGTAGTCACCCTGAACCCTTTTATGCTTTACACTTGAAATACCCTTTTACGCGGAATTTACATAAATAAATTTAAGGACGTTTGTTGTTATTTTTATTTATATTTTACTTTTATGTTTCTGTGAATATCCTCTTTTTTACATACGAATCCAGCAAGTTGAAAACGGCGCTGTTACTACGGTACTCATAGTTTCCTTTCCTGACGCTAGTTGCGCTGGCATGTCACGATGGCAGGAAGCGTGTATTGCCACTATTAGGAGACTTTGATATTACTGCCTTTTCAACTCTTCGGCCGTGACGTAAGTTTGGCGCCGATTTGTTAGTTTGGCTCTCGCGTGGCATCTGAGATCCAACTCGCCCTCTCAGAGGCTCTGTATCCAAAATTATTTTGCAATATCTGATATTTCCGCACTACGTTATTGTAAATTGTTTAAGCTCTTTGGTCATATCTGGAATGAATGAATGATCTTGATGGACTGATGATTATGATTATACGATAAGAATGATGAGGGAGCAAGGAAACGGGAGAACCTCTTCATTAAATCAACACTCATTTTAACATTTGTATTAAATTTAATACAAACCTCTAAAGTATCCTCTTTTTAATGCAAGTATCCTAACCTAACCTCTTTTTAATGTACAAGGTTACATGAAATTACATGTACAACACATTAATCAACATTATATTTAATGACACTTCTAACAGTGTAGTTTTTCATGCGCATGTGCTTGGCGGTTGACCCATGAAATTTTATCAAATTGCAAAATTTACGCGTGCTTTTTCGCAGCAGAATGTTCCAGGCTCAAGACGCACTTACCGACGGGGCGATCCGTTGTCGACGGTCGCCAGTTTCACAAGGGTGTCGGTGGAGCGCTGGCGGCGTTGCCCCGAGAGTTCACTGCTCCAAGAGCGATTCATAACACAACTTCACCTACTCGTCCGAAACACCAAATTCGTTAACAATTTTTGCGCAATCGCTCTAGTAAACCCTCATAGGTCCGCGGCGATTCATTTGCTGGTTTATTCGCCTGGTCGGAACACTTTACCAATACGAGACGTGAGTGCTGCAGCTGCAACTTTCATCATTTCAATTACAAAGTTAAATTATTTTCATTTGACAAAATTCATTTTCTTTGTGTTGTGTTCTATATTCCCGTCAGTAATGAAATGTAAGGACAACATAAGAATTGGGTAAATTTATAATTCGATCAATATTTGAGAATTGTAGTTAAAGTTATTACTAATGATCAAGTTAATATTAATACATTTTACATAATATTTAAGCCATTCTTTACTTATTCAACAGTGTGAATGTTTTTTATTTTATATTTGCATTTTAGGGAATACATTCTGGATCCTGGAAAATTTTAGAGCTGATAGACAGCAAGTGAATTTTTTGAAATGGCTGAATCTTCAGTGACGATCACTACAGAAAGAGGTTTGGAGAAATTAGCAGAGGAAAAGAACATTATCATCTATCAGATATTCAAAACATTTGGTAAGCATATCTTAGCGAAACGAATGAGACGCTATTAGAAGATGCGTCAAACATTATTGGAAGTGATTCCATTTCACATGAAATTCTTTTATGTATTCTATTTCTCTGTATCGTTTACTTACAAATTAGGAAGTTACGGGTGTTGCGTCCCCACGTTTAAATGAATACTAAAAATGATAAACATTTCGTTGTTAGGGAGTTGTTTGTATGCCCCATTCCAGTTTACTTGGAAACGAGTAGAAGACAAAATAATTTTAACAAAATAACAAAAGAGAATTATTTTGTTGCGATGATATAGTAACACGTGAAAGAAACTGTGATAACTTCTCAACTCTACTTTAGAGAAAATTTAATAGTTGTTTTTTTCAGATATTTTTACTTTTTTACCCTTACTGAGGTACTTCGTAAGAAGAGAAAGTTATGTAATCATGCGCCGGAAAACAGCAAATTTCCTGCAGAAATTTCTTTGTTGGCACATCTAGTGACAAAAAAGGGGATAAATCCTGTTGCTAAATATAGAACAATTCCTGTAATACGTGGTGTAGCCAGAATCCATCTTTTCTGGGACCTTAAAATCGAAAAATCTACTGACGGCAAAACTTCTGCCTGTCCATCCGTCTGTGGTCAAGGCTATCGTCTGCACAGTTCAGCTGATTTTCTCCAAAATTGATATTGCCATATCAATCTGGATGAACTCAAGTCTTTGGGAGTGTCAAAAGTATAGTTTGATTTTTGAGGGTACTTTACATAAGCCTCAAAATCATTTCCAATATTAGCTAAAAATGACACCTAACTTGTTGATCACACTTTGTCTTCGGGTAGCGCCAAAAACGCTTAAGAGAATGGAGAAGATTTCATGTTTATTGAAATCCCTAATTTTTTTAACATTGCAAGAGTGCAATTTTTTTGGGCGTCGTCCTACAACTGTAATACTGAAGATAGATATTTTTTCCTTAATTAAATCTGTTTCTTAAAGACATATCTTTAAGTAGATTGATGTTCAAGTTTTCGAAAATATGAATACTTTTCATATAATTTGGCTCGAAACATAGGCAAATAAAAGAAGTTTAACATTTTTTCTCAAACACCGCTCCATTTTTTTCACAGATAGCGTAAAATAATGGCGCGGGTCTAACTTTCTTTAACCTCTGAATTTTCGAAATTTGCAAGTTTAGAAATAATGCAAGGAAATATGCTATTGTAGCACCACTAGTTTTGGGTTGTTAAATAGTCCGCTACTTAGTGCTGAATTGAAAATTTATGCATTAAAAAATGATATTTTCAAAAACGCCCTCAGATCAAAACATCTCAAAAATGTATCAAAATATCCCAGAAATATACTTGCACCCGTTGGTCAGAGGTAAGGCGTCAATTAATTTATTTTATGTTCTTATCCCTGAAGGAGATGAACTCCGATCAACAAAGAAACTTCGGTGTATGTAACAAGGATTGTCGTGATATTTTTTTTATCAAACATTTAATTTCAATGAATCTGCATCTTTTGTTTTCAGCTGATATTTTTTGGTGTGAATATAATTATTTAATTAAAAATGAAAAGAATGAGCATCTGTTCAACTTGGTGCAAAATATGTCTTGCTGCGGAATTTTCTCAGCCACTCGTCATTTTGAAATGTCGGATCTTTATGAAAATGATGTTATGTATGTGAAAATACCTTGGAGCTTTTCATATACGGTAGGTACATGCATGTGGAGTGTCTATTCAAATGGAACTACTTGCATATTAAATTTTCTTCAGAAAAGAAAAATAAGCTTATACTCATATGTAGACTCTTAGTTTATTTTTAACAGAATCACAAACTGTGTTTCACCGAAATATAGAACTAAACGTGACTTTCAATAGTGCTCAAATACTGAAATCGTATGTGGAAAACATTTTTTCCCTTAGACGTAGAACTTGTTCCATTTGAACAGATGAGTGCGTAAATTAAGCTGAAGCAAAATTGAAAATGGTTGCAATTGACTAAAATTACTTGCGGAGCTGCCTTTGATCCATGACATCTGACGTTTTTAGAAACAAAATGTAAAACGCCTGACTTTAAAAAATATGTGAAATTTAAAAAAAGATGATATGAATATGTAAAAACGTATGTTTTACATGATAACGTAAAAAGAGGTCTAGCACTTTTAATTTTAGTGTATTAAGTTTAATACTCTTCGAATACATATTAATAATTTTCAATTCTTATATTGAAAATTTGTTTTCAATGAATTTAGCAAAAAATTATAAAAGAATAGTGTTAAACTTGTCAAGAAGTTTGTTTGAAACTAAATACATTTTCGAGTATTAAAAACATTAGCAGAAACAATAAAAATTAAGTTCCTTCACACGCAAAATCAAAACATACATTTTTCAGACAATGGAACTCAGCACCTCGAGAGGGGAGATGCTGGGCCATATAAGACTCCAGTGGGATTGGTGCAGGTTGCATATTCGCCTAGAAGACAGCTCCGGGCACGTTCTGCAGATAAAGGGACCAAAATTGTGTTCCGCAAATTGCGGAGATATTAAATATAAGGTATGTCCAACAAAACGATCGTACAAGTACTGTAAGACGCACGCATCGGTCGCAAGTAATTGATAATTTGCGTGGGTGATCCTACTAGATGCCTTACCTCGTTTTTCTTACTTTCTCGTATACGTAAGTACATACGGAGTAATACCGGGTGTTTATTTTATCTTTCGCCGAAGATGACGCACCGCCCAGGGAACTTGCCAGCAAGAGCCCTGCTGATCCGGCGCGTTCGTCGTTCGGCGCGACCGGCCGATACACCACTGCCCCGAGAGCGTTCAACTGCGCATCAGGAAATTTTCTCTTGAAGCAGAAAACGTTTCTTCACGATGGTTTCATTCGACTTGTCTGCCAGTACGTGCCGCAAGAGGCTTATTAAGAAATTTCCGGGCGTGAATATTCCACATCGGTCGACAATTTTGAAGCTTGTAAAGAAACTTCGCACCCATTGAATTTTAATTGACAAACAAAAGTGTCGAAAGCGCCATATTCTGACCGAAGAGAGGGTAAAAATATCTCTGCCAGGTTACAACAATCTACAAGAAAATCTTTGAGGCGTCCATTGTTACTTTCAAGAGGATTCCGCAACTGCTCACTGCAAGTGCTATTGCACATTAACTTTTTAAATAATGTTTATATTGACGTACGAATAATTAGTCGTTAGTAGGTTATGGTCTCCTAGACCAGATGATCTGACTCGTGACTTTTTCGTTTGGGGGTTCTTGAAAGATCAGATGTATGCAGAAAGTATGCATCTGGATGAAGAGCTCCGGCGCTCCATTGAAGAGAAAATCGCAGCAATTACTCGAGACTTAAGCGATAATCAGAATATGTTCCGGTGGTGCTAATAATGCATTCTAGCACCTCTAGTACATTCTAGAAGGACACCACTGTCAGCTTCTTCTTTAAGGTGATATAAGAGGCGCAACAATAGTTCTCGTATTTCGGCACGGGAGTTGAGCCAGTGGTTCGCTGGGTTAATGAGCCCTCGACTGCCTAGGCGACGCGGTCCGAATCTTCGGCGAACGATAAAATAAATACTCTGTATAATGCTGCGAAAAATCGATTTCGATATTACAACGGAAATACACGTTTTGGGGTCCCGTGATACCGAATTTTTTTTTTTATTTTTCAAAACGTCCGTCTGTCCGTCCGTCCGTACGTCCGTACGTCTGTCTATCCGTCTGCCTGCCAGTCCGTTCGTCTGTAACCACCACTAGCGCCTAAACAATTTTTTCCAAAATGGATATTCCACGGACGATCTGGCTGGACTCGAAGTGCTGCGATTTTTAAAACCATTTTTTAACATTTGGGAGTACTTTACATGAAGCCCAAGGAACATTTTAAAAATTTTCTCAAAAATGGCTCCAATTGTTTACTTACATTTTTGAAATAATAGAATAAATTACACTTACAAAGATGACATAGAACCAGTTTTCAATGTTGACTCTGAATTTTCAAAAATGTCAAAAGTCTGAATTTTCTTCAACGTTATCCTAAAACTACAAATTTGAAAATAGAGATTTTTTCTTCAAGTAAAATTTGTTCTCCATTATTATTTCTTTCATTATCATCATGTACATTTTTCTTCAAAATTTGAGTAATTTTTAGGCAATATTGTTTGCAATATGTGCAATTTTAAAAAATAACAAAAACAAGATTTTCTTAAAAAAAGCTCCAAACTTTTTCTGTAAACTTTTGGTACGTGTAGTGCTGTATGTACTCTATGAGATGACGTAAGCGCCATATTGCTCTATTCTTTTTGTATTTTCAAACAGTACAAACATTTAGTTTTTTTGACTTGTCTCGCGTTGTTAATATTTACATTAGCGGCAATTCGTTCACATTATTGTTTTTACGAGAACACGTGCTTTAAGAATGAAACATAGTGTTTATCGAAAATTCAACAGTTTTCTATGAAAATGAGCTAAAAATTCCGCATTTTCAGAAACGTTTAAATGCCAATTGTTTAAAAAACGGCTCCAATTTTATTCTTCAAACTTTTCGTACGGATAGTACTAATTGCACTGTTTAATATGACATAAATTTCATTTTGGGATATTCTTTTGTATTTTTATAAAAACACAAATGTATTTTTTTAAACATCTCTCATGCTGTTAAATGTATATTTCAAGCTGTTTGTAAATACTATTGCATTTGTGAGCTTAAATGTTTTAAATGTCTTTTAATGAAGTTTTTTGAAAACCCAAACATTTCCTGCGAAAAGAACTTCAAATTTTGCATTTAAATGAGCGCATTAAATGAACGATTTTTGTTTCGTTTGTTTTTCTTGTGTGGGTATGCTAACGTAACGTGACGTTAGCGTACCCACCTTTAGTGTTGAATATTTTGATATTGTGCATCGGTAGAAAATTTTTAAATTTGGGTATAAATTAATTCTTAATTAGAACAAAATTCTGGGATACTGTTTTTCAATTTTGTGATAAGTGGGTATGCTAACTTAACGGGCATCGCCCGGGTCTAGCCTAGCGCCCATCTGAGAGGCCGTGACAAGCAAGTGGGAGCAGAGTGGATGGCAATCAATCACAACTCATCCTTCGGAAAAAATGAGTTTCGACTGTTGCGGACTGGCAGCGACGGGGGGAGAGTGATGGCGACGCTGCAGGGCGCAGCACTGCCCGCGCCTGAGGCGACACCTGAGGCGATGGTGTGACGCGGCGGCGATGGTGTGACGGTTAGCGTACCGAACTGTTATACCCAAGCTCGCGGGTTCAAACCCGATCGAAGCTGTGGATTTTTAGGGCGACAAAATCCTTCGTACGCCTTCCTTCGGAGGGGAAGTAAAGCCGGCTGTCCCATGTTAGTAGATTTACTTGTAAAAGATCCTCAAGCCTAAATGACGCCTCTGAGCTAAATTCAAAATCGCCTGTTTCTCGCCCAAGAAAGGAGCGTAGCGAAATTTGCGTGGTCAGACGGAAGAGCGGGCCTGATGGCCTGAGTCTCGCCACGTAAAATAAGGCAAATTCAATTCAATTCAATTCACTCTCTTTGGTGCCGCAGCCGCTGCCTGAGCGTATTTTCCGCCCGTAAAACTCACTCTCGCTCGTCCGAGCATCCGATTCGGAAGTTCCTACAGCGACGCGGCTCACAACGTTCAAATAGTAGTTTCCGTATCAAGGGCGCGAAGCAGGTGATTCACGGGAGCGAAGCGGGGACGACAAAGAGACGATGGCGGTAATCACCACCCTCCCTTATTGAGTATTCTATTTTTTAACACGCCATGAACGAAACGCAATGCGTCAAATAAAGGAATATAGATTAAATATTAAATACCTAGAAATACCTTACTTGTTCAAACGTAAATGGATTTGTCAGTGTCGTAACACTATTGTTTGTAAATAATAAACAAAGTCAAGACGAGAGACAATTGCGAATCGTTACAGATGTTTTTCACACGCTTTGCGATGTGTCGCACACAGTGAAAAACTTAGCAGTTTCGCACAAGGAAAACAAGCACTCGTGCACCCCGCGTTTCGCGCACGGCGTGTTAAAAGAAAATTTTCTTTCGCGAGCGGCGCTATCCACTGCGCGCGTGAGAGTTACATTACAATTACAGAATATAATCGGTGGTACGTAATGTTATGAAAACAAGAATAGTAGGTATAAATGAAAAAATAGAAGATAACGAGAACAAAGTATAAACTGTATTGAAGCATGTGAAAGTATTTATGTATATTTTTTTATGAATTAATATTGTAGAAAGGATGGACAGATTGAGTAAGAAACAAGGACGCTGGCTCAGTTAAATAGAGGCAGACAGTAGTGCATCATAGGTTTATAATTAGCAAGATGACAGTCGGTTTAGAATCGCTTTGAAAGTAGGTTTGGGACGAGATTGACGTGAATGTTGGACGTATTTGTATTCAGCCATTATATGACCCGTAAGGGCAATTGGCTTCGGTGCCATTAGATCCCGGTGTTCCTATTCGGTCACCAAACCAGGAACCCGCGATATCTCTATTTCGCTTAACCTTCATGTTTTCACGTAGTTAACGAATTCGGCTAGTGACACCGATTTTACTGTCGTGACATTTCAGTAGAACCATCCCAGCATTCGCCTGTATGACCTAGGGTAACCATGAAAAGCCCGGTCAGGGTGGACGGCCTGAGGATCGAACCCGGTTGGGCTAGAAAATTGAGACGTTATCTCCAATCAGACAATAGTAAGCAATAATATATTGTTGAAGAATTTGATCGTAATTAATAGGGGGAACGTGTATGTTAGAAACCATAGATAGTTATTTTCCTTCTAGACCACAAATGTAAATTTTATTTCTCCAGCAAATGACACATCCTCACTGTTTTTGACACATGTAAGTATTTTCATCCAACTCTGCATATCTACTACTTACTCTGCATAAATAGTAGATACCAATGTGAAATATTTCGATTAATAAATTACTTTAGTTCTCGTGATTTTCATGATCTACGTCTTTATTAAGACAATCTTTTAGAAATTATAACTCTGCTGCTTTTAAAATGAATTTCTTTAAAAAAAAATCATTTCGCAACATCTATGTTATTCCCGATGTTTTTCAGATTTTGTCAGGTGATGGAGCAATGCTTATTGGTACCATGAAGATGGTAGTATGTTGTCCTGCAATAACCGTTGATGATGTAATGGAGAGATTTGTAATCAACGTTCCTGTTGATTTGGATGTTCCAATGAAGGCCTTAATAATCGGTGCTGCTTTACTTATAGTAAGTTGAAGAGAAGGAAATAAGTTAGGAAAAATCTACACAGATTGTTTGAAAAGTGAATTGGACAAAATAAGAAATAAACAACAATGGAACTTCCATGGACTTAACAATAAATAAGTCCCAAAAAGTATTATTTATTACCACGTTTCTTTGAATTTCATTTGTGATTACTTCTATTTTGGTGATATTTCACACAGTAAACCGTTTCATATTCACGCCACAAGTATTTAAATTATTGGGACCACAGATTAGTTCATTTTCAAAACGTCTATGTTTGGCATATAATTATTGTTACTTACTACACTGATGATACTGTGGCGAAACCGATTTCGTCATACAAAATTTCATAAGGCTGAGGGGCAGTTGGGAGAATGTAAACAGATTCAGCTGTAGCCCGGAGTTCGACTGGGGATGTAAACACTGCGTCGCACGTGCAACTTCACTTATCGCGGGAGGCCATTACCGCCTCCTCCCCATTAAGCAGGCCGTTTGGAGGACTGCCGTTGACAGACACTGTGCAAGTGTTCACAGCCGGCTGCAGATTTCGAGACCACCCACTTTCGGGGGAGCTCAGAGCAATACTTTCGTCATCGAACGCGCCCCCCTACGCAAGCAAGGGCCAGAGTCTAGAAGGTTCGAGAACAACCCTGCATGCTCGCAGCCTGCACAAAGAGTGGAAGTTTCCTTCGCTTCTCACGCTGCGATTGGGTTAAAATATTTCACTACGCAACAACTTTCAACCAATAGCGACACTGCTATCAAAGGGAACTAGGACACATAAGAAATTGGGGTGGGGAGAAGAGTTAACCTGGTGCGATTTCGACGGAGAGAACGGCAGAAGGGATTTGAATTCTAGACGGAACAGTCGGGGCAGAAGTTTCTCTTGGGGGGGAATATTATTCGGTTAGAGGCAAGTTCACCTCTACCGGACTTCAATTTTTTTCGACGCAGAAATTATCAGATTCGATTTGAGTTTTGGGCTGACGGGAGTCGGGAGAGAATTACTTCACTGGGAGGAAATTATTTGTCGAGGAGAGGCCAGTTTGTCTCTGAAAAGCTTAGAAAGATTTCGGAAGGGGCGAGAGCTACTAGCTGACAACAATTGAGAAAATTAATTCTCTGGGGTGGGATTTATTCGTCGGGGAGAGGCAAGTAGACCTCTGTGGCGTTTAAAAAAAGGGGAAGAGAAAAAATATTTCTCTGGGGTGGGAATTATTTGTCGCTAGACTTTCCGAAGTTATGTTATAAAAATTAAAGAGACATTAGGCTGATTACTACGTTCCGGAGATAGAGATCGCCCGACTTCTACCAGTATCAACCAGTTCTGCCAGAATCTTCTAGACGTCGCTGCAAGAATCTTCAAGAACTTCCAGTCGCCCAGACATCGCTGCCAGTTCGCCCAGACGCCGCTGCCAGTGGTGGCGTGGTAACCCGAGGGTCGCCCAGCTGACGCACGCGCCGAGAGGGTGCGAGTGGACTGCCGCGGTCGCGTCCTTGTCCCAAGGCCGCCGCCCCCCTTCCAGACGCCAGAGGGTCCGCCCGGGCCTACAAAGAATTCTACAGGGCTGAATAACCCGAGGGTCATTCAACTCCAAGACTTATGTAATGCAGTGTCGCGCTTGGGCACGTTAAATTCTCATCCTGTAACTCATGTAAATATTAGTTGTAATAAGTTGACCTTCTTCCTAGTCATAAGTCTTTTTCTATAATTACTAACATGCCTAATTTTCTTTTTCTCTTTAATTTTCCTTTTCCATTGTTAGTGTAAAAATCGTAATTTCCCTGGTGCAATTTTGTTTATTTTTTGCCCAGGAATAAAGTGAATCATTTTACCAGTGAACAAGTGTTTATTTTTTGTTGTGTTTCTCTTGTACTGTGTAACAGTTCCTTCCATCACCGATCTGAGCTAGCGGCAGGGCCGCTAATCGATTCCACAGGTAATCGTTAGTGTTACAATACAATACTTACTACACTGATGATACACTCTCAATCAGGTTTTTCGTCCAGTTTCCGTATACTTTACTTTTACTTGTACTTATACTTTACAGGTACCGTATACTTTACGTATACATTTTGTTTTGTAATGCTGAATATTAAGAATGATCTCCGATGTGATTGACAGTGATAACATATTAACGATACACTGTACTATAGTCTAGCATCTGACTTCAGTGAACTTTGACGAATAAATGCTTAAGAACTCGGAATGTTTATTATTACCTTCAAAAAATAAGGTACTATGTGCTATAGTATGTCAGTGTTTATTATCAACAAACTTTTGTATATGCACTGCAGAATTTAATAGTGCGTTCTGCTAAAGAAACTTTATGTAGTACTTACGACATTTTATGCACACTTGCCATTTTTATGATCGGTTATCCGAATAATCGACGTCCCACTGTATTACATCTGCTGAATATTGTGTCCCGTTGCAATGATAAAGGTTTGTTCTATTGTATTTTGAAAATAAAATTCTTGCAACAGGACTTTGCATCTTGTTTCATTTGGTATGCAACAGTTGGCGCTTCTGTTTAGAATTTAAACGGATTTGGTTACAGTTAATTTTCTGACATGCCTGTCGTTTTAAACTTGTGTATTACGCTGTTTTGCTCTGTTAAAATTAACTTTCATGATTTATATATTATTCACATACATAGACTTCTCGCAGAAGGGAACGGAGAGGGATCTGGATTCGAAAAATCTTTCTGTTTAAGAGAAAGAAACAAAAGTTTTGAAATAAAAACATTTTGTAAACTTTTATCTTGCAAACAAATTCAATTTTATTGCTTTGTGCTTATTTTCGTGACTTTGCAATAACCCCAGCAATGATCAGGACCTGACAAAGCAATTTGAAGGCAATTATCTTCAAATTCAAAATGTTGTTATGATAGACACATTTTCTCCAAAACTAAGAAAATAAACATCTGCAACTTGAAACTCTGATAAAATATCCGAACCGAACTTTGAACAAACCTGAATTTTCAGTTAGTTGATGTCACTCAAACAATATCTTCCATACACATCTGATAGCCAAGTAGTACTCAAAAAAGTTATATTTACAGTGCATAAATTCATCTTTGACCACCATTATCATTACTGACCTCTAACCTCCGATGCTTCTTCAGTCCAATATTAAGGAACAAACAGAATATTAGAAAACAACTTCTAACCAACCTCATAAAACTAATATTCTTACCCCTAATGTTACATTTCTACCAAAACAGCTGCCAACACCAAACTAAAACATTTATTTTTCGCAACAACCTTACCGTTAGTTGGCATTCATCACCATCCATCCACCAACAAAGTAATTCCACCCATTCAAAGCCAGCTCTCGCAGGATTCCAACCAGATCCTCCTTCAATATTTCTTGTAAATCTCGTTGTAACTAAACAGCGGAAATCACACATGTAAAGCCAAGAGCTGATCAGTGGAAGAAACTGAAAACATACATTGCGTCCTGATCCATTCCTTCACTGTGATACTATGTCTATAAAGAGTGCAGACTGTAACTGAATGACAGAAGGGTCCAGTACAAGAATATTGAAGAGTGCCGTGGATGAATACTGAAGAACAAGCTGCTTACGTCCCCAATTTTTACAAGTAATGCATGTTATAATAACATATTTACTTCCAGATATCCAAAGACGTTTTTGGGTCCCATTTCGATGCTGTGTGTCTTTAGTATGGAGGTATTGGTTTAGCTTTGTAAATACATTTTTGTGAAAATAAAGAATGAATCGAGATTGACGTTAACTTTCACTTCGCCGTTTCCACAGTCCGAAAACAGAATAGGAAATCCATTCACTTTCTAGTCCCCACTAACACCCCCAAAGCTCAAGAACATGTGTGCAGATTATGAATTTACATTTATGTCCAGAAGAAAACAGAGGATAGCCTCAACATTTGCTCGGTGTATGAGGGGAAACTGGGCGTAAAAAAGCTGTTCAAAATGGAGGTATTTGAACCAGAAACTTAAAATGAATACGTCCTACTTGTTCCAAGCGTATTTAATCCTTTAGAATTACTTATTAAATTGTAAATTTGTTAAAGAAGGACATGTATCAATGCCGAGCAAATTGTTGCAAAAAATGTGTTTGTGTGTACATGGATTTTTTGTTGACTCTTTATAGTGATACCTGATGAATACGACTTCTTATTTATTTATAACAAAACTAAAAAGTAAAGTCACCTAACAACTAATCCTTCTAAAACATAATTTCTTTATTTGTGATAGATATTGTGCTAGAATATGCATTACAACTGTAAATCTTTGTGATTTTGTTATTACGCAATGTATTGCATTTAAGTAAGGTACTACATTATAATTATCGTACTTCTGCTGATTCAGAGTATTATAAGTAACTTTAGTGCTACTTGTAATTATTATTCGATAAAATATAAAGAAAAAATATATTTAAATGAACAATACGATAACTTAGGTTTTATGGTCTGTATCTAAAAATCAATCTTTTCAAAATATTAAACTTCCTGTGAAATTGAAAGGAAAAATTAAGATTCTTCTGAGGTAGATAATTTTGCGTAAATGAATCTGATGTAAGCATATGTAATATAGATCAAAGTACTCAAACTGTTGTGAAAAAGGTTTTTTCATGTACGACATTCATTCAGCACCCGGAAATTACATTAAAACCCAATTTTCTCGATGACATTTTTTTCTATTTTCTTTTTTTCTTTTTTTTCAGAATAACTGGACATGCCTTCATGAAAACCATCGCATACTTTGGGGTATTTTTTGTAACGGAAGTTTCTGGAACCCTGTATAGTGAAAGAGTTAGTAAGGGATTTCTAAGCTCACGAATATTGGGCAGATTTTACTTCTCCCCAACACATATTTAATCATTTTTTTACTGTAATAAACCAAACAAATCAACATTAATTACAAAAACAAAAACTATAATTATTATTCAAATGTTAATGTAATAGTATTTCGCAAAATCAAAGCAAAGTGTGTGATTTCTGCATGTTACTCCTTGCTCAAGCTATCCATTGAACTTGATGCAACGGTGTTTAAGAAATGCCTCTTTCTTGGCTTACAGAGGAATCCAATCCTTGTGGCCGTACTTCAAAGTCCCTTAACTCTCCGAGTACCACGGGTTCGTTGATGACCCCATTCACGTGGAAATTTTACGGAACTTCATTAAAAACTTGAGCGGCTTTCATTGTGGCTTTTTAGTCAAAGAATTTTTTATCTTATTTCATTTTCATTTAATGCATTTATTTGTGGCTTACAATATGTAAAGATTCCTAAAGAACATGTTTGGGGTTCTTCGAGCCCACCGTATTTTCTGTAACGTTTTTCGGAATAAAATGTTTTTTGTGTGATAATATTGCGCTTCTAGCAAGTGTGAACACAATTTGATACTCTTCCTATCGACCAACACATGCCAACTAAAAGCATTTTTAAGTTCCAGTCAGAAAACAATCTCAAAACATGAAATTGGAAATGGGGTATCGAAAGGATTCCCATGGTATTTGACGTTCCAGCGAGACCGTGGTACTCGGATGAATAATATCCCTTAACGTCCCCGAACCATATGGCCTTTC
Source organism: Gryllus longicercus (assembly GCA_038098605.1). Classification (NCBI taxonomy): domain Eukaryota; kingdom Metazoa; phylum Arthropoda; class Insecta; order Orthoptera; family Gryllidae; genus Gryllus; species Gryllus longicercus. The sequence goes on along the minus strand of JAZDUA010000448.1, from coordinate 260,567 downwards.
TACAATACTCTAATCCAGGGATATTTCTGGGGGAAAAGCGAGGAAGTGTGCCACTCCAGCGGTGTCACCTTTGCATAGCGTTCCCCTTTCAGTTATCGCATGCAAGCCGTTCTATATGAATTTCTGGGAGCGAGATAGCGGATATGTACATTGACGATAAGAGCTTTAGGCGAATCTGTAGAATGAAAGAAGCAATGATAATTTAGCTACGGCGTAGACATTTTATTGCTACGAATCCAAATGTGTTTTCATGATGCAACTCTCGCACGTTACACTTGAACGTAATAAGTAAGGGTTTTTATTGGCTCTCTCTTTATTTATATAAGTAAATTACTTCCTCTAACACGTTGGATAGTCAGAATCAACGTTTGCTGGGTCCTTGATACCAAAAAATCAATTGACGGGAAAAGTCTGTTTATATGAATAAGCTGGACATTACGCAATAATACCGTAGTTACCTTACTATATATGCATTCATAAGGTGATATAATGGATGACCTTCAAGTCTGGATGTTTAATTTGCATGTAAATTTATTATTGCTTTTCTACATCATGGAAATATTGTAACAGTTGAGATTTATTCGTGTTTGTTTCTTTTGTAGAAGTACGAAAAAGCTACTGTTCCTGACTATCGAAATAATTGCAGATATGTACCGGAGGCGCTTCGTTTGAATTTGAACTTTTTCAAGTAATGGCTGAAGTGAGGTCAGAAAATGCAAATATTGTAATATTACGTAATCCTTCCCAATAATGATAGAAAGTATGTGCAGTTGTAGCCCCTCTAATTTAGTTTAGATTTGTTTATTATTTCCCCGCATCAGAGAGGGAATAGTGGAATTCCTCATCCTGTAATAGATTGTGATAAATACCTGGGCAACGAGTTCAACTAGTAATTAATTTATTTGTTGTCGCGTTAACTAACGGAATGTTGTAAAGAACATAATCGAAGGTCAAACCGATGAACTAGAGCAGCTAGTTGGCTTATCGTATGCATATGTATTTATGTATGTATTAATGTATTTATCTTATGCGGCTGCAGAGGGCCAATGGCCAAGCTAGAATAAATAAAAAGTTGTAATAACCGTTGAAAATTATATGCTCGTTAATTGGCGTTTCGTTATTAACTTGTGTAGAAAACAAAGTAAATTCAACGGAGTAAGACATTATTATTTGTTCTGGGGTAAATTAAATGAGTGATCATGTTAAATCGTATAAGTGCCATCACCGAAAAGTTTTAGTTTTTTTCATGGAAAATGGTATGTATCATCAAAGCGCTGTATCTGGTAGAAGTGTGTGCCAACAGTTTCATAGTTTCTGGGTGCTCCAATAGATGGTGCGACGTGTAACTCCAAATTCTCCGTCCGCAGTAATTGATATGTGCCGTATGTAGTACTAGACTGGTACTCTGGCGAAGGAGGGGTTAACTGTATTGTAAAATGCTGCATCCATTTAAAAATTATAATTTCACAGGATTTGTGTAAGATTATTTCCTACTTTTTACATATACTGAAACAATTTTGATTCAAAGATTAACAAGTCAAAATCTCTGCAAAGGGGTTTGCAAACCTTTAGTTCCAAAGGCACTTCAAGACAAAGTGAGATCTTTACGCTTAAAAAATTTATTTGAGGTGGTTGGTACTTGTACCACTTTTCTCTGCACTCACAATGGCACTTACTTTTTACATCTTTTAATAAAATGCGAACTGATTAGAGTGTATGTCGTTGAGTGAGTAGAAAGATTTGTAACAGTTACTTTGATGTATCTATCACACATTAAATTATTGTAAAATTTGTATTATTTTATATTGATTAAAGATTTTGCATTCTATTATGTTTTTACAAGTTTATGGAAAAGTAAAATTTGGCACTTCTGCCATTTACCGTGATCACTATTCAAATGTTTGTGAAATATGTGTTTGTGTTTCTGTGAGCACCTTTAATCTATGAATCTCATAATAACCTTTAGAAAGATGTTTTCAAAATATGTTTTTTTTTTCATAAGCATTAATATTCAAAGAGCATAAAATTGTTGTTATACGCCATCGCCATGCGGAATACAGATGTCTCCTTTTGTTTTAATATCATTTATTTCTAGCAGAAAGAACTGTAAATTACTTTTAAAACTTGCTGTTCTCTGTGATTTTCGGCGTTTAATGATTTTCCATCCTCTTCCTTCCATGTATCTGTTGCTCTGATAACAGAAGATTTACTGAAAATCCTTGTGACGAAATGAATGGAATAATAAATTACGAGTATTTGTTCTCTCTAACTGGTGTCACCTTCTGAAAGAAAATAAAATAAAAAAAATAAATGTACCTTCACTATGCGCATATTTTGTCGAGGTCTCCTTTTCATAATTGTGATAGAAGAAGAATCGATGGTGTGAGTTTCTATGTTATTAGCAATACTTCGAAATTAAACCTTAAGTTTGTTTACCGATGCAAATAAGTTTTCTATTACTCGAGAACTTCTGTGAATAATTTCTGAATGATTTTTCGGTGGACGGTTTCCCGATTTTGTGCTTGCGCTCACAACCACTCTTTGAAACGCTTGGTGTGTCTTCGTTGAAGTGGAGATGATTGCACTGATGACGCATTGGCAACCGTTGATTTCCGCAATCTCCGGCCCTGCGGGAACTTCCTCGCCGGGAGCGAGCAATCGCAAGGAAAAGAGCGCCAACACGAGACAACCGTTCCGAGCTACGAGTGTTGTTGTTCCTTAGCAGCCTCACATTCGTTGCACATTCGACCGTTCCGATGTGAATAGGTAAATAGTTCCTGAAATGCAGGTTAGCCAGGGGTTACTTTCTTAACAAGTGTGGGCAATTTCTATTTATCCAATATTTGTGCCATTCGAAGTAAAAACATTTCCCACAATCAATATTTCTCACGACAATTTTTGGTCGCAACGTACTGTTTAAATTTCAATAGTCTTTAGATTATTTATGATGATGTTCTATGAAAATCCATTACGATAAACGAAGGTAATTATAGAAGTAATCTTCTAAAATATAAAATAATATATTTTATTGTAAATTCGAACCCAACTTATTTAAAATGAACATGTAGTCATACAATGTACATGGAACAAGCAATTTTCGACAGTCCCCCTCTCCCGATCCAATAATTTTACTTTCTTCATTCAAAACAATTGTCAAGAATAAATTTACCTTTTAAAAGTAATATTTTTCTTGGCAAACGTATAGAGGGAGTCCGAAATGTAATCGGCCCCCTAGGGGCAGGTCATGGCCACTGTGGGATTTGAACTTGAGAATCAGGAAGTGCCGAGACTCCAAGGTTGGTCCAGACAGCAAAAACTATTTTTTCTCTCTACAACAAGGTTCTCCAACCAGCGGCCCGCGGGCCGCGAAGTCTTTTATTGTGACCCGCGAAAGGTTATCAGTCAAAAGTGAAAGTCCTTTCATCCTTGGCGGGCGAGAATAGTGTGTGCTTAACACACGCACTCTGCCGGGGTCAACACCTTCTTTAATGTAACAATAGGTTAAGTTTAGATTTAAGGATTTTTTTTTTCTAGTAAATTCAGAAATTGAAAATCATTCCTATGTGCTTCACTGCGTTATGCATGATTCAACCTGATAGCACGCGTTGTTGAATTTCCCCCCCCCCACTTTTCAGAGCAGCCGAGCACAGCGCTCAACAATACGGGCAAGGCAAGTGTGGATCACCCGTGTAGTGACAATATGGTCTGCAAACATATTAAAGTATTGAGGCCTTGCATGTTGGACAAACAAGACGACATTCCGCACGTTAAAACATTAAATTATTCCAAAAAACAACTACTTTCTGCTGCAGACTTTTATTCTGTTGGAGCCATGCTGACTTATTCATCGAGATCCAAAGAGAAAAAAAAAACGTTTGAAAGACATTGCGACAAAACTCATGGGGACCATATTCTTTTCATGGGAACGTATCCATGATAGTCTCTATGTACGACTTCCACGGGGCCCAATTTTATAAAACATGTCGAAAAGCTATGCCCTTGGATAACGGCCACCACGCTAATTCATGCTTTACACTGTTCAGTATTTAGCAAAAGTATGGAAGGCATTCGCACTATATAGCTTTTCGTCGAAAGCAACAATAATTGTGAAAACGTATTGTTGTTGTTTAATGTGGATTTGGAATTAGTACACCACTGTAATTTTTGGCGAACGTGTTAAGTTAATTTGTTATTGACGATTGTGACCATGCAATGCTGTTTTGATATCTACGAATAAACGCATATCGCCCCCTAAGTTTTGTCATGATGACATTTCACGTGATTTTTTCTCGCCGGGTGCCGGTCTATCAAGCAATATCACAACAGTTATCTTTTTGTAACAGAAAATTTCTAAATATTAACCATGAAATTTGCTTTAACCATTTAACCAATAACCATTTATTTGCTTCTTAAAATATGTAATTTAGCTGTAAATATGTATGTAAAAGCTTCTTTATTTGTAAATATGTAAGCATCTTTTGGAAACCGCTTCTGACACATATTGATTCCGTATTCTTCCAGTTTCGCGAGACATGTAGGGCAAATACTACTAAATAAATATTTTCCCTCTAGTTGCGTTTTGAATTGGTTACGTAATGCAAGGACTACTGTATTCTGTGTCGATGAACGACATTAGTTTGGATCCACCCATCTGATTTCTAGGCGATTCTGTTTAGGGCACAGGTACCGAACTTCGTGTCGGCTCCCATGACTATGCACTTCAAAGTGATGTTAAATTGTTCCAGGTGGCCTTGAAATTGGCCCAGTTTACCATTGCCTTTGAAAATGTTTTTCTGCATTTTCTGGCAAGTGTCAATTACATTTTTCTGCCTCTACCGGTCCCTCTTTTCATCACATGCTCTTTTCTGAACCACCGGCTGTCCAGCTAGTTGCAATGGATCTCAATGTTCCTTATTGGACTACGCACGTTATCAGTCACTTGGCAACATCAACGCCTCGAGACTAGAAGCAGTCGGTGAACAGCAAATTCATGAATGAAACAGCTTAACGATAAAGCATTACGGCCTTGGTAAAAGCTAATAAATTCACGAAAACACACAATTTAAAAGTAATGAATCTACATGTGAACTCCAATATTACAATTAGAAGTATTCCGTGTCATTGCTTTTAAAATTACATCAATCGGGGCCAGGATGCGTCATGCAGTTCTGAGTGCTTAATGACTTAATGAGCAATAGTATGCTTTATTTATATTAATAGTATTAGGTCTGTTACAAAACCTTGTGAGAAAGGTATCCAGAAACGATTCGACATGTGATTTAACTCTACTCGAGAAGAGTAATGCATATAATACTAATTAAATATTATATAAATAAATATATATAATAAGTATTGTATGCATATATTGTATGTATAATATATATATATATATATATATATATATATATATATATATATATATATATATATTGTATGCATATTATTATCTAATTATATATCAAACTAAATAAATGTAACTTCACTATCTGTGCACCCCTTTTAGTGTTCTGTGGGTAATATAGTTATTCAAATGATCGTTCTCCATGTTCCCACGGCAGGAAGTCCATGATTTCTTCACGAAAGGAAATAATAGGGATAATAGCCAAACACTATAACTGATTCGCCTTTGCAAATAGTTTTTATTACACTAGAGTGAACAGCACAGATGCACTTCTCCCATAGCACGTCACACAGTTTTTAAATGTTATTGACTTGAAATAAATACGCATACTACATAATAAACAGAGGCACGGATCCACTGGGCATGAAATAAGGAAAATTTCCCTTCCCAAAACTTTTCAGTAACTATTAATTTTAACTTGCCACGAAACTTTCAAGCAGAAATACTTTCGAATAAACATTGAAACGAATAAATTTGTATCGCAACATGAGTTGAGTTTAGCCTGCGTCATTCTTCAAAACCTATAACATGACATATTCGACCATAACATTTTTAGTTAAAAAGATTCCCCTCCCAAAATTCGTTCCCTGATAAACATATGACATAAAATGTGCATATGGGAAACAATTTGCCCAATACGTAAACAGCAGAGCCAGGGGCGGATCCAAAGATGAATTTTGGAAGGGGGAATTCAAAATGTTTTCGATGAATATGTCATATTACAGATTTTGTAAAATGACGCAGGCTGTAGTCAGTTAATGCTGTGCTACGATTTTATTCGTTTTAATGATAATCCAATACTATTTTTGCTTGAAAGTCTCGTGACAAGTTGAACGTTACTGAAACATTTTAGGGGGGGGGGACTTTTCCCATTTCCCTCCCCGTGGTCCGCGCCTGACGGAGCACATCAACATGCAATTTCGCCGTGTTTGGCGGCGTCGGAGGCGATAAGGGCCCGATGACCGCGCAGGAAGCCCCTCTCCCCCCTCCTCGCCCCCTCCGCGGTCGCGGCGTGCGTCGCGGCGGCTTCCGCCTGAGCGCAGTCGCGCGCGCGCAGCCGACGGCGACGGCGACGCCAGGGACGACCAGCGACGCCACGACGCCACGACGCCTGTGGCGCGAGGGACGACGCGATGCGGTGGCGCTGCCTGTGGTGAGTGGTCGAGGGCCGCGCGCCGCGCCACTGCCGCTCAAGGCCACCGCGAGCTTCTCACAGGTTGGGGTAGCCACACACAAGAGCACGCATCGGGGAGGATTCGGAGACGGAATTCTGGGAGGGGAAATTCAAAATGTGTCGCGTTACAGAGTTTGTGAAATGTCGCAGACCACACTCAGCGCATCTGCTGCGATACGATTGTATTCGTTTTAATAATTATCCGAAAATAGTTTTGCTTGAAAGTTTCGTGACAAGTTAAAAGAACTGAAGAAATTAGGTGGAGAAATTTCCCTTATTTCTTTCCCCCATGTATTCGCGCCTGCGTGCACTACTATGGCTGTGAGCTCGGCCATGTACCAAGCGACGCGGTGCGATTTGGAACAGTCGAGTTCGATTTTTTTCCCCTCACGAATTCGGTCGAACTGCCCGCGATCTGAACCCGCCATGTGAACATGGATAGGGAATTGTTAATAAACGAAGTGTTTTCGAAGCCACCAATTTGGCAAAGTGCACCAACACCATCTGAACCATGGTGTGTCAAGATGCTTTGCCCTAGCAATGTATTCTTGAAGTAGTGCACGTATTTATATGAGCGAACTCTACATTTTCTATTCTATTGCTATTCGTACAAACTTGAAAAGTTCATTTTCGCGAAGTATGGGAAATGGATTGTCTATAATCCTCATGCTACAGCACTCACTACAAACTGAGTTTATTTATTTATGTCAAAAACAGTTAACAATTGTGTGTGACGTGCTTTGGGGAGAAGTTGATTTGAAGTTACATTATGTCCAGAAGCAAAACAAGGGGCCATCTCAGCATTTGCTCGAGGATCAGGGAAACTGCACAAAAACCCAATCGGGGTGGGAATAGAGATGCGTTCATTCACTCTCTTCGCTTACGACTTATACTTTCCATTTTAAATACAAATTTATATACATATTCCTCTCGTGCGCCAGTTTTCAAATTTTCACGCCGGTTCATGTGGCGTCGCGCTGCTTCGCGCATGCGCTGCTGGACCTGCCGCGCCGCGCCGCGCCGCGCCCTGTGTGTCTACACCTTTAGGGCAACCTATGCTTCACAAGGCAAGAGCTCCTATAGCGATGTCGTCGCTTTCGAAGGCATACAAATGACGCTCATTGCGTGCTCAAGTGGGATATCTGAATTTAAGCGACGATTTTGCTATTTGGACCGCGATCGGCGATCGACAGCGAAGGATGAAAAAACGAAATCCCCAGGAACAGGGCTTTCCGAATTTCAATGTGCGTGGTTGTTGGTTGAACTTCGCGGTTAACTTCGTGCCATCGGCTTTTTTGAATTTGCTGTGTGCATGTGCGTGTGCATGTTCGTGTGCATGTGCGTGTGTGTGTGCGTGTGTGCGCGCGTGTGTGCGCAAAGTTGGTGGCAATGAAGAAACAAGTTAAGGATTTCATCAACACAACACTGAGCACAATAAAAGTGTAAAAATAACCGAGCGTTGAATGTTACTTGGAACGTGAAGAATTTTTGAAGAGGAGAAGAGGTCCATCCCGGCACCTCCCCCCCCCCCATAAATTAGCACCTTCGTTGGAACCTCATTACTCACAAAGAACTATTGCAGTTGTCAGTCCACATACCAAAGGCCGCCAAGTTTTCAGCAAATAACTTCCAGTAGAGAAAGAAACGTTGTAACTACTTTTACAGTCCTATTAATTCGTAAATTATCTCAGGATGGCCAGAAGAGTTGTTCGACGGACTAGACTTAGGTTATTATTGAGGTCTCGATTTAATAGAAAAAACAGTGTTACAAAGTAAAATGTCTGGGCAATTGATAATCAATACTGGTTCAAATGCATGTGGCCTACGGTATGGCAAAATCCCTACATAACTTTGTTTCTGCAGGCGTACATTATTTTGTCACAGAGTTTAACTTATGTAATACAGTAATTTACTGCATAAAATCAGCGTTTAAAAAATCAGTTTGTTATCTACTGGGGGGGGGGGAGTTAACTTCAAATTAAGTATTTAAATAACCAGCTTCACTACTGAATTGCATGTAAACTTAAGTGATATTGACAAAAGATAACTGCAATGGTCAGAACCGCTCTGATCTGCTCAGAACTGTATTGGAAATGCGAGCTTACCCTTCGCAATCTGTACCAGAAGTTAGGTGACTCTCCATGCTCTTCGTCAGATTCTAAGGGTGTGGGGACACAAATCGGCACTTGTCTCGACTAGCGGTGCCACAAGTGAGAGGGAATCGCAAACCTGGTCGAAAGTGAATCTTACGTTCCTGTGGGAAAACCGTCACTCCCGGAAAGTGACATGCATTACACTTACTATACCTGCAAGTTTTCTTGATATTCCACAACAGACGGTGCGGGGAGTTGAGGACTCTGGCTACGTCCCGACTTAAGGGCGTACCAACTGTGGGCTTGAACTGAAATCGCTAAAGCGTACCACGAGAAATGCTACAATTGTTTTGAAAATACGAGGCGTTTGCTGTCAGCATTGTAAATTGGTACGTACGTACCGTTCCGAGTCGATCCTAAAAATCTCAACGTGCCGTGCTATTCAGCGCTGGATGAGAACTAGGGAGATCGTGTATCAAGAAAATTTGCGCGAGTAATACATAACTAATGACCGAGGTAGTTAACGTCCCCGGAGACAACAATTACTCCCCCCCCATTTAACTCATTCTTGCCAATATTAATTTCGCTGTACGTTGCACTATCATTGTAGACTCTCTTATGCAGGGCCATTGATGGCGCTATCTAGATTAATTGTTTTGCAATCATTTATGTCTTACTTCGTTTGTTGCTAACTCATAATGCTGGACCACTTCAACGCGCCACCCAAATTGCGTAATTGTCGCGTCCGAATCTAATTCCCGATTGACCCCCCCCCCCAAACTTTGCCAACCATAGCTTATTAAAGATCTCTTTGAAAAAATGAAGCTTATTAATAATCTCTTAGCACTCAAAACACGTAAGTTTTATTAAATTGCAGCAGAGAAACTTAGTTTCAAAGCATAAATTGATCAGAAATAATTTAAGCACAACAATGCACGAAAACTGCATTCTTATACTACATCAATGAAAGTGTCAAATTTACTTACAATAAATCTAAGCTTTTTTTGAATTTCTGTTTTACATGTAAATCATGATTTATGTTTCTTATCATTTGCGGCTGAAAGTGTAAGATGTTTGCATTATAAAATAAACATTTTTCTTTCTCGTATGAAATGAAGTGTAAAATTCTGTTTTTGTAGGGGAGAGTGTGTACAACTAAGAATTATGTAGTACATATTGCCTGATTTCCTTTGACATTTGGAATGCCAATCCTCCATGCCGAGGATATGCATTGTGGTTTAATAAATGTTAGGCTTGCAATTTTAAAAATGAATATTCCTTTCGCTGAGGCACAGTCGAGTATTTTCTTCCTGCGTAACTCCTCTGTCTTAATCGTTCGTCTGCAGACACCATGGGTAGAGAAGATCAAGCGAAAAATATTTAGTATTTTGCACTTTTATTACTTAGACGTTTACCGTTTCTGACAGTTCGTTTCGTGAAATTTTCCATAAGTTTTTACGCATCACATTTAAGAATGATTTGATTCAAGAGCAACATTAAACTACGAAAGGTGATCTGTACCTTCGAAATCGGAAAATGTTGAACCAGTAGCAGTTGCAGATTCTGACTTGGACAGTGGAACTACAATTTTCTGAAAGTTTAAAACAGTTCTTAGATTTTCCGCAAAACCGTCATCGCCTATAATAAGTGTAAGCCTATTATAAGTGTAGAACACACGCTTGCGTTCGAATTCTTGTGTTCTCGGAACGAAAATGTTAGTCTGTCGGCCGTGTTGCCAGATTCAACAAAAGGTAAGCAATAAACGTGAGCTCAAATTCGGGAAATGAGAAACGGTGATGTTTTTCAGTGATCCCAAAACCCAAAACTTGAATACTCATATAAATGCAGAAATTCAGAAATTCTCCATCTAAAGAGATGGAGATTTTCCGTTAATGTTAATATTACTTACAGTATTTGAAGTGCGTGCGTCTCCTTTTACCTTTTGAGAAGACGTTGAGCTTGTAATGTAAGTTCACATAATTCCTCGTATTTTTTAAACTTCGCCGTATCAATGATAAACGAGTCACTCGAAAATGGATTCGGTTAAAAATACTACAGTTGGTTTAATCATACAATTGTGATTGTAATTTCAGAAAACCGTCACACAGTCTACCAGGCAAATTGTGACGAGAAATTAATAATATGTGTTCATACGCCCGTTAGTACTGGAGTCATTTACCTTTGAATATATTTTAACATTGAAATATATTTTGTAAAGCGAATAATAGGTTGTAATGTGAGAAATTTCTTCGTTAGGCCTGGTGAAGTACTCGCAGAAATCTGAAAGTTAAGGCGCTGACCATATTGCGGAAGAAATGTAAGTAACACAGCTTTTAATAACGTCTCATTTGATGTACAAATCGTGTTCGCCTGACCCCTTGCGCGGTCTCTTCGAACAGGGGGCTTCCAGTGGATTGTTGTTTAGGGTTTTTTGACTCCTCTCCCCCGTACGGGACGAGGATTGGAAGTCTGGGTTGTTGGCGGAAGGGTTAATTCATCTATGGAGAGAGGGGTTGTTTTATTAAGGTTGTAGATGACGGGGGAGGGTAGGGTAGAACTTCACATTGACGTATTGAACATTATTACGAAAGAAAGAATGCTACCCTAATATATATCATATTCTTATTTCAGATCTTCAGGAATTGATTTTATAGCTTTAATTGTTTTAATAATCTCTATCAAATTATTGTATTTATTTACTATAAAAAACAATTTAAGTATTTCATGTGACGTGCAGGTATTGGGATGAAGTACAATTTTGCAAGTTTTCTTGAGTCTGCTCTTCTACTAAGCTAACAAACAGTACTACTTTATGAATAAAAGTGGCAATGAGCACTTGTGGCAAAATTTGTTTACATGAAATAATCGCTCCCCTCTAATAAACGCTACTTGCATTCGTAAAGGAACAAGAGGTTTTCGCTCTTATTTCTTATGGCGCCACGTGAGGGAATCGGCTCACTACCACGATTATATATAATATTTATTGTGTGTGCGTACGTGTGTGTATATCTCTTACACAGTGTGCCGGTGCGGATGACAACTAATTCCCCACTAAAACCATACAAAGCTGAAGAAATTGAGGGCAAAGCGAAGCATTATGTCCAGAAAGAAAGAGTGGTCATCACAAGATTTTCTCAATGGATCAAGGGAAACAACTAAAAACCTGATCGAGTTGGGGAGGGGTAACTTGATTTATTTTTCAGTAAAAAACAGTAAAATCTGTATGTGGCATATGGGGGAGAAGAAATTGATTTGATTTATTTTTGGTTAGGGAACGGTAAAAACTCTGTGATATATAAGGGTGTAATACAATCTGCGCACGTTTTCTTGAAATCCAGGATTTCTTCCCCACCCTTCTTTCATAAATAGTTGAATGATGAATTAAAGCAAGATAAGCAACATTTGAAAACTAGAAATTTCCGCTCCGTGGTAATTGAAAACTTATTTGCAAAGGTCATTGACCCACAAGTTTAAGTAAAATACTTGCTACAAACTTTCAGGCATATTAAATCTTTGAGATTTTTAGAGTAGAAATAAGAACTCGTGCATTAATATTATTGCTAAAATAAATATTTTTTTTATTTTAATTTTCGGTATAGTCTCTAATTGTGTAGAAATATATGCGCAAAAAATATAGTTGACAATATTTAAATTTGTGTATTAATTTTAATTATTTAATGTCACCTCGCAATGCTAAATAAACATGTATGTATGAAATGTACATAAACGTCAAGTATTTCAATAATAAATGTTTGGTTGTGATGAAATGATCACTAGCATGCTCCCTGAAACTGTTGGAAGATATATGAATTTAAAATGTATATCCATGAATATTGACGATCTGGAATATGAAAGGTTTCTGATAATTCATTCCTGGAAAATTTCTTCAATGGAAAATAAACTCAAACTTGCTAGCGTGATGTAAAATATAGTGAGTACAACACGTGGTCCTGGTTATGCAACACAGTTGCGTGTGGCCGCGAGGTACAACGCTGTCACACTTCCCTGCGTCGCACCTCGTGGTCATCCCATCTTTCGGACATCTATGGCGTATCTGTAACATAGAAAATAAACAAGGTCAGGAAAGACAATAGCGGTTCGCCGCGCTTTTGGCGTGGTTTACAGCAATTTTCTTGCCAGTATTGGCGTTTAACCTATAGTGCGATTTTTATACAGCTGCCTGTCAAGGCCCGTCTTTACGATGGAATATGTCACGGCATTTCTGAGCCATGGCTCTGTATGTCGCATGATCGCAAGCACTGCTTCATACGGTTGCTATCATGCGACATGTAGCGGCACTACCGAGGAAGACGCGAAATGCCCTGATATATTCCATCGTGAAGACGGGCCTTCAGAGGCCACTATATAAAAATCGAACTTGACTGCAACGTGTCTCTCGGGCGCTTGTACGTGGCCATGCAATCCGGCTCATGCAATGTTTAATTTTGATTAATGTCATTCTTTGACGCGTTTAATTTTAAAGAAAAATTTGTAGCTAAATTTTTGAAATGCTCTTCGAGGCGCGGTAGATTCAATACAAAATGAAGTGAGTACAACACCTTGTTCGCCTTTCTCGTCATTCTCCGTAACCCCCCACTCGACGTTCAATTGTCAGTATACTTCCTACAGTTCTGCTTAGCAGCTTCCTGCTTTGACCCAATGATTCGCTGTACGAATAATTTTCCCCGTTGGCACACTTTCCCTACCTACGTCACAGTAACCTTGAATAACACACTCCCTTCTCGTTATTCACTCTCAGTACTTCACTCCATGTACGTGCGGAGGTGTAGAACTGGAATTACCCGGGAGTCTATTGTTTTGATAGAGTTGATGAAGTCTTATGGTACTTCTGTAGAGATATTTAGATTTTTTTTTTTTTTTTTACTAAATAAACCAGTAAAAACTGTATATGCCGTATGGGGGAGAAGATAATCTGCGCACGTTTTCTGCGTTCCAGAATTCCTTCCCATCATTTTAACTATAAATAGTTGAGAGATGAGTAAAAATTAAAGATAAATAAATAAAAATGAAATTTAAAAAAGCACGAGATTAGCGACATTTAAAAAACTAGTCATTTTCGTTCTCGAGTTATAGAAAACTTCTTTGCAACGGTAAACGAACTGCAGATTTATTTTCTGCATTGCTAACAAAATAATAGCTCGCCCCTTCCTCTACTCCTACCACTACAAGCAAAAGGAGAGTTCAACAAAACGTGCGCACAGTGAAGCTACATTTACGTCCAGAAGCAAAACAAGGGGCCCTCTCAGCATTTTCTCAATGGATCAGGGATAAATAAATTTACTTCAATATTGTGGTACTGTAGATAGAATTTCCTACCTCTGATATTATTAAGATAGTATTTTTTACTTAATATAGTGAAGAGGAAAAAAATTACGAGTGTGACATATTGGGGGAAGAGCAATCTGTGAATGTTTTCTTGAGGATCGGAATCCCTGCTCTTGTTCTTACTCTGTTACATTAAGTTAGAAATACATATTCTAGCAAAAAGAGTTTTTGAGAATTTGAAACAAGAAATATTGCCTCACATGTAATAAACATTTGTAACGGCAAATAAGCTTCATACTGTGGCTCTTTATCACTTGGCGTGCCCCGTGTGATTAGACTTACTACCACGAGAACATGGAGAGAGATTATTTGGTGCTAGTAAAATAGCCGTGATCCTCATTAACGCCCCGCAGAGATCACGAAAACGTGTGCTGAGAGTGAAGTATTTGTGTCCAGAGTTTAAAAAACAAACAGCAAGAGGTCGTTTCAGCATTTACTCTTTGGATCAAGGGAAACTGAACAAAAAACTTGGATGAACCCCAAATATGGATAAATGATCTTAGCATAATAATTCAAGCCAATACTAAGGTTTGAATTTTTCGAAATAAATTGAAAATATCAAATGTAGATGGTGTGATTGATAGGATTATTCAAAAACATTACGCGATTGGGATTTTTGAAGGAGAATTTCATGAACTAATTTATTGTCGCAATGTGAATTAAGTACAACAAAGAAAAGGAAAGAAACTTGCGAGTGGTTTCAATGTTTCCCGTGAGTCAGTGAAACGATTTCCCGGTACTTCTGGGTTTGTCCTGCGTTGTCTGTTCCTTCTAACCCAGGGAAAAGTAAAGGCGTAACATACCTTCACTGTCGCCTCATTCTGTTTCTGAATTCAGATTGCATTAATCATCAATAGAGAACGGAAATTAGGCAAAACATGTTTTTCGTTCATAGAAGTTAGCTGGTTTCTCAAATGATTCTTGTATATAAATCATATAATCAAAATAATCAAATCAAAAATCAAAATAATTAATTAATTTGAAAACTTATTTCATAAACGGTGGAAAATATAAAATTTTCTTACACTTTAAGACAAAAATTACAATTTCATTAATTTCTTCTAGTAAAAATGTTCTTAACATCTCAATTACACCGCTGGAAATATATCGCCAGAAAAATATTTATCTGCCAGCGTTATCGTTCTATTAATTATTATTCTACATTTCGGCCCGCTGTCAAAACATCAATTTCCATTCAAAACCAACGTCGTGGTGGAGAAGTTAGAATATCCAACATTAAATCATATTTAACAACAAAAGAAAAGGAAAAACACATTAAAGCGTAGTATATTTCAAGTGAATCAACTTTCCGTAAACATTACGACGCAATGCTATAATCGAAACAATTGGTGCCGTTTTTTGAGAAAAGATTGTTTAAAGAAATTAACAATTGCCGATATTTCACGCAAAATTTCGCGAAAAGTACTCAAAATTTTGGAAAAATTGTACGTAACATAATATCAAATAATATCTTTGAAGAACAGAGTTCATTAAGGAGAAATCCGTCTTCAATAGTTTAGTTGTAGGAAGACGCCGAAAAACACTTCTACGGTTTTCGAAAAATCAGTGATTTGGTCAGTGAAATTGATGTTTTTTGTTTGTTTTTTAATTTGTTTTGTTTTGTTTTGTTTTTTGAACTGAACCCTTGTATTCGTGAACACTTTTGCGTTATATTTAACAACCCGTATCTAACTTTCCTATACCTTCACATTACTAGGACTGTAAATACTTTTCAATGCATTTAACGTGCCAATTATAATATATCATGCAATTAATAATCAGTGTAATAAATTTGTCAATGTCAAAAAACATTTTTGATTCTCGCTACTGTACTATGCACTACTAGAAAATTCTTAACGATTGCCGTTCCGTATACTATGTTTTCTTAAATATTGCAGTTTGACAGAATGACACAATATGATATGTTTTTTTCACTTATTACACGTCGAATTATCTTGAAATCAAAGCACGCGATTAAGACAGTAATAAAAATGAGGCGAAACGCATAGGAAATCGCCAGTACAACGCGGAAGTTTAATGTACACGAACATGTGTGCCTTACTGCATAATAACAGTTGCATTACGTAATCTCGACGTTTGGTGTGGCTACACCTGGGATGAGTCACTGTGTTGTAAGTGTAAAAAAGGAAATACGCGCAGTTAAGAGAAATCGAAGACGATGAACTATATTCACGCCCTTATTCTCTAAAAGAGGTTCGCAAAACACAAACGGCGGTTTTAGTACTAATTTATTTAATTTTTCATTTTAGTGTTTAGGCACGATAATCAAAAATGTAATGTAAGAGTTAGCGAGGAGGATTCGAAGTTTTGTGTGTGTGTGTCGATGAAATGAATGATTCTGTACATTCTATAAAGCTAGTCGCATTACGTTAAATATTTTAGTAACAAATTACATTATATGAATTTTCACAAGAATTAATTATTAGAATTAATTATTTTTTATTATTATTAATTATTACATCTCGCAATTGTGAGTTTTCTCTGGAAAGAGTTTAAAAGAAATGTTCAATGTTTGTCGTTTGCAACCCATACGTCCAGGAACGCTGGTATTAGAGGAAACGTAAGACAGTCGCAGCATAGAGACCTTGACGCCTCTTTAGTAATGAAATTACGAAACCTTCCCTGCGAAGGCATCAAGTGCTTCCTTAATGTCATGAACGTGAGCGGGCGTATATGAGTGCATGCATACGTGGGGACACGTGCCAGAGCTATGTTTTGAAGCTAGTGAATGAACGGTGTGTGAGCTAACAGCCAGATGATAGTGAATCCTTTGTCTAGAAAACAGACTGTTGCTGTTTACTAGACACCCATCCATTTGCGCCATTTTGACCCAGTGTTTCGCCATCAATAAATTATATTAGACAAGATTGGAATATTTCTTCGACCTCCTTTTATTTAATAGAGGAATACGATAATTGTATTATTCTATAAACGAAAGTTGTTAAAATGATTTTCACAGCGATATTAATCCTGGAGTCAGACCCTTTCTTTATTACATTTATTTTATATACTTTAAATATATTTTATATACTTTTTCATTGAAAAAGAATGGGATAATTGTGATAACGGGAAGATACTAACTCTCAACTGCAATTGAAATACGCTAACGCATAAATGTTTGAATGAAATTCATTGCATTCCTTCTGCCAAAATAGCAATCAATGTAATTCTGAACCGGAACCGAACATTATACAATGTCTTTAGAATATAAAATCAGGGGGTGTGGCGTTGATACTCAAAACATCTCAGAGCCGTACGTCAAAAGTAATAAAATATTGTATTAGGCTGCTAATTCAATTATGTTCTATGTGAATAGATCAAATTCTATACAGTGGCTCTCAGAATTGAACATACACCATTACTGTACATCTTTAATGATGTATGAATTCTTCTAATTTCAATATTTCTAGAAATGAAATATCAAATTTTGATAGTTGATGTTCTATAGAAGGTCGAACACAATTTGAAATCAGAAACATTTTACAAATACGCATTGGCACAGAAATGAATGTACATCATCAGAAACTTCATCAGCGCTTTGAAACGTAAAACACGTTGAAATGTTTTCCTGGGCACAAAGTAGTGACAAACAAATTAGTCGATGGTCAGATTTGCGGACAGCAATATAGAAATGAAAATGGCCCTGAAAAGGGAAACTATGGTGGAAGAACGAAGATTTATTTTCAACTTAGCCGTGAGCGGAAGATCACCACGAGGTATTTGCGAAGACAGTGGGAAGACCTCATTCAACTATTCAAGGTATAATAGAAAAGTATAATGGCAGATAAATTAATTAAAGAGGTAGAGACCGAAAACCAATATACAACGAACGCGATAAAAGAAGTATTGTCAATCACATCAGTAGGAATCTTCGCCGAAGTGTCATTAAATGGGCTGCGTGAGTGGTTTCAACAACAGGGAGCACTGTGGTTTTCTGTGATGAATATCAATCAAAGATCAGGCGTGCAGTAGTACATGCGGAGGAGGGTTAAATCAACCTTAGAAGATAAACATTTGTGCGCAAATTCCAAAGTATTGCGGGGACTCGGTAATGGTATGGGGCTGTATGTCTGCGTCAGGTGTCGAGAATCTTCATTTTATTGATTCCACAGTTGAAAAATTTGGATATTTGTTTCACATTACTTTTTTAAATTAATGAAGTGCGCGTCCATCGACACCGCACGTTTGTGTTGTTAGGGTTGCTTTATAATGTACTAAAGGGCCTTGAAACGCCGCCATAATCATCTGATCTCAATCATATTGAGAGCGAGTGGTTGGAATTGGAAAAACGGGCGCAGAAGCATTAAGTTTCAAATAAACAAGAGTTCAAGGGGGGCCTCTCTGAAGAACAGAAGAAAATCGCGTGTGAATGTACAAGGAAGCTTATAAGATCAAGGTCACAAACACCGGAGGCTGTTATCCATGCTAAAGGTCGTTACACAAAATATTGAATTATTATTTTTCGTTTTTTCTTTACGACAAATTGCCGGTGTACATTCATTTTAATGGTGAATTCCAGATGCATTAGCAGAAGGTTTATTAATTATATATTATTTATTCACTTATTTCATGTATTTTTTGTCATTTAAGTGTGAAGAATGTTTGCATTGATTTTGTACATCACATGAATGCATTGTTTTTTTAAGCCACTTTGTATATTCGTACGTAGTGTACGATCAATTTTGAGAGCCCCTGTAGATGCCCTCGACAACATTCGCATTTAAACATTTAGAGGCGTTTGATATGAATACTTATGTACATAATGCGTCATTGAAAGATTCTGGCTTTCACGTGCCCAGTGACAGAGGGCGACTTGAAGGGGACGATGCGTGGGGTCGTCCCCATCGCCAAGAGCGTCTTCGATTCGTTGAGCCGGTTGATTAAACGTGTTCGTGTCATTCATCATCAATTCTTCGAATCACTTCCCTTCTGGAGATGTGAATGTCCCTCCAGGGAAATATGTCAATTCACATCCTGCAGTGGTAATAGAGACACAGTGCACCTTAAGTAAAATCAAATTAATTTGCATAGTGGCAATAGAGAAAATAATATGTGGCACTCAGTAGTATCATCAGATCAGGAGTAAAATCATAATGTTTTTCCTAGAGTCAAAGTCACGCTTAATTTTTGGGAGAGATGGATGAAACTGCCGTCGGATTTTTGGTTTTGTATACTTCGATTTATTTATAATGGCACTTGACGTTTAATCCGCTGTTTCACTGTAGTGACGTTCAAGCTCCCAATTCGATTTCACCGTAACAGCTGACTTATGTTGAGTGTCACTACGAGTACAAATAAATCGAAGTATAACCCAGGCCCACAAAATAAAAGAAGTTGTCGGACCCACAGACTCGACACATGCCTTTCTATGTATGTCGACGCGCTGAAGCCGAATCTGAAACCAAAATCAGCATCCAGTTTTTTGTAATCTTGAAACACTACAGTGACATTGTATTTTTTTTTAAATTTCGGGGTTTGTTGTCAGACCCAAAGACTTGACACACTTTTTTCTATGCACGTCAATGCGCTAAATCCGAAGCTACAATTGCCCCTCCACCCTCCAGTTCTTTTTAATCGCAAACAAACACCGTAAAGTTGTAAATTGTAAATTTTACGGTGTTTTTTCGCAATTTAAAAAACTGGAAAGTGGTGGTACAATTCTGGCTTCGAATTCAGCCCGTCGACATCATAGAGAAACAAGAGTCAAGTCTTTCGGTCTGACAACAACAACAACAACAACAAAAAAAAAGGCCTGTGTAATCAACCGATGATCTTGGGTGCGTGTCTCACAAAACCGTTTCGCTGGCTGTCCTGCACTTCGGCTGACCGCCGCGCCGCGCCGCGCCGTGCCGCACCGCGAGCGCGCCGCCTCGTCCTTCACGTGCAAGTGAGTCAGCCGATGACGAATGTTCGCACTTGCGCTTCGAAGTCGCCTCCGTGACCGCGTCCGGACCTTCACTCACTCGGCGGCACTGTTTCGAGTGAACGTAAGGAATTCATGAAATGTTCGCGCCTCGAGCCTTAAAGGGAACAACCTATTTCCGGGCGACTGGTTGCTGCAAGTGATTTTTCCATTCGGTTTTCCCTAGAGTTCTTATGTATTAGTGCGTTTCATACCTTTACATAAATTTATTGAATTATGCTTGAAATGTATCAATTGATGGCGCGTATTTGCAATAGTCGTGAATAAACTTAATTGTAGTGACAATTTAATATACCCAAATGGCTTATTGAGATATTATAGATATTATTTTAATAGAAAACAGTTTTACTTTTACGTTTTATTTTTAATAAAGTATTGAAAATGTGAGAATTACGGTTTTGATGTGAATTAACCCTTACATGCAATGAATGCGGAGTTTTCAAGAAACAAATTTCGAGAGGTGAAATTTCTTCATCAGTTAATGGCGTACAACAAACAATACCGAAATGCGTTTATTGAATCGGTGTGTATATTTTGATATAAAGTTTATATTCATAATTATTCTGTAAACCTAATTATATCTATTAAACGCAAGGCAAAGGCTGTTTCTAAAACCTATCACTGAAGGTGTTCATGTGCAAGTGTTAAAATACTTATGATACGATTGGTAAGTGGTATTTTATTGTCCGTGAAGGAAATGATGCAAGACGAGAACGATAGGCCGAGTGGCGCAATAGCAAAATAAAATCACTTTCACAACGTCCGTCTCATACACTTTTTAGACAGCCTTACGGACATTCATTTCATTTCCAATCAAGTATACAAAACACTTAATATTTTAAGGTTAGTAGTAGCTGATGCGGTCAGAGATTTTTTTCTTTGTTGCATTCCCAGATTTATCTAAACACTTGAACATCGTCTTGCTTTTGGCACTACTGTTAAAAAGTGAACTTTTCGCATACTCTGAAGGATCCGCTCTTGCCAGTGTCTGTCTAAAGCAGCGACGATGAGGTGAAACTAGTAGCTCGTGGGACAGTTTTCGGTAGATGGCGGTCATGCTCAAGGGTGCTAACATGGACTTGTTCTAAGGAACAAAAGTACAGGAACGGACTTGCTGATGGAAATTTGGGCAACTGTATTCGAATGGCAGTCACGACCTTCTCTCCCAACATTAAAATAACTTGTTAATGACAAAAAAGTGTCATCCTTCTCATTAATAAAAGTGATAAAATCTGTTCTTACATTTATAATTTGTCACTAACTATATTTTAATTTTTTGTAATGTGCATTCACAATTCTATTTATACAGTTTTATTAAAGTTACATTTATTAAAATTAATTAAAATTTCATACTTAATAGGAGTATGTTTAAAACGGTAAATAAAATTAAGATAGGGAAAAAATATTTCTGTCTTGGTTTCTTGGTAGCTCACAGTAGAATTGAAAACGGTATGGATTCTCACAAGTTTCATAAGTTTGGCGACCACTGGGCTAAAGGGTAAATCTTGAGCCAGGCTGCTGTAATTAGAGATGGCCAAAAATCGATATTTTGAAGCACAAACATCGATAACATAACATCGATGTTTTGATGTAGATGTTTTCTTCATATTGATATATTTGTTTAGAAACGTCGATGTTTTCAAAAATAAATTCCTCATTGTATAAATAAAATTTCCAGTATCTATTTTTGTTTGATTTGGATTGCTCGCATCACGTCATTCAGAACTGTCACTGTTGTCAATCCCCAGGCGGCACGAAACATTTGCTAGTCGTAACCTTTCTCCAATGTTATTGCCCTTTTGTTAATTTTACGAGGTGATATCGTTAAACTGTGTTTTGACCCTTGACTATCTAGAACATTGATTAAAAAATTCAGATGACAGTCAAATTCAAGGCACAATATACATTAAACCAATATGATTGTGTTATGTACCACATTCGGACCAGGACATTTTACTTCGATATGTTTCACATTTAAAACATGGATACTTAAAACATTGTTGTGTAGATATTTTCATCGACATCGAAAACCTTTTGTTGATGTATGACCCCGCACTAGTTGTGCTTCCCGTGCGCAGGTGGGCTTGGTGCGTGTTGGTGGTGACGGTGACGGTGACGGCTGCGACGAGCGGCGCTGGCGGCAGCGCCGTGAGCGTGTCGTGCGCGCGGCCGACGCGGCTATCGGCGTGCGGGCTGCGGGCGACGCTGCTGCCCCCGCCCACGGAGGTGCAAGGGGCGGGGGCGGGGGCGGGGGCGGGGTGCGCGACGCTGTGTGCGGGGCGTGCCCTGCTGGAGTGGGCGCCCGGCCGCTGGTCGCCCTGCGCGCCCCTGACGGCGGAGGAAGGCGGGGCGTGCGCCGGCGCGTGGGGCCCCGCGCGCGTGCTGCTGCGATGCGGCGCCGACCGCGCCCACGCGCACGTCTCCTGCGAGGGCCACCGCCGTGCAAGGAGGGACGAAGAGGCGGACGCCGCCGACGCCGCCGCCGGCGGGGAAGAAGCGGGTAAGTGCTGGACTGGACGTTTGGACTGGACGTTTGGACTGGACGTTTGGGCTGGACGTTTGGGCTGGACGTTTGAGCTGGACGTTTGAGCTGGACGTTTGAGCTGGACGTTTGAGCTGGACGTTTGAGCTGGACGTTTGAGCTGGACGTTTGAGCTGGACGTTTGGTCTGGGCTTTATATGCTTGAATATTTTGGAATGGGCTCTGCTGTGCTACTGGGAAAAATCCACGGATATGAACACCTGCGTGACAATTTTGTCTAACTGGCGGGAAGTGTAGAGGTCGGGAGCTCGCGTCACCTTCCGTTGTCGTAATGGATTTATTATAGACTCTGACTTACCTGGGAAAGGCAAGTGGCAGGGTCGACGTGGCTTGTACAGGACCTAGACAGAGTTACGGCTGGGTCGTATGCCAATATTAAGAGAGGCGCCGCACGCACTGCGATGGGTAGTGGAAAGGCCTGTCCTCATCTAGGGGCCTTGGCCAACCTGCGGTGGTCCAGCCTCTCGGCAACGGGATAAGGAGTTCGTGTGGTTTGCACAAAGACATCTCTCCACCATATATACTGGTGTTCATAACCTTAGGGAGGGCTTTCGCATCCTCACAAAGCAATAGGTACTGGGCCATTTGTAAGGAAAGGGCACAGTTATAATTTTGGTCCAGCCGGGAATCGAAGCCGAGGTTGTGCCGTGGAAAGCGGCCACCCTAACCACCGAGGACGCAGTAGAAAACTAAACCATTGCAAAATACAACAAAAATAAAGCCTAAAATGATAATAATGTTATAAGAAAAATGCTGTAGGAAAAATTGTTATAATAAAAAAACATAATTAATAATAATTTTAAAAAATTTTGAAGCCTCTAGGATGGCTAAAGGGCAGCGTACTAACGTCCACTGGTATGGTTCCGGGTTCGATTCCAAGACGAGGCAAAATTGGAAGTTTGTAGCTTTCCTTTAAAATCATCCCTGTTTGTTTAGCTTTATGACGAAGAAATGCTCGGGCAGGTTGGTTTAGCTGGTTTCGGAGAAGAGAATACGTCTTGTTCGCGACATGTCGACCTTACCCTCAAGCGTGGCACGGGGGGACACCATTAGTGGGCCGGTAAACTCGGGTCATATACACCTAAAATGCCATATACATACATACACAAAAATATCGTGTATCAAATACGGATTTTATAGAAATTGCTAGAATTCTTCTTACTATTATTTTAGGCTGTTTCTTTACAAAGGATACATAAAATTTAAAAAAAATCTGATACATTACATTTATGAAGTCATATTTATAAATTAGCACTATATTCATGCTGTCTTGTTTCACAAAATGTGTTTCCACCTAGTTTTTGGACGTCCTATTCTCCTTCCTTCCTGTCTTCTATCTCTAGTCACTTTCACCAGTCTGTCTTCTTCCATTTTGTCTATATGTTTGTTCCATTTCTTTCTTCTTTCTCAAACCCAGTCTGAGAGTATATCTATTTGGCAAGTTTATCTTATATTAATATTAGGTTCTTTATCCCTTACAGTTTTATTTGTAATTTTTCTCAGCACCCGCATTTCCGACACTTCCATCATTTGGCATATTTTTTGAGTCTTCTCTCATTTCAGCTGCATATGACAATACTGTTCTAATTACTAATTAAAATTGCTAGAATTGTGAGATAATATTGCCACGTGCCTAAATGGTAATGCTGAGATGATGTTGGATGATATCCAAACGTGATTGCAGAGGGTGAAGGCGAAGAGGACGCCGCCCCTGAGATAGCGCCTGTGGGGGACGATGCAGGTGCCGAGGCAGGAGACGAAGCAGAGGCGGGCGCAGGTGATGCACCTGAATCTGACGGCACCGCGGAGCCACCGACGGAGGCGCCCGCCGCCGCCGGCCCGGAGGAGGAGCCGGCCCCCGCCGACCCCACGGAGGAGGCGCCAGCGAAGGCGGGCACCGACATCGCCCCGGCCCCTGGCGACCCCCCGGAGGACGCCACGACGCCCCTCGCGCCCGGCGACGGGGACGGGGACGGGGACGGCGGCGGCGAGGGGGCGGTGGAGGCGGAGGCGGCGCCGTCGGGGCCCCCCGGCGAGGCGCCGCACGAGTGGGAGAGCACGCTCACCATCGTGCTGGGCGCGCTGGTGGCCGTGCTGCTGGTGGGCGTGGCCGTGGGAGGATTCGTCCTGTGGCGCTGGTGAGTGCTCGGGGCGCGCCAGTGTGCGTGGCCGTGGGGGAGGATTCGACCTGTAGCGCTGGTAAGAGCTTGGGGTGCGCTCGTGGGCGTGGCCATGGGAGAATTCGTCCTGCGGCGCTGGTAAGAGCTCGGGGCGCGCTGGTGGGCGTGGCCGTGGGGAGGGGGAATCGACCTGTGTTGCTAGAAAGTGGTCGGGGCGCGCCGGTGTGCTTGGCCGTGGGGGAGGATCCGTCCTGTGGAACTGGTAAGTGCTCGGGGCGCGCTGATGGCCGTGGCAGTGGGAGGACTCGTCCAGTGGCGCTGGTGAGTGCTCGGGGCGGGCTGGTGGTCGTGGCCGTAGGAGGATTCGCCCTGTGACGCTGGTGAGTGCTTGGGGCGCGCTGATGGGCGTGGCCGTGTGAGGATTAGTCCTGTGGTGCTGGTAAGTTCTCGGTGCGCGCTGGTGGGCGTGGCCATGGGGGAGAATTCGTCCTGTGTCGCTGGGAAGTGCTCGGGGCTCGCAGGTGGGCTTCGTGGCGTGAGGATTCGCCCTGTGTCGCTGGCAAGTGCTCGGGGCGCGCTGGTGGGCGTGGCCGTGGGACGATTTGTCCTGTGGCGCTGGTAAGTGCCTGGGGCGCGCTGGTGGGCGTGGCCGTGGGGGAGGATTCGTCCTATGGCGCTGGTAAGTGCTGGGGGCGCGCTGGTAGGGTTGGTCGCGGGAGTATTCGTCTTGTGGTGCTGGTAAGTTCTCGGTGCGCGCTGGTGGGCGTGGCCATGGGGGAGAATTCGTCCTGTGTCGCTGGGAAGTGCTCGGGGCTCGCAGGTGGGCTTCGTGGCGTGAGGATTCGCCCTGTGTCGCTGGCAAGTGCTCGGGGCGCGCTGGTGGGCGTGGCAGTGGGACGATTTGTCCTGTGGCGCTGGTAAGTGCCTGGGGCGCGCTGGTGGGCGTAGCCGTGGGGGAGGATTCGTCCTATGGCGCTGGTAAGTGCTGGGGGCGCGCTGGTAGGGTTGGTCGCGGGAGTATTCGTCTTGTGGTGCTGGTAAGTTCTCGGTGCGCGCTGGTGGGCGTGGCCATGGGGGAGAATTCGTCCTGTGTCGCTGGGAAGTGCTCGGGGCTCGCAGGTGGGCTTCGTGGCGTGAGGATTCGCCCTGTGTCGCTGGCAAGTGCTCGGGGCGCGCTGGTGGGCGTGGCAGTGGGACGATTTGTCCTGTGGCGCTGGTAAGTGCCTGGGGCGCGCTGGTGGGCGTGGCCGTGGGGGAGGATTCGTCCTATGGCGCTGGTAAGTGCTGGGGGCGCGCTGGTAGGGTTGGTCGCGGGAGTATTCGTCTTGTGGTGCTGGTAAGTTCTCGGTGCGCGCTGGTGGGCGTGGCCATGGGGGAGAATTCGTCCTGTGTCGCTGGGAAGTGCTCGGGGCTCGCAGGTGGGCTTCGTGGCGTGAGGATTCGCCCTGTGTCGCTGGCAAGTGCTCGGGGCGCGCTGGTGGGCGTGGCAGTGGGACGATTTGTCCTGTGGCGCTGGTAAGTGCCTGGGGCGCGCTGGTGGGCGTGGCCGTGGGGGAGGATTCGTCCTATGGCGCTGGTAAGTGCTGGGGGCGCGCTGGTAGGGTTGGTCGCGGGAGTATTCGTCTTGTGGTGCTGGTAAGTTCTCGGTGCGCGCTGGTGGGCGTGGCCATGGGGGAGAATTCGTCCTGTGTCGCTGGGAAGTGCTCGGGGCTCGCAGGTGGGCTTCGTGGCGTGAGGATTCGCCCTGTGTCGCTGGCAAGTGCTCGGGGCGCGCTGGTGGGCGTGGCAGTGGGACGATTTGTCCTGTGGCGCTGGTAAGTGCCTGGGGCGCGCTGGTGGGCGTGGCCGTGGGGGAGGATTCGTCCTATGGCGCTGGTAAGTGCTGGGGGCGCGCTGGTAGGGTTGGTCGCGGGAGTATTCGTCTTGTGGTGCTGGTAAGTTCTCGGTGCGCGCTGGTGGGCGTGGCCATGGGGGAGAATTCGTCCTGTGTCGCTGGGAAGTGCTCGGGGCTCGCAGGTGGGCTTCGTGGCGTGAGGATTCGCCCTGTGTCGCTGGCAAGTGCTCGGGGCGCGCTGGTGGGCGTGGCAGTGGGACGATTTGTCCTGTGGCGCTGGTAAGTGCTGGGGGCGCGCTGGTGGGCGTGGCCGTGGGGGAGGATTCGTCCTGTGGCGCTGGTAAGTGCTGGGGGCGCGCTGGTAGGGTTGGTCGCGGGAGTATTCGTCTTGTGGTGCTGGTAAGTTTTAGGGGTGCGCTGGTGGGCGTGGCCGTGGGAGGATTCGGGGCGCCAGCGGAGGGCCTGGTGGTGCGCAGGCGGCAGCGCGGGCAGGCGCTGGGGCGCGCGGGCGAGCGGGCGCCGGGCGACGGCGCCGAGGAGAAGCCGCTGAGCCGGCGCGTGGCGGCGTCGGCGCTCGAGGCGTACGTGGCGGACGCGCTGCGCTCGGAGGAGCTCCGCGACCAGCACGCGCTGCTGCCGCGCGGCTGCGTGCGACCCGCGCTCTGCGGCCGCCGCCCCGAGAACCGCCGCCGCAACAGATACAACGACCTCGTCGCCTGTGAGTACTTCGCTCCGCATGTACACGTGGGCTTACGCGGCTCGAGTTGATGACTTCTTGGCTGTTTGGGTGACGCCGCGTCGTTGGCTGGGAGACCGACGTTTCGCCTGTCATATCGCAGGCTTCTTCAAGGTAGTGAGGTTTGTTCACTTCGGGGTTTTTGGCACTACGCTGAAAAATCTTGCGATATGTTAGGCGAAACGTCTGTCTCTCAGCCAACGACGTGGCGACACCCGGCAAGCTCATAGATCAGATAGCTAGAGATCATACTTCGCTCCTCGTCTCCTCTTCGTTCCTCTTCCTTTTTTTATTTTCTACTGGCTTACTAGAAGCTTTTGCCACTTCTGCAAAACCGGTTTCAGTGTCCCCCCTCTTATTTTCTCAATCTATTGGATATTATATAATATTTTGGCACATGAACTTTGGCTTTCCTTTGAATCTTTGCGCTCACTCATCGTTAATTTATTATTGTTATATGCGACCTGGAAATTGCCTTCCATATCCTACATTACACTGAAAGTTTGTTTAATAGTACGTAATTATCGAGATAGGTTTTTTTGTGTACCAGAAAGCTCCTGTAAAGGACTTGTCAGTTAGGTGTAGCCAACTTGAAGCACTGCCTTGGAAAGGAATGAGAATAAGTTGTGTGCAAAGAACAAGCGTTTTACAACGCTCCTACATTATTTCCAGTGATTAATTTTGTATCTTAATCGAAAACGCCCATGATGAAGAAATATTGCACTTTCATATTATCCATCAATAAACCTATTCTTATATTAGATTGATCCTATTCGTTGTTAAATCATAGTGCTAAGGTCAACATAATGAACATAATGAACTTGGTGGCAAATGCTCAAATACCTTGAGTTTCGATTGGTACAAGTTTTAGTATTCATAGTAAGTGCAACTAACGTATTCATTGTAAGTTCAAATCCTACCGAGTGGTATTCAGGGAATACCTATCGTCAGCAACTCTTCCTTCTAGAAGTTAAAACGCACAGAGACCTCGAAGTACTTTGCCAGGAGATAAGATTATATTCTGCAGCTGTACTTTGCTAACACTGTCAACAAGATATCATATAGATACCGGAAATGCAAGGGTACCTATATTAGTTTATTCTCGTGTAAAGGATTCTTTTTTCCTTTTCCGCAGAACCCAGTCACGGCTGTTTTCAGGGGATTTTTCCAACAATTTTCGAATAAAAACTTCGTAATTAGGGATTTTTTTAGTTTTAAAATTTATATTTTTTATCGTTATTATGAGCGCCTTCGAGTAAGTGTAGATCCAAAGCTGAGAGCACAGAAATGTGATTTCTGAAGGAAACGAAAGATCCGAAGAAAGATATCTATGAGAATGGATCTTAAACGTAAGAATAAAACAAAATCGAAGTATAACATACAGCAACATTTTGTAGAAACTATGATTCTGTTTAAGCAGTAAAGTTGATCACACGATGAATGATGGATTTTAGCTCGTACAAGGGAATGGTACTCCAAAGAAGCGATATATTTTCATGGTAGCAAGACACCTACTCTTAGCTACGTGGGTGGATCGTTAACGCTCCTCAAGGCTAGACGCGCCCAGACCGTTTCATCATCGTGGTTTTTCCGCTGTGACTGCAACGCAATTCGTTGCAATAAATCTGCAAACACGCGCCTCACCGTTTGCGGATAATTACCTGCTTTCAACTCTGAGGGAAATGGAGCATGTTAAGATGCCTTTGTTTTGCGCACTCGTACCTTAAAGTGTTTCAATTTCGGACATTCCATCGCAGTTAAAATGTGCACTTGGACGAAAATAGTTACTCGTACGCAACTTGTTCATAAAATCAGCCTTTGGTGTACCAATGAAATGCCAGCGGACTAGGTGCAGATACCAGCAGGCCACGTTTTGCCATAGTAATTTACATTTCATACTTGAATTCTGAGATAATTTACAGGTGTGGAGTTTCTCTATCTCCGGGATTATCGTAAACTAGAAATGTATGGCAAAAATCGCATACGTTATCAGGCATTTCCTTTAATCCATCGGTTAGTAATTTATTGGTTGACTCAACTCATGAATCGTTGACGTACGTGGCATGTTGTTTCCCAGTTGTTTCTCTCTGGCAAAAGTGCACTTCATAACAATCAGTTCCTGGCGAATTGATTGCGAAGCAAATAAGGAAACACAACCGTTCCCTAGAAAAAAAATATCCATTAGTCCCACTTCTTCTTTGCTTTACTTCATCTATGTATAAACATGCACGGTAAATTTAACTTGAATGTACAGGTTTTCATTTTTCATTTACGAAAACATCTAAATAATGGGCTATGTATGGAGCTTCAATTTGGATTTCGAGGTATCTACATGTCATAAACACTTGTTTGCAATTTTCCTTAATTCCTTTCACTGTCTGCAATGTTCCCTCCAGCCAACTTAATGTGATCGCGCTGCTTCCAGATGACGAAACGCGAGTGGTGCTCCTTCCGTTTCCGGGAGAAGATGCTCTGGCGTCGGACTACATCAACGCGAACTACGTGGACGTGAGTACAGGTTTTTTTAAAACTCAGAACAGCCCAACCGCAGTCGAGTGTAAACTGTCGTTACGTCCACTGGCAATGTCATTTTTTGATGGAAGTATAATGTAAACGAATTATGTGCGACAGTCTTCGTTAGTGCTACAAACACTGAGGTCGATTGAGGAATGCAGGGACCATCTCACCATTTGGTCTTTGAGAGCATATAAGGCCAAATCGCAACTCTATTTTATGTACATGTCCCGAAATACCACCCAGTTATTACACGTCTTTGTTACGTAAGTGACTCATGCAACTAATGTTCATGAAGTACCTGTGCAGAGGCGAACACAGAATTTTTTATAAGAGGGGAGGGTAAGTAAAGCTTATTTGATGTTTCGCATGAAGAATTTTTCATTTATGCTGAATTTAAAATTAATTTTTATTGGTTGATTTCCAATTATTTCCCACATTGTTTTCCCATTGAACTGGGATACTAAATGTTTTTCGTTATTCTACAGAAAATTAGTAAAAACCTATTTTGCGGATAGGTGTTGCCGGCTTCTGCTGGGGGAGAGCACTGAAACTCCCATGCCCACTGCAGGAGCTAGACATTTCTGGGCCCGAGTCAATGCCAGTCTGGCACGTAGACCTCCCTCCACCTCGCGAAAAAAATTAAAAATACGAACGTTACATCACGAAACTATGTGCGTTATTATGGAAATAAAAATTCATGACCAATATCTGTATAAGATGTTCGTAAAATTTTACGAACGTGTGTTTCAAAACATCTCAGAGAGTCCTACCTTACAAGTAATGACTACTACAATTAACTATTTAAGGTTAAAAATTAATTGAAAATTGTATGAAACATCAGACTACTCTACCGCAACTTCTAAAATAACAATAACGATTTTCTCGAGTTCTAATTTCTTTTTCATTTTTCAAAACTATTTTCCCCCATCATTGGGCCGCTTGACTTAACAGGGCCTCGGGCGATCATCCGGTCTGCCCACGACCGTCCCTGATTGCCCACGATTGCCCACGATTGCCTACGATTGCCCACGACCGCCCACGACTGCCCCTGTGGGCGCCACCGCGCTTGCGTATTCGTCGCGGAGTGCCAAAGCGCTTCGTTTGCGTCGAGTGCTAAGGCGCCGAGCGGCGAAGTGGCGGAGGCGCAGCGGCGGTGCGGCCGCTCCTTCCCGCGATAACGCGCCGGAAAGAGGATGTGCTCGCAACCGCCGCCGACCCTCGGCAAACTTCCCCGCCGTCGCTCAGACCAGCTGCGATCGGAATCTGTCGACCTTGCGAGGTCCACGATGCAAAGAATTAGAGAGATGCTTCTGGCGGATGGTCTGGGTTGGATTTTGGGATGTGGCGAATTGTTGACCAGTGCGGATTAAGAGGAACACCAGCCCCGTTCCCCTCCTTTCGTAGAGCGACTCGGCAACTGCTCAACAAGTCCAATCTAGGCAGATGAGCTTCTTAACGAGGAGGTCCTACAGACCTACCTACTGACCAACAGGGGTCTGCCTACAGACGGGGTCCTACCATATCCACCTACCAACCAACGGGAGACTTGCCTACCTGCGGAAGGAACTCCAGTTACCAGTCTTCTTTGTGATGTATATTATCGTTATGACTCCAGGTGACCGTACGCCGCCAGTGTTAATATCTAGTTGTGTTAGATGGTCCAAGGTGTTTATTCGTTTTAAGTATTCTTGCGGCGTTTCATTTCATTAAACAGATTTAACAGGTTCACTTTTACTCTAAATTCTCTCAATATACGACCAATATTGAGTTCTGCAACAAATTAAAATACTATTGCTTAAATTCTCATATTTTATGTTTAAGTCTATCAACAATGTAGAACGATAGTAACGATTAAATTTAAGTATATCAACGATGTAGTTCGATGAAGAACCATTTCTCTCGTGATTCTTGAACAATGCTCCCAACGGAGTGACTTCATGGAATTCATAGACTTACAAAGGAAATTTAGAAAGAAATCAAAAGAAACATTTCAAGTTTACGTTCGGAAAAAGGTCATTAAAACAATGACAGGAACTGCTCAAAACTAAAAGGTAAGGAAGGGTTTTGCGCTTTGCTTAAATTGTACGCAGGTCAACTGGTTTCACTAGCTTAAGTGGCTCAAGGCATTGATTGATGTCACTGCAGTACCCCTGACCGGGAGGTCCTAGGGTTAGTCTCCCAACGGTTGCAGATGTTCTACACTAGCTTGTCAGCTGTGTGGAGTCATTCAGTCGCTGTCTGGAGATAATTATAGCGGCTGGCTGTTTTGATCAGCAATTTTCCGTGGTTTCTCCGATCAACACCAGGTGAATGTCGGAGCAGTACCTTAACACGGGCCCGGACCGCGCGCGATCTTTCCTTCCGCGTCCTTGTCCCATTCTCGCCCTTACTTACACACATTCGTGCACTACACTACCACACATCCCGGGAGTCGATCTGCAACTTTGAGTTAGCCCAGGCTCTGCGGTGCCCCCCTGGTGGGAAATACCTGGTTGAGGAAGAACCCCGCATGACGGTGGGTAGGTCGGCGCCAGATTTCGCCAACTGGCGGGCGAGGATCACCACCACCTTCACCAATTAAACATACACTATACTTACAGGACTAATGATACTAGCACCTGGAATCATCATTAATCAATCAATTAAATCGCCAAGAGAACTATGTATGGAATTGGAACACTTTTAAATCAATTTCCAAAACTATTTCTCGCACTGTTCATAGAGTTAGAATTAGCTAAGATATTTTTCTATTCAATTGGTCATTAATACACAGAAATTACATAACCTAATACTACGTGGTAGGTCCGAAGGCCTTTAAGCTCTTACGATACATACTCCCTGAAGAATTCAAACCATTCACATTTTGTTATACGGCACATACGATTTTGTTATCGTACTCCTCAGATGGTCTGTCCATCGCGTCAAAGTCACGGAAAAGAGACTCTACGGGTCGGCTAAGGAAAAAAAACCGAATGGGGAAAACCTACCGTCACAAGATGACTACATACTAATCTACCAAACTCTTTCTTAACTAATTATTTTTCCAGGCGCGGACGTCCCGTCTGCCCCATCCAGTCTTCGGCCGCCGCAGCTCCGAAACAGAGCCACTGCACTCTCGCCTGCGCGCTTTCTTCTGCGACACCCACTCCCATTTGCCCCTAATTGCTCATTTAATAATTTGGTGGTTTACTTATTTGATTATCGATCTTCTTATTTATTTATTACTTAATAAATTATTTCCTTATAAACTGACAAACTTCAGTATGGTAAATAAAAGATGTCTGCTATCAACAATTTATTTTTCTAATGATCGTTCCGATAGCGTAGCGATCATTCTTGCAACGTAATTTCGACCCAGTTTGCTTGCGAATCAGACATGCAATGTCTATATTTTGTATATAATATTTGTATTATCTCTATTATCCCTATTATTTCTAATTCGTGTATTAATATAATTTTATTTCTATAATTCTAATTTTAGCTCTGAGGATGATCGCTATGCGATCGAACAATCATTAGCAAAATAAATTGTTGATACCAGACGACATCTTTTATTTACCATACTTAAATATTAGAAGGTATCTACCTCACCAACAATCTAATTGATGACAAACTTAATTATTGATTAACTTATGCTTAGTGCTTACATATTTATTTCTCCTCTAGACTAGACTCCGCTCTACTAATCTGGGCTATTTCCCCTAATTACCGTTTCTCTAATAGTTCGAACCTATCCTAAAAATGCTCATTATTCCTGATGCGAGTCCTATTATCACATCCGTTCTGAGCGAGCGTTACTTTTCTATGTTGATAGTAATATTTCTCCCCTCACATCTGTTTTCCTCTCCATGTTTCGGTAGAACAGCAATTTAAAATAATGTGGATATATCTTCAACATCACCGCAAAAAACACAGATATACGCGCGCGACCCTTAACCACGGGTAACCCCCTCTTGGGCCGTTTCTAACTGTGTGAATGTAACGTTGACAACCCCATACCGAACCAATGCGAATTTTTGTCCCCAGGGAGCATTTTTCGGCCGTTGCTGCCTTGATATCTTGCCTTTTTATATCCGATAGTCTTATCAGAAATTAACCGTTCTATCTCACGTGTTCTCCTATCCCCAATTATCTCCGTATAAATATGTTCCGGGCCCATAGTTCTTAACTGGGATAACCAGCGATTTAAACACTGTCTCGCACACCTTTAAAGGCAATTCTGGGGCTCTGAGCGCTGCCGACACGGTTTCTTTGAGCGTAATTCTACCTTTACTTTGACCCGCCACTGCGTGACTGTTCCATTTCCCGTTCATGGAAAATGTTGCAACGAGACACGCAATAGATTTAACACGATGAGGCTGAACCTGCGGATAATACCAATTTTCTTTGTCACCCCAAATAAGCCAAGCAAAGAAAAATATATTTTTGAGAAAACAATTTTCGTTTTTGGAATATTTACTTTTTGTTTCCATTACTCTCTTTTGAGGATATTATCTGTTCTGTAATACCACAATATTTTCCCCAACGTAAAACTAAATCGGCGTGTAATAATCTTAGAAGTTATAAACCATGAATTTGCGGCGCAGATGTGCCCGCTTCCTGAACCCATGTCATTAAATCATGTATAATCAAAGTAAACAATAGCGGTGAAAGAAAGAACAATCCTGTCTTACTCCTACTGTCGATTTTATTTTTTTGCATTGTACTACCTCGCGTCGCCACACCTCACGCAAAAATGTTATTTTCTGAATGCTTCTACGCTCTGCAACACATTAAAACTTTACGTGAGACACATTATTGACTTTGTTATCGCCGTAAAGCTTCTCTATTGATTGTGACGAAAGCCTTTTCGAAATCCACAAAGCTACAGTATAAATGACCCCATTTACTTGAAAGCACCTGTCTTAGTGTAGTACTAATAAATTAAGAAAATTTAAAATTTTACTCATAGAGTGTTAAAACTTATGCAACTTGTGCAGTTCAGTGAAGTGTTATAAATGGCGTCGAAGGGTGTTGAAACACATGATTGTGCAGTGCAAGAGTGTGTATCGCCGTTTGTTGTAGTGCTGTCTTGATTAACAATGATTATTATTATTGTTATTATTATTGCTATTATTATTGTTATTATTATTATTATTATTATTTATTTTTTTCTTTCGTTAATCGGCCAACTAGGACCACGCATGCAAGCATCCTGCATTTACCGTGGCTCAGTTTTTATTTATTATCACGGTGGCAGGTGCTTGCGACAATTTTTGGGGGGGACCAGCATTTTAGCTGGATCCGATTTTTATCCCCCACGGTTGTTAGCCCTGGGGATATGGAAGATGAAATGATGATATGATGATAATGGGGGTGAAAGGACAACACATACAGACATACACAAACACAAATACACCCATGCCCGAGGCGGGACTCGAACCCGCGATCTTCTGGTCCGAAACCACTCCGGCACTACTGCCTTAGCGATCTCGGCCATCTGATCGGCTTATTATTATTATTATTATTATTATTATTATTATTATTATTTCGTTGCGAATTGGCCTTTCTATAGATCACGCGAACGTGAAGTTATACCCACTAAGGCCCAGTTATAATTTTTCTTGGGGGTATGCACGTAAAACATTATTAGAGGGATATGCATTTCTGCTGAGTCCATTTTTACGACCCAGGGTTATTAGCCCTGGGGGTGTGGATGATGAAAACGATGATTATGAAGTGTGAGAGGACGAAACACACATACAGACGTACACCAAGACACACATGCCCAAGGCTGCACTAGAACCCGCGATCTCCTGGTCCGAGACCGCTACGACACTACTACCTTCGCGATCTCGTCCATCTGATTGGCTTATTATGGTTTTTTGCTCACCGACTAGGACCACGTGTATGCATGCATGCACTCTATATTTACGGGGCTCAGTATCATTATCGCGGTGGAAGGAGCTTGTAACGTTTTTAATTGGCGACCAGCATTTAGCTGAATCCGATTTTAATCCCCCGGGGTTGTTAGCCCTGGAGATATGGAAGATGAAATGATGATGATGATGATGATAATGAGGGATGAAAGGACGACACTCCAACAGACATACACAAATACACCCATGCCCTAGGCGGGACTCGAACCTGCGATCTTCTGGTCCAAAACCAAATTATTGTTGTTAATGTTATTATATTGACATTAAATAATTTTGTAACACACTGCAACTGAGTAGTACTCAATTTCAGTTAAGTACATCTTATCTCTCTTAACTTATCTTTCGAAGTATTTTCCGATGGTTCCTTATTTGCTTCCGGACTGGGAATGTGGCATTACCTCAGCCAAAAGTGACAGATAGTATATTATGTTTATTAATGTAAAGAATTGTTGCTGAACAATAGTGGCACATTAGTATAAAACACTAGTGCGTGACAAACCATATTTTTCCGCCCCAGATTAAATCCTGACGAAAAAATGTATATTTCCTTGCTAAGAACTCTTATACTCTTAGTACTATCGGAGAACTTCCTCTATTCGAAGTAATCTAGTTTGTTCTCATTTGGAATCTTTTCACTCTAATTAATGTTATAGAACAGTTGAATAATATTCCATTATATCCCTTTTTGAGAATTTGAAGCAAAATTATATCCTCTACGCCCCTTGCTGTTGATCCAACTATATATTTTAAAAATGATTATTAAGGAAAAATATATTATTTCATATCCATTAATCATACCAAATACAAAATATTTTTATATCCGATAATGTAATTGTAATGGTAATACGTTTTCACAGAAGTACAATAAGAAGAAATTTGGAAGATATTTCTATGAAAAAGATGGATTTCAGAAATAAAAGCTGTCATTGGCATCATTGGCAATGCTGTTTTTGAACAGAAAGTGGCACTTTGTTCATTTTAAAATTGATTATAGTATAATTTTAATGTAATACTGTGGTTGCATCATATATAAAGTCAAGGATTTCCGCGTCATGACGCAAAATGTAGAGAAATCCTATAGGATGTGCATGTGGCAGGGATGGGATGTCTTCTATATTGCGATAACAGCTTGTTCAGTGTCCTAGATTCTCCTAATGTCAATATATTTCTTATGTTTTTCATTCGATTCAGATCTGCAAATGTTCAGTTTTAACAATATTCTTATCAAAGCAGATTTGTCTAAAACCATTTCATATTGATGCGTTCAGTGCTTTATTTGTTATTGTTTCAGAATTTATACGAATGATGCCAAACCAAATTCTTATAAGTTGTTCCAAATAAATATTTTTGAAGCAAAATATAATCTTGAATCGCGTGATACAACGCAAATCAGATTGGTGCAAAAGTAAAAAATATTTTCTCCAAAGAGGAATTAAATATGACCAGAACACTTAACCACTCCGTAATGAAGGAATGACCAACCATCACCCACTTAATTCGCTACACAAAACATTCACTGTTATATTTTTTCTCTTCAATTTATTGAATTTGTGTTAAAAATCTCTTATTCAGCTATATAAACGTAAGTGCTATAGACTTGGTGATCCTCCTTTTTTCATTTACGACACGTTTCTTGTAGATTTTTTTAAAATTATTATTGTCTTCGATTTCCTACGTAAATGGGGTCTACTTTATTTTTCAGAAATTTCGTCCATTTAATTCAACAACTAAAATAGTTCTGAACGTCACTTCCATTTTGCATTATACGTTGGAGACGCATTATTTCAGGTTCACTAATATCAGGGAAAATGCTTACGTAATGCTGTGTAATACTATAATTCGGCACAGTTTTCTATCAATTGGGAACAATGTGTAAGAGATGTAATGAGCTGAATCAAATGTTTTGTGTTAATTTTAGTTATCTAGGAGTAGCAAAACCATCT
Organism: Gryllus longicercus; assembly: GCA_038098605.1. NCBI lineage: Eukaryota > Metazoa > Arthropoda > Insecta > Orthoptera > Gryllidae > Gryllus > Gryllus longicercus. Next base: position 222,999 of record JAZDUA010000448.1, on the reverse strand, counting down.
TTGCAAGAATCATTTTACCCCCGTTTTCGTTATCTTCTTCGGGAACAATACGTCTGATTTTTTTTTAAAGTTTGTTTTAATGTCTTTTATAAATATCACCATCCTTTTTGAATCAACATTCTGATATTCCCATTTCCAATCCTTCAAAATGAATATTTTAATTCTACACGTTAGATGTGCGTCGCGTGGGTAATTTAAGAAGGACCTGTCTACGTTTCAATAACAGATTTTACTTTAATATTGCGAGAGAATTACTTAGCTCCGTTGTCGTAGAGCGCCAATTTCACCCAGTGCGATTGCAGCTTAGTGCTTTAGGTAAGCACGATCTCTAGCGCCAAGTTCCTGCTTGCATTTTTAGTCAGAATTATTTCGGGTCATGCTTTGATAAACTTGGAAATTTTATTTCAGATGCTATTAAAAATATCACTTGACTACTTGGATCAATGGATGTCTATCAACAGATAGGTTCTTAGAATATCAGGAAACACTTGCATATATGGAGTCTGGTGCTTCAAGCAATACAGGTTGTTGAAAGAATTTTTTTTTTGAATATTTGGGACACATGGTTGAACAACGTTTTTTTTCTTTTAGTAGACGTAATGATAATTTTATATGATCATATCACATGTTGCAAAGTTTGTGCCTCGTTGTAACGAGTTTTGTATTTAATTAATGACCAAGTGTTACTTTACGTGACTGGGAAATTATTACCTTAAACATTTGAACGACGTAGCGATCATTATCGGAGTTTGCAACATGTAAGGAGAAAACAAAATTGCCCGGCCATAGTAACGAAAAGGTGGATGCCTTTTGTCTTTGTGGTAAATTATTTCTTCTAATACGTCATGTCGTCAGAATTCTTTTTTTGTGGATTCATGATACCAAAAAATTGATTGACGGCAATACTGTGCCTCTCTGTACCCGCGAGGGGGGACGTATATACTTAGACGGGGAATCCCCTGTGGCCAAATGTAGGTCTGCGCCGAATCGTATCATCTGTGGGGGGAGGGACACGTTCTTATAGCATGTCCTCCCCGAAAGGGAAAGATGAACAGTTGAATCAATCAACCGGGAGAGGTGGCTCAAGGCATCAACTGATGTCATTGCAATGTCTCTCACCGGAAGGTCATGGGGTTACAGACCAAACGGTGCCAGAATTTTCCACGCTACCTACATAGCTAGACCGAGTTCGGTGGATGGAGGAGAATTCTAGCGGCCGGCTGCTCTGATAGGTTCCGTGGTTTCTCCGAACAACGCTAAGCGAATGCCGGAGCAGTATCCTAACAAACGGGCCACGAACCGCGCGCCATCTTTCCTTCATCTTCCTTGTCCCATCCTCACCTCTTACACACACACACACACACACACACACACACACTTACTCGAACATGTACTATACTACCACACATGCCGAGATACCCGCCAGGAGCTTCGAGCTTGTCCCGGCTGGCGCGGGGTCCTTCTGGGGGAGATCCCTGGGGGGGACCTCCCGAGCGGGGAAACATGCCCTTCACGTACGGACTAATGGTCCAAGGTAGTTGAAGCCATCGGAATCGCCAATCACCAACACAAATGAATGATCCAATTGTCCTTCGGGGCAGATGTGTGGGTGCGTGTGGGAGTGCGTGTGTAGTTTGTTTTTGTTTTGTTTTGTTTTTTAATTTCCTCTCTCCAGTATCCCGAGAGAGACTAGAATTTATTCTCACAGATGTGAACGTTTTTGCCGCTCAGGGGTACGCGCGGGCCAAGGAGTTCATCGCGGCGCAGGCGCCGACGGCGGCGACGGCGGCGGACTGGTGGCGGCTGGTGTGGCAGGAGCGCGTGCGCGTGGTGGTGGCGCTGTGCGCGCTGCGCGAGGCGGGGCTGGAGAAGTGCTTTCAGTACTGGCCGTCGGCGGGCGGCGCCGCGGCGCACGGGCCCGTGGCCGTGACGTGCGCGCGCGAGGACGCCTTCCCGGACTTCGTGGTGCGCGAGCTGCGCGCCGCGCGCGGCGACCAGACGCGGCAGGTGAGCGCCACGCCACGCCACGCCCCCGGCCAGGATGCTTTAAGTTAGGGGGGTTGTTGCTACTGGCACCCATGGCAAGTGCCATGTCGCCTCTATGAGCAGCCCCCACTCGCCTCCCCAAAATGACAGGGTGTCTAACCACGGGAAACCTCGTGGGAGTGTGGGAGATTTTTTCAAGACCTGAAAAAAGGAAAGCTCAAAGAATGTTTTCCTAAACTAGAATTTTTAAAAGTTTGTGTTTTAATTTTCTAAAATGTCCAAATTCCAAAAAATTGTGGATGAACGTTTCAATTATTTTACTATTAATTGTACAAAATAAGACCAGACGCGGCAGGTGAGCGGCCCAGATCAAGCCCCCGTCTAGGATGCTTTAAAGTAGGGGGCTTGTTCTTTGTTTTAGCGGGTGCACTCTAAATGGCGTCCCTTGTTACCGGCGCTCATGGCAAGTGTCATGTCGCCTCTATGAGCGGCCTCCACTCGCCTCCCCAACACACTCAGGGTATCTAACCACTGGGCAACCTGCCACCGAAAAATAAAGAGCCGTTGGAGTATACCAGATCCATGATATTGCAACACGTTTCCTTGTTACAGTATCATGGATCTGGTATACTCCAACGGTTCTTTTTTTCGGTGGGGAGTTTTTTTTTTCACGACTGAAAAAAAGGAAAGTTCAAAGAATGTTTTACTAAACCGGAATTTTAAAAAATTGTTTTAATTTTCGAAAATGTCCAAATTCCAAAAAATGTGGATAAACGTTTCAAATATTTTACCATTTAATAAAAAAATTCACTTTATTTGTTTCGGTAATAGATTAATTTTCCACTAACAGGGAATCAGTCGAAAATTGTGTATAAGACTTTCGCTAGAGACTAACGATGCAACAGCGCCTGGATAATAATGTTCCAGTTTGGGAAAATTTCTAAGATCTTTATTTTCGATGCGCCCCCGATCGTCTCCTGAACGTGCAGTGCTGGAGTCAAGTTTAGTCAATTTTGGGTCCGGAACACTGCTAAAACTTAGTCACCCCCCCTCCGAAAAATTAAAAATGTTAAAGTTGAATCACGAAAATAATTCAACAAATTTTTCATTTCATTTTTTATTTCAACAAATAGAAAAATAGTTAGTGATTAAATAATACAATTTCCACGGTGCGCTTAAACGCAAAAAATTTGTTGTTTGTAGTTACTGTTTAATACAGTCACTTGTTCAATACATGAAATATTAAATATGAATTTCAGTAGAACCTATTTTCATGTAGCGTCATTTGATTCATTTCATAGAGTCCTACCTTATACGTAATGACCGTAATTAACTATTCAAGGTAAACTTATTCCCGTACGTGACTTGAGTTCCAAGTAAAGATTCTTACAACACGTTTCAATAACGTGTATTCGCATAAAAATGTCAGTGTGTGAGGTGATTTAATGAACAATACAACATTTTCGGAAGCTGTTCCGACCATGATAAACCCAGGACCGTGATAGAAACGCCAAGAAATTTGTTTCATTTAACAGTAGTGTCTGAAAAAAAATTGTAGCCGAGATTCCTTACAATACCCGTTTCGCCATCCTAAAGCCTGGTATCGAAGAACAAAAGAAAATTCTCATGACTCAAATTCTGTGAATGCAGTGCAAAGGAACCAGAAAGAAATTCTTAAATTCGTCGTTCAGGCTGTTTGTTTTGTTTACCTTTTTCACCGCCGATTCAATGTTGGTACTAGGGTCGGCAAAGTGGCGACGCAAAAAGGATGATGCTCCTGGCATAACTTGTCAAAGCATTTACAAACAGCGTCGACCTCGTGTGTAGGTCGGTTGTTATTCTGGCTCTTGGGATGCCTCGAAGTCCGCTTCCTGGAGGCGCAAACGTCCACCCGGACGCGAGTTTCCCGGCGGTACTCACGTCGATAGCTGAAGGTGGGTGCAGGGAGAAGGCGATGCAAGCTCCGTGTTGCCTGGTAACTCACCGGTTGGGACCCCACTGGCCGATCTTAGAGCAGGATCGGGCACGGAACTTGCTCCCAAACCCTCTTATAAAAGTCAGACAGGGAGCTTGACTCCCCAGTCAGGTTTTCTAGATTCCGGCGATACTCACGTCGATAGCTTGACGGCGGAGGCAGTGAGGAGAGGGGTTGGGGCCTCGGTCCGGACGGCCCCCAGATGGACACTTGGCTTCGTCGTGGCAGTGCCCGATACTCTTGGGTCGTTGAGAAGGGATTCGCCCCGGGGAACTGTGAGTGGCGCTTAATTAGCCTCCGGTGCTAGCCCGGATAGTTAGTAGCTCTAAGCTGGCAAAGTGGCCCCACCGAGCTCTGAGCTGGCAGTGGCTCCAGTGTCTGTCGATGTCCAAAGAGAGGAATCAGCAATTTTCACGAGTGACGTGACTTTGTGACTAATTCTGAAGCAAAAATGCTCCAATCGTGGGAACTTTATTCTCCGCTCTGCACAGACCTACTTAATCTTAATTTTCCTTCTCGGGAACGAATTCATGATACGTAATACTTTTCGTTCCGGTCAGTATCTGGGTATTGCCAAACCTCAATTCTTAGGAATTCTGTAATATTGTTAACTTACAGAGATTCGAAGCCTTGTATATGAAACGAACTGCCTAATATAATGAAGGAGAATCCCGTCTGAACATTATCACAATACAATTTGGCGTGCCACAAGCATAGGATCAATACCAAACAACATTCTCCTGAAGTTGTTAAGTGAATGCAAAATATTTTAATGATTATGACGCCACATGTAATTACATTTGCTCTGATTGCACTCGTAAATTTCGGTCGAATAATTTACATAAAAAGATAAGAATTTGTCTTCAAAGCCCTGAAAAATCATTTTGTTCATCGGCTTATTTTTTTTTCATTGGCCATGTTTTCCTATTATTCCTGTGTTTCCTCGATTTAGTTCCATATTTAATTTTCTTCTTGTTATGTAGTAACAACTTTTTTTCAATCGTGAGTCGTGTAATTATACTTCAAGTGTTAAAACGCCCATTAGACCGGCTTTGTGTTCCCCACTTTCAACAAGACAGACTTAAAAGAAATATTTTTCCAGAACGTTTCCTGCATTGATGCAACAGCAGATATCACTGCACACAAGTAGTCATTGATACACAACATTCAGCTATCTCTTGGCAAAGTCAACTTTTCTCAAGCAGGATCTTGAGCGACGACCGATAAACGGGACTTCCTTGTGTACTTCTCTGGCTCAGGGATTGTCATTGCCATATTCGATATCATTTGGTGTAGAGTAATTGTGTATATTTAAATATTGCAAGGCTCCAAAATTAGCTCTATAGGCTTTCTTCTTCCATGCTGCAAAGATTTTGAAACTTCAGTGTTTCAACTGTGAGTGTTGGTGTTTAGAGAGCAATAGCAATTTTCACTCCTGAAAACATTGAATCTCTTATAGATCTACTGAATCAAAATATGCTTGAAACCAGTGAAAATAAGAGCGATACTTGTAAACAGTTTCACTAAGTATCGTATTTTCGTTATTAAAATCCCAATAATAAAGTTCAACTCCTCTCCCCAATTTTTTTCGTAACTGTTAAGTATTTATCTGAATAATTTTAAATACTTAAATGAATCTTAGTGTTTAAAAATTCTAAATACGAAATTCCAATTAAATAATTACAAGCCACAGTCAACAAAATAAAAGTATCAACTAGTCAACTAAATTAATAACTAACTAGTCAACTAATTTAATAGTCATAAATAACTAGTCAACTAATTTAATAACAACTACAGTCAGATTCAGCAGAAAAATACTCGAGTAGGTATAGGCAGAATATTCGCATAATGCATCATAAAGTTCAGTCTCATTGAAATAAAATTGAAATTATCGAGGCAATCTTACATCCAAATCAAATATATGCTTTTTGCTTTGTGGAACATTGGTCAATTCATAATGATTAAACCCACTCCGAATTCTTAGTTTTTATCTGATACGTGTATGTCTTGTAACTCACTCTTCTTCCCGGAAATAAACAGAATAACTCACATCCTGCCACAAAATATTACGATTGGTTCAAAGAATGTGTCGCTTCTTCCTAACTGGCTGCTAGGTATTGAGAGTGCTATTGCTCTCTAAACACCAACACTCACAGTTGAATCACTGAAGTTTCAAAATCTTTGCAGCATGGAAGAAGAAAGCTCACAGAGCTAATTTCGGAACCTTACAATATTTAAATATACACAATTACTCTACACCAAATGATATCGAATATGGCAATGACAATCCCTGAGCCAGAGAAGCACACAAGGAAATCCCTTACGAGACTGCACTTCCATTTTCAAACACTTCGCTTCCCAACACTATTGCTGCCCCCCCCCCCCCCCGTCGCCTCGGGTATTGATATATTTTTTTACCATCTGAATTTTAAAAACGCAATTTTTCGAAAGAAACCCTCATGTTGTGGAGCCCTGATATAGAAAAAAATCTTGCTCCTATGTGTGGTAATTTACTGCCTTTAATGCGTTGGGTAGTCAGAAACTATGTTTTGTGTGTTCTTCAAACCCAAAAATTTTGTTTTCTGCGAAACAGCCTCTCTGTCGGTAACTCTTAGCGCCTAAACCGTTCAAGTTCTAGGAAATTGATACTCGCCCATCGACCTGACCGAGCTGGAGGCCCTACGAGTTTGGAACGAATATTTTGATTTTTGAGGGTACTTTACAAGAAGCGTTAATACTTTCATATTTTCTCAAAAATTGTTCCAATTAATTTATATTTTTTTCCTTCGGATAGTAGTTTCAAAATATCGCACGTCTCATTTTTGTTGAACTCAGAATTTTCGAGTATTGCAAAAGTTCAAACTTTCTCCGGCATCTTCCTACGTCTGCAATATTGAAGACAGATTTATCAGTCATTCCAGCGCGGATCTTCGTGTTGCGAGTCAAGGAAGCCTTCGTTCATCACTTTGTGAAGCTGCTCCAGTCAGTCTACAAACCAGAGTCTAGTGACTCACCACATAATCAGCGACCCATGTGGACGCGTTCTCTAAGAAACGTGATATTGCGAAGGTTTGAAACGTCTGCGAATTGTTTCGTAGAAAAACTAGGAGCGCTGAAACAGTGCATACTTTCTCGTATTATATGTAACGGTTACGTAATATATAATATTGCAGTTACTGCCCTCATTTCAGCCACCACTTGAAAAAGGAATAACAAATTCAAACTATGCGCCTACGGTGTATATTTGCAATTATTTCGGTGTCAGGAACAGTAATCCTTTCTCACTTCTACAAAAGAAAAAAAGATAAATAAATATCACCTGTTGCAATATTTGCATAATACAGACAAGCAATGAACATTTCACCTATAAATTAAAAATCCAGAATTGAAAGTCATCCAATGTCTCCTTATGAATTCTTATATAGTACGCAGTGCGTGATTTGTAAAATTTTAGGTCTCGGAATGCGCCCCAAATTAATTGTTAGTTTAATAGGAATAGTTACATATATTGATAATGACATTTAATAATTATTCCCAAGGTGCCGGAAGGCCGTTCCATCGCGTTCCGCCAGAAATCAAGGCCTCATAGTACGTAATTATTATGCAAGGAATTACTTTTTATGTTTTCTTCTGGACTTAAGTACTGTTGAATGTACTGTTTTATTAAACGTAGAGGCATTGAATCTTGAACGTAGTAAATTAAGGCACCTTATCCTGTTCTTTTCCCATCCAACAATGAGAAGTTATTCCGAGAGTTTCAAACTGCTGTGTCACATAGTTCCTATTGTTTGGCAACGCTGGATTGGAGGCGTATTTTAAATACCTCCTGATATATACTAACTCTCTTACTAATTAACTAATCTAATTACTCATTAATTCTAGCAAAATAAGTGCGGGAAATTCGAATTTGCAATTTCAAAAATTGCAGAACTTCATTTTTTTAATGTACTTGAACTTTTTTTAAAGAACTGATTTTTAGAACAGATTTCGCTTAAAAATGAATCGCTCTCATCAAGATTGTACTTTTACAATGTTAATTTTTGTTGTTGTTTGCAGTGTTCGGAAAAACACTGTGAGCAATGGGATCAGGAATGGGATTGGTGTGCACAATGGGATCAGAACTTTACCGTTCTTTTCTATATACGAGGAATAAATGTAAAGAAAACATTTTGAGAGCTTTATATGAAAATAATTGTTTAAAAATGTTTAAAAATTGTCTGTTTTACAACGTAAAATTACACAAAAACTCATTTTTCGAAAAATTGAACGCGGCCTTATTTGAAGATCTGTTTTTGATGAACAGATTTCATTACGAAAAAAATTAACCTCATTAATGTAGTTGTAGAGAGACACCGACAATATTTTGAACTTTTGCAATTTTCGAAACATCAAGGTTTGCATCTAAAATGCAACCAACTACTACTCGTAGTCGTTTTTGTGACTTCCATACACCAGAAAACTAATGATGATGGCTAAGCCATCGAAAGCTGCTTTTTTAATAAATAATATTGTTGGCAATGACGACTCATAATTATTTCAGACAAACGTTACCCGTCAATCGATTTTTTGATACTTAGGAGCCACCATACGTTGATTCTGACTACAGAACGTAAGGAAGTAATTCATTACATATACGATAAAGATTTATCCTTTTCGTTACCAGGTGTCCGAAATTAGAGATTTTCTGACGAAAATTCGTTTTTTTCCGTCGCAGCATTACAATATTTTCTCCACACTGCTTAAGCAGTAGGCGAGAAAGTAAAATAAAAAAAAAGTTTGGACGTTCTCTTTTCATCGAAATGAAAATGTTTGTGGGAATTAACATGTCTGAGGAGGCTAGTTAATTTTTCTAAAAAGATTTAAGTAATAATCTCTGACTCCTTCTACTACTCTTCTGTTTCTTTCGGAAATAAATTTCCAAAGACTTCAATGTTTAAATTAATAGTGCCTACAATTTCGTATCTAAAGAAAATGGCATTGATAAAGTCGCCCAAAGCTATGTGCGCTTTGATGTCCAGGTACGAACGTTTTCCAGAAAAAAATGTATTTTTTCAAAAAGCGTCGTGCTGATGCGCACTTCTGTCATATCGAACATTCCGGCGTAGTTCGACTCTCGACAATGCTTGGCTGCGGTCAGTGCTATTTCCGCGGGTCTTCTGCGAACGACGCTTCAGAGAACGTCATCTGCGCCACGCGGTTGCGGGAAAGACTCTCTTTGGCAGAGGACCTCCGCCCGCTGCTGCTCCCTCCCCTTCACCACCTCCGTCACCCCACCCCACCCCTATACGGCCGCCTCCCTCTCCTACTTAGTCGCCTCCATCCCTCCTCCTCCGCCCAATCAAATTCACCCCCTCCACCCAATTCCTAAACCGCCACGACCGCCTTCGCCTGCCCATCCCCACCCCCACTCCGTCGCCTCCATCCCTCCTCCCTCACCCCCATCACCTTCACCCCTCCACTCCCCTTCACACCCCTTCCACCCCCACACCCCTTCACACCCCCCACAAGTCCCACGCATCCACGACCGCCTTCGCCTCCCATCCCCGCCCCCCACTTTGTCGCCTCCCTCCATCCCTCACCCGCCCCCATCACCTTCACCCTCCACTCCATTCCCACACCGCCACGACCGCCTTCGCCTCCCCATCCCCATCCCCACCCCCACTCTTTCTCCTCCAGCCCTCCTCCTCGCCCCTCCGCCACCCACTTCGCGTACCGCCTATCCGTCTCCTCCCTCGCCCAGCCGCCACCCTCCTCCTCCCCACCCCACTCCGTGGCCGCCACCCCGTCCGCATACCACCCATCCGCCTCCCCACCCCCATTCCGTCACCTCAAGCCGCCCTCCTCCCACGCCTCCATCACCACCACTGAGCCGCCACCCGCGCGGAAGCGAAGGTCATCGTGGCGGTGAGGGGCGGCGGCGGCGTTTGCGCCTAAATGGGAGCGCCGCGCCGCGCCGGCGGTTTCTAACGCGCGATAGACGCCCCCGGGGGGAGGGAGCCATCCGCTTTCGTCACTGGGCGCCGCTCCTTCGGCGGAGCCAAAGTTGCGGTCGGCGCGTGGCGGCCTCAACCTCGCTTCAACAGGGCGCACAACCAAAACGCGGCGCTCGCTTCCGTAACCCCGGCGTGTGCTCGTCAGCTTAAGTTTTGGCCGTCGGCTAGAAAGTCAAAATACTGAGACTTTCTTCAGAGGCTGACATTTTCTGGAAATTTGAAGATTAATGTGTTAAAAGGAAAGTTGATTTGTATACGCGTCTCTTCCTTTTTAATTTGTTAGGTATAAGATAAATACCTCAGCTGTACAACCAATAAGCCAATGAAAGGCAGGATTTTTTCGTTAATTCCTTGAACAAGTCAGTTAGAAATATATAGAAAACCCGTACATCGGTTCCTCGATCCTAATATACAAAAGCTAGGCGAATAAAAAATAGGCGAATTTGAGTTAATTTTTTTAATGCTATTATTGAACAGAGCAAATTTCAATGTACAATTTGAAATTAATCAAATACTTGTAGATGCTAGTTACATAGAAAACATCAAACACAGTAATAATGAGTGTTTTGTATATTTTGAGCTATACAGAATGTGCATTTTTTTCATTTTCTGTGCGATTGCAGTTGTTTGTAAATAGTTAAGTTATTCTTTCTCCTGTTGTGTGATCAAAATAAGATTTGTTTGCAATTTTTACGTGGTATCTGTCTTCATAATTTATAGTGTGCTCATACTCTTGCGGTTTAATCGCGAGCTCTAAATTCGCTAATATATTTGGTATTTAGCATTCATGAAAACTAGTCAAGAGGCCATCATCGGATTGTTTCTTTCTCCCATTCCTTGCGAACCTATTCCATAACATTCGTCAATGCGATCGTCACTTGCGGCTGTGAATTAGAAAGGTTCATGCTGCGTTATCCAATTAAAAATATTATCAGTGTCGTCAACAATCGTTCTTTTTAACTCAAACCGGCATGTTATTAGAGCAATAGCCCCAGGTTCAAAAACAAGAAAATAAAACAAACGTTAAGGAAACACTTCAGCTCCCACTTCAAATTGTGGGATTATAGTGCAAAAGGTTTATGGTAGAAATTTCAGAAAATATATTTATAGTGTTTGTATGTTGTATTTACCATACGAATGAAAACAACCCGATTCACATTCAAAACAACTAGGATAACTTCAGGCAATTTGCCACGCACACCACTCAGGGGGTTGGTGACGGAGGCGCCGATTTCACTTCTCCCTAAATATCTTTCTTCATTTTCCTTTCTCTCTTTCTTTCTTTCTTTCTTTCTTTCTTTCTTTCTTTCTTTCTTTCTTTTCCTTTCTTCCTTCCTTTCTTTCTGAATTCTCTTTCAGAACTCGCTTTCTAAACTCGTTTTCTTTCTCTTTCGCTTGTTTTTCTTTCTGTTTCTTTCGTTCGTTTTTCTTTCTGTTTCTTTCGTTCGTTTTCTTTCTGTTTCTTTCGTTCGTTTTTCTTTCTGTTTCTTTCGTTCGTTTTCTTTCTGTTTCTTTCGTTCGTTTTTCTTTCTGTTTCTATCGTTCGCTTTTTCTTGCTGTTTCGTTCGTTCGCTTTTTCTGGCTGTTTCGTTCGTTCGCTTTTTCTTTTCTCTTTCTTTCGTTTTTTCTTCCTCTCTCTTTCTGTTTCATTCTTTCTCCTTTTTGAGCAGTCCTGTGGTGTTTCAGGTGGTGCAGGTGCAGTTCACGGCGTGGCCGGACCACGGCGTGCCGCGCCACCCGGAGGCGGTGACGGCGCTGCTGCGCCGCGTGGCGCGGCTGCGCGCGGCGGCGGCGGCGCGCGCGCGGGCGGAGGGCGAGGGCGCGGGCGCGGGCGCGGGCGAGGGGCCGCTGCTGGTGCACTGCAGCGCGGGCGTGGGGCGCACGGGCACCGTGCTGCTGGCGCTGCAGGCGCTGGAGCAGGCGCGCGCAGAGGGCGCCGTGGACATGCTGGCGCTGCTGCAGCAGCTGCGCCGACAGCGGCCCAACCTCGTCGACTCGCCGGTGAGGCTGCGCTCAAAATCGGCGACGGTTTGCGTGCCGGTGGTCGTTGCTAGTACTCTTGGCTGGTCGGATGACGCCGTTTCGTTCATCTGGTCTTGGTCTACCACAGAGGAGACAAGCTCTGAGGAACACTACGATAAGATGCTCGAAACAATGTGCCTCAGAGCCTACAACGCGGTGATAACCGAACACTCAAGAGCACTTGCAAGACTCCGGCGGTGGAAGCCAATGACGTCACACAGAACAAATGTTGCAAACTTCAACGACATGAGGTCGAAGATGATAACTTTTTGCCAATGAAAATGTGGTGGGAAATCTCCTGTAATGAAGATACACCTGCCGCATTGGTCTCTGATCGGAAACATCCCAAGTTGCACTGGTGATTGGGAGGTAGACAACCCCTTTGCCTGCGACGATGTACTACTTTTCAAACACCCTTTCAGGACGAGTTACATTCCGTTTAGGAGCGCTATGTTCAAAATTTGAATTATGTAAATTCGTTATTTGAGGTTCCGCACCCCTCTCTCAAATTCATTGACAAAAAGTACCGGCTGAAATAGCTCAAGGCGACAACTGTTGTCACAGCAGAGTCTCTTCGGGAGTTCCGGGTCATATACAGTTGTTCCTTGCCGTTCTTTGCTACGTTGGACAAAAAACATTTTGATCTTTTTGAAAAAAAGATTTTGTAGAATTATTTCAAAATTGTCTACTTTTCATGCGGAGTTAGGCAAAAACAACTTATTTTCGAAAAGTTGAACATAACCGTATCTGAAGATCTGTTTGTGATGACCATTTGTCTTTCAGGAAAAAATTCTAACTTTATTATTATACTTGGCGGAAGACGACGAAAAATTTTCAACTTTTGCAATTTTCAAAAAATGAGTGACTTAAACATATATAACACCCACGGCATTTCTTGAAGTGTTCTTCACGCTATTCGAGGACAATCCAAAAATGTGAAGAAATTTTTGAGAAAATTTTGAATGTTGTTGAGTTTTATGTTAAGTACCTCTAAATCAAAATATCCCTTTCAGTCTTGCAAGGAATAAAGTTCCACAGGGGAAGATGAATTTTGGAACAATTTAGGCGCTAGCCAGGCGGACGGGTGTAAATGTTTTGCAGAAGATAGATTTTTCGGTATCAAGAACTCACAAAACATGGGTGCTGACTACACAGTTTGTTAGAAGTAGTAATTTACTGGAAATAAGAGACAAGATTTATCCTCTTTCTCGTAAGCAGAACGCGGTAATAAACGTTTTTGTGTGAAAAAATCGCCGTTGTTTTCCACATCACTGCCATATTTTGACTATACTGTGAATGTGGATACGTGTCAGCTACGCGCGTTAGAAAGGAATCTTGAGTGTTTCCCCAGATGCCCATAAAGGTGAGAGGGGTAAACCCACGGGTAGTGCAGAATTTTGGATGTAAAATTTGTCATTGAATTTGAAATACTGGCATCAAAGCAACAGGAAATTAGATTGTACCAACTCCTAGCATCAGAAGTAGCTGATCTCATGCAAACTTTACAGCTGTCCCTGAATCTTCAGGAGGCAATGGATAGAATAGTAATAGTAACGACACAAAAACCAATAATAATAACAATAATAATAATAATAATAATAATAATAACAATAATAATAATAATAATAATAATAATAATAATAATAATAATAATAATAATAATAATAATAATAATAATAATAATAATAATAATAATAATAATATCGAGCGAAGTTGATTAGTGCTTAGCGCTCTGATCAACGATGATTTAGTCGTGGTTTCCCTCGGACTAACAGGCGAATGCTGGGGTGGTTAAAAAATCCCACATTCACCTCTCACCATCATCCTATCACCTCCTAATTTATTTTCAAGGCCACGGGAGTGATGGTGAATGTGTGTGTGCAGGAGCAGTACGAGGCGGCGCACCGCATCCTGGTGGAGGCGCTGCTGGGCGCGCCGCTGGCGCTGGCGGCGGACGCGGCGCTGGGGGCGCGCGTGCGCGAGGCGGCCGCCAGCGGGGAGCTGCGCGCGCAGTGGCGCCGCCTGGAGCCCTGGGCCGGCGGCGACGCGCCGCCCTCGTCGTCCGCCTCCGCCTCGTCGTCCCCGGCCGCGTCGCCGGCCGCGTCGTCGTCGTCGCCGCCGTCGCCGCCGCTGCTGGAGCTGGACGGGTTCCGCGCGCGCGCGCGCTTCGCCGCGGCGCCCGCCGCCTCCCCCGCCTCCGCCTGGCGGCAGGTGGTCGCGCGCGGCCTGCGCGTCGCCGTGCTTCTGCAGGTGCGCGAGCCTCCCTCTTACTCAACCTCAATGATTAATTAAGTGTGAATACTTGTCTGTGATTGGAGAAGAGCCTGTATAATCATGAAATGTGTTGTAAGAGAGTGTTGTATGTGTGGTGGCGCGTGCGCAGGATCCGCCGGAGGGCGAGGGGCCGTGGCCGGCCGACCCGGCGACGGCAGACGTGGGCGTGCGCGTGGTGGACGCGGACGCGCGCGTGTCGGTGCTGGGGCCGCCGCCCGCCGCCCTGCTCGCCGCCCACGGCGACGTCCTGGAGCAGCGCCTCGAGCTGCGCGCCGCCGGCGTCGAGGTATTGTTACATTATTATTACTATCATTATTATTATTATTATCATTATTATTATTATCATTATTATTATCATTATTATCATTATTATTATTGTTATTATAAGGTGAGGGGTGAAAGAACTAGGATGATGGTATGAAGTTTTGGTGATTGAGGGAAACCACGAAAACACCAGTCAGGATAGAACCTGGACTTCCCGATTGCGAATCAGCGCGCTACGCACTGAGCCACTTCGCTCAGTTATTATTATTATTATTATTATTATTATTATTATTATTATTATTATTATTATTATTATTATTATTATTATTATTATTATTATTATTATTGTTATTGTTATTATTATTATTATTGTTGTTGTTGTTGTTATTATTGTTATTGTTGTTATTGTTATTGTTATTATTATTGTTATTATTATTACTATCATTACTATTATTATAAGACAAATTTTACTCCCAAAATTCTGGACTACCCGTGGGTTTACCCCTCTCACCTTTATGGGCATCTGGGAAAACACGCCGTTTGCTTCCAGACATCCACTTCTTAAAAATCTTCTTTACTGGCACAGTTACGTAGACGACGTGTTGGCACTATGGACAGGAGACGTACCACCAGACAACTTGATATTTCTACAGAATACATCAACTACCTACACCCCAACCAAAAATTCACCACTGAAATAGAAAAGGAATCTTTAAACTTTCTTGATCTCACCATCAGACTAGCACAAGACCATCACGAGTTCAACACGTTCAGAAAACACACCCACACGGACACAATCGTACACAACACTTCACAATATCCCCCACATATCTTTAATTTACCTATTTAAATATTAAATATTCTTAAATATTTTTTAACAGAGTATTCAGTGTGGATTGCGTACGTTAATCGTATGATTCGTAATCGCCAATAACGTCTTTATGGGAGCCTTCAATAAACATTAACGAAGGGGGCGGGACTGTACAGCTGTACTCTTGTCTGAAGTAAACATCACTTGTTTTCCGACTGACACTTTGGTCCTACCTGGGCGTAACTCGACTATTCTACAGAGAACGGTCTCTCATCTGAACTGTACCATTCCAATACGACGTAAAGGGAAGATTGCAAAAGTAATAATCAATAATTTTTTTTGTCATAGGAAGTTCGTAATTGACACGTATATTCAAAACGAAAATATTAATTTGAAGGATCGTAATATTACTAAGTAAATAGCTAAGCGCCTAATGTTCGGTACCGATTGTGAAGTGGCCGTTTCCTAACAAAGGGGATTGAATGCTTGGCGGTGGTTTCTTTCATTCATAAAGTGTCCATCTTAGCGGCTTTTTGCCTACTTTTATGTTAAATTAATAATCTATTAGTATCTGCGTAGCCATTATATCGTCGCATAGCCATTAATATAAGTAGAACAGTAAAAACAGTAAAAATGTGTGAAATGCTTTAGTAATACGCAGGGAACATTAAATGTGCTAAATTTAATAATCGTTCGAAATTGTAATTGGTTGACCGTGTAATGACCTGCTTGGTATCTGATAGTGCTTTGCTTTCTCATGCGAAGGCTAATCCACATTCTTATAATTATTCAGATCAGTTATTGCGCGTTCTGTTCTCTAGGTGCATCATATCTTCAGCAGAATCCTTCAATTTTCTTTCACCCTTCACACAGATACTCATATATAGCGGTAGATTCACTCCGGGTATAGATTTTTTGTAACTTTTGACTTGAATCGTCCAGTGCCATACCCTGATTTCAAACTCGTTTAGGGTACTTATTAAAGCAGTTGATTCATCAAAAACTCTCTCTCCGCCTATAAAAAAAAGAATTAAGTCTAAAAGTCTAATTGTTCTATGGAATTTTTTTTTATTAAGTGGGAATAAAGCAATTCGGTTCAAAAAGATTATTACAATGGATTTGCTTTGGCCCTCGAGCGATCGATCTCTTCTGATAATTTTCGAGTGAATTGTAATGAGAAACATTGAAATTTTAGTATCGTAACGTGTCTTATTACACCGTTCCGTATTTTATTACATTATTATACCACATTCCTGCTACTCCAAGTTTCGATTTCTTTGGACTACTTCAGAAGTGTTCTGGAAATTACTCCTATTTAACTACTTTATATTTTGCAGAAATAAAGTGACCTGTAAGGTTCTGAACGTGTACGATTTTGTGTATTTGGTATAAAGAAAACGTTGTTCGTGAATTACACATTTTCAAGTATAATTCAGTAAGTGCAAGCCGTAATGCTCAAAGCGCGTTGTGTGTTGAGCAGGCGCTGTGGGCGAGACGGCCAGGGCTGTTTAATAGAAGATCGTGATTAATAACCGAGCAGTACTGGATTACTCTCCTCAGCAAAAGTGCACTCTGGATTTCTTTCCTTTCTCAAACTAGCAATACTGCCGTCATTTGTAGTCGAGAAAAAAATATGACAATTTTCTTTCGTTAGCTCAATTTTTTAGGTGTACTGATTTCAAGTAGAAATTTTAAAAATAGACTTTCGAATTTTTTATTTTTCGAATAAATACCATAACTATGGTCGAGAATAATGAATGTGATATTAGATCGTTTAGTATGTCTAACTCCGGTTTTATAGCGTCACTATCCCCAAATAAAAGGACGTATTCACATAAACGTCTTCTCTTTGCCCCTCGTTTGTACTCCTTCTGTGTCTTCTCTTGTTACTATCCGACAGCATAGCAGTTCTCTATTTCCCCTTTTACCTTCGTTCTGTTTGGAAAATGTCCTGAGATGGAATCGCTCACAATGTTCAACACTTACAGCACCGCAGTTGTCGGGGTAGAAGAAGTCCGGGTGAGATTGTAGGAAAAGGTGTTTAGCCATTGAATAGGAAGGTTGAGATGATCTCACCCTTCCACAGTCTTCGTCTGCGTCTGACTGTTGTGTGTATTCTCTCCAAGGGAGTGGTACAGGCAGACCGTCTCCATGTGGTTGAATGGATGATGAAATGTTGTGGTTTTCTACAGTCAGCCTTTTTTCTGGACATGCCATGCAGCCATGAAGCTATTCAGAGTATTAAAAAATACTTACAACCCATCACTACTGTTCTCAGATGTGCCAACACGATCCATGCGTTACATTTCGTAAATATTTCTCATAACTTACACGGGCTATATCCAAGAATGAAGACCTTTTGCACTGCAAATATTTAAATGATATTTGCGTTTTTCCATAATCAAATGAATCAGAAATGGCTGTTATCAATCAAGAAAGATGTTCAGTTGTCCAAAGTAATATTCGGCAAAATATACGCGAGTGCGATCGCAAGTCGCGGATCCAGGGGAGAACATGGGGGTCATGCCCCCCTCGAAAAGGTCTAGAATTTTAGTTTGCCTTCTTTTATTAGGAAAAATTGGTTTAAATATTTGTTAGAATTGTGTAATTATTTAAAGATTAATATTGTATAGTATCAACAGTAGAAATATAATGGAGAATATAATAACATATGTTTATTATTTAGTAAAAATCTACGGCCGATGCGATGATGGAGATCGCTAAGGCAGCAATGCAGTGGCGGTCTCGGACCAAAGGACCGCGGGTTCGAGTCCCACCTCAGGCGTGTGCTTGGTGGGTTTCTGTATGTTTGTGGATGTCTATTTCATTATTCGTCATTATCATAAATATTTCATCATATCCCCCAGGGCTAACAGTCATGGGGTATATAAATGGAATCAGTATTAAAACGCTGATTCCCGCTATAGAAAAGTAACGTGTACCTACCCCCATAGTCATGTCTGAGCCCCGCGAAAAAAAAAAAAAAAAAAAAAAAACTCTCATGGCCCCCTCCAAAACCATCGGCAGGGTCCGCCCCAAGTGATAGGAACCGAAGCTTCGCCACTTCTTGACCCCATGGAAGCCTTTGTAAGCCAACACAAAGTCAACGCACAACGTATTTACTAGGCTGTCCGGGTGACGCCGCGTCCATGGCGGAGGAAGGTCGCAGAACGGCGACCGAAACGTCGGCACCTTCGCCATGAACGCGGCGTCACCCGGACAGCCTAGTAAATACGGACTCCGGCCGCGGAAGCCTACGCTCTCGACGCACAACGTGTTGTTTTTGTCTGTCTGCGCAGGGCCGTTCGCTGCGCCTGCTGCGCTCGCGCGCGCGCTGGCCCGCGACGGCCGACGTGCCCGAGGGCGGCGCGCGGCCGCTGCTGCGCCTGCTGCGCGCCGCCAACGCCGCCGCCAACGCCGCCGCCACCTCCGCCGCCGCCGCCGCCCGCGCCTCCACACCCGCCGCCGCCCCTGCCGCCGCCGAGCCCGTCCTGCTGCTGTGCGCGTGAGTAACCCTAGTCGCATTCCGCTATTG
Source organism: Gryllus longicercus (assembly GCA_038098605.1). Lineage (NCBI taxonomy): Eukaryota > Metazoa > Arthropoda > Insecta > Orthoptera > Gryllidae > Gryllus > Gryllus longicercus. The sequence continues at coordinate 204,139 of JAZDUA010000448.1, read as the reverse complement.
ATTCTTAAGGCCCATTCACACCGCCAACATAAACATAAGTATGGCGTTAACATATAAGTTAGCACTACGTCGAAAAGCGGACTCATTCACAATGCGTTCGCATCACCATAACACGTAAGAAGTTAAATTTATAGCTTGCAAGCTTCAATTTTCTATGCTTATGCTTATGTAAGAAATAAGAAATGAACGAATCACAGTATAAGTTAACCTCGTAAAATCTAATATCGAAATAGGACCGAAGTCCATAGATCGAACAAAAGCCTGGTTTTCCGGATTGCGTGGTTGATTTTCGGCGGTTCTCTGCTTTGTTTTGTATCGTGCGATCATTTTGTAATTGAGTTTTGTTGTAGTATTCATTGTACTGTTTAGTTAGTTGTTGAATTATTCATAGTAGTATCATTTGTTTTTCATTTTTATTGAAATTAAAATATATAAATCGAACCCATACGCAATGGGCACAGTCGATATCTCGAAATCGATCCTCATGTCCAACCAATAGTAAATTAGAATTTTTCAGACAATTTATTGTGCTTATGTTGCTTATTTTGCTTATGTTTATGTTTCGACGTTGTGAATAATTCAGTCTATCACTTACGTTAAAGTGTGACTATGCGTTACGCTCATGGTTTTGTTTGCATTGTGAATTGGCCTTAAAAGCACTTCTACTAAGGTCCACAAAAAAATAAAATTTCTCCCAAAATAAAATTTTGGAGATAGGCAAAAAAGAAAAATGTTTCACCAAAATTTCATTTAGATACTGAAAAAAATCATAGTAAGACACATTTTAACGAAAATCTAATTCTTAAGGGAAAAAAATAGGATTTATAAGCGATGTTGACAGCTGCAATCCGTCAAAAAAATGGTATAACACTCCAATTCCGTGAGCTTAATAGACTATAAAAGTCTTTCCTCAACGCAAAACTCGAGAATCGCGGCAGTTACATCACGCCATATCTGAAAGTGTCCACAACCAATGTGGATCCTCGATTTAAACTTCAACTTTAATGGAGCATGAGTTAATATCAATATTTTTTATGAAAGCTATCTCCAGAATTTTCTCTTTTAATAAATTTACATTGTTGTGGTGCACAATTTTTTTTTTTTGGGGGGGAGGGGGGAACCACCCTAGGCTTCACACTTTCGGCATTCGTCGAATAGCGAGCTACTGCTCGCCCAATCTCGAGCAGCAGATTTGCTTGGCGAATGTTCTATATGGCGAATGTTCTATTGCTTGGCGAATGTTGCTAATATCGCTTTTTTAATTTTATTTTTTAAACTTTTATTTTTTTAAACTATTGTTAAAATGTGGAAAGAGATTCCGGAACGTAAGAAAACGTGCGCAGATTATCTTTCCCATGCGTCACATACAGTTGGTTCTTTTTACTAAATAAATCTAAACAAATCAAACCCCATTCCTCTCGCAGGATATTATCGATCGCTATGTCCTCGCGAAAGTGAGCCGATTGTCTCTCGTTCGTTACGATAAGGGAGAAGAGTTTTTAGGGAGCGACCATAAATTACGTAACACAAACTCGGAACATCTTGAAGACACCCTCTCCCCCTGTAACGTGCGCTTGACCCCCCCCCACCCCCACCCCGTACGTAATTACTTAGCGCTTGCAAACTCCCTACCATTTATAAAAAAAAATCCCAGCAAAAACAATGAAAATAATGTATAATAACTTTGTTTTATACTCAAATTAATGATAATTAAAGTGAGAATTAATTGGCGATGTTGTCTGCACCCAACTATAAGATTGGAGTACAATTTGTATGTGAAGGAAGTAAGGAAGAATTGGCGAGAAAATATGCCGTGGAGGATGCTTGGGCGATAATCAACTGCGTCAATTTAAATGTATTATAATAAATGCTATACATCAGTTCAAATATTTTCTTCATAATCTAAGATTCATTCAATATACAATTGACAAAAACATATTTTCATTTATTGTAACAATTATACTATATAACTTCTTTAATTTATTTTATTTTTAATTTAATTTGTTAATATTTTAATATTTTAGTGTATGACTGAATAAATGTAATCATTTCATCAAATGTTAAAAAAAAAAACTATCAGCATTAAGTATCACTAAACTAACTCCCCCTACCCTCATGTAACGCAACGTAACGCTTCCTCAACCCCCCCTCAAGAGTTGCGTAATTTGCGGACGAACCTGTCTGAGAAGCGCGTGCTTCGTTCCGCAGGGACGGGCGGCGCGGCTGCGGGCTGTTGGCGGCCCTGAGCGCGCTGCTGGAGCAGCTGCAGGCCGAGGGCGAGTGCTGCGTGGCGGAGGCCGTGCACGCCGTGCGTCGCGCGCACGACCAGCTCATCTGCTCAGAGGTAGGCCGCGCGCGGGCGCAGGAATGGGGCAATGGGTACCCCAAGTGTAGTGCCGTGTAAAAGCACGGGCCCAGGGCCCCGGGTTGTACTTAAAAAAACATTAGTTAATGCTATTTTTTCGAAAAGTAAAATTAAACTATAAAAAAGTGATGTATTGTTAAACTAGACGCAAAAAAATGTGCCTAATGGAGTGATGCCGCACATCTTTGGATTATAATTGTAATATGGAATGTTGCTGGTTGATGCGTTTCAATGTTTCAACTCATTCATACATTCATTTTGCATTCAATTACTGTACAATTTAATTTAAAATGAAAACTATTTAATCTGTAGCCTTCTTCAGTGTAATTATAAATCTGATATTCTTACTTATACATATATGTTTAAAATTTTTGTTTTGCATAATGTTGAAACATTAAGAAATATTTTCAAAATAATAAAAAAAATACAAAATACAATGTGAATTGATAGGATTTTCTTAATATTTCAGCATCGAAATTGGGACGGGGGGAGGGTGGAGATCGGTGAAAGTAAGAATAGGGGAGCCCCCAAATTAACCTAGGCGCAAAGATCCCCCAAATACTGTTAAAACGGTCTGCCCAAGTTATACAGTTTTTTCTTGGTAATTCCACAATGGCAAATGGTTAGTCTAAATCAGGGATATCCAACATAAAAGGCCTCAAGGGCCACAACGAAAACCTGTGATAATGGTTGCGGGCCATATTTTCATTACTTCCTCTCTTTCATTACTTCCAGTTACCCGAGTTACCCGTATTGTTGATCTCTGCAGTTTGGCTGCTCTGAAAGGGAGGCGGGATGTAAAAGAGAACCATGTGTGATATCAGGCCCTACCATGTATATAACGCAGAGAAACACGGTGGGATGATTTTGAACTTCCGATTTGGCTACCTAACAAATCCTTAAATTTTAACTTAACCTATTTTCACAATAAAGGAGATGACCCCGGCAGGACGCGTGCGCTAGGCGCGCGAAGTTCTCGCTCGACATCTATTCAAGGAACTTTCACTTTTGATGCGACCTTGTTCAAAATGATATTCTCGAAGTGAACTCACAAATTGATCTAGCATACATTCGCCAAAGAAGGATTTTTTCACACACAAACTACTTACCACAAGTAATGTCATGATCAGTTGTTCTTTCAATATTATTTGTAGTAATATTCTTCTTCTTTTTCTTATATTATTTTTCTTCAATTAATTAATTTATTTAATTATTACATGTAGTACTTATTCTAAATGTCTCAAGACAACTTTTCCAGGTATAAAGTATCAGAATGGTTCCATAAAAGTAAAAATAATTAAATCTTGTAGTATTTAGTCATTCTATTTATGCAACTTATTTTTTCTATACTTGTATTATTAATCAGTTTTTAACCCACATTTCAATCCATATTTTTTCACATTTTTAGTCCATATCCACATATGTACATAACTAGGCATATGTTATTCTGTACAAACCTGAGTCCTGCTTACTATGTATTTTGTTCTTTTTTTTAATGTCTTTATTTTAGATTGCTTTAAAAACTGCCAGTTTTTAACAACCACTATTATTTTAAGCATTAGTAACATTTTAAATATAGCTATGTTGCTGCATACTAGGGATTGTTAAATCTGTAATTTATGTTCTTATGATATGGAGTTATCCACTAATGATCTCATAATTTAATAGGGTACCTCTTTAAAGTGTTCTTAAAATCATATAAAGTACCATGTATATTTTGGTCAACATTCAGGAGATGATTTCCAACAACTTCCTTACCTTAAGGAAGTCATGATAGGATCATATTAATATGATTATATTAATATGACCAGAAAACGTATTGATGCCTTTTTTATTGTTATGTAGAAGAGAGAGGATATTTTGTGTTAATGGACTGTTGGAGAATTTATTTTGGATAGCAATGAGTGTTGACATGAATTCATGGAAATGGTTGTTTTCCCTATCGGTGCTGCATTCAATAGCTTTAAAGACAGCCCAGGTTTCACAGGATAAAAAACAAAAGAAATATGAAGGGTGGGATGCTGTAGAATGGAAGGATGTAGTTACTACATCACATCTGGATCCACCATCATGTTACAGAAATTGCATTAAGAAATCTCAAAACTGGTTTAACAATGGTCTAATTCAGTAGTTCTTGTAATGTACCTAATTATGTAGTAACATTTTTTCTCCTTTTTTTAAATAAAAATGTCAGTGACATACAAGTTGATACTTATTATGAATCCCCAATTTTGAATAAAGCTCTACATTCCCTGATTTAAATCCTTGGCTTTTGTTTTACAGGAGCAGTTGCTGTTCTTGTATGAAGCTGCAGTAGCCTTTGTTGAGGATTCGTTGGTAGCAGGAAATCCTCGATAAATTGAGGATTGTACCCGGACAATGCAGTATGATTAAATTATGTAATTAGTGATGTCAGTGGAATGCAAGTCAGCTGACCTAATGCCAAATATTCATGAGGAATGTGATCATAACTGTTGACTCTCTATGAAACATGGTGCTGTGGTAGTGACATAAGCTCGAAGCCCTGTGTACACCATTGAAGTGACATTTGTGAGTTGTACTCCAATTCCATTCTGGTGAGGGGCAGTTGTTTGTTGTAAAATAGATTTAAGCTTGCTTTGTGTAGTATTTTGCCTATGGACAATTTTGCGTTCTTTATCCATGTTACCTGTGCCATAATAGTTTTTATTTGTTTTCGCACCATAAAAAAGAACCAGTATAATTCTCTGGGTTCTTATTTTTCTTTTGTTTGTGTGTTGAAAATGCAATTTGAATATTCTTGTAATTTTTTTTTCTTTCTTGAAGTGCAGCAGTAACACTTTCAAACATGTGAACAGTTTTTGAAAAATCATTTGAGTTTCTGTTTTGAGTGTAATTGCTCTAAAGATTTTTTCCAGAATTTAGAAGAGTAGCAAACTTGCTATAATGATATTTTATACGTGTACAATTCTTGAAAAGATATTTAAGAGCGAATGTTATATGTGAGTGTGTGATAGCTTTTTCCATTGCCAGTTTTGTTTATTAAGATGAAAGATGTATTAGCACTCGTGTAATTATTCCTCAGGAAGTGTCCTTAACGTTGTTTTAATAAATCTTGGTTTATAACTAAAGATATGAGGAATTAAATCTATATTTCCTGTACCTGTATTCATTGTGAAGTCTACATATATTGGAAATTATTTGTGCTTCTATCCATGTGAAAGTAGTTACACCTTTAACAAAATGAATTCTAGCAGTAAAAAGTGTAAACAATTTTTGCATTGATAATGATAAATATTTACTAAAAGGAGTAGTCTTATTTCATATAGGCTCTTTTATGTGCCAAATAACTTCAGATTCTACTTTTCCCTAGTGTTGTAGAGAGAGGGCATTGCATCTAAGTAATGAACTCCTTAGGGAATGTAATTTTCATAAGAATTGCACAGTGAAACACTACACGACACTCGTGAATAGGAAATGACTTTGAAGTCTGGCTTAGAAAGCTTTTAAGATAAAAAGCAAAAGAAGGAAGAGAGAGAGAGTGAGAGAGAGGGGAAATTACGTAACATTGGGTGATAAGTTAGGTTTATTAATATTCATCCCCAAAGGTTCGGTAATTAATGCCACTTTTAAAGGTGAATTAAATATTGAGAATTAGAAGATTGAAAGTGACTTCATCTCTGAGGGAGGTGATAATTATTAGTTTTAACTCCTTTACATTAATTAATAATTTATATACTAGGATTATTTTTATTTGAATTTTCAAAAAGTCATGCATTCATTTTTCCATATATTATAAAATAATGTGGCTGAAAAGCCTTTCAGATGCAACTTGTCTCAGAAATTTTGATCAGTTAATATCTAAGCAGATTAAACTTTAATACAATACTTAACCTTTATCTTAAATGACAATTTATTAATCTTTGAAGAATGAACTTCATTATATAAAACCTAATGTTCTGGGTATGGTTCTAATTATTTCTTAATAATGTCATGTGGACTGTGATTAAATTTTTAAAGTCCAAAAGTTAGGCTGTGCGTGATGTCTGATATAAGAGAAAATAATATCAATGGTTTTGAAAGATAAAAGAGGAAATGAGATTATTTTTAGGTACCCCAAATAGACCAAACTTTAAGAAAATGATATATAAGTATTATTTAAGTACTTGTATCATGCAACTCCAATAAAATAAGTTTAAAATCTATTACAAAAGTATGTTAACTTAATTATTTCATATTTATTCATATTTACTAATATTTATTCATATTTCATATTTATTCATATTTCATATTTATTCATATTTACTTTATTATTCTCTGGGTATGAATTATGTGTTTATCCTTGTGGAAGAATAGTAGCTTTCCTAAGCAAGTAGGTTAAGGTCCAATAACTGATGAGAGTTCTAATATTTCAATAGTTCAGTCACAAGTTCTTTTGCTTGTCTAACGTAATTCAAACTTGATTTAAATTAAGATGTCCCTTGTGTTGCCATGAAGGACTATCTGAATATGTAAGTGTTAAAAGTTCTGTATTTTAATATTGTTTTATTTTAAAGTAAATTAATTTACATTTACATTACTCATTTCAATTGTATATTATCTTTTTTAACTTGTCAAATGATACACCATAAATATAAAGTTTCAGAAATGAATTAATCTAGATTCTTCGACATATTGTAAACAGTTGAAGGAATCTGTTAATGTTCAAAATTGAGAAAACGGTCAAGAAATTAATTGAATGGAATTAAATGGAAGAGAATGTTAATTTCTCTATTAAAATTATCATAAAACATTTTGAATCTGCTATTTATAATCATTTTAATGTCAGTTTAATTATTTATAGTGATTTTTTTGCTTTGATATGTTGATTGAAATCTCTCTATTCTTTGTTGTTTCTTTGATTACCAATGCAAGGTATGAAACAACCTTTTGAGTCTTCTATTATCGTGAAAATTTCTTTTCGTAATTTACAAATACACACAAGATGGCATACTGGCCTTCACTTTACACCTTGTGATTTGAGTATTTTTCTGGATCCCTTTGTACTTATACAAAATACCTGAAGAAACAATCTCTAAAAACTATGGTAAGTGTGCAACTCTTATATTATTTTCTGTGCAAGGAGATGTGAGTGACGTTATTTTGAGTATCATGTCTACATCTTTGGTTGCTCCTGCAATGACATATGATATGATAATACATCATACAAAGTTTCTATGTGTTCAACAACACCAGTCAGAATTGTGCAAATTTTCTATTAAGAGGAATGCCTTTAAAACCAAGTAGTTCATTGATTTGTGAGCACATTCTCTTGGCTTTTATTATGACCGATGTCTAGTGTTCAGAAAGAACACTTCATCCTCTAAAGTGCAGCTAAAATTTGAGCACTGGGCACTGAAAAAGACAAAAAGACATGTATTAAAATTTTTGAGATTTTTACAACAATACAAGGTTATTCTTTAAAATGAAAAACACTTCCATCTCAAGGTCAGGATTTTTGATTGAAGGAACATTAGCTTCAAATCTGTAGAGAATAAGGTTGTTAGTCACTGAAAACACTGAGGTAAATACATTTCCGTCCAAAAGATCTTTGAGGAACAAGAGGCGACAACAACTTTTTTTCCCTTTATTATCTTTAACTGAAGCCTTTTTAATGGCTTCTTTACTGCTCAGGCTTCTCAAAGGAAAATGAAAATCAGACATTTACACAATTTATTTGAGTTAAAAATGAAAGCGTGTGCAAAGTGTTAATAAAAGGCCTGAGAAACACTGGACATTATTGTCAGTATTGTTTATCTCTTAGCTTTAACTTAGCTATGCACTGGGGCAACTGATAAAAATATACAAAATCATAGAAATCTGCTCCCAAATCATTATTGTTGTTATTATTATGATTATGATTCTTATTCTTTCATTATATTCACAATGGGTGTAAAATAGCCTTGTTTTTCCATTATGTTCCACAATTTATGAAATTAATATTATCAAAATTTATTATTGAATTGTTAATAAACAAATTATTATAATCCCTTTGATAATTAGCACAATCATTACTTGACTGCGGATATTTAGTTAAACATCTATTTTTTTCCGGAGTACCTTGTTCTAAATGAAGCTTTATATATACATTTTAGGTTTATTTGAACTAAAACCCTTCAATTTAATAGCACCTAAAAGAGCCTATTTCAACATTAATGCCTATTTGTTCCTATTTTACTTTTACTAATCTAGAATGATACTAATTTCCCCAATTTCTTTAATCCGTGGCTTCTTTAATTTTTTTTCTATGTCGGCACAACAGACAAGGATGATATTAATTTTTAGTTACTTTTAAAAACCTAAATTGCATTTGTCTTCTTGTACCATTCTATCTCCTTGTGTCATTTTGCCCCCTTGTCCCATTTTGTCCCCTCGTCCTTTTTAGACCCCTGTAAGATAGCGAGAAATGAATATACAGGACAAGGATCTTGCAATAAAAGTCTCCATGCCACTACTTCCTGACTTTGTGGAAAAGCCTACTATCCCTTTTAAGATAAAGTGATTGAATTTTCGCAAAAGAAATGTGATCTTGACTGATAAGAAATCTTAAATTTTCTCTTGAAAACTTGGAGAAAGTATCAGTAATTTATTGTGAGGCAAAATATGATTAGATAATTTCTAACTAGAGGACAAACCAATAAACTTGTTCTTAAAGAGTGTTTTTGCAAAATATTCAATACTGATTCTACATAATATTGATTTATGTTTTTATCTTTGGGAAATATATATAATAAATGGTAAAAATATGTTTTATTGTAAGTTTCCTGCTTTATTTGTATCTATTCCACAACTTGAGAGGCTAATAGAACCTATTTGAGGCACCTAAAACATATTTTTAAACCTAAAACTCTGCGGTCCAATCATCACATTCTCATAATCTTACCACTGTGCATTGTACAATATAAGGAAAATGCAAGCAACCATTGTGTGTATTCCAGGACCCTGAGAGAAAATCCAGGTCCTGGTTCAAAGAAGGTAGTGTGTGGATCATAATAAAAAATTTCTACAGATATGTATATACAATCAATTATATTGTTATATATAGATAAGTCTATCAGGGGGAGATCCAGGGGAGGGGGCATCATAGACTTTTGTTAAACAATAAATATATTTGTTATTATATTGTATATTATTTATGTACTGTATATATGATACTATACAATATTATTATTTAAATAATTACATAATTCAAACAAAAATAAATATTAATTCAATTTTGACAAATAAAGAAAGGGAAACAAAAACTCTAGGCCTATTGGGAGAAGCTTGTCCCTCCCCTCCTCCACTGGAATCCATCAGTGGCTTGTATCCTCTGGTACTCATCTGTTCACAAAGGCTTTAGTTTGCTTGCCTAAATTTGTAGTGACTCAGAGTGCGACACTGTGACCCACATGTGACTTTTAATTTTGAAAATATAAATTAACTTGCACAATTAAAAAAGGTAAAATACAACAAAATTAAATGAAGTAATAAAGGTTCAAATTAGAATGAAAATTATGGGTTGTGTTGGTCTTCATTGGCTCCTTTGAGCTCCATGGGACTCTCCTGAGATTCATGGGTTCCAGAACAATGTATGGCTGCTCCCCCCTCTGCTTAGGCCTGCAGAATTCACTTTCATACATGTCCGGGAAAGATGTTATATAAAGACATAAGCCTTCTCCTTTGCCTGAACTCAAAAATAACTACGCCACTTGTGACACATGTATAATATATTAATAGACGTAATAATTTGTGCCACATTTGCACAATTTGTTTTAGATATCAAAATGTCTTCCTGTCAAGAGCCTTGTTCAAAGAGATGATACCCTCAATATATGTCAAACGTTCATTGAGAGATATTTGAGTAACTGGATAGAAAAGTAGGGTTTTCGTCTTTGTTACTGACCATTTCACATGACAGTTAATTAAATTATGAAGAATATTTTAACGTCTAATATAATGTTTATATTATTGTACAGTTCTTGATCTTACTAAAGAAGACCAAGTTTTTTCATAACAATTTATTTCATGTTATATATTTATTTACATATTTAATATATTTATTAAATAAATATATAACATTAAATAAATTGTTATAAAAAACTCGGTTTTATTAAGGTCAAGAAACTTACAATAAAATAGTATTAATTAAATATCACGCTTTCTTCTAAAGTTTGGAACTTAATGGTTTTTATTCACCTCTTTTCCAATTACTTTCCAAAAACTGACTATATTTTATAACATTCTTTACAGATTGAAGATAAGAGGGGAAAAATGCAAAAACATTATTTGATTTTACCTACCTCCACTGATTTAGAGAGACAAGAAATAACTTTCTTCGCAGTAACACAGCTCTTCTTTTCTGGAACAAAAGGATCATCATGGTTATATTGAGGCACATATGGAACTTTTATCAATTCTATCCTAATGATTTTATATATTTATATATATTTAAATATAATCATTCTTATTCACTTACTTGGTTGTGTTTCTTCATTCTTTTTGTCATCAGTTGTTTCTTCCTCATTGCTTTTTGAATTTTCTGATGATTCACCAAAAATATCTTTGAGAGATGTCACACATTCAGTGAATCTCTGCTGTAATTTCTCTCTTTGCTTCTCATCTGTGACGTTGTTAGCGATCCAATTTGTAAGCAATGTCTTATCCGGCATGTCTGAACTGTCCAGCTATAAATATTGATGTGTGGCATACAATTGTAAAATGAGAAGTAATATTTGGAAAGTTTTTTAGTAAATAAATGTTTATTTTATTAGTGCAATATTGTGTTGTTTCACTGTTTTCTTTGTGTTTAATTAGTAAGTTATCGGTTTTGTCTTCAGGTCTTTAATTCATTTTACCTGTGTTAATTACATGCATGAAAAGGAATATCAAATGTTTTTAAAAAAATTAGTAAAAATCATGTTCTAAAATTTGTACTTTTGATTTGTACAATTCATACAGTCTTTTAACAACATATTCTTCATCTCAGATTTGAAACAAATCTTGGAAGGAAAGCACCTTTCAACTACAATAAATACTACATAATATTGCACTTGATCTTGAAAGTACAGTTCTTTCAAAATGCTATAAGAAAACTTTCTAGCGCCTTGAAAATTATAAAGAATTTAAAACATTTGCTTACCACTTCCAATTTTTTCAGCACACACAGGTGATAGTTGCACTGAAATGAAAAATATTTTTGAAATAAATGGGAATTTTAACATAATCATAGATACAAAGAACAAATTGCAATTTTCGCATTTGTGTCAGATGTGACAGTTCTTTCTAAATTATGCAACTCATGATAAACTAGTGTTGCTATGGAATGGTGTAGTCTTTCCAATACTTGTTAGTTTGGCTTTATATTAGAGCAGGGTTTCCTTTTCAGTTTTGCCTCACACCCTTCCTGGCTGCGCAAGGGATCTACCAGGTTTCCCTTCTGAACTGCTTTTCTCCTTAAGCAAAATTGATCAAATGGAACTGAAAAAAAGTTGATCAAGTGAAGATCTTGGGAAAGAAGCTAAAAATGATTGAGTAAAAGATCTTAAGAAAAAAAGTGGAACAATCAATTAGATTCTCGAGGAAGAATGCTTTCTATCTTGATCATATGAAGGTTCTTAAGGAAGTCAAGATTAAATTTCAATAAAGTCGATATCAAGTGGAGAATCTCAACAGAGTCAAGAACAAGTGGACATTTTCATGAGAGAGTGAGGAGGATCATTTGAAGGAATTGAAGGTAAAGTTAAGGATTTCGATAATTGAGATAAAATATAGAAGAGAAACTTAAGGACTTAAAGATCATGTGGAGGATATCAAGGTCTAGATCAAGTAGGTTTTCAAGAGCGAGTTGATTGATTAATAAGTGATTCCGACGCGTCAACTAATGACCTTTTTCAAATATTGCTAATCTCGCGTTTTTTAAATTTATTTTTATTTATTAATATTGGACTTTTACTCATCTTTCAACTATTTAAACTTATAATGACGGGAAGGGATTCTGGAACTCAAGAAAACGTGCGCAGATAATCTTCTCTCCCCTACGTCACACAGTTTATACTGTTTTTGACTGAATAAATCTAAATCTATCTCAAAGGTGTGGTTGCGTTTATTTCAATTTTAAAGACATTTGAGGAGGAGGGGAGAGAAAGTGACACCGCTGGTGCGAAGGGCGGCGCCCCGTGCGCGCGAGTGCAGGTTACAGACCGGCAGCTACTCTGAAGGCCCATCACAACGCAAGCACAAACATAAGCATGGCGTTAACATAAAAGTTAGGACTACGTTCATAAGCGAACTCATTCTCAATGCGTTCGCATTAGCAAAACACGTAAGATATTAACTTAGAAGCTTGCAAGCTTCAAGCTTCTGTGCTTATGCTTAAGTAAGATACAAGAAATGAACCAATCACAGAACGGAAACTCGAAGTTGAGAATCGAAATTGGAGCGAAGTCGATAGAAGAACTAACGCCATATGGGCCATGGACACAGTCGATACCATGAAATCGATTCTCACATCCAACCAACCAATCAGAATGTCTCACTGCCAATAGAATATCTTATTATGCTTACATTTATGTTGGACATTGTAAATACTTTAATCTATCACTTATGTTAATGTTTATCTATGCGCTCTGTTTAGGTTTACGTTTGCATTGTGAATGTGTCTTGACAGTTTTCTCATCACTATCTGTGGTATAATGTGACCTACTAAGCAACTTGCGAGGATTTGTATACTTTCTCACTGCCAGGGTTGTGTTCCTGCTCATCTGACACGCACGTATTCTCGGAGGCGATAAGGTTTGTCTGTGGCGAAGATTATGGACATATTACTCGCGCCACTTTTCTTGAACGATGGATTGAAGAGTGGTGGAGTGGGGGTATTAGTTACGAAATCGCCAACTAGATTTTATGAAGTAATGCCAACCTTTGGAGAATCAGTTTTGCCTTCTCAACTTTCTCGATAATTTGCGTTCGAACTTTCTAAAGAGTTCGAGGTATCTCCTGTGACGGATCTTCACTTGCTTCGGTCATTTCATTAGATTTTTGGGAGAAAATCATAGACAGAAGTTCACGTCTTCAACAGAAAATAGTTTCTATTTGGCGCCAGTAAAGATTTGTTTGGAATGTTGCCATCAGTGCTCGCTGCGGGCTTTTGCCTTCAACTGTTTATTGTGCTAGTGATGGGGAAACAAGACGCGAGGGCGGGGGGTAGCAAAAGTTGAGCGATTAATATCATCGTCTGCCGATGAGGTTAATATTCTGAGATTTGATTTATCTGTGATGTTGGTGGTGCCATGTGCGTAGTATGTATGGCAACAGTGTATCGAACTTTGAGTCGCTTATACGCTGCCGATGCTGTAGGCGACGCTTTGTGGTGGCCGGGCCCGTGCTTGCGGAACAGAACGGATCGGATCGGATCGGATCGGCCCGGCCGTCGGGGGGAAGGGGCGGGCTGCAGCCGCGTTTCCGGGGCGCGGGCGGGCGGGCGGAAACGGAGGGCCCGGTGCCGGTGGAGGACGAACTGAATCACACGAGGCGCGCGACCGCCCGGGACGATCCACGACGGGCGCGGTCCAGTTAGCGCTAACGCACGAGGGCACCGGAACTGAATGGACAAGTAGCCACAGCTGCAACGGCAGTAAACCCCCCCGTTTGAACTCGTTTTGCTGTCCGGTGTGGAGAACTCTATGGACTCGGTCAGCAGTAGTAATCAGTGCAGCTTGTTCCAAGAAAAGGTGAACAATAGAAAAGTGTTCTAACCGTTTTCTCTTAACGGATTTAAATAGTGTCCTCTATGAGTTCTGGCAAATGGTACGGCAACATGGAACAGTTTCCCGGTGTCACAAATAATAAAATACAATCGTAAATAACTAAACTAATTGAATGCTTGCATTTCATTCGCACAAAAACAAAATACAACAGAAAAGTACAACATACGTACTATACGGAAAATAGAAAGCCCCGAAAATTCCATGGCCCCTCAGTACTTATTTTCCAAAACTGAGAAATAGGGAGGTTCGTAAATTCTGGAATGGCATAACCATTATTTACATGTTTCTGAAATTGTAATTGAAATGTCTAATATGTATTATCCAAGATGTACTCATATGATATTGTGAACTATTTTAGTTGCTCTCAACCGTAATTTAGAAACTATTTAAAAACATTAACATTTAGTTGGTTATTTATATACCCATTCGAACTTCGATTACTAGGGGCCGGATTTTGATGACCTAAAACAGCCAAAAATGATCAATAAAATGCTCCTAAAAGACTTTAAAAATTACCTAAAAACAATGAAAAATTACCTACAAAATTTGATCAAAACCACTTCACAGGAATAACTCAAGCTGTTGGATATGTTACTAATGTAATCGAGTCTTCTTCCTTTTGTTCAAGTGGACTCAGCTTGCAATCTGTGGGTTTGGACTGTTCTCTAAGGAAAATCTGCCTGAATTTATTTATCGCGAAATTGACCGAACTGACAATGGCGCCGATAAACGTCAGAGGAACCTTAGATTACATAGTACTCACAACGGCTGACATTACAATATATGAATGAAGAAAGCGAATAGGCTACTGAGGAATTCCGTGGTGAACATTTATTGCACCTCGTAAATATTGTTTGAAGCAAGTACTATTAAAATGATATTAAAATCGATGAAATCAGAGAAAATGCAGTAACAATTACGTAAAAAGGTAAAAAAAATGACTTATTAGTCGAAATAGACGAAAAATGGAAAAACAATGACATAAAAATAGGTTATTTGGTGTTGTCATAACATAAAATGAATTTCTATACTCATCGGCGTTGTTCTAAAGGGAAAAGAAAAAATGACATTTCATTAAAATCCGCCCTATTCATTACCCGCATATATTGAATAAAATGTGCCCCTCAATGCAACTGCCCATTTGCTGCCCGCCGACTCGCCGGTCGAAAGTTCGGTAGCGGAGTTGGAAAGGCCTAGCAGGCGGAGAGCAGCAGCCAGGAAGCGGCGAGGTGACCGCTGGCTGGAGCGGGTGGGCGCCTTTGTCACTGCGATGGCAGCTCATTCAACTGAGGGCGCCGGCTAATCAGATCGGCTTTCCTCTCTGCTCGGATTGAAATTTGTGGGCGGCGGAAGTGCATGGCCTACAACAATGTGGTCATTACAGGGGTGTTTTCCAGCCGCGCTTCTCTGAAATGGGGACAGAATGGAATTAATCGGTCTCTGAAAACGCTGCAGGAATACGACTCGCAACTTTCAAAAATAATAGTTTATAATTGAGAACCGTGAATTTACAGTTCCGAATTAAGTCGTAGTATCCAAGTTACGAAAACATTGGAATATTGTAGGTACCAAGCAGAGTTTAAATGATGAACACGGAGATAACTAAAACCTGACGAAATTGTTGAGGCAATATATTTTGTACGGCAATTTAAAAATAATCTCTCCGTTTGACTCGTGTTGAATATTTAGACCGATTGCAATAAATTGAAGTTCTGTGCCTCTGTAATAGGTGTGTTGCGGAAAAATGATTTTATTTATATGAGCATATATGATATCGCGTTTTTAAATGGACGAAAGGAGATATCAGATTTCCCGTTTGATTTATGTCACATTGAATGTGCTTCAAGACAAGCTTTAGTACATTACAGAAAAAAACCTTTACTGCCGGAAAACGATGCGCATTTTAATCATGAATGTCCTTAAGCTCCTTTCGCAATATTGATAGTGGGCGAGACGCAGTATTGTGGAAGTAAACGAGGTACTTGTTGGGCAATGAAATCTTTTTAAATTATTAAATATACAATGTTATTAAATGTAAAAGATAAATTGCAAAAATCAATTTTTTTCGACATCCTTCTATGACTACATCATTAAAGGTAGAGATGTTTCTGATAATGGAATCTGTTCCTCAAGATTATGTCTTTAAATATCATCAAGAAACAATTCTTTTTGAAAATATAAGTAGTTTTGGCGAAATTTTTAGAGATACTGATGCAATAAAAAAGATGCAAAGAAGATTTTCTCAAAAATAGCTCCAATTTTTTCGCGTCTTCCAAATGTAGGGTCTCGTCAGAAGAAAATAAAGTGGACGAGTAAGCAGCCGTAACGTCATGTCAGCGGCGGCGGTCACGTTGTTCCCTAATTTCCTGCTCTCCGGTTTCTTCGAGTAGGGAGCGGGGTCATAGGACTTGCGCGTATGCGAGCGTCGATTTCAATTTTCACTCCTGAGACTTCGGTGTACTCTATACTTACAATTTTCCTGGAAGAGGTAAATTAAGAAAACTGCTGTGAAGGGACTGGACGTTGGTCGGGGAGAGAGGTGGTCTATTAACAGAGGTCTAATTTCATACAATAAATAGGGTTGTGTCCGTTGCAAGA
The DNA here is from genome assembly GCA_038098605.1 of Gryllus longicercus. Lineage (NCBI taxonomy): Eukaryota > Metazoa > Arthropoda > Insecta > Orthoptera > Gryllidae > Gryllus > Gryllus longicercus. Next base: position 187,411 of record JAZDUA010000448.1, on the reverse strand, counting down.
AAAATCTGTCGTTGAGAGGGGCGGCTGTTTGATACTGGTGGTCTCACAGAGAGGTTTCACTGTATTGGATTTTTCATGAAATATAGTTCTTTTTATAGAATTAATGTGAGCTAGTTTTGCAAATTAAGAACAAGTCCATCTGCCACTAATTAAAATACGATTATTTAAAATCAGGAAATTCATGGTCTAATATATGTTGTAAATGATCAGGTGACGCGGCGTTGAAAGATGTGTTACCGACGTCCCCACATTTTGTCGTGGTCTTCCTCAGGGCTGGGCTGCTGGTGGGCAGCACGGTTCTGAGGAAGACGACGAGAAGGTGGTCGAAACGTCAGCACCACAGCCATGAGGCGGCGTCACCCGGATATCCAAGATCATTTGCATGACTGGCCGCGGAAGCGCACGACTCCAAATACTCGTATTACTTCGACTTTTAAGCAGCCGATGGCATTAGGTCATTGTTACACCTCCTGCCTTTCAAAGAGAATCTTTTCAACAGTACATACCTGAGGCCATGAGTTCCGTTGAGAAGGGCGTTCACGAATGAGTTCAAAAGAGCCATTTTATAAGGAAAGAGGTGTAACAATGTCCTAATGCCATCGGCCACTTTAAAAATACCGAAGTATTTTATGTTGTGGTATCACACACACACACTACCTTCAGGTTTACCACATTGCCTTCTTTCCAAGTCGTTCGACGAAGGGTAAACTACTTCGAGATTTATTGACAATTTTTGCGGCAGGGGAGAGGCCTTTGCGTGCGTGTGTGGGGCCAGCGGCGGATCCAGCGGGGGGGGGGGGTCATGGGACCATGACCCTGCCCAAAAGGACAAAAGTTTTCTTTTGTTACATTCTTTTATTTGGCAAAATTGATTTAAATATGTATTTGTTAGAATTACGTAATTATTTAATATATATATATATATATATATATATATATATATATATATATATATACGAAACACTAGAAAAATAATTAAAATTGAGTAGCGAATGTTTATTAGCCAACAAAACTCTACGATAACAAATGATGGGCTGGACCGCCCCCGTGTGGGGCCGGGAGGTACTCACGCTCCGCTTGCGCTGCCTGCGCGCCACGGGCGGGGCGCCCTCGGTGGAGGTGGGCGGCGGCTCGGTGGTGGGCGCGGCGGCCGCCGCCTCCGTCGCCGTCGCCTCGCCCGCCGCCTCCGACGTCGGCGCTGCCAACGCAACCACCGTCCCATTCAACGCTCCGCTCAATATATATCCATATATATATATATATATATATATATATATATATATATACACACACACAATTTGTGAAAATGTGTAATGAAAAAAAACAAAAAGACAGTCTTAAACACGTGACTGTTATGTAGAAGAAATTTACTAATGAATGAAAAATGGTATTGGTTGTACATTCATTTATTTCTTCAGTCTTTATTCCATTTACGACAGATTTATTTCGTCTTATTTATTTAATGTATATCTTATAGAAATTATTATTTTAGTTATTACAAGTAATTTATTTTATTTATTTTAAATAAAAGTTAATTTTGTATTCATGTTCTGGTCTATCTTAACAATTTTTCCCAGCAACGAATCCGTCTGCTGTCTAGTGGCGCATAGAAAACTCCAGGGGCACTCTGGGCCCCACGCCGTCGTGGAGCTCAGACCAGGGCCGCGACGTCCCCAATCCTCACATGCAAAGTAGCCCTCCAAAATAGGCAAGAACCTCTCAAAGTACCCCATGCGGAAAGCTCATGGACCCGATTACATAGTATGGGAATAGAGTTGTTTCTGATAGCGTCGGAGTAAAGAGATTTGTAGTAGAAAGTTCTATCTTTTTTTGTAGTTAAGATTCAGTGATCCTTTTTTTTTAAAGAATGAAATCATACCTGTTAAAAAAAGGTTGTCTCACCTGGCGTGGTGGAGCATTCGGTGTGGTCGTCCTGTGCGCACTCCGCCTCGATCGCCAGCAGCTCCGGCTGCCGCGGCGGGCACAGTGCAGCCGCCTGCGCACACCACGCAGCCATTCAGCCCCCGCCTCTCTGCACCTCCCACACCCCTCTCTCTCTCTATCCGCCACCTCTGTATCATTCTCCCTCACCTGTCCCTCTCTTACCTGTCCCTCTCTCACCTGTCCCGCTCTCGACTGTCCCGCTCTCTCAATTGTCCCGCTCTCTCAATTGTCCCGCTCTCACCTGTCCCGCTCTCGACTGTCCCGCTCTCGACTGTCCCGCTCTCGACTGTCCCGCTCTCGACTGTCCCTCTCTCGACTGTCCCTCTCTCGACTGTCCCTCTCTCGACTGTCCCTCTCTCGACTGTCCCTCTCTCGACTGTCCCTCTCTCGACTGTCCCTCTCTCGACTGTCCCTCTCTCGACTGTCCCTCTCTCGACTGTCCCTCTCTCGACTGTCCCTCTCCTCTCACTTCTAACCCTTTCTCACCCTTCTCTCTATCCCTCTCTCAACACTCTCTCTTCCTCTCCCTTCCTCCCTCCCCTCTCTCTCTCTCTCTCTCTCACACACACACACACATACATACCTCCATTAAATTTTATATGCATAAACTTTCACTGTACGTTCCTCCATTTATTATAACTTCGCCTGCCTCTGTTGTGCCTGTGTGGTTTCATCTAGTACTATTTTATACTCCACTACGATGACTTGTTGTTTCCAAAATGACTTTCCTCTTTGAAGGATATTTTAGAAAATTGTTTCTTACAATGTAAAGAGATAAAGTATTGTAATTATTTTCCGGAAATAGGCGATGTTTCGACACAAAAATCTATTGTGGGACCTAGTAACGTAAACGTGAATAAACCTTTTCCAATCTGTTCTTATATATAGTAAATGACTCCGTGTCTAAGACCCTGTCCCTGACTAAATGATTGTTTAGTCAGAACCCATGTTTCGTGAGTCCTTGATTCCGAAAAATCAATTAACGGCAATCCATCTGTCATGGTCAATACAAGCGCCTAATTCGTTCACTCATTTTTCTAAAATTTATATTTCCCGGTTGATCTGAATGATCTGGAGATCCTGCGATTTTGAAACGGATATTTTGATTTTTGGAGTACTCTACGAAAAAACCTCAACCTTGTCAAACTTTCTTCAACAATTGCTCCAATGTTTTTGAAAAAAACTCTCGAAGTTTTCGTTGAAACCTTTGGAGCCGTATTTTGAGAAAATATCGTCTGAGAGTTTCTGAAAAAGCACAATTTTGAGCTCATTTACAGAGATAAATTTTAAGTTTTTGAGAAAGCATTTTTACTCACTATTGTAAGAATGTATAAAAACTGTCTGCGATATAAATGTTAAGAGTGTCAGATATGTTATTAAAAAATATGTAATATTGAAAATATCAAAAGCATAAATTAAAATGGCGTTAATGTCACGCTATTCTGTTCATTTAGCACTATCCGTGCAAGATTTTATTAAATTGTTTACAATATATAAATTATAGAAATGAGTGTAACGCGTGTTCAGTAATAAGTGATTTTCTTCTTGAGTGAAATCATGGTCATTAGTTTTGTTAGAACTATGGGTCTTACAGAGCGGGAGAGGGTAGATATTTCTCCACCGGTAGAACGTGGGATACGACACAAACCTATACGTGTTTTTTGGGTGTTTCCTCCTCGAGGTATAGTCGCCATTGGGACATTACGCTATTGCATTTAGATGTGTGTTAAAAAGGATAGATGGGAAGAGTGATGAGGAGGTTTGTTACGAATCTGCCCTGGTTTGTTTGTTACGAATCTGCTGCTGCATTTGCCCGGAATGGATCGGAGAGCACACGGAATACTATCGATCAGAGCAGTCGCTTGTTGAATTCTCCTCTAGGCCGCGGCTGAATCCGACCTACCTATCTAGTTAAGAGTTCAAACTCTACCACTGTCTGGGCTCAAATCCTATGACCTTGCTGTCGAAGCCGTTGCAGTGCCAATAGTGTTGCCCTGAGCTAATTCAGTGTGTACCATCCGCAGTGCTGTCTTTTACGTGGGAGATCTTACCTTGCCCTGCACAGTCATGTTCTCTTCTTCACTGCCTGTCAACATAAATCAAAATATTGTTGGTCGTCTGCAGGAACGACGGTGTGCGCATGCGCAAGCGCGGGGGGGGGGGGCGCGTACTCACTGGAGCCGTTGTCCACGTCCGCCTCGTGGCTGGCGTCGTGCGGCGCGGGGGTGGAGGAGGAGGCGGCGGCGGCGTCCGCGGGCGCGGAGCCGTCGGGCCGCGCCTGCAACACGTAGTGGGGCCAACTGTCACGTGCTCTTCGGGAAGTCTGCACTTAACGAGCTAAACATTTATACGACTTTGATTTATTCGTTTTGGTATTCTCTCTTTCGTCCGCGATTTGCTGGAGACTGCTAGTCTGAACATCTGGAACTGCAGGTCGAAATTGATGTAACAACGTGATATGTCTTATTGACCACGCAACTGGTCTCGTATACGGAGTTTCTTGCTGTAATTTATACCATATAATAATCACTAACACACGTAAACCAGTACAGTAACGAAATGAGTGCAGGCCCGCCCGCAAATCCTTTGTGAGCTCCCTTATAAAAGTGTATAGCAAACAGAAGTAGTTTTAGTACCTTCACTTCTTTTGTTTTCGTGAATAGGCCAACTTGGACCACGCGTGCATCCTACTTCAGCAGTTACATAGGGGGGGGGGGAATCAGCATTTTAGCTAAATCCCGATTTTTATCCCCCAAGGTTGCTAGCACCCTATTAACACCCTAATTCTAGCTGTTATTTAATGAAAAGCGTTGTCAAGCGTTGTCTGCGACGCTCTCGGTTGAATGTTATAAGATGGCAAGCATTTAGATTGAGGTTTATTTAGTCCAAAAAAAAAGTAAAAACTGTATGTGACGTATGGGGGAGAACATCATCTGCGCAAGTTTTCTTGAGTTCCAGAATGCCTTCCCGTCATTTTAACTTTAAATAGTTGAAAGATGAGTATAAGTTTAAAATAAATAATTAAAAATAAATTTCGTATATTGCTAATCTCGCACTTTTTTTTAAAAATAGTCATTTTCATTTCTGTGTTATAGAAAACTTATTTGCATCGGTACACGAATTGCAATTATGATTTCTCTGTATTGCTAATAAAATAGTAACTCGCCCTTTTCTCTACTCCTACCATTACAAGCAAAAGGAGAGTTCAAAAAAAACGTGCGCGTAGTGAAGCTACATTTATGTCCAGAAGCAAAACAAGGGATCATCTCAGCATTTGCTCAATGGATCAGGGAAACTGGACAAAAACCTGATCGAGATGTGGGTCATTGATCCGGAAGCTGAAGTACATTATTTGTTACAAACATATTGTTTTTTTTAAATTATACAATGAAATTTAAACTAATTCACTGTACATGTATCACTGTTTTGTAAAAATAAACATTATTTTTCTTTTTGATAATCAGTATAGTCTCTAATTATATAGAAACAGTTATGCAGCAGAAAAGATTTTACATTTAACGTAAATTTGTAAACCGACTTCAATTGTTTAATGTCATCTGGCAATGCGTTGTAAACTAACGTACATGTGTTGTATGTGGATTTCTGATTTGATGAACGTGATTTTTACTACTTGTGTTGTAATTATAAATATTGGTATTGCATGAAAATATGTTCCCATCGCTAAGTAAGTCACTTTTGACAAATAGTATAGATTCGTAAATAAATAGGCACGGCAATGATAAGATTCCAAGCTCAATGAAGAGAGGCTGGCAGGGATCACGCGGATTACATTTGTTCATTATTCGAATAATTTTCTTTTGTAATCTAAAGGTCTGAGTACTACATGACGAGTTTTCCTAGAATACTGTAACATATCTCAGGCGGAAATATACAAAATGCACGCAACGAGCTTCATGAAGGCTGACAGAAAATCAAACAGTATCTGACAGCATCAAACCTAATCATCAATCGAAAGACAATTTGTGCGTCGTGTTTATTGTTAACAGTGGTAAAGTTCTTATAATTAGTCGTGGAAAAATCTGTCTTTATTATTTAATTTCATGAAATTAAAACTATTATCAAACCTAAATGAATTGCTTACGTTATCGATTTAGCAACAGGGTTGCATAAGCTACCGAAGCGGAAAAAATAGTTTTTCTCGAAGTTGCTGTTTTTAATACTTTATTGTATCAACTATCGCAAAGTATCAGAGAAAGTATCAAGTATTTAATATATTTTACAATATTAAAAACCTTCAGTCGAAAAATAGGCCCTTTCTTATATGGACCCGACGCCATTGCGGGCCCGAACAATATGCCACTGACGTAAACCCACTATCCTACGGTAACCAATATTTCTTGTCTTTTCTACGCAAATTTGAGATCATATCGCCAGTTAGCGAGTACTACTCATGGGAGTAAAAATATATATTCCTACATTATACTTCCTTTCGCGCCTCGTAAAATATCGAAAGTGACATGTTTCTGATTGAAAGTGTCATACGAAATATTTGCACATGCATTATTATTACAAAACAGTCTTTTTATTTAAGAAGTTTCTAACATTGATTTCCATGATCTTCTGATATTTGTTACGATTTAGACATGAAACGAAGACCACACCATAGATCGCAGGTGACATTCACTGTGGCTTATAATAAATATTATATTAAATAAGGTATTGTCTCAAAGAACATCAGAATTTATCAAATGACTACATAATCACAAATGATCAGCTATTAATTTGTCTGATTAGAAATTAATAGAATAATAATGGGTAGCTTAGTAACTGTTGTAAAGTCCTTCAAAATTATGTTTAAATTTCTCTTAACACGTGATGTACATTAAGACTAGTTTTTAATCGAACATCTGTGACGCATTGAAGTGAACATATTGTTTTTCTGTACTTAGCGCGACAGCCCGCGAATGGGCCAGGGTCTATCAGGAGCACTCCGGCCTTGCAGCCATGGGTTAAAGGGAGAGAATTTCTTTGGTCAGTAATGATCATACGCTAACATACCGGAGAGTGAACTACTCTATCTGGAACGGTTTCTTATCTAAAGCATCCATATCGAACTTGATGGAAACAGTGTCGAAGCTTCAGAAGCCCACATTTAAAGCCCACTCAGAAGTTGGCATTACTTCATACCTTCATAATGCCACATGACCGTTATCAATTGTGTTTATCCAAGCCATTTACGTCGATGTTCAGGGAAGCGGACGGTCAAATCAGAGTGGCAGTCAAACAGTTCCTACATCTGCATATGAGTACTGCAGATGGCTTATTCTACCTGACCAAGAGAGATGGAGAACTGGAATTTCTGCGGCTAGCCCAATACGTTCCTAGAGTTGCGCTGAACCTAGAATTACGATTAGAAAAATCTTGAGATCCTATTTGCAGATGGTTGAGCTCCTGTCTGAGTTTTTACCAACTGACACTAAAGATCGCAAACTCACTGAGACTCAACTGGCCCTATTCTGAAGATTTAAGGGCTTGTAAGAAGAAATGCGCCGATGACGGTAGCCCCCTGGAGAAGCTGGGATTTCAAGGGAGAGCGGTTAGGGCGCATGTAAACGATCCGATTGGAAATGCCTTTTTGAAAGATTATCATCTTCTGAAACCTGATCTTTTTATCACTGCACTCCAATTGAGATCAAATACCGCTGTCAATAAAGCTACTCTTAGTGGAGATTTTTTCCTTAACGAAATCTGTTCTTTAAAAACAAGTTTTGAAATAAAGTCATGTAAAATATTTTGTATAGTACGATAGTTTTCGTGTAATTTTGCGAAATGTAGGCAAGTTTTAAATTTTAAACAATTATTTTATTACATACAACTCCAAATGTTTCTTTAATTTTTATAGCGTGTGTAGCAAAGAACTGTAAAGAAAGAAGTTTTGAAAATTGAAAAATTGAAAAATAAATGGAATTGGTGAATTCGAATTTCCTGCACTTCGTTCGAGGCGCTGTCAATCCGCAAAATGATAAACGCTTTCAAATTATTATGTTATATTTGTGACCGTCGTTTAAATGTGAAAATTATTTTTCAGCTCTTGAGAGCAAAAGTGGTGCAAGTAAAAAAAAAACTTACCTTCTGGAAAATGATTTGTAAACAAAAATCGCTGTAAAACTATAATGTTAAGAAATAAATCACCTAAAGTGATATGAACGTATTAGTTAATTTACTTAATTAACTAATTTGTTAACTTACACCACTTTTGAACACACCGTTTCTGAAAACTATGTCTTACATTGAAATAATTGGCGTGCGTAATTTTCGTTTGCAATAGTAATGTAATGAAAATTAATGCAAACATGATAGAACAATGTTTAAAATGTATTGTTACATTCTCTTTTGATATTTATACTCATAAATTATAATTAATTAATGTTGCGAAAAATAAAATAGTAGTTTACTATTATTACAAGTTTTACATCAAGCCACTAAGAATAAGAATTTGGGTGAACGGTAAGTCAGCAGAGCTCACTTTGTTGACAAGTTAGGGCAGCAGGCTGCTTCTCATTTTGGACTTGTTGTAATGGTCCTAAAGCTTCCTCAACTAGGAATGTTTTTAGTGAATTGAAGAAATTACGGTGCCCCGGAGTACGTATTGCGGACGTTCAATTATGTATTTTCTTTGCTACAGATGCAGGCTACAATTACGCGTACGTTCTTCTCCAAGAAATCACGCCCACTATATTTGCAGCCAATTTACTTTGGCCCCTGTGTTATTAATCTTTCTCGCAATTGCCTTAGTAAGCTGCAAATTATACTTAAAATCTGCTTCGGACATTTCACGTGCTGTTCTTTCGAGCTGAACAATGGTATTATACCAGTGAGAGGGAAAATAATGAATTTTATTTTTGCGAACTTGTTCTGTTCTCAAAATCCGAGTCATTTTTCATAAGTAAGTACCCTCATACGAGAAATTTGTGGTCAATAATGTTTTAATTATTGGCTTTGTCACGATTTTCATCGAAGTGGGGCAATTTTGATGTCGCGAATTTGACCTGTGCACGTGACACTAAGAGCGGGTTATTTTTTTTTTTTTTTTTTCGAGGTGCTTCTTCTGAGAAGGATTCAGATAAACTATTTCTTGGGAGCTCCTGGAAGCTGTTGTTTCGTCTCACCTGTGACATATCACAATTGCGTGCCGCGGTGTGAGCAAATTGTTGCATACTTCTGCATTGTGCTATTGGGCCCCTAGCAAAGAAATATTGACGTTCGACTCGAATCATTTTAGCGTGTGATGGACTATTGTTAATACTACCTACTCATGCACCTACCTCAAATCTTCCAAAATTTGACTAACGCCACTTTTGGTCTCAACGGTTCGATTCCTTCATTCATTCAAATTATATTCGAATGCTTCTCATTGTTGACGATCGTGATGATCATATGATATAGGCAAAATTCTTACGAAAGGAAATATATCTAAGGAATGTAATATATTTAGCGTAGAACTAACAAATATTTTTCGTTTTCTTTAAGACGTTCTGATTGATTATGGTATTCTGCAATTGTTACCTTGCTTCTACGTCATCAAGGCAAACTTATGTAAAATATTATTCTTTCTTTTCTGTATAATGTGCTGCAAATAATGTAACAGTTAAATTTCTTCATATTTGGTTCATTTGTAAAAGTACGAAACGACTGGCGCTCCTGGCTATCGAATAAACGGAGTTATGTACCACATGTGCTTCGTCTGAATTGGTTAAATGGACTGTTTCATGCTACAACAGAATTTTTAGCGTGGCGGTTTTTACGATATTTGCATATTGAAAATATCTTCTTCTTCTCCCTCAAACATTAGACCGGTTGGTCCGATGCGCCTCTTTGATCTAACCATCTTCTCCTGGGTCTACCAAAGCTTCTTCTTCCTTTAGGGATGTACTGAAGCACTTGCTTTGGAATACGGTCGTCTTCCATTCTTTCCAGGTGTTTTTTCCATTGTTCTCTGTATTCCTTAATTTTTTCGTTTAACTTGTAAATACCTATATTTTTCCGGATGGTCTCGTTTTTTAATCTGTCCATTCTTGTTACTCCCAGGACTGATCTTAAAAATCTCATCTCGGCTGCTTGACGTCTACTGTGTGTTCTGGAGTTCATAGTCCAGTTTTCGCTTCCGTAAAGTCCGCAAGGCACTGCCATAACTTTATAAAACTTTAGCATTGTGTATTTGCGGACCTTTCCTTTGAGCGCTCTTTTGATGGTGCCACACATCATATTGAATCTTTCTATCTTCCTTACAATATCAACTTCGCCGAGATATGATACGTCACATCCTAGAAATCTAAAGGTATCAACCTGTTCAATAGTTTTGTTTTCTAATATGAATTTACATCTTAAAGGTTGTGAGCCTTGGAATGCCATGGATTTGGTTTTATTTGTAGATATACTTAGATTATATTGCTTTGTTATTTTATATAGTTCATATAGTGCCCTTTGCAGATTATCTTCTTTATCTGCAACTAAAATCTGGTCGTCAGCAAACATAAAAGTTTTAATAAAATTTTTTCCTTTAAAATTGTCTTCTATATTAAGTTATTAAAAATATATGTCACATAACTACTTCCAATGATCTGATAAAGTATGTGCTGTTGGAGCACTTCTAGTTCTTTGAAGTATTTGAACGGATCATCCAAATGAACTGAATGACATGGCATAAATGCCATTTTGATGTATTATTTTGTGTTTTCAAAAATTAGGTTTGATGAAAATGTAAATTTTAATAATATCTTACCATCACCGTTATTTTATGTCTTTTGTCAAGTGTTTTGGCAACTTTGGTCCCTATATCGACAAAAAATATTTAGATAGTTATCTTTGTCAGTATTTTTTCTGTATATCTACATTCAGTATCTATTGAAATCTCTCAATTTATTATTTTTATTTTATATCTTTCCCCCAAATTTTCATTAACACATTTCCATAAGGATTTTTTTCATTTTAATTCATTTTGTCACTAAGTGCTATAGTTTTTATTTACTGAGGTAACATTTATATTAAACTTTTCTTTGAGTGAGATGAAGTGACTCAAAGAGTCAGAATGTAGTCAGAATGAGTCAAACATAAATTAATATAGGAGTATACTCGTATTTAGTATTTTGCGTCGTACATAGCAATGTAGTCCAAGATTATTCTATCAATCATGGTCCACTTTCTGCCAGAACCTCCCACAAATGGAAACTGGCATATCAAAATACTAATAATTTCATCCAATGTATTTGATGGAATCATCCTATTCTATGAATATCACCATGTGTATTAGTTTGAACTTTATTGTGAATTGCGATAACGGTTTATCTGCACTAAAAGAACGATGAAGTCTCATTCAATTACATTTTTTTAAATACAGCATTGTAGAATAATTTCTAAACTCATTTCAGAAAATGTAAATTTAATTTATTTATTGCAACATATACAATTTACTCAAAATACTCCATTTCTGGATCCAAGATCATATTAGCTAAATTAACGATTACAATGAATATAAAATGCTGTTAACTACTTGGCATGAAATCATAAAAATCGAATCATGTAATTCGTCTGTGAAACAAAATTTTGAATGTAAGTAATTTTCTTCCATGAACAACAACAGCAACTCAACTTGCTACGTATATTAATACAAAAAAATACTAAAATAGGCTTTCTACAAGTTCGTGTGAATATTTTAGAAGATTACTCTTTCTTCTAACAACAAATTAAAATATATTTAAACTCCATCTCTTATGACCTTCATCTGTACTTGGGCAAAGATTAGTTAAATCAACGCACAAACGAGTTTTTATATTATCAGCACGACTGGTGTACAATTTGAGAATCTGTACGTCAAATTCTGCGATAATAGCATCACAATACCACTTGAGACTCCTATTCAGGTCCTCATCATGGATGATATCAACTTTATTCATCAGTGGATTGTAATTGTCACTTTCGTCAGTAACTCTCATGAGGGCAAGGGTCTTGTTACTCATGAATCGCACTCGCGCATAACTTTTCATCTTCTGACACACGACTTCCGTAACCTCTTCAAGATAAAACTCAGAGCGAGCATAATCAACCTGTTTTTCTTCTTTTCCGTATGAATCCAGATAATAACCACCGATATTTAATTTTCTTGTAGGACTTACATTTTCTACTGCTTTGTCTATTTCGTCAACTAATACTTTACACACTAAACACTGAACTTCTCTAGGGTCTATTTTGGGGTCTTCGTTGGCAGAGACGAGACACAGTAGGGAAAAGACAACGAAGATAAGTAAACTTTGCATTGTGGAAATGATGGTTACTTTTTTGTAAGCAGAGCTTCTGATACTGCATTTAACGTGCTTAAATATCTATAAAACACACACATATACAGATCACCCCTCTGCTACACCTTTGAAGAAACGATTAAGAATACATCAGAGTACTGAGCCAAAGACCTCTGTATATCTACGTATAGTATACACAGGGACTTGACGTCACGTAGAATTGACTATTGTTATAATAGAAATTTGCAAGATACATTGTTAACAAAACCACATGTATAAACCAATTCATATGTTGCAGATTTGAAAGCGTTTTAAGTAACAGTTTTTATTGGTTTTGAAACCTCAAGATATGCAGAACATCAAATATTTATACAGAATGACCACTGATCGATAAAGTATCAAATTCCCATCCCTTACAAGAAAGTTCGAAACTCTTCAAGATAATTTAGGTGTTAAGCCACTATTGCCTGTATATTTATACATTTGAGAAATCGTAATTCTTAGCATACAATTATTTAAACTTGTTTTTGCGATACGGAGAATTTATGATCAATTTTGTTTGATGAATAGTCATTATTAACTAGTTTGTTCAGAATGTACAGAAGTTTTGTTATTGGGATTGATTGTATTTAATTAGCTGTCCGGGTAACGCCGCGTCCACGGAAAAGGCATCTTTGCCATGGACGCGGCGTCACCCGAACAGCCAATTAAATACTGACTCCGGTCGCGGAAGCCTACTCTCTCGTGATTGATTGTAATGTATATTAAATATGGTTATGTTTCTTGGTCATGTTGACTCATTTTAATTCCTCTAATTTTGTTTGGATTTAAATGTGACCAACTGTGTGTACATTTACACTCTCCCATAGAGTGGATGATTAATAGGAGAGGTTGAAAAGGGGAAAGCAGGAATGAATATTTGTGTAAATGTCCAAGTTCGCTGCTATAAACCCTAGGAAATATGTTAATATGTGATAATACTATTCATTTTTAGACAGAATTTGGTTTAATTTTTGTAATTGTCTCTTATTTATGCCCACCTTCAACTCTGTTTCAATGTCCAGTGTTTGTTATTTCATGTGATTTGATAGTTTAAATACTTAAACACTACATTATACATTTACGACTGCCTTTTACAAGTAGATTTCAGTGTCTTGAAGGACAGTCTTACAAAAAAAAAACATTCCGAGGTGCTGCCCTCCGATTTTAGCAATTTCATTTTTCTGGAGAAGCTTCCAATTCCCTTGTAAATGAATTGCACATTGGGAAACCTATAGTGCAATCGATGGTTATTGCTGCGTGTACAAGTCGTCCGATTGAGTGAACATTCAAACCGACCTGGGAAGTGTGTTTGATTACGAATATGAATTACAACCAGCCGGCGTCGCTAGGCGAATTGCTTAACTAGGCTCTGTGAAGTCATGGAGGTTAAGCGAATTCAAGACTTCCTGGTTTCGTAGTTGGGCGACGTCTAGAAATCCCGGGATCTTACGGCGTCGAGCTCCTGCCCGAAGGGATAAAAGGCACTGACCTGACTGCGACGTGATGATGCTTGACTAAGATAGTAATTACTTCCCATTAGTAACGGATTACTCCAGGCAAAGCGCTCAACAAGGGTTAAAGAGACGCGTTGCATCAACGATGACGCAACAAATAAAAAACTTTTCTACACGGGTAACAGCGGTGAAGACTGGCATCCTGATAGCTTGTCAAAGGTTTGCCTCGACCAAGATTTGCAGCCATCCAGTCCTGAGTAGCCGGGCTCTGCAATTGCACCTTCGCCCAACTCCGTAAGGCCCGAGAGAGAATTGAAATAGCTCTGGTGCTAACCAGCAGACAGCCGCTCAACCATGCGTTATGTAGACGGGCTGTAGAAAGAAGGTCCTCTGAAATCGATGCTGCTGTGTGGAGAACTCCCGATCACCTAGTGCTTCATTTATCGTCAAAAACGGAAGGAAAAAACACTATATGGATGTTTGAGGAAGAAGTATTTTCTGCGCACATTTTCCGTGCTCCAGAATCTCTTCCCCACCCTTTTACTGTACATAGTTCAATGATGAATAAAAGTGCAAACTTTGCGTGGTTAGAAGCATTTAAAAACCGTTTTCGATTCCCAGTAACATCCGAGTAATAATTATTTCCATCGGTAAACGAACTGCAGATTTGATTTGATTGAAATGCTAACTAATTAGCTAGATCTGGTTGCTCAACTAAACTTGTAACAAACTTGCGCTGTTGTAGCTGCCCTGCGTTGACGGCTGGCCGAGTATAAATAATCAAGAGTAGACATCATTTAAGACACATCATCACTTCCAGGTGACTTTTTTTAATTCAAGCGGAGGGGCGGTGTATTTGGCCTACGTTGTGATTCAACACTACTTGCATGACGATTCACTCGCAAAGGAAAAGTCTGATCATCGAATTCTCTAACAGACTGAAATTACACAAAACAATTTTTGACACCTTTTTCAGATCCAATGACTGATTTCATAAATCCAAACTGCAAGAATTACAGAAATAACTACAATTTCCCAGTGGTACATCAGGTTCTTAAAAAATGTACATTTACAAATCTTTATAATATTCTTTTATTGAAAAATCTGTAAACACCGTTTGACCAACAAAATAAAAGAAAATGATAATCAAATAAAGTTTGCGTTAGATTGTTTCATTACAAAAGACATTGTTAATATCATGAAAATTAAAAATTTACTCAAGGCATATTGTAACTAATAAATTTCAAAGAAAAATTCCCAAAAAATCAGTTTGCATTCATTTGGAGTAGTCAATCGATAAGTCGTGGCTTAATTAAAAATATTCTTGTATTTCTTTTTCTCTTGGCCAGTCTATCTGGTCATCACGTTACTGCAACAGAAGTCAGCCATCATGCATGTATTCCATCGCCCCCTGGTGCCGCCATTCAATTTCCGTGTTCAATATTAGTGCTTGCAATATTCAATATTGATTGGCACTCCCCTTCTAACTTCTGCAAAATAGCATTTTGAAATGTGTGACGATATATGTATGAAGATAGACTATAGTACTGTCTACAGCCTCCAAAAGGTGTTGCTGTACCCCATACATATGTAGCTCATTGCAGAAGCAAATGTTCCGGCTTTCAAGTAAGCTGGTGAACATCGATAAGACAACATGGCAGCTGACAAATATCGGCAACGGTGGACAGTGTGATTTCTCTGGAGGGAAAATCTAACCGCTTCTACATGAGGGTCTACATATGCATGAGGTTAGTTGCCATACGTGGGAAGTCATCACAAAGTTGCAGATCCGTGTTTCGATGGGTATCAGAAATCAAGGGGACTGTTCATTAATTACACAACGCAAATTTGGAGGATTTTCATACTCGCTCTCCGCATTGTAACGCACCCGTAACGCGCGCTTGAACGCCTCTTAAATAATTACGTAGCGCTCGCAACAACCGTTTTGTAAACACAGAGAGTGAAAATGAATATTAAAAACAATTTGTGTTCGTTTTATTTGTGATGTATATTAAAATTTACGATATTTAAAGTGGGAATTAGTTAACGATGCTGACTGCACCTCGTGTTCCTAAAATTGGTGACAAGATGTTAGCGAAGGAAAGCCACGTTGGCGAGAAACGTTTTGATCACAGGCCGTGCACACACAGGCGAGCGTCTACTGCGCTGATTTAAATGTATTCTAGAATACTTGCGTACTAATCAGTTTTGAATACTATCAATAATCACACAGATTCAATAAAAATTGATGAAACAATATTTCCAAATACTGTAAACAATTACATCTAATAACTAATAATTGTTTTGAAAGCAAATTAATTAGTTAATATTTTAATGTTTTAGTATAAGTCTCAAAAAAGAAATTATTTCAGCAAATATTGAAAACTTTAAATAACTACCAATGTTACGTAACACTAAACTGATACTCCCTTTCCTTATGTAACGCATCGTAACGCTGCCTCAAACCCCTTCCCCCCCCCTCTTCAGCGTTACGTAATTTGTGGACGACCCCAAAGCCGTCAGAGTCTGTGCTGAGAAACGCAAAAGCACCGGGAGTCCAGGAAATGCACGCCAACCAAACAATGCCCATCACGCCAATGGCTTGACAACCAACAGGCTAATCACTTTTAATGAGTTATAGATGGCAACATGTCTATCATTGCCATTCTCCACCTTATCATCCATGAGGATTTGAAGATGAAGATGGTAGGTGCACGCTACCCTCAGCATTGCGCAGAAACATAAGCATGTGGAGATGTGCCAACAGTAGGTTAAACAGTGATGTGCAGATCCAGCGGGGTTCTTGATGTGCTTACGCGCTGTCGGAAATGCAATCCTGAATGCACGTATTGCGGGAAGCGGTTAGCTAAGAGCGCAATACGCGTTTGGGAATATCAACCTCACAAGGCGTCACGGCGTCCTTCAGTCTCATCTAGTCAGTCCATTTGAGGCGGTCCATGCGGCAGGCTGGGTGACACATCTCTTGATACTTTACATATCTCAACGCCTCATTTAATTTACTTTACAGCGCAATTCCTTATATTTTGCGAGCTATTTGACATTAATATTTTTGCTTCTAAATGACAAAAATCCTTTTAGGTATTTTGCCTCGCCTCAATATTTTTTTTATTATTTTATTCATTTTTTCAATTTTATTACATCTTTTTTATGAAAAAAAAAGTATTTTTAAAAAATCAGCATTTGTTCCTACTATTTATTGGCGAAATCTTTGGGTGAAAATTATCAATGACTCATATTGTGATCTTTAACCTTAATTACCGAGAAAAATTGGCGACTGCCGACGGGCAACAGTTCAATGAGAATGTTGCACGCTGCAGTGATCGGTCGTAGATATCGCTGGCCGTTGAAGTGCTGGCCGTAGATTTTGCCAGTTTGGTTCGTTCTATTACGTCTAGTCTGGCTGTTAAACTACAGTTCTGGATAGCCATAGAAGGAGGAGAAAATTGTATGATGCAAAGTGTGCATCAACTTGTGCTCTTCAAAAGGTTTTTGAAATGTTTGAATTAATATTAAAATGTATGTAGGACATTTTTTACAATTATTTAATATTATATAACATATTTTATTATTATATAATTGTTTTTAATTGGATTATTTTAATATTAAGTATTACGTCCGATTTTCCATGTTTCTTACATATTCTTATTGTGTTCAGTACATATTTATGTACATATTTTGACGTTTAATACTGCATATTAGTCCGGTCTCTCCTCGTGAGCGTCGCCAATATCGAGCCACTGCGCTGCTCTGAATTGCGCGACCGATTCGCCAGCCGTCCCGCAGAGCGGCTCACGCGACCGGAGGCGGCGGCGGCGCGGGGGCGGCAAGCGGGGGCGGCGGCGCGTGGGAGGGCGGCGCAGCTGCCACCGCCGCCGCCAAGACGATCCTCCCTTTCTCGCCCTTGCACCAAATAGAATGGGGAAGACGCGAAGGTCTTTCTGCAGTGGTTCAAACACTCGATCCTCCTGACTTGAGCGGTGAAATATAGGGTACATCCGATGCTAAGAAATACAGTCGACTCCGGTTATAGTGAACTTCTGGGGTCTAATATTTTTGGTTCAATACATAAGAGGTTCACTATATCCAATGATGTGAAAATGAAATATAATTTCTCCATAACGATTGGTTTGATTAATATAGAGATATAGGGAAATACACTAACAGTACGAACCGAAAATTTCAATATCTTCATTTGTCATGAAAAAATCTTCAATTCAATTATTTGCTTGGTACATTTTTATTAGTAATTTCTCTAGATGCTTCTCCAGAGTTCGTGCTGTCTCCATACTTGATTCTGCATTGTCTTCAATGTCTAAGTATCGTAATGCTGTCTTGCGACTCTTCAATACCCCTTGCAACACCATCCTACTCTCCGAACGCCCTTTTACTCGCCCAACATTTGCAAGGCGCCTTAATTTCTATGTCATTGTATTTCCTACGTTCACTTTAGTCGAGGTTCAATTTCAGTATAATCGAATCTTCTTATGCTTATTTGTAATGTAGGTGAAACGCGACCAATGGCTTTCACTGTAACCGGAGTCGACTTAAGTTGTTTTTTTTTTTAACTGGAAGCTTAGAAGAGAAACCACAAGGATAATTACATATATTTTTTTTTAAGTCGTTGAGAAAACTCGCCTATTGTTTCCAAAAGAACACAAATGAAACGTACACTAACTACCAAAATTCATTTTTTTGCACTTTTGCTTCATAAAGGAGATCCTTCATAATCTCACAAAGAAATATACTTAAAAAACACTTATTCCCATCTAAAATACGTTAACATATCCTGTTTCTCCTTTAAAATTTTCGGAATTGGAATAAGCTGGAGAGGAGCTGCAACAGATATGGAGACTATCATACGCGGTGAGAATATGCCAGTCTGTATTTCTTGTGCTTTGGCACTCTACTGACGGATATCGGAACCTTGACTGGTATTGAACCTTCTCCAAATTGATAACATGTTGGTCACGGCCTACAGAAGTTACGCATTTTAGCGTCAAACTTTGAGATGAATGAATGTCCGTGAGTGGTGTGTATTTGGTGTTTTGAGAAGTGTTGGTATTGTTGCATAGACCTGGATTCAGTGAATGCCGAATGTGACCAGATAGGCAAATATGTCATTATCTATACATCAAGAGAAAACAAGCCGAAAGAGGTGTTTGTTTATCTTAGAGTTTGTGAGGGTTATGATACCGTTTACAAATTCACCACTGGGCGATATTGTTCCTTCGCTTGTGCGCCCTCTGAGTACTATACGCGCAAGTTTTCTTAATATTCCATAGTGGGGGGTGCGGGGAGAGCAGGGCTCTGGCTACGTCATGGCTTAAAAGGGCGTACCAACTGTGAGCATGAACTTTACTCGTCAAAGCGTGCCACGAGAAATGCTACGATTGTTTTGAACGTACAAGGTGGTTGTTGCCGGCATTGTAAATTGGTACGTGCGAACCTAAGTATCTCAACGTGCCGTGCTATTCAGCGCTGGATGAGGACTAGGGGGCTCGTGTACCAAGAAAACTTGCGCGAATAATACTTCGCATTTCCCAGACATGATTCGTGTTTATATCAGAAATCTTAGTGACGGGACCTACAAATTTTGTCTGAAGAAATTGATCTGAATGAGGAATGCCTTGGAAGAATTTAACCAAACGAAAATTAGAGATAACAAATCAGCAGGAGCATACGTAAGGTCATAAAATACCCTTTGGTAGACGAACTGAGTAAGAAAAAAGCGATGCCTGCTCGGTGCAAGTGAAGAGAAGGGGAAAGGTGAACGTGCTCGTGGTGAAGGCACAACTGCGGATGTTATTGAGACCTAATTTTCATGTCAGGCTAGATCCTTTACGTCACAGAGAAAAGCCATGACTACTCAGAAGGAAAGTGTTAAGAAGCCAAGGGGTTCAAATCAAAAAATGGAGTTACCATTGAATTACGAAGATTTTAAGATTTCAAAAGACGAGAGGGACGAATTCTTGCATTCTCTTGATAATATCCTAGAAAATGATCATCATGTATTGATGTACAAGACAATCACTACAAACCTAAGCTGGAATTGGTGATCATGTAATTATTGAGTTTAGTAACCGCTTTCAACCAGCCAAAATGCTCCCAAAGGACGAAACAGATGATACAGAATTGCAGCTTTTCAAAAAAGAGAAACCATTGCTTATGACCTGTGGAACCAGATGAAATATGGTATTCCGAAAATCAGATGAAAGAGAAAATTCCTCTTCCGTAGAGAATTCGAAAATTTGACATGTATTTCATCGATATAAAACATTCAATATGAAATTGTATTATTGATTGTGAGTTGAAAGTGATTCATTTGCATTTTCTCTCATTCTTAACTCGATTCAGCTTAACATTATTTTGCAGCGAGTCAAGAATGTACTGCAAGTAACTCGCTACTCATTAGATGCTTAACTGTTGTCTGATTGTAAGTTGCATAAGTAAGAAGCATTTATGTGAAAAGAGAAACCTGTCATTTCGAGCTGCGATAAATGTAAATTTCGAGGTAATAGGTCGATTATTTTGTCTTCCAGACTAAAAAATGTTAATCTGGCACAGCCTGAGTATTGAATGAAACCACTCACATCCCTTATTTGTAATTTAGATAACAAAAATAATATCAAAAAAATAAGTTTTTTTCGTCCTACAAAAATCTGTTTCTAAAAGTCTTTAAATTGCAATAGAAACTAATGATGGTAATTACATGAGTTAGTAAATAAATTAAAAGAGTAATACGTTAGTAAAATTATTAGTTATTAGTAAATTAAAATTAATTAAGAGTTACTAAAAGCTAGTAAAAAGAATGGATTAAAATAAAATTGGTAATATCTCATTGTTTTGAAAATTATTATGTAAATTTCCAATGTTTCACGTACAAAGTACATACGTTTTCTCAGGTGTTTCATTAACAACTATTGCAAAGAGGAAACAATTAATGGCCTGCAGCAGGAAAAAATGTTATATGTTAAATGTTACAAATTGTTTTCCAAAAAGAAGCACACACTGCTAAATATCAACAAATACTCTTTTATAACACTTACTACCTTTATACATTCTCCTATTAAATGTTTTACAAAAAAGTGTTCTGGAATACAGGAGAAGTATCGTGTAGTATAGTCGGAGTCACAGTTCTTTACACACCAAGAATATCAAAAAAATTATTCTGTAACGCTATACGTGAATAGCAAATATTTATTGGGGGGGCGGCCTCTTCTTTGAAGCCTTGCTATCGCATGGCATCAGCTGCCTCCTAAGTGCCACACTGATTGAGAATTTAGCCGGTAGGCAAAGTGAGAGAATACGCAGAATAACAAGAAATATTTTCATTTTAAGAAAAATATTGAAACGTCATTGTTTTTGTTTTTCCCAAGATCCTGGATATCTAACGAAAACGCTGACACACATTATTAATTTAGATAACAACAATATCAGAAAAAAATCGTGTTTTTATGAGTCGGCCAGAAAAATCATTTGGCTCTTCGTATTTTGAGATAGTACGTGTTGTTCTCTAGAAAGCTTTTGAATGAAGGAAGATCTTTAATTTCAGGAAAGCTTTTGAGGCATAATGGAACTTAATGTACATCAGGTATGGGTACCAGCGAAACGCAATCCATTTAAGTTAACCTAAAAATAATCATACTAGAACAATTAAAGCAAAATTAGTGCATCCTTACTTATCTATAGGTGGTTTCAATCAAAATGGAAAATAATTAATGACTGTTATAACGATTAATTTAATTTATTTTTTTAATGTTAATTTAAGTAATATGCAAAAGAAAAGCTCTTCTTTAAGACATGTTTTTCAATACACAATTTGCTCGCTAACAATTTTGTCGAAATATCGATTATAATTTCTCGTTGACTTGTTCCAGGCAACTAGTGTGGAATGAATTGCTAACAAAGCTGTGTGTACATAATTCATTAATTATCAACAGCCTCGGTCTTCGGTCTGTAAGAGAAGTTCCCTTGGTTCATTGATAAAATATTTTAATTTTCATACTCGGTACAAATATATCTAAGAAATAAGCTTTAAGATAAAACATTGCTACAGAAAAGGAATGTGTAATATATGTAAGAAATTGTCCTCTCCTAGCCCTTATAAACAACAAAACATAACGTTGTCATGTGAAAATTAAGGATGGGAAAGTGCAATGTGTCTGAAGTTTAAAGATGAAATTATATATTTTTTAATGATTTTACCATTTATATTTTACGATGAAAAGATACTCCATATCCAGCATATTACATAAATTAAGGTTTGACTGACATCATACAGTTCCCTGAATGATGTCAGTGAACTGTATCATTGAACAAAACAACACTTCTGGCATGTGTTCACTCAATATCACGCAAAGATAATTTCTAAAACAACCGATTCAATGAACATATTTACAATTGCAGGGCTCCATCAACCACGTAGAAGTTTTCGGATAATGAAAAACTGACTTTAAACGAGGCTAATTAAAACGTAATACTATGCAGGGAACATAAAAACTGTTACCAGAATAGTGTAGGTTGCAGAATAGAATAATTTGGTGAAATGAACGTAATGAGATTGCCAAAAACTAAAATTGTGTCTTGTATATTTGAATCTTACTTCACTAAACCACCGTGAGGGGTGGATAAGTGTATCCACTGATGTCACTGCAGTTCTTCTGAACAGAAGGTAATAGGTTCGAGTCCCGACAGTGGCTTGTCATCTGGGTCGAATTCAGTCGCTGTCTGGAAGAGAATTCTACAGGCCGGCTGCTCTGATGGGTAGTTTTCCGTGGTTTCTCGGATCAACACCAGGCAAATGCTGGAGCAGTACCCTAACAAACGGGCCATGGTTCGATCTTTCATCCCTCTTCCTTGTCCTATCCTCACCCCTTTCTTACACACACACTAACATGCACTACGCTACCATACATGCCGGTAGACCGGTCGGGAACTTTGAGCTCGTCTCACGGGTCTCCTACCTATCCCGCCTCTCTCCCACCTTAGGGCGATGTCCCGCTGGTGGGAGATACCTGGTTGGGGAAACCCCTCCAGAAAAAGGTCGGCGCCGGATCTCGCCATCCAGCAGGGGAAGACCACAGCCACCTCCAGAGCAAAAACGTGCACTACACTTACGGGACTAACTGCCCTAATTGTTGACGCGCACGGAAACACTAACAATCAGTCCACTAATCAATGTTACTTTCCTGCTCACATTTTATTGTCTGCTCATGATTTACCAACAGTTTTTCTCCGCTCAATAACATCCCGCAGATAATCGTGTATTTTCGCCGTAAGTGTAATTCAGATTAAGTGTTTAGGTGGAAGAAATAATGACCTCGATTCAGCCAGCAATGAAGGCTTGTTATTCAATTCATGTAATTGCACTTAAGTGAAAAGAGAGTCGTCTCAGAAAACTGATGGCGTAGTTTCGCTGATGCAATCACGGCATTTGAAGGTTATACTGATTCAATGTGTCCCGTCCTCATGTCTTCAGTGTGCAACGACACTAATGTATGATTTTTCTAATTTTCATAAGTGGCGTGATTGTAGTTTAGCTAAAAGATAATCATATTGACATTATTCATGAATAATAATATAAATTAAGGTAAATTAAATAGTTTCAATCATTGCTTTCGAATTATTGTGTATTAAATACAAATGTGAATTATAAATACATATTGTGTATTAAATACAAATGTGTATACTTTATAATGTGTTTAGTACAGAGACTTAAAGAAGGGTTTCTTATTTCCTGAAAAGGTATTCGGGAAGAGCCATGAAGAAACATTGAAAATGGGTAAACCGTATCTGAGGTGTTCGCCGTTATTTTCTATGACTTTGCGCAAGATGTACGGCCTTTTACACTGCGCAAAGCGCATTGTGCTAGTAGGTGCTGCTCTAAATTGTAACGTCTGTTCTGAAATTTCAGAATTTGTATGGCTACAGTTTTGACTTGGTAAAGACGTGGATCAACTTTCATTTCAATGGATAAAGAAGTTTAAATGCTTGCTGTCTTTGTATGATATGCACTTTACAAATTTTAAAGGAGACTATATTCAATTTTAAAAATATATTAATAATGGTTTTATTGTCATTGTGTGAAAAAATTTCTTCGTGGTTGATGCATATCTTCAAGTACATAAATTCAAACCGAAATGACAAAGTTTACATTAACAATATCAGCTTTATCGACATAGCGGAAGCAGAGTTATAGGCCCTAAAGAGAGGCAGGAAAAAAAACCTGCACAATTAAACTAAGGTATTATGCTACACTTTTGGCTCACATTATTTCTCAGAGGAATTAACTCATCTTCTTCCAAAAGTCACAGTCATAGTTTTTATTTGATGGCGAAATGAACCTCACTTGGTGTTTGAATAAGTATTTCACGTTATAGAACTCGTTAAATCGCACGAACTAGTGTGATCCTGCATTGCCATAGCTTCTCAGTATGCGCACTGCTTCCCAACCTAGTGTTTAGCGAAGACGTCTTCCACCTTTGCGCAGTGCAAAAATCTACATAATTTAAAAGATTACTGAATTTCGAAAAAAACATACATTTTATAGAACCGTTACTGTGTCAGAATGTTCCATCAAGTCAAGACACAACGTAGCATAATTTGAAGACGTACACCTCGCGAGCCGTATTTCATTTAATGCCTGAGTGTTGGATGGAAAGTGGAAAAAACACCAAACACATCACAGATATGAAGACTACAAATTGAAATCACAAACTATTCACATTGCACCAATCGTCAAAACACTTATCTCGAATGATGTACAACTCTGCGAAAAAGCTTCTAATATCAGTGGGTATGATATGAGTACCAATAATTGTTCCGGCCTGCCTTGTCTTCAAGGCGCTGATCCGAATGGGCGGATCCGTGGAGAAAGCGCCTATCTTGGTTATGTCGCCTACCTTGATTAAGACCACTTTTCATAGTTCTTTCCACCGCGCGGCAGTACTGCAAGCTGTACTGCAAGCGTCTGTACTGCAAGCGTCTGTACTGCAAGCGTCTGTACTGCAAGCATCGTGTTTGAACGCAGCGCGCGCGCTCAAATTTCTGTCGTGAAAGGACATGGAGTAGGAATGCAACATCGACAACAAAACATGGATGTTTCAAAGATAATAAATCTTCCATGCACTTAAAGGGTGTCTTTTTGATATTTTTGACCACTGATATTTCTACAAAACGTCATTTAGTAACCTCTAACGTTTGCGTTCATGCGAAGGGCAATTTAATTTTACAGTGATCGCGTTTATTAATTTGTATTTAAGTCTGTGAGTCAACGCTCATGCGTTGACCACCTGTCCGTGTGCGAATACTGGACACGCGTAGTAAATATCAGAGCATCGGAGTCAACGTTCGGAGGAGAGAGAGAGCGGGACGAAAGTAGTACAAACAGCGTTTGTTTCGTTCGCACACATTATTTGAAAGTGACAATATCAATTATTATTTCATATTCTAACACGTACGAATTTGTAACTATGCAACTTTTTAATTCACAAACAAAACATGGAAAATGTAAAAACATCGAACACAAAAAACAAAAAGTTCAAAACATCGAACACAAAAAACAAAAAGTTCAAAACATCGGCGTTATCAATCGATGTTTTAAACATTGAAGTTTAAAACATTGAAGTTTAAAACATTGAAGTTTAAAACACTGAAGTTTAAAACATTGAAGTTTAAAACATTGAAGTTTAAAACATTGAAGTTTAAAACATTGAAGTTTAAAACATTGAAGTTTAAAACATTGAAGTTTAAAACATTGAAGTTTAAAACATTGAAGTTTAAAACACTGAAGTTTAAAACATTGAAGTTTAAAACATTGAAGTTTAAAACATTGAAGTTTAAAACATTGAAGTTTAAAACACTGAAGTTTAAAACATTGAAGTTTAAAACATTGAAGTTTAAAACATTGAAGTTTAAAACATTGAAGTTTAAAACATTGAAGTTTAAAACATTGAAGTTTAAAACATTGAAGTTTAAAACATTGAAGTTTAAAACACTGAAGTTTAAAACATTGAAGTTTAAAACATTGAAGTTTAAAACATTGAAGTTTAAAACATTGAAGTTTAAAACATTGAAGTTTAAAACACTGAAGTTTAAAACATTGAAGTTTAAAACATTGAAGTTTAAAACATTGAAGTTTAAAACATTGAAGTTTAAAACATTGAAGTTTAAAACATTGAAGTTTAAAACATTGAAGTTTAAAACATTGAAGTTTAAAACACTGAAGTTTAAAACATTGAAGTTTAAAACATTGAAGTTTAAAACATTGAAGTTTAAAACATTGAAGTTTAAAACATTGAAGTTTAAAACATTGAAGTTTAAAACATTGAAGTTTAAAACATTGAAGTTTAAAACACTGAAGTTTAAAACATTGAAGTTTAAAACATTGAAGTTTAAAACATTGAAGTTTAAAACACTGAAGTTTAAAACATTGAAGTTTAAAACATTGAAGTTTAAAACATTGAAGTTTAAAACATTGAAGTTTAAAACATTGAAGTTTAAAACATTGAAGTTTAAAACATTGAAGTTTAAAACATTGAAGTTTAAAACATTGAAGTTTAAAACATTGAAGTTTAAAACATTGAAGTTTAAAACGTGATGTTTAAAACGTCGATGTTTAAAACGTCGATGTTTAAAACGTCGATGTTTAAAACGTCGATGTTTAAAACGTCGATGTTTTTTATAAACACGGATGTTTTGGAAGCATGAGGCGCGTGGCTCACCTGCACGGCGCCGCAGAGGGCGAGGAGTGCGAGCAGCGCGACGGCGGGCGCGTGGAGCTGCATGGCGGCGGATGGTTGCTCGGTCAGTGCGACAACGCGCGGGCGACGCCTCTATTTGTAACATCGGCGGCGGCGGTGGCGGCGGCGGCGCCGCAGCGTCGGGGGCGGAGGTGGCGACGCCACGGGGGGAGGGGGCGGCCCAGCGCCGGCTGCAGCAGAGCGACCTTCCCCATTCCATTGTCCCGTGGCCAGGTCAATTCAATTGTCCAATTGGCCGCATCTGCCGGCCGCCGCCGCCGCCGCCCATTGGAGCGAGCTGCAGCGAGCATGCTGATGCGGGGGCGGCGACGCTAAGATGGGCGGGGCGGTGGTGGTGGTGGTGGTGATGATTGCTACGAAGATGGTGTTGGGGGCTGATGTAATGGGTTCTCAAGCTGTGTAAAAGTTCTACGCGTTTTACAGGTACAAACGAGAGGGGAAAATGTTTAATTGGCAGATAATAAAAGACGGTGATGTGGAAAAAACAGGTTTATTCAGATATGCGCGTTAATCCTTTCCGAAAGAGATAACGCTGAGAAAATAAGGTGAAATGGATTATTAGAAACAGATGAACGCCAAAGAACTGAGGTGAGGAGGTTAAATGACTCAGTTAATGAGAACACATTGCGCAAACCTAAAAGAATTGACACAGTTTCATGCGAATGGATCAGGAATAAAAATAATAAATTTGCACTTTCCATGAAAAGTTAACTGACGCCGGCGAGGAGTCAAGATGCTCGAGCAAATTTCCAAAGAATGTTGGGTTTACTTGGAAGCCCTAATAGATGACGTGAAGTAACAACGAATGCAAGGAAGAAGAAAGTAAGAGGTTGTTCGTAAGTAACGATGGGGTGTGATGTACATGTGTGTGTGTTGTTTGGAAAAGTAGAAGAAAACGTGCTGTACGAATTTATAATGTTATCGAGGAAGAGAACGGAGCTAAATAAGGGATAAAACAAAGTGAAACGCTTTGTTTGTATGCCCTTCAACCCCCGATCGGTACTCACTTTCATGTCAAGAAATCGCTACATATTACATATTTATAATTTGCTTGTTGCTGAATGCAAATATCCTACTAACTTTCGGGCGTCTTGCTAACGAGGTCGGTTTATTAACATCGCCCACCACCGTGGTTTCTAATGTAGGCAGGAGAGGTGAAATGGAACCGAAGCTCCGCCGACGGGGGCAGTGACACACGTTGATGGCGCGGGGCGGCCTCGAGGGGCGGGTGCGGGGGCGGAGGTGGGGGTGGAGGCGGGGACGGAGGCAAGGGCGGAGGTGGAGGCGGGGCGGAGGTGGAGGATGAGGCGGGGTCGGAGGATGAGGCGGGGTCGGAGGATGAGGCGAGGCGGAGGATGAGGTGGGGCGGAGGATGAGGCGGGGGCAGAGGTGGGGGCGGGGGCGGAGGTGGAGGATGAGGCGGGGGCGGAGGATGAGGCGGGGGCGGAGGTGGGGGCGGGGGCGGAGGAGGAGGCGGGGGCGGAGGTGGGGGCGGGGGCGGGGGGTGGAGAGCTAGCGGACGGAACCGCGCAACGACCGGTGATTGCGGGGGCGAAATGGCGCCCACTTGCGTCGCGGCGCATCTGCGCGTCACGCGCCGACCCGCGTGCGCCCGTGCTCTCGCCCCCGTCCCCGCCCCCCTCGCCCAGCGCGCAAAAGCCCGGGCCTCTGGCCCCGGCCCGGCTTAGGTGACTCACTGCGGTGCCTATCACGGATGCGACATCGATGGCGATGCTTTCAAAACATCGACGTTTTTATAAAATTATCGATGTATTTAACATCGATGTTTTCAAGTCGATGTATTTAACATCGATGTTTTGTGTTCGATATTTTTACTCGGTCGATATTTTTTTTAATGAAAAAGGCCATTGAAAGAAAATTCTGTAATAATTTTCAGATAACTATAAATTGAATATCCTCAGACGAAAGTGACTAAGGGAGAAAAATAAATAAAATAGAGTATTTGTCAGTAAAGAAATTATTTTATTTTTGATTTATCGAATCAGATAATTCAATTTTTTTAATTGTCCTGATGTTTTTTTTACTTTGTTTTATCAGTTGAATCTCAATTAAATAGTAGTAATAGATACAAGTTTCAAATTAAATCCCCTCCCCGTGAACTTCAATGGTTACTAATTCAGTTTTAAAAACATCGATGTTTAATAACATCGTTGATTTTGGGTCGATGTTTTATTAATATGGATGTTCAGAAATGTCGATGTTTTGTGGCGATGTAGCATCCCTAGTGCCAATCACCGGGAAGTCCAATGATTCCACTCCCGACGGTGGCACGAGTTTAGACACTAGATCGAAGTCAGCTGCTGTCTGGAGGAAAATACAGCGGCTGCTGCTCTGATCGGCAGTTGTCCGTGGTTCCTTCAATCTCTGATCGGGCCAATCGATAGCTCCCACATAGCAATTCATTGCTGATTCAGAACTAGTAGAGTAAGCAGCGATCCACGGACTGTATGTGAACCTTCCTCTTCCTGTCCCCACTTCCCTTCGAAATCGGTCCACACACCTGCGCGCCTCACTGGCCTCGCCTCTCTCGTGCCGGTTGTACAGCTACGTTCCCCGTCGGGCGAATGAAGCAGTTGGCAACGGCAACAAATTTGCAACCACCAAAATCTTCGCTTCGTCGTCTACACAGACCATTTTTCTTCGTGTGTGCCAGGCGGTAGGCCAGGTTTCACTCACCTCGCCCATTCACAGATTGCAAATCCGCTAAGTAATAAAATTATCAATAACTAAAAATCTTGTGAAAATTCTACCATGTTCCCACTCGTCAATGATCATGGGTTTCTTAAAGGTGAAAACTTTAGTAAGAGAGCCGTTTTAAATAGTTAAGCTGATCAGTGAAGTTGTAGCCCTCGGTAACTCTGCCGGCTCGCTGGGCGTTACCGAAGCAATCAAACAGGGCTTCTGAATTTTCTGATTGAATTTCTACTAAAGAAGTCTCCGTACGGCCTTAATATATTGTCAGCTGTCTCCAGAGCAAAAGTGTTTAGGCTGTTGTAGTCCTTCATAGTCCTCCTGTGTCTCGTCATCAAATGAGAAATTCTATACCTTGTCTCAGAAAGAAGATTTTTGAACTGAAATATCAATGATCGAAAAGTCTGATTATCAAAAAGAAATTTCTTTCATATCGATTTATAAAAATAAATAATCCTAATACGGAAATACATTTTTTTCTTGTATCACAATTTTATTATTGATATACATGATCTTAATAAATATGTATTGTAAATAGTTGTACTTTCTTATGGAAATTATCTTTGGCATTTAGAGTAACATATTTTTTTAAATCTTGTTTCTGTATTGTGTTACATTACATTTTTATAATGTTTATTACTCTTTACATTGTATAAAAATGTATTCCAGACACTCTGAAGATTTTTCGTTTCTATTTACAATGAGATGTTAATGGTTAGGCTTATAAAGAAAGTATTGTTTTGTTTGTTATCATAGCAAATTAATAAAATTTAAAACAGAAGATCGAAGAACTAACATTTTAAATATTAGTTGAAATTTAAGTCTAATCTATAGTATTTGTTTTTTGCGTGTTTTATCCAAATAGCAAATATGAGATTTTGTTGCAGGCGTATGGAAAATAGTTAAATATACTTTTGATTATAAAAAACACTTTAGCATTGTGGATGTTGGGTATGTGAAGAAAACACACACATTGTTTAGAAAAGAGGGCTACGTCCAGATTTGGCTGAAATTTATTGGACTAGAGGATGGTTCAATGGCTACCCTAAATTACAAGTGTCGACATTTTGATGAGATTGATTTTAAAAAATATGTACGTATATTAGTAAATTATTGAAACCTGTTTCCTCAGAACTAAAATTTTGCATATAACACTCTTTACTTTTCACACAGCCATTATGTGAATGAATAAAAGAAGTCATCTCTGTCTACTTAATATATTTATTTAGAGAGCCGTCTTCGACAGCTTTGCGTTGGAAGCCGCCTTTCTAAATAAATATGTTAAGTTAACGGAGATTATTTTATTTCTTCATGTATTTGTAAATACGTCAACAATATCGTATCAAAATTCCCACAATACAGACATTAGGGACTTCATTAATTAAATCGCTGCTGCGGTAGATCTAGTAATTAAATTCCGAGTTCCTACGAAAGTTCTTAACTTTGCCCGGAGTCTGCAAGCTCTGAGAATGATCGCTACGCGATAGAAACGATCTTTAACAAAATAGATTTTTTGACACCAGACAACATCTTTAATTTACCGTATTTACCATTCGGGACTTTTAGCGCGGCGAAACGTTACATCACTATCGATCTTCAGAGCATGTCAAGTTCGATCACTTTCGCGCATCAGCATATGCGCAGAAGATCGAGATTGCAGTCGATTGCTGTGCGTTATGCCTTGCAACTAATCGCTAGAAAATTGTTACTACGTATCGATTACGTAGTTACGTTACGCAAATTCTATCTCCGTCCTTGGTGTCGGTTCCGAACATCGTACCGAATCAACTGTCACAACACCCTTCCCCGCCCCGTCGCAGGACGGGGCAGCGGCAGCGACACCGGAAGTGCCCTGTTCCCACGCCCCCGCCCGGTGGCTTCCGGCTCCGATGGACCATGATCGCCCCCCCCCCGTCCCCACTCGCTCTGACAACGGCCCCCATTGAGATCGTTTATCCCCCAAGACACTTCGGCTCCGATGGCGACGAGAGCAATGGCTCACTGAGGACGTGCGCTTCCGGTGCGTTACTTGCTATTTATTCGGCGATTTCAAGAAATGGTTATTATTAGGGAGAGGTATTTTATGCCCTAAAATATCTTGAAAAATGCTTTAAGAAATATGCGTTATGACCTGAAAATTCTCAAATATGCTCTTTAATATACAATTAAAATTAACAATATTTCATTTCCTGCATTACCCTTTCTTGGAAAAAATTCACGAGAGGCGTGCTTGGAATGAAAAGATATATTTGTGTGGCCGCTTCGCAGGAGACTTAAAGAAAATATACACCTTAGTGAAGTACAGTGCATGGCTTGTTGCATTTCTTCTGCCTGGTTTTAAAAAAATGATGTTAATTTAATAAATTCTGTTTTATTTATTTATATAAATATAGAAATTTTCTAGATTTAGAAATTTCCTAGATTTGGAGATTTCCCTTTATCATCTATAGAAAAGAAAAGAACGCAAACTGTGAAATGCTCTTTGTAATCGATGAAATACGAAAAATCGAACAAAGAGATTGTATGAAAAGTTGAAACGTTTTGGAGATAAGTCCTAGTTTTAACGAAATATGCTCCTATAATTAAATTAATATGCATCAACAGAAAAAGTCGTCCAAACTTTCACAAATATGCACTAACATATTAATCTACCTAGCATTCAATTGTAACCAAATGTCAAGAAATTTCTCTTAGCTTTGCCCTGAAGTAATGGACAAAAATATGCAAAGTCATAATAAATAATATTGAAATCATAATAATTGTTATTTTAATCCGTTCCCTAGTTATTAGATAATTTCTAAAGACTTCTAGTGAATCTAAAAGTACGCACCAGGTAAGAATATACTCATTTACTTTAATATAATCATTTACTTTCATTAAGTGCCTGAAGTTTTAAAGGGCAAAAGCATTAGCAAAACAAAAACCACTCTTTTGAAGATACTAATGAATGATGGAAAAACATTTGAAATGTAGAAAATAACCAAAACTGTATAATAGACAATGTTTTGTTTGTTTCTTTGTTTGTTCATACTTAATGCGCTGCCGTACCGTTTATCTGATTGCGATAAAACGTCGGCTTATTGCTTGCACTTTCAGGAAGAATACAGGCATAGTTCGATGGAAATTCCTGTGCACATATACGCGCGTTGATTATGATTTTAGGCTGGCTCAAGCGCCCTGAATAGGACGCTCTTCGTAACGGCGCTTGACGCAACTCGTTGCACACCGAAGTACGATTATTAACACGTCTTCATTGCGTATTCTGCCCGTGCGATTCTGAAATTTCTTATGTGAGAGACTGATAAAGGGAGAGACAGAAGACAGAGACATAGAGAGAGAAACAAATAGGGAGTCAGAGAATGAGAGAGAGAGAGAGAGAGAGAGGGAGAGAGAGAGAGGCGGGGAGAGTGTCGGAAACATTCTCGCGAGAAAGTCTTTCATCTTTAGAAATTTTGCAGAGCGTAGCGTAAAACGTTATTAACAATCACATGACGAGTAGCTTGTAAAGTGCAATACATTGCGATGGCGAAGCAATGCCGGGTCCACTAGTTTATTATAAAAAATTGTGAAAGTATTTTTTTTTTAATTTCAAATCTTAAACTGTCAGATCTGATGCCAAAGAACAATATTCGTAAGTGTTTTCTCTGTTGTGAATAAAAAGACTCGAATTTGATCGACATTACGAGAATATCTAGTAACAAGATAGGCATTGTGAAATCAGAGCATTATGTGAATGCACTCATGACATAAAATAAGTTGATCAGGTGTACACTTTCCACGGAAAAAAATAACGCGATTAAAATTTGTTATTAAATTTCACATTTATAAAAAATGTTAATGAACTCAGTGTTGGAGACTATTTAAATAATCATCACTCAAAAATAATCACCAATGTAAGTCTATATGTTCCACAGCCAATATGTTTATTGTCACAGTGCATCATATAAGACATAACGTCATTCCTTTAAGTTTAAAGATAAATTATTGCCGTTAGGATTGTTAGTTCTGTTAGTAATAAATTCATAGATAAAATCGATGGTTACCGATTCAGATATCGCAGTATGGAGGGCTTTTAATAAAGAGAAAGAAGCATTTAATACAATTTTAGAACTTTGACATTATTTTCAATGCATGATATTCGAGTTAATAAAATGATTCTGTAATTTTCAATACTGATCAAATTTTTAAAATTATTCCTTATCACTTAATAATATTCTTAATTAAATCGATAATAATTCACTTTCTCAAACCCAACATCACTGTTGCGTAAGTTTGATTTCAGAGATTTCAAAAGTAATAAATCATCTCTTGATTTTCATGCAATAATGAACTGAATAGATATTTGGATAGTAATGTGCTTGCCCCACCCCTCATAACGATGCGTGTATCCTGTATAAAATCACAAATGTCGACGGACTCTCTACAGGATATGGTCCCCGACCTTTTAATAACACTTTTCCCTCACAGTAGTAGAAAAACACTAGAAATGGTGTCATTTATGCTGTCATTGCCTCTCATTATTTCCTTTCTCCTTACATGGCAGTTATTTTGAAAACCTGATCATTCATGTTTGTAAGATGATGATGATGATTATTATTATTATTATTATTATTATTATTATTATTATTATTATTATTATTGTTGTTGCTGTAGTTATTATTATTATTATTTAAGAGAATTCACACTTAAAATGTACACGTCCGAAAAATAGTTTCCTCAACATCGTAAATTGATGCACGAGTGCAAATCAATATAGCTTACAACAGTTTTATGAAATTATCAAAAATACTTGAGATTGCTCTCATATAGAAAACGCTTTATTATCTTTGTTACATATTGCCAAGAGTGAACTGATTCAAAAAGGGCCAGACAAATGATGCTCTTCGAATATGAGATAAATTGCTTTTGAGTTTCGGAACCAGTGTCGACGACATTAAGAATGATAAAGAACGGATAACTGCTCATGAGGATCATCTTCAATCATGACAATGGGTGACAAGGAAAACATGTCACTTAAGAACCAAATTAGGAGAGATACTGTTACGTCATATCACTCGTGAACTTTCACGTGTTCAAAGAACCAAAACCTATGGTGCTAAAGTTTCTATTGTGTAATTTAAATAAAACTAGTAGCCTCCAGCCAGAAAAATAATGCTGAACAAAATCATATAAAATGGTGTTCGAAAGTGTAGGTAGCAGGCTCAAGAAAAACTACAAATACACTCTGATATATTTCAATAAATTAAATATTTTGACAAAGCTAGTGTTCATGAATACTACAATAACATAATATTATATATTCACACAGTTCAGCAGCTCTTGGCTTACCATGAATACCAAAAAAAGCTCTGCAACCCGTGAACAACAAATTAATGGTGCAGAGCCTCTTTCTTGGTGCCTAGCTGTCACATGGAGTCAGCTGAGTCATAACCAGGAACGCACATGATAATTAACAATGTGCAGAATGCGCAACAAAGCACAATGATAATTTTGCATGGGTATATTGTCTCTAATTCTTGCATGCTATTGGCTGAAATTTTATGAGTGGGAGAGTCCGAATAATTTGTGGTTCCTTACAGTGCAATCCTATCAGTTAGCTTCGTATATGTTTTCTCCTTTTCAAGATTTTTTCAGCACTATAAAAAAATGATAATATTATCACGAATATAATCCCCTCAAATATGTCTCGTTTATTACCGTATTATGCCGAGTCTGACCTTTTCCAAAAAGCATATTGTCCAGGCCTTTCCCACATTCTCACCGCAAGAGGATTTTGTGCGATTGGAGGTTCTTTGGCGACTTAATTAAAAGATAACATGCCGCGGTCTCTCGCGAGCAGCGTCGAAAGGGGCGAGTCCCCGTTGCGGCGCACGTGACGCGCCTCCGAATGCTCTGCGATGTCCGAGGGCGACCCTCCCCCCTGCCCCCGGGAGGGGGTGATGAGGAAAGGGGGGGAGGCGGAAACGTCCGCGGCGGTGCGTAGCCGCGTCGCCCGCACAAAGCGCGTTTCCGCGAGGCGACGCAGGGGTCGCCCAGTGTGCCCCGCCCCCTCCCCGCCCCGCCCCGACCGCCCGGCCCCCGCCGCCACCGTCACATCACGTGCACTTACGCGCCCGGGCCTTCCCAGCCAGGCTTCCCCGCAAAGGCCCCCGTACTGGAGCCAATGCCGGAGCAGTACCCATCAAACGGGCCACGGATCTTTCTTACCTCTTCCTTGCTCTACCCTCATCGCTTACTTACACACACACACACACACACACACACACTCTATCATAGGCCACACTACCACACATGCCGGGAGACCGATCGGGGGGTAAGAGCTTGTCGCGGTGGGGGCGATTCTCCGCTGGAGAGAATACCCCGTTAGCCAACGGTAGGTCGGCACCGGATTTCGTCATACAGCGGGGGAAGACCACTGCCACCTCCTAGGGAACCACCGCCTAGGGAAAACATGCACACTTACGTGACTAATGACCTTAGCAGTTTATACGCGCGGAGTCATAAATTTAGCAGACAATCAATCAAAAAAAACTGCACTGGAAGCTTTGGTATTTGTGGAGGAATTTTCAACGCTAGCTAAAATAGCGGCCGGCTACTGTGACCAGTAATTTTCCACGGTTTCTCCGATCAATATAAAATGAAGGCTGGAGCAGTACCGTAACAAATGGACCACGTACCGCACACGATCTTTTTTTTTTTCATTCTTATCCTCATCTCTACACTTTCATACACACACACACACACACTTGCCTTTATATGCACTTTACTACCACACGTATCAGAAGACCAGTAGGGTACTTAGAGATTGTTCCAGCTGGTGAGCCCACTGTTTTCCAGCCGCTAGAGGGTCATTTTGCCATATATTCAAGGGATCACGGACAAAATTGGCAAACTTTTGAGTCTCTTCGACATATCGACGGCGTACAATACTAATCAAAAACTCGGGTATTTGCTAGTACTCGTTAATGATCGCGTTCCCTCGCCCCTGACAGATCTTATCACGGGTGAAACGTAGGTAACTGTGCCTAGGACGCGACGTCTCCCGGACAGCCAAGAATGTATTGATTCCGGCCACGGAAACGAACGATTTCACTCGCGCTAGAGCACCTTACATATTTCACATCGCTCTAAATTGTCCAAAAGGCTTAACCTCTCTATACTCACCACTAGAGAGCGGATTTCAGTTATTTTGCATATTTGTGCCCGTTGTTCCAGGGCATAACTAAGTGAAATTTCTTGACATTTGGTTAGTATTGGATGATATGTAGACTAACATGTTAATGCATATTCGTGCAATTTTTCCTGTCGGTGCATATTCGTGTAATTATAGTGGCGTATTTTGCATATTTCGTTAAAATAGAGACTTATCTCTGAAATGTTTCATCTTTTAATAGAATCTATTATTTATTTGGAAGTGTACATTAATTAGAATGCGCTTCTCACTGTTCGCGTTTTTTATCTATATATGATAAAATTCTTTTCCTGTTTCTCCTTCGCCTATCAGACTGCCCGGCTTGGCCGCATTGGCTAACCCCTCACGCTTCGTACACCTCGCCTTCCCCTGTTCCCCGCCCCGCTTTCCCTTCCATCCCGCCTAGCTCAACCCCGCCTCACTCAACCCCGCCCCGCTCAACCCCGCCCCGCTTAAGCCCGCCCCGCTTAACCTCGCCCCGCTCAACCCCGCCCTGCTCAACCCCGCCCTGCTCAATCCCGCCCCGCTCAACCCCGCCCCGCTCAACCCCGACCCGCTAAACCCGCCCCGCTAAACCCCGCCCCGCTAAATCCCGCCCCACTCAACCCCGCCCCGCTCAACCCCGCCCCGCTCAACCCCGCCCCGCTCGACCCCGCCCCGCTCGACCCCGCCCCGCTCGACCCCCGCCCCGCCCGATCTCGCCCCGCTCGATCCCGCCCCGCTCGACCCCGCCCCGCTCGATCCCGCCCCGCTCGATCCCGCCCCGCTCGATCCCGCCCCGCTCGACCCCGCCCCGCTCGATCCCGCCCCGCTCTATCCCACCCGCTTAACTCCGCCCCGCTCAACCCCGTCCTTCTCCACTTCACCCCGCCCCGTTCCGGTCCACACCGTGTGCCCCCACCTGCCCAACAACACCCCTCCCCGCCCCACCTCGCCCCTCCCCCTTCCCACCCCCCCACCCCACTCCACCCCCCCGCCCCCCCCGCCCCCCCCGCAGCTCGCCCACTCGACCGTGGCGGGCACTGGGCGACACGGACAGGTGCGGTAGCCCACGGAGGCGGCTCAATGGCACAGGATGAGAGCGATTTGTAGCCGGAGGGCTTTTGTTCCGTGCGTGATTGAATGTAGAGGTTGCGGGAGTAGGAGGGTGTTGTTATACAAAGCCTCACTTGAAGGAGTTGACGGAGAAAATAGAGGATATGTTTTCAGTTGGACGCGTGTGTTGGATGAATAGACAACTCCATAGGATGTTTATGTACGAAGCAGATCCTAAATATTAGAGGTGTGTATGTGCGTTTGTGTGAGGGTATGCGCGACATTTTTCAGTAGTGGGACCGAGTTAATGTATTTTCTAGCTTAACATATCTATATTTAGAGTGCTATGCGCCCTTGTTCAGTCGGCTTTGCTTCCATTTCCGTCGCTGTATCAGAGGGTCTTGGGACAATTAGTGATCAACATCTCATCCAATTGTAACAATGAACTAGAAGTATCGGGTATATGAGAGGTCGTAATAGAACAATGACTAGCTTTGATTGTGTAAAACAGCTCAAGGATTGATTTTCAAGACTTTCAAGACAAGATCGAATAAAACCTCCATCACCATTGTAGAATGAAATAATCGGAAAGAAATCGAACGAGAATGAGGATGCTATTACAATTTTTGATTGATCCAAAGCGATCTATTGATTGTTTTAGTGGTTCCTCGCACGTCAGCTACCAAGTCACTAGTCCTGTAAGTGTCCTGTAAGTGTAGTCCGGGGACGAGCTAGTGGGGTTTCCCCGAACCCGGAATCTCCCGCCAGCGGGGCACCGCCGCAGCCGGGACAAGCTCTAAGCTCCCGACCGGTCTCCCGGCATGTGTGGTTGTGTAGTGTGCGTTAATATAAGTGTGTGTGTGTGTGTGTGTGTAAGGGGAGAGGATAGGACAAGGAAGAGGTAGGAAAGATTGCGGGCGGTCCGTGGCCTGTTTCTTGGAGTACTGCATTCACCTGGCGTTGATTGAAAGAAAACACGGAAAACTACCGATCGGAGCAACCGGCCGCTAGAATTCTCATCCAGACAGCGACTGAGTTTGACCTAGCTGACAAGCTAGTGTCGAAAATGCTGCCACCGTCGGGACTCGAACCTTCCGGTCAGAGGGACTGCAGTGACAACCCAAAGCGAGTGTTTCAGCGTTGACGCATGGCCATTTCATTAGAATGAGAAACAACTTGGTCTGAACCAGAATGAATTTCTCACTTTTACCATTTGCTCCTCCTTGAAAATGTAAGTCCCGTGCCACCGAGCTCACATCTTACTGCGAGTATGGTGATGAGTCGAACTGTTTCAGGTAAAATTAGCAACGCTGTGGCCTTCCAGCATGTGTTTGTTGCGAGGTCATCGGCCTCCTTGCGAAGGCGCGTCCCTGCGGGTGCGGACCGGAACGGGCGAGCGCATGACGCGGACGAGAGTGCGCTGCAGCGGGCGGTGGGATTTGTTCCGGGGTCGACACACTCCCAGCTGCCGGATGCGAACAGATGAATAGCGAATGGCGACTCCTAATAACAGGACTTGCAAGCGATAGAAACGTTCTAGGCGTGCAAAGCGTTTATTTGGTAGAATAATGACATTTTTTTTTGTTCACGTTTTGAAACAGTACTCGCAGTTCCAGGAATTTTTGTTTGTGAACTTGAAACATCTCCGAGCTAAAACAGTAAGTGTTGAGTCCATAAAATATTATGCTAATCTGAATATTGGCTTACAGAATCCACAATTGCCCAAGAACTTAAGAAGTATTCGTCTCTTGTCTTTCTAATAATGTCTGATGCCTTTATTATTTTAACGCCATACTGAGGATAGTCCGCAAAGTTAGCCAACCTTTTTTATTTCTTGAACGTTGTCATTTTGCTACCTTTCCTCTTGTATAAGTCCCCATTTGTCACGATTGCACTTTTATCTTCTAACTGCTCTGCTTAAATATTAAAACATGCTTCATTTTTAATCCTCAATTGATTCTGTCATTCATTATAATTAATGAATATTCATTAAGAATTAAGGAATCAATTATTTCCTATCGGCGTTCCAAGCGTCACAACGTCGTGTTCTGAGAAAGTGAGGCAAGGTTTCGACAGTACTTGCACACATTTCTTCAGAAATTGTCAAAACATTAACAGCCAGTCCATTTCTTGCCGTCGTTTCGACAGACAACAAAAAACAAGTTACAAATATTTTTTGCGTTCTTTTATGTTTATGTTTATTACTTTAATTCAGTAACATTAATAAAAATACTTTAATTTTATTGTGAATTTAAATATTTATTTTTTAATAAATAAAATAATTATTAATTTCATTATAGAGTTGCCCCTTTACGTTCGTTAATGAGTTGAAGTGAAAAAACAAATTACTTAAGTCGAAAACATTCATTGTGTCATATCAGTGTTTTTTTCCTCGCTATTCCCTCATAATTGATCCTAAAAATGCTCACAACTTTTTAGGTTAGCAGTACTGAAGTGAATATTGTTTATGATTTGTTTCAAGTTTTCGCTGTACAACTCAGACAAGTGGCAGTCGAATGGGAAACCTTCGCAATATGTGTTCATTCAAGGCGTTGCTTAATAATGAGATTCAGAGTGTGTATTTAGGGCAGTACTGTATCATTGCCGCGCTACTTCATCATAAATGAATATTGTGAAGTTTATCTTATTTTCGGCAAATGAGAAAATTTGTGGCGATGCTGGCAGATAAGTTTCGAGTGTATATTTAGGGGTAAACTGCAGCAATGTCGCGCTACTTCGCCATAAATTAATATTGTGATGTTTGTCATGTTTTCGACGAATGTCGTTCTAGCGGTAACCCTACAATCGAAAATTGCCACTACCCCTCCACACCCTTAGAATACAATTTATACAAAACAAAAAAGAACCTGGTTTCAAAAATACGGTGATCGCACTCCACCACTTTACAACATGCCCTACTGTTTGGACACGTTTTACACAAAATAAAATTATTTTATTTCTAAAATTTCGCATCTAGGTATGTATTTCAATAACGAAATATCTTCCCCCACACAAACATACAGTTATCCACAAAAATTCTCATAGTTCGTCACTGCTATAGTGATGGGATTCGGTTGTGCCCCAATTGTTGGTGAAGCACAAACCGAAGGGATAGGAAGGGACATCCTTCCAGAACGGCCAACATAAACCAAAGGGCTGATTATCAAATGTACATTTTGTATCAAAAGCCCCACATAAAATGAAAATAAATTCTCCAATTATCATAGCAAAAGTACATTACAACTATACAACATGCCATCAATACCGTCAATAATTGTCTAAACTAGTGCACGTTCAATAGCACGCAAAATCGATAAAATTAAGTTGTAGCTTATGTCAGACGAGTACAGAAAGTGGGTATTCTCCTCTGACGCAGCGCAGCGCTCGCCAATGAGGCCTCCACCCACGGACGTAGACTGGTTGCCGCACCAAACACCATATGCTGATGCATGGTCAAAGAGTAAATGCAGTAAACGCATTAAATGAGCCAAAAAAGCACCAGACGCAGGCGAGAGAGCTAGTTGGGCGCTCTTTGGTTTCAAAATGATTTCGTACATATCAATTTTATTGCAGTACTAGTTTTTGACGCGACACTTATTTTGACATGACTAGACAGCTTTGAAAGCTTCACCCCCGTTGTTACATGTACTACTATTGATCATGGAACTATTTTTGATAGAATTAATTTAGAAAGCTCAAAGAAAGTTATTTCCTTTACCTTTACATACAGATACGTCCAAAATACATTTTTTCTAATAAATCAGATGTAATGTAGAACGTAATTGAGGTTAAGTAACTACAATGCTGACGGATGCCAAGAAATATTTCCTGTTATCTGCTACAGAACGCGTAGAATAGAAAATTACATCGAAAAATGACACAATGGCTTACCATCTTACGATTCTCACTCGGAACTAAATAAAATTCTCCTCTGAATACCTACTATTACGTTTGTTGTGAAGCACGTATACTGATCTACCCAACACCACCATCTCTCAAAATATTTTACCGTTATGACGGACGCCGGTGGACGCGTAACCCTACCACAGTCAGGGAGTCAGGGAGACAGAACTACGTCACTTCCGTTTCTCCTCAGAGCATTTTTCCCCAAGTCGCGAACACCGCATAAGAAGTTTCATTTCAAAAATTTCGTGCCGTGTTTGTGATTTTTTTACAAATGCCTTAACGTCAAGCAGACATTCGGCAAAAAGTACTCTTGTTATAAAAAATGTTCATTTTCTTATTTAAAGATCTGATTTTTACATTAAAAAGTATATGTGCAGAAATATTCGTATTACAGGTCCCTGAAACGCAAACATGGATAATTCGTGTTCCTAAATAGTAAATTACTTACTGAAACACGTAGTCTCGTTTTGTGGATACTTGATACCGAAAAATTGGTTTACGACAAGATGTCTATCTGAACAACGGTAGCAGTTAAACTGTAAACAGGATTTACCCTAAAGTAGATATTCCCTGATTGGTTGTTGAATCAGATTGCCAGATTGTCCTGGACCCTTGAACTTGGAAAGGATATTTTAATTTTGGGTAGCACTTTGCACGAAGGCCCTCGGTGGCTGGTTGGTTAGCGTGCTCGCTTTTCACGGTGCAACTCTGGGTCCGATTCCCGGTTGGGGCGAAATTTAATTGTGCGCTTTCCTTGCAATGTTCCAGTATCTGTTACTGTGTGACGATGAGAAAGTTCACTTCTTAGGTGGAGAATACCAGAAATACTGCGCAGGGCTGGCTATGTGTTAACCACACGTACCCCTAACCCACAGCCGCAAGGCCGGGAAGATGATGGTAGGC
Organism: Gryllus longicercus; assembly: GCA_038098605.1. Lineage (NCBI taxonomy): Eukaryota > Metazoa > Arthropoda > Insecta > Orthoptera > Gryllidae > Gryllus > Gryllus longicercus. Next base: position 145,185 of record JAZDUA010000448.1, on the reverse strand, counting down.
CTTTGCTCGTAAAGAGCTGTTGTTCCAAAGTACATACATGCTTATTTTGCATGAAGCCTCAAACACAGTTTCAATTTTTACTCAAAAATAGCTCCAAATACTTGGATTAAATTTTGTTAATAGGATAGTGCAATGAACTTGTATAAGAATGACGCAAGACCGATTTTCTTTGGATTAGCTGAATTTTCGAATATTAAGTCCTACACCAGAATATTATAGGCAGAGAAAGTTTCTTCAAATAACAGGCCACTCCCCTATAAGGTAGTAAAAAGTTCCCTAAAATCAGATGACAAGTGAGAAATTAAACTCTAACATAAAAAACACTAAAGGACTACAAAATTTGAATTTTGTTTACACAAATTACAGACAGTAATGTACTAACTACATGTAGGAACACGATTTATTCACTTTTTAGTTACAACGGACCCAGAATAATAGTTTTTCTGTCGAAAAGTTTATTTCCAGCGCCCGATTACAATAATGTCTCTTCTTACGTAGGAAAGCGACAAAGCAAAATCATTGTAAAGAAAATTAGTATATTCATTTTTGAAGCATATAAATAATCTGGATTCTCTTCCTCGAATATTAACATTAATGGTATCACATTCAATTAACGGAATATTAAACTAAAAGTGCGATGCGATTCGATGTATTGGTCGAACGTTAGAGAAATTCAAAACATTAATCAAGAAGTGAGGTGGATGAATACACGTAACAATTTGTAACTTTGGAAAACAACTGTCATTGTAATTTGTCTTATGTACGTCAACATTTTGTTACGATCAGGAACAGTCGAACGGAAAACCTTTAAGTTGAAGGCAAACTTCTTTGTTCTCGAACTGATGCGGAAGAAATGTCGGCCTAGTTCTCGAGCAAAGGAGTTAGAGGAAGCCGTACAGAAATGTCGATACGCCCTGACGTCACAGTGCAGCCACTTGAGACACGCGGTCCCGAGGATTCGATCTGGAATCGATCTAAGGACGAAGATGAAGTCAGAAGAAAATGCTGCACTATGAAATTTGTAAAAGCTACTGCTTCATTGTTTGTGTTAGTAAGAATAATATTAAACCAACAAATGATCTGTACAAGTGTGTCGCACATTTCATATCACGTCTGACGCATCTGATTTAATTTTTCTCGCTTTGCAAATCACGTCAGTCGAAATAAATATAATTTCTTTCACTTTTATCCATGGAAAATTGTGAGTTTCACGTTTTGGCGAATCGTTCAATTCCACAATTAATATTTTTATAATGTAGTAAATGCTAGAATTAATTGAGTAGCATCTGAAGATTAATTAATTTGTAATTAACAGTTGGAGAATACTCTCACTATAACAAAATTACAATTGATCAGTCAATACACATTGTCTGCACATTTGCATCGGAAACCTTATGGTCTAGTAGGTTTGAAATGACCTCTATTCTCGTAGATGTTCGTTAGTCAGTGACCGAGCAGCGAAATTCCTATTAAACGATCACCCCCTTCGCAAGAACTGATTTTCCTTGGAATTCTGAATTCTATTGTATGCGTATAGAATGCAATAATTTTATACTGTTCACAGACCACCCCTCTCCCCCACCACCGACCTATTTAAGAGCAATTTGATTAACTTACCCCGCTTTCAGGTCAGCGTGCAACACATTTTTAGTAGTTAAAATGAAAATTTACGGCGTAAAAAACATTCGCGCGACATACCCTTCGCCTCTGCTTCATTGTCGAGGATAGCGGAGAGCGGGGATCCGGGATTCAAGTAACAATAAAACATGATCATTGGTATGAATGGAACCCCGGCTGCTCGCTCCATTTCAGTTTCATGTCTTTCAATGAGTCGGCAAATGTGAAAGTGGCCTAATATTTATTTCTTTGAATTAACAAAGATTTCCATACCAATACCTTCCCAGAAGAACGTTTAGTGCGGTAGAATATCAGTGTCGGAAGTCAGGATTATCGACGTTTTCCGTAACTCGTGAGGTTGGTTACCAAAGAACTTTTGGGAATATTAAAACTGAAAATGAATTTTTAACACGCCGTTCGCGATACGCGGTTTCTTGTGCTTGTTTTCCGCGTGCAAAACAGTTATTTTTTTCAGTGTGAGAAACATCGCGAAGCGTGCTCGAAAAATCGCAAAGCGTTTGCGAAATATCGTAACGATTCTCAATTATCTTTCGTCTTGACGTCTTTGTTTATAATTTACAAACAATAGTGTTACGACACTGACTAGAATCCACTTCTTTTGTACAAGTACGGTATTTCTAGTTAATACTGATATTTAATTAGTTTTCCTTTACTCGACGCATTGCGTTTCGCTCACGGCGAGTTAAAAAATAATACGCATCACGAGCGCGAGGTGATTCCCGCAGTCTCCTCTTTGTCGACCTCGGTACGCTCGCGAGAATCACCTATTTCGCGCCTATGTTACGTAAACTACTATAAACAAAAGGAGATATAAATATTGTTATATAGAATAAGATAGTAAATAATTGAAAAAAACATGTTCGTCAGGAAGGCAAGAAAGGCAAAATAAAACAATATAAGTGCTTCATATTCCATAATTTGTGCTCATATAACAAAAACCTTTCATAAACACCATATAACTGACACCCTCTTAAACATTTAATGTTTAGTGATTGTAGACCGTTGTCTGCAAAATAAATAAATAAAATTTAAATAATTAAGCGACCACCTCTCTAAAAAGACCGTGTTTTGACGGAACCAACAGTATTCGCTTACAGGTTTCATTGAAGATATAATTGTTGCACATGGATATTCTCTTTCTTATCTGCGTGATCTGTTGAATTATTGAAGTTTCCGCCAATTAAAGTCTCTTTGAGAAAGGCGTGACCTCCGTGCTGCTGAGGCCCCGTCCGTGAAATGGGCGTTGAGCAGGCGCAACGCATCGACCTCGTGCGGGACAGCTGTGCACTGAAGGCCTTGCGGGGGCGTAACCCACGTTTCGCCGGCCGGAAAGCGCTCGTCTTCGGCCTCTGCGCCCCTCCAAGCCCACTCTCTCCCCCTCCTCATGGTCACTCCTTCCCCTCCCCAGTCCTTCCCCCGCCCATAGACCGACGCGCTAGTCAAACAGACCCAAGCGCAATTTAATCAACCAAAAGTTGCATATGTGTAAATGAACATAAAACAACAGTAAATAATTGACTCTCGTTTTATTAACTTTTTCGATAATAAATTACTTTTTCTATTTTCTATTTTCTATTTCTATCCCCATTACAATTCTTGTACTATTTTCTTCTTAGATATTGTTCAATTTTCGAGATATTTAATTCCCCATTCACAATCAAACACATTACAGGTGATTTTTTTCTTTATTGTGTTTTATGTAATTTAATTTAGAATTATTGCGAATGAATTAGTGTTACGTCTTTTGATAGGATTCTAATGAGTTCATCATTTTTTAGTCTCGTATTTGTTGTCTTATTAATTATTGAAAATTAGTTCAACCCTTGGTGATGGTGGCCGTATTTGTGACGTCAGGCTTAGAAGGCTTCGTTTTCTCTATATTATACTATTCACGTCTGTGTACACCGTCGTTTGCGCAGACTGACGAGGTTTGTTTCTATAACTATTAATTCAAGATTCGCTCTCGCAGCAACAACTAGAAGTACTATTAATACTAGCTTGATACCGATGAAGATTGTTTCTTATACGTGTAGGGAAAACTTTCATTTAGCGTTTTGCCGAGGTCTGGAAGTGCAGTGTATCTAGTTGTGGAGGGATGTATACAAGAGTGAAGACGAGTAAAGACGTGTAATGTATCAGTATTTCCTTTATCAGCAGTGATTCCGTGAAACTTTCAAGTCAGCATGTTCAGTCACGTAGATTTCCCAGTAGAAAGTCTTTTTAAAATATTTGTGACTATCACGAAAAGCTAACTGTCAAAGAACATTGAATAATTACTTCAATTTTAAGGAAGTGTGAATTGTTCCAAGAAATCTCTTGATAATACTGAATAAATCTTTCGATTAGTTTCGTTAACAACTTTCCCTCTTAGAATGGAAATAGAAGGATAGGGAAGAGTGTGAAGTTTAACATGCAAGGGTTCTCGCATGGGTATATGGAGGTAGTAGGACAAAATTTGTGCAACACAGAGGCACAACAAGAACAAACTTTTTAAATTAACTAAAGTAAGATATCTTGAAATAAATGAACAACAAAAACAAAACGACCTAGCCTACAATACTCTGTGAATTACTTTAAAAAAGCAAACAAATTTAAAATTCGAAAAAGAACAGTACAAATCCTTTGAGCAACATTCCAATGAACGGAAGTGAAGTCGAGGCCTTCTGGCTTGCTTCTAATGGTAACAAAGGGTATTTATTGATCAAAGGAAAAAATATTAGTGTAATTATTTTTTGGCTCGAAATTGCGTTTCTTGAGTTATGTAAGAACGCAGAAAACATTCCAATACTTTTTAGTATTCAGATACGGTAATATTTCAACTTATGCACCCCAGAAAGCTAACGCTCTGTCCTCCAAAATCCCCTCTGCTTCTCGTAACAAATCCAGTTTAAGCTACATAATATCGCAAAGAGTAGTGTTGTACTTGCCCGATGCTGTATTTCCGCAATTACTTTACTTGACTGTCTCAAGAGTAAAAACCTTTTCTAATATTATTGTAAATATCAAGCGAAAATATAACTGTCAAGGAAGATAGAATAATTACTTCAAATGTTGTTTTAAGGAAGTGTGAATTGTTCGAAGAACATTCTGTATAATACTGAATAAACCTTTATTGAAAAGTTGTTTCCAACATCAATTGCATTGTTTTCATTTTTGTTTGATACTTTATAAGTGCGAAGTTACATTTATACATTTCTTAACAATAAACACGTTTCATTAATAACTTTCCGGAAAGGATAAGGAGATGTATAGGGCAAGGGTGGGAATGAACATGCGAGAGTTCTCGCAAGGGTATGCAAGTATAGTGTAATTTTTAGTAATTCCTAAGCAGCATCTCCCCTCACGCCGCTCTGCTAGTCCACCGTCAGTGACGGGCAGATGAGTGGTGACGGTCCACCATGGTTGAGTTAAAGCTCATCCTTCCGCCGCGCCCCGCCGCGCCACAATGTCAGCTGACCGGCTCACCCCGCATCGTTCCGAAAATGCCTCTCTCCCCGCTTCTCGTCACGCCAGGGCGTGGTACGAATGCTGCTGGCGAGTGTTGCCCCCCCCCCCCTCTCTACCGCAGAGGGGGAGAGGAGGCGGCGGTAGCGGTGGCGGTGGCGTGCGGCTCAATCCCACTGACACTGGGCAGGCTAGGGGACGCCTACTTCCTCGGTTATCTTCAACCTGGAGAGGCGGCGCACACTCTGTAATACATCATGTGGAAAGTGCTGCAGATATTCGCAGCCATCAGGCCAATGTCCGAATATGAACAGCCAAAAACGCCTTAGAAAGAAGAAGTCATGTAATGTAATAAGTAATGTTTTAAGGTATTTCTGAAAATATATTTTTTTTAATTTATCGTTATTATATCATTTCCGTAGCTGCAAATGACTTCTTCTTACACTGATTAGGTGGCTCAGGGCATCAACTGATGCCACTGCAGTGCCTCTGATCGATAGGTCCTAGGATTCGAGTCACGGCAGTGCCAGAATTGTCGATTCATTGCTGTGCTCTCATTCACTTCCTCGATAAGATCAGGAGCTTCCTTCTGTCGTCTCCCTGTTTTACGCCTTCAATTCGGAACTCTGCTCTGGACCTAGATAGCAGGGTGGAATTTAGCCGCTGTCTGGAGGAGAATTCTAGCGGCGGGCTGTTCTGATCAGCAGTCTTCCGTGTTTTTTCCGATCAACGCCAGGCGAATGCCGAAGCAGGACCCTAACAAACGAACCACGGACCACGCGCGATCTTCGCTGCCTCTTTCTTGTCCAATCCTCACCCCTTACTTATACAGGGTGAACCAATTAAGTCATAACATCCCTTCTATCTCCTCATCCGTGAAAGATACGAAGATACCGTTTGGACAGTCCGTAACATAGATAGGGGCTACTTGATTACAGCATATCATTAAGATGAGCTAAAATACATCATAGGTTTCTATTTGAAAAAACAGAGTTGACTTCATATCCTTGTAATTCAAAATAGTACAGAACCGAAATATGCTGTAATCAAGTAGCCCCTATGTATGTAACAGACTGTCCAAACGGTATCTTCGTATCTTTCACGGATGAGGAGATAAAAGGGGTGTTATGACTTAGTTGGTTCACTCTGTATAGTCTTAGACTTCCTTCCAGTACACTACCACACATGCCGGGAGACCGGTCGGGAGCTTATAGGTTGTCCCAGCTGGGGCGGTGCCCCGCGGGTGCGAGATACCTGGTAGGAGAAATTTCCTCTACCCTACGTAGGTCGGCGCTGGATTTCACCATCAAACGGAGGAAGATCACTGCAACATGATACTACACTTACGTAGCTAATGGCCGTAGCAGTTGACGCGCACGGAATCGCTTATAAATCAATTAATCAACTACTTCTTACATAAATAAAGCAATTGCTATATCGTAGTTTGTGTTCCAAGAATTATGCCATGTAAGGTACAAAGTTTTGCTTTGAATGAAAATATTTCGGTGTGCTTGCTGACTGCCATACTGCTTGAGCTCTTTGCTGGGGCTCACGTGGAAGCAGCCTGCCGCGGCCTCTTCCAGGCCACGGGACTTTCAACACTGCCCTGCGCAGCGACCCTCTACGAGGCCTGGAACAGAAAAGGCACGAAACTTCGTTTTGTTTGATCAGTGCTCTGACAGACACTCTTACTCCGTCCAGCTGTGACGACCAGCAATGGTTAATATTCACAAGCTTCCGTTATGGGCATTTATGCTTGAAACTACGACTTGCACAAGGTATGTGCATACACATAACATACCCTTGTCATACCATACCTTGTGTAGTCGTTTTTGGTTTCCATACAGCAGAAAACTGATGATGATGACTAAGCCATCGAAAGCTGCTTTTTTAATAAATAATATTGTTGGCAATGACGACGCATATAATTATTTCATTGGAAATGCCAACGAAAACGCACCAAAATACCTATATGTGCATACACAATTAATTGGCATTAAGATGGCCTATAATAGTATTTAATGTAATTTGATTGGTTTTCGATATATTTCAACAATAACGTTACCAAGACACAATACCTGAAGAAGGACCAAATATTGGGCCGCGAAACTTTGTAACAGTTTTCAAAGTTCTGTGGAGATTATATGCGTTAATTTTATCAAGATTAAGTGTTTCCTCTGTATATTATTAAACATTCCCCCCTCCCCATTTATCTATGTTACTTATTTGGTTTTAACTTATCGTCCCTAAAATTCCATACAATAAAAATTACAAGAAAGTGATTTCTATAATTAGAAGGATATCGTATGTTTAAACTTCATCAATGTTTAAAAAATGTCAAAATATTTTATGTTAAATTTGCAAAGGTTGCAGATTATTTTTCATATTGGTTTTGTTTAGTTATTGCATGTACTAGGTGGAAGACCGCCATCAAATAATTAGTCCAGCCCTATGTATCCAAATATAATAAACAAATTTACATGATATAACCAAGTGAGTGGAAGTTAAACATTTATTTGATCCATTTCGAATCGCAGGGTTATACGAATCAATGTCAACAAGCGAAGAAAGTTAAGGATAGAGAATAACCGGTGCTGGAATTTAACCTTAAATATAAAGGCGGAAAAGGTGTCTGAATGAGCGAGAAGAAAGTGAAAAAAACACGAGAAAACCTGAGGGGAATACACTTGGTTTTATCCCAAATCCCTCAATAAAAATATTGAAAATGTTGTTAAAGTGTTAGTCATTTGAGAACGTTAGTAAGCATTACCGTCAAAAGACATCACAAGAATCAATTGTTAATTGTGTCTGTAGTTTTTTCGTTTCAACTTCCTCAAGGGATGAGTAGGATACACGTTAACAATTACACAGATCGCTACGTCTTTGACCGCACGAGCCCCACCCACGCACTGCCACTGTGCTGCTACGTCCCCACCAACGACGTTCCACCTGCTTTTGCCGCTCCCTCAGCCAACACTCCGCTCCCGCCTCACTCTTGCGCCTCCCCGGCCGGCTCCCGCCCCACCTCGCTCCCGCCCTGCTCCCGCCCCGCGCCTTCTCCGCTCCCGCCTCACCTCTCTTCCGCCCCGCCCCCGTCTCCAGTCCCGCTCCGCCCCGCTCCCGCCCTGATTCCTGCCCCTTTTCAGCCCACTACGATCCAGCCCTCCACGTTGCAGCCCTCCACGTTCTAGCCCTCCACGTTTCAGACCTCCACGTTCTAGCCCTCCACGTTCCAGACCTCCACGTTCCAGACCTCCACGTTCCAGACCTCCACGTTCCAGACCTCCGCGTTCCAGCCCTCCACGTTTTCCAGCCTGACCCGCTCCAGTCCGCCACCCCCGGCCTCTCCTTATGGAAAGGCCCGCTGCCTTTCCCTGACCACGGTGACTGCAGCGGCGGGGGCGGCGCCCGGGCGGCGCGTGTACAGCCCGACGGCGGCGGCCTGTCTGGCGCGAGCCGTGATCGATGCCCGCCGCCTCTCCCGCCCCCACCCCACCCCACCCCCGCCGGCGATGCCGCCACCCGCCGCCACCGCCGGCGGCAGTGCGTCCTCGGCCGGCGTCATTTGTGGAAGCGCCCGCCCGCCCGCCCTCGGGGCCACCGCCCTTCCGCGAGGTCGAGCCCTCGATCTGGATCAAATGCGTGACGCTCTCGGCCCGGGGAACGCGCTCGGCCACTCAGCGTAGCCTCGACCGGCGCCACCATGTTCACGATATGCGGCAAGAAGGTACGTCGCTGCGGGGCGCCGAGCCGGCGCCGATTCCCGCTTGGCACCCGAAGGCACCGCCGGCACCGCACCGCGCACCGCTGCCGCGTGTTGGCCCCGGCGCGCTTGATCGCCCTCGTTTGTCCTATTAGCGCCGCTTCACTCATTAGCCGTCGGGAGCGCCTCTCGCGGCCCACGCTCCACGAGCCCTCTGCCGCTTTACGGGCACCGTTGATTGACATGGAGTTGGCCCGGGCGGCCGAAGTGGTTAGAGCGTCAAAGGATCACAGGTTCCAAGCTCGTCGTGGGCATGCTTGTTAGTTATTTGACCTTCGTGTGTGATGCAGAACGTCTGATCTAGCATCCCCAGAAGGGCCGAGGTACTCTGCGTGATCTCAAACACATAATTTGTAACGTTGACAGGCTTGCACAGGAAAATATCATAGTTAATAAAAATTATGATGATTGCAATAGTGATAATAACATAATATCACAGTTCAGTTAATGTGTTGTTAGAATTACTCAATGATAATACAAAGCTCTTATATATAAGCTTGAAATAGAGTTTTCTACCTCAAAAAGAAGAGAAATATATGACTTTCTATTGGGTTGACGTGGTTGTTAATTTTTAATACAACTTCTCTGCTCTTCTGTACTAAACTTTGAATAAAGTCTTATTGCACTGCACTGCACATCATTTGTAGCACTTCTTATTTCGTGGGTCGGTTAACACAAGATGCGGATCCACGGGGAAGGAAAGAAGGGAAATGTCCCCGCTTAAATATTTCAGTAACTATTAATTTTGTCTTGTCACGGAACTTTCAAGCAAACAATTTTTCGAATAATCGTTACAACGAATAAAATAGTATCGCAGCATGAGCTGCGTGCAGCCTGAACATTTTACAAAATCTGTAATACGACACATTCGACCAAAATATTTTGAATTTCCCCTCCCAAAATTCGTGTGTGGATCCACCTCTGGTTAACACAATTTGACGTAAAACTTCAGCACTCAGCTGTTACCAATTGTCGGTACATAGATCCACCGCCGTTCTCAACCACTCTTCATCAGCTCTCCTTCTTCCACTATCCACCTTATGGTTCCAATATTTGCCACTGTCTTGCGTTTCCCGCACCTTAGTAACCACACGTCTTCTTCGCCCATCCTCCATTTCTCTATCCAGTCTCCGTGAGTCTCCCGTTGAATTTAACCACTGTGGGCCCTAAACCTCAACACCTCACATTCCTTCTTAACCGTTTCCTGCCCTAACTTAACCTAAACTCTCTCCCGAACTGGGCACTCCCCAACGTCCATTGTCACCGACTCTCTCTCGTATCTCTCTTGATCCTTAAGTTTGTTATGTTTGCTATATCTGAGCCTATGCCCAAACTTGTGGTGGAAAAATGCTTTCGTGAATATCATTTTATTTCCTTCCTCACATTCTAATCCTTATCGGCCGTACCTGAGATGTTTTAATGGATGGGTGATGAGCGATAGGATTTGAATAATTACCGTGCAATAGTGGAATGGAAGTTGGAAGAAATGAGAACAAGAGAACAAAGAAACCTACGAGCGCTCTTTGCCCGCCACAAAATTTGCCATGAATCGTTGGAGAATTAAATAATTTCATGAACTGGTGGTGATGATTTTAGGAATAATGAAGCAATGGTGGATGAGAGACGGGAACCTGGCGCTCCAACCACTTCTCCGTGGTTAAAACTCCTTGACGCCATTCCCGATTCGTTTAGCCCTCTCATCGCAATTTACCCTTCGTTATCAACTACACAGCTCTGTTTTCATTTTTGGCCACTTGAACGCTCTTGCCCCTAACACATTTGAGCTCCGACTTCGCCATCGCCTCAACTTTCTTTCTCTCACTTATTTCCTTCCCATAGATCATTAATGAACTTCTCCTTTATTGTCGGCCTAGAGGAAGGATATCATACCTACTCTGCTTCGTTATCGGTTTACGGCCACTCTTCATCTGTTCGCCGCCCCTCCCTCACTAGCGGCCGTCGACCCAGTTCTTCCCCACCTGCCGCTTCCCCCCTCCTCCGCCCCAACCCCTCCCCCCCGCCCCAACCCCTCCCCCCGCCCCCCTCCGCGGCGCGACCAGACGGCGCCGCCCGTGCACGCAGCCTCATTCACTATGAAACGCAATCGAAAACCTCACGCAAATGGTCGGTCTTGCTGGTACTACAGAATTTTAGTTTGAGGCTCTGCGAGATGGCATAAAACTTCCACATCGTAAATCGCTAATGCGATGTGTTTTAGAGACAACGTACCCTTTAAGGTTTCCCGAGTAGAGACGTGTTCGTGCTAAGTGCAAGAAGTTACGTTAATGAACGTTGTTTCCTAGAGGTAAAGGAGAGTGATGTTATCTCTCAATTGCAGGAAAGCAAAATTCTGTTGTTTTGCTCTTTCTATTTCGTTTCGCATTTGCTCGCTAATGTGATAAGTGTGTAGCATCAGGGTTGCCAGATGCTTCGTACAAACATCCGCCGTTAGATGACTGTAAATACGCCCAATTTCACCCAATAAGAATAATTCAACTTTCCAACCGGGAAATTTGAATTTGAATTAAAATAATTATTTGAAGTTTTTTAGTGATCCTCTAAAATGATTGATTAGTTTTATTTTTTGTTGTTTGTGAACATTGTAATTCATAATTTATGTAAAAACTTATACTTTTTGTAATAATTAGTTATATCTTAATATTTAAAAATAATTAGGAATGACTATTCTTATAACTACTCTTGTGATAAAGCAATTTCCCCATTTTCCTATTTTGACTCTCCTTGCTTCTCAAATATCCGCACTTAAAAAGATTTCCACGTGAATGTTTACTTATCCACGCTTATTCCGTATGTCTTAACGAAAAATGTTTAAAGAGGCGCCGAGCTTCCATAAGAAGACTTATTTTAAATGGCATGTTCTAAAATTAACTGCAAGTACTGTCAATGTGAATTATACTTATGTTGTGGACAACAAAGACGCTATAACGCTTAGAACACACAATATTCTAGAGGTCTAAAAATTGACATTGCTCTCTTCTGAAAGTAAATTTGAACGAATTAATAAATAAAAAATTAAAACTCATGTATCAAGTAAAAAACCTAAAAAATCAAACTCACTTCCAACTTCGTGTTGTTGTTTTATGAAAATTTCGTCGTAATATGAAAAGCCGCCCAAAACCGCATATCTTGTGATGCATTTCCGCCCATTGGGCATTCTGCGTAGTCAATTTTCCTCCCACGGAGGCGTTTTTCAGCCCCAAAATCGGAATTCTGCCCAATCTGTTTTGCATCAGCATCACACTCCATTGTTACGATTAATAATGACTTTTAATGTAACTCTTTCTAGTCATCGTTTATGTAAGAGATATTGATAAGCGGCGCGGAATATCCTACTCCAGTATTTCCGAAACGTTGAAATAATGGTGGTGACGTAGACGAAGTATTCGACTTAGCTTCATTGCTGTTCAGTTCCATGCAATTAAACCCTATTATTGGACAGAATTGTTCACAATACTTTTTGTAGAGTGAAATGTGAAGATTGCGGGTTTACGTAACCATTTTCCTTTTTTTTCTATCCACGTTACCCTGATATAGAAATAAATATATTTTAGTAGCTTGTAAGCAACACTGATAACGAATCTTATAACCATTATGTTGATGTTTGGGTGTTCTGTAGGCATTTATTATTTTCTTTTCCTTGTTGAGTCATTTTCTCAGTTTCACTTTTTCAGTTTCTGCCTTTGAGCTTAAATTCTTTTCTTTCTGAAAAACAACTGAGAATTAATTTTGTAATAGTTTCAACAAATAAACGAATCGAGTCTCTTTTCAATGTGCGTGTTGGAATTGTTCAGACGTTCAGATGTGATGGCGATGGTGTAATGGTTAGCCTGACCCAAGTTGGCGGGTTCACACCCGATCGAAGCCGTGGATTTTTAAGGGCGAGAAAATCGTTCGTACGCCTTCCTTCGGAGAGGAAGTAAAGCCGGCTGTCCCGTGTTCGTAGATTTACTTGCATGTAAAAGATCCTGAATCCTAAATGACGCCTCTGAGCAAAAGTCAAATCGCCTATTTCGTCGCCCAAGAAATACCTCTTTTCTCTCGTAGCGAAATTTGCGTGGTCAGACGAAAGAGCGGGCCTGATGGCCCGAGTCTCGCCACGTAAAATAAGGCATCAATTCAACTCAATTCAATTCAATGCCACCCGCCTTCCCGCAGCGCTTGACACACATCACATCGCGAGCTCCGCGCGTAGAAAGGCGGGGCGGGCTGTGCAAGAGAAACGTCTCCCGTTCGCTCAGCTGCAGTTCGCGCTCCGCAGCGCCATTAGCATTCTGCCCGTTCGGTAGTAGGCGGCCGTGCATAAAACAAAAGCGCAGAGCACTCCGCGTCCGGCCGCGCGCGCTTCTGCCTCTGCAAATGAGAGACTCCGCGCCTCTCGAACTGCACTATATATATATATATATATATATATATATATATATATATATATATATATATATATATATATATATATATATATATGAATATTTCATTCAGTGATAAATTAGGATAAATAAATTTTATTTGCATTACTGCCAATAAATAAGGGACTTCAGTGATAAACCAAGAAAGAGGTGGTGTTTTGCTGGAATTTACTCATTGTGTATTAATGCACTGTTGTTTGTAAAAATTGCAACTCGCAAAAGGAATGGATCACTTAAAAATCTGTGGATGTGTAGAATAGTGTATCCATAACAAGTGATTAAATTTGCATAGAGATGTTGACCTAGCAGCGCCCTCTTTTGTGTGACAGGTCAGGTCAGTGTAACGCCACGCCTAGTCGATGTAGAGCAGTCAAACGACGTGTAAACGTGCAAGTGCCATTATGTCTCGACGACCATCCAATAGGGCGCAGTCTTCTTGGTGTTGAAATTTTTAGAAACATCAGCGTAAATGGAAAATATTATTTCAAATGAATAGAGCAAATAAATGTACAAGTCAACTCTGTTTCATTTGTTAAGTGATAACGGAGAATGAAGTATTATTTCTCAAAGGTGCGAAAATATAATGGTCGTACTGTAAAACAAACCTTGTGTCAAACAAACCGCTGTAACTCAAGAATCATTTCACTTATAAAGCTACAACTCCGAAGAAGTTCCTTTGAGATATGTGGGACTCGGCATACGAAAATTGCGTCACAATCTGAGATGAAGGGCGGGGTACTTTTCTAAAATTTCCATCACATGACTTTGTGGCGGTGAATCGTGGATAATTAAAGAGACAAAAGCAAAATTCAAGCAGCTAAAATGAAATTCCTCAGGAAAGTTAAAGTCTGGGCATTTATAACATAAATGAAGAAATAGAAAAGTATAAAGATTCATAAAGTAAAAGCAGTACATACCGAGGGATGCAAAATACCTTATGGGATTTTTATACTTGAAAATAAAAAAAACATTAATGCCATATAGCAGGTGAAATATGAGGAATTACGTAAAGATACACATTAAAATGTGTCATCGGGAATACAAGTCATCAGAAAATGAAAATATTATATTGAATAAATAAATTTTGGACAATTTAAACAAATGTTTTGGAATCAAAGCATTTTAAAAACATGGAACATTGTTGATATAAGATAAGAGAGACTAGATCCATGGTTGCAGGGGCGAAAGAGCGCATCGATTTGAAGTGTAACTCTCAAAAAATGAACTTGTTAACACAGATCGTGAGTGAAAACGAACACTTTACAATAGAACTATGTTGGATTTTGTAGCGGAAGGATCTACGGCCGTCAAGCCGTTAAGAAAAAATTTTGATTTTAGTTCGTAGGAGAAAGAAAATGGACATGTTGTCCACGATTATTAGAGAATATATAAGAAGATAGAGAACATATATAGAGAAGAAGTGAGCTAAAACGGATTAGTGAGAAAATAGTAATATTCGTGAAAAAATAAGTCGCGAATTGTAGCAAAACTTATAAAGTAAATTCAGTGTGGTAATAAGAAGAGCTCCAGTATGGAATTATGGAATAGTAGCTGATCTCCCCACAACGCTAAGATTGATGAAATATCTTCGCAAAGGAAAGTTTGGACAATGAGTTGCAAAAAGACTTTATCAACAATTTAGCAAGGCCAAAACATGTTTAATTATAAGATATAATATTAAGTTAGAAAAAGAATTGTCATGTTTTAATCAATATTCGATGGCATAAAAAATAGGCAATAGCAGAGAAAATATAATGAGATATTGTCAAATTTTAAAAACCAATAGAATATTGAAATAAATTAATTGTGTAGCCGACTCTTCATGTTGCTGATAATTTCATTACAAATTACAAGATGGTGGATTTTTGATTAAGATAGATAAAGGAATAAATAACAGAATATTTCCTAACGAATCCCCATCCGAATATTTGAAGCGGTGTTTTCTAGCCCACGAGAAGAAAGACAATTCCTTGAGACAATGTAAGAATGCAAACGCCTAAAACCTTCATAAAAAATAGAAGTAGCTACTCCATTAAATCGAATAATAAACGCGGAGCAAAATGTAACTGTTTTTATAAAAGAGAGAAATGATATGAACTATTACAAAATCAAGAATGGACGCCAATGGAATCCCCCATTTGGTAATTCTCTATCGACCCACTGGAGACCTAAGAAAAGGTGACAATAATATTAATAATGATAATGATATTTAAAATTATAATAATAATAATAATAATAATAATAATAATAATACACAGCACTCAAATTGCTTCACTCAGAAGATACTTCTTGGAACATTGTGGGAGAGTTCAGCAAGCAGTGAGCGCAGTTGATAATAACTATAGTCCTCTGAACTTGAAAAAGCTTGATCCGCCTGTTCAACCAATCATTGAAACGGAAGAGAAGATATCCTTATGGAAAGCGAAGGCACTGCATGGAAGGTACCCTCACGAGCTGAGTAAACCAGAAGTCGACATCTCTGCGTCGCACGCATAGCTCCAGCACGGGGATCTCTTTCCGGAGACAGAAGCCTTCATGATAGCTATCCAGGACCAAGTGATACCAACATTGAACTACAGAAAACACATTCTGAGAGATTCTACCATTCATTCCGACTCGTGTAGAAGATGTGAGGCTGCAAGCGAAACTATCCAACACGTGACAAGTGGATGTAGCAGCCACGCACAGTTGGAATACAAAAAGAGGCATGAGGAAGTGGCGAAGCAGGTCCACCAATTATTGGCATTGAGAACGGGCTTACTCGCCACTTCCGTGCCGTATTATAAATATGTGCCTCAGAGTGTGCTTGAAAGTAGTGAGCACACACTCTACTGGGATCGCTCCATTATCACTGACAGACATGTCGGCGGCAATAGATCCGATATAACGTACATTGATAGAAACCATCAACAGGTTTTCCTTATCGATATATCAATACCCAATACCCACAACATATCGGGAAAATATCAAAAGAAGATCCAGAAGTATACCGATCTTGCCCATGAAGTCGCATCTCAGTGGAACTTCAGTAAAGTGACAACTGTGCCTATAATAATATCAGCTACAGGAGTGATCCCAAAAATGACACTTCGGGCACTGGAGTGTCTTCGCTTGGATGCCAGGAATGTATATAATATGCAAAAGTGTGTAATTTTGAATACATGCCATATTGTCAGAAGCCATCTGAACCTTCAGTAAAGCAACCACACACCTGGTCATCATTCCTGTGTGTGGTTGACATACCGACCAGTAATACTGTGAATAATGTATAATAATAATAATAATAATAATAATAATAATAATAATAATAATAATAATAATAATAATAATAATAATAATAAAGCTGGCCAAGATCAGGCGTTGAGAACATGACATTATGACAAAGCGGTTCTCAAAAGATGCTAAATGCTACATTGGCGAAGTACATGTAGAAACCATTGATCGTGTCGTCTCAGCTTGTCCAATTATAGCAAATACCGAATAGTTGAAAAGACACACAAGGATGTGTAGATGTACCTCCACTGGCAGATCTGTACCACCCTCGAAGTTTGAAACACATGCTCCAAGTGGAACGAGCACTCTCCAAAACCGGTGACGTCTGTTGAAGTATGCAACATTGCACAACCAACAAATTCAAACGGATCGCAAGATAGCGGCCAACAAACTTGATGTTATCCGGGATTTTGAGAAAAAAATGTGTCTACTTGTAGATGTTTCTGTGCCGTGCGATCAAAACGTCGTAACCAAGAAGGCAGAGAAACTTCTTAAATACAAGAGTTTGGGGAGTGTGGGGAGAGTGTGCAAGAAATTGCTTTGTTTGAAACAGCCCACATTTTCCGCAAAGTGTTGCGGAGGCACCGAAGTACCATAGATCTGCTCCTTGGGAAGCTGATTGCAACCTGGAGTAGATTTTATTATCAACCGATCCATAATATCTTTAGTCGTGAATTAGAGGAATAATAATAGTTATTATTATTAACAATATTAACAATTAATAATAATTAGTAATAAATAATGATATTAATTAATCATGAAAGAAAAAATATTGTGCAGACGGAACAGGCTCGTGTGTATACTTCTTGATGTGAAGAAGAAGAGCAAGAAGAAGAAGAGCAAGAAGAAGAAGAGCAAGAAGAAGAGCAGCAAGTTCCTGGGTAACAAACATATCGCTTGCCCAGAGGTTGGATTGTTTTGTTTAAATCTCACGAATTTTAAATTGAAATATAGATATTGGAACGAGATTTAATATAATTGACACCATAGAAGTGAAAAGACTACAATGGTATCGGCCCATGCAAAAAATGAAGGCAACCAGCTATCCATCGACGAACAGGATGACCTAGACTTACATGGGGAGAGGGAGTGGATGAGGCAATGGGGAAGAGAGGATTAAGTAATGAAGACTACACCAATAGAGAGATGTGGAGGCTGGGATGTGAGAGACACCCTAGGGTGTAATATAACTCGTTACATTATTATTACTATTATTATTATTGTTATTATTATTGTTATTATTATTATTATTATTATTATTATTATTATTATTATTATTATTATTATTATTATTATTATAAGATATTGGAGAAGAGGCGCCTAAGAAGAGCGTGGGGCCGAAATTCGCCATGAAGGCTCGACCGGTTTCAAATAGAACGCAAGTGATTTCCATGCATGCAAATGCAGCACTTAAGCAATTGTGCGGCTCGTTGAAGTAATGGCCGCGTGTCGCCTGCATCTTGCGTCGCCTTGCCCGCGTCCGCGCTCGTTCAGCGCCTGGCCGGGGGCCAGCGGCCGCGAGGCGTAATGGCTTGATGCCTCGGCAGCATCCGGCCCTGCCCGCCGCCGGCGCTTCGGAGATTCGCAGAAGCCGGGGGTAGCCGATTGGCAGATGGCGGCTGCGCAGCTTCCTGGAAGGACAAGAAGAAGAAGAAAGGCCGTTAATGGTTGGCGAGATGTGATGAGATCATTCATTCAACACTCTGAGATTGTATTCTGTAGTTCTTTCTAGAAATGATTCCGAATCGTACAGTGACATTAGAAGCAAAATTCAAACAATGTATAACATTATGTCTCTCACTTACATTCAGTCTATCTTGTAGAAAAAAATTAATTCTATAGTGTTTATCTATTACTTATAAAGATGTAATTTTTACCTCGTAAACGTACGTAAATACTGAAAAACCTACGTAGTAATTACTTTTTCGTACACATACGCTTATACGTACTATTATATGTAATATACAGAATGTTACGTAATGTTGCGAAATATCTTTTTCCACATATTAAAGGAAATACGGGTCTTGGGGTCCCCTGATACCAAAAAAGGGTTGTTGTTTTTAAACGTCCGTCCTGTTTTTAAACTGTCTCTCTGTCAATCTGTCGATACGTCTATCCATCTGTCTGTCCGTCTTTGGATCTTTGTATTTTTCTGTTTTGAATGGGTTTTTAATCATACCAATATGTTTAGAGTAAGAATTTTAATTGAATTTTTCTGTAGAATAATATCTAGGATATCAACATGGCTGACGTTTGAGTGGTCAAAAGATACATTTTTTCTGAACTCTGCTTTTTAAGTGCCGTGCTATTATGTTGCTGTGGCAGACTTACCATGTGCATGGTCTCATCCATTCATTTGAATTTTTTTGAAAGCGTTCTTCTGTGGTGTTTCGCATATGTGATTTAAGTTTTTAATGACTTTAAAGTAATAAAATGCCACAACATTCCAATACATTTACTAACAAGCGCGTAAATTGGCAATGCCATATTTTTAAGTATAAAGGCACTACATTTTGGAGTGTATGATGTAATTGCCACTTTTAATTGCGAAAATGTCAAGTGCTCCAGGTAATAAGTCTAGATGTGGTTGTAACATTGTGAAGGCTCTTTGCAGTAAAGACAAGCAAAGATTAAGAAGTGCACGAAAAAGTAAATTTGGTAACAAGAAAGCCAAGTGCACAAGTCAGAGGTGACAAAAGGAAACCAGATTTAGAAAATGAAGAGGACTCTCATGATCCAACCTATGGTGCAGGTTTCTTTTGATGTCTTAACTTTGAAACCATTTTCCCGTGTCTGTTTTTAACATATAAGGAACATTTTTTCTGCTTCTAATTATGATAAACTTTGCATGATTTATTTATACAAATAGTATATATAAGCTAAAACAATTTTTTTTAAATAAGTAAATCTTTGAATGCCTTATTGTTAGGAAGAAATTAACTTACATAAAAATTGCACCTCATAAAATTAATTTATTATTTTAAAAACTATTGTTTCATATTACAAAATATTCATACCTCTATCTAGTAAAGAAATAGAAGATAAGCAGTTTTTGAGAAAATGTTTCTTAAACATCACACATTTTAACTTTAATGTAATAGAGCATTCCGGGTCCCCACTAATACCAGGGATTTTGCGAAAATGAATATTTCCTGATCTATCTTGACCGGCTCGTAGCTCAGCGATTTTGAAAAACATTCTTTAAATTTTGTAGGTACTTTTAATTAAGCTTTTAGGACATTTTCAAAATTTTCTCAAAAACATATCCAAATGTTTTGACTTTAAATTTTCTTGTAAGAATGTTCTAAAATACACTTATAAAGATGGCTGATGTCCGATTTTCACGGTCACCCCTAAATTATCGAAAATTGTTTCGAAATTTGAAATTTTTTCGATGTCGTCCTATAGCTACAATATTGAAGATCGATATTCTTTTCTTCAGATGAAATTTGTTCTTCACTATCAGTGTTTTAATAAATGCACCGTAAATTTTCGGAAAATATTAGTAGATTTCACGCAATTATTTTATTTAGTGCACTGAGGATATTTTCTACATTCCTAGAGTAGCTATATCTCTACTATAGAAAAACAGCAGATCGTTCACGTTTAACTTGTGAGACATTAATATACGAATCATAGTATGGCTGGAGGTTTTTAGGCGGAAATAATAAGATAATTGAGGGTAATCCTCAGTTATCGATGAGTCATTTGCTTCTAAAACAGTTGAGGCGTTTAATGCGATAGGTTCGCTATTAATGCGATATTAGGTTGATGGCAACTCAAAGAGGATATCCCAACTTCAATGTTTCCCACGGAATATGCTGGGCATGTGTGTATAATGAGACCTGAACTGTTTGGAATTAGTACTCGTTTTATGTACGGTGTTAAAACGAGTGTTGTCAATTATTAATTTATAATTTAACATTAAATTAAATACATGAATTTAATTCCCCACCTCTCGACTATGTTTTATTTTTTCACGTTTTACTAATGTCAATTTCTTATGTTGATGTTATAGAAATGTAAGATGTAATCTAAGATTTCGGCACACACATGTAATTGCAATTTCGGAGGAGGCAATATATACACTTCTTTATTTGTAGATATTTCCAGAAGAAAGGAAATCAAATAAATGTTAGTATTCATTGCCTTTGCTATCCTCTCAGTTCGTCTGGCGAAATCGGCAAATATATTTCTTACAGGGCAGTTGATTTGAAAAGATCTTATCTATTCTAATTTACTTTCTCCTGTTCTTTTAGGACATTATTAGTGATTCTATGTTCAATTCAATTGTTCTCCAGTTACCATCTCCAGTTTTAAAACGGCATCAACTTTCTTATGCTGATGAACTTGAAAATGCGTTCTTTAGATCCCTTTACTCTGCATGTAAAATTAGTAGAGTTTTGTTAGTGTATTGAGCACAAATAAAAAACTTCTTTTATAATGATTGCTTTTACATTTTTCTTAATTTCTTCTACAGCGAACGAATTAGATAAACTTGGGAAGAGATAGGATGGAGCTTCTCACAATTATCTATTACCTTTGCTCCTTACGTTTGTCAGGCAGAAAGAACAAGATTATCATTTAATAAAGAAAGGAAAATGCAGCTGTTTTAGAATGTTTCTATACGGCAAAGAATTAGTGTTACTGGGGGCACCAGTGATTTATTACAGTACCGATGCGTTAACTCACCAACTGCCAAGGAAGAAATGAAAATTTTCGCTAGTCATTGGTTGTTGTACTTGTCACAGACTTACATACATCCTTCATTCTAGTCGGTTAAACATACGCGAAATTGAAAATATACAGGGCACCAATCCAAGGTTATATTAGGTCGTTAATACTCGGCGGTGGATTTAGAAATGTTGCTCTATCAATTTATTGATGACGTTCATTTAGAGCAAACAATATGTTTGTCCATTGTGCTGCATTAAATATTATTTTGTAATGAATGGACATGGCGTATCCAGCCCAAACGTTGGCATCAACAAACATTTCTTAATAAAAATGCAATTGGCTAATTGCCAAGCTACGCTTACATTAATATAAATTTAGGTCCATTAAAACTGAATTTCAACGAAATATAATTGTTTGCGATCGCTCTGTTGATTAGCAGAATCTGTTAACGAAGAAAAATTAAATCATTAGGTTTTGTTGGGTGGTTACACGGAATATTGTTAATGGATTTTTACTGCTATGATATAATTTAAAAAATAGACCGCCATGTTTCGGGGGCAGTTTGTCACCCTTGCGTGCGTATAAACATCACATAAAACCGACACTAATGTTCAATTAAACGCTATGAAATTAATAAAATATAAAACTAATGACTAACTACATTTCGTTTTAGTGTAATGTTGTAGTCATGTAGGGGTTGTAGAATCCATAGTAGTGCGGTGTTTCGTGGCCTCGTGGCTTGCCTCTCGTCCGCGCCGGCGCCAGGGCGCCACTGAGCCGTCGCGTCGTGTGGTGCTGCGCCGCTCGGACAGGACGGCGCCGTGCAGTGACGTCAGCATAGGCAACCCTCCTCACGCGGGCGTACAGCGGGTAGCGGACGCCAGGCGCCGGGCCGTCTCCCTGGCATGGCTCGGGGCGCCAACTGGGACAACCCCCGCAAGGGCCAAAGTGTGGTCGGTGCGCGATCATGCCCTCGATAGGGTGAGAAGGGAAAAGACGGAAGGAAGAAGAGATGTAGAAGAGGAGGAGAGAGACGACAAAGAAGGAGCGAGCGAGGAAGCTGAGAACTGCGCCCTCTCTTTAAGGCTTCAAACATATCTGTCAAAATAACCCTATCATCCAGGCAACTAAAACAAATTTATTAGTCTACGTATTTGGTGCATGAATAAATCATCTTTCAAATGTACATTTGCTACCAAATAAACACTACAAACAATTTATGATAATTGTGAGAACGGAGCATTCAATCTTCCTTGAAATCCACAAAATCACTATTGCCTGTCGCCTTCTAAACTATTTTTATATAAACAGTATGGGAATAACTTTCTGCAAACAGAAACGTTCTGCTCAAACAAATCACTTTAGCATTGCTAAGATATGTTTTAAATCCTTGTAATCTTAAATTAATTTTTTGCCCTACGTTGGCATGCCAATGAGACCTGTTTTTAAATATTTTTCGAGTTATATTCCTGGATATTCTTCCGTTAAAAAAAGTGTATTTATATTGCACAAAATAATGTTCCAATAATCAGCCGTTTTTTCAATGGAAATAGAACATAACATTTATTCAAACCAGTAAAATCAAACTGTTTAAATTCTTTTGATCTTTTGATGTTCTAAATCTTTCTTTTAGATCTCGAAAGACCTTACTTTGATTTCTTCCCGTACATGACTTGTTATCGGGTGCTCACACGTTGACCTCCCGTACCGTGCTTCCGCGCCGTGACACTTCTTCCTTTCTTCCAATTTATTCTCATTCCAAGCGTATTGCACAAAGTTCCGTACTGTTCCCGTATTCACCACTGATGGGCGCCTATTTCCGAATACTACTTAATATGCTATAAACTATCGCCTTTTAAAATTTATTTTTAGAGCTTGAGCCTTCGTTCTCTCTATTCCCCAGATATTCTAATCTCGTGCCCTTTGTTTTCATTGTTTTTGTCTTTGCAACCTGTATGGTGCTGTTTTTTGCCACCTGTATTTAATATCGTCTATGAGTGGCTTTGTTTAACTGTTCTCTGTACATTTCGTCGGTAGTTCTTTGGTACTTTACACTCCATGGATGTACTCTTCAATCTGGTTTCCGCAATCCTGACAGTAACGTAAATCGAATCGTAGGGTCTCAGTAAGACTACATGAAGTACCTAAA
This sequence comes from Gryllus longicercus, assembly GCA_038098605.1. NCBI lineage: Eukaryota > Metazoa > Arthropoda > Insecta > Orthoptera > Gryllidae > Gryllus > Gryllus longicercus. Next base: position 121,817 of record JAZDUA010000448.1, on the reverse strand, counting down.
CTTTTCTAAGCTTAAGGAGTATTAAACATTGATAAACATTTAAGGATAAAATGATATCCCAGAATGAGGAAGTAAACAATATAATCAAAGCCGTTGTGCGTATTTCAGTGATTTTTGATAATGAACGATTAAGGACTTCGAATAAAACATACGAGTTGTACTTACATTTGCCTCAATGTTCCAATTTCGATTATTCTTATATTCTGTCAGTCCCACCTGTTTGTTGAATGTGTAAGTGTTCTTTCAGATTTGTTTGGTTCGATTCTTAAGATCTCTTTCCTAACGATCTTCTCTGGAAAGGTCCATATACGATATTTTCCAATACTTGCCGAGTCTTTCACAAATTATTGTCTCAATCTCCTTTAAATGTACATTTCTATCAATGGTCTATTATTATAACTAGGGACGCTGTGGGAAAGAGATCTCGCTCAACTAGAATCTCTTCCTCATAAAATTAATAGGATGCGGAGAGAACTATATCGAGGGTAAGTATCAACAATTTGGAATGAATTTCGTGAATTAATCGTTAATTTGATGAGTATGGCAAATGCCCATTTATTCACTACCAGAATACCATTATATAATTACCAATAGAATTTCAATCATAATCGATGTTCAATGCAATGTACCATTACAAAGTCACAAAACTAAATGAATTAATTTATTACAGAAAAGTTATTGTATTTATCCCAACACAAGAACGATTTTATAGTTAACGTATTGAGTAAGAGAGTACGTTTTTCATGTTTTGGTGCCACGTAAACTAGTTTGGTTATTAGTTACGTGAGTGTAAGAGTTGCAGCCTGTTGCATCCAAGAGGTGGCGATGTTTCCGCTCCACTGAGATCCAGCGCCTACATGCACGTCACATAGGGGGAAGGGTTTTCCTCCTACTTCACCCAGGGTAACACCGACCCAGCCAATATCCGCTGTAAGCCATCGAATTGCCTCTCAATGTATTTGGTGGTGAATTGCATTTCTCTCTCTCTCTCTCTCTCTCTCTTTCTCTCTCTCTTTCTCTCTCTTTCTCTCTCTTTCTCTCTCCCTTTCTCCCTCTCTTTCTCCCTCTCTTTCTCCCTCTCTTTCTCCCTCTCTTTCTCCCTCTCTTTCTCCCCCTCTTTCTCTCTCTTTCTCTCTCTCTTTCTCTCTCTCTTTCTCTCTCTCTTTCTCTCTCTCTTTCTCTCTCTCTTTCTCTCTCTCTTCCTCTCTCTCTTTCTCTCTCTCTTTCTCTCTCTCTTCCTCTCTCTCTTTCTCTCTCTCTTTTTCTCTCTTTCTCTCTCTTTCTCTCTCTCTTTCTCTCTCTCTTTCTCTCTCTCTTTCTCTGTGTGTGTGTGTAAGGGAATAGGAGGGGGCAAGGAAGGAAATTTTGATCGGAGAAATCACGAAGTATTTAAGTATTTCCGATCAGAGCAAACGAGCGATAGAATTCTCCTCCTGACTGGGGTTGAATTCGACGCAGCTGGGTCTAGTATTCGATACTAACTGTAGAATAGTATCTAAAATCCCCCAAGGTCGGGGCCCAAAACCTATTATTTCCGCACCAGATAACTAGAGATCACAAAACGGTTGCCACTGAGCCATCACAGAACCATTTGGAAAACTTATTGCATATTGTATATTTTCATTACATACTGTTTAACAACTTATAACTAATGTCACTATTAGAAATTACTTCAGTATTTTGAATAATCCACAAATAATTATCGACAAATATAATAATAATAATAATAATAATAATAATAATAATAATAATAATAATAATAACAAAACTGTAGCTCTCTAATGGGAAACAATGCGTCCACACAGATACTATACACATCCGCCGAGGGATTTTCCAGGGTGACTCTTTAATCCCTTTATTGTTCTGCTTAGCCTTGAATCCCCTGTCTACTCTACTTAATTCATCTAATTATGGAATCGCTCTTAAAAAGGGGAACTCAACTCTTCTTCGTGTCTCACATCTTTACATGGATGACCTGAAGCTGTATGCAGACACTGAGTCATATGCGGCAACTAATAAACGTGACGGAGAAGTTCACTGACGACATCAAGATAAAATTCGGTTTGGATAAGTGCAGGAGAGTGAATATCATTCGGGGTCATATGCAAGTTATAAATTTGGAAACTGATAATGAACCAAAGATTACCTTCATGGAACCCCATGAAACTTACAAATACTTGGGTTTCCAATAGTCACTCCGAATCAAACACACTGTTACTAAGAACATACTAACAACTGAAGTGTGTAAACGATTGCATGGACTCTTAAAAACTCAACTCTCTGCTAGAAACCTTGTGCAGGACACCAATTCATTTGTTATTCCAGTGCTGACATACCCCTTTGTCGTTATTAAATGGAGCAATACCGACCTCGACAACCTCCAGATGACAATTCGAACCGCTATGACTCAACACCGAAAACATCATCCCCATTCAAGTACTGAGCGTTTTACTCTTCCAAGGTCGTAAGGAGGGCGAGGTATTGTAGATCTCATAAATCTACACAGCTCTCAAATTGCTTCACTCAGAAGATACTTCTTGGAACATTGTGGGAGAGTTCAACAAGCAGTGAGCGCAGTTGATAATAACTATAGTCCTCTGAACTTGAAAAAGCTTGATCCGCCTGTTCAACCAATCATTGAAACGGAAGAGAAGATAACCTTATGGAAAGCGAAGGCACTGCATGGAAGGTACACTCACGAGCTGAGTAAACCAGAAGTCGACATCTCTGCGTCGCACGCATGGCTCCAGCACGGGGATCTCTTTCCGGAGACAGAAGCCTTCATGATAGCTATCCAGGACCAAGTGGTACCAACATTGAACTACAGAAAACACATTCTAAGAGATTCTACCATTCATTCCGACTCGTGAAGAAGATGTGAGGCTGCAAGCGAAACTATCCAACACGTGACAAGTGGATATAGCAGCCACGCACAGTTGGAATACAAAAAGAGGCATGATGAAGTGGCGAAGCAGGTCCACCAATTGTTAGCATTGAGAACGGGCTTTCTCGCCACTTCCGTGCCGTATAATAAATATGAGCCTCAGAATGTGCTTGAAAGTAGTGAGCACACACTCTACTGGGATCGCTCCATTATCACTGACAGACATGTCGGCGGCAATAGACCCGATATAACGTACATTGATAGAAACCATCAGCAGGTTTTCCTTATCGATATATCAATACCCAATACCCACAATATATCGGGAAAATGTCAAGAGAAGATCCAGAAGTATACCGATCTCGCCCATGAAACCGCAACTCAGTGGAACTTCAGTAGAGTGACAACTGTGCCTATAATAATATCAGCTACAGGAGTGATCCCGAAAATGACACTTCGGACACTGGAGTGTCTTCACTTGGATGCCAGGAATGTATATAATATGCAAAAGTCTGTAATTTTGAATACATGCCGTATTGTCAGAAGCCATCTGAACTTTCAGTAAAGCAACCACACACCTGGTCATCATTCCTGTGTGTAGTTGACATACCGACCAGTAGATACTGTGAATAATGTAAATAATAATAATAATAATAATAATAATAATAATAATAATAATAATAATAATGTTTGCAATGGTAAAATTAATAACATGAATTACCGAGAAAGTCCCACGGGTTTTGTCAATCAGCGATTCGTTTTCCAAGAACAGAAAACATTTTTCAATTTTTCCTTTTAAAAAATACGCGTGAAATATGCAAATTGATCTCCAAATCTACTTAATTTTGTAAGATTTTATCGAGGATGTATAAAATTCTCGACACTAGTTTGGTATGTTTGGACCATTTTTTTTATATTTGCTACCATCTCGCTTCTCTCCTAAACTCCGCTGACACAGATTTACAGATTATGTCCATCCAGGCCAGCCATGTTGTGGAGTTGTCCGCATCTCCCTAACAAAGTAATTTTACTTAACCTTGCCAGACATTGACTTCATTTACAGATTGCAGACTCCTCTATTGTCGGGAATTTATAATTAGTATAAAAGACTATTAAATAATTATTGAATGTCAGGGTTGGCACTGTGGATCTTGGTAACTATATAATTAATTAATGAGAACAATAACACTTTGCTAATGCAAGTACACTTGTATTCAGTTTGAATATCTGTACACGAACAATACTTATACAAAAGTATATTCACTTGCCCTAAAAATAAATACATTTCAAAATACAAAAAGAACCACTAATAACGGTACATCCCTAATTCTATATAGACTTCAATAAACATATTATTATCCTGAGTCTAATACACACAAACTTCTTGGTTGGTTCTGAATTTGCTATTGCTATCTGCCTACTGGGAAAATGCCAACAATGTTACTAATATTGGCCTTCAGTCAATAGTCTGTAACATTCAAGATCAAATGTTTAATAGTTAACTTTTGAATAGCTTTATATAATAGGTTAATAACTTTTGAATAGAATAAATATCTTTACCTATACTAACTATTTACATTGAAAAAGAAAACTTTCCTTACTCTAATTCTAATATTTACAATGTTTGTACAAGCTCCACTAAACTCTCTTAGCCTCTTTCACCCAAAAATCTAGTATCCCTCTCTCCTTCTTGTACTCTCGAACTTTCTTAGTAACGGAATTCTCCTTGTCTCACGGCAATTGCATCCTCACTGGGCGTTCACTGGGCGATCCCGACATCTTCACCAAAGTACGTTTCCCTCTCTGCCTCGTAGAAACAGTAGGACGTGGTGGGTTATACTGCTTTATATAGTTCAGTATTTGCTCCTTAAAACAAAGATAACCTTCCCTATTCTTTCCATATATTATTCAAAATTACAACTCAGACAATACACAAAAACAGTTAAAAACTGTGTGTGACGTGCTATGGGGAGAATTTAATTTGAAGTTACATTGACCCATCGCGGCAAATTCGCAGTGGGTGCGGCGCGGAAAGTTCCCCGCTAGTCGAAGCGACGAAATCCGCGGGGCCGTTCCCACCGGAGCGTGACTTACGACTCAGGGTTTGGTGACAGTTTTCCTCAGGGGGAGCTCGATCGAGAGGGAGGCGACGAGCCCTGAAGGCCGAGCGGCAGCGAGAACTCCACGAAACTGTCGAAACCGTCAGACTGCGTTTCAAAATCCGCAGGTAATTAAACGCTGCCAATCCGCTGCCGCGATGCTCACCTGCCGCTCAGATCTGATCGAGCTCATAGGGCAACACGTGCTGCGAAATTTCCTCTGCGGCCATTCCGCGAAGACTGCGGATCTGCCGCGCCGGGCTGAGGGAGCCTACTTGGCGACTTGGCTGCTCTTCTGTCGCATCGTCCCACGTATCCCTGCCCCTCACCTTTATCCACGACATCGGTTCCCTACTGACTCGGCCACTTCCGCCGCCTACCCCTCCCCCGCCCCCACCGCCTTCTCCTCCGTCCCCTCCGTCCCCACCAGGCCCCGCACCCCCTCCGAACATTTTTCCCATGCAGCCTCCCGCCGCTTACCCATCTCCACCACCCGCACCACCCACCTCGTCGCCGCCGCCGTTTCCCACGGCCCCGCACCCCCTCCAAACATTATCAACCCCACCGCCCCACTACCTCTCCACGCCCTTGACCACCACCCAACACGCCGGGTGACCGGTCAGGAGCGCAGAGCTTGTTACGGCGGGGGCGATGCACTGCCGGTGGGAGAGGAAAACCCTGCAAGCACCTGGTAGAGGAAAACCCCGCAAGCCGACGGTATGTCGGCGCCGTATCTCACCACACAGCGGAGAAGATCACCGCCAGCTCCCGAGGACAACACATTCACTACACTTATGGGAATATTGACCACAGTAGTTGTCTCGCCCGGAAACAGTAACAACCAACCAACCTCGACCACCTCCGCCGGTGGGTTGTCCTCCCACCCGGCCACCGCTCGCACCGTCCGCGCGTGTCCACCCTTCGCGACCGCGTTGGGTAGCAGGCGCTGCGGTCGTCACGAGTGGCTGCCCGGGAGGGGGGGGGGAGAGGAGGATACGGGGCCGCGGGGCGCAGAGCGGCCGGAACGGATGGCCAAGATGCGGTGGCGCGTAGCGGGTTGCACCGGCGCATCGCGGCAGGGGACAAGGAAGTCGGCGCAACGCTCCGTACCCTAATTGCTCCCTTACTAGCTACAGAGCTACGCCGAGTGCAGCCGCTGTCTGTGGGAAAATTCTAGTAGATGGCTGCTCTCATCGGCAGTTTCGCTCTGTTTCTCCTATCAAAACCAGACGACTGCCACAGCAACACCTTAACAAACGCATCAAGGACCATATGAGATCTTCCCTTCCTCTTCAGTGCTTCTTGTATTCCCTTACACATACTTTCATGCATTATGCCGACCAACGTGTCAGGAGACAAGTAGGGAGATTACAGCTTATTCCGGCTGCATCGATGACCCTCGGGGAGATACCTGGAGTGGGAAATTCTTCCGCAAACTGACGTGTTGATCGGCGCCGGATCTCCCTAACGAGTACTTTCCAGGAAAACTTCATCCATTACATTAAAACCCAGAAAGGTTGTAACCTCACACACACACACACACCAAATGAAACGAAATATCCCCTCTTGTATTTTTTTTTCGTACGTTTCTGTTGACTGAGATTCGGTACTGGGCTACACATCGTCCTGCATTGGTTTCCCCAACCAGGTATCTCCCCCTAGCGGGCCACCGCCTCAACTCTAAGCTTATTTAAAGAAAAAGGAGACACATTTCACTATTGCAAAAGCAACAGCAAACCAAATTGTAAAACATAAAAGTCAAATAGAAATAATGACCAACAAACAAAAAGCTCTCGTAAAGGAGCTTTCTTAAGTTTCTCTTCTTGACATTCTGTCTCTGAACTTCCGTAAAGCCGTACCTACCTTACCTCAATCGGTCAGTATAATGCGTGTCAGTAGTAATCGGTCAGTAAGTCTATTTTTTTTTCATGGAATAAATACTGCATAGACTGCACCTACAGTCCTCGGGTGAGCAGATCGAATGCCACATCATTTCCAAACTCGTGTCTCCAATTTCCGTTCGAAATTGAACGGCCACACCTGGAAGAATGAATATGTCTGTTTGTATACTGTATTACTAATGTTTTCCACTCTAATACCACACGACCACAAATGTTTTCTCAAAGAAATCTGCAATTATCGATAAATTAAATTAAGCGACGTAGGAGATAATTTTATATGCGAAAATATCAAAAAAGTCTGATGGTTTAATAAACCTTTTACACTGTAGAAACATTGTTTTGAATGTCACAATTTATGTAACTGATATCTACCATAAATTCTTAAGTGATTATGAATCCTATATCTTTAACCTATATTAGTCTTTATCAATCGGGGGGGGGAATACTTATCTTTATGATCTCAGATGAAGAATTAAAATACATTTATGATAATAATAATGGTGTACCTACACACTTTATTGAATGTTCAAAGATATCTGAAAACAAAAAGAATAAAGCTTTTCTCTGTCTTGAGTGCCTATAAAATTTGTAATTTGAGATGAAAACTTTATTTTTATGCATCCATTTTTACTTCATCAAGCATAGTTCCGTTAAATGCTTCCAGACAGGTTATAGCAACTTATTAGTAAAATCAACGTACACTTCAAGGTTTTACCTTATATTTATTTCTATTTTAGAACATATACAAAAGAGCACCCATTACTATGATTAGTCGTGCATAATAATGGAACCGTTCTCAATATTAATATTATTTACCAATGTTAATGTACACGAAAATCTTCATCGGCTTCGATTATTATTTCTCTTCAACTCGTGTATGGTACCTAGCGGGGCTACGCCGTGGAAGAATATTAAATGACATCCGATCTGGCTGCGTCACTGTGTGTGTCTAGGACTCTACTCACGTAGCGTTTACCTTGCGCTGGCGCGGACAGCATCAGCATTCCCACTTCGTTTGTTTCTGTCTCGAAGGGTAATCCAAGTGTCGCTGCGAAATATCTTCGTCATTCTCTCATTTTACAGCCTTATAAATTACACAGACATCATCAGTCGTACTTTGGAGTTAAAGTTGCCGGAAAATCATTCACGATGGCGAGAAACATGAGTGATTCAATGACACTTCCCTTTCAAATTCTTGATGTGGCGTTTCCATTGGTTGGATTGTCTTCTAGTTGGGTCCGTCTGTTTCCTAGAAAAGAGTAATTCCCTTACGTATGCCATCACTCTATTATATAAACCCGAATCTATAGTTTGTAAACTAGACGATCGTGTGGAACAACAATAAAGACTTTGGCAATGTACAGGGTGATTAATTTCAGGCAAAAAAAACACCACAATCCTCATAAAATAAGCAACAAATAATAACTTTACCCTCCCGAGAATCACAAAACAAATTTCAAGAAATTTGTTTTGTGATTCTCCAATTTCGTCGCAGTCTGTATATCACCGGACGGCGAGTGTACTGGATTTCTGACGGCCGGCTGGCGGGATGTTTCTGAAGCAGAAAAACGGGCGCCTTGCAGAGTTATAATTCGCAACCCCCTTTCCTATCATTCATAAAGTTGCGGTTTCCTTTGTATCTGCAAAAGTTTATTTCTCCGGCAATACGTACAAATAATATCTTCAGTTCGACGTACTTGAAAGAAAACGTTCAGAAAGTTATAGAAGAGACATAGTCAAGAAACGGCTGTGGACCAGCGAAGCGATTCTCAGCAAAATTTAAAAAAAAATATTTTTTTATATTTAAATATTTAATTTTATTTTAAAAAATAAAAAAAAAACATTTGTTCATCTAGTTGAGAAAACGACGATGTTGATATTATTTCTCATCTGAAAGTATTGACCCTGCATTTCTATCTTGCCAACTCTTTCACGCTCATCAATTCTTTCGGCTGAGCATTGTAAAAGTGAGACAAGCTGTCGTTCTTCAACAGAGAATTCGTTTGTTCCTGAAATCGAGATGATTCTGAAACAGCTACTTGTTGACTTCCCATTATTTCGTCATATAGCTAGCAATTAGTTATTCCATTAGTTTGCATTCGAATGTTAAAAGTCCTAAGGAACCAAAGTCATTGTTTTGTTTGTTTTAAAAAAATAGTGGCGTTGCAACAGAACATACTTTGTAGCATTATTTGTAACAAGTTTGCAATATAATAATACTACATGAACCTGCAAAGGTGTTTCAAAGCAGCAAAACTTTCCCCCGTGCTACAATTCCAACTCTGGGCTACGATTCGAAATCCTTTGAGTTGTCACGACATTCACCCCAACGCTAGCAGCATCACAGCTAAACTCGATTAATTGATTGATTGATTGATAAGTAATACAATGTTTGTCTTTGGGGGGTAAACGCTTCTAAAACAAATTTTGGTTGATTATGTCTGAAAAATTAGGAAAAATATAATTATGCATATCCAACTTTGCTTTTGTGAGCAGAACATTGATACATTCTTGGCTATCCGGGATAAGCCGCGTCTCGGTCAATTGTACTGACGTTTCGGCCATCTAGCTGTGGTATATTGCTGCTATACTGCAGTATAGCTCTGAAGAATGCCATAGCAAGATGGCCGAAACGTCAGCACAATTGACCGAGACGCGGTTTATTACGGATAGCCGAGAATATATTGACTCCGTCCGCGGTAGCCTACGAACGCAGAACATTGATATTTGTGAAATAAACCTATAATAGTTTAGAACAGTAGCCAATATGCCACTTCCTTTAATTTTAACTAGCAAAGAAAGAAATATTATGGTGAATGCAATTAAAATGCATAGAACATAGTAAATATAAATACCTACGTATATTTAGAAGTGTGTTGCTTTTCGAGGTGTAGGTGAATACTCTAAATCACTTTCTCGAATTAACTCCCAAATATAGCCTTATATTATATTACGTCTATTATATTACGCATGTGCCTGAAAACGATGTTCAAATTGCGGATGTCAGAAACAGCCTTTGACTTGGTGAGGCTACAACCTCTGCGCAAATCTTTTGTCATTTTGGTTAGGATAGTTCGGTTTCCTCTTAACCACAAGGTCGGGATCTACAACGTTCTCATAATGTGACTGTTCACTCTCTTCTGAATCAAAATTTTTCTGTTTCCTTCCTGACAAAGGGGGCACAGGGACCATGAGGTACTGGGGCGGTGGATAAAGCACGATCTACACAAATGATACCAGGGCCAATGTTGCCAGTTTTACGTTTTGAAGGTCCCACAGCAAAGAAGTAACACTTGCTTGAACGATCGATAGGCTCCCCCCAAAACATGAGGGTTCATGCATCTCTTTTCCCCTCTGCACCATGCTGCTGAGAAACAGAAGGAAATATTAAGTTAAAAGTGGAGTTTATGGGGGAAATTTATTCAATCCCATTCTTTAAAACTAGGAGCATCCTTATTTTTTTTTAAATTTGTTTACAGTTTTTCACAGACAACATGCGTTCAGGTTTTGTCTTGACCTCCAATAGGCATGCCGAAATATGCTTTGTAGGCCTATTAAATTTTTAGAAGCCGTTTGTAAAAAGTACTTTTTTGTTCTTTTCTTCATAAACTGGCCACAGATGTAACAAAACGCATCTTGAAATCTGCTAACAAACGGATGCTTGAAACCTCTTGATGCCATCTATTATGATCTCTACACTTTTTAAACTGAATATACGAAAAACCAATCCAGTTTGAAGGAATACATTCACTACAAGAACTGAATATTTAAAATTGAAAAGAACATTAAAAATTATGTAAATCAAAGTCTACATCAGAAAACAAAATTGTATGGAACATAATGCGTATATACCATACTATTTTGGCATAAAAAATCAGCAAATGGAACTTTCAACACAAGGTCAAACAAATAGTTCACATTTTGTACATGGCGTATTTTGTGTTTCCGAAATGGTCAGCTGCTAAAGTCATTAGTCTCGTAAGTGTAGAACATGGTTTTATCACATGTGGTGATAGTGATATCCGACATAGACCGATTTGCGCCTTGCGGGGTTTTCCTCATCCAAGTATCTCCCTCCATCGGGATTCAATCCCAGCTGCGACAAGCTCTACGCTCCCGACCGATCTCTCGGCATGTGTGGTAGTGTAGAGCATGTGAGTGTAAGTGTGTGTAAGGGTTGGGGATAAGATAAAGGACAGGAAGGAAAGATGGCGCGCGGTCCGATTCCCGTTTGTTAGGGTACTGCTCCGGCATTCACCTGGGGTACCTGAGAAACCAGAGAAAAATACCTATCAATACAGCCGAACGCTAGAATATTCCACAAGACAGCGGCTGAATTCGACCTAGCTAGTATGTAATATCGAGAATGCTGACATTTTCTTGTCTGGAACCATGGGACCTCCTGATCAGATTCAACGGCATCAGTTGATGACCTCAGCCACCTGATCCGATGACTCAGCCTTCCCAACGCGCTAATATAAAATTGAAAATTTGCATTAACAATTTTACAAAAAATGTGAGTATTTTCATTTACGTTATTTCAAGAGCTAGTTTTAAAAGAGGGATTTCAGATTTTTTTATTATTAATGCAGTATTTTTGCTAAGTATTTTTTCGAAAATTCAGAAAGTTCCCCTTAAATATGGCATGTCCCATTTTCATTCTTTGCTTTATCCGATAAAAACATGTAAAGAGAAAATTGGAGCACTTGTTGAGTATATAATAGTTTAAAAATTGCATATAATTCACTCAAAACACACGTCTTTGAAGAACATATTTTATTAATGAAAAAAGTCTATATTCAATTTGACTTTCTCGTATACGTACGTGTATACGGAGTAATATTCGTAATAAAAAGAAAGTAATGGTACGGAAAATATATTTCCAGATTTCAACGAAAATACACGTTTGGGGGGCCGAACCGATCGTCGATTCAGGCCGAAGCAGAAGAAGTGTTGTTTTTTGTTTTGTTTTTTCAAAATATCTGTCTGCCTGTCCGTCCGTCCATCAGTCAGTCTGTCCGTCGGTATCCGTCTGTCTGTCCGTCTCTTCGTCTGTCCGTCAGTCTGTCAGTGTCCGTGTGTCACACTATCCGTCTGTCGGTTTATCGATCTGTCCGTCTGTAGGTCTGTCCGTCTGTCCGTCTGTAGTCTGTTCGTCTGTCCGGCTGTCAGGCTGTCCGGCTGTGTGTCTGTTTGCTCGTCTGTCGGTGTGTTGGTATGTCCGGCAGTCGCTCTGTCCATCTGTCGGTCTGTCCGGCTGTGAACAATACTAGCATAGAAATCATACGTAGGATTATTGTCATCACTGACGAGCACGGGAATTGATGAAGAAGAAGATAAGAAGAACGAGAAGAAGAAGAAGAAGAAGAAGAAGAAGAAGAAGAAGAAGAAGAAGAAGAAGAGAAAAGTGCTAAAAACAGAGAAAAAAATTGAAATTGGCGAGAGAGAAAACTAAGAAATACAGTAATACGTAATACAATTCAAACTCGAATGTTTTCTGTAATAGTTGAGGAAGATCACTGACTAACAAATTTTAATTCATCCTCACTACTGGGGGATACCAATGGAAATAAATGATTTTGATTTGTTTTGTATAGATTTTGAAATTATTGTGTTCGTGGACACATTAAAATATATCTTCCATTTGGTGAAGAGATTTTGAATATACCTGGTCCGTGTACACGCTTATAGCGCAGAGCGAATTTAGAATTCATGGATCCAGAATCTCGTTTAATCTCTCAATTACATTTGGGATATGAAGATATTTACACAATGATCGGAATTGCAATTACAGTTGACACTCCAGTTTTAATTACTCACTCAATGTTTTCTAACAATGCGATATCACAGTAATATTTCTTTGTTTTCCTTTGTATTGCTTTCGTACATACTTAGAATACCATTTTTTACAGCATACACTAATTTGTGAGTTTAGTGAACTCAATGTGCTAATCAACTGCGTTTAGGGCACAGTTGAGTTAGTTTCGCTAAGCACGAGAAAAAAATATTGGTACAACATAAAAGTGAAGGGTAGCGAGAGTGTTGACTTTCATAATGGTAATATTTTCACTTTATCAGTGGGGAACTGAATAATATATAAAATTCATTTTCTGAATAAATAGCAATTAAATATAAACTACGTAGGAAGGTATTTATTTGCCAAAAACAGTTAAAAACTGTATGTGACGTGCTTCGGGGAGAAGTTAAATTGAAGTTACATTTATGTCCAGAAGCAAAACAAGGGGCCATCTCAGCATTTGCTCGAGGATCAGGGAAACTGGACGAAAACCTGATCGAGATGGGGGTCATTGACCCACAAGCTGAAGTAAAATACAGGTTCTTTAGAATTGTACAATATAAATGGTAAATAATACAGTCAATGTCGTTGTTAAAATTAATATTACTTTCCTTTTGAATGATCGGTATAGTCTCTAATTGTATAGAAACAGTTGTGCAGCAGAAAAGATTTTGCTTGGGACTTAAACTTTTGTGTCGAATTTAATCGTTTAATGTCATCTGGCAAGGTGGTGTAAAATAATGTACATGTATTGTGTGAGGATTTTTTGTAGTGAGCTGTTGATACTGTCACCTTATGAATATGATTACTACGTCGAGTGTTGTAGTTATAGATACCAGCGATTGCTGAAAATATATTCCCGCCCTTAAGTAAGTCATTTTTAATAAAAACTACTGATTCATAAATCAACAGGCAAGGTAATGGTAAGATTCCTAGATTAATAAAGAGAGGCTTACAAGGATAGCGTGGGTGGGATTTGCTTATTATTTTGTAATGAAAGTCTGGGAACTATAAGATGTATTTCCCCAGAATATTATGCCATATCTCAGGCGGGAATGAACACATAAATATCCACTACGAGCACTATGGAGGCTGACTGAATTTGAAAGAATTCTGAAAGCGTAGCATAGAGAACTTAATTTAGTGTTCAATTCATTTAAATGGGCGTTCCATTTAAGGTTTGACTGAATTGAAAGACGAAGAAAATATTTTGTTAGCTTAATATCACACAATGGCACACCGTTCATTTTCAATGGGGTGCAGAGTTGTTTATTTCAAATGAAAAACAGCATTGATACCGTTTTCTTTTAATTTACTATTAATTTGTTATTACGGAATTGGAGAAATGTCTGATGCTGAATTTTGTGGCTGAAGACCCTTAGTTCGGCAGCAAGTCTCGAAAAGTATTGGTTAAAGAGATTAGCCACTGTTGCCGGATCGTTCACATTTCTATCGTTATCTTTTAAAACAACTGTCTCTACAAGGTTTCTAGTTGATTTGGTCTAATTATTTACTATATTGCACATTGCTTTTATTTTATTATTTGAGTTCAAAATATCCTGATCATGTTTCATGATTTTCGCCTGCCTTATGACTTTTCTTAACAATGATTTGTATTTGTTAAAGTTGAGGAGAAAATCTTGAGATATGTTACTTGTGTTATCCATGAATTGCTTTTCCGTGAATTTAATTTTCTTTTTTGAATAGGAAAGTAAGTGTTAAAATGAAGTGAAAGCGTTGAAAAAGAAGAGTTGTTTACTGCACTGCTAATGTACCCATCTTATTATTTGATATTCCACATTCTGTGGCAAACATTAATTTCAAATGTCAGACTAAGTAGGATTATACTCCAAGCAAGGAGCACATTTTCAGTGTTTCTAAGTGAACATTATTCTGTCTAGTGTATATTCTTGTAATCGTTCAATATAGATTAGTATGAGTTGGCACCAAGAATGATTGTCTTAGACAATATGAAAATGAGAAGTAACCTCTTTCTCTTAAAGATAAACAAGTAAATTCTAGCAGGAATTTTTTTATTCTATTTATATATATAATGGAATAAAAAATTCCTCCCTATATATATGTATGTAATGATAATTAAATTTGTTCAAGGAATTGGTTTCCCCGAATCCCGGTCGAGGCAACCAATTCTTTGAACAAATTCAATTATTAAAGTGCATTGATACTCAGTAACGTGGTCACAATTGGGATTTCTTTACGACTGCGGAATATATTCTCCGAGCGTAATTGCGTCCAATAAGGTAACGGGAATAGTGACTTTATATATATATATATATATATATATATATATATATATATATATATATATATATATATATATATATATATATATAAAGTTCCTAGTATGATGTTGGATACACGACGTTTCCTGAATTAATTATTCATATTATCAGGTACAAGAAACACATTTTTTGATGTGGAATCCTGTCAAACAAGATCTTGTGGATGTCTGTTTTCATTCCTAAGCCACTAGCGCTTTAGGAAGAAATTTTTAACTTCTCAATTACAGATAAAAATGTTAATCCCTTTTCAGTATTTGAGTAACTCCCGAGTGTGTGGATTTTCGAATGTTCGGATGTGCAGTTCCATCACTCAGGATAGACCACTTCCCGTCTACCACTCGAGACGCACGATGTATCATGCGACGCGTCTCGGTCTCCTGATGGGGACCTGATAATTTGTTTTCGAATCCGGATAGAAAATACTAAGAAATTTCCAAAACGTGATTTTGCGGGTTTTAGCGCTGCGATTTTTGTGAGTAGATAGAGAATTAAACCAAAACCACCTAATTAGATCTATGTAGGTGGCATTGATTAAACCCCAGTACTCCGTGGTTATTTTCAGTACACGACATCATAATTTTCTCCCATGAGGATGGCAACGCAAATTGTTGACAAACGAGCAATTTCAAATGAAAATCGTGCGGCAGAATTTGTTGTGAATTCTTAACATTCGTTTTTCATGCGTATTTTTATAATAAATTTTCAAATTACATTGGAATATTAAATTTGAAGAATATCAAGTAAATACGAAGAAAACAAGAACTGTATGTAATACTAGAGAATACATTTCTTAAGCGTGCAAAGATCGATTTTCAATTCAATTTTACTTACAACTTATTAACCTTATTCTCGTAAATATACAAAATAGTAACCTTTTAATGCTTTGAGAATATTAATCAGACTGATTGTGGTATTTTAAAATCTTAAAAAATTAGGGAACAAAAATATGGTAGTCTTAAGCAATTCAAATGTAGATGAAGATTTTGAGACAGAATTTTCCACACTAATTCTTACGATCTTATATTAGCTTTAGGGAATGACGAAGAAGAATAGTTTACAGGATATTATTTGTGTTCGTATTAGAAAACAACACGTAAAAAAATATAGCTGTACTAAATTTGAACTATTCGCATCATTCATACCTCCAAGGAATTTTTACGGTGTTTATAATTTTGAAATTGCCATATTACCTGTTTATTTCCCGTATGGAGGTAATATTAAAGGCCATTGGTTGTTGTGAATTTCTGAACCGGAGTAAAACCTTATTAGATACTACTACGATTAATTGTTAAATCCAATGATAGAGACTGTAAGAATTTATTTCAATAAAGCAAGGTCCAAAAGAAATGAAGTATAATCGAAATTTTCAACTCATAAAAATAGTTTGAAAACAATTTACAGCGTCGGCGACTCCACATTCAACTAATTCTCAGTAATTATTCAAGTAATTCTTAGTAATTCTGTCGTATCCGTACAGCCTTACTGAGGGTCGGAACCAGAGACAAATTTTGGGATCAGAAATTCAAAATTTTTAGGTCGAATATATCGTATTATTGATTTTGTAAAATGTTACAGGATACACTCAGTTCATGCTGCGATACGATTTTATTCGTTTTAATGATTTTCCGAAAATATTTTTGCTTGATAGTTTCGTGTCAGGTTAAAATGACTAGTTACTGAAACATTTTCGCGGGGAGGGGGGAATTTCCCTCCCTGTGAATACACGCCTGTTTTAGGTCTTGTGGATGCGATGCTCAATCGTTATCACATAGTGAAGTCACTTTTGTAAGTCATTGAGTGGTTTCATTATGGAGAAAGCTAAGATGCTTGCCCGTCAGTACAACTAAACGCAGGAATGTTGCGCAAAAATATATATCGTTGTCTAGATCTATGCTAGTAATTCAGTGTTAAGCCCTATGGAAGAGGTTTTATTGAGTATTTACATATGTACCACAACAATTTCAGACAGACAATACTTATAATTTAACTATTATAAATCTTATTATTGAATAAGATTTTATTAAGTATCAAGAATTGAATGCATTATTGTGTATTAAAGAGGATTTAGAGTGTGAAAGAGGAAATACTTTCAAAGAACAAAATTAATAAAAAGCAATAAATAACAAGTAAGGAATTACAATTAAAAAAATATCCCTTTTTATTTAAAGACAAACAAAAATGTACATCAAGACAAATATAAATTAAAATTTAATTTTAATTTATGTTCAAGCAGGAAATTTTATTTTTATTTATTCCCCTCTATGAGAAATGATGATGCGTACACAACGTTTCGGGAATTCATTTTTCATATTAGGTATAAAACTGACATATTTTTATTTTTTCAATAATTGAAAAATTATGGCAATTATACTTTTTTGTCTTTCTATGTTCAGTTCCGGAAATAACGATGTTAACGACAAAAATTACAATACTAGCATAAATTCCAAATTATTATATACATATTTTTGATGTTTTGTACTGTATTACTAAGTTGACTATAGTTGACGTGTTATTGTTTAATAGTTGGTTATTTTGTTGCGTTCGTGTGTAAGAGAACCAAGCCAGCGAAGCATTTAATGTTCTTCTATTCTATAACGAACAAGAACGAAAACACCTCTGGATATCTTGTGGATGAAGAAGTGGAGGAACATCGCATCTAAGTCCAGACTGAAGTAATTCCAAACAATAAAACATTGACGATTTTATCGCTTGCAATTTGTTTCTGTATTTTATTTTAGAGTGCATAATTTGAATAATAATAATAATAATAATAATAATAATAATAATAATAATAATAATAATAATAATAATAATAATAACAATAATTTTAAATACAAATTCAACATAATAATATTATTTTCTTCTGATAACACACCGTTTATTTGCTTTCCGACCATTCTCCCAGTCCCACAAGTTACGGAATAGCGAGATCTTGTCTGCGAGCAGTGTAAATGGGAAGAAGGATAAAGAGTTCATTAAATGTTGAGATATTATACGCGCACGTTTTCTTGAGCCCCGGAATACCTATCCCCAATCCTTTGCCAACATTAGTTGAATCAAGAATTAATGATAGCCACGAACGTTGTAGACGAAATGTGATAAATAGAAATGGTCGCTCCTGTGTAATATAAACTATTTTACATCGACACCCGAAATCAAAATTTGATTTAAAATTCCGTTTATCAATATAAGCAAACTCCCCACTCCTCGCGCAACTAGCGAAGCGAGGGCTCAGGAAAACATACGCGGATAATACCGGTAACATTCAAATGTGGCGCCCCCGCTGTCGCAATCAGTTCAGGACGCCTCCGCCGGAGGTCGCGGCGGCGCGTGCGCCGGCGCTCGGCCTGTGTTGACGGGGGAGGGGGGAGGAGGCGCAGGTCGGCGGCGGCGGTAGGCGGACGGGCATCAGTTCGCGACAGCCGCACTGGCGGAGAGGCAGGCGGCGGAGGTGCCGACGACGACAACGACTGTGCGTGTTCATTCAACGATCCGACCCGACGCGTGAGGAGACGAGCGAGGGAGTTCGGGAGCAAGCGAGGTGCAGCGAGGCGGCGCGCTGCAGCAGACGGCGACTGCGATGCCGGGCGAGGCGGCCGCGGAGGCGGCGCCGGCGCCGGCGGCCACCGAGGCGCCGGGCTCCGGGTCGAGCCCCGGCAACAGCCACGAGAACGACGCCGGCGGCGGCGGAGGAGGTGGCGGCGCCAGCCGCGCCCCCGTCGTCAACGGCAGCAACGTGGAGACGCTGGGCAGAGGCGCGGGCAAACAGGTAGGCAGGCGATCGCTTCGAAGCCCCCGGGCGCCGGCCCGGCCGGCGACATGGCGCCGACGTCCCGGGCGGTGGTCCTACGCTCGAATCCAGCGGACGAAATCGGTCTGCCGGTTGTGCACGTTTGAAAACGACGAATCTAAGGTCAAAATAATGTTTTCAATAAACACTCCCATAATTTCAATTAATTCACCACGTAGATTTATTGCATCCGAATAGTTAACAAACGTTTTTTCGTCCCTTCTGCTTCATCAAGAAACTTATTTTTGTGTATCTGGGTTGCGGCTGTGTAGATGGCGGCCGGCGGTGACAGCCGGCTGCTTCGGACCACCCTCCTCGCCGGCTGATCCCCGGGTGGCGCGAATTGATGCCCCAAACGCGACGGGGGGGGGGGGGGGCACGGGACGTTTGGATTTCGGAAGGGGGAACTCGTGATAGTCAATGGAAGGCTTTGGGTGGAGGAAGTAAACTAGGGAGGGCGTCATGGTTCGTTAAAAAAAAATATGTTGCTGACACGTTTTACCGAAAAGAGGGACTGTAGTGGAGGAGAAGTTACTAGTATAAGAGATTGGAACAGTAATGTGCTATTGATGCTTGTCAGGTGTCATTTATGGCGTACATTTATTGTTGTTTATTAGCGAAAACTAATAAATTTTCCTCAAAAAATGTTGTTTCAAAACTTATCTATAAATTGACAGTATTGGACAAGAAGAATGTACATTTTTTATATCATAATTCGTAGAAATCTCAGATTCATATACAAATTATGATTACAAGTTAAGATTTTGAATTTCTGACACTGTTTATATTTTCCTTCCTCCTACTTTTAACTGCAGTTTTACACTAATTTATACATCGGGCATTGAACTTTTTACATAAACATTTTCCATCAACACTTCCGTCCTCTTCTAGTAAGTCAAATCATTGTTGAACAGTTGCCATTATGATTCACCCACACCATGCTTCGAATGAGTTTCGCTTTCGTTTCGATTCTAAAGCTTCAATAGAATATAAAGAAACGGGGAAAGTAAAAAAGATTAGTCTGCACGACACATTAAAAAACTCTAATTCGGAGCAATCTTGTACATACCCTTCAAATTGAAAGCGCAATGATTGTACAAGTTTTATTTCCCTTTTTATAGCAGAACCTAGGATGTTTGTGGTTTTTAATTGATATCAAAACTAATTTTAAGTCTCTCCCCTTTTTATAAATCTCTTCCATATTTATACATTAGAATATAATGGATAGATAATATATTGTAACATAATTGCTTTTTTTTATTCCCTCAGTAGTATGTACCTCGAGTTCCGTCAAAACAATCGAGAATAAAGATAATATTTTAAGAGCAGAACTGGGTACTCCAGAGGAGTGAGGTTCTGCCAATGTGTAAATGTTGGAAATAATGTGCTACTGAGGTCACCACCGATATGGATGTTCACATTTGATAAAAATACCCTTTCAAACGTGATAAAGTGGAATAAATCGCACATTGATGAACCAGCGTAGCATTACCTTAACTCCAACAATGTTTATGTGGATGTGGGTGAATTTCTCGTCTGGATTCCCAGCGAATGCGTTTGCGGCGAAGGGCCAGGCAGCTGGGGCGGGGCGCCGAAAAACAAAGGAAGCGGGCCAGGGGACGCGGACCCCCCCCCCCCCCCCCGCCCTCCTCCTGCTCCGAATCGCGTGTGCCCTCGATGTCGTGGGGTCGCCCCCTCCACCTCCCCCCCCTCGCATATTAAATGCCTTCGCGGCGGTTTTACTGCACAGCCGACCAACCAGCGATGTTTGTAGCAATAGCAGTGTTCACGAGAAGAAAACTTCCCTCGAGGATAACCACATTGAACGCGAATTAATCAGTCCCAATTTTCTTTCTTTAACAGCTCGTCTTATGAAGTTTGTTGACTACTGCTGTTCCCCTTGATCGATTTAATTGAAGGAAGGGTTGCTGTAACCCGCGACATTCTGTTTTCGTGTGTATCAGTTTATTTTGAGTATCAGTCAGTTCTGAGGGGTAAAACATATTCCATTTTGTTTTCTAAGAATTATAATGATACTTAAAATTTTCGTCGTCGAATCGATGTCTGATGGTAGTTTTCATTTTACTGAGTGTCTTCTCGAATTTATGAAAGACCTTACGACTCATGTTTGTTTTCATTCACAGAATGGTCGTTTAGCTGAAAATGCAGATGAAAGAAGCATCATTTCCATAACAGTAGCATAGTAGATCTTCGCGTAGACTTATCTGGCTTTAAAATTATGATGTCTGCCTTATCAGACGTTTCCTTACTCGATTCATTGAGAATCATTAATCACATGGGCGTATCATTCATTCAGAAAGTTGGGCTCGTAGATCCACGTCGACTCAAGCATTAGTCATTCCGCCTCTCGTGTAACGAGCTTCGACTTCCTTTGTGGTCCATCGTTAGGGTTTGGGATGCGCAGTGGAAAGGCGAGGCGGCGCCAGCCAGCAGATGGGTTTCTGATCGTGTGGGTGCATACAGATTCTCCTAAAAGTGAGGCGGCTATTTTTGGGCTCTGGGGGTCCGCCGAAAACATCTATTAGCGTTACTGCGACTATCAATGGCGAAGGCAAACAACATTAAATTACAATTTTAAAAGTGTGAAAGTTAAATATTCAATGACCCATGTACGTGGAGTTGGGGTGTCGGTTAAATGTGTCAAATTATACGTTATTTCATCGCAAGGTGGCGATCTGTCTCCTACAATTATTTAGTTCTGTAATTTTTCCATTGTTATGTAATGTAGAGAATCATGAGGATAGGTCAATAAGTCAGTTTTTTACAATGTCAACTTTTCGGCCATTTATTGGGCTTGCTTCAGGGCTGTAATTACGAGTATGTTAAGCGACATGTCTTATAAATTTATTTAAATTTGTATATTTTTGTTGGGGAACAGCGATGTCTTGGTTCATGATTGCTAACTGTATTGGGCCAACCTCTCTATTCTTTACATTATATTTATAATACGAGATGAAGATCAACAGAATTCCATTGTTACGCAAACGTGAGCCTGGGTGTGCATCGTGTTGACTACGAGAGGAGGCGCCGTTGTGGACAGCCCTGCGGCCGCGTGGAGGGCCCGGGGCGTCGGCGGGCGAGCGCGGGGTGGGGGTGCATTGTTGCCTCCGCCCTTCCCTGTGCATCCCCCCTCCCCCTCCCTCTCCCACCCTCAGCCCAGCGGCCGCTGCCTCTGTCGGTGGTCCTCTGCGTTTCAGGCGCTCTCGCTCATTGCGGCTGCCTCCTGTGATTGTGACGTGCGACGCAGCTCCTGCTCGCTGATGCCCCCAGGCGCCGACGACGTCTCAAACACTCGAGTCGTCTACGCAACCATTGTCTTCACTACACAAAGACTGCAATCGTCCGCCCTTCCCGCGATGTGGCTACCGCAGTTATGATGTGTTGTCACAGCCGCCGTCGTCACGGGTGCAAGCTAGTTTTTTCTTCTTCTTGGGACCTAATTCGTTTCCATCAACATTCTCCACGCTTTTTTCTATCGAATAACTAAATCCAGATTTTTACTTTCTTCAGGAAGCTCGCCCTAGGGCGGTCACAAAGTAAATGTCGCATAACACGCCTTCAGTCAGGTCGTGATGAGCGCTGTTGGTAGAAGGAATAGGAAGATGACGTAGGCATTCTTATGATCTATTCTTGCTCGTCCTCCGTAAGAAAAAAAAAAAACCTACACTTCCGAGCGAGGTTCTTTGTTCTCACCCCCTTCATCCCACCCGACGCGATGCATCGGCCTGGTTTCCCGCGGCCGCCGATGGACCTCGGTGTGGTCGGCATCTCTCGGCTCGGCCGTAGCTCTTCCTTTCCCTTTGTCGCCAGCGCCTCCTCCTTCCGCACCCCTACCCCCACCCCCGCAGGCGTTTCTCCACGCCTGAGAGCACCGCCGCGCCGCGAAAGAGGAATCCGGCCCATCATCTCCCACGCCACTCCCGACGCCGCGCCGCGCCGCTACTGAAGAGCGCCACGTTGCAAGCGCCCCCGGAGGCCTTTCGAGGTATCTGGAGCCTACGCGCCGCCTGATGTTTATGCGTCCGGCCGCCGCCTGCTTGACCGGGCGGCGGGGTGGGCGTGGCCCCTTCGGCGGGTGGGTGGAGGGGGAAGCGTGCCTGCTGAAAGAGTCATCGTTTTGTTTTGTTTTTTCATACGACGGAATCTCGTTTGATATTATCAACACCGCGTAGCGGGAATGGGGGAATCTAAAGGTTATCAAAACAAATTAGGATCCCGAAATAAGGACCTCAAAAAAGAAGGTGGCAGGGTAGCCAACTGTAAGGAAAGGAAGTCGTGAAAAAGTCAACGAATTGGAATGTAACACGCAAAAGAATTAATAGATCTGGAATCATTAGAAAGTAAGCGGATGGTGATTTTTTTCTTCTGTGTTGCATGTGCACGTGATGTTCATAGACACGAGAGTTGCTTTGTATTTGAACTGATTGGTTAATTGACGGCAGAGGAGACGCGAAGTCCCGGTCCTTTGTCCGCGTGATCACTCAATGCGCCCACGACCTCCGTGACCTTTGCGTTGCACTTCGCTTGCGCACACGTGCAAGACACAGTTCTTCTCCTGGGCAGTGCCGAGCTTATTGCTTCAGCTGTACCTCTTAAGTTTTATTTCAAGAACGTATTGTGGATGACAAATCTGGATCCAAATTGTATTAATTAAATCATACAATTATAGATAATGTAAAATATAAAAAAGTTACGGGTTATTTTAGCGCTATTTACGGGCTGCCATGAAATTATATAATAATATGTAATGACGTTTCACTTTCGAAATTCACACAGGTAAACTTGTAAAAATACTATAAAATAACACTTGTTGGTATTTGATAGAATGTTTCGTGCAATATACTAGTACTATCATGAAAGGACTGCGAAGTTTTTGAACAATTTTCAACAGTAACGGGAATTATTTTCCCTGACTCGTCAGTGTTTTCGAACGTCGTAATGTTCAATCAACTTAAAAAGAGAAAGCTTTAGAATGCTAGTAGAGAACAGTACATCACTAATTAAACTAACATCCTTAATACAAAATTGAAAGTGAATTGGTCATGGTATTAAAACGCCCCAATTCCCTATCTCGAAGTCTGGGAACTGCAATTCTTAGAACACTTCATCAGGGATCGCCTGGCGGTTTAAGATACTTGGGGGACTGAAAGTCCTCTT
The DNA here is from genome assembly GCA_038098605.1 of Gryllus longicercus. NCBI lineage: Eukaryota > Metazoa > Arthropoda > Insecta > Orthoptera > Gryllidae > Gryllus > Gryllus longicercus. The sequence continues at coordinate 97,868 of JAZDUA010000448.1, read as the reverse complement.
GAAACTCCATTACATACTCTCCGCAAATTAACCAACTTGTTCTACAGTTGAGCTAAACTAATTAGAGACAAAGGACCACTTCCCCCAGCTAAATGGTTTTGGAGGCGCTTGCGGCCTGTCTCTTGACTGCGTTTTCGAGATCATCGAAGTTAGTAATTTCTTGAAGTAAAGAAGGAAACGTGTGGTGTGAGGTGACGACATTGATGCCAGAACAATGTAATTGCAGAAAATGTCATTCTGGGCGTGTAGGAAGAAAAGTGCTTGATCTACCACGTACCGCTCCCCATCTCGGATTTGAATGCTCTCGTAAATCCTCGTCCCTAAAGTGTTTGTCTGATTCCTAAATAAAATATTGTGTCGCAGAGGGAGAATTCACGTTTTGATCGATGTGAACATTACTGGATGGGAAGCTCTGAAAACTGTACTTGGAATATATTGGTATTATTATTGGTCAAAGTATCATCTGTCTCTGAAATACATTACAAAAAATATCTACTTTAACTTCTGACGAGTGCAATATCAAAATCAATGATCAGAAAACACCCAATTGATTATTCTGTTGTGTCGTAAATCATTTTAAACTGATGATTAAACATAAACTCGCCACTTAGTCTATCTATTAAATAAATTCCACTGTTAATTCATTAGCATTGTTAAATGAAATTTTGTGGTATTTCAACTTAATGGGATATGTTTCGAGGTTATTTATCTCTGCCTCCCACATGAAAACAACGAAAGAGAAAATCATATCCCTCGGAGTCCATTTGTGGAGCAACGGTTCAAATAGTATAAATTCTATAAATCTTAAAAAAATGGTGATTCAAATATTTAATAATTGTTTTTACTCTGTGAACGTGCACCATACAGCATATCAGAAATATTAAGTCATTAAATAAAAAGATACAAATATCAGATAATAAAAAAACGGTGATATGACCACTTCATAGCGCATTAAATTTTGCTTCACCAGTGCATTTGTCCTTTTGCTTCTTATTTCTCCGCTAAGCTCCTTTATGTCCTGGTGCAAAGGAGCAGATAACTGGGTCATCTAAATTCTCGCCCCTTTTCCCTGAAACGGGCTCCGTTCTTGCGGCGTTGGCGATGGCGGCTCGGCGCGCAGCTTCCCGCCAATTGTGTCGGCGGCGGTGAGTGGGCGTGACAGGGCGGGGAGGCGGGCGCGTTCTTGACCCGCTTCGGCCGCGCGCCGTGCGGGCGGCGGATGTGCCCCCCCCCCCCCGTGGCCGGGGAAGAGGGAATTGCGCCACGCGCGCCCGCGCTGCTGCCCTGTCACCTGCCGCGGTGGTGCCTCGACCTTCTTCCGATCGTCGCCCCGACGACCTTGTTTCCTGCCCGCGCGACCCCGCGCTGCCGAGTTGCCGTTCGGGGCTTTTGTTTGTAAACATTGTAGTTTCCTGTTTTTAGCGTTTGATATTGCTATGCTTGCGTAGAAATTTTGCTGTTGTACGCTGTTTGTTGTTATGGGAATTTAGTAAATTACGTGTAGCGTTTGATATAGCTATGCTTGCGTAGAAATTTTGCTGTTGTATGCTGTTTGATGTTATGGGAATTTAGCAAATAGCGTGTATTAAGTGCGCATCCAAAAAAAACGTATAATCTATCCGCACACAATATGAGATAATATTATCGTGTTCGTCTTTTCTGTCGCAAAACATACAGAATGATCAGAAACAACACCCAAATTGCAAATCATCTACTTTGGCTTGTAGCATTATAACATCCATTTTCACTCCATCACCACTTAATCAAAGTTTTATTTTAATCTAACAATTAGAATAAAAAAACGTTCGAAAAATTGACAAAATAACTCTTCTCTCAGTGAAAAGGAATCAAAATACAACAAAATGTTTTTGTTGCCCTCGTGATGAAGGTGAATATCTTACAACTTAAGTATTTCAACTCTTCAGTTCATTAACCAAATTGGTCATTAATTATTGTGCCTAATTTTGGCTGGTTCGCCTTGTGTTTTTCGTTATATAGAGAGTATCGTGAAGGTTTCATAAATTTTATAATTGGATTCCGATTGTACATGAGGCTAATTTGGGGAATATTACGTATAATAGGAGAGATGTGATTGGTTTCAACGCAACAAACTGGGCGTTTCATTCAACCGAACATGCGCCGTTTTTTCAACACTCCATGAGAGAAGTAACGTTTGCCCTTGAAGTGTTCGTCTCGCTGTCGTGTGAGTGCTCCGTTGCCGTACTATCGGTCGGTTACCTCTGGCAGTGCCCGTCGCCCGCGAGGCAGAGCGGGGGCGGAGCGGGGGTGGTGAGGCGCGGGGGCGGGGCGACCCACATGGCCGGCGCCGTTGCTCGCAGGCTCGCCCACCCACGCGGACGCCGACTTTATTACTTCCAGCACGCGCGTCCTCCTGCAAACTCGTCAGATCTTCAACTAGAGAGGCTGACCGGGAGGTCCTAGGTTCTTGTCCCGACGGTGGCAGGCATTTTGGACACTAGCTAGAAAGTTAGGTCGAGTTCTGTCGCTGTGTCTAGGAGAATTCTAGTGGCCGGCTGCCCCCTTCGGTAGTTTTCTGTGGTTTCTCCGATCATTAACAGGCGAATGCAGGAGCAGCACTCTAACAAACGGGCAACGGATGTGGCGCGATCTTTCCTTGCTCTTCCTTGCTCGATCCTCACCCCTGACTTTCACACACACGACTTTCACACACACTTATGTGCAGCCCTACCTACCACACACGCCGGGAGACCGGTCGGGAGTTTAGAGCTTAGCCCGGCTGGGGCGGTGAGCCTGCTTGTGTGAGATACCTGGTTGGGGGAAAACCCCTCTAACCGAAAGATAGGTTGGCAGCGGATTTCACCATTCAGCGGGGGATATCACCGCCGCTGCCAGAGTGTAGTACATGCACTACGCTTAGGGGACTAATGACCTTAAGCTGTTGATCGGAATCACTATTCAATAAATCAAAACATCAAGTTAAGTAGAGAGGCGTTGCTATATCCTCAAATACTGTACTTATTCCAGAACTAAACTAACGCACCCAGGGGTTGAAGTGATCTGCATAATCAACCGTTCAAAATAGGATTGTCAAGTACATTGATGCTCGACGTTCCGGTCCTTCAACAAGACAGCAATAGCGAAGCGGCAGTCGGACCTGCTTCTGTGAAGGTGGCGAGCGAGCGATCGCCAAGGCGGCGGGCGCGCGCTTAGCAAAGCCGCTTTGTGTCGCAACCCCCCCCCCCCTTCCCCTTCCCCGCTGTAGGGGCGGGCGCTGCGTTTCTGGTCGGGAGCCGCCGCCGGGGCGCGCGCCCGCGTCGGTCGCGTAATGGGGAACCGACCGTTCGCGGGCTTCGCGTGCGAGGGGGGCGAGACGCTTCAATTAAACCGAGAAGCGGCTCCGTTGCGAGTGGCCGCCGGGACGCGGTGACTCAACGCCGACTGCCCGATTTACCCACGCCGCCACTGGGGATGGCACATCGAAATATTAACATGGATGATTTTGTTTTTTCGATGTGTTTTACAGATCGTTATATTTTTTCACATATATCTATGTTTCTTTTTTTAAAAAAAATGTTATCTTTTTTTATGATTTTGTACGTGGTATTGTCATTATACTGCATTTTTGAACGTTGTCTGTATAGAATATTGATTAGGAAATTAAAGTGTTGGTGCTTTAAGGTAGAGTATACTATAATATAGTTTTAGATAATATGCATATAGTTACATATTTAGGTATATGTATATATTAAGGTACGTTAGATACAGAACGTATTACTTCTATTAATGAATGAATGTGAATTAATGGAATAATAGCAAAACACGATGTCGTTTGGTTTGAATTTCTTTCGTTATTTTCTATAAATATCATTATTAACATATTTTACATGACCAATCAAATATATCGGTACTTAATTTAAGTACTCTAATTATAAATAGAAACAAGATTGGAAAGTACCATCTGTTTTATGTTATTTAAAACAAGGATATTTTAAATATGGATGTTTACATTGACATCGATAACCTTTAGGAATCGAAATATCGATGAATCGCTGTTTTGATAAAATTTGCCATCACTAGCGGTGACTCAACGCCGGCCGCCAGTCTCACTGCCGTCGCCTCCGCCGACGTCACCGTCGCCCTGGCGCCGCCATCGCCGCCGCCGGACCGGTTCCGCTAGGTATCTCCGGGGCGGGGGGGGGGGAGGGAGGGGGCGGGGTGGCGTCGCCTCACGCGCCGTACCGGCTGCCTCGCCCGCGCCGCCCGTTGCCACCTCTGCTCCGTGCAGCTGCACCGGCACCGTCGCGGCGCGGCCAAGCGGCCAAGCGGCTGGATACAGCCCCCTCACGCCGGTCGCGTTGCGCGGCGGAGACGCTAGCGCCCTCCTGGACTCCGCGGGGCCTACGAGAAAACGTAATCCTCACCTCCGATCTTCCAATAATCGATTTTGAAAAGTCGAGGAAGGTACCGAAGATCCCGTAATTTTGCGAGTTCGAAAAACAGATACATTGCATTAGTGAATTTCGTCATGTACTGTCAATAAAATAAAAACTTTGTTTCTGTGTGGCATTGTGAATTCATTTTTAAAAAGTCGTAAAAATGACAATGACGCGAAGGTCTAGAAAATAAACTAAAATTGAAAACTGGCAAATAACATGACCTAATAACTATACGTTTCTAATACCTGTATGTCATGATAAACATTTATTTACAAGTTAGCTACGTCTAGAATTCAGCAATGAAAAGATATGTTATCAGAGTCCGAGCCCTGGTTATTACAATGTCTCACGCTCGTTTAGCTTTTCAAAGAACGAGGGAAGATAGTTTTAAAGGTCCCCGTTAAGTGTGATTCATAATGTTGCTTAAAATATTAAGTATATTAATTTTTTGCCTTAGTCTTAAACAATGTTGCTGCTATTGTATTATTAGCCGTGAAGATGGAATTTAAATATTCTGAAACGTCGGCAACTGAAGTTAATGCTTTGAATTGAACTGCAATCAAATTCCATTATCCTGAACATATGTACATTTTCTTACATGGCCGTGAAACTACAATGGTTTATGTTGAATATTCCCATTGCTTGTCGATGGAGCAAATAGAGTAAAAGAACCCACCAGTAGTAAGTTAGGGCTATTCGTATGGGCAGTTATCATTTTGTTTCAAATTAATTCTGTTTCTGTCCAAGACCATTATTCCAGCGAGAAGTATTAATGAATGAAAATATATACACTGTAATGTGTTTTGTATTCTTTCAAAAAAACTGCTATTGTATCAAAAACATACTTTTTTAAAATTTTTGGGTTGACATGTTTTTGAAGATTAATAATCTTTCCCTAACACAGCTGTTTTAAGGATCACTACATCTCTGCTATTAAGACGCCCAGGAGAGACAAAGGCATTCGGAAAGTGGTGCATCTGCGTTGTATTTTCTCTCATTTGCATGGCATTCCGAGCAGCTGATCTCTGTAATGAGCGCGGCTGAGGTAATAGCTGGGAGAACAGGGCGCTATTTGAAGGCAGATGTTCTTTTTGGCCGTCAGGTGGGCTCTGTTGCTCACAGAGCACCTGTTAAATGTCTTCCGGCTGAAGAAACCTCTGCATGTAACACCCATCACATCGCAGCGTGGAAATAAAAATTCGCATTGTGGCGCAGTTGTTGAACAACGTGCGAAATTGCGTTGTAATGTGATGGTGTGCAGCAAATTGTAAAATTGTACTGAAACGTGGAATGCGGGAAATTACAAAATTGCTTGTATCATTCATGTTTTCCGTTTTTAGAATTTTTACATTATTATCCATTCTTCGCATCAGTTTCTACTAAAATAAAATGGGATTTATTTTAAAACCTGTTACTATGAATATTTTAATGTTTAGCGAATAATTATGAAATGATGAATAATCTCACTTACTCTTGGTAAAAAATTATGACTGGGAGAATTGCTACAATGTATTTATTTCGAAGGCGAAAGTTTGTTTCACAAATTCAATATTAAAATCTATAACTTGAACAAAACAAAAAAAAACACATTTTGTTTGGTTTAAAAGATGTATAAATACTATAGAATTACATATTTTGATTGGGGAAGAACTTCAAACACCAGTGAAAATTCGATTTAAGATACATTAATTTGTTTCACAATATCGCCGATCAATGCTTATTGGAATAAACTCCGCATCTGACTTATATTATATATTCTATTAAGCAACGTTTCTAGCATTCCGGCTTCAATTTTTTTTCTTCCTGTTTTAGAATAAAGATATTTCATGCCGCCACTCAACCACATCTGTTGAATGAAATTTCGTTCCCTGCATTAGGTCTCGTTTGTAATGCGCAACATACTCTGGTTTCCCTTTATGAAAGCACCCCCAAAGCACACTCATAACGCACTTACTACCTAATCTAGTTCCTTTTGAGTTGGCCTGGAAGGACCGCTTGTGACGCACAGCCCCGCGGTGCATTTGTTTTGAATGCGACCTGAGAAAAGCGAGAGCAGACGGGCGAAAGGGCCTTCCCGCGCAGGTAGACCTGCTCCGGCTTGGAGAGGATCTTGCGAAATGGCGGCCCAACGCGGCCAGGGAACTGGGTCTGGAACTGGGGCCTCGAGAATCGAATTGAGGTATGCAACCGGTCCCACACCCGACTGACTGCACCTGGGGGAAATCCGCCACAAAAAAAAAACCTGTCTCGTTGGGTGCACCCCGTTGCATTCGGAGAATAAATGAATTAATTGTTCTCCCCCACCACCGCCACCAGCCTAACTGCGCAGTTGGTAGGTCCAAAGAACTACCTGTTATTAGAGTAGTTCACCCATTCGTTCGAGTGCCTTGGCTTCGCTTGTTTTGATTTGTGTAATGAGAGGACAAGTTCTCTTTTAGGTTCGAGAAAGGATGGTAATAAAAGTTTAACCAGTCAATATATTGCTATCCACAAGTGGAGCTGGAATGAGTTTAGTTGACATTCAATTTCTTTTATATTTAATTATTGATTTAAACCGATGAGATATCACTTGTAAATTTTGAGCGACTTTTCGAAATCTTCAGAATTTTGAGGAGACGTGAAATGTTCAATTCACGTGGGAAGTCACATCACATAATATAGGTGTGAAGTTAGTGATAGTTTATCTAGTGCCCGACATGTACTCATCAATTTGCAAAGCCGTTTCTGTAGTAACGTGGGATTTGCGCCCCGTGCCCGATTGACGTCTGCTCTTATCGCATAATCTTCCTATCGGGCGTGACGGGTAGATCGATCCGTTTGAGCACTCTTCTAATGAATGTAGGGAGATCAGGATCTACAGAGTTGCCTTCCGCAAAATATATGGTGATTCGTTCTCAAAATGAGCTTTCCTCATTCGTATTTCATGATCAACTAGGGTTGTTATGGCTAATCCGGCGAAAAAGGTATGTTTATAATATTTTTTTTTAGTTTATAAATGTTTACGAATCCTTTACATTATATTGCTTACAGTCGAAAAATTAAATACTGTAAAAGTGTTGAAATATTTTAAAATCTGTATTTGCTGCGCAAAAACCTTTATCTTTCAAATGAAAGAAGGTTCAAGAGATTTTTGTATTGGCGAGTGCAACATGTCCTGATATCTTTAAGTCAAATATTTTTTAACACCACTGAGGTTTATTGACCATGAGAGATAACATTCCACTAGGTAGGGGTTCTGAGAACATTCTAGGGAAATCGACTGGGTGCTCCGTGTAATTCAAATTCAAGGCCTATTCATATCTCAGATGGCCATGTTCCTCGATTAGTTTCTCAGCCTCTTTTTTAACTTTTAGTTCACATCTGTCGAGGAAATATGTGAAGGGCTACTCGTCGGTCACGAGAACTTAAGTTTCGTTGGTGGACAATATGAGCATAGCACCCGGAGTTAAGAGAGATTTATTATTTTTTTAATTGGAACTTAATAAATGTTCCAAAAGTTCCAAAAGTTGCATTACAAACATTTGATATATTTAGAGAGTAGATCTTTATTATTTTTTGAATTCGTCAATAGGAGAGGAACCGAAAGCCAAGAGGATGATCAATAATAGAGCTTTTTGAATTGAAAAAAAAAACTGCAGCATCTGGGCATGTGACAGCAAAGCTCCAAGGAGGAGGCAGCACTCCTTTAAATTCATTATTAAATTAAATTTGCGATTTCAATGTTACGTTACTTTCTTATCATCTTGTTATGTGAAGCCGTGTTGTACTATATATACACGATACTACGTAATGTTATTGTATATTCTTGGATTTAAACATAACGGCCCCTGACGTAAATCAGCTGTTGCGGTGTCATCCAATCGGGAGGTTAAACGTCACTTTAGTGACGTCACTGTAGTGATGTGCAAGGTCCCGATTGGCTGACACCGTAACAGCTGACGACCTGGCAGTGCTGCTCTAAATAAATTGAAGTATAGTATACGATATAAGATAGTATATAATATTGTATTATTCTGGAGTGATTTTGTTCACATTCTTGGTACTTTGTAGTATTATACGATGGTATTTTATTTGTTTTTATCAGCGTATATGCCACGTTTGGGAAACCCTTTTATGTGGCATTTTTGCTGCCGCAGGCCGCTATTGTTTTGTCCTCGAGGCCGATGTGGTATGTGGAAGGCTAAACGGCGCTAAGCCGCGCCGTCCTGCCGCGTGCGTGCGTGCGAGTGGCGCTTCCGTAGCCCCGTGCCCTTGTGTGGCGGCGCAGGCGCGCGCCGGGGCGTGCGCTCGCGTCGGTCGTCGACCGCCTCCCCCCCTCCCGCCACCTCCCACCTGCCGCTGCCTTCCGAGGCGCCGCGCACGCAGGCGACGGAGGCGGCGCGGCCGGAACCACGCACGGCGACCCACCGCCCCCGCCGCCGCCACCGCCACCGACGAACACCGCTTCCGAATGGACGAGGAAAAAAAAAGAATCGGACTACGAAGCGGGTGAAACGTCTGAGTGTGCCTCGACTCCTGGAATTGTCAGAGATTCTGTAGTTCTCATTTTATCCATATAATCCAAGTGAGATTAAAGCATTAAATGAATACGTTCACCGCAAATCTAATATATAGAAATCAGTGTTTGTTGGTTCGTGCTTAATGCGCTGCCGTGCCGTTCATTCGATTGCGATAAAACGTAGCCATTCAACTCGCTTGCTTTTTTATTCACAGCTTCAAGGATCTGTGGTAGGAGATGAACTGAATGAGTTCAACTATAATGTCCGTAGAAAAAATATAGTAAAATTGATTGAAATACAAAATATTGTTTTAAAAAATTCCACCCAAATTTCGTAACTGAACGTTTTTTTAAATCCAAATACCATCTGTGAAAAATACTTTTGGACTCGAATATCGTAACCAGTATTTCACGCCAGTGATGTTTTTGGCGCATTCGAATGCTAATCTCATCTGTGGATCAGAATGAAAAATTCCCGCTGTTAATCTGTTCCCTGGGCCAGAAAAATAGAATTGACGGAACAGCCCAGTCGGTCGGCTCGCCTTCACCCCTCCCCCTCAACTTCCCCCTTTCATCTCGCCTACGTTGTGTGCTCCTCGCCTTTGACTCGCTCTTGTTCTCTCGCCATTGACACCTCCGCCTTCGATGTTTCTTCTCCTTTGACGCTTCCGCCGACGCGCCCGCCCCCGCCCCCGCCTCTTGACTTTGGTCGCTGCCCGTACTCGTCCGTCGCCTACGTGCTGACTCGCGGCGTGGGCAGCTGGACTGAGCCGAGGCACTCACTGCTTCGCGTGATGGCGACTTCAAAGGCGCCGCCCATGGAGTGCCATTGCCGGGCCTCCGCCCCCGCTTTCGCCCTCGCCCGCTCCGCCCCCGTCCGCTCCGCCCCCGTCCGCTCCGCCCCCGTCCGCTCCGCCCCCGTCCGCTCCGCCCCCGTCCACTCCGCCCCCGTCCGCTCCGCCCCCGTCCACTCCGCCCCCGTCCGCTCCGCCCCCGTCCACTCCGCCCCCGTCCGCTCCGCCCTCGCACGCTCCGCCCCGCCCCGCCCCGCCCCGCCCCGCAACCCCCGCCCCACTCCGCACCGCCCCACTATGCTCCGTCCCGCCCCACCCTGCCCCGCCCCACCCCGCCCCACCCCACCCCGCCCCGCCCTGCTCCACCCCGCTCCACCCCGCATGCTCCGCTCCTCCCCGCCTCGCCCCGCCCTGTCCCGCCCTATTCCGCCCCGCTCCGCATGTCTCCGCCTCCGCCTCGCGTGGCCCTCCCACGTCTCTTGTTATTGCGAGCGTCGCTCTCCTTGTGTTGAGCTGCTCCTCACGTACGAGACGCGCCACTCGGCGCCTCCCACACGCCCCATTCACGCGCAGCGCATCCACCTCCGGGGTGTGCGGGCGCGGCGCTGACCTACACTTCACCTCGAGGTGTCGCCGCCCCCGCCCTCCCCCCGGCGGTGATACCGAAAGCGGTGTCACCCGAGGGCGGGGAAAGGTTCTACTGTGACGCATTTGGCCTCCGCTACACCGTACGAGGACGCAGCTCTCAGTTCAATTGAACTGCGAGGCAGAAAGTCGTGCTATGAATGTGAAAGAAAGAGGATCAGACCGCATGTATGACCGAGGTGTCTAAGAGACTTTTCAGGACTCAACACGTCTCTCACGGATTGGAACCCCGCACGTTTTACGATGGTGTGTCCTCAGTCGTTTGTAAGCGTTGTGTTTAGGTGAAAAGCGATTTCTGTTGACTCTTCATCTCAGGAACATTAATCTACTGTATGTTGATTTGCATACATTTAATACATTCCATAAATATTAGCTCTTGAGAATCCAAGTTCGAATTATTGTGATATAATGGTTGAAAATTATTTCCTAACGAGTTTCTATTTTGTCATTTAACTTCACACTTGGAGCAGTTCTAGATGAGAGTTTAATTTTTATTTTTGTATTTCTGTATTTTCTAGTGCTAATATGAATTGAAAGGGGGCATTTGATCCAACCATTTTTACGGAACTGGGAATTGCCAAATATTTTATTTATTGAATGTGGAAAGTCAATTTTGTGAGAAATGTTTTTATTAAGACATTTCTCTACTTGATTCATGAATATCTAGTTATAGATTCTTTTTTTGAAATTTTCAGTCTACATCATATTCATAGAATATGTTCAGAAAACATGGATTCAACAGTATTACGCGCCATGTGTTTCTGGTGTAGCGGAGGAAAGGTCATAATTCTTTCACAGCATAGAACAGATGAGCTTCAGAACCCGAGTTCACACAAGCGTTTTAACGCTACGAACTCCCTGACTCAATAAATTCTCTTAGAAACTCCTTCGATCTCGGGAACCTGGAGAAAATCCAATAATTGGATGGACTACCGAATGCATTACAGAAATAAAACCCAATGGCAATTAACTTTCTTGTGGGTAATGGTCAGAGAAAAGTGCAGGGTATTATTTTAAGTAACTTGATTCCATTGCAAATTATAAAATGTCAACTCATTCAAATAAACTTTTAAGTAAAAAATTTGAATTTTTTTAAAAAATTAAGAATTGAAATATTACAAAACAGAAAACAGGCAGAGTGGGAGGCCGCCAAGATCCTCGCCCTTCCTCGCCCTTCCTCACCTTTCCTCGCCCTTCCTCGCCCTTCCTCGCCCTTCCTCGCCCGTCCTCGTCCGTCCTCGCCCGACCTTGCCCGTCCTTGCCCGTCCTCGCCCTTCCTCGCCCTTCCTCGCCCTTTCTCGCCCTTTCTCGCCCTTTCTCGCCCTTTCTCGCCCTTTCTCGCCCTTTCTCGCCCTTTCTCGCCCTTTCTCGCCCTTTCTCGCCCTTTCTCGCCCTTTCTCGCCCTTTCTCGCCCTTTCTCGCCCTTTCTCGCCCTTTCTCGCCCTTTCTCGCCCTTTCTCGCCCTTTCTCGCCCTTCCTCGCCCACGCCCGCTCGCGCTTTTCGTGCCGGCCTTGCGGTCGCGCGCAATCGATTCGCAACGCGACAGTTGTCCTCGAGGCGCCACCGCCTGCGAAAGCGGCGGACAGGCGCGAGGACAGAAATAGTGGGCCTCGTCAGTACACGAGGAAAGTGACACTTCTTAAAAATTGGCAGTTTTTCGTTCAGCGTAGAATGTTTTTAAGAAATAGATGTGATTGTCATAGCAAAAATTTTATATTGATAGTTCACAAGACGTCTGAATTTAGAATACGATACTTTTGTCGTGAAATATACTTCCCGTTTTCTCTAAAATAAAATTTTAGACGTGCCACTTTTCTTGTTCCGACGAATTTATTAGTAATATTTTCGTAGTAAGTCGTTTCAAGGTAGTAAATGAAATGCATATTCTTGTACCGAATAGAAGATATTTAAGTTAATGTAATGACGAAAGTAGGGTACTTTTACATAGAGGTCATTTATATATTAGCAATTAGTTTGTAGAATATGAAATGCACAAGCTGAATAGAAGGTACGTAAAGGTAGTTAAAGTAGCTGCAAAGGGAGAGGACATTTTTACGTCGCCAGTTGCGTATCTTATTTTATTAATAAGTTTTTCATATTAAAAGCAGCTGGTTTGAAGTTGTGGCGTTCAACCATAAAAATATTTACCTTATTTTACCTTACTATTGTTGCTATACCAAGTAGTCTTCCTGGCAACTCGGACTGCGATTATCGTAAACTGTGACGACGCGGAAAAGAGAAAAGTGTAGTGAAGTGAAGTGAATCGAATCGAAGCGAAAACAACTACTACGAAATGTGTGATACATGAAATGCATATGCATGCAAGGAGGCCATTTAAAATATGAAATATGTGCATAAAAAGGATGACATTAGTACGTTGGCAGCAGTTAGAGAGACCTGGGTAGAATTATTTCCGAATTTGCGTGGTAGCGTCCACAACCGCGTTCACCTGTGCACTTTCCTCATCGTTTGTATTCACAACGACCTCCTCAATTTCACGTCGCTGTCCGTGTTACTACGTGCATGTATTACGATCGTACGCGTAGCCGCATTAGTTCTGTGTTCGTCTAACACCGCCAAATTAGATTCCTACGTCAAGTTGTTCGCAATAGTTAAAAGACCCAATGCGTAGTATGATTATAAGAGTGCAAAATATTGTAATATTGAAAACAAGGAAAAATTATGGATCGCGTTTCCTTCCATTGACGTATTAATGAAGGACACGATTAGCGCAAGTGTATGCCTTCAGAATAATGTAAGTGAATGTGTGGTGTAATAGGAGTTACCGTATTGATCGTCCATTGTTCTTAAAGCTTTAAATGAAAAATTAGCGTATCTATTTCCTGCACGGTTCTCGTTTCAATGGTTCGGAAGTCTGTTGCTCGTCACCAGCCTGACAGTGTGCTTGCGTGATCTTCGAACGCTTCTCTGCAGTCCTGCTGCGCGTGTGTCAATCTGTGCCTGGCCTAAATGGCAGGTGTCGGGTGCAGGAAAAAATCGCGCCGGCTCGGGCGGTGGTCGCGCTAGACAGCTGTTGTCTCTGTGGGCGAGGGAGAGGAGGGGAGGGGGTAAGCAAACGCTGGCGGCGGGTGGGCCGCGGCCTCCCCAGAGGCTTCCTGTGTGCACTGCCCCCGCGGCGACAGGTGCGCGTCCCACCCCGCCCCGCCCCGCCCCCTTCCCCACCCCACCCCGCCCCCTTCCCCACCCCACCCCACCCTATCCCGCCACTCTCTACCCTCCCAATCCTCCTCGTCCCGCCCCTCCCCTCCCCCTCTCCTCCCCATCCCCTCTCCTCCCCGTCCCCCTCTCCTCCCCGTCCCCCTCTCCTCCCCTCCCCACCCCATCCCCTCTCCTCCCCGTCCCCCTCTCCTCCCCTCCCCACCCCATCACTCTCCTCCGCGCCCTCCCCGTCCATCCTTGCCTTATCCTGCCTCGCCACGCTCCCACCCACGCCCACACAGCAAGCGACACTCGCACTCCACGCTTGAAATCCAACTCACATCCATCCTCGATGGACTGCTGACACTCATGTGTTCATGTTCACCTTTTCACATGTTTTTTTCTTGCCATTAGTTTAAAGATTGATCGAGTCTAATCTCTTAACGTGTTTAAGAAGGAGGCATCAAGTTTCCTACCCTCGAAAACGAAAAACGACTACTCGATTTCGCGAAGAACATGACGCATTTAATTTGTTCAAAATGGCTAACGGCGCTAAGTTGATACTTTTGGGTCCTCGTTGACTCTTCGATACGCATTTTCCAGTTGGTGATGAGATGAACGCCATTATCCCAACCGACGCTACGCATGCCCTCGTTCGTTCCAGTCTTTCGTTCACTGCTTCGCGTCATTGGGAGTGGATTCAGTCATCGGTCGTTGGGCATAACAAATAACAGTTAAGGGTAAACCCCGTCTTCTCCTTTTAATAATTTTCCTGTACATCTTCCTTTAGTTTTTAGTGGGAGTTTTAAATTCTAATTTCCTTCTGGGTCTCCTGTGCTGATTTTCCCAACATTTAAGGGATTTCTGATGTAGACTGAGAAAATAGTTTTCTGTTCTGTAACATTTTAATTTTGGCTTTCTTTCTTTATCTTTTCTTTTTTTCTTTCTTTATCTTTTCTTTTTTTCTTTCTTTATCTTTTCTTTTTTTCTTTCTTTATCTTTTCTTTTTTTCTTTCTTTATCTTTTCTTTTTTTCTTTCTTTCATTTTTTCTTTCTTTCTTTCTTTCTTTCTTTCCTGCTTTACTTATTTCTTTGTTTGTTTCTTTCTTTTTTTAGAAATGCGTTTTGTGTTTAGTGAATGTTCTATGCATTTTTTCGATTAGTGTTGTGTATCTCGCGTACATCTTACAGTAATTCCTGCCACAAACTCGCATTCTTGGTCATCGACTTACCTGCATTATCTGGAACGCCTCCATGTTACGCAACGTAGAACCTGTTCGTAACGTGTGGCAACGAGATGGCAAGCGCGGTATTATTTCAGAAGGCCTTGGATTATGCGAGTCGGAATCAATGGGAACAAATTATTTTTACCACACATTTCTGAAGAGCATTCTTAATTCGACAATAATGAAATCTAGCGTCTTATTTCAAAATATCCATTGACTTAGACTTAATGTGGTTATTTTGTCATGGGATAAATTATAAGGTGATCAAAATAAGTAAATTAAGAATTTTTAGTTTTGACTCCTTCGGACACTAGCGACCCATTTTAGGAAATTAAGTTTTAAGCTGTTCTGAAACTATAGTTCTGAAAATAATTTTTATGCGTAATACTGCCTCCAGAAAAGTGTTAAGTAGCTCATAAATATTTGAAAGCGTACGTGGGCAGAATAATGGACTATATTTTTTTCGATAAATAATCCTACTTATGTGCATTTTCTTTATTATATTATCTTAATACGTGTTGCTTATTCTCTGGTCATTTTAATTGTCAATATCTGGGTTCTGCATTTTCAATTACGTTTTCGTAATAAAATGCGGGAATATTTGTTGGGCAGTAGGTCACTCGTCAGATGAATGGAAAACTTCTAATCAAAATCCCCATTTACTAAAATATTTAAGTGTTATCGATTTAAGTTTCTTCAATTCTGCTCATAAAGTATTTCCCTGGGATTGAGTGATGTTTAATAAAACTCGTAAGGCTGCACACGCACGAAGAAAATGGTCTTAGAAATGCGCAATCTTTCATGAACTAGAAAATATAGGTGAGCGCCTTACTGCAGTACGTGAAATGTTCTCGGAAGAAAAGCGCGTTTAGAAAAAAAGAGTGCGTGATCACCGTATTCTCACCGACCCAATTGTTTTGTTGTGTTTGACCATAATTGAATCGTGTGTTTCAAAAATCTGTCAAACGCCAAATTCCTCTTTTCGAGAAAACTGAGAAAAAGTCTTCGAAGATTTCAGATTTCGAACATGTTTTTATATTAATAATTATATAATATTTTATTAATAAGTTAATAAATGAATATTTTTTTTATAAGTATGCACTAAACGATGTGTCTATCCTCCTGGAATAATAATCCCTCGCTAAAGCGTGTTTTAGATTTTGGCGTTTGACGGGTCTCTGAAATAAACGATTCAATTGATTCCCGCCATTTCGGGGCGCAGACTCGTTCACTTAACACCCTCCCTGCTGAGCGAGTGGCGGCGTCGCAGTAATGGTCCGACTGCATCGCGGGGTTAATTTCCCCCCACCCTCGCTTCCAAGCTAATCCCCTTTCACTTTGCACTCACCAACCTGAGAAAGCATACCCCGCCTCCATCCCGCTTCGTTTATCCGGGCTTTCGGAAGGACGTTAATCTGCTAGCCGGCAAATTGAATGTGCTAGTTGTTAAGTAAGAACCCCCCCCGCGACTATATGGATGGCAGAGGAAGGTTGTTGTTATTACTATTTCTTTATAATTGTAATATTTTTGTTTGAAATGGCATAAATAAACGTTTGAAAGTAAATATCTTCCGTTTTTACAATTAATACCTTTTGACAATTACAAATATTTACGAAATCCCTTTCTTGAGTTTTTGTGGTCATACCTTCGTTCTCACTCTAAAACACTTCAATTTTAAACTATTCACTCCGGAAATATTTCATTATTTCTTATTTAAAGGACGATAGTTATGTAGAATTGTCCTGGTATCATTATCACATTGACAACACTGGCATTCCTGTTATCTTGACGTTCATTACGTAAACAGTTTGAAAATACGCGTGGAAATAACGAGCATTTTTTGGTGGAGTGGCCTCGACACAATTTACATCGCGGCACATCAGCGAAGGACGTGCGAAGCTTTTTCCGACAAGCGAATGTTCAAGTGAGGCAGAGTCGTAGGAATTATATTCTCTTTTTTAAAAGCTGTCGTTTGTTGCGGCAATAATAATTGTATTGGCCAGAAAATTCCGAAAAGCTCCTAGAAGTGTATCGCGTAACGCTCCTAGAAAAAAATTATTGATATATACATTTTAGTTATTCAGAAATGATTGCGTTTACGTTTTTGAAGAACATATATTTCCCCTGATATCAAACTCTTTTTTTAAAGATAATTGATACGTTTTCATAATTGTTGTTTTGAAACTAAGGTATAAAGTCCAGCACATCAGGAAACTTGTCTTTTCTCTTCGAATTTTAGTGTTGCCATTTGGATGCTTCGGTTACAAATGCTTTATGTGGTGTGGGCTCAACACACTGACTTCTTCGCGCTTCGAGAATATTCGAGATAGAACATCAGCAGGTTGATTCGGTGAAGACTGCACACGCCGAGCCTTGCGAACTGAGGAGATTTCTGTCTCCGTCGCCTTTTTCCAGAAATGGTTCAGTCTGAGAGAACTGCCGCTTTCGTGCTGCTTTGGTTGGCACTTTGAGTGCCTGAAGCGGCACTTGAGTTGGTGCATTCAGCCACTCGTGGCGTACCGGCATTGCTTTCGAATACGCGATTCAGCGCGGGTGAAGTGTTTATTCTGGAAAAGCGGAACGTATGCCGTGTCTGCGACCTCTGCGCTACTTCTAGATTCATGGGCAACATTCTTTTAACCTTCCTGGAAATAATATCTCTGCCGATGTGACAAAATTCATTTATTTGTGTTCATGATTTATTATTGTAATGACAGACATTTTTTAATTATTAAATCAGAGTAGCAGTTTGCAATTGGAATTGTAGTTTGCCCAACAATAGTATTCCCGTGAATGTACTGGGAAGGCAACAAAGTATACTTTTGAGTCAATACACAGATGTAAATGAAACATTTACTTTAAAACTGAAACAATGAAGATTATAATATTATACTCAACTGAAAACAATATACAATTCACCAAATAAATTGCATATTCACAAACTTAACAATATGTACTAGCTAAAAATGTACATAGGTTAGCAGTATAGCTAACAATATTTATTATATGTTGGCATTGATTATTTTACAGAAGAGACATGTAAAAAAAAGATTTTAATTTTAAACACGCACGCAAAATGTGACACGAGTCTCACAATTCAGTATTATTCCTGTCGGAACTCGAGTGATTAAAATAGTTCCGAAGATTCTACTGTCTTGGACACTTGGATCTAGACCATAATGACGAGATAGGAGGCGATATTCTTTCACAACTCCCTCTCTGGATGTGAACAGTGTTACGCGGGGTTCAGGCTTCAGAACCCAGGTTCCGAACAGAGCGATCGCAACGAACATGAACAACACAAATTCAGACTCATATTGTGGAGACTTCGCGGCTGCCTAGAGACTCGCACGCAGGACTCGTAGTTGGCGTCGATTTTTCTGACGCGTTTTGAATCGAACGATGGCGGCGTGCGATCGTGACGGTGGAGGGCTCGCAGTGGAATCGGCGAACCGACGAGTAGCCTGGCGATTAAACGAATCCAGGTGGCCAGGGCGGGCGGTTAGGCTAGTGAACGAAAGGGGAATGGGAGGATAGGTGAACGGATCGTGACCTCTAGACGAGGGCCAGTGTGCGGTGGGGATATGGAAGAATTGGCGAACGGTCGTGATGGGCAGCGAGGAGTGGACGATCGATCTGACGTCTGGGCTAGGGCAATGGGAACGGGTCATATGGGTGACTGCCAGGGAGGAAAGGGGGACGGATCGTAATGGGCGAGAGCCAGTGAGGGAAGGGGAACGGGTCGTAATGGGCGAGAGCCCGTCAGGGAAGGGGAACGGGTCGTAATGGGCGAGAGCCAGTGAGGGAAGGGGAACGGGTCGTAGGAGTCGAGGAGAAATAGGCGGTTAGGCGGCGAGGGCCAGTGACTGAAAGCGGAATGGGAGGATTCGCGAACAGGTCATAATGGGCGGTCGAAGGACGGCCAAGCGTGGGCCAGTGAGCGAAAGGGGAATGGGAACGGGTCGTAATGGGCGAGAGCCTGTCAGGGAAGGGGAACGGGTCGTAATGGGCGAGAGCCAGTGAGGGAAGGGGAACGGGTCGTAATGGGCGAGAGCCCGTCAGGGAAGGGGAACGGGTCGTAATGGGCGAGAGCCAGTGAGGGAAGGGGAACGGGTCGTAGGAGTCGAGGAGAAATAGGCGGTTAGGCGGCGAGGGCCAGTGACTGAAAGCGGAATGGGAGGATTCGCGAACAGGTCATAATGGGCGGTTGAAGGACGGCCAAGCGTGGGCCAGTGAGCGAAAGGGGAATGGGAACGGATCGTAATGGGCGAGAGCCCGTCAGGGAAGGGGAACGGGTCGTAGGAGTCGAGGAGAAATAGGCGGTTAGGCGGCGAGGGCCAGTGACTGAAAGCGGAATGGGAGGATTCGCGAACAGGTCATAATGGGCGGTCGAAGGACGGCCAAGCGTGGGCCAGTGAGCGAAAGGGGAATGGGAACGGGTCGTAATGGGCGAGAGCCTGTCAGGGAAGGGGAACGGGTCGTAATGGGCGAGAGCCAGTGAGGGAAGGGGAACGGGTCGTAGGAGTCGAGGAGAAATAGGCGGTTAGGCGGCGAGGGCCAGTGACTGAAAACGGAATGGGAGGGTTTGCGAACAGGTCATAATGGGTGGTCGATGGGACGGCCAGGCGAGGGCCAGTGAGGAAGGGGAACGGGTCGTGATGGGCGACGAGTAGTGGGCAGTTGTTCTGACGGCCAGGCGAGCGCCAGTGAGCGAAAGGGAGATAAAAGAATTGGTGAACGGGTTGTGATGGGCGGGGCGAGGAGGGTCGGTGAGCGAAAGGGGAGCGAGTCGTGAATGACCGGGCCTTCAGGCTGGCGGGCGCGCGCGTGGCATGGCAAGCAGGCACTGCCGGGGCACTGCCGCGTCGAGGGAGAAAGTGGAATGGAGGGGCGCTGCCCCGGGCGAGAGCTGCACCTTCTCGGGGGCCGGCTACGAGCCTCGAAACGGCTCTGCGCCGCGCCGCAACACGACACGACGCGGCGACCGACCGGCCGCTTCTGGGAACGGAAAGAGGGCGCTTTTATCGCCGTCGCCACAAAAGGCGCGGAACCGACTCGCCCCGGAGGCCTCGCGGAGGATTTATGTGAGGTTGACTTTGTGAAATCATGAACCGTTTGCTGCTGCTTTTAAATGCTTTTTTTTTTGTGTGTGTGTGGGGGGGGGTCGAGGTGCAGGAAGGTGTCCCCTTTTCTCGCGACACTATCGCACATGCGTCATCGGTGAGTTGAGAGTACGTTAACGAAGACGCCTTCGAAATTCATGCTGACGATAGAGCGCAGTATTTCTAATGTTTCTCGTAACTTTGTCAACATAAATTTGTTGCCCGTCAAATTAGAATTTTTTCTTATCAAACGTGTTTTAGCGGTTTTTGAGGAAAGTAAGTGTCTTGCTTAGAAAATGCTTCCTTTCCCTCATGAAATAGAAGGAAAATGAAAATGTAAGTTTTGGACATCATGACCAGGCGTAAATAAGACAATAAAATAAATTTAATAAGTGAAATAATGAAGTTGTAATTCTCTTTTTTAAAATAGCTTTGTGAGTTGGTGCAGCAGACATTGCTGCGGCCCTTCTGGAAACCAACAACCTTGCCGTTTGTAAAAAAATGTATTAATTCTTTATAAAGAATATTTTGTTGTGTGAAGTAAATGATTTATCACAATAGTAATATAACGTAGCTGAAAAGAAATTGTGTTACCCTCAGAACGCACTAATGTTTTAATCCGTCGGGGGACGATCACTTCACAAAAAGACCCGAAAGAATCTGTACACCGTAAACATCAAACACGGCATAGTATGCCTGTTCCTGATTTATTAACCTTGTAACCCATACATCAATAACAGAAACACGTCAGAAAGATAAACAGAAAAACAAAACAAAAAAAAAAAAGTTTTCGCGTGCGGCAGTAGCAGTCATTTTTCCGCCTCCGCCCGGGAAACTTTTACATCCGCGTCCGCTGCTCCCGTTTGGTCCATAAATTCGCGTGGTGGCTGGGGGGGAGGAGGGAGCGTGCTTCGACGAGAGCAGCGCTGCTGCTTCTGCGGCGGCGCACGCGCGCGTGAATAAATGAGAGGCGCACGCGTGAGCTGCCGAAGGCGCGCGCTGCGGAGGCTGCAGCGCTGCGGAAACCTCTTGCACTCGCCGGAAGCGAGAGCCTTCACCGAAAGTGCCGATGTGGTGTGAAATTGACCAAAGCAAGTGTTTAATTAAATTAGGAGCTAGAGTGAGATTACAGTAGTGCTAAAAAACGCATCTCCTCGCTCACAGTGTAATACGCAATGTAATCCTGAAAATACACACCACTTGAATTGCAAAAATCTAGTAGTTATGAAGGTAATGGAATTAGAAACATCGTATAACCCACATAAAATACATGATTTCCAATTTCTATTAATTGGAGAATTCCTATTTTCATTAGGTGATGCGGTTTCTGTGAGCAGTACTACTCTATAAGAAGAGACCTCTTTTACAGCTATTTCTTGGGACACTGCTGGCAACGTAACTGCAGGTTGTGTTCTTGCACTACGTTTGCCTGTGCGTTCGTTAACTCATTTGTAAATGCCTTCATCACTGTCTCTTGCAAAGTCATCGTCCTGCATGAGGTTCATTTGTTTCTCGCACTATGAAAGCGGTCGCTTCATAGAGTAACTCCTCTATAACCAGAACGCATGACTTCGCAGTCGAGGGTTAATGGATTTGGAAAATATAAAGTGTCTGTAAAGTGTTACTGAGAATGAACGTGGTGTAAATCACATCGCATGGGAAATCGTAGACTATAAAGATAATTATTTGTCTCGTTTCATGCTGTCTTCGTTTCATTCGAAAGTAAAATTTGCTTTTATTTAATTATATTCTTATTATTGTATAGAATAGTATGATCTTCAAATCTTATTTATTTTAAATGCGATACCATAATTATATGCATAAACGTTTATGTTGTTTTATTTACAAAAAGAAGACCGACGCAGCACAAATAGTTCAATGGGCCAATTGGTGCCCTCTTCTTCGTCCCTTTGGTTCATTGACCTGCTTACGGTTCGGACACGTGTATTTGGGTGCAATGAATCGTTGCTGTTGCCGCTCCCGGGGTTTTTGGCCTCCCTCGGAGGGGGCGTGGGGGGGGGGAGGCGCAGAGGTCACGGGAGGGCGGAGGCGGAGGGCGAGAATTCGCCGCCGCAGCCTCCGCGTATCGATCTCGGGCCGCTGCTGGCGCCGCCGCGGCGCTTGGCGCCTCGCCCCCACCCCCACCCCCACCGCCCCGCCACGCACCTCACCCGCCGCCCCCGCCACGCACCGCTCGCTGCCTCTCGCTCGCGCGGGGCGGAGGGCCCCTCCCTCCCTCGGCCGAAATCAGCCCACGGCGCGAGCAGCTACTCCTCTCTTCGCCGCTCGCCTGTGCACCGTTTGCTCCTGTTTCTCTCTCCTTTTCGTCTTCTCGTCGGTCACTGCTCATTGTTGACTTCTCTCTGACCTCGTTCATCTGCTCTTCTATCTTCTGATAACCATTACATCTGCTCCCTCGTCTTCCATATCACAACCTGCTATTCCGTCTGCTCTTTCCACCTTTGCTCCCCGCCCCACGCCCTGCACCGCTCCCCGCACCGCTCCCCGCACCGCTCCCCGCACCGCTCCCCGCACCGCTCCCCGCTCGCTCGCTCGCGCTGGGCGAGGGTCCCTCCCTCCCCTCCCGACAGGGAGGAAAGCGCGGCCGAAATCAGCCCTAGGCGCGTGGAGCTACGCCTCTCTTTGCCGCCCTCCCTGTTCGTTTGTGCAGAACCTCTCGCTTCTCTTTGCTTTCCGTTACCTCACCGGTCATCGCCCTTTGCTGACTGCTCCCCGACGCAGTCCGTTTGCTCTTCTACATTCTGTTAATCATTACATCTGCTCTCGCAACTCCCCCTTAATTTTTTTCATCCCAATTGTTCATATCACCATCTTGTTTTGCGTCTGCGTCTTCCACTTTCGCTGACTCACCTTTGCTCCCCACTCTCCGCGTAACGTTTTTTTCTAATCCATCTTCTGTTCTTTCTCTTTCCATCTTCCCCCGACGCATCTTCTCCGTTTAAAAGTGCCCGCTCCTCTCCTTATTCGCACCTCGTGTCTTCCTTCCTTCCTTCCTTCCTTCCTTCCTTCCTTCCTTCCTTCCTTCCTTCCTTCCTTTCTTCCATCCTTCCTTCCTTCGGTGGCGCTCTGCGGAAGTCTCTCCCTTCCTTTTCTTCCCTTCAGGGCGGAAAAGAGCATCCGGGTCAGCCCCAGGGCACGAGGAACGGCCCCCTCCCCTCCCCAGGCCCACCCATGGCCCCCTGCTGTGATGAGGCTGCCGCCCGCGCCGAATTTCACAGGGCTTTGAAGCTCGGGTTTCCGATATGCAAAAATGAGCTGATGAAAGGAACGTCCCTCCCAATCGGACCAGAGCTGCCTGACGTGTAAAATGCGGCCCAACGGGAGAAAATAGGTTATGCAGTATGTTAAAAAGGGACAGTATGCAAAGCAATGTGAGAAATACAGGACACCAGTTCCCACAATTTAAATTTACAAAAAATTATATTTATCCTTCATAATTTTGTGGTATTTCTGTATTTATTATAAAATTTTTATGTAAAAACCATTAGAAAGTCTTCTGTCCGTAAAACGTTCAGATTTTCATGTGGAATTTAATCTAAATTAATTGCTCATAATACTATACGTAATTGTAACTAAAAATTTATTCGCAGCAAAAAAAATTAACAGAAAAAATGTGAATTCACATTGTAATCCTTTGTCACTCTCAATAACATGGAAGTTATTGGAAATCTGCTGCAGAAAATTTGTTATGTCCAATAGCTATCTTAATTAAGGTCTACACACCTCGCAGATAAATTTTACCTATAAAGTAACAGCCAGATATTCAATAGTAAATGTTATGTTTAATATCGAAAGTTCGTTAAATTACAGAATAAAACTCAGTGCATGTGTGTGTGTGTGTGTGCATGTGTGTGTGTGTGTGTGCGCGCGCGCGCATCAGCATCAGCATGTGTGCATTGGTGTCATTGATGTGTGACAGGCCTGACAAACTATCCCATTTACCACACTTTAATCCACTTCATGAAGTCAAACATTGTCATTCTAGTATCAACGATTACATCGCAAATAAAAATGACATGGCAAGATGTGTTTGTGAATACCAAGAACAACACATGTGCGAGTCAGAGACAACAGTTGTTCCTGTAGGCACGCTCAAGTATTGCTGAGTAAGGTACTGAAAAGATGGTGTTTCTGTTGGCAGCAACGAGTGTGTCGTTTTTGGTTAACAGCAGTGTTAAATATGTTCTGCCAGTGATACCGATTGCCGAACAGGGAATTGAAACATGTTCCGCTCACCGAATTCTTCCTCGTTAGTAATTTCAATTCTTCGTATACTTAGCCGACTGTTTGTAAAGGACCGTTCACAATGCAAAGGTAAACATAAGCATGGCGTTGACATAAAAGTTAGGACTTCGTCCATAAGCGGACTCATTCATAATGCGTTCGCATAAACATAACACGTAAGACGTTAACTTAAAAGCTTGCAAGCTTCAAGCTTCTGTGCTTATGCTTACGGAAGACATAAGAAATGAACCAATCACAGAAAGGTAAGTCAAAATCGAGAATCGAAATTGGAGCGAAGTCGATAGATGAACTAACGCCATATGGGACATAGACAGAGTCGATATCTTGAAATCGATTCTCACATCCAACCAGAAAGTCTCACAGCCAATAGGAACTTACTTTGCTTACGATTATGTTAGGCATTGTGAATACTTCAGTCTATCGCTTATGTTAATGTTTATGTCTATGCGCTATGCTTATGTTTCCGTTTGCTTTGTGAATGGGCCTTAACCCGCGAAACGCAGGCGTCTCTGTAAAACTCCTGCGCGGGAGCACGTTTCCCTGTATCTTCTCCCCAGCGTTGGTCCCGGGGGTTCCAAGAAGGACTTGCCCTTTCCTTCCATTTCCCCTTCCTCCGAGTTCCATTTCGCGCCCACTGAGCTTCACCCCTCCCCGGAGCGAGCGCTGACCCCTTCCCCCCTCCCCCACGTCCTTTACGATCAAGCACTTCATCGCCTGGTTCACCCCTTGCCCTCCGACGTGAATAGCAATTGCAACTTAAATACGCATTTGTATTCCGCTGGGAGTGTTTGTCGGAGGTTTTGTGAGCGGAGTGAAAAAGGTTTCGTATTTTTATTCATTCTCGCGGATTTCGAAGCGATTGAGAAGTAATTATGATTTTTTTACGTGATTATTAAATATCGTTTATGTGCAGAGCAGCGTGGAAAGGTGAAATGTGTTAGATTCCCGCGATGGCAAGCTCGTAGAGAATTAGTACGATTTTTCGCGCTTCTTTAGATGAAGTATTGTAGATGCGCGCCGGAAAACATCGAATTTTCGACACACAAATTCTAATTACCAGGCCCTGTTAACTAAAAAGTGGATAAATGTTGTTCGTGTCTATAGTAAATTACTTCCCTCAACACGCTCCGTAATCAGAATCCACGTTTTGGGCCCCTTTCCGCCTTTCTGCCTGCCTGTCCGTCAGTCCGTCTGTAGTCAACGCTAGGGCGAAAACAGTTTAGCCGATTTCCTCCAAAATTGTTATTCTTCCATGGATTTAACTCGATGCCCTGAGAAATTGAAACTTATTTTAATTTTTGACTTTACACAAAATTGCAAATTTTCAAAAATTTCTCGAAATTGGCTACAAATTTTTCGATTGAATTGTGTCCTCAGATAGCATAAAGAACGCATAAAAAAATGACGCAGGTCTCATTTTCCTTCAAATAAATGATTTTTCGAAAATAGCAAGAGTTTAAACGTTTTTCGGTGTGTTCCTAAAACTAAAATACTGAAGATGGACATTTTGAAATAAGATTACGTTCAATATTTGAAAAATATGATTATTTTTCGGGTATTTTTGTGTGAAATGTAGGCAATTTTTAAACAATTCGTTTCTCAAAAACATATTTATTTAAAAAAAACAATTTGTCCTCATATGTATCAAAGGACGGTAAATATATGGTGCTAGTCTCACGTCCAGCGAACTCATTTCTTCAAATACCGCTCCAAATTGTTTCTTTTTTTTTCGTTTCAAGAATAGATCTCTTCAAAGAATGTCTCATTTTCGTTGAACTCTCTGAATTTTGCAAATTGCAAAAGTTAGAAATAATGCGCGTAAGTTGTTCTGTTGTAGCTCCTAGTTTGTTTGATTTTTATCGTACGTTGGTGGTTGCATTAGAGGATATAGGTACAATGCAGTTCTTTTGGATTTCTTTTTTATGATTTCTTATTGTACTCTTTCTTTCTTAAGATATTTTATTGTTGATTTGATTTTCTTCAATGTATTTTTTGCGCATCTCTGCAATTGAAAGTACCTGAAACAATTACTCGTAAGCTTTTGTATCTCGTGGTTCATTGGAATCGAAACTCCATTCCGTGAGAGAGCTCCGACGAAGTTAGGCGCATCGTTTATCTTTGGTCCAGTTCGCTTGACAGGTCCCCGCTACCTTCCAGACTTTTAATTTTCTTTTTGAAGCTTCCTTTGTAACGGACTAAAATTGATAGCCCCTGAGGTTGAAACGAAGAGTGAGATCATGTCGTTCGTGAACCGAATTGAAAACGATGCAGCCGAACGTGCAAGGAATTGTTTTGTTCCTTGAAGGCATTCTGCGTTGGATTACGATGATGTCTCTGAATGACGAAACTGAAGGTAGAAAGGAGTAAAAATAAAAATATCTGTATATGTAAATATGATTTCTGATGAAAAGTGAGTGACATGATCGGTGATGTTTTCTCTTCGGTATAATTTAATGAGAAAATTTGTATTTCTTTCCGGTACCGTGCATCACTGAAGTGTATACTTGTAATTGTGAACTCGTATACTTTTAATATAAATTGCTATCTGTAGAAACTGTTTAATTTTAATTGGAAATAACCAATGCGTGACGCTTGAAATTGGGAAAATATTTTATCCATGATACAGGTAATGAATAATGAAGAGTACTACGAATACGTTGGAAATAACCAGACTTGATTGCTTCGAATGTATGGCATTTTAATACATTTCACATGTGCATTCACTTTCGTTTCATGCTTTTGTGTTGCATTTTACGAGATAGTATTTTTACAACTAATAACATGCAAGCATACAAAACGTACTAATTTATTCAAAATTTAGTTTTGTCAAATCGTTATTAAATGACTCAAACTGATGAATTTTGCAACATCCGTTACAAGATTCTAAAATATAAGTTATGGCTGTTTTGCTCCTGTTTCGTATTGGGCTTCTTTTAGCAAGTAGCGTTGATAATATTACATAGTGCTAAATATTACAAACGATTTTTACCGCACGCCTTACCGCACGCCCCCAGAGTTTCATAACATTTCACGCCCAAAATGGGTGGTCTGTTCTGTATGTAAGGTCTCGTGTGTTTTCTGAATACGTACGAACGATGATGATCAGTAGAAACAATTTCATCATTCTCCCATACAACTCGCTCATACTTCCAAACACTTATTCCTCACTTTCCGGAACGATAAAAACGTCAAAAGTTAGAAACCAAAGTTTTTCGATTTATGTGCAACTTCTAAAAACGAACAAAAAACCTTGTTTGTGTTCCAATTCTAGCAACAAAAAGAGAGAAGTTTTTTGTGCCCCTTTCGTTTCCGGCGTGTGCTGGGCCCGTGGGCGCAGGCTGCCGCCGCGTCGTGTCGCAGCCTCCCGGGGCACCGCAGGGACCGCTTCTTTGCCCCTCGATCGATGCAGAGCGGGTGATTTGGCGTCCGTCTTTTGTCGCCGCTCCGCTTTGGCCCTCGCCGCCGTATCCTTTGGTCGTGCAGCCATAGCCTGCGTGAGCCGGGAATTTTTAGATTGTAATAAAATCGGTTTTATGAGTCGTGTCTTCCCGCTACTTCTAAAGATGCGATTTTACTAAATTCGTTTCATGTGCCTGGGAATAGCGGTGTGCAATTTTTGTCGGAAGGAACATTGTAGTATTGCTTTGCCACTTCTA
The DNA here is from genome assembly GCA_038098605.1 of Gryllus longicercus. Taxonomy (NCBI): domain Eukaryota; kingdom Metazoa; phylum Arthropoda; class Insecta; order Orthoptera; family Gryllidae; genus Gryllus; species Gryllus longicercus. The sequence continues at coordinate 70,102 of JAZDUA010000448.1, read as the reverse complement.
AAGTATACCGTTAGGTCATTGTACTTCCAACGGTTATGTATTATTCATTGTGCAATGTGTGTGCTGTTACCAGGGATGAATGAATTTTGGAATGAACCGCTACTATTAGAGGGAAGGATAAAAAGAAAAGTTCTGCAAAGAATATATTACAATAATTCAAGTTACTTTGTAAATTGCGGTAAATGTCCGTAGATTACCTACACGTTTTTTTAACGATGTTACTTTGCAAATGAGAAACTTTCTTATTGACAAATGTTAACAAATATCCCCCGATGTCTCCTGTCTTTTCTGTGTATACGCACGGAATAAGAAAATGCGACGAATATGTAATAGAATACAATCTCACGAGAATTGCCATCTCAGAACTAGTGCCGTACTCAGCGAAGGCACGAAAATAGCCTCACAACTTAGAAAAGTGGCGTTGGCATAGCGACATCATCTTGCCGGAAAAAAATTGAAGGATGGATACTTTCAACGAGTATTATCGTACGTAGCCTGGAAACTTTCACATAAATCGCTACCACTACGTTCGTCATGCCGTGCATTTCATTCATTTGTACTTCGTGACGCCGATGCACATTTCAAAAGTATTGCGGTCGATTTCGCAGTGCGTAGTTCGGATCCCATCGCGGTCGACCGCACGTGCTGCCGTCGGATGCGGCGCGGGCTTTCAATGCATTAATTCGGCCGCCGCCGGCGCCTGCATTATTCCCGAGGAACGCCATCAGAATTGCATTCGCTCAACGAAAACGTTCGCCGGAAACGCTCTGAATTGCTGAACTTGACCATCGACCCATCGAATGCTACTATTGGCGCTGAGAGGCGGACAGTGGACACGACAGGAGCTTGCCATTGAGTTTTTGAGCACAGGCAGAGTGTATAATGCACTGTTCTAGGGTTTCATAATCTAGTAGGCACAATGTTCGTGTCGTTGTGCTAGAAGAGGTCAAAGATCTTCCCAGTATGCCAGGAAGTTGAGCATTTAGTGAAGCTAAACGATTTGCTAAGCACGTCTTACTCTCTCGTAATAACCCACAGATGTTCGTCTACTGGTAGACAAGTTTTTGCATGCTTGATTAATTATTCAGCGTCAATGTGAAGGTTTTCCAAAAAAACATCTCAGGTTGTGTGTGGAATGTTTCGATTCATTTGATGTTATTTTACGGGTATTGTTGTCTTGGAATTTTAAGAATGTGTTGTTTTTTTTTATTTCGTCCACGAAATCTATTCATGACGAACCTTGTTAGTTGTTCTAAATGATTTTACTAGTCTCACAACAATGACTCCGGTTTCAAGTTTGCGGTTAAGTTACGCGTATGAAGTTAAGGCAGATCGAGTTTCGGTATCGTGGACACCTAAAAGTGCACGAACGTTGCAGCTTTCGTAGGTTTTAAATTTAGAATAGTACATATTCTCTCGCTGTTCTCTACCGTACCTATACACCGATAGTTTGATTCTGCTTCGCACTTTTAATATTGGCACACGTACTGAGGCTGGTTCTCGTGTTACGATTCCGGTTGAATCTGAAACGAGAAATATGCAACTGTTAAGCTACTACTTGCGAATGGATGGTAAATATTTTACGATGGTGCAGCAGATTCTGCACATTACGTCGACAAACGTTAAACGCATTACTCTGCAACGAGTAGTAATGTTATTTGAATGCTTTTTTGCCAGTCATGCAAAATTTTCCGGTTTGAGCTCCATGTGAGACAACAATTTTTTTGTCAGTTTTCGTTCTTTCTATATAAACTTCAGACGTGTGTAAATACAGTAGTACGTTATGTGTGCAGAATTGGCTCTACATTGTTTGAAGTGATTGATTATTTTCCTCGCTACTCTATCGCGTATATTTTATTTTATTTACTGTTGTACGGGAAGATAGAGAAAGAATGTTGACATAAATTGCTTGATGCGTTGGTATCAGTATCCTTCTGTCAAGTCCGGATCTCGTTAATCCATTTGCCTTTCTACTTGTTTGTGTCCGACTTCAAAAAGTAACCTGAGTTTGTGTTACTTATTCTCTCACGATTCTTTATCTTAAAAAATAAATTATTTTTTTTTAAATTATTTATTGTGCTTGCACTTCTGTGACATTACTACACGTAGTTCAATTAGTCCTACAATACCTTCAATCTTATTTTGTATTGAAAACCTCTCTCATCTTAATAATATTCGTTACTTCATTAAATTGACAAACATTAAGTGTTGGTGTATTGTGTGATACTCTGTGAGGATACATATGCAGTTATGTCAAAGCTGAAGAACGCCACGGATTTGAATGCGATATATTCCCTCGTTTATTACTTGACTTGTTTAATCTCAGTTGAATGTGGTTCTCAGTAACTGAGTACATAGGTCGTTCCAGTTCTCTATTTTGAACACTGTGCCTCAGAACAGTATTGTAAGCGATTCAACATTCTCGTGAATTCTGAGATCGCGTTTTGAGATGATTAATGATCGCATATCGATCGTGCTGCGTGGAGACTGCGGCGATGCGTGCTGTTACAGAAAGGGGTCGCACCAGGGCGAGATGAAAACAAAGGCAAGTGTTCCGTAAGGGCTTGGGCTGAAAGCCCTAATAAGACGCGAAGCCCTTCGAACACAAAGCCCTTTATATCCCATTTAGCGGAACAGTGTCGGCGAATCTGATCTGTGAAGTGTCTGTTAGATTCTTAACTTAATTGAGCACTTTTCTACATTCCCTGGCACTACAAATTCTCAACAGCCACGTGCTTCGTAATAGCCTCCCACGTATTGCTGTTCTAGTTTAATTATTTGAAAACATTTAACTTAAAATTGCGTCGAGTAACGCGAATAGTTAAATGCACAACATGTTAAATGCTATGAGAGTTTCGTTAACTAAAATATCAGCTACAGTAATTCGTTGAAAGATTCGTGTTCTAAAGTAATTTTAATGTTCTGTCTCATCTACTGTCTACTTACCCTGTCTTCTTGAATTCTATGTAATATACAGCTTGTAATATACTTGTATATTTGCATGTTTCCAGTGTAATTCTAGTAGTCTTATCCCCCAAGATTTTGATGTAAGCCCTTAATATTATTATTTATAGCCAAGCATTGGTTTTAACAGCTTTGGGGGATCTTGGGTATAGGTTAGTTTAGAGACCCTCTATTCTAACTTTCATCAATCTCCCCCCTCTCCAATATTGATGCTGAAATATAATGAAAATCCTACGAATTCACATTCACATATTTTTTTTAAAAAAATTTTGAAAGTATTTCTTGCTGTTTTAATTTAACATTATGAAACAAAAAATGTAGTTATATATGTATAAATTAGTAAGTAAGTAAGAATAATAGATTTAGAATTACATTAAAAAATACTACAAATTAAATAGTTCACAATATAAAATTGAAACGCAAGAACCTGCCACATTCCATATTATGAATAGTATCTAATGATATGCCATTATTTTGCGTATAGTTTAAACGTACATAACTTTTAACGTTCAACTTTTTATACATTTTTATTTTAATTTTTGAAAAATTTAGTATTAAATATTTTTCAAGAACTGCCGGGGGTCGTGGGCCCACGCCCAGTGCGTTAACACGACCCTGTTTATATCAGGTTGACACCTTTCGCGTGTTTGATTGCAAACTCGTAAAAGCAACTGAGCGCATTACGAGTCTAGAGTCGGGGCTGCAGTCTCGCGGCGCGCAGAGCTGCGCCCGGGGTTCGCGCGCGCCGCCGCCGCCGCCGCCGCGGCCGGGGGTCGGGGATGCCGCGCGGGGGCGGCGGTTTGGCAACGCGGCGCTGACGTCAGCGGCGCGCGCTCTCGCGGGAGGCTGCGCCGCACCGCGGAATTCCGAACTCTGCAGCCGCCGCGCCGCTCGGCGCATCTCGCGCGCCCTTTGTCGGCGACGGCCGCCGCCGCCCTTGCCGCGTGCTTCCGCGCTGCGGATAAACACCTCGAGGGGCCCTTGGCACGGCCTCCTAATAGTCTCGAACCTATGAAACTAACATCAATATAAAAATTAAACTATTGCCTTTCAGTTACAAATTTAATATTCAAGTAATAAATACTCATACAATACACACATAAAAAAATAAATATTTGTTTATTTATAATGTGTATTATATTATGTATGAAATTTATATATTATTTAAATATTATATATTCAATGTATTTTAAGATAATTTTCATACACATTTTTGTGGCACTTAAAAAAAACTATTTTTTAATGTTCGATTTAAATTAATTATTTTTGAGAATCTAAACAAGCTTATTAACAATTTTTAATACATGTAACATGTAACTAAATTCTGAATACTTTTGTTGAAAACATTGGGGGCTCCGTCCAGCGAAGGCCACCCCGTGCGCCTCCGGGTTGTACTTGGTGTGCCTCAATGTTTGCCCCTGGGCAGTTGGGTTCCCTTCACCCTCCAGGGAACGTCCTCGTTTTCCTACGTTGTGATAGTTGTTTGATTTGTGTATCTTCTTTGATGTATGTATGCGTTTTGTTCATCATGCCATGTGTTATAGACTGTTCAATTTTAATAGTTACCATTGTGGATGGGAAAGTTGAAGTATTCAATTTCATGTCAATATTCATTTACATACGTATTTACTGCTGAAGTGATGAACGATGTCGCAGTATAAATCTGACATGCGTTTCCTCCATTGTTCAATAAAAGCTTGTGATAATGAAATCAGTATTTATTTTTATAAAAAAGGAAGTGTTATTTCGTTACTTTAAGTTTTTAAATTTTTTTATTCAATTATTTTTTATTCGAAAGAAATAGATGAGACTATTGAGAGAGTACTTCTATATTTTTACTTATTATTTTATGTAACATTGTATTCCACTTTATGGTGTTTTGCATATTACACAATTATGTTTATCACTCTCCGCCGCATTCATACCTATTACATTGGTAAACGCCTTGTGGGGAAATGCCCTCGTTTCTAGGGTAATGACTCTCCTGGTGTACGTAACGTCGTTGCCATGAAGACAAATTTCATCCAATGTTCGTTGTTTTTTTTTTTGTGAAATTAACATGAATTTATGTTCTTCTTAAAAGAAACTAATAGAGTATTTGAAGTGATTGTGTTCGTTTCAATTAGTTTTATAACCATTGCTCCTCAAGGTCTTAGTTAAGAGAAAAGCTTTGCTAGTTGGTCCAAGTGACGATGCTACTGCGTGTCTGATAACAGGCCTTATCACTTTTCCTTTTCGTTCGCGTAATAAGGTACACCGGTTGAGCACACAAGTTCGCTTGTTCTCGGCGCACGTTGCTTGTGGCGCCTTGTGTACTCAGAGAGAGAGAGGGCCTTCCGCGTCTTGTGTGCGCAAGGGGATCCAAATTGTGTTTGTATGGAGTTCCAATTTCGGATTTGGAGGCGGGCAAGACGTCCACACTGAAATCAATTACTAATACATTTAGAATCGTGTTTTTTGCGTCTGAGATTTAATTTATCAGTAATTAAAAACTCTTTTCGACACATCCTTCACAATACTTTTTAGTCAATGTGACTTAAAAAAAAAATAAGAGCATTTAATGTTACTTCTGACTTGCTTCGAGAATTTAACATTTTTATATACAATCTCAATGTACACGTGTTCAATTAAAGTAATTAACGGAGCTGTGTCTATTCGAGTCACGAAATTTTTTATATGTAGGTTTTATAAGATGTGGCACAGACTATGACATTAATTTGTTACATGCACATATTTTTAATTATGGAAGAACGGCAAAAAATAGCAATTTTGCTCTCGGCATACCGCTGCACATGTTGCCACTTACGGTCGATTGTCACCGCAGATGTATGACGGCGTCGTGGTTTGATTATAAAACTGAGAATATCGATTATTCACCGTTCCGAAGTGCTTTCTGCTGCATAAAGTTGGTCATGGTTTGTAGTAGATGAATATGTTATAGATAATTGATTCCCAAATCTCTGACAAAAGAAGCATACTTGTGCAGACATTTCATCTGGAAACGTAAAAGTTCTGCAACCGATACATGAAAACTCTGATACATGTCGGAATGATATGCATGTAATGTATCCCTGGCATAGTATAGCCAACCTGTTAGAGACACTGCAGTGACATCAGTTAATGCCCTGAACCACCTCAGCCTGTGAACCATTCCATTGGATGTCGTAGAAATCTTGACATTAAAAAGAATGCAATCATTATGCTCTTTCATTATAATTTCTCTCTCCCAATGCCTACGTTCTATCACATTGGGTGTATCAAAATGCCATTCCTTTGCGCTTGCATCATTCGGACCAAGTTCGAAGTAGCTCAGATGTTAAGAAACTGGAGTTGTTGTCGTTGTCGTCGTTGAAACGGTCAAGTTCCCCAAAAGCTTCACCTTTTCCCCCGAATCGCCGTCGACGGGCGCTGGCAACGCTGTCGCCGCCGGGAGAATTGCGCCGCGCGCCTCGTGTTGTGTCGCCATGTGGCTCTGTTCCCTCATCACACACTCACACACGCACGCACGCACACACACACACACACACACACACACACACACACACGCCCGGCACTACACGTCTTCTGCTGGGCATTGCGTCTGCGGACAACGCCTCCCCATCCCACTTCCAGTCCCTCCAATGCCCCTCTCCCACCGTCTTGATTTGCGTCCCTGCCTGAGGCTCGCCTCGTCTAGCCTCCTTCCCTGCCTCCCCCGCTGCGCCCTAGTTCGACCCCCGAGAGATGACGTCACCGCCAACGCCTCCTAACCAGCGCCGGCTGCTGTTGCGACGGCCCCTCTGCCGGCAACACACTTTCCCCCTCCCCCGGCGCCGGACCAGGTGCGTTGCCCTCAGCAATTGTTCAGCCACGCGCCGGCCATGCCCCTCTTAATTAACTAATGACGTGACTTATTACTCTCGCGTTCAGTTGGAAGCGTATTGCGTTGGAGTCTCAGCGTGTTGTCTCGAAGCGTGTTGTGTTAGTCATCGTGTGCGACGTTCTGTCTATTCTGTACAATTAGTAAAGGTGATCTAAAAATATTAAAGTCTCTTTTAAAGTTATTTTACACATAAAAGTTCATACGAGTATCGTGTTTTTGGGTCTACAACGTTTGGTATATAAGGTTTCCTCGTCCATTTGGACAGACTTAGTCTGTCAGAAAACAATTACATTAATTAAAAGGATTAAATTATTGTGGAAAGATATTAGTATTTTCGCTATGATTGAAAAATGATAAATGATGCTCATATTACAAGGATCGGAGAACGATTAGAGATAATAAACAACAAATTTATAGTGTGACTAAAATATCTGTTACTGATAACTATAGTTACATAACACACACGTTTATATTATCTCTACTTAGCGATGCGATCGTGGAAAATTATACGAAAAAATATCGCTGCGAAAACGTTGGAATTCAGAACTTTGCTCTTAAGTTATCACAAGAAATGCACTCTGAAAATAATTAATTATTTGTAATGATTACAAGTATTTGCTTTTAATATGTTTCTTGTGTGATCAGTTATTTCTCTTGATTTACTGAATCGAAGAATTGTAATCTCCAATGAAGTGAACGCAGTTTTAAGTCAACTAATAAGTTATTACTTATTGGAACACGATCGTGTTTCTCTCATTGTTCATGTTGCTCATTATCTCGTTTGCCGATGGTCTTCTTACCTTTGGGTTTGAATCTACAAGGTTTGTGTGTGTATAAACGTGTTGGTAGATGAAAGTATAGAAAATATAGGAGAAGAAAAAAAAACTAATTACAGAGACCTTTTCTGTGTACTTCTGAGATCTGGTACCGAGGAGATAACCTCGTACGATAGCGAAGCCTTTGAAGTTCGGAGCAGTGCGTTATTTATGAGGATTTGCTCTGGGCGCCCAAATCAGCCCGCGCGCAGCGCAGCTGTTGCTCGGCCTGTTTCCGATAGCACTATCTCTGCGTCGGGTCCAGAATAACCTGTAGGTATTTGAACCAGCAGGAGTGGTTAAAACGCTTCATTATTATCATTATTATTTATAACAATATATAAATCAAATGTATAATATTTATGTTTTGTATTATACATTTTAAGATAATTTTGTATAAAGAATTAAAAAGTCAATGTTTTCTTTCCACTAAAGTTGGTAATGATTATAAATATCATCATAGAGAAGTGCGTAACAACCTTTAATGATCTGTTGGGCACTGAGCCTTTAAACAAATAACCAAATAAATAGGCTTACGCAATCTGTGGGTCTCTTTCTATGGGCTCTCCTTTTCCATATATGATCAATCTTCTTTTTTTGTCAATAACCTTGAAATGTTGCATACAAATGATTATAAAATTACGTGAAATACACTTTTTATCATTGGCTAAGGTTGTAGTGGATTATCACACAGGATCAACGGTAGAAACACAGTTCCCAAGTTGAATGGGTATGATTAGTTTTTTAGAACATGTAGTTGCAATATTTAATCGCAATAGTTTTCCCACACATCTCTTGGTTTCCCTTAGGACTAATTGAGACTACGCGCGTATGCGCGTAGTCTCATACGTGCATTAGTTTTTCAGTGAGACTATTATCGTAATCACTGAATTGCTGCAGATTTGTCCATGGATACATGTTGCCGTTGGTAGTTACGGTGAAATCGTAGGCATAAGAAACATGCAGAACGAATTCGTCGTGATATTCATATCTTGGTAAAGGCATCGCGAGTCGCAAAAAAGGACAGTTCCTGTCACGCTGTAGCTGCAAAGAATACGATGCGTCCTCTGGAGAATATGAAGTCTCTAGGATTACTTTCGGACGGTCGTGTCTCGTAAAAGGTGACTGAAATTTCTCCCTTTATGTGGCGTCCGAGTAGAACAAATTTCAGTTCAATATTTTTCGCGCTTGTGTGATGGCAAGGAAGAAGCTCGAGACCCGAATGTAGCGATGCCTTCAATCTTGGTTCTCCTCGAGACGACCTAAGCTACTAAAGGCATGATTCGACTGGAACCGCAGCGTCCCTCGCAACGCGCAGGCGGCAAGGTCGTTATTTACGCCCTTGGCGGCGCGGGAGCGTCTGGGAGGGAAACGTGCCAGGAATAGGCGCATATCAGCGCGACTGCTGGCGCGTCACGTTGCTGCCTATCTAGCCGCGCTCCTCGCCCTGCCGCCGCCCCCGCCGCCCCGCCACGCCCCGCCCCGCCCCGTCCCGCCCCTCTCCGCCCAGCACCACTCCATCCAGTCTCTTAAGCCCCACTCCATCGCCCCCCGTATCCCCACCACTAGGCCCTGCATTCAACCACCTCCATCCTCCCTCGCTCCACCCCCCTGCTCCGCACCAACTTTCTCAACCGTTCTCGTCCCGTCCTACCACATCCAATCGCCCCATCGTACTCTGCCACCATCGGCGCCAGGTTTCCCATAGCTCCCACCCCAACCCCGTTCGACCTCCGTCCCCCTCCTCCTGCCGCCACCCCCTGTTCACCGTCGACGCCTTCCGCTTGTGCCCTTTGGACGGTCGTTACCTCAGCCCCCGTTCCGCTTCGCCCTCCTCACCACTGTCACCGTCCCTTGTTCTGTGCAGCCCCCTTCACTCGCCACCCTATCCCCGCCTTCCTCGCTCCACTTTCGCCGCTTCCACCTCCACCTCCGCTGCCTCCGTGGCCCCCGCCCCTCTCGTTATGAGCGCGCACGGCGCGGAACCCTCCTCGCGCCGACACGTGCGTCCTGCGCCTCCGGGCGGAATGCCAGCGCCAGCGCCAGGGGCACGGGACCCCGCCCCCGCCCGCGCCCCCGCCCGCGCCCCCGCTCCCGCCCCTGGCCCCTCCCCCGCTTTCACTCCCGGATCCACCTCTGCTCCTGTCCCAGCCTCCGCTCCCGCCCCTGCTCTCGATCCCGCCCCCGCTCCCGCCCCCTCCCCTGGCCCCACCCCCGCCACCTCCCCCACCCCTATGCCCGCACTCGACCCCGCTCCTGCCCCCACCCCTGCTCCCCCCTCCGCCCCCGCTCCCACCCCTGCTCACGCCCCGCACCCGCCTCCGCCCCTTCTCCCGCACCTACTCCCGCCCCTGCTCCCGCCCCTGCTCCCGCCCCTGCTCCCGCCCCTGCTCCCGCCCCTGCTCCCGCCCCGCTCCCGCCCCGCTCCCGCCCCGCCCCTGCTCCCGCCCCTGCTTCCGCTCCTGCTCCCGCCCCTGCTCCCGCCCCGATCCCGCCCCGCCCCCTCCCCGCCCCACCCCGCTCAGGCCACTGCTCCCGCACCCTCACGCCACTGCTTCCATCCCCGTCCTCGCCTCCACCCCGCTCCCGTCCCCGCCCCCGCCCGCGCGCCAGAGCTGCTCTTTCACAGTGAGGCACAACTTGTAGTACTTGGTTGTTTGGGGAAACGTTCTTCCAAAGACAAACTACATTTACAGGCAATAAAGACTGCAGTTTCCGAATTTGTAACCCACCTAGAGAATCTAGATAGTGCATTTTAATCTGGCACAACTGTGATAACTTCCTTTGTAAGATGCAACTGCTTTGACTGCTTTGAGATGAGACTGCTTTGCGGAGCGGTAACTGCCTTAGGAGTCGCGTTGGTACGATCGACGAAGTTTGAATAATAGTCTCCCACAATTGTAAATTAAGCACTTTTACATAGGGTTATAGGAATGTTTTAGATTACTGTAAGACGCCTTCTGTCAATCCAGAATCAACATTTTCATTCAATAAGTTCTATTTCTTTTTTAAAAAAATGTTGTTAACTTGTTATTGATTGGCCTACTTAGTGTATGGGCCAGTAAACAAAAGAAGCTTATTTTCTTAAATTTACAAAATTTACTTGTTTGAAAGGTCCAAAGAAGAATGTGTTTACTCAGTGAAAAAATGTTTAGTGAAGAATTTAAACATTTCTCTTAGTTCCGCCTGCGACTACACCTTCGGAGTGAGAGGTGAATGTTGGCATGTATTTTTGACTTCATCCAAACGATAATTCTTGCTAGTTTAAGTGGCAGCGAAGGAATAGAATCTCTTATGTCCTTGTGCAACGCACATTTGCATGGTGTGCGTTCTCATTTGTTTTCGTTTTCCTTAATTATATTATTCAACTAACAACTCATGTTTTGTATGTACTCATTAGGCATTGCCTCTTTTGCTTTGCTGCCATCGTACTGCACCGAAGGTTCAGTAAACCACGTTGCCAATCTTCCTACTTATTTCAGAAATTAAAAAAATGTCAATATATCTTGAAATAAAGAAACGGATTACTAAGCTTTCGGCCGCTCCCTCCGCCATCGCAGAAGTAGGTTGTCCTGCCCGTGTCTTCCTGGCAGCCCAGCGCCTCACCGTGCGCTGCCCGCCAGCATTTGGGTCAGCTGCGCGCCGCTGCGTTCGCCGTCGCGAGAGGCGTCGTCGCTTCTTTGTCGCGGATCCCGCGGCAGGAAACGACGTCGATGGCGGGCACGTGTCTCTTATTTAATTCTTTTAAGCGTGCGGCCTGCGAAACTGGCTTCGAAAGATAAACACCAACACCAACAAAAGTTCTGGAAGTATTATTAATGATAGGACGACGAGAACTGAGTGATCACTATGAAACGTGAACAGGTAATTGGGTTATTTTCGTATTGCAGTTAAAAGCTGGAGTTTTGGAAGATGAAGTTTTCATAATCTTACCGGCTGGATTAACTGTGAATCAGCGTTGCCGCATGACGCTGCAGGTACTCTGAACGGAGGTACTAGGGTTCGAGTCTCTACGGGGGCGGATTGTAGACTCTAGCGCCATAGCTAGGTCTATTCGACGCCGTTAGATATATAAGCTAGTTAGATATATAGATATAAAGCCGTTGTGTGGAGGAAGAATTCAGCGGACGGCTTCTCTGGTGATTGGTTTTCGATGGTTTCTGCGACCAATATCAGGCGAATGCCGGGGTAGTACTCTAACAAACGGGCCGAGCAGCTTTTGGGCGCAATATTTCCTTCCTATTCTTTACCTTCCCTCTCCCCGTACACATATGCACACTTACATGCACTACACTACCAAACATATTGAGAGACCAGAGCTGCCAGAGCTGGAACAATGCTCCGGTAGGGGAGACACCTGGGGAGGGAAATCCCCGCACATCGAGTGTAAATTGGCACTAGATCTCCCCATCCAGCAGGAAAGAAATCTCGTCATCTCTCGGGATGAAATATTCAAAATAACGCGATTAATGACCTTGGTTGAGGTTCCCGAAATCATCAATGAATGAAAAGGTTATCTGAGAACATTATGTGTAATGTTATTAACGGATAAATTTTGTAAAAATAACACGTGTCGACAGTTATTGCGGAGTTCATTTCCTGAGGTTCATTTCAATTTGGTTTATATCGGAAATGATCAAAGAACATTCCACGAGGGTCATAGCAAAATTGGCAATGTGCTTTATTTGGCCGTGACGATATTTGATTTAGTAACAGTTCACGGCCTACACTCATTCGTTCTGCATTCAAGATTCCAGTTCAATATTTCCCATCGGTTGAAAAATGAAATAGTTGTTCCTCTAAGCTTGAAAATAATTTCTCGTAAAATTGACTGAGAGCGAAATTAATAACGTTAGTTTTTCCTTTTTTTCGTATTCGAGTAAGATCACAACGCCAGATATAAAATTTACTTAACTTACTTAATTGACTTTATAATTTAGTTTGTGTTTTAAATTATTTTACCTCGTTATGTGAAGCATCTAAAGATAAAATACTTTATTTTATTAAGTGGTGACTTGCTTCGTTGATCAGTTAAATCATTGATACATCTCACGAATTGGTGCATGGAGTGCACTTGGCCTTCTCTATTTTCAGATGGACAGCTAAATCAGAGTCGAAGTGGACTTGAATGAAATGAACTTGACATTGTCACTTTGGTAAATGGCTTGGCGGTTATTACGAAACAAAAGACGTTATTGAATCAACCGGGATCTCAAACTTAGAAATAATGTTGGTCTTGGATATCATTAGTAGATGTTCTCATTTTACTTTTAATATTATGTTGATAATAGATAGCTTAGGTTTAGTGGTTGTTTGTGAATTTGAAACGAATGCGTTTTTATCTATTGCCAGAATCCCAATATACGAGCACTTTGACGAAAATAGAACTCGCCGCATAACAAAACGAATCAATGCTTCATTAACTCGCTATTTCAGTAATTTAGAGGTTTACAAACGTTTGTATTGAGATAACAATGAAGTTATTTTCTGGTGTGCTTGCGCGAAATGGGTTATAAATACTAATTTTCACGAGAAATAGGCTAAAACGTTTCTTGTAGTAAAATATTGTGTAAGGGAGAACCGAATAAGTGACACGGTTACACAAACATGGAAATAGGTCAGATATTAAACCACATTACACAAGTTAGTAGTCAATGGCACACTTCCCAGCAGTTACTAGTGTTATCAGTCGGGTCATTCACTTTCCAGGCTATTGTTTGGGGAAATCGAGGGTATCATAAGAAAATTTGAGATAATTTTCGTAAGTCATCCCTAATTACGTTAGCATTTCTGTGCCCCCTCAGTGCCATACACATCGTTGCCTTTCTCTTCGTATTAAGGCAGACTCGGAAGAATACCTTACTACTGGAGACCCTAAAATAATATTGAATTCTGTGAAATTTCGAAAAACTGTAATGAGATTTGTGATACTTGAATTACGGATAAATTTAGTTACAGAAAATTTTAATAATTTCATGGATTGATTACCTTTAAAAAATCGTAGTATTATCAATTTTTCCGGAAGTTTTCAAAAATCAATAATATTCCGCTTGATGCCTTGGCACAGACGACACTTAATTTTCCTTTTCACGTGCACTACTTCTGTATTCTGCTTTTCAGGCAATTATAGATACATAGATACATAGGTACAGAGTAAGGATTCTGGAAAACAGTGAATTCAGAGTGACACATTGGTGGTGTCAGGCATCGTATAAAATAGTTCATGAAAATAATAGCTCATTAAACCCAAACTATAAAAGGTTGCAGACCTTTTCTATTAATAATATTTTAAATTATTATTTTGGGAACAGAACAGGAAGTTGAAAATAACAGTAAAATTCAAGCCGAATAGGTCAAATTTTCCGCTTCCGGGGAGCCTAAATGCTGTGACAAGGCATATGAGGTTATCGTTTCGCGGCGGCTGAGAAAGCTTGGTCGCCGAGAATCGCGAATGGGGCGGAGGCCTTTGCATTCGGGGCGTGGGTGGGGTGGGGTGGGGGTGGGCGAGCGGTGTCCTTGATCTTTTGCCTGGCGGTCGCCGCAGACACTCCTTATGGAATAGCCACCCCCACCCGCGAAGTCCCTTCGCTTCCCATCGTGAATAGTTGACTTATTCATGAAAATAAAATGAGTTGTCTTTGCTCTTGCTATTTGAGGTGTATTCGTAACAGACGACAACATACGAAAGACAAATTAATATAATGCATTTAAGTGTTTATTTCCTAAGATTTAACATTTTGTTAGGTAATTATTATCTTTTTTTGCTATTATTTGAGTCAATCCTTTCTTTTGATAAATTCTTGAGGTATGTTAAGAAAGTTTGAAATATGTTAAGGAGTCAAACTAAAAATAAATGAAACATGGACTTAATACATTTTAACCTGTCGCTCCACATTTTACGAGTCCCTGGTCGTGACATATTCATAATGTTATTTATGTGGATTATTTCCTAATCGTTTATCTTATATTCGTTGAAATTGATAATTTTAATTGTTTAATGTTGGTTTAAACGTTATAATGTTGGTAAAATAATTTTGTAAAACCATTTGCTCTTTACAGAACTTGAAACATGTTTTTTTTATTGAATTGCGAGAATGAATTTGTATATGAAAACAATTATAATACTAAATGTAAAATAGAATTGATTACTTCAAGACACAAGAACCTGACTTTCATTAAAATCTTCACTTTAAGTCATAATTAGGAGTGTTTGAGCTACTTGAAGCGAGTCAGAGTCACGTCATGAAAGTCGTAGGATTCCGTTAAGCTCGCTTGGCTTGGCAGTCGAGGAAATTTAGACAGATCTGTTCCAGAAAAAAAAAGCTCGAAAACTGAGAAACGAAAACAGGGGATTAGTGTTCTAGAAATGAGAGCTTGTCGGATCGTTTAGTTTTTGGCAATGTTTGCTGCTGCCAGGGAATGGTTCGTACGTAGATTTGCGTCGAAAATTCGCACCAACAACGAGGGAAGTTAAATTAATGTCGTAAGAGAAAACGACTAAAACGGTTTACACGGAATTAAACAATTCCAACATGAGGGCTGTCTGCTCAGTGAATGGAGCTTTGGGGAAATGAAAGCCACAGTCCGTTCAAGAAACTTTACGTTTCATTGCTAGTTTTCTGAGCGATCTATAAAACATTGTTCACACTGCCAATATATTTGCTGGTATTTAATGAATGAGGAAGGTCATTGATACTAATAATCAGCCAACTCTTATCCTAATATAATAAACACGTATCAATATTTTTTATAATAAAATATTAATGTTTTGAATTATTATTGAAAATTAATTGCTCTTTCTTTTTCTTACAGGTAAGACCATGTGTAAATCAGAACGACGTGTAAGAAACCGGACGTATCCTTTCTGTGGTAAGATATTACTCCCGTATTTATAAAATCATAGTAAAGTAGATGTATTTTATTTTGTAAGTGTTGACAGTAAAAGGTTATACGTGGTGCCTGGTAGAATGAACAGTAAAGCGTTATTGCCTACTGGCAATAAAAAAAAAGAGATGTGAATTTGTCTGTAACAAATGGATATTAAGTTGAATGTTATGTGAAAGGACATTATTTGAATCTGCCACTACCCAAGGTCAAATAATTCCCGCGCTGCTGTGAACAATTACGTAGCTCGATATCAATAAAATAATAACTTTCTTCAAACGTTGTTTCGTTATGAATTGCTGTATTTTGAGAAAACTTCTGTTCACAAAGTATTAAAAGTCTTTTTATTTATTTTTTATGTTTCATGAACATGAAAGAGGTTTTAAAATATCTTTATGATTTTTCGACGCAGCTCTGTAGTCCTGATACATTTCAATTTCTGCGTTTATGACGCACCCATTCTCCCAGCACGGGCTATTGACGTTGTTTTATTCTGCACACCGAAGGAAAGTTTTGCCCGAGACGTAATTCACTAACCGACGTCGGTCCCCATGGATACAGCGGTGCGTATTGTGCAAGCCACGCGTGTCGCGGCGAGTTAAACACGGGCGATCGATACTTGCATCAGCGCCGGGTGGCGGTGTTTGCCGGGGTCGGCGCCGATAAGGCCGGGCTCTCGCCCCCGCCGCAACGCCCCGGGCGCTGTTAGTCCTTATTGCGGAGGCGATTGTTGGGGTTATCTCCACGAGAGCAGACAACCGAAAGCGGTCACGCGTGGGATCTGCGACGGGGCCTGAGGGCGAGCCCTCTACTTGCTGATGTGGTACAGGGGTGAAGAAAGTGATTATCAGGGCTGGATTCTGATGACAGGGCATCTTTTCATTGGTGCTTTATATTCGAAACTTGTAAATGAATGTTTATCACGACATACAGATGATAGAACTGTATAATTATTGGGACATTTGTTTGTCTTTTTCTGTCATTTTTTAATTTTTAGGTAGTTTTTTTTAAACTTTTGTGTCATTTTTGTCATTTTTACGCATTTTGTTTCATTTTCGTGCTTTTTGTTAATTAACGTTTCATGAATTTACAATGACACACTTGAACAAAGTTTTTATTTTATAATCGGTTCATGACGAAATTCATTACTGCAGTAGACTCTGTTTTTTGGAATTCTCAAAATTACACGGATCTTCGGAAACTTCCCCGACCTGTGAAATATCGGAGCGAAGGATTACACTTCCTCCTAAAAGAAATACTTTCTTCTTCTTCCTTCGATTTTGGCCTACTATGGACCACGTGAAATAACTTCTCATGATTGATTTTCTCTCTTTTTTCTTTCCTTCCAGTACTCTTTCATTCTTTCTCCATGCTGTTTCTTTCTCTCTTCTGTCCATTTCGCTCCTGTTTTCTTCTTTGCCTTTTCTTGGAAACCCTGGAATCCTCTGATCTTTTTTCTGAATTCTTCTCTTCTCTCCACCTCTTCTCCATCTATTCCCATTTCTTCCATGTCTTTCTTGACCTCCTTGATCCATGTCATCTGTGTTTTGGGGTTTCTATCGAAGTAGTTGAATATTCTCTTTGTCAATCTTCCTTCGTCCATTCTTTTAATATGTCCGTAGAAGGTTACTCTTCTTCTTCTCATTGTGTCTGTTATTTTTTCTGTTTTTTGGTAGATCTCTTTGTTGCTTCGCAGTTTCCATTTTCCATCTTCATATTTTGGTCCCAGGATTTTCCGTATAATTTTTCTCTCCTTTTTTTCTATCTCCTCTATTTGTCTGGCTGTGTTCAGTGTAAGGCATTCTGAGGCATAAAGGCCTTCAGGCTTAATAACTGTATTGTAATGTCTTAGTTTTGCGTTAATGGATATGGACTTTTTATTATATATATTTTTTGTCAATTGGAATGCCAGTTCCATCTTTCTTGCTCTTGTAAGGATTGCTTCTTTGTCCAGGGCATTTGGTTGGATTAATTCTCCCAGGTATTTGAATTTGTTGACCCTCTTGATTTTACCATATTTTGTTGTGATCTGTCTTGGTGCATCTTTTCTGTTTGTCAAATATTCTGTCTTTTCATATGATATTTGCAATCCTGCCCTCTCTGCTGTCTCTTTCAGTATATTGATTTGTCTTCTGGCGTCTTCCATGTTTTCTGCTAGCAAGGCCAGGTCGTCCGCAAAGGCTAGACAGTCAATTTCAAGGTTATCCTTCTTTCTTCCTATTTTTATTTTGGGAATTCCTTCTTCCTCCATTCTCTTCCTCCATTCTCTCATTACCTTCTCCAGCACACAGTTGAAGAGTAGTGGGGAGAGCCCATCTCCCTGTCTCACTCCCGTTTTGATCTCAAAGGGTTCTGAGACCTCTCCCATAAATTTTACCTTTGACTTTGTGTTTGTTAGGGTTTGTCTTGTTATTGCAATTGATTTGTCATCGGCTCCGAATTCTTCCAGGGTATTGAATAGTGTCTCTCTATCTATGGAGTCGTATGCTTTTTTGAAGTCCACGAATGTCACATGTATGTCTTTGGCCCTTAGTCTCCTGTACCTTATTATGAGTTTCAGGTTTAGTATCTGTTCGGCGCAGGATCTTCCTTTCCTGAATCCTCCCTGGTAGTCACCTAATTGTGGGTTCAGTTGGACCTCTAGTCTGTTTTGTAATGCTTTGGATAGGATCTTGTATGTTACTGATAGTAATGAGATTCCTCTATAGTTGTTGGCATCTGTTTTCTCTCCTTTTTTGTGTATTGGATGGATTATAGCTGTTTTCCAATCTTCTGGTATTTCTTCCGTTTCCCAAATCTTTTGTATTATTTTATGTAGACTTTGGACTGTCTTGGTATCTACGTTTTTCCACATTTCTGCTACTATAGAGTCCTCTCCTGGGGCTTTATCATTTTTTAGTTCTTTAATAATCTGTTGGATTTCTGTTATGTTCGGTGGTTTGGAGTTTTCGAATTTATGCTTCGGATTTAGTTTTGGGAATCTCACTTTTGGCTCCTCACAGTTTAATAGTTTTTTGAAGTATGTCGCTAATAGTTTGCAATTTTCTTGATTATTCAGTGCTATTTTTCCTTCTTCATTTTTGAAACATAAGTTTGGTGGTCGATATCCCTGGAGGTTTTGTTTAAAAGTTTTATAGAATGTTCTTGTGTTGTTCTTTTTAAAGTCTTCATCTATTTGTTGTAGTTGGTTCTTGTCAAAATTCCTCTTGTTTGTTCTTATAATTTTCGCTGTCTGTGATCTTTGTTCTTTGAATAAGATATAGTCTTCGTTGTTTTTGGTTGAGTGCCATTTTTTCCAGGTTTTACTCCTAAGTTCAAGGGCCTCTTCGCATTGGTTATTCCACCACCTGTGTTTTCTTTGTCTCTTGAGCGGGGCTATTTCCATTGACGTCTTGACTATTTTTGTCTTGATTTCCTCCCATTCTTCTGATTCTATGTTAAGTTTTTCCTGGAATTCTTGTTTCTTTAGCTTTAGTACTTCTGTGTTGATCCTCTGTATTTTGAACTCTTTGTTTGGTTTCTTTTTTTGGGGAATAAATTTTACTTTTAGAGTCGTTAAGTAGTGGTCTGTTTCTATGTTTGCGCCATTTCTTACTTTCACATTCATGATTTCTTTCTGATTATCAAATGATATGGCGACATGATCAATCTGGAATTCTCCCAGGCTTTGGTTTGGTGATTTCCACGTTTTTTGTTTTCTGGGTAAGTGTTTAAAATTTGTTGACATTAATTTAAGGTTAACTCCCCTGCACAACTCTATCAGTCTTTCTCCGTTTTTGTTGGTTCTTTTGTGAGCAGGGTACTCTCCTACTGTCCTTTTGTATTTTCTCTCCTTTCCAATCTGTGCGTTGAAGTCGCCTAGTAGAATCTTAATATTTTTTGGGGGTATTTTTGAGAGTTCATGTTCTAGAGCCTCCCAGTATTTCTCAACTTTTTCCGGGTTCTTTTGGTTGTCTTTGTTTATGGGAGCGTGGCAGTTTATTATAGTGTAGGTTTTATTCGCACATCGTAGTGTCATGATTGCAAGTCGTTCATTTGGTGAGTAGAAGTCTATTATAGAGTTAATTATCTTCTTGTTCACGATAAATCCATTTCCTAGGTGAGGTATGCCTTTTCCCATAGGGTTTAAGCCTCTTTTACCTTTGAAGATTCTATATCCTTCTGATTCCATTATATTTTCGTCTGTGCATCTTGTTTCTTGGAGGGCCAGGATTAGAATCTTGTATTCGTCAAGTACCTTGATTAGTTGTTTCAGTTTTCCCGTCTTCAACAGTGAGTTAATATTTAATGTTCCAAAGAAGCATACTCTTTTTGTTTGGAGTTTGAGCGTTGGTGTCTTCTGGAGCTTTGGCTGGTTGCATGTTGATTCGGGCTCTCCAGAATCCGATGGCCCGATTGCGTCGCTCTTTGCGACGGAGGATTCCCTGTCTAAGGTACCTCCTGGAGTAGTTCTATTTAGAGAGATTTTCATCATGCGTTATTTGAGATTTGTTTTGGGGAAAGGATTAGTATCCATTCCAAGGTTAAAACTGAGATTGTAAGTCCCAGAGTTTGCTGCCGTTCACTCTGAATCAGACGCAGCTTCTGTTTTGGTCCGCCCCGGGTATTTCATTTCCCCGGTACCACCCATATCTGGGAGGCTTTCCCCTATCCGCCACCTGGGGAGGCGCCCGATGGAGGACCAGAAACCTCACACGGGAAAAGAAATACTTTATATTAAATAAAATTTTATATCAATACATTTTCATTAATATTGTAAAATACATTGAATATATACACATTTTCACACAAATTTTGAGTATTTTTTAAAAAATGCGTCATTTTGCGCTTATTTTTAAGTAATTTTATGGCCCATTTTCTTCTTTTTAAGAGTAATTTTTGAAGTCATTTTCAAAGAATTTTTAAGTCCTTTGAATCCGTGCCCTGGTGTCGTGCAGGAGTCGAGAGTAGAGGTTTTCCTATCAATTAGCATCATACATGAATAATTGCGGAAATGCCGCAGCCTTAGTCTGTTGAGGGCATGATGTCTTTCGATCTATTTGGCATCATCTGTTCAACTAGTTTCGAGATTATTTTAAAATGCATCTCATGGAGATGCTTACCCTAGAATCGTCGGAATTCAGGACGCACATGGCAGCAATTCCTCTTTGGATGGGTTTTCAATGTTTTACAATTTCTCCAAATGAAATGTCGCGTCTGCGAAATGTAGAATTGAAATTATATTGTTAGGGGTTTCTTATTTTCTATGTAAAATGTGCTGAGACAACATAGAAGACATTGCAACGGAAAACAGAACCATAAAAATTCCTTACTGGCCAGTATACATTGGTAAAAAGTAGCACGGGACCGCAAGATGAGAAATGCCCTCCACTAAAGTCATGTCTCGTCAATTTTCAGTCGTGTTTGGTATAGAAAGAACGCAAGAGAGGGTGTGTTTTCAATGAAAAGCCCTCCGCGATTCTCTCTTAAGGCTTCGCTAATGGTGTCTACGTAGCCTGCGAACGCTCTCTTCTCTTATCCGATCCCCCAAGGCCTTGCATTCAGCGATGCCCCCAATCAATACCCCTCCGCCTCCCGCGCGCGCGTGTTTGCGGAGCTGCGTCGGCCGCCGCGCGCCTTCAGGCGGCGCCGCGGGCGCTCGGTCGCGTCTCGCGTCAGCGGCTCCCCAGGGAGAGGGCGGAATTCTCTCCTCGCATGTGTTCTCCTTTCTTGTACGTATTTGATTCCTGTCATCTCCTGGCGACTAAACTCTTGTCGATCCTCTTTTCTCGCATGCCCCTCTCTCCTTTTCTTCCACCTTTCCCTTTCTCTCTCTTCTGCAGTGTCTTTTCTTTTATATTATTTCTCTGCATATTTATACACTATTTTTTATGTTTTCTTCATAAACTGCACTCAAACGTATTCTCTCCCTTTCTTGTTATATTTTCCTTCCCCTTGTTTCTCCTCTCCTTTCCTACCCTCCTTCCTCCTCTCTCCTCTCCCTCCTTACATTCTCTCTCTTTCCCTCTCCTCTCACCCTCTTTCCTCTCTCGTTTCGATCTCCAGTTGGTGGCTCCTCTCTCTCACCCATCTTTCCTCTTACCTGCCTCCTCCACACGTAGCCGGTGCGTGGCGTACCCTTTCGAACGCCGGCCACGTAGGCAAGCGCTTCTCGAGCTCTTTAAAGCCGGGGAGCGGCGCTGCCTCCATTAGCGGTGCTCCGCAGGGCGCGTGCGCGGGGCGCGGGGGGACACGGCGGGGGGGGGGGGGGCAGGTGCGAAGCGCCTCGGCCGGCTGCCGACGCCGGAAGCGCTCCCGCGCCGCCTTCCGGTCGCCCCGGAGCGCGTCGCGAAGCGCCGCTGACGTCAGCGCCGGCGAGCGCAAGGGCGAGGCCGGGGAAACAAAAACGCTGTTTAAAAGGAGACTCTTTGCTTACATGCATTAGCGTCTTAGTCACGCTGGGGTGGAACGGGCGGGCGGGCGCTGTTTTGACAGACAACGAGCTCGCAAGCAGCCCTGAGCTCTCTAATGGCGCGAGTGAATTTCTTTCCGTGGAAATAAGTATTCGATCATGGTGCAACCATGT
Organism: Gryllus longicercus; assembly: GCA_038098605.1. NCBI lineage: Eukaryota > Metazoa > Arthropoda > Insecta > Orthoptera > Gryllidae > Gryllus > Gryllus longicercus. Next base: position 48,012 of record JAZDUA010000448.1, on the reverse strand, counting down.
CTAATTTAAATTTTAATATTCGTAGAATCGCTTCTGCTTTTGAGGTAGATTCTTTTTATGGTTTAGAGAAGTTTCTGCCTCGAGAGACGTGGAAGGACAACTTAAGAGAATTCTGCGCTCTAAAAGAGACTACAATTCATAATACTGGAAAATAATTTAAAAAATCGTGAATTATAGTGTATCCAATATGGACTGAGATTCTCATAATGCGAACAAAAATGTCTTAACTATTGTCTAATTTTAATTCTCGTTCGCGTTTATCTCAGACAGAAGGTCCGATAAAACGTATTGCACTTCTGTTTATGAAGTGCATTTTGTACCTAAACTATTTTCGTTTTCGTGATCGTAATAATAATTCCGTCGTAAATTTGATTAAAGAACAAGATGAAAGTACCGGCAGAAATATTGCTCTTGATACGATCTGCTGCGCCGCAACAGATTATAGTTATCGATTACTCCAAATCAGTGTCGTGCCATGACCATTATCCACATCCAAGATTGCTCTTCCTGCGCTCGATCTCACTTCCGGGCCATTGGCCGCCCTTCGCAGCCTCGGAGCGAGAAGTTCCTCGTGGGCGAGGGAGCACCTGCGGCAGGGTTGCAGGTGCCCCCAGTGCAAGAGTCTCCCTCCTCCATCTGCCGCCTTTAATCTCCAATATCTCCGCCTCTTCCTCGTTCGTATCTGTCTCGTCCCATCCACTTTGCCGTTGACGTTATTACATCAGTTCTTAATCTGTTCGACCGTTACTACCAAAACGTTATCTCCCAAGTTCGACCATCGCCATTTCAGCGCAAAGTGCTGTAGTTTCTCTGAACCATGATTTTTAACTACCAATTCCCTCTCATTGTGCAGCCATGTTCACTAGTCCTCGAACGTTATCTCCTACCACTGTTCACCTGACTTGAGACATCATATTCAGATCTTATTCAATTAACATGTCAACGACCTGTCGTTGTGTGACGAGTGTAGAAACGGAGATGATCCACGAATGTAAGAACACCTTGCAAATCTGGTGTCGTATAAATAAAAAGTAGTAATGACTAAAGCCGCGTATTGTATTCTTATCTAGTGGTTTATTTACAAGTACCAACACACTTTACTCCTATGGAATTGTTCCCACATGTTCTCTGCTACGCAACCCGTGCATAATTGAAAATTAATACATTTTTGTGCAAATACATGATTTAATCACAAGTGAAACAAGAGATGTTACAACTTTCGTCCGACCACCTACTATCTCGCCCGTAGTTCCACGCCAACTTACGCGAAAAATACTCAGAGTCAATAAGGACATTATTTCAAAATCTATCTTTAAGGAACATATTTCATTAAGAAAAAATATTTATGTTCATAGTTGTAGTTGTAGAAAGACGCCAATTTTTTAAAAATATTTTTGAAATTTTCGAAAAATTAGAGTTTTTAACGAACATGAGACCTACATCATTCTCTTACGTACGTTGCACTATCAACAGCAAAATTAAATAAAAACACACAAAACATGGCTTCTAGCTACAGCACGTGTTAGAGGATTTTTTCTTCTAAATTAAGCAACTGGATTTATCCAATTTTTCGTTACCCGGGCCCTGTAATAAAAGTTTTCTTTGACGACAATTCGCAGTTATCAACTCACTAAGTGGATATTATTTTCAACCCCTATCTTCCTTCTATATATAATACGCATAAGCGGTTTATCTGTACTGTACATTAGCCATATCAACACAAAAGTACGTCAGTGCTACAGATGGATAGTGAATTATCCCTCAGAGATGCAACAAACTTATATAGAACAGGCATTTTCTAATTTCACAGATTATGCTGTAAGGAAAACTTCAGGCGCATTTGCAAATCACAACACACATTACTAGGAAGCAATACTTCCTAGGCCCTTAAAACCACGTTTGGGGCACCAATTGTGTATCTTTAAAAAATGAGTTCTATGCCATTTCTAGAGGTTACCGCGACAATATAGCAGAAAATGTCAGAATCGTTCGAAGTTGGGTTCCTGTATGAGCTATTTTCACTTTAATAACAAATTTTAAAAGTGAGAAATAACGTCAGGGCTATTATTATTATTATTATTATTATTATTATTATTATTATTATTATTATTATTATTATTATTATTATTATTATTATTATTATTATTATATCGTTTGCATTATTATCATTGAGGAAACGTATGTGTCCTTTCTGGCTGCTCCCTTCGCGTAAAGCGCAGATATTATCTCCTGCGTAATTCCGGCTTTTCTCTGCCTGTGCCGTGGAAACTGCCTCTGCAGTTTGGCCCTGATGAGCGCAGCGGCTCCACAGCCCCCGGCTCCGGCGTTTCCGGTCGCCTCGCGTAACTTACGTCCACGGTTTTCGTACTCCCGCCGCCGTGGGCGCTGCACGACTTCCTGTCCCTCCCTTCGCTGGTGCTACGCTACGCAACGCGCAGTTATTGCGACGATCTCCCGTGTGTTCCCGCCCTTCTCGCCTTTTGCTCACACTAGCAGCCGCTCGCGTCCGAAATGTACTTGCAAAAAGGCCGCATTTCCACAAATTCAACACCGCTCCCCTCATTTGTCTAATGAAATATTGATCGGCTTTATATACGTACGTTCAAGTTGTATTTGTTTATATTGTGAATCAACTGATGGGGGTAAAATGGCTGAATTATAGCACTGATAACGTAATGCCAACTGTAGGGGATTCATTTCTTTTTAACTCTTCTTGCTTCTCATCGTCTTTTCCTTTGTATTATTTCCATTTCCATTGTACTGTTGTGCGATTAATGTGCGAAAAATTGATGAAAAAATATTGTAACAACTTATAATAATTTAAATTATTTACACTTTAAAACAAATTATTTGGATATCCACATAATATTTTAATATTTCAGTATAAGAATTCAAAAAAAGAAGTATTTCAATCAAAGTTTAAAAAATGTATTAAAAAAATCAGTATTACGTGTCATAAATCGAATACCCCCTACCCCTATGTAACGCAACATAACACTACCTCAACCTACCTCTCTCTCGTTACTAATTTATGGACGCCATCTAGCCTCCCGCCATACTCCATCCCCGCCTCCCGGCCCAGCGCCCTGGCGTGTCCGTCGCCGCCGCAGGCCCTGGCAGGCGACGCGGCGGGAGCAGATTTGGGCGTTTGGCAGGGCGAGGGCCGTAAAGGCATCGTAAAGCGCCTGGCGCTCGCAGGCGACGACGCGATCGCTCCCTCCTCCCCCCCTCCCCCCTCCCCTCACCCTCCCCACCCCTCCCCTCCCCTCCCCTCCCCACCTCTCCTCCGCCACCCGGCAAGTGCGACGTCTGAGCCTGCGCTATATGCGCACGCGGCGACCGACGACCGGAAGTGCGTCCGCAGCGATCAACACGCGTGACCAAGGAAGGCGGGCCCAGGCGAGGCGAGAGCGCGAACCGGGGCTTGGCCGAACCAGCGATGCGACATCGATAACACAGCATCGATGTTCCCAAACATCGATATTCATAATAATAACATCGATGTTAGTATGGTGTCTGTGCACGCCATAGCGGACTAAACTATCGATCTTCCGCGCATGCGCAGATGCACTAAAGTGATGCGAAACTTGAACTGCGCATGCGAAGATGATTGATAGTGCTTAAACGTTCGAGGTGGCACAAACTCCCTAGTAATACATCGACTATAGACCATCAATGTTTTCGAGCTGCTTTCGTAACCGCTAACATTGAATAAAATTTGCAGTTAAATTTAATTTGTCAGTGTTCATGTTTATCAGTTCGTCGAGTAAGGATACGAGAAGCAAGGGCAAAAACTACGTTCACAACGAATTTGTCTACTTGTAAATGTGCGAAAAGAATAAAAATAGAATACAAAGGCATAGAGGGCATCTCAGGTGAGAGAGTTTGGTGATGGCGTTCTTTGGTTGCAACACATGAATTATAACAGTGGTACCAGCAGTTATTTCATATTTTAACTTTAACAGTATTGTGATCCTGGGATTTTTTTCTTTCCGAAATAAAACATCGATATTTTTTTTAAAAATTGTCCGTTAATACATCGATGTTTTTAAAACATCTACAAAATTGTCCATTAATACATCGATGTCGCATTCCTAGGCCTAACTTGAAAGCTAATGATTTATTTTGGAGGGTGCGAAACTAAAATTCATTACCCCGATGAATTTGAAATATATCCCTCATAGAAAGTTCTGTCATCACATGTGAGACTGGCATTTGAAGTTGAGCCTTTCACACGACGAAAAGACTCTCCGGGAAGTGTCAGGGATCTGATCCAAGTCTTCTACCCAGCACCGTGGCTCGCTTCCATGCGCATTTCCCAGAAATGTATGAAAATAATTTCGTCGAAAGCAAAGACGACCTGTTTCGTATTATAGTCTAATCTTTGTTCAGCCTTTGATGATCCTGATGTAAACAGAGGAACACAGTTTTCATCCGCCACTTCTCAATTTATTGAGCGATTGCTCAGGCCTTCTCCTTCAACGAACGGAACACATGTTCAGGAACTTACAGAAGGCGTCTGCGGCAACTACAGCTCTGCTTGCGATACGAATACGGCTGTGATTTCCAGCAGTTATACACGCATCCTGTTTCACAAAAGTCATTCCTACCGCCTTTGGCGGTAGCCTAGTTCCTACTGGAAGCGTCGCAATGCCCGACTCGGCAATCTGTTAACCATCAATGTGGTATATTCTTTGGCTAAACTTAAAAGCTTAAAAACACTTAATACACTATAGTTATTTTCATATTATTAATGATTCACCTCTCGTAGGCTTTGCAAAAGACGGGAGCTTGCTCAGAAACCGCCAATATAAAACAACAGGTAGCCACAAAAATTAAACTTTTAAAAGATATCCCGATCTTGCCGAACTACGTGAATAGAACTGTCCGCTCAAAGGGCCCCATGAACGCTGTAGTTGGAGCTTTTGTTTTGAGACAGCCGCCGATAAAGCTGTCAACGCCGGGTGATGGGTGTATGGTTTCTTTCCGGCGTTGCACGACGCCTTTGCCCTCTCCTTCCTTTGAGTTTCCAGTAACAGTTTCGTGGATTCTATAACCGCTTCTCTCTCTAAACACCTTCTACTGTCAAATTTGCATCTAAACAAGAACATTTATAATTTTGACAAGAAATATTTTCAGAAGCGAAACGTTACACGTACACACTCGCAAATATAAGCAATCAATAAGAGGGTATAGGCGCACTTGTTTATATCAGGATAATTTTAAGGCTTGTTTTAAATATAGTAGTGTTCGCGGATAGAAGGAACTTTGCTATATTGTTGTGAAGTTATTGGCCGCCATCCTCATACACAACAAAAAAGCCCACCGGTTATCGCGATCTCTCTCCTCAGCGGTATAATGAGCATACTATATAGTTTGTCTACGGGAAAAATCGCTTTAATACCGAAAATGCATATAGCACTACTATACTGCGTTTGCAGGAAGTGTGTTAGGTGACTTATTTTTGTAACATTTATAGTGAAAATGAACGGAACTGATGAAATTGTCTGGGGGAGTGAACGAGACTGATGAAATTGTCTGGGGGAATGAACGGAACTGATGAAATTGTCTGGGGGAATGAACGAGACTGATGGAATTGTCTGGGGGAATGAACGAAACTGATGAAATTGTCTGGGGGAATGAACGAGACTGTGTAAATTGTCTGGGGGAATGCAAGGGACTGAAGACAGTCACCGAGTAATTTGCTTCAGCCTTCCAGGGACAGTTCTGCGCGGTCTAAATATGTCAAGAACGCAACCATACGTTAAAATCGAATGAAAACCGATCTCCTACCTAAGACATTGTCAATCGGGTGAAACGGTCCTCTAGGTCAGAAGAAAACAAGTGCGGGAGGAATTGAACGTTTTAAGACTACCAAGATATCCAGACTTGACAATGGAGAATCAAGCGTGAAGTATTCACAAAAATAATAACCAAAAGTTTGAATAGGGGCAATTGGATATTTTACTACATATCTCGAAAATAATAAAAGTTAATCATAGCTTACAAACGTTTTCGCATGTTGGGATTATCCGAAACTAATATGGTGTACCCACCATATTAGTGCCTGGAGATCACTAAAACCAGAGTCGACTTCCATCTGTCTAGGCAAGCGTGACGCATGCCTTAATTGAGCAACGTGAATCAATTAGATCAACTAGGTGAAATAAGTTGGCTTCGGCCTTTTGTTACCGGACGCTTGCTTTATGCTACATTACAGTTCTCCTTTGAACGCACACTCACTTAAAGAGAGCAGCTGCACCCTGCACAGCGTGGGCCGACCCTGCACCGGTACCGCTTCTTATTTGTACTGCGCTCAACTGCCGTGGCAAAGGAATCGCGTGGAGCTGTGACCGCGGTCCCGAGCACCGTAGGCGTCGGCGGCGTTGCGTAGGGGTCACCGGGTGTCTGTTCACCGCAAATGCAGCGAGGTGGTGGGCCGGGCAGGGCAGGCGTGGGGGGCGAGGCGGGGCGAGGCGAGGCGAGACGAGGCGAGGCAGGGCGGGGATAGGAGGGGCAAGGCGGGGACAGACGAGGCCTAGCGAGGCGGAGCGGGGTTAGGAGGGGCAGGGCGAGACAAGGCGGGGCGGGGCGAGGCTAGGTGGGGCGGGTAGAGGCGAGGCGGAGCGGGGCGGGGAGGGGCGGAGCGAGGCGAGGCGGGGCGGGGTGGGGCGGGGCGGGGAGGTTTGGCGGTGGGCGGCGGGGTGCTGCGGTGGGACCGGAGCAGATCGGAGCGGATGGCTCCGCGGTCGGCGGTGACGCCAGCGCCAGCCGGGGCGACCCGACCCGCAGACGTCATCTCCGCGCCGGGCGTGCTGGCGGGGGCGCGGGCGGGCGAGGCGGTCGCCCCAAACGGTTCCGCTGCAGCCGCGCCGCCACCACTTGGCAAAGCTCGTGTCGTGCGTCCTTGTGTGCGGGCGGCACGGGGCACGCGTGAAACAGCTCGCCCTGCGCGACCTCGCACGCCATATCTCGCACCGCTGATCGTTTTCGCGACCACGAACCAAGCGTTGCGCCGTTGGTTTGAATCCACTGCCCTTGAATTGCTGCCCTTGAACCTACCCTTTTTCGGACGCATCTGAGATGGTTTAATGATTTATATCCCAAAAAATGTTTAAAAAACTGTATGTGGGAGTAGTACGAATAATCGTAGTCGTATAATCTGCGCACGTATTCTGAGCCTCCTCAATTTCTTCTTCATTATAGCTCCCGAGTTTTAGAAAATGTATGTTCATTCGTAAACGAACAACAAATTTTATTTATTGAAATTGCTCAGAAAATAACGTGCTCCACTTCCATCGCTCCATTTCCATAAGAAGCAAAAGGGGAGCTCAAAAAAACGTGCATGTCGTGATGCTATGTGTTTGGTACATGGTTGATATCTCCGTGATGTGAATGATGGAGAAATGAGCGATAGGGCAAACGGGAAAATCCACACAAAACCCTGACGTGAACCCACCTTGTCCACATCAGATGCTATCTTATCTATTGACCGAAATTTGAAAGCCAGAAGTGGAGGAGGAGGTGTCCGACCTCAGCGTTTCACCCCTCGCTGCAGAACTGCAATTTCTCCCTTTCATTCTACTTCCTGCTGGCTGAGGGGTTACTGAGCTCTCCCGAGACAGAATTTTGAAGTTAGTTCACTCAAAAATTGATAAAGGAGAGTTGATTACGGAAACATTCAGTTGATTACTTTGGGAGTTATGACACGTTCGGTGATTGACCTTTCGCCTGAAGGTGTGTTTCTAGACTTCAGACAGCCCTGCCAAAACCCTGCTAAAGACCCTGCCTAGACCCTGCCTAGGATAGGGCACCCTCAATATTTCGGAAGAGGAGATCATCCATACAAAATCAAATACGGGAATCAAAAAAACCGACGTAGGTAAATACTCTTTTGCCAACCGGCCAATAACTGACTGGAACAATTTACCTGCTGCAGTACTGGCGACTTTTCCCTCCAGTGTGCGTTGCTTCCGGAAACGTCTAGAGAATTGCGTGTGATACCAAATAACTGTGTATGTTAGGTCTTCTTAGACATTCTCCTTAGTTTTACTTTGTTAGTTTTTACTTAGTTGTACTTTCCATATTATATGCATTCCTACATATGTAACATGTAATATCTCGGTATCTTTACTATGTGCTGTAAAACTCTGCCACCGAGTGAAAGCTCATTAGCAGAAAAAATAAATATAATAATAATAATAATAATAATAATAATAATAATAATAATAATAATAATAATAATAATAATAATAACAGGAGAGTGCACTGGTATCTCAGAGGATGAGGTTGCAAAGACAGAATCCTTAAAGGGGTCGTATGGGTTGCGACCTCGCTTGTCAACGCATGTTGTTCGTCGCTGTTTACGGGAAGTTTCCGTTGATGGTTTTAGCAGCGTCGCGACGGGCCACTTGCTCCGAAAAGAAGTTTCCAAGGGAACTGCTTTTGATGGGAGACTCCCGGAGGAGGCAGTTACCGCAAGCCAATACGGCGCCGAATCTCACCATTCAGCGGGGAGGAACATTACTCCTCCCGATATTAAATAAGCAACATTCACTTCAATAACGGGGCCAATGACCGTAGTAGGCGATGTACCCGGAAACATCAATCAATCCATCCACGTCTTCGAGATATGAGTCTTCTATTTCGTTCTGTTCTAAAATATTCTTAAACTCACTTCACGTTTCTCCTAGCATGTGGGTAATACTGGTTTCGAACTGGTATCAACGAGACAAATTTCATTTGTTTAGTTAGTCCAACGGTATCTCACAAGTTAGGAGGCTAACTTTCGTCACTTCAGACTTGACGTCCGATGTGCGGTTCGTCGTTGCAGATCTGTTTTTCCCATCTCTCATCCGTCTTCGGACTTAAACGCACTAGCCCCTGTTTTTGCTCCCTAAGCAACAGTCTGATGGGTCCTGTCTTTACGGGAAGAGCGGATCTCACAGTAACGGACAGTTCCTCAGAAACAATGGATTTCATCGCGAACAATGGATATGCGAACTTTCGGGATATCATGTCACGGGATGCCCACTGACAGTTCCGAACGTGTTTGCTGGTGCCAGGGGGTGTCCGTCTGGGAGTTGAATCGCGTGACGCTTCGCTCGCAGCTTCACACGCCGCTGTTAACGGAAACTTTCTGCCCGTCGATTTCGCAGCGACGCACCGTTCGTTGTACCACTAAATGTGTTTCGAGTCATGAAGCTGTATGCATCATCTTGTTGCAGTTTGTGGCTGATTTTTTTATTAGAGAAAGTTTGGGAAGAAAAAAATATAATATTGTATGGGAATCGTTAGAACTTAAATGAGGATATTTTTATACAATCAAAAAGATTTCATTAAAAATGTTTTCGATTGAAGTGTTGTTTTTAGATGTGTATTATTTTAAACAATGGATCTTGATGTAAAAACATCATGTGAGTCGGGTGGGAAAATACAGACGCACATTTTTGTTTCTATGATCAATGATCAATCGCCTCTGGACCCTTGTCCACTAAATTGTGTTTTTCAATGACAAGTTAGTCTTCAAAAACTAAATCAATGAATGTTAAATGTAAAAAAGGCGAATTCAATTTCATTATCGTCGCGAACAGTGTTATAAAAATATGTCAGGAGATAATATGGTAAAGGAAGTAATCGTCCACAAAAGTTCAAAAATTTTATTATTTATTACCCAGAGTTAACTTTGGGAAACACTTTTCCCATCCTCAGTGGGTCTTGGCCAAGCAACTTGGATCACTCATAAATGTTCACAACATGGTCGGAAAATATGAAAACTGCAAAACATGTTGGGTACAGCTAGGTGGCACCTTTTTTGATTGGAAGAAAGAAATTTCCAATTGCAGTTTTCATATTTTCCGACCATGTTGTGAATATTTGAGTGATCCTCGTTGCTTGACCAAGACCCACAGAGGATGGGAAGAGTGTTTCCCCAACGTCAACTCTGGGTAATAGTAAAATTATTCAACTTTTTGTGGCGGATTATTTCCTTTACCATATTATGGATTACCACAAGATATCTGCCACCACCACGGAATTTATGTCAGGAGATTGTAGCTGAACGTAGTGAGAGAAGGTGTGGGAATATCTGCAAGTTCCAGTCTACCAATTTGCCGACCAACCTTTCGACGTGCACAGCGTCCGCGAACCGCTAACAGGAAACAGACAACGAGCGGTAATATTCAGCAGTTACGAGCAAAGACGCATGTTTTCAACGCGATAATCTGCGTTTACGCAACGGTAATTATAAACAGGAATGTACGTCTGCAATTTTAACTGAGCAGCGCAATGAAACTAGGAAACGGCTTTGCATGATGGTGGGTATGAAAACGTCGTGAATATATTGTGTGCTAAAAAACGGCGAGAAAAGATATCTTGCTTTCACAGCGTTATCGAACACGCCGGGCGAATTCGTTAGAGTAATGGCTTTGCTGACTGCAGGAGGTAGCAGATTTGCATATGGGTTTTCCTGAACCCCGTGTATGCGTGCTACGAAGCCAACGTCCACATTCCAAGTAAGGTGGAAATCTATACGCTGCAACCTTCAAAACTCGTTCATCAAATATGTAAAGCAACACATTTAAACACCGCCCAGTATCGAGAAATTTAGTGAAAGAGGTGTATAGCTGTAGAGGTTTTCAATTCTACTCGTGTTTCCGACAAATATTTGGAAAATGAACTGCGCTTACAGCATAGGCTTTGGTTATTGCAACGCATTAAGCAAATAATCAGGACTTAATAGAACGTAATGGTTTTGTTACTAATATAAATATTTAGATTGAATTCTATGTCAATGGTGATTCAAGTGAAAGCCTGAAAAATTCTCATCAATCCTGATTCTTACATTTCTTATGTAGTATGTTGTGCGTACATTTCATATTTGATTTAGGCCATCCAAAAAATCATTAGTGATTGTAGCATTTCTTTAAACGGTTTAAAGTATTACTTTTTAGACAACTCATAGTTAAAGCGCTTACTTTGAGCACTAGTGCTAAAAGTGAGACGGTTATCAAATGCTTAGATAAAACCGTCAATGCTACAAAGTATACAAATACCTTCGCCTGATCACATCAACTATGTAAAATAGTTGTCTGTATGCTTGAATTAAAATAAAATGAATGTCTGTAAGACTGCCTAAAAAGTCGTGTCTGACACACGCGGTAGAAGTGATTTAATTTTGATCGTAGGATTCCGCTTCTCGGCCGGCCCTGTGCCCCAACATTTCCTACTTGCTAAATAAAATGTCACTTTTACCTCTTATTCTTATAACTATTGCATTGCCGGACTTGTTGAGCCCCGCTCCGCCGCCCCCTTCCTGCTCCCTCCCGCCCCCGTCTCTTCCCTGCACCTGAGCTGCCCTTCGCCTTTTAGTATTTCTTTTTTCAGGGTCGGATCCACGGGGAGGGAAATGAGGGAAATTTTCCCTCTCAACTTTTTCTGTTACTATTAATTTTAACTTGTCACGAAACGTTGAAGCAAAAATATTTTCTGATAATCATCAAAATGAATTAAAGTTCTATCGCCTGGCCATCTCGTCCATCCCAACTCCCCAACACCCCGCCTTCCCGTCTCCACACTTCGCACCCCCGCATCTCTGGCATTCTATTAGCACTCTATTGCCGCGTAACTCATCTCTTTCTCCCCCTTCCCTCCTTCGTGTCGAGCTTTTGCCTCCTATCCCGAGATCGCCTGATTTCTACTTTCCCGTCGCCCATTCCTCTCCCTCTCTATTACCACATAACTCATCTCTTTCTTCCCCTACCCTCCGTCGTGTCGTGCTTTTGCCTCCCATCCCGAGATCGCCTGATTTCTACTTTCCCGTCGCCCATTCCTCTCCCTCTCTATTGCCACATAACTCATCTCTTTCTTCCCCTCCCCTCCGTCGTGTCGTGCTTTTGCCTCCCATCCCGAGATCGCCTGATTTCTACTTTCCCGTCGCCCATTCCTCTCCCTCTCTATTGCCACATAACTCATCTCTTTCTTCCCCTACCCTCCGTCGTGTCGTGCTTTTGCCTCCCATCCCGAGATCGCCTGATTTCTACTTTCCCGTCGCCCATTCCTCTCCCTCTCTATTGCCACATAACTCATCTCTTTCTTCCCCTACCCTCCGTCGTGTCGTGCTTTTGCCTCCCATCCCGAGATCGCCTGATTTCTACTTTCCCGTTGCCCATTCCTCTCCCTCTCTATTGCCACATAACTCATCTCTTTCTTCCCCTACCCTCCGTCGTGTCGTGCTTTTGCCTCCCATACCGAGATCGCCTGATTTCTACTTTCCCGTCGCCCATTCCTCTCCCTCTCTATTGCCACATAACTCATCTCTTTCTTCCCCTCCCCTCCGTCGTGTCGTGCTTTTGCCTCCCATCCCGAGATCGCCTGATTTCTACTTTCCCGTCGCCCATTCCTCTCCCTCTCTATTGCCACATAACTCATCTCTTTCTTCCCCTACCCTCCGTCGTGTCGTGCTTTTGCCTCCCATCCCGAGATCGCCTGATTTCTACTTTCCCGTCGCCCATTCCTCTCCCTCTCTATTGCCACATAACTCATCTCTTTCTTCCCCTACCCTCCGTCGTGTCGTGCTTTTGCCTCCCATCCCGAGATCGCCTGATTTCTACTTTCCCGTCGCCCATTCCTCTCCCTCTCTATTGCCACATAACTCATCTCTTTCTTCCCCTCCCCTCCGTCGTGTCGTGCTTTTGCCTCCCATCCCGAGATCGCCTGATTTCTACTTTCCCGTCGCCCATTCCTCTCCCTCTCTATTGCCACATAACTCATCTCTTTCTTCCCCTACCCTCCGTCGTGTCGTGCTTTTGCCTCCCATACCGAGATCGCCTGATTTCTACTTTCCCGTCGCCCATTCCTCTCCCTCTCTATTGCCACATAACTCATCTCTTTCTTCCCCTCCCCTCCGTCGTGTCGTGCTTTTGCCTCCCATCCCGAGATCGCCTTATTTCTACTTTCCCGTTGCCCATTCCTCTCCCTCTCTATTGCCACATAACTCATCTCTTTCTTCCCCTCCCCTCCGTCGTGTCGTGCTTTTGCCTCCCATCCCGAGATCGCCTGATTTCTACTTTCCCGTCGCCCATTCCTCTCCCTCTCTATTGCCACATAACTCATCTCTTTCTTCCCCTACCCTCCGTCGTGTCGTGCTTTTGCCTCCCATCCCGAGATCGCCTGATTTCTACTTTCCCGTCGCTCATTCCTCTCCCTCTCTATTGCCACATAACTCCTCTCTTTCTTCCCCTACCCTCCGTCGTGTCGTGCTTTTGCCTCCCATCCCGAGATCGCCTTATTTCTACTTTCCCGTCGCTCATTCCTCTCCCTCTCTATTGCCACATAACTCATCTCTTTCTTCCCCTACCCTCCGTCGTGTCGTGCTTTTGCCTCCCATCCCGAGATCGCCTGATTTCTACTTTCCCGTCGCTCATTCCTCTCCCTCTCTATTGCCACATAACTCATCTCTTTCTTCCCCTACCCTCCGTCGTGTCGTGCTTTTGCCTCCCATCCCGAGATCGCCTTATTTCTACTTTCCCGTTGCCCATTCCTCTCCCTCTCTATTGCCACATAACTCATCTCTTTCTTCCCCTCCCCTCCGTCGTGTCGTGCTTTTGCCTCCCATCCCGAGATCGCCTGATTTCTACTTTCCCGTCGCCCATTCCTCTCCCTCTCTATTGCCACATAACTCATCTCTTTCTTCCCCTACCCTCCGTCGTGTCGTGCTTTTGCCTCCCATCCCGAGATCGCCTGATTTCTACTTTCCCGTCGCTCATTCCTCTCCCTCTCTATTGCCACATAACTCATCTCTTTCTTCCCCTACCCTCCGTCGTGTCGTGCTTTTGCCTCCCATCCCGAGATCGCCTGATTTCTACTTTCCCGTCGCTCATTCCTCTCCCTCTCTATTGCCACATAACTCATCTCTTTCTTCCCCTACCCTCCGTCGTGTCGTGCTTTTGCCTCCCATCCCGAGATCGCCTTATTTCTACTTTCCCGTTGCCCATTCCTCTCCCTCTCTATTGCCACATAACTCATCTCTTTCTTCCCCTACCCTCCGTCGTGTCGTGCTTTTGCCTCCCATCCCGAGATCGCCTGATTTCTACTTTCCCGTCGCTCATTCCTCTCCCTCTCTATTGCCACATAACTCATCTCTTTCTTCCCCTACCCTCCGTCGTGTCGTGCTTTTGCCTCCCATCCCGAGATCGCCTGATTTCTACTTTCCCGTCGCTCATTCCTCTCCCTCTCTATTGCCACATAACTCCTCTCTTTCTTCCTCTACCCTCCGTCGTGTCGTGCTTTTGCCTCCCATCCCGAGATCGCCTTATTTCTACTTTCCCGTTGCCCATTCCTCTCCCTCTCTATTGCCACATAACTCTTCTCTTTCTTCCCCTACCCTCCGTCGTGTCGTGCTTTTGCCTCCCATCCCGAGATCGCCTGATTTCTACTTTCCCGTCGCTCATTCCTCTCCCTCTCTATTGCCACATAACTCATCTCTTTCTTCCCCTACCCTCCGTCGTGTCGTGCTTTTGCCTCCCATCCCGAGATCGCCTTATTTCTACTTTCCCGTTGCCCATTCCTCTCCCTCTCTATTGCCACATAACTCATCTCTTTCTTCCCCTACCCTCCGTCGTGTCGTGCTTTTGCCTCCCATCCCGTGATCGCCTTATTTCTACTTTCCCGTCGCCCATTCCTCTCCGGCCGCCTGAGAGTAGGTACCTCCCATGGTGCCTGCTGGAGTGCGCGTCAAAAGGCCTGCCGCCAGGGAAATTATGGGCTGCTGCAGTTGGAGACCTTCCAGCTCTGCAGTGTTCGGCCGTTTGCTTCGGTAGTTCGTTGCCAAATTGTGGACACTTGACGGAAGGATAGAAAGAATACTAGTGGAGTGCTGATAACTGATGATGGTTTGCGAAATGTCATTGAAAAGAGTTGTCTTGCACATTAGAATGAACGAAGTGTCGAAGTGTCGTCTTGCTCCTTTGTCGAGCTACAAACGCGAATTTTCTGCGTGAGTGCTTCTCTCTTCAGTTGTTCTTTGCAAGTGAAGAAATAGAAAGGTAAGTATTGTAATATCTTGTTATATATTTCTCTGTGGATTTCCAATTAGAATTTTTGTGATACCGTTATCCTACTTTTCGCAAAATGTTAGTTACTGCTTCAGAAAACACTAATTGTAGTCTCGCCTTTTACCAACATTTCATAAGTAGATTCCCTGACTTCACGAGTGTAAATGAAGTACCAGGATAAGACTAAATATGGCACGTATTAAGGAATAGGGCCATTTACATAGCTTAAATGTGAAATTGCAATGAATGGTCCTTGAAATTATAACAGGTCTCATATTGAAGAGTTTAGGAAGAATACTCGTATTTACATAATTGATGGTTCCATTCACGAATTTGAAAATCGCTTGAACGATCAAATAAAAGCCATTCCAACCAAAACAGCACACATTTTTATATTTTCTTTCCTATTTCGTTTTCTTTCCCTTTCTCGACGCAAGGAGATGGAACTACGGTTCAGTCATTAGGAACTTTTATCGCCAGTTCTGCTCGGAGAACATGGTACCTCATTATACGATAAAGGCATTAACTTGGAGATATTTACGATCTCTGTAACAGTATCTTGCCTCTTCTCAGACAAGAAATGAATTTTGCAGATGTGATCCGTAGAGAAGATTCTGTATGGAACGAATGCCTTGGAGCATTAAGGAGCGACATGCAAATGTGAGCGTTGTGGTACATTTCAGGGATTGCGAATGAGATTAACAAAACAATTTGAAGTTGGAGCGCCTCGTAAGTGTAAGTTGTATGAACTGAACCACTGACAAAGCCGAAAACTGGGTTGGAAGCTCCTTAAAAGACAGAACATGTACCGCACAGTCAAGGTGAGTTCCTGGGGCTGACAATTCCCTTTCGAAAACAAACATTAATGCTTCATATTACGACATGTTACATCTCACTGATATGCCGACTGGCATTGCGTCTTAAAATAGGACTGGATATCGTTCGCGAGCTACAATACTAGCATATCTCAAACCATCAGGTGTGGGGATAAATGAGTTTGAACTTTCACCTTGTATGAAAAGGAATCATTTTTGCTTTCACACTTCTCTCCTGTGTTGGTGGGATATTGTACTGTAAGATATGCTGCTGGAAGGTAGTCCAATGTGTAATTCTGGAGAGTGCATTAACCCAAAATTATTATTTGTGTAGTTGTGGCTCTATTGCATCTATTGCATTGCAACTTGAATAAATGAAGTGCTTCACATCCATCAGAGAGGAATTCGTAAGTTCGTCGTACAAAGTTTGTATGAGAACTTAGATAAAAATATCTTAATTCAGTTTCGTTCTGAACAAGCTTCCTTCCATAAATAAGGGGGAACAAAAAATCTAGCGCACGTAGGTAAAACATTCAGGCGAGTAAAACCAGTGGCGGATTCAGGAATTGGTGACATGGTGGCGGTGCTCTCCCCCAAGACCTATTTGTCTTTTGTTACCTTCTTTTACTTGTCAAAATTAATTTAGTTATTTATGTTAGAATTTCTAATTATTGCAAAAATGATATTGTATAGTATCATATGTACAATACGAAAAAAATTAATATAATAACAAATATGTTCATTATTTAGCAAACATCTATGACCGCCCCTAAATAATTGTTGAATGCGCCCCTGAGCGGAACGCCGTCAGCAATCGTCGTTATAGTGCGAATTTTCTAACCGTGCCCCTGGCAGGAAGCAGCTGTTGACGGTTTCATCGAATCGGGAGCTTAAATTCACTATGAAGCCGTATGCTTCGGCGGTGGGAGTCATTGTGAATGATCTTGGCTGTCCAAGTGACGCCGTGTCGAAGGCTGTGTTACGGACGTTTCGAACATCTTATCGTGGTCTTCTTCAGGGCTGGTCTGACCACGATTAGAGAATCGAAACGTTGGTAATACAGCCTTCGACGCGACGTCACCCGGACAGCCAAGATCATTTACATGACTCCGGCCTGGGAAGCCTACGACTTCATTCAACTCGCCTCTAGGGGGAGGGAATTTATCAATCCACCGCGAGAGAGGGTCGAAACGTCGGCATCACAGTCTTCGACGCGGCGTCACCCGGACAGCCAAGAACATTTAAATGTCACTATGGTGTCGTTCAAGCTTCAGATTGAATGAAACCGTCAACAGCTGCTACCTGCCAAAGGCACGGTTAGAAAAATCGCACTACAGCAGCACTGCATTCGCGCCGTGACATCAATGTGCGAGACGGGACTGCGGTCTTGCGCCAGGAGGCGTTGCGTCAGCGATGGCGCGGTCCGGCGGCGGCGCGGTCGCGAGGCACGCGGTGCGAAGCTCAGCCGTGACTCAGCGCGCGGCCGCACGCACCTGTCACGCGGCGCCGCGCCCCGCCCACGCACGCACCCATGCACGCGCGTGCGGCCACGGCGAGCGAGTTGAGCACGGGACACGCCGGAGCGACGTGTTCCTTTCGCGGAGTTATTTGCACGTGTCAGCCCAATGAAGAAGCACTGCAGGGCCTCTGACCGGGAGGTCCTAGGTTCGAGTCCCGACCGTGGCCAGATTATCGACACTGGCTTGCCAGCTATGTCCAATTCAGTCGTCTGGAGGACAATTCTAGCGACCGGCTCCTCTGATTGGCAGTTTTCCGTGGTTTCTGCGATCATCACCGGGCGAATGCCATAGTAGTACCCTAACACACGGGCAACGGACCGTGCGCTTTCTTTCATCTGCCTTGTCCTAACTCACCTCTTACGCACACTTGCAATAACATGCACTACACTATCACACATGTCGGGAGACCGTTAGGAAGCTTAGAGTTTGTCCCAGCTGGGGCGGTGTCACGCTAGTGGGAGGTACCTGCTTGGGGAAACTCTGCTAGTCGACGATAGGTCGGAACCGGATCTTGCAATCCAGCGGGAGAAGATCACCGCCGCCTCGCACCATTTGTTGACCTCTTCCGTCACCTGGCCCAAGGGCGTCTGTGACTGTCATCATTTCCACATTTCGTGCCGCGTTGTGTAGTTGCAGTGGAAAATGTTCATCACTACACTACGTTTTCGTTCACCGCTGAATTTCAGTAGTTTTCATTACTTTACAGCTTTAAATCGAACGTTACTTCTACTGTTTGGTACGCGCACGCAGAGGTTTCGTCGCATGTGCTGCGCAGGTATCACGTTGTAGCGTACCTATGAACTGCTGTAGCAAGGATACATAGCAATATGAGAAGCCAAGTACGTCACTATTCTTGGATTTAAACATAGATTCAGTTGACGTAAATCTGCAGTTACGGACTCATCCAATCGGGAAGTTGAACGTCACTATAATGTCGTCACAGTAGTGACGTTTAAGCTCTCGATTGGATTACACCGAAACAGCTGATGATCTGTCAAATGAAACTAAATAAATCGACGTATACATAAGGTGTAGACGCTTGACTTTGGCGGAACTCAAACCTACATCCATCCGCGTGGTTGGGCACAGCCTCAAAGCGGCCAGCATGCGAATTATGCACTACTGAAAAAGACGGTCACGTGGGTTGCACAAAATTGTATTGGTTGCGCTCGCTCGCCCCGCCTATGGTGTAGCCTATATTAATGTAGTGGCAGCGGGGGGGGGGGATTCATTGCTGCGAGGCTGCTCGCGACGAAAGAGTCGGACGAGCCGCCGACCCGCCCGCGTGCCTGTCATCGCGCGCAGCGTGACAGGCACGCGACCGAGGGTGGGCGGCGCCCCAATTGAATCGATCCCGGGGCGAGAACGGGGGAGGGGAGGGGGCGGCGCCCGCAACCCTGTGACGTCATCGCTGGAAGGTCAGTGGAGCCTTTGGAGCGACAAAGGGCGGCGGAGTCGGCGGCGGCGATGGCGGGCCGGGCTTGCGTTTGAGCGCTGTGGCAAGCGGCCTCTGCTCGCCTCTGTGCTTTGCTCGTTAGCTGCCGAGTACACGGGACGACCTGGCCCGCGCCGGCCCTTAAGAGACGAGGAATTCGATACTGGGATGACCGACCAATGCGTTGCTTCGATGTAACGTTACACTCCCGCTTGCTGCAGGTAATATAGCGGGGACTTCGTGTGGAGATGGTGATTGATGGAACGTCTTCCCTTTTTCGCTTCACTCCCAACTTTTACCAAACATCTACATTTAATTGTGTTCCTTACAGCAATCGCTATCCTACACTCACTCTTTTCTCGGCTTTGTGTCGTTTTTTTTATCGTTATTTTTTTTCATTCTGTTTTGAAAAGAAACTATAGTTCCTCTACCGCGGTATCGAATTTATCTTGTTAACCATTGAAATATTTGAAACTGTCAGATCAAAGTGGCACAGTTTGCTTCTCTTTTTTTTCCCCTGCACATTTACTATGCCATTCCTTAAAAATATCTACCGTACATATATTTCGTCTTAAACTGTAGTGCAATTGCCTCGCTGGCGCCCAGCGGTTGTAACGAACATTCGATCCTTTTGTCGTGAGTGGGATCCAATCAGGAACCCAATAGTTTCGCAATCCACCGGAAAATGTTTTCGGCCAGCCCTGAATATTCACAACGCGCGCTTCTCCGCCTGCCATTTTCGTGTCACCGCTGTCAACCACACCTCCGCCCCAGCCGCCTCGCCCCCGCTTACGTCCACGCGGCTCAGCTGCCTGGCGCGTGGACGCACAGCGTCCCTGCCAGACGCGGGCGCGCGAAATTGTGTTTGAAGGGAACGCGCCCTTTCCGTGACGCAAACAAAGTGTGTCGGAAGCTGGCTGTTTGGGGCACGAATGCAACTGGACTGAGGGGAGGATCTTGGTCGGAAGTGATCAGCTTATGAAGGATGTGTGCCATTTGCGAAGATTGTGTAAACGGAGGAAGTAGTTGTCGGTGTTCTGGCAGTTGCGATGAAGTAAAATTAACGTATTGACGGCTGCAATTGTGACCTGTGTTATCACACTTTCCAGCTAGCTAGCTTTCCTCCTGTGGGTATCGGTCCTGATTCCAGTTACCGCATGTGAAATTTCCGGCGAAAGACGGGTGTTTCACAGATTTCCCCTCCCCGCATCTTAATTCACCGTTTTTCCATCTATCATATGGTTATTTTTTAATTCGCTGGTTATCTGTTGTCAGTGACCGGGTGTCAGAATAATTCCC
Organism: Gryllus longicercus; assembly: GCA_038098605.1. Classification (NCBI taxonomy): domain Eukaryota; kingdom Metazoa; phylum Arthropoda; class Insecta; order Orthoptera; family Gryllidae; genus Gryllus; species Gryllus longicercus. The sequence continues at coordinate 27,890 of JAZDUA010000448.1, read as the reverse complement.
AATCAATAGAGGATGAATCGTAAATGTTAGGCCCATATACCGTGAAATGGACCACCGAAGTTGTCAAAAGCAATCACTTGGCAGTCTTACGACACCGTTAAATCACATCCCGTTACAGTATTTTAGCGAGTGTTCGTGCGTTTGTTCATCTATGCATCCGTCACTCTCGGTTAAACCACTTCCGCGCGCCAATCGAGACATGAGAGGTATCATTTTACACGTCTCTGTCTCCCGATGGAGAACGGATAATGTAATTTCGGATCCGGCTATACAATGCTCAGAAATTTCGAAAAACGTGTTTGAGCGCTGCGTTGTTGATTTTTTTTGTTATGTTTTTGATTTCGAAATCTTTTTAATTTTCCGCGCCCTGTCTCTCGGAGAGGCGTAGGT